>CM051463.1:150617291-153117291 GCA_028095005.1 Rhynchospora pubera
CTTTCCTTCACCTCTTCTCTTGTCGCTGATCCCATGCCACTCATCCTCTTGCATCTCCCTTGCCTTTGTGCACTGACCCCCTACCACTAAAGCCCACATTTAATTATCTGGATATCCTTACTACTTATAAAAGCACCTAGAGATATGGTTAAACATTTTAGATAAAAAAAGTAAACAAGTCAGATAAAAGGGTGTAAATAATTCTTATATCAATTATGGACCATTGATTTGTCTGATTTGATATTATCAATTGTCTAGATCAAGGTCAAAGTTTTAATCAGAAAAGATTAAGTTTCTACCAAATCAGTTATTTATTAAAAGAAAAGACTAAATTATTGATTTTATGATATCTTTATTGTCTAACATGTAAAGTTCTATATGAAACAATAATAATATCACTATTTTATTTTCTTATTTGCCAATGTATTGAGGGTATCTTTTGCTAGTATATTTTAATTGTCCTAAAAAATATGTTAATTGTCCTGGTAAAATGGAATAATAATAGAATATAGTCGGACGGTTGCAGTAGGGAATTGGTGTGAGATGAGGGGGGGGGGGGGGGGGGGGGGGGATAGGAGGCAATCGTAGTCCCCAAGAGGGGAGAAGTGGGAACTATATATGTAGGCGCTGGAATAACGCTGGATATATAGGAGGTAGGATAACAGTACGCTCGGTAACCACTAAATAACTGCTGGTTGAGTGTGCGATGATGAGATGATAGGAGAAATGTGACCGTTTAATAATTTTCCAATATCCCCCTCCCTAATTCCCAACAAAAGGGAAAAAAGAAAACAAATCTCCTATTTTATTCTTTACTGATCAAACACATATGCTAATGTAATTTTCATTGCATGAAATATTGTAAGAAAAAGTGGGTGATGATCTCACGAAAAAACTAATATATATGCACTACGTTTTTCCTTTATAATATCCTTATATTAATAATAAACAATGGTGGATGAGAAATACAGAGAAACAGTAGAAAATGCATTGTAGATTATTATGAACATGACAAGCACCAATAAATTCAACGAGAGATTATCATTTTCAACTATATATATTCTCTATTAAGAAACAAGACTACACTACTCGAAACTTGGGTTTCTACGACGGTTTATAAATCAGAATAACCACGGTTTCCATCCGTTGTAGAAGCTCCTGTAGCTATTTGGATAAAAACCGTCGTAAAAATAATGACGGTTTTTTTTTAAAACCGTTGTAGAACCTCCCAAATAACCACGGTTGTTACTTCACACCCGTTGCTATTTTGGTAAATAATGACGGTTATGAGTTCAAAACCGTCCTTATCCTCCGTGATTTAAAAAATAAAAAATTCTGTTCTCCATTGCCATGTCCCCATATTATATGAATCTTTATACGATCACACATATAAATCATATAAAATCAATACAATCCACATAACATTAACAATTCAATACAAATTTATAAAGTACTTTAAAATACAATCTACCGTATTACAAAAAGAAAGAAATATACATTTTAATATTTATAACGCAATCTTCTAACTGACACCGGCTTTGCGCCACTGGTTTCAGTCTCTCGACACAGCTTTCTTTCGCTCGGCCACGACTTCTATTCCCTCAGCAATCAATGTCAACCTGTAATTGCTCTTTTAATTTACAAAATAAAATCATATTAGTTGTTTTGGCCTTGATCAGAAAACTAAGGTTGCAACAGAAAAAAGAAGAGATAGGATGTTTACAGTTACATCCTACAAATACTTGCTAATTCTTAATTTGATGGTGTAAGGAGATAATTAGCACCTCAACCTGAGATGGTGACATGCTAAATCACCTACGAGGAGCATTGAGCAAGTTGATCTTGATTCCATTTATGTAGCATCCTTCTTTGATCTACAAACCAAACAAGTGAACCAAAATATATAAGTCAGAAAATTGAATTTCATTTCAAAATTAGACGCAATTGAAAAGAGAGTCAGTGGTAATCGAGCACAAGCTTTTTACAATTGGTCAAAATTATTGAACAGATTAACTTGCATAAATAAAACTTACCTAGTTAGAATGGCAGGAGACTGGAATGGAGACCAGTAGAAGGCCATTACGTAAACAAACACATACCTCATTGCATCTTAATAGTCCAAAAAAAAAAGAGATATGGATGTTCAACGCAGCTCAGAAGATATTAGAACTCAAGCGCGTCAATGTTAGTACCAAATAGGATTTTGAACTTGTTAGAGAAAACCAAGAGAAAATAACAGATCTAGAGAAAATGAAACAGTAAATTAACACATTTGATTTCTCCAATACTTGATTTAGTCATACATGAATTCAAAATCAGCAAGATTAACAAACAAGCAAGCGGATCCAAAACTAGAGTTTGAAATCAGACTTACAGTTAAAAGGAGCAACTGCCACTCGCCTCCTCCTCGTTTAGCCACGCTTGGCCATCTTCTTCTACCTCTTTCTCTAATTCTTGTTCTCTAATTTGAAGTGCGAAAGGGCCTAAATTGAAAGAGGGGTTAGAGAGGTTTAATGAGAGAGGAGGCGGGGGCGATTAGGCGAGTTTGAGAACCGATCGGAGAGGTCGGGTCAAGAGTGGAGAAAAGGGGTGAGTCTGAGGACCGATCGGACGGAGAGAGGTTGGGCGGAGGTGATGGTTGTCGGCATGGTTGACAGGAGGTGAGGATTAGAGAGAACTGAGAGATCGACGGTTTGAGTTTGAGGCAGGCAAAAGTGAAAGGGGTGGAGGCTCGGGAAAAAATAAAAATAAAAAGAGAAGGGATAGATGTGAAATCTATAGTTGACTCGGGTATGCTTCGCCTCTAAAAAAAATTCAAACTAAAGACAGATTTCAGATAATACCCGTTGTTATTTAAATAAAAACGGTTTTATCATAAAAACTGTCAGAAATTTAAAAAACAATAGCAACGATTCTTAAATAAACCCGTCACTATTTGATATAAATAGTTTTTTTTTTTTGGGCCAAAAAGTGGGCCACGGTTTTAATGTAAAACCCGTTGTTATTTTTCTCTCAGATTTTTTCTCTCTCCTATTATATGGTTTCAAATAGTTATTTATAAAAACTGTGGCTAAATCTCCGTTGCAAAAGCCTCATTTTCTGGTAGTGCTAGCTAGTTAGAAGATTCATGAGCAGCTAATTAATGTATATTATAGATAGGCAAATAAAATAATGTATGAGGTTACGCAAGTCTTGCAGACTCTGACGCCTTTCTTGGGCGGTAATCCGGTCTATTAAATGGAGCTTTTATTTGATAATTAAGAATTACTTTCAAAGATGTCTTTATACCAAGCCCCAATTGTTGACTCAATAAGCCTTCACCTTTCGTGAGCATGACAACATATATATGCATCTATTAATTATTTCTTTTCACTTTTCTCTTGAAATTGTTTATCTTAATTATTTATTAATTTAATTTTAATGACATGTCTAGTATTTTTCCGAATATATATATGTAGCGTATTATATAAGTGATTATGAATTTCAAAAGTAGCACACATGATGTACTAACTCAACTAAATAAATATTGGACTCAACGGTCCAAGTTTTGTGTACATAAAAATAATTAGATGATTTTGATCTCATCTTTGTTTAAAAGAATTCCAAAAATAGCAATAGACGTATTATTGAGTGGTTGTTTAGTCATATTTGTCCAAATAGCTAGTACAAACTTCCATTATTATTTCATTAGTGATTGATGCTGGTGTAAAGGCAAACAACAAATTGCAATTTAGAAGTGAAGAGTGAGTTAAATCAATTAGCTAGCATCCGGCTGTTTTCATGGATTTAATAGAGATGTGATTGAACCTCATTTTTTTTTTTTAATATTTCTTTTAAAATAATAATATAAAAAGAGTTCAGAAAGAAGTCTCTATTAACGGTGACCACATGAAGACCAGATCCACCAATGAGGGACGTGCTTCCAAGGGGCCCATACTCCTTGTTTCCACCTCTACAACGTGCGCCTCTACAATTTTTTATTATTGCACCAATTTTATTTATAACGACATTAAAGGAGGAAACCAATTATTTTTATATATATCTTAATTAGTTTGTCTTCTTTGACGCCTTCGTTTGTAGCCCGTCCTGTTGGTCCTTACCTTGTATCTTCCACACTATAGATTGGGAATATTCTCTTTTAAAAATCCTATGTTGCAATTTATATCTTAAGTTTAAAATTTTTCTTTGAGAAATGCTAGAGTCCAATATATTGGACGAATCACTACGGAAAAAGGACCTTCTGTAACGGGACTTCTGTAACGGTTTTTGAAATAACCGTTACAGAATAGTGAGAAAAAACTGGCGCCACAAATCTGTAACGGTTATTATTTAAAAATCGTAATAACATTTCTGTCATGGATGAGAAAAAAAGTGCATCCACATTCTGTAACGGTTGTTCGATAATAACCGGTACAGATTTCTTATATTCTGTAACGGTTATATATAAATAATCGTTGCAGTATCTCTCTAAATCTGTAACGGTTATTTCCTAATAACCGTTACAGAAAGGCAAACCTTTTTTTTATTTTGTTTAATGATTCTGTAACGGTCATTGGTTAATAACCGTTACAGAAAGGTTATGTATTTAGGTCTTCCTCATTAAGTCTCTCATTTCCCAGCCGCACTTCCCCTTTTCTCTCTTCTTTTCATTTATTGCGAATTTGTGGTATCAACTTTCACTCCAAAAAATAGCAAAAAATTTATAAAAATTCTGAAAAAATAATAATTAGAAAGAGAACAAGAAGGAGAGCAGATTTGAGGTAAAAAACAAAAAATTTGAACCGTATTTTTTTCATATTTTTTTCTTATTTATTTCGATTTTTTCATAAGAAGGAGAGCAGATTCAACGGATCGAAAGAGAACAAGAAGAAGAGCAGATTCAACGGATCGAAAGTCATGAATTCCTCGAGTGAATTCCTCTATATATATGCTTCATCTCTTCGGTATATTTTCATAAACTCCTCTTTTTTCATATATATGCTTCATCGCGATTTTTGTTAACTGCCTTTAGGATGTCCTTTTTTCCTTTTGCTTTTAAGTTCTTATTGATAGATGTATAACCCAGAGAGGAGTGATGATATAATTGTTGACAAACAATGCAATTAAGATTTTACATTGGCTGAGAAACAATGCAATTAAGCAAAATTCCATATTGCTATACATCCCTCTGCTAAATGTCTTTTTATTATTTTCTTTGGAAACAAATAGTATTTTGGTTGATGCGCATGAACCAAATTACAAAAAAAAAAAGTTACATGTTGGCCACAAATGTCAAATGTCAATAGAAAATGTACCTTCCTTTCTACTCAAGAGCAATTTATATTGTTTCAAGATTGATTCTATATCTAAACATCACACAATTTTGATTAACAGTACAACAAACATACATCTAAACATCACACAATTCTAATTAACAGTACAAGAAACATACAAGTTTAACTTGAAAGGGAAACCACCACTAGAGCTTGTATAATTTAAAATAAATAAATAACTGAGAAGTAAAAAAACAGCAGCATCTAAGTAGAGGATGTGTCATCAGTTGAGCCATTGCTCTTCTTTGCTGCTTCCTGCTTCTTTGCCAAATCCATGAAGGTTTTTTCCATGTCTGTTTTCAAGTCAGTCCAATTATTGAAAAAGTTAAATGTATATTTATGTAAAGATTATACAAGGATTTATGTATTGTAGAGCTATTTTCTAAACTAGGATTTATGTATTCTATAAACTAAAGAAGCTATTTAGGGCTTCTGCACATATTGTCTAGAAAGAAGCTATTCTCTAAGCTATTTAGGACTTCTGCACATATTGTTACTAGAAAGCAAAGGTTTAAATAGCGGATAGCGGATTCGTAGCGGACATGCCAATGTCATAGCGGATAGCGGATAGCGGGCATTTAGCGGCCGCTATCGGACCATAGCGGATATTATATTCGTATATATAAATAACATAAACAACTATATCAAAAGAAGCAACTTGGTTGGGTGGTTGTTGAATTGGATTGTATAACACATGATATGGGTTCGATTCCCACTTTTAGCAATAAAATGTAACCATTTTTCTGTCCGGTTTTCAAGTGCACATTTAGTCCCACATGGTGGATTGAACTTCTATACGGATAGTATATAAGAAGTGGGATGGTGTCGTGTTGCAACAGCTCAACCATTGGGTTGCACGTGTAGGGTCCGCTAATTGCCGATATTACATCCGCTATTTGCCGATATTATACCCGATAATTTCCGCTAAATGCCGATATCATGCGCGCTATCAGACGCAGTGCTAAATTTATAGCGTGGTAGCCTGTGGTGTGCCCTGGGCTCTCATGTTGAGCTCTGTGGCTCTCTTTCCTAGCCTGTTTCATCTCTTTCCTGAACTGTGCCTCCAGATCTTCTTGTACTCCTTTGCCTTTAGCAACGGAGTGTGCAGGTTTGATTACCCTGGTGTCTCCAATGAGAACTCCTGTCTCCTTAGTTCTGCTTCCTCCCTTGGTTTGTGATCTAGTGATCATTGAGGGGATGACCTCATCTATCTTCTTTTTTTTTTGCTTGAGTATTATCGGGGGTTGTGGTTTTTACAGCCTTTTTCTTTTCTTTTCTCTTGCTATGTCGCATGGTTGTAGTACTGCCAGAATCAACCCTAACAGGTGGATTGATATTTTGCAGTCTTGCCTCATCAGTAGGGGACCATTCAATCCTAGGCAAAGCTTTGATGTATTCATGACGTGGGTTTCTGATTTGTGGTTCCTCAACTACGTACTGAACTCGAAGTAGGTCAATTTTTCCATTTCTTCTGTGTAATTCAAATGCACGAGAGGCTGGTATTCTATCCCTATGTTCAACCACTACTTCAACTCTAGCAAATCTGGCATCTATACCCATGTATGTTGGTGCATCAGCATGTAAAACTGTACCAAAAGGGGAAAAAATGTTTGCTACATACCATGAGCACCATCCGAATGGAAGATCAGCAATTCTTACCCATAGCCTCACACTGTCTGCTCTGGGGTCTAATTCCCTTGGAGGATCAATGAGGATGGGAAATGGCCGCCTCATGTTGTTTCCATATGTGATTTCAATGGTGCCTTTTCTGAACATCTCATCGCGCCATTGCTTAGAGGGGCCGATTATGAGAAATCGATTTTCTAGGAGTGTAGTCACTCTGTGTTGTCCTGCAGGGAGGCATTTTCTCATCTCTATCATGACATAAAGCAAAGTTACACCTTCCATGGTTTGGATGACAATGGATTTGGTGATCTCTGCACTGGCCGGAGCAGTGATGTCGTCTTCATCAACTCTGATGGGATCAAGGTTTTCCATGGTGGTTTTTGAGTAGAGAGATAGGAGGGAGAAGTGAGAAATTATTTTGAAACTGAAGAGGTGTGGGGATCTACAGTTTGGTCATTTATAGTGAGAAATGAGTTTGAAACTGAAAATATGAAGAGTTGTGTGCTTTAATTTGAATTGTAACAGTAGTGTTCAGATGAAACATCTCTTCGAGTGTTCAGATGAAGCATCTCTTCGAGTACTGGATTGAATTGTAACAGTAGTGTTCAGATGAAGCATCTCTTCGAGTGGATTGAATAACTTATTCTTTTAACTGTGATATATATATATATGCTGCATGTGTTTTCTAATGTAAATTGGGTACCAATTTGGTACCAATTCGGCTAGCAAATTGGGCTAGCCAATCAAACAGGCGAAACCAAAAAAAAAAGGACCTTCTGTAACGGTTATTGTCTAATAACCGTTACAGAATATTATAATTTCATTTTTTTTAATTATAAACATTATCTGTAACGGTTATTAGGTAATAACCGTTACAGAAGACTGGCTTCTGTAACGGTTATTATCTAATAACCGTTACATGTTCTCCAAATGTACCGTTCCGGCCACAATACCATAACGGTTATTAGATAATAACCGTTACACATGTTCTCCAAAAAGCTGTACCAGATTTCCCTTGCATAATACCATAACGGTTATTAGATAATAATCGTTACAGAAAAGGGGGCTACTGTAACGATTATTGTCTAATAACCGTTACAGATCTGTAACGGTTATTAGACATTCTGTAACGGGGGCTACAATAACGTTTCGTGTACCGTTACAAATGCCTTTTATTAACCGTTACAGAAGCCAAAATTTCGCGTAGTGAATGGACTCCGTCCAATACGATCAATTTCACGTTTTTAAATTTCAAATGACCGATCCGAACCGTTCAATATTTTTTCCATATTGAAATCTTATTAGAAAACAATTTTTATAATTTTTCGATTTTTTTACTATTTTTTTGGTATTTTAGAAAATCGTTGTCTTTGGACGATCCATAATGTTTATATCATGAATTTTCAAAAATACCAAAAAAAAGTAAAAAAATTCGGAAAAATATAAAAAATTGGTTTCTTGTAAGTTTTTAATATGGAGAATATATGAACGATTCAGATCGGTCTTTTGAAATTTAAAAACATAAAAACGATCATATTGGACGGACCCATCCGTCATATATATTAGACACTAGCATTTCTCTTTTTCTTTTGTTGATAAATGATGATTGATTATTCTACAAAGAATTTTCAGTTATACTTTCTATTATAATTGCTACGTGGAATTTTAGAAAATTCACACTTGTATTATATACTGTTTTAAATTGTTGTTGTAAGTAAAATATTAATTTACTTACATATTCTTAGTTTCTATGATGAAACAGGTGGGTACATGACTACTTGCCGCAATAAAAAGGCAAAATATCAACTTGGACACGAATTGTGATCGTCTTTTCTATTGTAGCACAACAAATCTATTTTTTTTTTCTACAAAATCAAAATTTATAGTTAATTATAACGATGCAATGTTGAATTTGGAGGAGTAATTTATTTGCATATACAAGGCAACAAGTGTAGCCACTGTATACATGTGTCATTTATTGTATTAAAATAATTTATAATAATAAATAGATGTTGCCGCTGCCCCCCCCCCCCCCCAACCCAAAAAAAAAAAAGAAAAAAAAAATCAGTTGTAGACCAATTTGGAAATACAGTATCAAAGACCATTATATCAAGCAGCCCCACAGTCTTATAATTGTTCATATAAAAGAAAGAAAGATTGTTCAGCAGTTAAGGTGTAATTAAGTTATGGTTGGAACTTGGAAAATATTAATTATAAAATTAATTTAATTGGTCAACCAAAATGAGTTGGCTTGAAGACTTTTGTGACTGATTTGGACGCAAACAGCTCGCAAGACTCGAATCCCCGTTGACTCTCCCCCACATCTGCGCCATCTGCATTTGCACTTTCCATGTACCATCCTAATCTCACTCATCTAATTATACTATTCTCTATTTTTGTATTGTAGTTAGCACCAATACTTTTTAGTAATGTAATAATGATTATCACCTCCGAAGTGAGGATCTCCAATGCATGCACCTACTTTTGAAGACAAAAAAGCTAGCTACTTATTGGAAGGAAATACATTGATAATTAATGAAGTGTAGATCGCTGGAGTTAATGCATAAAACCGAAGGTTTAGATAACGTACGGGTTTTGACAGTACAATTTGATAATTTGGTGCTAAATTAAATGGTACATTTAATGTTTTTTTTCACGTTAATATGGTACTGGAAAAAAATGCAGTCATAAAAAATGCGTGCTTTTTCAATCTTTTTATTTCCTTATATATATATTTATATATATAGAGAGAGAGTTTTGCTATGGTGAGTTACAACTCACCAAAGGGTCCGTGAGTCACGCTCAAAATTTCGAAATTAGTTCAAAATGATCGATTCAAACCGTCTAATACGATCTCCCTATTGAAATCTCCATGCAGACAAAGTTTTATATTTTTTCGAAATTTTTATTTTTTTTTTAAATTTTAGACAATCATTAATCTAATTAGTTCTGAATCGTTCAAAAACAACAGTTTTAAAAAATCCGAAAAAAATACTTAAAAATTTTAAAAAAATATAAAATTTGGTCTATATGGAGATCTCAATAGGGAGATCGTATTAGACGGTTTGGATCGGTCATTTTTAATTAAATTTCAAAATTTTGAGGGCGAGTCACGGACCCTTCGGTGAGTTGTAACTCACCATAGCAAAACTCAGAACTATATATGTATATTTTCTTTAATTCTCTATTTCTTCCCATTTGAAGACTTCTATAAGTTGTTTTGAATTGTCCCACGTTTTTCAATAATTAATAACAAAATAAATAACAAAATACTTTTAAAATGCAGGATTGATTATTTTATTAAAATTAAAAATTTTGCCTCTAAAACTAATTCATGAAAAACTTTAAGCAATATGTGCATCCAATGATTGTTTTATATACAGTGAAATGTCAATTTAAGTGGTTAGAAAATCACTATCAAATACCTTTTGTGTGTATTACGAGCATTAAATACGGCACATGTATGAATGCTATTTCATCATATTTCAGTTATTCATACTCTTAATTAATTATTTTTTGTATATATAACTTTCAAATTATTCTAAAATGTTGATTGTACGATTAGATGAATTATGAATAGTAAGTATTCTTGTATGCTCCTTACACTATTTGCATATACAAACTATTACTTAGAATTATTGTTGAAGGAAGAAATATGGAGATATGAAACATAATGTAAATAAAGTACTCGTCAGTTGGGCAACCTGTTCTTGTCTGACCAGTTAAAAAAAATACATAGAAAATTGCAAATGATATCTTTGATTAACTAAGAAAGATGATCTGGTTCATTAGTTATATATTTGGATCCCGACGACTTTTGACCGAGCTAATATATACCTTCTTTTCATCTTAATTTTGCAGTACTTATATATATTATATTGTTTAACAGCCTTAATTAATGTTTTCACACTTTGGCCTTGTAATGTTTTAAGTATATATAGGCGAGGCCAGAAGAAATTGTAACGGGGTTCAAAGTACTATATTAAATGTTGATTTTTATTCACATGATTATATATTATGATTTATGTACGGGGTCAATATATAGTAGAATTATTTTATATTTATTATGGGGGTCAAATATATATAATATTTATAGAGAAAATGCATGTATACTAAAAAAATATGTTGTAAATATACATAAACATAATTAGGAAATTGAATGGGTGACATTGCACCCCATTTAATGACTGTGGGCTGTGGCTTCGCCGATCGTCACTGGACGTTGTAATATAGCTGCCGTTGTTTTTAATACAATAAGTTAGTAATAATAACTTTAATTATGTTGTACTGAAGATTTGTGCTTTAAAATAATCTTTCGTTAGTCTTAGAAACACTTGGGAAAATCTAATACGTGTATATATATATAACATTTCAAGGAATGTATCAAGTGAAAATATACATAACGCTCTAAATTTATCAAGTGAAAAAAAAATACATATATAACGCTCCGAAATTATCAAGTGAAAATACATAACGCTCTAAATGTATCAACTGAAAAAATAAAGAACGAGGATCTTTATATTCACGTTTCTAATCCAGTAACTTTTTCTGCAATGGTACCAATAGAAAAATAAAAAATGCCAGATATTGTTGCTTACTACAAAAAAGAAATTACATTGACTAACTAATATCCAACTGCCATGAAGCTTCGTTTCTAAGATTACTTAGAAATAATTATTTTCAACCTAGCGACTTCAAACATCTTCCATATGAATTTTGAATTTTAATGAATCCTAAACCAACTGTCCTTTCTCATTTGGTTTGACTATTAAATTGGACTGGGTCCATATATGTTAGGTCAGCACATGCCAAAATTTAAGTAAGAGGACAATATATAGATCGATAGAATATACATATAATATATATAGACAAAATTAAAGCAATAAACAGTTCGAATTAATTGAATGGGTGTAATCTATATATATTTACTTTGCATTAGATGAAATTGTGCAGTGATAAATATGAAGATATGTATATATAGACGACATATATTTACTATTGAATTCATTAACCCCTCTTAAGTTGATAGCCTTGTATATATATGATCTTTCTTTCAAATATATCCCGGGCTAAGAAAATATGCTTGATATATACACAAAAAAAGATATATGCTTGTTATTTCTTTCTTAATATGGACAAGTTTGCTTGTTTAGGAAATGCAAAATATATTAATGCCTCTACAAAGTAGGATATATAATAATTTATAATCAGGCTCTATATATACCAGCCGGCATTGACAAGTACCAGTAATTTCGTTGGCAGGCGCATGAGTGTTAGACTTAATTTGTTACATGTTTTCTTAACGTTTTCAAGAGCCGTGCTTAGAAAATAGGTAAAAGAAATTTCCAAACTCAAACAAAATTAACGGTAGCATTTTCTTACTCAATATCAACAAAATACAGATGGGTACATTATAATTTTCAACGAGTGACAAATCCGAAGAAGATTTGGTTTTGAATAGAAGAAAATATGAAACAAGACAAAAAAATATTTTCCGTATTTATAATTAATGAGTTAATTTACCCGCATGAATGATCAATATATTGATTTAGGGTCTTTAATTATTATTTATTCCTATGCTTGGTCTATGTAAGTTGAACCTTTAGCTTTTTATTTTTATTCTTCTTTTGCTCAAAGATTATCTTGGAATATTAAGCTACATATATATTTTATTTTTTACATCCTTCCTTTCAATACAACAACTACGTCATTTGAAGTGCCTAATCATATATTATATCTTGGTGATATATATATATATTGTTCGTGAACAACCTAAATATTCATGAACAGATGGAAATTCATGCATGCCCGCTTATTAACATTACATTATGTTGAGATGCATTTCTATAAATCAGCAATGTTACTTTGTATAAATAACGTTATACGATTGCTGTGAAAATATTATAAATGTGCCCATGTTTTATAAGTAAATTGTCCGACTCCTCAATAAAATACTAATATTAGCGCTTGCTTCCACAAGAGGGCAAAGTAAAGAACAGAAAATTTTTCCAATAGCTGGCTTTATAAGCTTAATCAAAATTTCAAACTGCTATACCGATCAAGTAAGCTTAATTAATATGAGCATTCTTGTTACGCTTGTACACTCCTACAGTCCTACAGCATAATCATAGAGGCGGCATGATACACATAAGAGTACGTAGTCTTTTTTCAATAATCATGATAAATGGAACATATAATAACATTGTAATTCTAGTATATAAATTAAATGACCGATAAACTTTAAAGGCCACCATGTAATTGCCATAAAATAACCCTATAAAGATAATTCTTTGAAATACAGAAAATTAATTAGACAAAATTTTGACCTTGCATTGCATGGTGTAAATTGCAAAGGGTGTAAACATAGAAACAGAAAGGCATATAGCTAGGTAGGGTCCAGTGCGCCGCAGTCTCCAGTCAGTTCTGACACGAAACGTGGCAGCGAGGTATTAGGTCTGCGCTGCTAGTCCGCTCTGACTCTGTGCACCGCGATCAGTGGGCCCCACACTTGTTTCTCCTCCCCTAACTACCACTTCCTCAGTTGTCAGGTCCACCAGATTCCTGACTGGAGAGGATGTGGATTTGCTGCAAAAGGAGAGGTTGCAACACTCGAGATCTGAGATAACAAAGGTGGGCCCGGGTCAATACAGTTGACGATTTCCCTCACGTGGAACGCGCCGGCCCAATCGGAAACCGGTGCATTCACTTTGAAGCTCTCCCTTCCTCACTATTCTCTGATTCTCTGTGTCAAATCTTCTTACATATGTTTATGTAACAGTTCATTCCTTGAAGCATTTCAATCAATAATCCTTGACCCATTTGAAGAAAGCATATAGTATGAGATGACACAGAGAACGTGATCTCAATCAATTGGGCCACTTTGACTCGCTCTCTCTGCTCTGTGTGACTGTGTCTAAGTTTTCCTTTGTTGTCAAAATATTGGACTCTGAACTCGGAGGAGAGGTGAATCAATTAATTAGGGATAAGAAAGAAAGAATAGAAGATTTCCTTTCCTTTCTATTCCAGAGCCAAGACTTTGACAAAAGTGATAAACTAAACTAACAGCGAAGTCGTCGGTTTATTCAGACCCACATAATAATAGTAATAACACTAAATTATACTATATTAACCTAGTCATTTCCCGTTTTCCTCACCCAACTCCCAAGTCATAGCCATTCATTTTTTAATCCATTTTTGTGCAAGACTTGATTTTCTGTGGCACTTTCTTATATAATTTTTCATTGATCAAAATAATTATCAGGTTAATTTTAGTTAAAACTTTTCTTTTCACAAATTCACAATAGTGAAGTCCTTGTGAATGAGACAGTAATGAAAATTATGTATTGTAATTGTATATGTTCTTTTTTTAGTGCATAAATTAATGCTGCATTTGCTATTGTAGTAATTGAAATGCATGCAAGTTAGTGCCACAGACAAACAAGACCCACTCCCCAAGGAGTATCTCTCAGTTCTTTTCTGGTCTAGTTGCAAGTTCTAACCGTGTGTACGGCGATGTTCAACAAGAAATATCTCCCTTTTTTTTTCGGAACAGGAAAAATCTTCCTTTGAAGCCGGTTAGGGTTTACTTTAGTTTTCACACAATTCCTCTAAAGTTGAATAATTCTTAAAATAAACTCCCCGAAATATTATTCCAGTTAATTAATAAAAATTATAGCATAAAATTTTACAGAAAAATTTTTTTTTTTTTAAAAGTTGATTATTTGAATACATTTTAATGTAATAAAGGATGATTGGAGGATAATAATTGCAGAGGATGAGGATAAATGGAAAAGGAGTCTCCCAGACCGGACTAAACTAGACCCAACGTTACCTGGGTCTCACGCCTTTCCCACTCCTCCAGTTGTCCTCCTGACGCATCATCTGATGTCATCTCCAGTTTCTCCTCCAAGTCCCATCTCTTTATATTCACCTCCTCTTGTCACCAGTAAAAAGACTTCACACCTCTCTTCTCTTCTCTCTCTTTGACACTCTTTCATCTCCATCTCTCTCTTCTTCTGCGATCGTTACATGGAAAGAGGGATCGCCGGGGGAGGTATCGGATTTCTGACCAGCGGCGCTCCGTTCTTCCAGTCCAGAGACTTCCTCTCCACACTCAAGCTGAGAAGTGGGCCCACTGCCGCCATGGAACCTTCCTCGGTCGAGGTCGATTTCTTCTCCGACGAGAAGAAGAAGAAGAGGAGCCGCCTCGAGCCCGAATTGGATCTCAAGGTCTCATCAGGTCCAGGCATCAAGAAGGAAGATCTCACCATCAATGTTAGTAACTGTTAATGATTACTACTGATTGGTTTTGGTTTCGTTGCTTGTTTTTTACGTTTTCATTATGATTTATTTTTTGTTTCAATTCTGATCTGAAATTGGTTTTATTTGCGTCTTGTCTTGTTGCAGCTTTTGACGACTGGCAACACTGGAAGCGACCAGTCAACGGTGGATGACGTGGCGTCTGCCAGCGAGGAGGATATCAAAGGCAGAAGCGAGGTAACTAGATCATTACTTGAATTTGTTTTAATTAATATGTACCATTTTTCTTCTTTTTTCAAAGTGAGTTTCCATTTCAAGTTTTGAGCCAATTTTTCTAACTGGAATGCATGGTTTGATCATGTCCATTCAGTTGGCCGCGATGCAAGCCGAGCTCCAGAGGATGAATGAAGAGAATCAGAGGTTGAGAGGAATGCTAAACCAAGTCACCTCCAACTACAACTCTCTCCACATGCACCTCATCTCTCTCATGCAACAAAGAAACTCCAGAAACACCCCTCAGGTATTAACAGTTTAACACAACCTAAAACCAGATATTATAATTCTTTATGAGTGCATTTATGATTGTTTATGCTCATATAAAATACATATAAACCCTCCTAAGTCCTAAGTACCATGAATGACATCATATAGAGTAGACTGTTTTATTGGAGTAATAATTAACGATGATGAGATGGACCTATTTTAGGATGCGGATGAGAAAATGGAAGCAAAAACAGAAGCACAAGGCAGTGCAGTTGTGCCTAGTGCAGTTGTACCAAGGCAGTTCCTTGATCTGGGCCAAGCAGCTACAGATGCAGCCGAGGAGCAATCAAACTCTTCAACTGAGGAAGCAAGCCCGTCCCGCACAGTTTCAAAAGAGATTGCTCCTTTTGATAATGAAAAAAGCAACCCAGTTGACAGCCCTGACCCTTCTTCGGCCCAGCCTGACTCAGGCCCCGCAAAGAGTGGCGAGCAGGCCCAGGATGCTACCATGAGAAAAGCTCGCGTCTCAGTTCGCGCTCGCTCTGAAGCACCAATTGTAAGCAAAACTATCAAATAGTTATATATTTTATGTCATACCTTGCTGCAATTATATGTATGATTGAGTGATCATTACTTCAATTGATACTGATGTAAACTATTCATCGATATAGATTGCTGATGGATGCCAATGGAGGAAATATGGACAGAAAATGGCGAAGGGAAACCCCTGTCCTCGTGCCTACTACCGTTGCACCATGGCCAGCGGCTGCCCCGTTCGTAAACAGGTAAGCACTAATAAATCCAAGTTATCCAATATTGAATTAACTTATATATTAACAAATATTGTTATTTGTTACTATACATTAATTGCTTGTCAAGTGAGTGCTTAATTAATTAATCATTGATCTACGTTTGATATAAATATAGGTGCAAAGGTGTGCGGAAGACAGGACGATTCTGATAACCACATACGAAGGGACCCACAACCATCCCCTCCCGCCTGCTGCCATGGCCATGGCCTCGACCACCTCAGCCGCTGCCTCGATGCTCCTCTCAGGCTCCATGTCAAGTCCAGAGGGCATGATGAATACAAACTTCCTAGCACGAACAATCCTACCTTGCTCCTCAAACATGGCTACCATATCAGCATCGGCACCTTTCCCGACAGTTACATTGGACCTAACACAGAACCCAAACCCTATCCAGTTCCAGCGCCCACCAACCCAATTCCAGGTACCAGTCGTGCCTCAAGCACAGATGTTTGGCCAGCCAGTGATGTACAACCAATCAAAATTTTCTGGGCTTCAGATGTCATCAGAGGTGGATGCATCAACTGTGCAGTTCCCACACGGCAAGCCACCGTTGCCTGTGCCGGGTGCAGCAGGACCCCTTTCTGACACAGTGAGTGCTGCAGCTGCTGCAATAACAGCAGATCCGAACTTCACCATGGCACTGGCTGCTGCTATCTCTTCTATAATTGGTGGAGGCGCAAACCAACAAAACCGAAGTAATGCCGAGAACCACAACCACAACACCAACAGCGACAACAGACAATCCTAATAGACATACAGAGAATAGAAGCTTCTGTTGTTTAGTTTCTTTTCATTTTTTCCCTTTTTTCGGTTTATTAGCCGTCTATTATTAAATTATTTTGTTTTTGGTTTTCCATTTGAGGGGAAAGACTGGGTACACACGTAAATATGTTTGTTTGGATAGTTCCTGTTTATTATTTAGGATAAAGAGGTGACTATTGGTGATGTATAATTAAGGCCAAAATTAGAATAATTTGTTGAGTTTCTTTTTTTTTATTCTGTTGTTGATAATTAAAGCAGATAATAAAGACAAAAAGGAGACCTGTTCATACTAAATATCATATTATACTTTGATAACTTGTATCTCCTTTTCTTTTCCTTTTATTATCGTTTTCTTTTCTTTTCTTTTCCGTGGCGTTATCCCTTGATTGTGCATAAGCGTAGATCTCTGAAATTGCAAGTCTTGCACACCTTCTTCTCTGGTCAAGGCAGCGAAAAGGCCATGCACGAGAACAACGTGGTAACTGGTTTGACACGGAAATGGAAAAGGAGGGGAGTAGACCAGAGAGCCTATTGATTGGACCTTGGAGCTGGTGGGGTCCATGTAGAGAGAAAGAAACGATATTATGTGACAAGTTGTAATTTGACTAGGTCATTTTCTTCCTCTAGACTATGACCTATAGACTCGTGGCTTAATTGGTGCCCTTGGTTTAGAGAACTCTCTTGACACAGCTTTTTCCTAGAAATATCTTTACTACTAAACTGCGCACATGATAAGAGATGCTTGATTACGCGTACATGTACTTACAGTGACATCAGTTTGTCCATTTACTTCAAAAAAGAGACATTTATGTTTTGTCTATGGAAATTAGTTAATTAGCTATTGAGGCGTTTTGCTTGAAAACGAGGAATATTAAAGTATGTAAATCGAGGAAAGGCCAGTTAGGTATTAATTTCTCAGTTAATGCAATGCGATTTCACAGTTAATAAAATGGTTCATGGCACGTACTATAATATTTCAATAAAATTTTGTAAACAAGCACATTCAAAAACATTTCTTGAAATGCATGGTACACTCTTTTGAAATGAAAACAGTTTATCCGAATGTAAAAATCAATTACTAAACCAATTGCATCTAAATAATTTTTTTCCACATGTTAATGTATATCTACTTCACTTGCTCTAACATCTTCAGCACATCCACCATGGTCGGCCTCTTCAATGGCTCTACTTCTAGGCATTTCTCTGCAATGCAAAATACTGCTTTTATTTCTGATATCGGAAAGGATACAACAGCATTGTCAATGGTTTCTTCTTCTCTATTCTCTTTCACTGTTTCTTTCACCTGTAAAACACATAGTGTGTACCATTAAATGTGACACATATATTTTAACAAAGGAACAAATAATTTAGTTATTATACACCTAATAGGGTGTATGGCAATTACCCAGTTAACAAGATTTGTGCCGTTTTCAATGAAAGATTCGTCAGTTGGTCTTTTTCCTGTCAGTAATTCAAGCAAAACCACACCAAAGCTGTATATATCTCCTTTCGTAGTAGCTCTTCCAGTGTCAAAGTATTCTGTTAAAACATCAATGTCAACTTTTTGAAAAAAAAATGTTGCAACTAATTACTGATATCTTTTGAAGATCATTTGCATATTAATTAATTCTGAGATATATATGACCACATGATCTTAACTACTGCTTGAGATTTTATTTTTATTGTAATATCGATTCAGTAAGTACCATTATTGCATGAAATTTATATTGAGTATATCATATACTGATATACCTGGTGCAAGATATCCAAATGTTCCGGCAACAACAGTTGAAACATGACTCTTATTAGGCTGCATCAATGTAGCGAGACCGAAGTCTGAAATCCTAGCTTCCATGTTTTGGTCCAAGAGGATGTTGCTTGATTTAATATCTCTGTGTATTATATGCGGGATGCAGTCGTGATGAAGATATGCTATCCCTCGTGCCGCACTTACTGCTACTCTCAGCCTTGTTGGCCAATCAAGTGATCTCTTTTTGTCGAATTTTCCTACAAGGATTTACATTAATGTATTTGATAGGATGAAACATTAACGGATGGAATTGAGCCTGAGCTTTTACATCTAAGTTTAATAGAGCCAACGGATGAATCATCAGTGTATGATTTGATAGAATTTTTGCCAACTAATGGAACTGTTGTAGAAAGTGGTACTCGGCTTATTCTTTCACTGTTTAAGGAATTTACAAAGCAATAATTTCTTTTTACCAACTATATAATGTGATGTGATACTTATATATTTGATATGAGGGCACACGCAAGCAGAACCCCACTTTGGCACTTGGAAAACTCTGTTCGGTTCTCTAGCCTGCATAGGCCCATTTCCGGCCCAAAGTTTATAATGTGATAATATCTCGTTACGCGCAAAACGCATTATTACTGCCATATGTAGTTTTGTCATCTCTGTCATCGCTAAATATAAAGTGAACATATACAGCAAGCAAAGTGAACATATAAACCATCTAAGTGAACACATACAAATAAATAAGTTCAATGAAAATTAGTTGAATATGCATGTAAATTTTTGAACAAGTGATGACAACACTTATTTATTTGTATGCGTTCACTTAGATTGTCTATATGTTCATCTTATTTGCTGTATATGTTCATTTTGTATTTAGCGATGACTGGGATTGTATATTTGCCGATGGCGCTTATAATTCATGTTATATTTATATACTCTTGAACACTAAGAACAACTCAAAAATTCAAACGTACGTATGTGATTTATTTTTAATGGCAACTACTTCATCAGAATAAAACTTAATCAAGTAAATAACAATTTACCATGAAGGAAACAATCCAAGCTTCTATTGGGCATAAGTTCATATATCAAAAGATTGAACTGGGGTGCAATGTAGTATCCATGGAGGCGCACAATGTTTCGATGCTTTATATTCCCTATGGCTACAAGTTCTCTTTCAAATCCACGATCAATTTCGGCATTTCCCTTGTTCATTTTCTTCACTGCGAATGCTGTTGTATCATTTATCCTAAGTTGATAAAGTGTACCGTGGCCTCCCGACCCGATAATGTCTTTGTTCGACAACCGCATCGCCATTTTCATGAAGGAACTGGCACTGAGCGACTGTGTCATAGTTGATCTAAAAATAACCATCTTCCCACCTGTTAAACAAGTTATAAATGACAGTTTTCAATATCTAACTCATCTTCTTGCATAATTTAAAGAAAAATAAAAAATAAGGATAAAAGATGAAAACACCTGACAAACAATTTTCAATAATTCTCCGCTTTCGGGCCCACTTTCTATAGAGCAGGTATGACACCACAATCTTGGAGAGAACCAACAAAGTAACACAAATAGTGATGTAAAAACCAATTGCAAATCTTGCCATTCCTAAATGATCATACTGTAATTGCATAAACCAAGGCAAGCTTCAGTTCTGGAGTACACAAATTCGCTCCAAAAGGCAAGGAACTGGAAGGTCCAGTGCTCTTCATCAGTTCATAGAAACTCAAAAGATCAGGAAATTTAACACTTTTTAAAACAGAGATTAAAACCCAATATGAAAAATTGTAATAGAACAACCAATCAGTTAGACAACTATTCTTTTCAAGAGAACAAATGTAAAGAAAAGAAATGAATAGAGGGCGATAGAAAGAGGAGAAAAATTACCAAAAATGGCAAGAGGGAGGCTAGGCCTGTGTAGCAGGATAGGGTATCACTGTCATGGTGTAGGTAGGAATTTCAGGGGTTGTAGCAAAGATATTACTATATTTTGCATTGAAGAATAAAGAGCGGTGACTGTGAGGTGTAAAAAAAGTGCAAACTCAACCAATGAGACTTGTTGAATCATGTGAAAAAGCAAGATTAATATCCCTTGATCTTCTTTGCAAACTGGCACATCGTCACATGTGCTCGGATAAATCGAACTAAAAAGCACAAAAGGAACTACTTTAGAGTATTTATCTTCTCTTGCAGGGAATACTATCACCGAAAAATATGGAAATTTTTTTAAAATTTACACAACATGAATTTTGATATAGTGCGAAATGATTTAGATTAATTATGCAGAAACTTTTCTATGATGTAGTGATGAAAATCCTATTATACATGTGTGAAATATTACTGCCTACTACTGTACGGCATATGTTAAAAAGTGCTTGATTTTAATTTTTTATGTTAATTACGTCTAATTAATCTTAATTAAACATCAAACACAAGAATCTTGTCAAACAATTAACACACGACATGAGAATGGATTGTAATTGGATGGCTCGACCAATGCATGGGAGTCGATGGCGTGCACGTCTCCTCCACCACCTCATCGCCGGCAGCCGCCTGGAGTCCACCAAGGAGATTAACCACGTTCTCAAGATATGTGCTAGCACACCTAAGAACAAGCCTAATCCCTTTAGTTTTCTCTCTTCTTCTTCTTTTAATCAACCTCTTAAATAATGGAGAAGAAAGAGAGCTCAACACATGAGCATGAGAGGGAGAGAGAGGGTGGTGGCGGCCTCAAGAGGGCAAGAGAGAGGAGAGAGAAGGTTAGAACAAAGAGCCTCCAAGGAGGTCCTTTTAGTTCTTATAATTAAAGTCTCTCAAATTTGCTTTTCAATTGAGCTGTTTATTTACTATTAAATAATGGCCCATTATTTTAATATAATTATTCCAACTATATTAAAATGTATTGAATTAAATATAATTATTCCAGCTACATTAATTTATTTCTATATAATTTTATCGATTTAATTAATTATAACGGTTCGTAACGGTATATAATTAATTAATCAATCTAATTATATTTTCACAGTACTTACTGTTGTGAATAAATAAATAATGCACTGTGTGATTAAAGTCCTATTTGTGTGATCCTTTGAGGATTTATGCTATGTTGGACATGAAAAATAAATCGTTATTTATTTCCAACAATCATAAGTGATATCTAGCAACACGTTATGATTCCCGATTCATATAAATAATTTACTGGTACAATATCTCAATCCTGTATAAAAAATAAAAGTATTTCCTTGTATGATTCTTATGTCACATGATATCATTGTATAATCCAAGATAGGAATGTGTCATTCTTACAGATTATACATTTCTTGATCTAGGATTGATTGTACAAATTGGCCAAACAATTTAACTCCATCAAGGGGCCCAAACAGATATCATCACTCACTAAATATACTGATGAGGAATATACAATTTTCTTAATGAACAATGTTTTCCCGCACAATTGAATAGAATATAAATAAAGTCCGTATAGCAGCCCTTATTGGGAATCAGCGGTAGACGATATTTATAGAACCTATCCTCATGTGGAAAGATTGAACCATCTCAAACTTAGAATCAAAATCATATGAAATAAACAATGACACATAACACAATCCATATGTTTATTTCATTAGGTCAAGTCATATACTATATTCTAATAACATACACATATGCAATTAAGTTGATAACTCTTTACCTATGATTTGTAGAACTTAATCATAACTTAACTTGCATGCTAATCTCATATGATAATTAATGTTCCTTGTTAATTATCAAGATTATGGACAGTTTTAGATTTATTATTGTCAATCTAAAAAATGATCCATAGAGATCCACAATTCAGATCCTCAACCTGAATGATCTGTCAATAATAAACTTAGGAACAAATGATTAAATATCATTCATAACATAAATTAATATTTAAGTCATTAAATTATTAACTTTTAGACATAACTCCAACAACAAATGCTTGATGTTGCTTATAATTCTATGACAAATGTTTTACAAATATTTGTGGGGCTTTGTTTACTATGTATTTTTGAGATTACAAATATCATACAATACAATATTAATTTAATGTTTCATAATTCATCATCAAAGTACAACCTGATAACTACTAAAAAGATTAAAAGTTGTAATTATAACTATACAAATGGCACCATAAATCCATACGGCGATACTATTGCAGTGGTCAATTTTCATCATCGATGGTTATCATTAGGCCTGTCAATACATGCCGTTTTAAATATTGTTCCATTTCGTTCTATCCAAACAAAACAAAAACGGAATAGTATATCAGTTTCATTTTAGAAACAGAAATCCGTTTTAAAAAAACGGAACGTATAAAATGAGAAATTACAATATAAATTGAACATGAAACTGAAACATAACAGAATTTTCGTTCCGTTTAATGAAACGGAACAAAAACGGGAAATATTTCTATTTCGTTGTTTGGAACAGAACGTAAACAGAACCGACCTATTCCGTGGACGTTTCGCACATTTGACACCCCTAGTTATCGTAATAAGAGGGAAAAAAATGGGCTCACTAACAGGACCCAAAATATTAATGGGCTTCCTATTATGCTTCACTAACTTAACGGACAATATAAAAGCCCTATTGCTACCATGCTTAAATCCTGTTTTGAAGGTATTCGACTATTCGGTGATGAATCTTCATCAACTTAATAAGGGTGTGTTATTTTATGATAATTTTTATCTTTTATTAATTTTGTTAACCGTCTAAAAGGAGAATAGTTCAAAAGAGTATATGTGTTTGTGTATGATGTTTAGGTGCAATAAAATTCTTAAAAAAACAATTCAATTTTTTATGGACGATTTCATTGTACAAGTATATACAAGTTGGGGAAAGAAAAAAAAAAAGATAAAGATAATATTTTGCAGAAGTCAGCTGGGCTGGATCCTCCCCACTCCAAAGTGCATCTTTTGCTCTCATCATGTGATTTAGGGGTGAAAACGGTCACCGTTTCGACCGTCCTTTCGTTTCATTTCATCCAAAACGAAACGAAACTGTTAAGATTTTTTGTTGCGTTTTATAAACGAAACGGTTAGCGAAAGCTTAGAACAGTTTCGTCCATGTGTATTTTCGTGATTTCGACCGTTTCGTCCAAAACAAAACGGTTAACGCAAATGGGTGATCAATTTCGTTTTAAAACGAAACGGTTAACGAAATCGACCGTTTTCGTGGTCGTTTTAGACGTTATATATGCAGCCATAATGTGATGTGACTCGGCAATTGTCAACTGATCGATCAGGCCTCTTTGCAATTTTGAACGCCGTGAAGGAGGACAAGAAATGGGCCAAGAAGTTCTATTTGGAGAAACATGACTACCACTCAAACTCTTGTTATTAACATGACTCCCACATACATATATTTTTAGCTTTAATTAATTCTTCATAAGTCGTAACTACACTTTTCCCTTGGTTTTACCGTTTTTTTAATTAATTCTTCTTCTTTTTGTAATATTTTCAGCTTTTTTTGAGCGCTTAAGATATTTAATTTGATGATTTGAAGCATGCGTACAATGACGTGGATAGATCATCTCCACCCCTATTGTTATTGACATGGCTATTCTAATACTCGTTTTTCAAGCCGCATGCATATATATAAATTGCACTTTTCTACATACAGGTGCGTTTGGATCGTTGGAAGAAAGAAGAAGAAGAAGGAAGAAGAAGAAAAAAAAATTATAAACAATCCAAACTCTTCACAAAGTTACACACTTCCCAATACTTCTTCCCACTTCTTCCCTTCTTCCCTTCTTCCCACACCTATCCAAACGAAACCTACGTTTCATTAATTCCTTTCCCTTTTTTTTTTCAATTCTCTGGATGCGTTTGGATAGTTTAAAACTAAAATTAAAATTAGTTATTCCTAGAAAAAAAAACTATTGTTTCTAAATAATTAAGAATAAGTTTTTAGGATTAAAGTGCTATATTTAAGTGGTTCAACATTTCGAATACATTTTTATTCCTAGTGAGTTTGGACCATCTTGTTAATGTAGATTAAGAAGCAGTTAGGACCATCTTTTAATTCGGTTTCAGAAACATATCCAAACATCTTAGGATTAAAAATTTATTCTGGATATTGGACCAATTAAAAATAACTAATCCTAATGTTTGATTGTTTAGGAATAATAATTTTTACTCCGAATAACTAATCCTAATTTTATTCTAGGATGATCCAAACGCCTTGGACTTTAAATATTAATAAAATGGTCATATTAATTTAATTTTGACTACAAATGAGTCGAGCTTGAACTTATTTTTATTACAAATACAAATATGTTTTTTTTAATTATATATACTTCATTTCAAATCGAAAAAATAATGTTCAATCTCCGTCTTTCCCCTCCACTGAGATCTCCGTACCTTCTTCGTACATGATTTCCTATCTTGCATATCTCTTGTTTCTTCTGTGTTGTATTTCTCTACCTTTGTAATTTGTCGCTTCCATTTTTACGGTTCGATTTTGCTAGGCTCTCTGTTTTTTTTAGGGCTTGCAAAAGCTATCAATTTTCATTAAAAAAAGAAAGTTTATAAAAGGACTCGGAACTCATACCTTAATATTGGTATGAATGAAAATAAAACAAGATAAACTCCTAACAAGTTTACAAATTAGTGTAAACTATCAACAAGTTTACGACCTAGTCGGTACCAAGATCGTACCAATAAAAACTCAAGTAACCCAGCCTAAACTGAACCGACACCTTCCGATGACCCTCAACAACCATCCAAACACAGCTATCACAACCCATTCATGGCCACACCCAAACACATGGTTGCTGCAACATATCCGACCACAACCAAACACCTGGCTGTCGAAACACAACCATGGCCAAACACATGCTTGTCGCAACACTGCCGACCAAATCCAAACAAATGACTGCCGCAACATAGCCGACCACACCCAAACACCTGGCTGTCGAAACACAGTCATGGCCAAGCCGCACAACATCGCTTACACCCGACTGTCGCCCCCGCACCACGATTGGATCGCCAAGCACATCATAACAATGGGTACACTGTTCTACATGTCGACAACCGCACCAAAGTCGCACACATGACCACACCGTAATTGCCGGCCCGATATACAAAATCGGCACCGGTCAGTTCACCAAGTCGCCGGAGAAAAAGACGAAGGAAAAACTAATCCAAAAGCAATGGAAAAAGGAAGAAAAGAGGAAGGGGAGGCGGGGGGGGGGGGCGGGGCCAGTGGCGGCCTTCCCGCCTGGGCTTTTCAATTGTTTGTGGTAAGGAGAGGATGGAGGCGGTTGCTGAGGTCAGAGGGGTGGGAAGGTGTCGTTTGGGGTGCTATGGGAGATGCGTTCATGAATCGCCTGTGCGGCACGTCAATAATCGTGCAGCGCTAGAGTTGTCCCAAAACTTTGAAGAATTCTTGCTAGGCTCCTCTGACTGCACGAAATCTCTTTCCCTACTTTGATCGCTCCTTATTGGCTGCTTAATTGTTTCTGGATACCTCTTCCCTACTGGTTGCTTGCACCTTTTAATCCCCATTAGCTCGATTCCAAAGAGAGAGGAAAGGTTTTAGAGGGAGGAGTCGTCCAACTGTTCGGAGCAATCAGACCACACACACGAGTTGTGATCGGCACTTAGAAGTGTGGAAGGTGACGTCAAGTCCTAATTTGAGTGGTGTTGTACCGGCTGCATTGAGAAAAACAAGGCATTGCAGAATCGAACTCCAACGAGAGAGTCTAGACATTCGATCATTTCCGCTACGGTGTATCTGATTTTTTGTATTTATATTTGTATAGAAATAGGTAGATATATAGGTTTATACCCAATTAAAACTTCAGTATCTCCATGGGCTTGTAAATAAAAAATCATGCTGAGACAATTTGTGCTCTATTGGTTCTTTATTAATAATGAACCAGCTTCTTTCTCCAGATGTAGCATGTGTACGTATACATTCTGCAACGGACAGTGTTGGTAACTTGGTACTAAAGTGCCTGATGAATAATAATAATAAGTTTGTGTACACTTTTTTATTATGCCCCCATTTTAATAAAGTTCATTATTTCTATTAGTGGCCCGTCCAGTATGACACCAAGTTCTATAATTTTCCGAACTTCGGGCACTCTTCCTACTTTTAGTAAGAGACGAAATTTCGATCGTATTATATGTAATCAAAATAAAAATTTTACAGCTGGAATTACATAACAGTGTGGTTGAGATGCAATTTTTTTTTCAAAAAGACCTTTCCTCGTATTTATTTTCACTCGGTCACTCAATACTAGTTTATAAGACTTCCAAATTTTCACTTCCTGTTCCTATATTCATAGGGCTTGGACTTCTTCTTATTCCGGCTGCAACCAAAAATATTCGCCGAATATGGGCTTTTCCAAGTATTTTCTTTTTAATTATAACTATAATCTTTTCTTTGAACCTTTCTATTCAACAAATAAAAAGGAGTTTGATTTATCAATCTCTATGGTCTTGGACCATTAATAAAGATTTTTCACTAGAGTTTGGGTATTTGATTGATCCAGGCAATTCCACCCAGAAGGTAATGGGTTACTCCTACAGCACGTCCTTGTATAATGCTCAAGGCCCTAAGCTGAGTAGCGGGAGCAACTTTTAATTTGTTATGAGCCCAAACAATGGATTCAATAAGTTCTTGCCAATAACCACTTATGAAAAAAAAATGAAAAAAGGAAGTCTCAAATAAAAAGTAAATAGCGACAACTCACTATAAGTAACCCCTCACCTACATTCACCAAACTTCATTACCTCACTGTCATTCATAATCGATCTGTATTCTGTGAATGAAAGAAATCATGGAAACAGATAGCCAAAATGAAAACACAAAACCTTACCAAGGCAACAATGTTCTCCAAACTAAAAGAGATGATTTGAACAAAGAGACCTTTGGTCTCCGGCTCTCTCTCTTGACAAAATTCCATGCTGGTTACTTCCGAATCAGCTTTGCTTTGTGCGGCCAAGCATTGCTTTGGAAGACACTGAGCGTACCAAGCACCGATGGACATGTGCCTCGGCCTTTCGTGCATGTTGTCCCCTCCACGGCTTTCATCCTCCTCTGGTCTCTCCAAAACTTCTATATATATGGAATAATTACAATTGTTTGCACCGCCTTAAGCTTATATATCACAAGAATAAAATCTTCACATGCTTTTTGGATTTGAATGAAACAATTAATATAATTGCCCCAGATATATATATATACATTTTAGGAAATAAAATACGAAATGTATTAGCAATGTCAATTAAAATTCTCAGAATTATATATGAAGTACAGTTTTTTTTTCCCAGTTAAAGGTGTCTTTATTCTTTTCCAAAAAATAATGACGAATTCTTAAGACGAGATGATTTGGTGTCCAGGTCACTGGCATTACTTTTGCTTCTTATCCTCTGCCTACTGTACATAGCCCGATGCGTGACACGCTTTGAATCATTACGTGCTGAGTTCCAACATCATGTTGGAATGAACTACCTCTTCGCGCCGTGGATCTCGGGGCTCCTACTCCTCCAATCCGCTCCTTTCCTCAGGCCCCATGATGTAGGGTACCCATTTCTTTGGCGGGTCTTGTCCCTCCCGATCATAGCTCTTGATATCAAGATCTATCGTCAGTGGTTCACTAAAGGGAAGAAATTTCTGTCAATGGTGGCGAACCCCACAAGCCATATATCTGTTATTGGGAACCTTGTCAGTGCCAGAGTAGCTGCAGAAATGGGAAGAAGGGAGAGTGCACTGTGCCTATTTGCCATCGGCATGGTACACTATGCTGTGTTGCTTGTGACTCTGTACCAGCGGTTTCTGGGCAGCGACTCTCTCCCGGCCACGATGAGGCCGGTGTTTTTTCTCTTCTTTGCTGCACCGAGTATGGCGAGTCTCGCTTGGTGCTCAATTGTTTCAAGATTTGATACCTCTTGCAAGATGCTTTTCTTTCTTTCGCTCTTCCTCTTTGCTTCATTGGTGAGTCCCCTTATTAATTAGTTCATGGATCTTCAACAAGATTTAACATCCCATTGGTGTTTATTAGTAGTTATTAAATTTTGATTCATATTGAAACATCAAGATTAATTAGTTTTAGATCCCTTTCTTGCTTTAAAATTTAAAATGCCTCTTACTTTTTAACTTTTGAGCCATCTTCGGTCACAACATTTTCTAATTTATATACCTTTTTTCAACTTAGATATGGTAGAGTACGGGGAAATTTGTACGAACTCTGTGAATAAAAGCACCTACTTTAATTTGCCATGTACACTTTGCTCTTTGCTTAACGTAAATACTCACTATGTCTATACCATATATGTTATGTAATGGAGTTGACAAAAATTGGTAGTTACTTCCGTAATTTCTGGAGTAAGCTTGGGTTGCGTAAGCATGAGCTTGTAGGCCTCATACTTCTCGCTGCTTACTGTCCGATGCATATTATACTGTTCTATTTAAAATTTAACGATTAGAACATCAAGTGTATATGCATAAGTTTTATATGCAAATACAAGATGGCAATAAAGAACCACAGAAATAATATATTATTTAGTCAAAATGAAAACCTCATATTGACTACAATTCATCAAGTCAAATTTAGAAAATAAAATAAACAAATTGTTATATCTAAGAGATCGATTGATCACTATAGTGAGTGTAATTTTACTAAAGGGCCGTCCATTAAATAAACCTCGATTATCGCAACTTATAAAGTTTGAAAAAATATATTAGACACACACACACACAATAATAGAGTAATTTCTTACCAACAAATAAAAGTTCGTTCTAAATAAGAAAAAAACAACTTTCATTGAAGACCTGTTTGCTAATATTCATCATAAGAGAAAATTAGCCATATACCTATCTAATCATAGTCAATTGGAAATATCCCCCTCTAATCATGATTGCTTCATGTATTTACCCTTTTCATTAAATATAACGGTTTTTTAATTCTGAAAAATCATTTTTATAAATTTTGGACAGAAGTACCCTTAGCCCCTCTAACGCTTGAGCTTCCCGCTATTTTTTCTTGAGTAAATCATAATAGGCTCCGTTTGGATGGTGTGGGAATAAGAGGAATAAGGAAAGAAGTATTGAGAAGTGTGTAACTTTGTAAAGAGTTTGGATTGTTTATAATAAATTTGGGAGTAGGAAGAAGCTATTTTCTTATTCTTATTCTCATCCAAACACAGCCATAAATTCTAAAATGGAAAAGAAATATGTGATATCTAGTGCTCCCTAACTTGAGACCTAACTCAAGATTTTCAATTACATATATTATGTAACATGCAAGTATATTATCAAATTTAGTCAAGTAAATTAATTTTACTCGGGTGACATTTATGATTGTGATGCAATGGTGTGCTCTCTCTATCTGTTTCTTCTAAAGATCAAAATTGATATTAAATCACTTCATAAAAGATGGTGTTGAGATTGAAACATATGATCATCAATGTAATGCCAATAAAAGATGGTGAGATGGTGTTGAGATTAAAAGTAATACTTAATTAATCGGCGATGGATGAGAAGAGATTGCTTCTGGTACTTGCTCCAGCAATGTGTTCAGAAGCTTTTTTCAGTGATTTTCAATAGAAATAAATTTGTTTCCTTTACCGATAGATTGAGAAAGGAGATGCAAGGAAGGAGAAAGGAATTTGTTTCCTTTCCCATTTTACAATTTATGATTTACTCAAGAAAAAATAATGGGAAGCTCAAACGTTAGAGGGGATGAGGGTACTTCTGTCCAAAATTTATACAAATGATTCTTCAGAATTAAAAAACCGTTATAGTTAATGAAAAGGATAAATATATGAAGCAACCTTGATTAGAGAGTGATATTTCTAAATTTAAAGATTAGAAGGAGATATTTCCAATTGGCTATGATTAGAGGGGTATACAGCTAATTTTTCCTTCATATAACTATACCCTTGTTGTAAGTTGTATGTGAATGTGTAATTAGTGTTAAGATTTTTAGCCATCCAGTGCCGTTTAATTTCTTTCAAACAGAGCAGAGCTTGGTGTATCTCATCATAGAAGCTGAAGGGGGAAAAAATAATAAAGGAAGTTCTCATTTATAACATCAAAAAACAATTGATGTCCTTTTTTATTTGAAACTAAGAATGGCATTAGAGTAATTGTTACTCGATCTACTAATTCTAGTATTCCACAAATTTAGTGTCAAATGATTCATAATCAACTTGCAAGTTGAATACAACCACAATCTAGCTAGTCCCACCTCCACAAACATATAACCAAAAGCACAACTGATTTCGTGTAAAACACAAACAAGAAAATTACTGTAGAGAAATTAAGTGTCATCTTTTAATTAATGGAGTTGAACAAAATTTGTTTTCGGCCTTATTTATCAAATAACAACATTCCGTTCATTATTTGAGTGTAGATCTCTAGACCAAGCTTGTTCAGGAGATCGATGAGACGGTTCAGTGTGGCATGGTGGGCCTACTCCTTCCCACTTACTGTACTTGCACTTGCTGCAACTGAATATGCGCAGGAGGTCAAAGGCGAGATTACGACTCTGCTCATGCTCATTTTATCAGTATTGTCAGTCATAGTAACACTGATTTTGATGCTGTTAACTGCTATCAGAACAAATGATTTACTGCCACATGATGATCCATTCTCCTGTTCTCTGATCATGCGTAGATCAGGCAAGCGCAAACCAAATGTGATTAATAGTGTAAATAAATTCTGTGTGCAAGTTTAGTTGTAACACAACCATTTTTTTAAAAATATTTCCATTGAGGTTGTTGGTGGAAGAAAGGCTACAAATGGATGTAGTGCAAGCACCGAATTAATTCATATACTAAAAGCTGGCGTGCATCCCCTGATGCCACAAATATTTTTATTACTTCTTGGTATTTGATTGATCTTGATTAATCCCAGATTTTATATATGTGATCCCGGTGAATGGCAATAAATCCAGGTCAAAGCAGCGTAGGTTTTGAGAAAGAATAGCAATGAAATCTCTTCTTATAATAAATGATGAAGGCTGTGCACCGACTGATTGTCTTACAAGCTGGTGCGTTATGCTGACAAAGACAATATCTTACTCAAAGATTTCTTTTCTTTCGGGATTAAAAGTACCATAACTTTTGCCTTTTTCATTTTAATAAACTAATTCAAAATTCAAGGGTCAGAATCTAACGCTGCTCATTGGGCCAGCCGTTCTCCAATTTCATATCCACGTACTTTACCATTACAAAGAAAATCAACCTAAACTTATCTTATTTTTCATGTAGTATGAGCATTGACTAATTGGAAGTTCGTTGACATTGACAAAATACTATACATAATCAATTTTGTATTACTGTGAGCGATAAAAATTGAGTGATTAACTACCGAACATAGTTTTTTTTTTCTTTTTTTTTTCCTTTGGGGATAAAGCTGAACCTTTTTTTTTTAACAAAAGTGGGGGTCAGAGCCCGCATCTTTCTATTTAAATAATATCATAAAAAAGGTACAAAATTTAGCTAGAAGCTAAATTAAAAAAAAAAAGAAAAAGGAAAAAAAAAACAAACAAACGACTAACATGAATACAACGCAAAAACCAAAATAAGAAAACAGGTCATGGATCAGTCATCCGAAAATTGCAGAAGAAAGGCAAAGAAAATGACCTTCCCAGCTGTTAGAGTTAATTAATAAACTCTTGACTTAAATGAATTAAATCCAAACTTGAACCTGACTCAACCCAAGAAATGAAAATGATCAAAAACTAACTATGGGCATCTACCTGATCAGGCATAACTTTACGCATGACACAATATGCTTATAATTTTACAGAGCAATGCATCTTGAGTGAAAGATCATAGGTTCAAAATCCGGCTGGAGGTGGCAAGTACCAACACATTATATTAATTAAGTTGAAAACTTGAAATAAAATATAAATTAAAGAGTTATACAGATTACAAGCAGGAGTGAAAACAGTAAAAAAGAAAAAAAAAGTTAAAAATAACAATTAGAGTCCCCAAGGACAAAAAAAATTCAACAGTTCGTTACCATGATTATATCAATAATTTCAATGTCAATAAGAGATATGTTTTCAACCCGCATAATCATTATTTCAATTCTTTACTAGAGTGGTAGCTAAAAAAACGTTGAACTACCATCGGTAAAATAACTTCCTTGCGTCTCACTCTCACGTAATAGTTCTTTACATGATGATTATATTAAACAGGAGGTTGCCATAAACACTTGGTATTATGGCATGTACTTTTATTACATTCCAGTCCTTTGTTGCTTTTCTTTTTCCTCCCGTCATTCCTTATCATGCTATTGTGCTTTAGGTATTGATCAATTCCTATCCTTGAAGTATACCCTTTAATTGGGATCGTGTTTCAGCTGGGATGAATGTTAGTAAACATGCATGCTTTAAATACAGAACGACCTACTGACATTAATATAACACTACCTGTATTGAGAATTTGATACTGATTCAGAAGAAAACGGAGAAAAGTAATTATAAATACTAATAATTGACGCTTATAATTCTTTCGATCTGTTCCTTCATTTGTTCTTGTAACACAACAAATTGGAACAGACCACGATCTAGATTTCAAATTTATTTACATAAAATATTAGGCACAAGCCATCATGGTAAAAGTGGGCAAAAATTACCCATCCCAAAAAAGTTTAAAACAAAAATAAACAAATGTAGAAAAACTGAAAAAGTGAAAATAAACAACAAAAGAAACCCAATTAACAACCTATGGAGCACTAAGCGCACTATAATTCAGGAGCTTCCCAACAAACTCAATCAAACTTTCATTTCTATCTTCCGACAAAGCAAAGGAAGATAAGTAAAAGGAAAAGAAGAAACCAATTCTATCAATCACATATGGACAATGAGATCATACCATCTATTATTGCTCGTGTAAGTCATATCCTGCAATTCAATGAATTGATTATTTAATTTCTACAGTTAAAATGGAAAGGAAATTAAGATATATATAATTGAAAAAATTGAAAAGAAGAACATACACTAAGAAATTAGTTACGCCCTAGAAGAACAAATTCAGTCGGAAATCATCACCATGTATATATAAACATTATTGTGACATAACAATTCTTTTGGAAAAAATCTTTAATCTTGCAAAATAATAATATCCTGGTGCTAGTTAAAAATACATTCATCATTGAAAAAAATTGACTAAAATTATTATTATTATAACTTATGCTGCAATTTTATCTTCACACTTGGCATATAAGTTGATAGGCGGGTTTCACATATAAATATTCAACTCTTTTAGGCCTTAATTTTAATTAAATGTTTGAGTTTTAGTTAAATTTTTAATGCAATTTAGGTTAAAAATGTGGTACTGCTATTTGCCCTTTGTTAATTTCATGTTCAATCACGATTTAGTGTAAAATTGGGGCCCTGGCAGAGTTCAAACGGAGCAAGTCAAGATCCAAGCGACTGGAGCAAAGGAACAGGGTCAAACCAGACAAGGCCCCTATTCTGGTGACCCCGCCAGACTCAAACAGATATGTCTGATTTGGAGACATTATTTCTGGCAGAGCGTGTTTCCTATTTTCGGAAGAACCAGACATGATCTCCACGTATGGGAATCGTCCTTGAAGTCTATTTAATCATGTGGAAGAGCACCAGAAAGAAAAAGTCAGATTTTGGAGCAAGATTCAAGAAGAGTTAGCAGAAATCGCACCCAGCCTGCATCCTGTCGACCCGCCAAGAACCTGTCGACCCCGCCAGGATTCAAGCTGAAAGTGTTTACTTTAGTTCTTTGTTGTAATCTTTCTCTATTTCATGTCTTTTGATGTTTAGTTTGTTGAAACATGTTGTCTTTATGATTAATATGACTTGTAGTGAGTAGTTTAGTTTAGGGGCAATTGTAGAGAACCATGACTTGGTAGATTTATGAAGTTTAATCTAGTTTTCTAATTTTTCTGAGTTGCTTTGCTTTACTTGAGTTAAATTGCTTGAATTGAGGATATGAATTGAATTGTTTTGAAGATTTGCTCACTTGGTTAGGCCTGACCTCGTAGATAAGCAAATAGAACCCTAATTTCAAGACGATTTGTATTCCCATACCATATGATAGTTAGTATACCCAAAAGGTGAAACTGAAACTTAGCTGAAATGTTTATTTCCTCCTAAGATCGAGAGATCTAGGATATCCTACCGAATAGTTAAAGCAAACCCTAAAACTTAAACCAAGAAACGAGAGTTGAAACTTAGGATTTAGGGAGGTTTAGAGGTTAAAACTTAGTTATACCAAATAAAAAACGAGAGTTAGTATTTGGACCAGAGATTAAGTCAAAAACTTGAACTTAGAGAAATTAGAAACTGATTGAACTGAATAATCGGACTATCTTGTCGACCCCGCTAGAAAGCTGACGACCCGCCTGGATAGTGCCTGAAAGTGGAACCCGATCAATTGACCCTAGTTTAAGTCCTTAATTCGAATTTAGATATTTACTTTAATCTTTAGAGTAATTTAGAGGTTAATTAGAGTTTAGAATTAATTCCTTTAGTTTAAATTCAATCCTTTTAATCAATTAATCAACTATTGACTTGTTTATCCTTAGATTAATTAAACTAAATTACTTAAAGTCTATAGTTTAGAATAACCGTCCCTGTGATTCGACCCTCAAACTACACTGCAATAGATTAGATTTGAAGTTTAATTTGACTTAGGTTTCACCTCCGATCATAAGTATAGCAGTATGTCCTTGAATAAGATCAATTGAATCAGAACTAATAAATTTTTGTTTTTCAAATGACAAAAAATTGATTGTGACCTTTTTGCTGAAACAGCACCTCTAACATGCCACATAAGCTCCACCAGGGAGGTGGTCGCATCAGAGAGACTGCTCTGTAGTCCTGCGAGAAGGGCACACTTGTCAGTTGCAACATCTTATTGCAGGTCCATATCAGTATGCACCGTTGCATATTGTGCTGCTCAATCTCTCATTCATTATAATTAATTTTTTGGTTCTTTTTCCCATGATTTGCTCTTCCGATATTTGGATTACGGATTAAGAGGAAAACCAGTGCAAAGAGTGAATTATGATAATGTAGAAATTAGCTTTCGTTCTAGTATTAATTGCACTCATATTCTTCACATTTCTTCTGGTACTAACTAGTACACACTGGTACCAGTTCGGGGATCACTCTTTTGCAGGTTCTTATAGTTATTTAAAAAAAAATGAATCACTTGAACTGCCAATGTGGGCAATACTTTATTAATTTAGTAATATAAGAAACAAAGTTTCAATTATTTCTTATCCTGCATTACCAATCTCTACTTCTTTTGTATTATTTGGGAGAATGATTCTTCCCTTTTTAAAATCAAAACATTTTTCAGAAATAAGCTGCTTTTGGTTAGCGTTACAAGTCTGTAACTCTTGAGTTGGTGTCCCAAATGATACAGATTTCATGGACTTGATTGGGACCATTCAATCTGAATGAATGCTTCAGATTTTGTAGGGACGCGCCATTGAATTATGTACAATTGGATATTGTTGGAACCATTCAATCTGAAATTAACGCTTCAGATTTTGTAGGACCCTCCATTGATTATTCACAATTGGAGAGGAACCAAACTAACAACTATAATTGTCAAAGAAGCCATAGTTTACCATATGTTGCAACTTGCAAGCATGTTTCATTAGAGTTGAGTAAACTGCATGCACAAATGAAGTAGTTTACGAGGTGCTTAAATAAGAACAAGTCATGACTATAAGCAATGAAACACTTGAAAGAATAAAGTCTTTCAATGCATCATTAACAGTCTGTTATTTCATATGTAAAGAATGGTTTGATTAATAGAAATTGTTCGTTGACATAATCAACTGACCTCCAAAAAATAATAATAAGAATAATGTCGGCTGTTGTTTTATATTTTTCCTTATATCCTAATTATGAGTGTGCCACCTGTACTTGTATTAAGGAGCTATCACAACAAATATTATGTTGTAAATTACATAACAAACAAACATTGGGAAAAAAATAATGGAGGAACCCTTACCTCTGACTTTAATATATCTTCTGTTTTTGCACCATCAAACAAAGCGTTCTCTTCAAATGGTGCCTCCCTTTTCTCTATTTCAATAATCCCCTTTTCTTCTACCTCTTCGTCACTTGACTCGATATTATTCTCCATGCAATAATCACCATTTAGCTTCTCAGTTGAAATTTCCCGGCTCACACAAACCTCGACTACGCCTTTTCCTTTCTGACTCTCTTCTACTTCTTTGGTAAATAAGAATTTGAAGAAGTAAATTAGTGTGAGCCAACCGTAGGGCAGAAAGCAGAGCAGAGCAGAGGAGAGAAAGATAAAGAGAGAAATGAGAACAGAAGCAGCTCTGTGTATAAACAAATAGAGAGAACTTTGAGAAGAAGAAGAAGATTTGGTACAAGACCTAGATGGTAGAGACACTGATTTACTTTCTTTTTGTTTTTTTGTGATACCCATGATTGGTTGAAGCCAGGGTTTTGGTACAGGGATAATAGAAACTAGAAAGCTTTTTGGGAGGATAGGGAATAAGGGATCCAATGGTAAAGTGGAGAAAAATTCGGAAAGGCATAAATTGGGGATTGGATAATTTTGTTTAGTGATTAAACCCTTTTGGGAATTGAATGCATCCTGATAAGTGCTTACTTTTTGTTTTTGTGTGAATGATGATTGATTAACCTAGGCGTGGCGAACAAGATCCAGCTTTTAATTAGTGGAGAATCTCAGTTTTACAAGAAACTTTTTGTGTTAGAATCTGCGTAGTGAGTCGCAGGAATTTTATTTGGGCAGGTCAATTAATAATATTTTTTTAGATTATTATGGTGGTAATAATGTATAATAAAAATTACAATATAATTTTAGCTACTATATATATTTGATATCACAATAATTGTTTGAGGTATTGCAAAAAGATTCTTTCTATATATACGATATAGAATATTTCATATCAAAAAATTGAGAATGAGATTCACGGAGAAGAAGATTTCAGCACATTAAGGATAGCTAAAGAAGTAAAATAATGAACAGTAAGTTCCGACACACTTCGCCACAGGAGGAGAGACATACAAGTGACCGCATGGTGTGGTTTTGAAATGCCGCGTGTAATTCAAATCAAACAGGAGCGCTGTAACCATCATTGTTTACTTTTTGGTTTGGTATATGAAGAATCTTGGGGTTTGCTTGTAGCGACAGCCGACAGGTTAAGGCGACCTGATGTTAATCCGCAAATTGCATTTTATTTTTCTCAATTTCTAGGCAGATGAACCAAAGATTCTTCAATATAAAAGTTAGAACGAAAGAATTTTTTAACATTCATTACTGAAACCCATCAAAGTATTACAAGCAGCTCACAAATCAATACAATCTCTCAGCATGAGAAATTCTTATCTATTTTGAAAGACAATTCCCCGAAAAAGGGAAACAGACGAATTTTCAATCAACACTAATTTTGTTCAGAAAAAAAGAAATAAACAAACAAATAGAATATTGAATTCTTTCAAACTGAAGTTAATGATTTACATCCTGACTATTCTCTCATTTCCTCCATGGATGACGAGGATGTAAAGAAACTGTGTAGCCGAAAGGATGATGGTGAAAGCTTCCATTGTTCTCTGAGAGGTTTAAGCATCATGTTAGCCATTTCACAAAGCAAAACAGACAGAAATTTTACAATTTATAACAAAAATATATTATTTTCTAATGATACCAGTTTAGCATTCCTCCCTTCAATATTAATCTCCTTGCATGCCAATCTGTCCGCCGAAACATATAGAAATTACAAAGGTCAATAAAAATTTAAAGGTTGGAATTAATTAACAACAAAGATAAAGAAAAAAGAAAAATAAGATGGTTTTTATGGTGTTACCCCATGGCCAAAAGGGTGAGTAGCCATGCAATGAGGCCGGTGGCTGCTGCCGGCTGCAAACTGTCGTAATTCCAGAACCTCATGTGGTTGAACCCAGATATACACGAGGCGGCACCAACAACTCCCGCAATCACTGCAAATATCACAAAGAAGCCGGTGGCAAAGTTGCCAATTGGGAAGAATATCGGCTTGAAGTGTGCCGGCAATACTAATTCTGGTCCTGCAGTACCAAACAAGATACAATTCATGAGTCACCTTGTTCTTTATAGAAGGTATTTATATAACTTGATTGTGTTCTGACTTTATACGTACAGAAATAATATTAAATTAATAACAAGAGTTTGTGCATCTTTGAAAATAGCACAAAATTGAGTATGATTAATTGAAGATGCAGATAATTATCAGCGGAATTTTAAAAGTTCTACAAAATGAATGAGTATGAATGAAGATTCTAAAAAGAAAAAAAAAAGTAAAAAGACTTGATATTGATAGTCGGCTACTATATATTATAAAAATTAGCAATCTAGCTATTACCTATAATAAACCCTCGATCGATAGCGACATTAATGGCCCATCCTCCAATTATCGCCAAAATAATGTACATGCAGAAATTAAGAAAGAGGAGAAGAGAGACTGCAGGCCTCATTCCCTCGTTCGCCATTGGGTATGCAGCACTTCAAATTAAGTTTGATGGTAAATGGATGAGAAATTGTTTAAATTTCCTTTCTTTGAATGAGTTTGATTATACATGACACTTTCAATTTATATGAGTTTCTGGCTTTGTTCTTTACTTGCCTATACGAACTTTCGACAATTGTTTAATGATTTAATCTCAAGTTAGAGGCTGGAAAGAGGGAGGCGGATGAGCCAAAACCTTGATTGTGAAGAAAAGGTGCCAAATTTGTGAGCTTTTGGTATTTCATTTTGCTTCAGGAATGTAGTTATCTTTTTTGATGTGATCTGATGTACCTTTTTTGCCTTGTTGGGTTTTAAAAAAATCCTTGTTCTTTGCCTTTTGAACGAGGCAAGATTAGAGGGCCTCATTCGGCCCTTAACACAAGCTTTTCAAGAGAGAGGCGTACTGGACATTTAATTTGAATGAAGTAATGAGTTGAGATTACATAATCCATATTAGGGTTATGCTAACTATTTTTCATACAATTTTGTCCAAAATTTCTTACCGTGTATATTTATATTTACAAAAAAAAAAATAGTATAGTTAACTCTTTTTGCATATAATATAATTATATAAATTAAAGTAGTGTATTCTTCACTGCACGAAATTTAGATGAAGTTTCTCTAGACGAATAAAAAACATTTCTTTGATTTTTATTTTGCTTAAATTCTTTTTTACTAAAAGGTAAGGTCGAGCTTGCAACTTTCATCAAAGATAACTAGATAAGTGAAAAACTTCCCGTATTTCTTGTTCTACTGAACATGACTCTCAAATCTTATTTTATTTTGAGTATATGGGCTACAACTTTACACAATGATAGTGACTATTACCACTTTTGATTGCTTGAGGTCACTGCTCACCAATTAAATAGAAAACAGTACTTATTCGTTGCCTCTTCTATATGCTGTTTTATCTAATTCGATATTTTATAAAGCAGTTTTTGATATAGTGGTAAAGGTAACATTTATTGGCAGGCTTTTATGAATATTTAAAATGAGAAAGTGATTCCTTGTTTATCTAAAAAAAACTTACAAATTAGAAAAGAGCAAAATATATATATATGTTCATCTAGAGGTCTTTTTATTATTAAATTATTTCACTCAATTTTAATTATGTCTTACCTTGGAATGTTATTTAGTTTTCCATTTAAAACTGTAAGTTTTAGTTTTTCTTTTTCCTTGCAAACCAAATCATGCACTCAATTACAGTTTCCTGCAAAAGCCAAGACATAACAAATCATATTTATGTCTACTTCAGGCTTCAGCAAGAAAATTCTTCACTCAAGGCTCCGTTTGGATGGCTTCTTCCCGGAATAAGGAATAAGGAATAACCACTTTTTACCAATAAATTTATTTCTAACCATCCAAACTCTTCACAAAAGTTACACACTTCCCAATAAATTTATCCCTTCCCAATAAATTTCTTCCCTTCTTCCTTCTTCCTACCTTATTCTCAACGCATCCAAACGGAGCCTCAGCGATAAAAAAAGATGTTATCTTAATGATATATATATATCAATTTCTTAATTTTTTTATTCGGAATAAATGATCTAATTAGCATACATTGAATAAAAATTTAATGATTTACTTATTACCAGGACAAATTTTGATGAAGTGCAAAACAAATTCAGAATTTATTCGACGATCATGGAATCAAGGGGCATAAGACTTTAATTATATGGATTTTTTATACGCATGGATATGGGAACTTGCGAGGATAACTTATTTGTCTATATTGCAGGAATTATGCTGGGATGCTTGATATCAATAATTCTTTTTATATTTTTATTTGCATTTGAACTAATCAAGAGGATAATGGAGTTAGATCACAGAAACTTCTCTGCCCATATTTCGTTCCCATTGATTTTGATGGGCTTTTGAAAATGAGACGCTGGAAAATAAAACCTCCGACGAAAGAAATGAATTTACTAAACACCAAAATATTAAAATTTTTATGAAGAGATTATAACGCGCGATTGACACGATTCTCTGTCCATAAGTCCATATTAAAGTTGTTTTTTTATTATTGAATATTAAAGTTTGTTAGCATAGCCCTTGATGCAAATCTCAGTAGTATGTCCCCAATATGGCTATCACGTCTTGTGGGTCAACATCAATGCTTCTCTCAATTAAAGTTGCACGCCTAATTAATTGCGCAAAAATCTTGTGACTATAACATCTATGTTGCGAGTCTAATAACGCTAGAATCCCCAACTATTTCCTTCCATTAATTTTTCATTCTTTTTTCCCCTTTAACTAATCAATATTTGAAACGGAAATGTAGATGATAATAAGATGTTATTTATTTTTTTTCTCAAAAATAAAATAAATCAATCATTATCATTTTGCCTTCTTTTGATGTCTCTATTTTATTATTTTTATTTACTAATTACTCTACTCTTTCATCTATAATATATTTCAGTGATTGGTGCTTCTAGCACCGCCATTATCACAGTAAAATTATACATTAAAGTAATATTTGCGACGTTATCCTTCATTTGTGCACCCGCCACATTTTGTGAAAAAATGCAGACCGCAACAGAGGGCTTGAATCTGTACACAAAAAAAGAAGGCTTTCAATACCAATACCCAGGTCAGCAGAGGACTAATTAAGAAAAAAAATGTCCATAGTAAAAAATTAGTCAAAAGTTCAGATTCCAGAATCCGAATATTGCTGTGGCAATACCGGTGCCCCAAATACATGTAACGAGCTAAATTCCCGTTTAAATCCAAATCACTACACAGAAACTACAAGAGAAATGTTACAGGAAGCAGTGTGCCGACCTCCCCCAGTGTAAGAACCGCAAAATCGAATCCCGATTTCTTCCCTTCTCCTCCGTCCCTCTCCCTTTCTTACGCGCGTCCCGTTCGACGAAACTCCTCAGAGAAGAAGACAAACAAAGAGAAAGAGAAGAGGGGAATTATATAAGAAAAAATAAAAAGAAGAAGAAGAAGAGAAAGGCGAGAGAAAAGAAAAAGGAAGAGATGATTCAACTACTGTTCTCGGTTCTAGGGTTGGAGGTGGCGCTGGTGCTGGTGCTGCTCTTCAAGACTCCTCTCAGGAAGGTGGCCATCCTGGGGCTGGATCGCCTCAAGCGCGGCCGAGGTCCCGTGATGGTCAAGACCGTGGCGGCCACGGTGATGGTGGTGCTCGGCTCCAGCGGCTACAGCATCTTCAAGATCCACGACAGATCCAACGAGATGGGGCAGCTCACTCCCACCGATCAGGTCCTCGCCAGTCGCCACCTCCTCGAGGCCTCTCTCATGGGTACCTACATTCTCTCACTCTCTCCTGATCGATCCGATTGCTGTTCTTTTCTGGAATTCGGATCGTCTCTGTGTCGGATCTGTTATGTTATGGTTTTCAAGATTGATATCCCATTCCAGTAGATGAAATGGTTTGTATTGATAGATATAAATGATCTTTTATGGGGTTATAAAATTGATGACTTAAGGGATATAAATGAAATAGTCAAATTCAATTTAAAACTTTAATTAGGATTAGTAATTAAGAAAAAAGAAATGAGAGTTGAATTGGTTGTTGAGAATTGTGTACCACTTTGTCAACCTGCACAGTTACCAGTTTCTATTCAACTGAAACTCTACTCGGTTTAATTACATGTAACCTTGCTTTGCCATACTTACATTACACTCAAAATAAATCCTATTATTTCTCTTAATGATGCCATCCCATATCTAATGTTAATTCAATTTTTTACATGATTGATGAGGTTTAGTTAATCGCTTCAGTACTTTCCACTCTACTCTTGTTATATGATGTCTCTTATCAATTTGATTTATACATGAGTGTCAATTAGTGGTGATGATTACTGGCAGTTACAGTTGAAATCCACTTCTTGTTGTTACATGTACAAGCTACTTGTTTCTAGTGTTTACTATGCACTTGTTACATGCTGAGGAAGTAATAAAAACACATTTAATTTATTATTATTTGATTTTTGGAAATTTTATTTTTAAGGGCTGAAGTAGGAAAAAAAATGGGGGCATTTGAAGTTCTGAACCCTCCCTATATACATAACATGTTGCAATCTTATTAGGGTTGAGCATCTTAATTTTTGTGTACTTCAGAAGTTGGATGACAGAATATGCATTACAATACTACTACAAAAGCCTATTCAATTCTCAGATTTTAGTCTCATTTGATTTATGTTTTCGTGGATTGCAGGATACTCCCTATTTCTTGCACTTGTCATTGATCGGTTGCATCACTACATCAGAGAGCTACGTTCTCTCCGAAAAAGCATGGAAGTAGCCACAAAACTTAACAGGGCAATGGAAGATGCCAAGAGTGGCAGCGTAGAATCACAGGAGAAGGAAATCACCGGCCTGAAAGAAGAAATCGAAAAACTGAAGTCACAGTTGCATACAAAAGAGGAGGAGGTCAAATCTGCCGAGGCTAGCAGTGTGGCTCTGAGAAAGCAGTCTGAAGGTCTATTGCTCGAATATGATCGACTGCTGGAGGATAACCAACACCTGAGGTCTCAGATTCAGTCAATTGATCTGAAGTTGTCACATTCTGATGGCAACAAGAAGGATACATGAGGTTTTTTCTTGAGTTTTGAGGTGATTTGAATCTTTGGAACAGGGTTGTTGTGTGAGGTTGTTTTCTTTTTAGCGGGCCCTATGTTGAATTTGCTCTATATAGGTTTTTTTCAGTGGGTTGACAGAGGTGGGCTGTCAGAGTATAGCTTGTTTTAGAATAATCTGATGTGTTGTTGTTGACAATGAGTGTGTTTGTGTTTTGGGTTGATAGATGTGGGCCGTCAGTTCTTTTTTGTTTATTTTTGTTTCTATATATAATATTACTTCCGGAGAGAACCAGTTAATTACAGTTATTTTCTAAAAGTATCAGCACTCGCATGTTAATTGAATGATTCTGTGCCCTTTGTTTGTCAATTTGAAAGCAATTAACTGAGACAATGTAAAAGGTCTGAGGTGATTTTCTGTGACAGAATGGATTATTCCGTTTCGTATTCAAAGGGAGGAAAAATTGCCAATTAAGGATCACGTTTGTGTCCTGGACTCTCGTAGCATACAGTTTTGCAATGATTTCAACGGGATATTTTTCTTAAAAAAATTCAAAAAATAAATCGTAAATTTAGCCTTAGAATAGACCTCTCAATATTTTTTCAACAAATATCCCACACATGACGCAATTAAAAAAAATCGACCTCTTATTTCACATAAAATAACTCAAGGTTAATTTTTTTTTAAGATAAATTGGATGTCTAAGCCACCCAACTTATTTTAAATTAAATGTCTATGAAAGACCCTCCAGCCGGGTTTCGAATCTGCGACCTTTCACTCAAGGAGTCAAGGTGCATTGCTCTTTGCCACTAGATCAAGAGCTGATTCTCAACTCAAGGCTAATTTTAGAGATGTTGACCTGCACGGCTGCACATAGGGGTGAAAACGGGGCGGATACAGAGCAGATAGTGGTCTTACCATATTCGTATACGTATTTTTTCGGATACGGATACGGCGCGGATGTTAAACGGATACGAATACGGTTAGGATGTTATCGGATATGGATACGAATACGGATATATTTTTTCGGATGCGGATAATATTTTGCTCAATTTAGTTTCTTAAACAAATGACATTATTCAATCAGATTATGACTAGTATGCAATTAACTAAAAAAGAAACAGAGAAAGACAACTATAGAAAAATAATTGAGACATCACAGAAAGCAAATTTTAATAAAGTTTATACAAGAATTGGCATCATATTATAGTAATAAAAAAATAATCATCAAATTCTGATGCTATATAATTGAAATGGCTATATCTATATGTCAATTATGATGTTATTTTCAAAAAATGCACCATTACTATATACAAAACGGATATATATCCGTTTTGTATAGAAATACGGATACGGATAAAATATCCGTATTCGCTCTAATATTGCTTCCTATATCCGTATCCATATTCGTTTAAAAAAATCCAAATTCGCATCCGTATCCGTTCATATACGGATAATATTATCCAAATCCGCTATTTTGGGAATACGGATACGGTTCGAAGCGAAAATTATCGCTCCATTTTCACCCCTACCTGCACAGGAGTTTGTCAGTGTTTCTTATATGGAATCAGTGTCCGACTTCTCTAACTGCATCATGTATATCTTCCGCATAGACTCTTTGTAAAAACATTGAGGGATCACAGATTGTTTGTGATTTTACGAAATATTTTTGGATTATTAAGAAAATGTTCCTTGATTTTATGGCAGATTAATAGTATGAAAAATGAAAAAGGTCAGTTATGAACTAAGAGGAAAGGTAAATGAAAATAAGAATATTATAGTGTATGCTTCGCAAATAAATGCCTGTTAAGGATTTAAAAAATCATCTTTTATATTCACTTTCTATCATAATTATGTGCTAAACATAATACCTTTGCTTTGTGGGTTCTACACTCTTGAGATAGCATACACTCTTTTGAGTTGCTCTCCTCTATAATTACCGAAAAAAATAAAAATAATATATTAATATAATTAAATTTCGATTTTCTGTAATATATGTAATATCTATTTCAAAAATAAATATAAATTTTGTTTTTCAAAAATAAATATATTAAAAATTAAAACCCATGCCGAATTGGAGGAAATACAAAATGACTATCTTATTTTTAAAAATTATTTATATTAATAAATAACTAATTTTCAATAAAATAATTAAACTATATATAAGAAATACAATATAAAAAATACAAATGAAATGCATTGATAACAAATATATACATATATATTACCTTTTTTTCATTAATAAAATACATTAAAATTTATTTAAAAACAAACATTAAAATTAATAATTGGAAAGGCGTAACAGCTAATATCGTTCTTTGAAAGAATGATATCAAAACACGATATTGCGAATCTATTGTTAAAATTCTGATTAAATAAGTAATAAACAAGGTTTTAAAATGCGATTTGTGCAGTTTAGCGGTTGGGTGGTGATTTAGCGTTTATCGGTGATAAAACGGAAAAAACGGTGATATAACGGATAAAACGGTTGTGCGGTATGAATGAAAATCCTGATAAAACGGCGATAAAACGAAAAAAACCGAGTTTTTTAAAAACTTGGTAATAAAAGTAAAATTTAATAATATTTTAATATTATTTTTTTCGGCTCTAATTAAACATTTATACTGGTTTTATTGAACCGTTCCAAACAACATTTGAACCATTTATGTCGAATGATGGATAGACGATCCAGATCCGTCTTCAAGAGTCTAATAAATTTCGTACTACCATAGACAGCCCAAACATGAAGTTTTAGGTAGGCCAGGCGCAAGAAACAAACAAAACAATTAAAGGCCTTAATTCAATGGACCAGAGGCCCATTTGGTCCCAGTAGCCTGTAGCCCCCATCTCTTTTATTAACAAAATATATAGTTAGTACCATAGAAATAAATGACACTAATTAATGAGAGCAAATCATAGTCACAATGATGATAGTATTATTTGTTATTGTTATTTTAAACAGTCTTTCTGGTCAGGTGCATTGTGCCATTTGGCTGTTTTTTTTTTTTTTTTTTGCTTTTCCGCCATGTTCATCAGAATGCAAAGAAAGACAAACCAAACAACAACTCTTTATTCATTTTTTTTTCTTTTTAAAAACCAAACAGCTCATCAAACTGGAAGAATCTAGTTTCAAAACAAAAAGAAATAGGAAGAATCTAGAAAGGTGCAGCTCATCTCTCCACTCTACTTCATTCAATCATCAGCCGTCAACTAAAATATTAATCTCTCTTCCTCAATTCAGTGAAGTGCTCCACCTGTCATCTTTCTAAACTTTACACATGTCATGTCAATATCTCCTTATTCCTTAATCAATAGAAATTTAAAAAATGAAATGAGATGTTGGGTACAATAAACATCTAACGATGCCACATGGAACCATCCCCATCATGTAAAAGTTGTGCATCGCCTACTTGGGGATATTTGGTCAAGGACACTCACTTAAAAGTTCCTAAATCCTAATACTTGCTCCTCACAAATCCAACAGAAATCTGGTGGAAACATGCATTACAAATCCTCAACAGAAATTTGGTGGAATTTGGCTTTTCTTTTGTAAGATTTGTTCCAAAAAGGCTCCTACCCATATACCCAGATCAGCGGTACCGTTAAAAATGGCTTACTTTTAAGCATTAATTTAACGGCAGTACAGATTTGATTTTATAAACTATTTTAGTGTTAAGATATTTGATGTCACTTTTCTATTGTTGCTTGTTAGACTTCTTCGATCAAATACAGATGAAACCCACCCACCCCCCAAAAAAAATAAAATAAATAGATTAAAAATAAATAATATATAAATATAAAAAAGTGCTGTTTTGATAAAATCGCATCGCCATTGAATTGGTTGAGCTATTGGTTCAAGATTTCACTAGATGACATCATAATTACGATATAACTATTGGTATCATAATTAAAATATTTTTGTACAATGCTAGTGAACGGTCCATTTTATAACATTGCTAAAAATATATAAGTTTAATTTAATTTATTTTAATTTTGCTTTTTCTTTTTTTTCAGGCAACTCAGATTAATCTTGCTACAGTTCAATTACTGAAATCTCTCCGCAATTTATTATTGTCTTACTTTTGCTCAGTCAAAACAGCTCACTCAGCAAGTGTAAGTCCTCCTTTTTAATTAAAATGCCAGCTGAGCTTCCTACCTGTCCATGTCATTTTCTACCAATCAAACCGTTGAACGAATTCTTATTCCAAATCTCCTCTCCTCAGAAATTTGTACGTGTCATGTCCTCCTAGTTTCCACATTTCATTTTGTGATCTCCTTCATCGGTGAAATTATTCGGCACACTATTCTATTATGCTATCCACGTGGAAGTATCCATAAATTAGCAACCCTTGCGCCGTTGCCAAATTGGCAAGTTTAGGTTATGGTTTATCCACCACCTGCCAACCAAACAATTTCCACACTTATCTGGAATAAATTCAACTCCGTAAGATTCAATATTTATAGTTCGATTAATTTTTTTAAATAGTAAAACTTATAACTAAATTATAAAAGCTTAGTCAGAAATTACATAAAACAGGATAAATCATATTTCCTTTTTTTTTAGGATGTAATATAGTTTTGCAATTTTATTGGATTATAAGTGTATAACATCAGCAGAAAAAGAAACAAGGAAATTATTTTTTTATTGAGTCAAAATGTAGCTCTCCTTAATTATCCAAGTGATTCTGTACTTAGTACAAGTTGACTGATTGATTGAACGCTTTAATCCTAACTTACAAGCATTTTTATAATGAGACTGATAGTTGACTTGGTGATAAGACTCGGATCATGAGCCCACAAAGCAATAATGCTCTTTAAGTATTTATTAAATGCTTGGCCAATTATAGACCGGGTCCAGGCAACATAAGTGAACCCATCTTCAGTTCACATCATAAATTCCCACCAAAAAGTGTACAATTCCAGTGCATGCATCTATAAAAACAATAATTAAGAACAAGTTGTGCACCTTAGTTAATAAATCATAAATCATGTTGTATATCCAGTCTATATTTATTTATTTTTTAAACAAGGCCTTTAGTTGTGTCTAGGAGTCATCCCACTTCGGCTTTAGATAATATCATGTGGTCGGATATTCTTATGTTGATACCAAAATAAGGGATGGAAATTAAATCCATAATTTATGAAAATATATAGTTTTAAAAAAATTATTAATAGTCCTTCGGTTCGTCACTCAATCCACTACAAAATATCTACTCGCAATTATGCCTGTTGAAAAATTGTTTTGGTGCCAAAATTAATTCTAGTGCGTTTTCATTGCTTTTGCTTGCGTAAACGTGTCAAATGTATATTTTTCTTGCAAGGTGAATATTTATGCCACGTTTTCTTTGTTGATAGAATCATATAAAACTTTTATTTTGAACAAAAACAATAATCATATAAAAAAAGTTGTCCATTGAAAAGAAAAAAAAATTCTACTTAAAAGTGCAAGTTACGTGTACATTAACACCAAAAGGATTATTAAAATTTTAAAAGGAGACTTACATGTTAGGCGTTTCGGGCTCATGGTGTTGCTTGCCAAAAAGCAATTGTGAGATTTAAGAGAACAAAATAATATGCTTTTCGAGATTAAAAATAATTCTTAATTCTTATTGGAGAGTCATTTTACGTTCTAACCCGAATATCTCAACGATTGTTAAATTGAATTAAATGAAACAGGTCTTAATATATCAATTTTATTGATCAAAATCAAGAGTTGATGAAGAAGAATTCATAGATATTATTTAAAAAAAAAACTCCAAAGCTTAGTTTAATTTTTCATAACCAACGTTAAAACTATTTTAGGATATTGACGGTTTAGTATTACTGAAGCAATCAACATACTATAATATTGATCCGTCTTAATTATATGTCTATTTTTCATTTTTTATAAAGCATTATCAATGTATATACATGATACATATTGAAATCTCATACTAAACCAAAATTTACAATTTTTTAGATTTTATTACTATTTTTTTCGAATTTTTTAAAACATGCCATTTTTTGTAATATTGTACTATTTACAATTTTCCAAAAATTGCACGTCTTAAAAAAATTCGAAAAAAATAGTAGTAAAATTTAAAAAATTGTAAATTTGGTTTTCTACGAGATTTCAATATGTAGATTAGATTGGTTAAATTAGATTTGTCAATTTACAAAAATACCCCCTAAAAAGTCCGCGGTGCACAAAATGTCCTATGCACTATAGTGCATATTAAACTTTCTCTAAATAATAATAATGATTGAAAGGAAAAGAAGATGCTATTTTTTATTAATTCATTCATTCATATAAACAAATTATTATTTTACACTTAAAATAATACGTACAAAAAAATATCAAAATATTAACGTAAATTGCGAAGGTCGATAACTTGCAGTAGGGTTTAAAAAATAATAAAACCATATATAACAGTACTAAAAATGTGATATATATTTAAAAGCACCTCTTTTGTAGCTTATATGCATTAGAAAAAAGGCTTTAGTTCAATATGACTATTTAAAAAATAATTCATTAACAAATTTCATCAAACTATGAGGAAAAAATATCACAACCGAACTAACTTTCAAATTTTTTAAATTGCTGAATGCGACTGCAATAACAGTGCCTTGTAGCAAGTTACATACAAAAAGTGGTTTAATCACTCCAAATCCATCCCCCTAACCGCAAGTGCAATATAATTAATTAATAATCAAGTTGCAACAGAAATCATGTAGATGCATTTGAGAGCGTTGAACCCAAAACCGCTTTTGAACCGTTGTGTGTACCTATGCATGCATATCTCACAGTGATGACAGCCATATAAATACTAAAAGTGGGACAAGGTCAGAAGTGAAAGGAATACAATTCTACTTATGATTTATCCCAGCGAAGGATTAGTACTCGCCGAATAAATTATAAAAGGCCGGATTAATGCACGCCGACTGCCATCCGAAAAGAAACCCAAACGGAGAGGCTGAGCTCATGGCATGACATATGGCACCACCACTGTGTTGTATACCTAACACTTGTTACAATTAGAAATCTATTTAACCTACCTCTTTGTGCCACCTAAGGGTCTTTTTGTGTTGCATCATCATCAGTCATCACAAGCGAAAAAAGAAGATAGAAGCAAGGTCCAATCCGACACTACTACAAATTTTCCTTTCTACAACCGTTAAAAGAATCGCTTCAACAACTGTACGGATTAGTTGCTAATCCGGGAGTTGCAAAAGGAAAAATAACAGTCACTAAATTAGTGACTGTTATTACCTAATAACAGTTGTAGAAAACTAGGAATCGTCAACTGTTTCTACCTAAAAACAGTCATTAAAGGGACAAGTAATGACTGTTTTTAATTAAAAACAGTCGCTAAAGGAAAAAAGAGGTCGCTGATAATATTTAAATAATTAATTTAAGTTTTTAAATTATGACTGTTAGTTCAAAAATAACAGTCACAAAACCCATTTTTTGCTTTAAAAAAAAAGGTTGTTAAACAACCTAACGCCTAACTTAATCCAAGCCATCCACGTGTTATCTAAATTATGATTAATACAAAAATAATCATAACATCTATACCAAACAGTACAAATATCATTACTCAAAAAAATCAGCTTATGATTAATACACAAAAAAATAACATTCATATATTTATCTAATCAAATCTAAAATACAATTCAAATTTTAACTCATCTATTCTAACAAGTAAACAACTAGAAATAAAAAGGAGAAGTGGAAACAATTTGCAAAACCTACTTTAGCAAATAGTTTTGAGCAGGGATGTCATCATATATGTGTTTTGCCGCCTTAATGAAGCTAGCTCCATAGTTTACCTACAAATGGAGACAAAGTAAAAAAGAGCTGATAAAATAGTACGACATAATATATTTTCTTAACATACAAGCTGGTTCAAAACTTCTAGTTTTCTTTTTGTGAAAAAATGGATACTTTCCATCTATCTTCATTTCTTTTCAGAGAGCTGGTTCATAAGTCATAACCATTTATATAAATACTCAAATATCGCTGGTATAGCACCATATTGGTACTGCAGAAGTTCTAATTCTTAAATAAATAAACAAAGCGAAGAAATCTTGTGCATTCTGCACAATATTTTACTGCATTTTCTAATAACATCCACCACCTACTATCAAAAAAGTCACATCTAACCTCTAGTTGCAGATATGATAAATGTAGGATTTAATTTGTACATATGGAGAAATTTGTAAGTAATCTGCAAAAAAGAATATTTACAAGTAAATTAATCAAACAAACACCAATTAACCCTTGATAAGGCAGCCAAGCTTACATGCAACCCAACGTAGTCTCAATTGCCAATCCTCATTTAACCCATTTGGCATCAACTGACCCTTGTTATTCAACCTCAGATTATTCCAAACAATATCAATTAACATCAGTATCTTTAAATTCATATAAAAGAAAAGAAGTAGCCAATACCTTTGTTATGACACGATTCGCCAGCACTTTGTTTCTTGATTGTACCTCTATTAAGTGCATTCGGAGCCTCTTCTTTCTCCTGACATTTTATCTTAAATAGGTTTATCATTATTACCTTGAAAACAAAGTAAAAACAAGGCATTAATAAAGCAAAATACAAAAGTTGAATAGCTGATCGGACTTATGCAATTATGCATACAAATTGCTAACATGACATTAAATTGAGACTCAATGCCAAGCAGAAGCTTTGATTTGACACATCTAACCACCAGCACTGAATCAAATTTGATATGATATCTGAACAAAAGCTCATAATTCGAGCATGAAAAAGAAAGAAAGAAAAATCAAACCTTGGTATAACTGAGGAACCGGCTGGAGGTTGTAGCGGCTAGATCTGTTGTTTGAGAAGAGGTGGTCCAGCCGTTGGCCGTCGCCACGCTTGGTCTCTTCGTTTACGAGGAGGCAGAGTAGAGAGGTCAAGGGTGAGGCAGACGAGGTGGAGAGATCAAGAGTGAGGTGACGGAGGTGGAGAGGTCGAAGGTCGGGAGGTGCTAGGGTTTGCGAGGCGGCGGACAGCTCCAAGCGAGACGGCGGCTCTCGTAAGGAAGAGGGGCGGAGCCCTAGGTAGGGGTGGTGGTCAGGTTAGGCGGAGGCGATGCTGTCGGCATGGCCGAATGGAGCGAGGCAACTGCCGATCGATGGGTTGATGAGGGGGGCAGAGGGTTTTGCTAGCGAGCGCCGCTGTCGACTATAACAAGGAATCACAAGTAAGGATTTTGCTAGCGAGCGGCGCTGATAGGGTATTATGGAAACTAATCGTCATTGATGACTTTTTCTATGAAATAAACAGTCGTAAAAGCTATGTTACCCAGATACGCTAATTTCAGCGCGTATCTCGTGTCGGACACGTATCTGACGCGGATACGCTTGCGATTCGTGTGCGATACGCACCGGATAGGCCACATGGCGCATCTGAATATTTTAATTTGTTTGATCACCCAGATACGGTCCACAATTCGGATACGCGTATCAACCACTCATATGATGCCACGTGTTACTAACATACGCGTACAACATGTCTACTAATACACACAGACAGCCACAAAGATAAGACACAATATTTCAACTGAGCATCTAAACCCGGCCTATATATATGGTTATTAGAATAGTTAGTTTTTCACTGTGGGACTAAGGTGAAGCTTCAAAACCGGACAAGCCAACAACCCCTTTCCTTTACCATCTCAATTGCGCCCAAATGGATATATCCATTTCTGATTTTTTTCAGAAAATTATATTTTGTTTCTTAATTGTTTGGAAGTTTTCTAAAACACATTTTTGCATAAAAATTTATCTGCATGCTCACAAAAATATAAGGAATTTGGGAGTGTAAATTTTTTTATTTCAAAGATAATTTATATAATTTTTAAGTGACATAAAAATGTCATAGTTGGCATGTTAATATAATGCATTAAACCAATAATATTACATTATTAACATAATATTATTAACTGTTAAATTTGTCAATATAAATTAAAAGATTATAATATAATGTTAAGAACATTATATATTAGTAATATAAATAAATTATTTTTTTAATTAAAAAATATATTATTTATATTATTTTATATATACAGCCGTATCCGAGTTTTTTGAAAAATGTCGTATCCCCGCACCCGCATCGTATCCGACACGATACCCGCACCCGCACCCAGGTAACATAGCGTAAAAGAGAAACAACAATGAAAAAAAAAAGTAAGGGTTCCACTTGTCATAGCCCATTTCGGACCATAATATTGGTGGGAAATTAAGCAACTGTCATCTAATATTAACAGTCGTTAGAGCTTTTTTGACTGTTGTTTGGATATAACAGTTGCAATGTTTCCGGAGCTTTTTATTTCTTTTTTTCCTCATACTTAAATTTAACGACCGTTTTAACTCAAAACAGTTATAATTGTTTGAACTTTATATTACGATAATGCCACTGAATTGATAGGTGACTGTTTTTATAAAAAACGGTTGTTAATTCACAGTTGCAAAAGCCCTTTTCTGTGGTAGTGCGAATCCTGTGGCGCGCGACACAGCGTGCAGCGCGCCACACGGACCGTTGCTGTGTCGCGCGCCACACGGACCGTCCGATCAAATCTGGACGGGTTACATTTTTTCGGACCTTACAATCTGTTATATGCACGGAGCTCCCTCATTCATTGAGATTTGATCGGACGGCCTGTGGTGCGCTATACGCTGTGTCGCGCGCCACAGGATTTGGATTTAGCAAGGTCCTTGTGGTATTTTACAATTAGATTTCTCCTCTGAGGAGACCTGGTACACTTTTCTACTGCAGTTTTACAAAAGAACCCTTTCTATTATAATCCTTTGCTATAATGGTCTCACTGGTTTGAATATTTTAATAATTAATTCGGTTCTAAATTTCTAATATAAAATACAAAAGCATGCAATTTGACATGAAAACATCTTTTCAACTTGATTAATTTAATTTATAAAATTTCTGGTAGTGGATAATTAGGTTATATTTGTTCGTTTTTCGTCCAAAAAGAAAAAAAACGCTGTTATCTCCATATGAACTATTTGACTTCTCTTTATAATGCAATTTGGATTATTTTTATATGATCAATTTAGATATTAATAATTTATTCTGCTGAGTCTTATTACTTGGTCATTAGCCAACTCACTATCATATAAAAAAAAAACCAACTCGCTACTGTATAATAAATTATATGTTGCGCAAATAAAAGTCAAAATGAATCGGACGGTTGGTGTAACTGTATTGCAATGAGAAAGGGTAGCATTGATCCCAAATTTATTTAGAGGACCTTTCTGAAAAAAATAATTTCAACCTTTGCTCCTTGCAATTTCAACACGTGTGATAGGCCACACTTTGTACGGCCGCCTCATAACCCCCAGATTAGACCTGAACCTTTCCAAACACCTTCTAATTTTTCTATTTTTCTACTTTTTTACACACAACGACGTTCACAAAAGGCAACTCCAACCTAAATTGAATCCAAAAGCCAAGTCACTACTCACCAAGACACCAACCTTCTATAAATACCTCTCACAGATAGTTACCTCTTCAAAGCACAAACAGAGACCCAAAAAAAATAGCAAAACCCAAACAAGGAAAAGGGAAGCTAAAGGAAAACGAACAAGAGCTTGAACCTCCTCTGTCTCCAATGGAGAAGCAATGGATACGAGGCCCCACTATAGGCCACGGTTCCTGTGCCACAGTGTATCTCGCCACGTCAGCCACAACCGGCGAACTCTTCGCGGTGAAGTCGAAAGAGCTCTCTCAGGCGGGAGACTTACAGAAAGAACAGAGCATCCTCTGTTCTCTCAATTCTCCACACGTCGTCTCATATCTCGGCTTTAACATCTCCGCTGATGCCACAACCAAGAAGTCTGTCTACAACCTCTTTATGGAGTACGCGCCAGGTGGGTCACTATCTGACGAGATCAAAGGGAACGGCGGCTGGTTGGCTGAAGACAGGATACGATCCAGGACAAGTGAAATCTTGCAAGGATTGGTGTATTTGCATGATCGAGATGTAATTCACTGTGACATCAAGGCACGAAATGTTCTGATCGGATCCAACGGTTGTGCAAAAATTGCGGATTTCGGGTGTGCCAAAAGGGGTTATACATTCAAGAAAGAACCTGTTAGAGGTACGCCGATTTTCATGGCGCCTGAAGTGGCGAGAGGGGAAGAACAGGGGAAGCCAGCTGACATATGGGCCCTCGGTTGCATGATAATTGAGATGGCAACCGGCGGGTCTCCATGGGAGGATGTCTCTGACCCAATAAGTGCAATGCATAGAATTGGGTTCTCCGACGAGGTGCCGGTGATGCCAAGTTGGCTATCAGAAGAAGCAAAAGATTTCCTGAGCAAGTGTCTGAGGAGAGATTGGAGAGAGAGATGGAGTTGCGAGGAACTGTTAAAGCATCCCTTCGTTACATCCTCTGTTTCAAAACAGAGCACTAGGGATATTTGGGTTTCTCCAACGAGCAATCTTGATCAGGTATTTTGGGATTCTATTTCTTCGTCGGAAGGAGAAGAGGAGGAAGAAGAAAGAAAACCAAATTTGTCAGGGAGAATTAAGGCGATAATTGGAGAATTTAATGGCGAGCCGGATTGGAGTAGTGATGATGCGAGTTGGTTTACAATTAGATGCAATGGAGAAGTGTTTCCAGTTGAAGAAGATGCTTCTATTGTTACAAATGAAGAACACCAAGAGTTATTAGTGGTTAATGAGAGAAATTTGGAAAGAAGCTTTGTAAGTGAGAGTTCATGGGAAAATGAGAGATGGGTACTTAGTTTGGAAGATGACATTGTTTTCTGTGAAACTGAGTTTATTAGTGTATGTAATCTTGATTTTGAGCATGTACTTGTTGTCGATTGTGTAAGCAAACAAGAAATTCAATTTTTTCAAAACTCTATCAGACTTGTGTGCAAAAGAAATTCCAATTCTTCTTTTTCGAATTTTATTGTCAAATGACACCATTTATGTGCCAATCCAATTATATTTTTACAAAAAAAAAAAGACGAAAGGAACCACATGGTCCACAATGCAGTCAAGTATATTCAATACCTACCTGGCAGAGGCTGCCAGGCATTCTAAAAAAAAAAAAACGAATATTCAATAGCAAAGCTTTAAGAGGTTTAAATGATTAATTTTTTTTTAGGAAATTAAATGATTAAAATGGAATCGTAAGAGAATTATGCGGATGATATTTAGAATTAGGCATATTCCCCTAAAGTTGAGGATATTAACAACTCTACACAACTAGAAAAGTAAAATTCACAGCTCCAATGTTATTAAGAAAAAATTGGAAGCCATCAGAGAAACCATTTTTGACTCCTTAGTGCACGCATGAGCTTGACTATGTGTTAAGTTTGGAGCATGAATGGATTGAAGTCAAATTCAACCATTCAACAGGAGAGTGAAACGGTTAGTCGGACTCTGCCCACTATTTCAAAAACAAGATGTCAATGCTCTTAGTTATGTTATAAAGTCATCAGTCATAGCCACCAAGTCATAGGTGACAAATTTTGAATTGGATCCGTCAATGCATCATCAATTCATCAGTTCCATTGATGGGGCTAACTGTTGAAGAAAGTTGCAAAAATTTAACAAAAATTCCACACAAACCAGCTAGATAAATTTGTCTCGAGTTCGGTATAAAATTACCGATACTCCCTTAACAGAAGATTCAACAATGCCAAACGTGCTAAAAGAGAAGTAATTTTTTTATAGAATAATGATATGAGGGGTGAAGACCTAAGTGTACATTTGAAATATTTAATAAGGTGGCATGAATTAAATAATACGTATTTATTGTCATTTAATAATTTTTTTATTATTTTGAAAAATAATTGAGGTCATAATTATCAATTTTAAATATATCCAAAAAAAATTACAGTCCGATTTGAAATTTGCAACTATAATAATATATAAACCAATATAATCGCAGCTTATTTCAATCTATATATAAGAAGAAATTTTGTTTTGGGACTGAGAAATGCTAATTACTTTTCAGGTTAAGGAACTTGTATGTGTGTGTATAGAAAGGCTAATGTGCCATTGATGGCATGTGCCATCCATTCTCCATCGAGTCGTTTTTCAAGATTCAAAATTCAAACGCTCAGTCCAGTCCGTTCAAGTTGTTCATAATATTGAAATACTCTTGGAGACCAAATTTTGCATTTTTCGAATTATTTATGCTATTTATTATGATATTTTTTAAAAAATATTATAATCGGAATATTTTGGACCCTCCAATTTGAATATCATAATAAATAGAAAAAAATTTAAAATATGTATATAATTTAGTCTCCAAGGATATTTTAATATGGTGATCAACTTGAACGATTTGAATTGACCGTTTGAATTTTGAACCTCGAAAAATGACTCAATGGCAAATACACGTAAGGCATTCTCAGGACAAGTACCAAATTATCAACTCTTGCAAACAAATAAATAAATAAATACATAAAATGGGACGATTGAAATGACTTAAATATTATATATATATTTTTTTATTCTTGTCCAATAAATTAGTTACTTGTAATATTTATCAACTCTAGCGCAACTGTATATTTTCTTTTAGTTGCTTCCGAAACTTATATGTGATTTTACAGTTATGTTATCAACTTAATTCATTTTAATATTCATCGTTATTTTTTAAAGAAAAGAGACTTTCAGGATAAAAAAAAATTGATGCATTATGAAATTGTTTTAAATCTACACCAAAAATTTTGAAAATTAAAACTAAAGTTGCTTTAGATATGCCGGGACTAAAATAATCAATTTGTCATTACTAACTCAATTGGTGGACATAGGATTGACATCAGACGGTGTGGATTCGATGATATTACTATAAGGCAGTTTAATAAATTGGTTAAACCTAAGAACCTGGCCTAGTGACCTCCCTTCTCTCTCTTGCGTCACCTGTGGCTCCTCCTTTCGTTAAAAATTAAAACGCACAAAAATTTCAAGTGGAAAGTTCCAATTTTAGCATGTGCTCTTTATATACACAACTCTTATTTATGTAATTATGTTATCCTAAAATCTACTAATAAGAGAGTCCGAGTATGTTGGGTTCTCTTTGCTGAAGTGAATGTGATACAGGTGCTCGTATTGTTATTGGAAGCAAGTTGTTCATTAGGTACAATTTATATTTTTGTGGTCAATATAAAGCAATATATATCCGTGTTGTGTACTTGTCTTGGAGAACGCTAATTGATTTAGAGGCCAATTAAAAAAAAAAATTATGGTGCAATTAATTCTGGCTGCCTTGGGAAAGAGACGTATACATTGCTAGTGCACACCAGATCAAGCTCAACATAAACGTGGCCTTTTGAAGTAATTTTATATAAAATTGCGGTTTCGTGGTCAAGTTAAACAAAGTGTAAGGCTATTCCATCATAAAATCCTTTTATTCTAGAATCATGTTATATTCGACTTCTTTAATATCTATTTCTCTACTTTAACCCCCCCCCCCCCCCCCCCCGAAAAAAAAAAAGTAAGTGGAGATATTTTCTGGCTGCTTGAATCGTACGTACTTGGTTCAACTGGTCTTTACAAATATTATAAGGGCCGTTTGGATCGCTTAAGAATAAGAGGAATAACATTTTTTTAGACGGAAATATATTACTAATCATCCAAACTTTTCACAAAATTACACATTTCTCAATATTTTTTTCTTAGAATTCCTTTTATTCCTAAGCGATCCAAACGGATCCATAGAAACCAAAAAAGACTGCAACTTATGTATGGCAGTACGCAAGTCAAAAGTGACTCGACTTGAACCAACGAATAATTTTTTTTATGGCAATTAAATTTGCTCCGTGCAGTATCTTCTACCAAAATCGCATAAGCTATTCTTTGCAATTCACAGGACGAATGAAAAGCAAAACCTCTAGAGAAGTTTTATTTATTTGGAAAGAAACAACTAAATAAGCGCTTCATGTCAAACTATATTTAGAAAAGAAAATCATCCTTTGAATGGAGATCGCATGCTCGAAACCTCACTTGAATTTTTTTTTTAAAACCGAAACCCCAAGGGAATTTCCAATATAAGCAAACTGTAATAAAAAAAAGTATAGGAAAATAATGGAGGAATCACAAAATTAATAAGACTGTCAAATAATGATTAATGTTCATATGCCTCCTAGAAACTAGTATGGAAAATACGATCCGAAATATAAACAAATAGTTTTCTTTTTTTAATATGATATACCTATACTTTTAAAGTTAATAATGTGGTTCTCACTTTCAGAAATTATAACTTTTTTAATATAATTCAGAAAGTATAACTTGTTAATTGTTATACATGTAGTTTTAGAACTACCGGGATTTGAACCGAGGTTAAATTGCGAATATTTTATTTTTAGATGGAAATATCTGGAAATTAGCCTTCCGAGATGAAGGAAAAAATAAAAAATAAATAACGATACACCCCCGCAATAGTGTGCCGCAATTTAAAAAGGCTACTATCGGCCTTCTGGATTTTCTAAGAGTAATTTTCCAAATTTTTAGGCGAATGTAAGATTTATTTTGGTTTCTTAAACCCAAATTTGAAGATAAGGAAAAAATGAAAGGTAAATAGGATCCAAAACCCGTTAAAAAATTTATGTGGGCGAATTTAGTTCAGTTGGGTTTTTAAAGTCATTGTATGAGTTTTACGAATATAATTAATGAATGAGGAAACCTAGCTAAAAGTCTAAAACCAATGCTGAGTAGTCCATAATACTTGGTTTTGAAAGGGTTAATTTTTAAAGTATACTAAAAGCAGCACGAAAATATGTTAGCTATCCTTAGGTGTGGGTTCAATTCAAAAGTTGTAAAATTTCAGCTTCTAATTTAAACCAAATGGTACAGATCATATTATAGATCAGATCACACGGTGTGATTCAATGAAATTGTGTCATATATATGTCATATGTGAGGCAGCTATAGACTTGTAGAGATTGGTCTTGCTCTTACCTCTCTTGTCTACGACCTCTCTCGTGTCACTAGTGAGCTGCAACTGTCTAGCTCCTTCCATTAAACACATAGGGGACGTTTGTTTGTGACTTAAATGGTGCATAACTTAAGTTATGTATCCTTAAGTCACCAAACACCTCTTACATAAGATGCCTTAAGGGTACATAAGTTATGCAACCTAAATAGGTTGCATAAGTTATGCACCAGTCCGCTTTAACATTTTTTCCAATAATACCCTTTAGAAATAATTAATAATAATATTTAATAATCTATAATAATTAATAATAATTAATAAATACTAATATTTAATAAGTAACAATAACTATTAAAAAATCATAATTAGTAATAAATATTAATTATTATAATAAATAAATAATAATATATAACAAGTAATAATAATAATTAATAAACAATATTAATTTATTATTAAATAATTAATAATATTTATAATATTTAATTAAAAATAATTAATAATATTTCATAATAATAAAATAATTTCTTATTATCATTAATAATTAATTTTTATAATAACTAAAAATTAAAAATTAATTAATATTAATTAATAAATAATAATACTTAATAAGTAACAATAATTATTAAAAAATCATAATTAATACAAAGATTAATTATTATAATTAATAATATTTAACAAGTAATATTAATTATTAATAATAATGATTTAAGAATAATAATTAATTGAAGATAATTAATCAATAATAATTTTTATTATAAAATAAATAATAATATTTATAATATTTAATTAAAAGTAATTATTAATATTTCATAATAGTAAAAATGATTTATTATCATCATTAATAATTAATTTTTATAATAATTAATAATTAACAATAATTAGGTCACAACATATAATACATAATACTAATTCAAATTTAAGGGCATTTTAGACTTTTGACATGAATATATGCATGCATTAAGTTAGTCATCCTTACTACACAACCAAACATCTATTACATAACACTACATAAACACTTAGGCATCCTTAAATTATACAACTCCTTACTACACAAACAAACGCCCCCATACATCTCAGGAGGGATTTTGCAAAATTTAGCACGTGCTCTTTATAAACATGTATCTCTCTTATACACAATTTACAAAATATTATGACTAGCAGCAAATTGTTCATGTTCGTGTGTTACTACCACTATGGTACAAATTATACAAATTTGGTCAACAAAAGAAATTTCCGTGTTGTGTTTGGTGCGTGCTAATTTTGAGACCGAAATAAGTAATATAAATTTTATAATCACTGAATCCAAAATAAGTTGACTGTCTATTTGAAAAGTGTCATCCCTCTTTTAGACCGTCGGATGGGCATCCAAGGGCTGGGATGTTTTTCTCTGTGCTGACGTCGTTGGTGGAATGCTGGTGTCATCATATCGTCATAAATTTTTCTGCTTCCACGTGCTTGGAATGGTAGAAAAATTTTTGCTCGGGTTCCTACTCTCTGACTCTCTCTCTTTTTATGGGCCCAATTTGATGGTGGTTCATTCTATGTGCGAGAGGGCCCAAGTTTTGTGAAGGAACGACTGTCAGATAATTTTTGGAATGGCGATTTAGATTTATGACACTATAAATATTTAAAATTAGAAATTAGAGATATGTCATCACTAAACGATAAATTATTTTTTTATCATTTTAAAATAATAGAAATTAGATTTTTACCATCGGACAATTATATGGTAATTTTACCCTTTTAAACATGCCACAATAAAACTAAAAATTTAGTAAATATGTCATCACAAAAGAAATAATTAGTTTTATACTATTATAAATCATTAACAATTAGTTTTATCAAAATTATTTTGTGACACTACAGTTCAACATTAATAATTTAATACTCATGATAAACATAATTTAGTAAGTTTCATAATTTCTTGCAATTCAAAAAAATATTCATGACAAACTTTCATAATCCAATTCAGTTAATAAATTAGTTGAGGCTATAACTTAACTCTAGTACTATAGAACAAGTTTTATACATATTGTGGGTGATACGTCTAAAAGTCCTTTGATTAGTTGACCTTAGTTTTGTTGGCGTTATTCAGTAGTAAGTTGTTAAGAAGAGGACATGATAACATTTTATAAAAACAAATTAAGTTCCATCGCCCTCTGTTTTATGCAGTAGTAGTTTTATGCGCTGTTTGTTTTTTTAGGGTTTGTTTTATTGAGGGACAATTTGGTCATTAAAAAAAGTAATGACAGTTTTAGTTAGTTTAGTAATGACATTTTTAAAATTTAGCATGTTTTTGAAGAAATAGTGGCATAAAACTAATTTTAGCAATTCTATAATGACATAAATTGAAATAGCAATTTAAGAATTGCATTTTTCTAATTGACAAAATTTATTGGAATGTAGTCACAAATTTTTTTTCAATATATACAAGTATATAGACGTACTTCTAGTCTTATAGAATGGTTTTATATCACATTTTATGTAGTTCGAGCGAAAATAAAACAAGGGATATATGTTTTTTTTTTCATTATTTCTACATTTCCTGTAGTTCGAGCGAGAATTTTCATACCAATTTTTAATTATTTGTTTATACAATATCAAACAAATAGTATTGTATATATATTTAAATTTTTTTAGCAGATCGTAAAAAACTGATAACTTTGCTATAAAATTTATGGGAAGTTTATTAGCGTGTAAATAAGTAAAGTCTAAACTAGAAAAGAAAACTTATAGTTAAAGTGTCAAACTAGAAAGTGTAATGTGTTAAAACTAAATAATGAAATAAAAGGGAGATACATAAAATCATTTATTTTTTTAAACAAAAAAACATGTATAGTTTATATGTGCATTATTAGCTAACTTTTTAAATCGTTTCCTTCATTCATTCATCATTTAATAAACATGAATTATAAGTGCCATCGGCAAATATACTATCCCAGCCATCGCTGCTATGTGTTACAAATGTTCAGTTTAATAATAAGAAGTGTTCAGTTTAATAATAAAAAGTGTTCAGTTTAATGCGTTAAAATCGCGCTAGAGTCAGAGTCGCGCGTGGTCAAGAGGTACGCTAGGAGGCAGGGGTAGAATCGAAAAAAATTTAATTTGAACCGGATCGGTTCATTTCCAATTCTAATTTTTACATGTATTTTTTGTCCGGTTCGTGACCCCTTCGCTTGGTTTTTTTTCTTATAACAGTTGTATTTCTGTTGCAACTAACTGAACATTCATACTTATTAAACCGAACATTTGTACTTATTAACTGAACATTCGTACTTACTAAACTAAAAATTTATACTTAATAAAATAAACATGTTTGCTCATAACATTTATATTTTCTGTTGCAACTAACTGAATAGTTCTACTCAATTAACTGAACATTTGTATTGACCAAACTGAACTTTTGACCAAAAAAAAAAATCAAAATGAACATATTTGGTCTAGCGAACACTTATAAAATAATGAACAATTCTACTACAATGTGAACATTTGTACATATTAAAGTGAACACTTATAATAACTAACTGAATAAAAAATACGCGCTGGATGAGTAGAGGGGTTAGAGCGCTAGTTGAGGCGCTGTGCAGCGCAATGACTCGGATGGCACGGAGTGCGATGACACTAATCAATTTCCATTTAATTTAATAAAAGAAAAGACGATCAATCAGTCATGGATAACTCGTAGCATGCATAATTGAATGCCGGACGGCCCAAAATATAAAATCCAGCGAGCCCAGTTAGAACTTAGAAGTTATAAAATGGGCTATACTGTAACGTAACGATCCAGCCAGCTTGGGTTGTTGTTGGTCTGCTTCTTTCCCACGAAATAACGAAACATTCGTACACAACATAATACTGTTCTCTACTCTTTTCCGATTCCGATCTCTTTCCAGCTCCAGCTCCGAGAATCAATCACAACTAGAGTCTAGAGGGAGGGAGGGAAGCAAGGAAGGAAGGAAGAATCGGCGCGCCAACTCGGTCGCTCTTTAAGGTAAATCTCTTTCGATTCAAGTCTTTTTTTCGCTTTGTCCTGTTGCGAAATCGCCTAGTAATCTGATCGTGCTATTATGCCAAATCCCAAAGGGACTGTGTGCCTGTTTGCCACCTCTCTAAGCTCTTCATCTACTCAATTTTTACCAATATGCTCGCACACTGTAACTATCATTGTTGACAAAGGTTTTATTTCTGGCTTACAAAAAGCTAAGTTAATGCGAAAGGTGTCAATATCAAGAGACTCTCTCTAGTTTCTAGTAATGTGCTCAGTTCTCTACATCCACAGGTCATTTTTGTTTATGCAAATCATGTGACACTATTTTACTCTTTTTAACTCCGAGTATAACATATATCAGAAAGTCCCGTTGCCCAAAAGTATCAATCTACATATATTATTATGTAAATATATGATGATTTCATTTTGTAATTTTTCTCTTTCCTTTTCCTTGGTTTTATTTTTATAGAATGGGTAGGATGACAGAGTTACCAACAAAGGGTGGCTTCAGCTTTGATCTCTGCACCAGAAATGACATGTTGCTCAAGAATGGACTACAGATGCCCCCTTTCAGAAAGACTGGTACAACCATTGTTGGTCTCGTTTTTCAGGTTTGCTTTTCTTTCATCTTCTGTCTTCTGAGCACACTTTATGTTAGGTCTTAGTTTAGATGATATCAGGTACCTACTGATAACTTCAGCCTATCGTGCTACTTTGACTGGGCTCATTATTACTTTCAACTGGGAGTCACTTGACCACTAAATGTTAGGTTATAGCATATATCTCATACTACTTTGTTGATGTTTCACACAACTCCTAACTATGTGATATGATACTATTAGGATGGAGTTGTACTTGGGGCAGATACCAGGGCCACCGAGGGACCAATTGTGGCCGATAAAAATTGTGAGAAGATACATTTCATGGCACCTAACATTTACTGTTGTGGTGCTGGCACTGCTGCTGATACCGAGGCAGTTACTGGTTCGTGCATTCTTCCAACACTCGATGTTATTTTATTTAATTTCATATCTTATGGTAGTATGCTGTACTCATGATTATAACTTCTAAAAATAAGAAAACAGCAAAGATGCATATAAATTCTTTATTTCCACCTAAAAGAGTTTGTCATTTGCCCTGGTAGAACATGTATAAACTCGAGGGCAAAATAAAAAGGCATTTGGTTTCTAAGCAACCATGCCTACAAGTACTGGCCTTTATATATGTGGTACTGTAATGTGTGCTTTACATGTTTAACTCAAAAATAGCATATATAAATATTAATTTGCCACTCGCTTATCTCTTTTTACTTTTTCAGACATGGTCAGCTCACAGTTGCAGCTTCACCGATATGCCACTGGCCGTGAGTCAAGAGTTGTCACTGCTCTTACCCTTCTCAAATCACATCTATTCAGGTACTTTCTTCTGTTCTTTTCAGAAGTATTTTTGTCATATACCTTGCCTATTATTAATAATAATTAGTGGGCCATTAAGGCCCGATGTTTAGGCATGTATTGGTATGAATTTGTTGTCCAGCTACCACAGAGATGAGCTTCCCTCCTTTTTTTTTTGGTTTTGATTTTCTAGTTTAGATTTGGTTGGATGACGTCTTAAGTTTGGTCCTTGTCAAAACATTTATTTTGCAAAGGAACTTCCATTTGTAGGCCAAATGTGATATATAATCTTTTATAACTTCTTACAACTTCTTTTGCAGCTACCAAGGTCATGTCAGCGCCGCACTAGTTCTTGGTGGGTTTGATGTTACCGGACCTCATCTCCACACAGTTAAGTATTGTAGTAAAAAAATATCTTTGCACTTGCAAGCTTCCACATTAAGAAATATGATATGCCTAACTAGATAGTCGCTATCTAGTGTATCCAAAAAAGAAATATGAGATGCCTTACATAACATGACAACTCTTGTCCTCTAACCCACAAGCAAAGGAATTATCATCTTTTGTATATTTCTTCTCCAATGTGCTTTACAATAAATTAATATAGCAGCATCTCATTAGTTAAAAGAAAGGTTGTTGAGGTATTTTCTTTTGTAATAATGAAGTGACAGTAAACTTCCAGTGGCAAGTTTACACTGGATATTTGTACTTGCAAAAGATGTAAACGGTTTTGTTGAATGTAGGTGTACCCACATGGATCCACCGACACTCTTCCTTTTGCAACCATGGGTTCTGGGTCTTTGGCAGCTATGTCTGTGTTTGAGTCCAAGTACAGAGAAGGCCTAACAGTAAGCTCACCTTCTCTATTTCTATTCTTTTGTTTTACACAGAACTACAAGTCCTGGTACCATCGTATTTCCCTTTGTATCTTGTTTTTCTTAAATGTGATAGCTGGAATGTACTGGTCATTGATTGGCTGATGCTAGTGAATTCTTTGATAAAATTACTTTTTATGGTAAGTACCTTTTGTGGTCCTTTGTTTCAGAGAGAAGAGGGTATAGAACTAGTTGCTGAGGCTATATGCGCTGGTATCTTCAATGACTTGGGCAGTGGAAGTAATGTTGATGTTTGTGTTATTACCGAGGTACAAAAAGATACTTGTAATCATATTTATTTACCATTTATTGTTGTATCTTTGATTGCAAGCCTGCAGTATAACCTTGTTAACAAATAGCACCTAACATCTCTCATAATTTTCAATCCAATTTATGCATTCATTGACGACTTCAACTATCAGGCAAGGCTAAGTATTACCCTCTAACCAGAATGTGAAATCTGATCTGGTCAGTGTATGCACAAATTATGTCAAATTTTGAATTTTACATAATAACATACATCTTTGGTTGAGGATATAACTTATCAACTTTATCAATGGTTCTTATTCCAATTTTTTAAATTGACTGAAAATTGATCTTAAATTTTAATGAAATTAAAAGTTGTTACTTCCATTTCAACCCCAAAGGACCTGAAACCCAATGCGCTTGAGAAGGCTTCCTGAGAGCAGATTACTTCATTTATTTATTCCTTTTAACATTAAAGTAAACTGCGTGATGAAAAACAAAATATATTACTTCTTCTAAGAATGATAAATTGCTGGGATTGTATTATTGGAGGTTAATTGCTAAGTTGTAATTTTTGAGAAACTTTAAGTCTATCATGCAGTTATAAAGTTGGGATTGGATGCTACTTTCAAGTGTAGGGGGAAAAAAAAAATCAAATTTCAACAAGGCATTTCATGAAGTGTGGTCATAAATATTGTTATCTAAACTAAATATTCACTTGGTGAGCAGGGTAAAACAGAATACCTGAGGAACTACCAATTGCCGAATCCCAGGACCTACATTAGCTCCAAGGGTTACACCTTTGTCAAGGGCCAGACTGGTAGGATTTATATATTATCTTTACTAATTGATTTTTGCAGAAGTGGCAGAAATGTCTTGGTGTTCCACTTGCATGCTATTTTAGTTCAAGTGCGGGCATCATGATTTTAGGGATAAATTTCACTTCATTTGTCAAATTTGAGTTTTGCTTACACATTGTTGTTGCACAAGTTAAAATTGGCTCAAGTTGAAGCTTGCTTTTGCACTTGAGGGTTAATGGATTTAATATAATGTTTTGCTGGGGCTTAATTCTACATTGGGTTTTTGCAGAGGTACTTTCTACAAAGATAACATCAATTCAGCCAAAAGTTGAGGCCGTAGAAGGTGGAGATGCCATGGAAGAATGACCAAATTCTAAAGCTTCTGTTGTTATTAATTTACATTAAGTTTTGAGTTAGAGATTCTCTTCCTAGTTATAATACATGTAGACTTGCTTTTTCGCTTGATATTATGATTCTCGTACTATTGCGCTTTCTAAATTCACATTTAGTTGGTTTTCACTTGAGATACGATTCATCTTTTTAGTTCTGTGATATCTAAAAATTTTTTACTCCGTTTGGATGGGAGCAAGAATAAGAGAATAGTTTCTTCCTACTCTCAAATATATTATAAACAATTTAAACTCTTCACAAAGTTACACACTTTCCAATACTTCTTCCCACACCATCCAAATGGAGCTATATGATGTCGTCCTCTCATTGAATTCTGGACTTGCTGCAAGTAAACGTAATTCCCTCATCAAAGCATATCCGAGTTATCACCGGATCAGGGATCGTGTATTTCTGCTCTTCTACGTTTTTTAAATTATAAAAATGATTTTTTAGAGCTGTTTGAATCCTGCTCGTTTAATTCGTATTAACAATTATAAGTAAAAAATAAAGCTGGAACCTATGCATGAGAGGGTGAAACAATAGTGAAAAGTGAATCCACTAAAACCAATAATTCTTTTGATTACAAAATTTTCTTATTGTTCCAATAAATCCTCAAAATCGCGCATTTTCAATAATCAGCTATAAAAATGAAACAATAACACATAATTACTTTACAAAAAATGGGGGGGGGGGAATCACCCGCATCCGAATGTCATATGAAGGAAAAAGGCAAAAAAAAAAAAAAAAAATTATACTGCACTAAGACTTGCCATCTTTCCAACCTCATAGGGATCAGCATAATAATAAAGTTTAATTCTATTGGCAAGGGACAGCCCAGTGGCCAAGGGGAGGTTTCTAAAACCTGACCCGTCAAGTTCAGAAATATCATCTACAAAAGCTGTTACATCCCCACCAAGCCTGAATATCATAACACGTGCTTGAATCAGCTGCGAAAAGTCAAAGTAGAGAGCGGTTCCCACCTTTGCCTCTGGCAGTCGGTATTCTCCTACTGTCACCAGGTTTCTTGGCTCCTGTTACAGAAGAAATTGTACATACTGTCAGTTTTTAAACTCTAAGATGATCAACAGAGGCCTAATTTAAAATGAAAATCCAAAAGCGCCAGAATTATTATTATTATAATTAGTTTTTACTTTTTTTTTTGTAAAAATGCGTCCCTTGTACAACATCTTAGAATCTTGAAACCATGAACAAAATATTCAGATGATAGTGGTTCACTTTAACTAAGGGCCTTTGCTGTCATTTTAATGATAGGTAACTAACCTAGTCAAAATATAACTAAGTAGTAAATCCAATACACGTATGGAGAGAATTTTTTCAACAAATTGAGGACTTGGATCAGTCAGGGTTCCAGCAATTTCCTCAAATTTTCTGTTAATTCATTTTGAAACAACAAGGGAGATTATTATTTCATCAACATGAATTGGTGTCATGCCAGTACCTTTCTAACCAGTGTACAACACTAAAATGCAAGCATTTACCTGAAGAGCAAAGACTTGAATGTACAACACAGCAGGGGAAATAGCACGGTCTTCAAGGCGTGTTAGATTGGATTCACACTTATCGCCATTTACTGATGGTGAGTGGGTAACACAAGGCCTTACCACATTAAAATAATCAAACCGAAATCCAGCTATGCTAGGACCACCAGGTGACAGTAATTGTTCTAATATAAGATCATTATCTCTTTTTCTTTCTTCAGCAACTGAAATCTATCATAACAAAAGAAACAGAATCAGCTCAACACAAAATGTCAAAAACTTATTATCAGGAGAAAGGCATACTTGGTCAAGTTTATTTAATCTTTGGCCCCGACAGATTCATGAAAAACACAAAATGATACTTCTCAAAGCTGTGCAAATACTCCTTAAAAGAGTTCATTTACATCTCATGTTTGGGCAATTTCCCCCATATGTAACTTTTTTAAGTTAAAATCAAGAAAAGTATCTGGTATAGACCACCCTATCACAGTAACTTCAAAGATGCCAAAGTATTATTGTTGTTGGTTATTTATATCCATCCATGAGGAAGAAAAGACATAATTTAAAAGGAATGTATTTCTCTTTTGCAGTGGTGAGCATGCAATTTTTGATACTGTTGCATTGTGAAGATGAAGCTTAAGAAATATAAAATTAGAAAACAAAAATAATATTGATGAATAGAAGAAATCAATAAATCTTGTACCCTAAATCGACCGAATTGTGGAGATCTGTTTATAAAGGTTTTCATCCGCATTAGTTCAGGCACCGATGCATCCTGGCCTATCTCAGGCCTCAGAGACTTGCCAAAAACTATTATCCTCTTTGCATGGATAACAGCATTTTTTGTATCAGCTTCAAATCCACGAGATGGTTTTGCTTCAGCAAATGAATTGTCAAAGGATAGGAGGTCAAATTCTCTCTGAAGATCTGAGGGTCTGGAATCTAGTTGAGAGAGTGACATTTTAATCCAAATGATGCGGCATCTGATGGGATTAGGAAAGGGGAATTTAATATTTCTTGGGTTGTTGGTATTACTGGACTCTTCAGGACCAATTAATTCCGGAGAGGATTGTATGAGGGATTTTACATTCCATTTCCCAATGAAGGACCGCTCTTCTCTGCCAACTTTATTACTAGCCCATATCTCAACCTGTAAAACCATATAAAAAAAATTATCGTTTAGGAAACAATGTAAGAGGGAGATCACTACATAGTTGAAACATGAACTTCAAAAAAATTGTAATTTTTTTTTTTCCGATTTCTAACAGTAAGAGAACAAGATAATTTCAAAATCTTACAAATGTTACATTATACTTCTCTGACAATATGATAGGAAATAACACATTTGATGTTCTGGTGCTTACAATAGGACAATTAGATGCTGAGTAACCACATGAACTGACAACAATAGCAACTCCTGAGACATCGGATAGTCTTCCAAGCACAAGAGCGAACTCTACTGAGGAAACGTTAATTGGAGCCCTCCAGTAGGATTGTCTTTCTCCAAAACAAAGAGGAGAAATTAATGACAATAATGGAGCAGACGCTTCGGCTGTCTTAACCTGCAAAATCAGAAAAGACAAAAGATGAGCAATGAAATAAATTATTAAATAAACAGACATCCAATAGCATCATTGTTCATTTAACAACACTACCTCATACAAAAATCCTGCATGCGGGAATTCAGCAAGTGACTCTGTGCCATTCAATAACTTCTTCAATTGCCTCTTTCCAAGTTCGACACTTTCCAACTGGTCCCGTGCTGCACTATTTTCACCTCCATAAACTTGATAAAGTGCCTTAGCTGCGGCAGTGTCAGCCCGGCGTTTCTTTCTCAAGCTACCCAATACCCTTACATAATCCACAAATAATGCACGCAGCAGGACTTCCTTGCAACATTTTTTGCATACGACACCATCTGTGAGTGCAAAGTAGCCACATCCTTCAATTTGACTTCGGCTGCCATGACTTGAACCACTTGATGAGCCAGTGTATAACTTCATATCCTTATAAGTATCACTTAGCAGAAGAAATGCCCCCTTCCCTGCATTTATACCGTTAACAACAAGTGAGGTTTCTAGTGGCTCTGAGAAGGTACACTGATGTTAGTTTGACCGCATCTTTCGCCCTTCACTGGTTTTCTTTCATTTTGGACTTACTTTAGGTTTGCTAGCAGTTTGTGGGGAGATTTGAGGATTCAATTGAGGGTTAATATAGCATCAACACAGAGTAGAAAATAATTGAGTTATTACCAGGTTAATCAATACTTATTTTCACTCAACAACTATCATTTTTCTGAGCCTACTATGCCAGTGTTTCAGAAAATAAAAGCAGAATCCATACCAGCACAGCAACCCTTGCAAGTGTTTCTACTACACTCAGCACAATTAAAAGAGATTTCATCAGAGAAGTTTGCATCACGCTTATGTGCCCGAACTTCACACTCATCATTAAAGCAAGAATCATCAGATTCTCTTACGTTCCAGAAGTCAACTGGCCCACTTTGACCAACCTGAAGCCCTAGGGATGCATTCTCTCTGTCTTCAAGGTAGGTGTGCCCAAGTATAGCAAGTGTATCTGCATAATTGCACACATTCACCAAGAAAGAATAGTCAAGTATGCGGTTCGGATCAATTGTGGCTGGGTCTACGCTGATTGAAAGTAAAGCCCGGTCTCTTTTGGCAGAAGAAAGATCTGATTTCAGCCGTTGGATCTCGAGCTTCATTGACTGTTCAAAGCTGAGGCCTCTCCCCTGTTAGAATTGGTATAGGAATAAGGCAAGGTGTTGATTTGCTATGCTATAAGAAAAATTTTAACAGTTTGTTGGAAAACTAAAGTGGACATCTACAATTAGTAGAGATGCTTTAGGTTATTTTATTTCTAAAAACCCAACTCCCCAGGAAATTACTTTACGTTATGATAAGCTTACCTGATTTGCATCAGAAAAGGATCTGTAAAGATCCAAGTAAATCTTGGTGTTATCGTCTGATCTGTCAACTTCACTAATTTTATCAGTAGTGTCTGCCTCAGTATCAGCAGAGAAAGGGTCAAATTCGTCCTCTTCCATAGGTTTATTATTGGAAGCTGCAGGAGGAGCAAAGGGGTTAAAGTCATCATTTTCCCTAGGTTTATTACTGGAAGTGTCAGAAGAGGCAAAGGGGTTGAAATCATCATCAAAAACTGCTTTGGATTTACTGGCAGCAAAAGGATTAAAATCATCTTCAAACCCTGCATTTAATTTATTGGTTGCCGCAGTTGAAGAGGCAGCAAAAGGGTTGGCTTCATCATTTGGACTGTCAAGAAAATCAATTACACCAGTGCCAAAATCAGTGCTTCCTCTGGTGCCCGAATCTGCTGGTTCGGGTGGTATATTAAATTCTCCTGTGAGGATATCAAATGATGATGCACTTGGTTGTCCCAAAGAAGACCCAGTAGCAGATACTTTTTGTGTATCATAACCATTGTCGGAGTTCAATTCACGTGATCGCTTTTGAGACACATTAGGACTTTCCGGAAGTAGCTTGACAAATTCAGCATACGTTTTATTATTGCTGAAAAGGCCCATCCATGGAAGAGAGACTCCAAGTACTTCCACCTGTCAAATCACATAAACAACAAAAAAATAAGACGAATTTTGCTTAATTAAAGTAATTCAGTAATGAAAAAGATCTTTTAAGGATCAAATGTAGAGTAAAAAAAAAAATAAATAAACTGAATCCACCTCCCCAAGGGTAATAGGTAATCCAGAATCAGAGGGGTAGAAGGTCAAAGCGACAACACGACTCATAAAACTCAACTCCCCTTCAACTTCTTCAAAATCATATAACAGGGGTAGATGTGTCCTCTCAGTCGCATTCAAATGTGTGCTCTTGCCTGTGACTGCCAAATCCTCAGGTTCAACTTCTCCAGTTAGTGGAATCAAAAGATTCGTTCCATCTGCACATTTTGGGATGGTTGCATTCTGCAATAACAAAATCACCATGGAAATTAAAACCTGGGTGTGGTATATGTTATGTATTAGTTACCCATCTGAGACATGGAAATATCTTAACCTTTAAATGCAGGAAATATCATGGATCTCTATGAAAATGAAAAGTTCATAAACACCCTTCCCAATTATTCACAAGATGCAATACTTTGTTCAGTCGGGTGACCTCTTCAGACACAGAAAGAGGGATTTGGCCATATTCAAAGAGCAAAAAAAAAAAAAAAAAAAAAAAAAAAGAGAACAAAGAGTGTAGATAATATCTGGCTTGTTTGCAAGGGTAAAAGAAACAAATCTCACCAGGTATGAGTGGTGTTCAGAGAAATTCTATGGGCTGACAGCCAGACAAAAAATATATGCAAATCTAAAACTCCTATATACATACCTCAAGGACAAGTTTAAGCCCATCTAAGTGGGGCCCAATTCGCACATCAACCGAGGCAGGAGAAGACAAATCTTCCCCGCCATGTGAAATTGTAAGAAGAAGCTGACACACATGACAAGGCTCAGCTAAAAAGATAAACATCTCTACAACATCCGCATCTTCTGGACATACCTGAGTAAATATAGGTGCAAGAAATCATCAGGCCCTTTGTGAAGTGCACCCACATTTTGCATATGTCACCCTATTATTTCCCATTCTAGGAACCAGCACTATAACACAAACCACTGCGTGAGCATCATCAAAAAGAGAAACATAGGTTGACAGTCTTGTTACTAACCTTACTAGACTCTTCGGCTCTATACCTAAATTTAACACCCCAGGAATTTAGAAGCTGGGCTCGATTAATGGTAATTCAGTCATTCTTGCTGGACTTTCTATTGTTCCAATTACTAATCTAAAAATCTTGTTTGTTAAGAACTTTTCAGGGAAAAATATGTGGGCTTAATTTGAAAGAGATTTTAAGTATCGATATTGCATACGAGTTAAGAATAAATACCCAGACAAGCTCTTTCTTCTTGTAACTGAGGAGGCTCGAACCGCCATCTTGAATTGGAATTATGCCTGGGACAGGCTTGATAACACATCCTGTGGGCCGTGATAACACCTATGTGAAGGAAACAAATTTGATTAAAATGTTTATTTCCGGTAAATGACCATTCAATCATAATCCTACATATAAGGAATAAAATTTTGTACTTTGAGAGGATAAATAGGTATCGATGGCAGATGCTTGAAAAGCCTCAAGCCTAGGAACATCTCCAGCTGCTTCTGACGAGAGCTATCAACTAAAACGTTCGTGTACCTTCTCTGTAGAGTAATCTTAACATTGGCTTGTGCAGCTGAGAATTTACTAAAACGGCCCCCACCACTGCCTGCATCCTCATTGAATATACTCAAAATTTCACTATGCATGGCCTTTGAACCGGTGTATATTGTAGCATGTATATCCCCTGCCAGTAAAAACAGGTCGGCCAGGTAATTTACTGGGCCTAACATTGTTGAAGCCTTGAACTGGTCAAAAGACATGTCAAATCTCCTCCAGGGCTTGTCAGGTCGGTCTTGGCTCGGACGAACCCAAGTAGTGGTTTTGTTTATATGGTCTACATAAAATGATTTACCGGTGACTGAATCATACCGTTCCTCCCATCCGGGAGGTAAGGGATCTTCATTGTCACTACCTGAATACCCAAATTCTAAATTTGCATCCCTGTCCAGAGATATGCCTAACCGGGTACACTGCTCGACAAATACCTGAACTGCACCAAAGAAGCTAGCAGCATTAGTTCTGTCAAGTGAATCAGCACAATTAAACCTTATAACCCCATTCTGAAGTGCATTCATACAAAATACCCCTGGACTTGAACCATTAGGGATGATTAATCCTTTATTGCTTCTCTTTAGTTGATCTTGCGAAGGGAAATAGACCCCCTCGTTAAACCCTATTGCCATTGTCGGTGCCTTAAGTAATTTCCACAATCCCCCGATAGTTGCTTGTTGACCATTGATCTTTACAAGGTGATGCCAGTCATAATTAATCATTTGAATAAAGGTCGAAGAAGAAATCTTTTTGGTTGCACGGATGTATTTCACCGACTCGTTGAAGTGTTCAACAAGGATTTTTTCAGATTTACCTTCCCCACTTCTTAGCAGATTCACACAAATAATAGGCACAATTGGTGCTTTCTTTTGCTTAGAGGTGCTTAGCTCGGGATTTTTTACAGCATATCTGTTGCTGAGACGGGTATAGTATTTTGCAGTGCCTCTGTAGGGATCTTCAGAGACAAATATCTCAGCTTCTGTTGCCAACTTGACCTCTGCTCCCCAAAATATGGGTATAGTACCTCTTCTCCATATATAAGTGCTGAATGGGACAGATAGACCTGCTCTCCTTGGGGTCCATACTATTTGTTCACACTCAACCTCATTTCCTAGAAACAAAAAGGTAAAGTTCAATAAATTCCAAGGCTAGAGAGGTAAACATGTACGTTTTGTCCTTAAAAATTACATTTTGTATCGCGTTGGTCCTTACATTAAACAAACATTAGTAAAAAGGAAAGCTAAAAAATAGATGCCTTAAGAGCACTTTATGAACTGTATTTGGATTAACATATCTTTGCAAAGTACTGATAGGTGTGCAGATTATAGATCATTAGAATCATCAAGCAAAGTTCTTGTCAAAGGAAGAAGAGAGACAAGTTTCCTAAATACAATGTTACATATCATATTTAACCCATAACAGCCATTATATCAGTTCGGTGGTTCAAATTTCAAAGATAGGTTCAGACAAAACAAGTTAAGCTTTTTTCTAGCACGAAAAACTACTTAAATTAAGTATCAATTTGCATTTCACTGGTAGGCATTACCTGTTCCAGAGCATGCATTTAATCCACGAGCAAGATAACGAGTCCCTGGATGGAGTTTACTACGCCTTGCAATAAGAGCAACTGTGCCTGCATTTGAATTTGTGCCTCCAAAGTTGCGAGACTCAACAAAACCCTAATAAGCATAAAACATAGGAACTATTAAGAAACGGTGTCCTAAAAGATTATACCTTTCATTTTTGTACATTTTGTAATTGGCTATATAGTGTCCTGGTACTCCCCCAATAAGAGGATAGGGTGGTCCCTTAAGTTTCCGCAATTTCAGGATTCAAGGAGCCTGCTTTTTAGTCAATTATTTTCAGATCTACATATGGTACCAACCATATACAGAGACAAATCAGGATTGTTGTACTGCATTTATGTCATACATCAACTGATGCATACAGTTGGTATCTGACTGATGTAGCACCTATTATTCCATTTTAGTTCAAATTTGTATTCAGTTGGATTTTGCTTGAATGATCTAAAAGGCCCTACAGGTCATGCAAGATAACTATAGGGAGCTAGTTAAAACTCTAAAACAAAGAGAAATGCAACTAGGGTTGTTGTACTGCATTCAGTCATACAACAACTGATGCATATAGCTGGTATCTGACCGATGTAGCACCTATTATACCATTTTAGTTCAAATACGTATTCAGTTGGATTTTTCTCAAACAATCTAGAAGGCCCTACTGGTCATACAAGATAATGGTACGGAGCCGGTAAAAACTAAAAAACAAAGAGAAATGCAACATGGCTGTACCTGAAGAAGAACCACACAGTGGTCTTCCAGACCAATATCCTTGAAAGGCTTGGAAAACCATGCATTCCAAACAAACTCCAAATCGGGATCTCTCAAAGTGAACTCACTTGGGAAGGGTCGAGTCAAATCCCTGGTTTCACAAAAATAATATTTCCCTTCAATGTCGAGCTCGGCCAACTCCAAAATATTTTTTGCCTCACTCTTTCCCTGAGGCTGAGGGTTCTGAAGCTGCACCTTAATCCATTGGCTCTCCAAAACTGTGTACACACAACCCCCTCCAGGTAAGTCGGGTACCGTCGGGTTCAATTTCGTAGCCACTAATAACAATCCAGTGGAGCCTAAGATGGCGTAACCAACAATGGCGCGACCGATGGTGGTGGTCTTGCATTGGCGAGATCCATTTGTAATGTAATTGAAGGCTTCTTCTTGGGAGTTGAATACGTCTTGGCTGAAAGTCCCAGTGTGGCATAATGAGCCAGTTGTGGGGTCGATGTATATCACTTGAGTGTCATGCCTTGTGGATAAGCTGGATATTATGTACACTTCATCGGATTCGAGTACAACTACGACGACAGTGGTTTCCCTTGAAGATGCATCTGAAAGGTAGAATGCGCATGTGATTATGCATGACCATTAGGGTTCTAATTTGTGAATAATTAAAATAAAATTGAAACTAGGATGTTCTTGTGGTAAGGTAGCATTGACCATGGTGGGATCCGATAATTGGGGGACTTCAAATAGAAAGAGGGAGAGGGGAGAGGGGAGAGGGAGAATACCAGAAACCATGGTCTGACTTCTCCGATTCATCGCCTGAGTTGCGGGCGGGCGCCGATCCTTCTACTAATTTGATTTGGTTGTACTGGTACTAGTTTGATTGTTTATTTTGATTCTTCATTGAGATTCATTTGAACGAAGAAGGCGAGGGAGATTGTGATTGGTTGATGTTCGGATCGGAACTCGGAACTCGGAAGAGAGATCTGAGGCGACTCAGGCAGGCCAGGGAGAAACTGTGTCACTTTTTCTCGTTAATTTCTAATTTATTTATTCATTAATCAGAATTCAGAAGATGGCTCTGTGGGGGGGACCCGACGGTTAATAAACAGGCTCCACATAATTTCTAGGCCTTCGTATTTATCTCTCGTTTGAACAACTATTCTTTTTTTTTTTTGGTTTCCCATCCATTTAATTTAAGTTCCGTATTAAATATATAATAATGATAAGAGTTTTGCTACGGTGAGTTACAACTCACGAGAGGGTCCGTGAGTTGCGATTAAAATTTCTAGATTTAGTTCAAAATAATCGATCCAAATCGTGTAATATGATCTCCCAATTGAAATTTTCATGCAGACCAAATTTTAAATTTTTTTTGAAAATTTTAAGTTTTTTTTGGATTTAAAAAAACTACTGTTTTTGAACGATTCAGAACTAATTTGATTAATAAATTTCTAAAGTTTAAAACAAAAATACTTAAAAATTTTGAAAAATTATAAAATTTGGTCCGCATGGATATTTCAATAGAGAGATCATAATGGACGACTTGGACCGGTAATTTTGAACTAGATTTAGAAGTTTTGATTACAACTCGCGGACCCTCTCGTGAGTTGCAACTCACCATAGCAAAACTCATAATAATAATATAATAAATTTATGTTTTCAAAATAAAAAATTAGTTGTTGCTGTTTGGACAAACAGACGGGATTCTGTATTATTTTTCTTTCTTTTCTTTTCTAATTTGATATATTTATACTTTTTACTGCCTCTCTTTTTTTTAAATTATTTACTGAGTTTTGGAAAATTTGCATGTATTGATAGGAAAATTTAATGCTTACAATATGTGACAAAAATTATTTTTTGGTCTGTTGACAAACATTAATGTTTACAACATGTGACATATATTTTAATTTTTTTTTCAAAATCTGCTAATAAATCATTTGTTGATAAAATATATTATATTAAAATTATTTTCTATTTTGCACTGTTATTGTCCTCGGTGCTCTCCAAGTGAATAATTTGCTTACTGGCAAATTTAATTATTGCGATTAACAATAAAATTTATTTTCATAAAAAACCTATTCGCATCAATTGGAACTCCTCGTTTGCCCGTCTTCATTCATTTGCAACAAAAAAAAGTATGGGTTAATTAGGTTTATGCCATATAAAAACTAGAAATTAGAGAAATGTCATCACTAAATGACAAATTATTTTTTATGCCATCATTAAATGATAAAAATTAGATTTCTACTAATTATACCAAAAAGTATTCATGATTTACTGAAAAACGAAAAAATATTCATTTTATTTGCAACGGCAACGCATCAGAGGGGAAGAGGAAGCTTTCTACTTGTCTTTAATCTATATCTATACTACTTATAAAAGCACCCATATAAAAAGAATAAACTTGTCAAATAAAAAGAGTAAACTTGTCAGATAAAAGGGTGTAAACAATTCTTATATCAATTATGGACTATTGATTTGTGTAATTTAATTTGATTAGTGGTCTAGATCAAGGTTAGACTTTTCTTAAAAAAAGTTAAGTTACTGCCAAATTAGCTATTTATTTAAAAGAAAAGACTAAATTATTGATTTTACCATATCTTTATTGCCTAATATGCAATGTTTTTAAAACCCTACCGGTTACCGGAAATTTCCGGTAAAACCGGATTTCGGATCAGCTTCCGGTACGAAAACACTCCTAACATCCGTTGGTCAAGAACCACAAAATATCGGTCAAAAACCGGATATTTCCGAAATATCCATTCCCGGTTTCTCTTCTTTGTTTTGATTTGCGTTGAAGTTTTGCCAATTTCAAAGAGCAGCTGACTATTCTGTCACATCACGAGCTTCTAGGTCCAGTAAATTTTTTTATTTCCCCTAAAAGGAAGGTATTTCCCTTTGCTTTTTGAAACTGAAACATTCACATGATAATTTTTTATTCATTCAAGCTATTAACCGTAGGACATAGTCTCTCTGTGCCCTTAACTAGGTGGTAAAGGTGAATAGGTGATTTGGATCAGAGTATTGTCAGATTGAATTGGTGTGACTTAAACCCACCCACTCTTGAACACGTTATCGTTTCTTAACATTCACAAACCGGTATTAACCGGCACAAACCGGTAAAACCGTATACCGCCAGTCTGGCCGGTTTGGTGGCCGGTAGGGTTTTCAAAACATTGCTAATATGTAATATTTTATATATATAAAAAATAATATCAATATTTTATTTTTTTATTTGCCCACGTATTGAGGACATTTTTTGCTAGTACTAACAAGACTTTGTTTATTTTGTTTTCTTTCCGTAAGTTTTTTCTTAATGATTTTAAGAGAGTAATTTGGGTATTAATAAAAAATATGATAAGATTTAGAGTGACAAATTTCTAATTAACTATCTTTTGAAAAAAAAAATTAATGGCATAAATTAATTATCAATTAAGATGACATTTTCCAAATTGATAATTTAAATATGGATCTAATTATTTCTTCTTTTTAAACGGCCCCTTGAATAACACGAACACGAACACGAACAGGTGGCTTGGGCGATAAGGAGCTGAAAGATGGCTGGGGAAACAGAGCCGATTCAGGAGGAGAAGGAGGATAATATTGAGAAGAAGAAGAAGAAAAATAAAAAGAAGAAAGAGGAGGAAGAAGAATTTTTTAAGGGACGCAGATATGTGGGATTTATTTCAGAACTGGCAGCAAAGGAAGGGAGCTGCATGGAAAGGCGTGAGGGAACTATACGAAGATCTGAACCAGCCCTTTGACTCTGTCCCCGAGCGAGTGCGACGAGAGAAGATTCGTTGCAAGCACTTGCAACTATTCCTACCTCAGTTCTTCTCTCTTCATGACCGCTGCTGTGTTCCTAATGTAATGTTCTTTCTTGGTTTTCTTTGTTTCTTTTTTTTTTTATTGGTAAATGGTAATTATACATTTGTTCCCTCTTTTCATTACTAGGTGGATCGAGGCATCCTTGCCAAAAAAATCAAGTCCCATAAAGACTGTGCCGAGCTTCCTTCATTTTTCTGGCTGCTCTTTAATAAAAAGAGCTGGTACTTGAATCCCGATCTTGATGGCGATAACTACCAGCTACTTTGTCTGAGGGATGGGGAACCTATGGTATATTATATATGTGCATTGCTATTGGAGGTGTCAACTAACTTGTCTTAATTTCTTGGTCCTCCATCTCGTTGCAGTTAGGACACAACGAGCCTATTCCAAATTTGCCATACTTCAATTCTATCGGCAATACGCTTGAGGCTGATTTACAATATAATGATTTTTGCAACATGCTCTTCCAGCACCTCCTGGTATGCCTCTTGTTTTGCTCATTGTCAGACTTCACCTGATTCACCAAGTAACGAAAGTATCCTTTTCCCCATTTTGTTTTATCCTTTCGTGGTCCTTATTCCTATTCTTGTGCCTCTACGTTTTCAGTGGGACGATACTGAAGCCAAGGGCGTCAAAAGAGCAATTGATATTAAGGACAAGTATTTCCCCTGCATGAAGGACCTTCTTATTCCCTGTGCGCTCGCTGTACGCATCTTTCTCATGTTAAGAAAATTCACATACATTTTTCTTATGGTATTACTTGCTCATGTATTTACATAATATATGTTATTTTAGGAGTGGGCTACCTATAATCACAATCAGTTTTCTTATTGGCAACATATTGACATGATGTCTCAGCTGTGGAACCGGGTTGAGAAGGGAAAGGTTAGATTATTGCTCTCCTCCCCTTCAATTTTGCAGCTTCACCTGTATGTTGCATTACTGCTTTTGTATCTTTGTTGTAGGAGAAGTTTTCCAATGTGTTGTCTGATCTCATCGGATGCGACCATGATCCTTTCATAGAACATCAGGTTCTTGTACTGCCTTCGATTTATATCAGCATCTAGTTATCTAATCATCTCTCTTTCTTTTGTAATATATATTTATGTCATGCAAAATGTTAGCTCACTGATTTCAACTGATACCTTTTTAATATTGCATAATTGAGTAATTACAGCAAAGAAACACAAAACTGATGCCTGTTGACATAAACTGCCATATACCAGAGTTCTACTTTCTTTCTGTTGGTATCTGCATCTTCATTCAAATAAATGTTTTATCTGTGCCAGCACTGAAGCCCTAAATTTTTTTAGATGTTAGATGTATTTGAATGAAATCACCAGTTTTTTTTTTTTTATTCTTCTCTTTGTTGCTGTAGTTTGCGATGATTAAGGAGTTCATAGAGGAGAAATTGGTAAGTTTACTGGCATTTATCTTTATATTGTCAATTAGTTTAAATTTAGTGCTTAACATGGATATTCGAGGACACCTGTATTAATGTGATTTTGTAGGGTCTTTATGATTACTGGTAAGCAAATAAACATACAGTACGAAAAAAGAAGGGTTTGGGGGTGTGGGGTATACTAACTGTTCATGTGGTCCATCCTGGTAGATAAATTACATTCTTCCAAATTTATTTTTTTCTAGTTTTGTTATCATTATCTAGAGAAATGGAACTCACGTTTTGAATTTTTTTTTTTCATCATCTTGAAGAGAAAGGAATGGAACTGGCCAGCTCGCTTTCTGATAAAGAAATATTTTGAAGTTAAAATGGTGCGCATGTTTTTCTATTATTTTCTTACTATTTGTCTTAGTGGCTGGTTGAGTGTTTTCTTCTTTCAGTCGACCTGTCAGCCTACGCGCAATGAAGGGAGCTTTTATCCCTTATATGTGAAGGAGAAGATCAGAAAGGCCTTGCAGCTTGGTATTATCCAAAAGGTTAGTATGCTTGTTCTCTGCCTCTCTATGCTTGACTGCACCTGCGCAGCCATTATGAGTATTATATTATGTGTTTTCATGCACTTCTTATCACTTTGTAGGAGGTGGTGGAAGCATCCAAGACAGGTGCTCAATTTCTTTCAGAAATTGATCTTCATAAGCCAGGACCTTTTTGTTTCGAGCATAGAGGGTCGCATGTGTGTTAATGTATGGTTCCATGTCATTGAATAATAAAATGATCATTTATCATATAAAGTATTTTAAACTGTATTGCCTTTTTTAATTGTTGGGACGACTTCAAATGCTTGAAGAGCATCAATCCTAATAAGTAATAACAACTTGAGCGGCTTCTGATGAGAACTTTAACTAAGAAATTTGTGTACCTTCTCTGTAGAGTGTAGAGTAAATGAGTAATCTTGACATTTGCCTGTGCAGCGAGAATTTACCAAGGCATCCCCACCACTAGTACTACCTACATCCTCATTGAATATATTTAAAATCTCACTATGCATGGCCTTCAAACAAACCGGTGTATATTGTTATTGTAGCTTGTGTAATCCCCTGCCAGTAAAACAGATCGTCCAGGTAATTAACTGGGCCTATTTATTGTAGCTTGTGTAATTAACTTTAGGGTCGTTTGGATGCGTCCCAAATTTCGGGAATAAGCAATTCCGGGCATAAATTTTAATATAAACAATCCAAACTCTTCACAAAGTTACACACTTTCCAATAAATTTATGCCTAGGAATAACAAATTTCCCCAATTCCTCCAATTCCTAAGCGGTAGCATGTAATGTGGCCTATTTATTTTTCTAACTTTTAAGACTCTAATGGCTAATTTTTTAATATTTGTTTAGTATTTTACAAAATTCTTAATCTAAACATCAATAATTATGATTTTTAAAAATCTCAAAAAAATAGTAAATAAAATCGGAAAAATGTAAAATTTTGTCTCCAATGAGATTTCAATATGGAGAACACATTGACCAGTTCAGATTAGCCATTAGAGCCTCAAAAGTCGAGATATAATCGCAACTGACGGGTTCATCTATTAGTCGTGGCTGATTTTAGCCTATCTCTAATTAATATTATTAATTTTATATGAAATACATCCTCCTCGATATTATTTAAGAAATATTATGATGAATTAATATTTTACGAGAAATACTAGCGTCCAATATATAGGATGGATGAGTTCCGTCCAATACGATCGTTTTTACGTTTTTAAATTTCAAATAACCGATCTGAACCGTTCAATATGTTTTCCATATTGAAAACTTATAAGAAACCAATTTTTACTATTTTTTGGCATTTTTTAGAAAATCGTTGTTATTGGACGATCCATAATTTTTATATCATGAATTTTAAAAAATACCAAAAAAATAGTAAACAATTTTCGAAAAAAATATAAAAATTGGTTTCTTGTAAGTTTTCAATATTGAGAATAGATTGAACGGTTCGGATCGGTCATTTGAAATTTTAAAATTTGAAAACGATCGTATTGGACGGACTCATCTGTCCTATATATAAAACACTAACATTTCTCATATTTTATCGCATATCAGGAACTAGTTTGTTTTTGCTACCATTGTCCATGGTTTGAGAATAAAAGCCTGTCCACATCACGATCGGATCTGAATCCGTTTATTTGGGGCTTCTTATCTTGTTTAGATATATATATTTGATTGATAAAAAAACGCTACCTTGAAATCCAACGTTAATTTGGTACCTCCAATATCCCATGGAGCAAGAAACACGATTCCTTGCTAAGTAACTATCATCAGATAAGCTAATTAATGGTATATGTAATATATTTCTGTTCAGCTTAATTTTAATTGATCGCTTCGGAGATAGAGATTCAAAATTGATATTTACTTCGGTCTTTTTACATCTTAGGATTTTAATGCTTTTTTCGGTATTCAATTGAACAAATCAACAATATTGTGCTTACATCAACCATAAAATGCATGATTTGACCAACCCTAAACTCTAACATAACAAAAATCACTCGACATTAACTCTAATAAATTAATAAAATTTTGTTCATGATCATGAATACAACCCAAAAAGAAACGTGTTCGTGATTTTTTTTACTTCATGCTGCTCAATCTTCTCTTCCCCTTTTTTTTTTTTTTGGACCTATGTACCTGAAATTATTTTATATAGAAATTCAGACGCAAAAAATTTATGCCTGTTTAAAAAATGCTTTCTAGACCTCCAAAATCCACTTTGAAAGTTTGCAAACCTAAAAACCACTCTAAACTACTAAAAAAAGTTTTTAAAATCATAAATTAATCATTAAAAAGAGAAATGCAGTAAATCAAGTGACTTTCTTGATAGTGATGGAAACAAAATGATGTTAATATCAAAATTAATATTCTAATGTCATTTTTAAATAAAATTAAATGTGATATTTTAAAAATTATAAATTTAACCTTAAAAATAAATTAATCTAAATTTTTACATTAATTTTCCTATTAATTTTGAAAAAAAATGGTAATAACTCCGTTTCGAAAAATTTACGCCTTCCTACCCGTTTATAAAACGCGCTCGAAGGCTCCGAACGCGTTTTATAAACGGGTACGAAAGTCTGACCAGCCTTTTGAGGCGTAACTGAAGCTCTCTCCTTCTTACTCGTTTATAAAACGCGTTCGAAGCCTTCGAGCGCGTTTTATAAACGCGTAGGAAGGAGAGAGAGACTATACGCTTTTATAAAATGCGTTCGAACTTTCTTCTTATTAAAAAAAAATAATAATTCTTTCTATTAAAATTTTTTGCGTCTGAATTCCTATATAAAATAATTTCGGCCTATGTACTAGAGGATCTGCCAGCGCCACTGCCCACTAGTGATGCAATGTACTTTTACTCTTTTTTTTTCTTTTTTTTAAGAAAACCTTGACACGGCCGTGTAAGACAGCTATTACTTTTTTTACTATCATCTAAATTTCGCAATATATATGGAATGAAAATTCAAAGGCTCTGTCTTGGCTTCAAACACAACAATCGGGTTCTTTGCAGTAAATATGGATGGGAAATTCATTTGCAAGAGGACTAGAGGAGGCATTTTAATTTTAAGGCTCCTTCTTGTGCTTCAAGTTCAAAACATTTGTTGCATGTGGGAACTCGCAATTCGGATGGAATCCTAAACTTTTCATTGCTCAGATAAATGTTACCGAATGATTCTTCTTGGAAATTTGCATGTGGGGATTCGGGTGGAATCCAAAACTTATTGGGTCTTTTGAGAAGAGAGAGGTTGCAAAAGGATTGGACAAACATTTATATATGTTAAATGATCTCATAACAAAACTAACAAGAGATCTGGTTGATGACATAATTTTAGTAGAGAAACTTCCTTAATTTTTATATAGAGTGAATATTATATATTTTGTACATTTTGTTGTAGCATCTCTAATTACTGAATCTAGGAGGTATTACTTGTAAAGCTAAAAGCCTTAACATTTGCTAAAGTAACGAGAACATTTTTTTATGTATGCTAAATGTACGGATTCAATACTACATTATTAGAGTTTTGATCTGATTTCTTCAATTATTCAAGTAAAAAAAAAAACTAAATAATGATAAGGAAGCAAATATAGATGTTATTTGAAATAGCTCTTTTATTTCGCCAAAATTCAAGTCAAATAATTTTATTTCTAAATGTTTTAAGAAAGTTGAAGTCTTATAAATTTGATAACTACTAAATAATTATATTTATTATTGATAATTATTTTCTCTTTAGATGTTCATTTTTTTGTCATTAAAATATAATAATATTTTTTAATACAAATTTGGTGGGAACGATTACTAGTGATATGTTAGTCATGTTAAGTTAGGAGGTAAAACCTTTCCATTAAATTTAATTAATAATAGATAATATTTTAATTAACAAAAAATAATATGTAAGATCGTGGACAATAATGCCTCTCTATCCTGGTTTTTCGAATTCAAGTTTGTGCTTCGTTGCTGTGGTATAAAGTGGCATTAATTAATAGGGCAGTCAATAAAACGTTTACCCATTTACCCAATCCATACCCCACCATACAGTATTCGATAAAAACGGATATGGATAAAATTTTATTTTCATTAGACTAACGGGTATGGTATGGGTAAAAAAAAAAATTTGTTAACTTATTAGATACAGGTACAGATAAGGACTATTTCGTATTCATTATCTAACAGGTAAAAATTTTTATAAACATATATGTATATATAATTATGTTATTAGCATATTTTGTAAGATACATCTTCATCAAAATTTATTTATATTGATGAAAAATTAATTTGTGCTCTATTATATTATAATTTATAATTACTTAATTAGTTATATGGATTTTTTTAATTCAATCGATATGAGAAAAAATTTCATAATTTTTGTTATATCTAAAGTATTTATCTAAATGTTGTACTTTATCCATATATTTATTTGATATATATTTTTTTATTTAGCACATTATATATTTTTTATTAAATTATTAATATTATTATTATCCATTATGTACAGTTAACGGATACATGTAGGATATAGATAAAGTCAGTTTTTAACGGCGGGTTGGATGTGGGTAAAGAAAATTTTAACGGATGTGGTATGAAAATATCGGAATTGCTCAGGCCATGCTTCAGTTGCTTATTCACTCCCAAAATTTTTAAATATGATCAAAATATCCTCTCCTCTTCCATCTTGGTTTCTTAGACTTCAGCACTGAATGGAGAATATTTTGGTCATTTTTAATGTGAAATTAGAAGTGAATGAGTAATAGAGTCTGTCGTGAACAATTTCCTAGAAATATTTTTTTTCTCCAGTGTTTTAGTAAGGGAGAGAATTGGGCTTGGTGACTAGGACGGTATATGAGCTGAGTTCGAGCGAGTTGAGGACAATTCAAACTCAACTCAGTTGTAACTCGAGTTGAGCTGAGCTGAGTTAAAAATACTTTTGACCTTTTTAACCTAGCTCAAACTTGACTCGTTCCCAACTCGAGCTAGCTCTTGAGCCTAGAAATAAATATATATCCTTCACATTTTTATTTATTTAATTCATATGCTATTCTATTATTAAATATTTTTTTGACATATTCAATATTGTAAACAATAAAATTGTTGTCTTTTATATTCTTTCTATTTATTTGAAACAAAATATGTTTTGAAATTAAATCTATTATATGTAATATTATTTAAAAACAAAATTGATAAGAAGAAGATTTTGAATACTAATAAATTATATTGATAATATATATCTGAAATATAAATTTAGGGAAAATCAGGATATACCCCTCAAATCATAGGTAATTGGAAATATCCCCCTTTAATTTTTATATTTGGATATATCCCCCTACAAACACGCTTTTTATAGATATTTGTCCTTTTGTCGTTTTTCTTATTTTGAAAAATAATTTTCTAAATTTTCAGACGAAAGTACCCTCAAGGATTCACCTTCCCCGTTAATTCTCACTTTGTTTAATCAAATAGAATATACGATAGCAATTTTTTTTCTTTTTAAACATTTTCGTCTTAGGCCACAGTGATAAGAAAATCTTTATTTCTCCCTAAATATTGCTAGCCCAATTGCCGGAAGCAAGCATCCCTGGGACCAATCAATTCTGATATTGGTGGCTACATAGTACTCCATAAATGGGGAATGCTTCTATCCCATGGCTTCTAGAGAATGCTTCTACTCCCATGAGTCCATGACCAATAGATTCAAGAGTATTGAAATAGACCTATATATTATCTTATCTTCCCAATTAGCAAAAGGTCCTTTCTCTGGTTGGTTTTTGTAGTTAAGTGAGAAGATTATTTTTGCCTACGTATAATTATTCAATTAAACAGAATACGAAATTTGACTTCAACTTCTTTTTCTCGTTTGCCTAAGCCGTATATTAGCAAAGGTATATACGAGATTCTAGCCTTATAGGTCAAAAATTTAGTAAAGATGTGCAAATGGAGGAGAACACAATCGGCAGGAAATATTGACTATTTCTTTCCAATTAGACAGATCGAGAAATAGGGAAGATGAACCGTCTGGCCAAGGGTATTTTAGTCTGAAAATTTAGAAAATTATTTTTCAAAATAAAAAAACGACAAAAGGACAAATATCTATAGAAAGCATGTTTATAGGGGAATATTTCCAAATATGAAGATTAGAGAGGGATATTTTCAATTACCTAAGATTTGAGGGATATACCCTGATTTTCCCATAAATTTATTATGTCACTAATTACGAGCTGAATTGACCACAACTCAAGCTCGACGGTTCAACCAATCAGTTCCAACAAACCGTCGGTTCGAGTTACAATCGAACTTTTTCTGAGTGCGAATTAGCTAGTTTGACTCGTCAATAGATCGAGTTAATTTAGTTCCGTTGGCTCGATTTCTGAGTTCGAATTAGCTCTCGAGTTATGAGTTCTCGTTTTTTTGCTCACCCCGTCACCCGAATGGCGACAGATACTGGAACCGAGGAAATGGGCAGCGGTGCTGTGGAAACGAGGGAGTCGGCGGAGGCGCAACGCATGCTTGAGCTTGCGGCTGGCATGAGCCCGAGCGCCAAATCAGAGTCGGATCGGGAGAAGAAGCTGTATTTGCGGGACGCAACGTTTTTAGACCTATTTCCTACTGAATCTAACATGAGGCTCGAAGCAGGCGAACCGCATGGGGAGGAAACGGGATCCGCAGCCCCATTTTTGAAGAAACTGCGGAAACGTCTGAACATGCCTCTATCCCCTCAACGACAAGAGAAGTTGCTTCTCAAGGAAATTAGACTCTTTCTTGTAAGTCCCAAGTCCTAACTGCTCTTCCTTTTCTTTTTATTTTCTTTGCTGTCAATTTCCTTGTTCATTGATTTCTTAGAGGAATCAAGGACTTAGCAGACTTGCCAAAATAATCAAGTCCACTGAAGACTTCAAGCACAAGGCGTCTCCCGAGTTGCACAACTCCTTTGAACAAAAGGATTGGCACTTCAATATCTCTAATCTCGTCGGTGGGACTAATGACTACAAGCTACTCTGTTTAGGCCCACGGGTACGGATGAATCATGAATGTTCTTTCAATTCATTAATTGATACTCCCAACTTACTTGCTATTTGTTTGTCTTTCAAAGTCGTTACAGGACAAGAATGATGATCCTAATTCTGATTTTTGCAATAAAGTTGGCAATTGTCTCTCCTGCGACTTATTGTATGCCCATTTCTGTCGGATGGTTTTTCACAAGCTTCAGGTATGAGGTATCCTCTTGTCTCACAATCTTAGTATTTTGCATTTTTCTTTTTCTTAAATATTTTTTTTCCTTTTTATGTCCAATATTTTAGTGGGATGATACTGAATATGAGGGCTTCCAGAAAGCATTTGAGATCAAACGTTATTATTATCCCAAATTGAAGGACCTCGTCATTCCCTGGCTCCTTTATGTACGCATCCTTCCCATATTAAGTTTGATGACTCATTTTTTTTCTTATTGGTACTTTCTAATACACGCACCGCACCCATTATTTTCTTTCAGGAATGGATTAGCTATACAAATCAGCTATACAAATATGAGAAGCTAATTCAACTCCACTGTGAGCTGTGGGATGAATTTCAAAAAGGGGTTAGACAATTTATCCTTGTTTTTTTTCTACAATTTTGCAATGTCATGTGCGTCTCTTTTTCTTTCTTTTTTTTTTTTTAATTATCCTTCATCTATGTTGTAGGGCAAGTTTCCTGATCAATTATTGTCTAGAATCATCAAACGCAAGGATTATGCTTGGATAGAATGTCATGCAGTCGTGGAAAATGATGTAAGTTCTTTTACTGCTTGCAATTTATATTATTTTGTCATTTTAATTTTTAATTTTGAATCAAAACTGGACTGAGGATCCTCTGAATTCACCTGTATTTAAGCATAGAATAACTTAATTTAGCTAACGACTATTAGGCATTAAAAAAAAAACGTCCACTTCCATTGTTACTTTCCACTTCGATAACAGAAATGCATTCTTGAGTTTTTAACTTTCATGTAAACTCATAATTATGAATATGAGTTTCTTCACATATTTTTAAAATATGCCTATAACATGCGAAATGCTAATTTCATGCATGCATTTTTTTGAATAGATAAAAAAGCAAATGTAATATACACAACGATTAGAAAGTAGAAAAATGACCTAAATGCACAATTTTTCAAATAAACCCAACATTACAATAACTTGTGTTGAAAATTGGTATATTTTGCAATAAACTGAACAAAGCATGTAAGACTTTGCATTTGTATTTGAAATATCTGTTAAAATTACTCCAGGCAAAACAGCAGAAAATACATACAGAGGGTAAATTAGGAAAATTTTCAAAAGAATTTATTGAGAATATAAATGGCATGACCGCTTTTCATATCATTTTGTTTCTTCTTTAGCATATAATTGTAATAACAAAATTCTATCTGTACAGATTTTTTTTTTTTCAATCTTTTAATATCAAAATTGGTTGATCAGATGCACAATATTATACATTATACGAATTGAAAATGGTCTCAGCATTTTAAGGAAGCAAATTATCCCCTAATAATATATCAAATAGAAATGTTAAAAATTAATTCTTCTTAGTGACCTGTGAAGTCTAAAAACTGCACTAAAATAACAGTGGTGTAGTTATGTTTTGTATAGAGGGAAGTACCCACAAACTGAAACGTTAAAATCAAATCTTTTCAGTGGCCAGTGAAGTCTAAAACCTGCACAAAAATAACAGTGGAAGTATAGTAATGTTGGCATTTTGTATAGAGGGAAGTTGCCCCATCATTTTGCATTAGTCCTTGTGACCTTATGGTGTGTTCATCTAATGTAATTCAGAAAGTGCATACTTTACCCTTCTGTTCCATTGTAAAGCATCAAAATGAAATTACTGGACTTCTTGTATTCTTGTCTCATTTCTATCACATTTTACAGACCTAATATTAGTTTGCAAAAAGAATTCTCAGAAATATTACTTTGATTTGGTCACATTCTGTACAGACTCAGATGCTTTTTTACTTCGACACATTCCATACTGATCTTCCTTTCTTAACAGTTTAGAGAGATGAAACAGTTTTATTTACAAAATATGCCATCTGACATTTCTTCATTCGCTAACCCATTTTCTTTTTCATTCCAACAATACCCCTAGGTCTATGGTCCGAGCTTTCTGAAATAGATTCATATTGTCAGAATAAGATTACCTTAAAGTCAATTGCATCTTTTTAATCTATGTGTACCAAGTTTTGACTATGTACATATAGTTCATTACATTTGAAGCAATTATGTCAATTGTCTACTGCACGTCTGTATCCAAATCTAACTCATTTTGTTTTATTTAATAACCCTCTGCTATGTTGTAGTTTAAATGCATTATGGAGTATGTAAGTAAGAGGCTGCACGAGCATGTATGGGGAAAGTCTGCTTACTTTCAGATAGAGGAGTACTTTGAAAAGGTTTGGATTCAGCATTTGAATTTTAAAATTTTAAAAAATATTGTTGTGGCTGTTTGGTACAGCCGATTATTAAGCTGTTGAGGATGCTGGTCTTCTTTCTTTCCCATAATTTCTGTGGCTTAGGATTGTTGACTTTTACAATTCTTTTAGGTGAAGCCGGTGACTTCCATGGACAAAGGCTATCGCTTTCATGTGCTTAAGAAGATAAGAAAAGCCTTACAGTTGGGCATTATAAAAAAGGTATCATTCCAGCTCTCTTCCTGTGATGACCTCCTCCCCCTCTTCCTCCGTGCACACACCATCCCAACCTTTTGCTGTTTTGAAGTTTTATATGCCATTTATCTTTTTTCCCCCAATTATCTTAGGAAGTAGAAGGATACGAGGAAGTTGAAGAATTTCTGAAGACAGAGTAATACGTCCTAAGCTCCTATATAGCATGTAAAAACTGTGTTGGAATTTGTTGGCTTGAATTGTACCGTGATTAAGCTTCTTCTCGCCAAGTATGTTGAAATTAAACATGCGCTTTAAATTGCCTCTTTTGAACAAGCCTTTATGATTTGCTTCTTTTTATTTAGCACTGACGATTCCCTCCTAAGTCCTAACACCATTACCGTTTTACTATTCGAAAATATCTAACTAAAATTGTATTGTAACAAATCCTTTTCCTCCAGAATATGGTCCATTAAGGTTCCGTTTGGATGGCTTCTTTCTGGAATAAGGAATAAGGAATAACCACTTTTTATTAATAAATTTATTTCTAACCATCCAAACTCTTTACAAAAGTTACACACTTTCCAATAAATTTACCCCTTCCCAATAAATTTTTTCTCTTATTCCTTCTTCCTATCTTATTCTCAACGCATCCAAATGGAAAGTTTTAAAATTCGAGTGAAATATTCTCGCCTTTTTAGAACATAATAAAAAAGTGTGGAACCAGATAAAAGTGAATTGTAACAAACCTTTTTTATGATCGAAGAGAATACAGAAGATTTGCCCTCTATTTTAGGATCTATTGATTAAAAAAATCCGAAACCATACGATATAAATGTTGGCAAAACCTGTCCTGTTTGCACGTTTGAACTTGAAAATTTAAAAATGTCTGGAATTTGCATCATTTAGCCATTTAGGAAGTGTCTATTGGGCCCCATCAAATAAACAACGCCGTTTGGTTTCACTACGAATATCTCGCGTTACACAAATTTCAAAGTAGGCTCATTAATGCTCTTGTGCATCAGTGCATCCGATCTATTCATTTGCTTGGAGGTGCTTAGCCCGGAATTTTTTACAGCATATATGTTGCTGAGAGCCTGAGCCCTGAGACGTGTGTAGTATTGTGCAGCGCCTCTGTAGGGGTCTTCAGAGACGAATACCTCATCTTCTGTTGCCAATTTCACCTCTGCTCCCCAAAATATGGGTATAGTACATCTTCTCCATACATAGGTGCTGAACGGACAGGTCGACCTGCTCTCCTCGGGGTCAAGACTATTTGTTCACACTCAACCTCATTTCCTAGAAACACACAAAAAAAAAAGACAAAGTTCAATAAATTATAATGCTAACTAGCTTCTGCATCGCGCAGAAGCGCGATGTAAGATTAATCCTTATATTTAATTTAAATATATTTTATTATTTTTTAAGGGCAAAAAGTGGAGAGGATGAACGGTCAACATGCATCATTAGTTTTAATTATTTCATTACCTTTTTTTTTCACAAAGCAAGAATGGTCAGAATTTTAATTGAAGAATCTGTTTTATCCATCAAACTCAAACGCTTTAGTATTAATTTGGCTTATAGCAAGATTTCACCTAAATAGATCCAATGAGTTAGATCAAAGCGAAACGTGCGTGGTACATTGATAGTCCAAGTTTGCAGGTGGCATGGCATGGTTCTATTGGCTTTGAAAAAAAATCACAAATATCTAACTTGGACTTTGGTGCAAATTTTCAATTAAGCTTGAAAATTCTTTTCTAAAGCTTTCTTTTCTGGTTTCATAAGGGTGAAGTTAATTAAATTTGTTTGCTGAATTTTTCCATTAGTTCTTCAATTTCACTTCTTTAAGGGTTAGATGCACAATTGCTTTCCTAAAATCTCACAATGAATAATCTTTCTAATTGGTAAATATCCCCTCTAAACTTTAAAATTAAAAATACCCTTTAATAGTATAATTCGTAGTTTTTAGGCATTTCCGAGTAATATTTTATATTTTGATTGCAATTAGGTTTATGGAGTTCCACCACAGGCTAAACAGGGAAAGATTTTAGGGCAAAAGTACCTAAAAGGGGTGATTTGATATATGTGATAAAGCAATTTGGAAGTTGCTTTATAAAGACTGATTACAAGTAGAAGGGTTACAAACACTTAGAGATCTCTTGGTTCGATATTCAAAATTTCTAGGAGTATATTTTTATGATACAAACACAGGTTCTGTCCTTACTCCTCCTTACCGAGACTTTTCAAGGGACTTTGAAAAATTACTTCAAAAGACCTCCTTCTACTATCTTACACAAAGACAGAGGGATAAGACCAAATGGACTGATTCCGTTAAGTTTTTTTTTTTTTTTTTTTTTTTACTTCATCTACAATTATGTTTAAGTTATAGCTTGGAATTTTATTTCATTTAATTTACTTTTTTTTTCCATTTTTCAGGGAAGCCCTAGAAATCATCCACGTTTTACATAAAAATTTGAAGACATACGGGCTTTTGATAAGTCAAAATTTTGTCATTATTGATTCCCTTGGAACAGGAAATGAAAGACCAATCCTTAAATTATTTCTAGAAGGTATGTAGGTTATTTTGTTGATTTATTTTTAAATTAAATTTATGGGTGCATTTCTTGCTTTGTAGCTAGTATACTTGACTTTTAATGCGTGTAGTGTGTTGCTAGGATGTAAGTATACATAATTAGGTATTCCAAAAGCTGATACTCAAGTTGTACCAGTATTTGGCACAATTTTATAGGTTCTGGACCTAATTGTAAAGCAAAAAAAAATATTATAAGGGGCGAAGCTAGGATTGTTTATAAATAAAGGTTCATAATGCAAAATCTCTATCCTATTGGATTTGGATTTTCACTTCCTTGCTGTTCAGTTGGATCAGGATCCATACTAGATTGTCAGACCTGTTAAAATGGGTTCAGGTCAACAGGTCAGATCGACCTGGTTCAACCTTGAATCTGATTTTGTCTACATGAGTAAAAACTAATTTCTACTGTGCTTTGCAGTGGGTTAAAACCAATCAATCATTTTGCAATGATACTACTTTCTTTGAGACATATAACTTATTTGTTTGTAGATTTTTAGTGCATCCGAGATATGAATAGGAGATTTTTAGTGCAGTGGCTTAAACTTCACCTTCTGGTGCAAGAGGAGATTTTTCGTGCATCCGAGAGATACTTGGGGAGTTTGATGGCTCAGATATTAATAGAGCTCCTTTATTAGTAACACAATTATGGGATTGTCTTGCATATCATAAGAATAAGATGTAAGTTAATTTTATTTCTACTGCTCCCTTAAAAGTTTTAAAGTATTTCTCATTTGAAGTTTGTATTCTCAATTTAACATAGGTGGGGCCATCCTTTGTTTTTTACTAATACGGACAAACAGTTTTATCTGCTACGCGCAATGCAACAAAACCTATCTGACCTTCAAAACAACGTGCCGTTGGGATGGAATTCTTTGACTTCCTCTTTAACTCGAGCTTTCAACAACGACCAGTAAACAACGACCAGTACAGATATGATAGGAAAAATATCGAGGACTTGATAAACAATGTCAAACATGAGGTAATTTTTATTGACGTATATGGCAATATATATTTCAAGGCTACAGAATAAGATCAAGTCATATCTTCAGAAGATAGGAGGTGAATATATACTTGCTATACTGTTATTTGATGCTGTATTTAGACTTGCGAATATAGTATGAAATAGAGAGAAATATAGAAAGATAGCTTGGTCTGTATCTTATATAGAACATATTGAAATTCCTCTCTCTCTGAAAAAGGATGTAAGCCTGATAGAAGGCGTGAGACATTTTGTAACATTTTCTGATTGATGAAATAAATTGGGTGGGAAGGGAGTTTAGAGGGAGACTTGTGTTCCTGTCGTATTCCTTTTCTTTTTATTACATGGTATCAGAGAGGGTTGAGATCCTGCTCATCATATAGAAATCGAAAAAAACAATTCTTCCTTTACTCTCTTAACATGTCTGATCCCAATGATTCTGAGAAGACTATGAAAATGAGTCAAGTTCCTTCAGATTTCATTAAGGAACTAACAATAACATTGAGAGAGTTATTTTTGAAGAATCAACAAAAACCTCAAACAAGCGTCCTGGCTATAGCAGACGGGTCAAATTCGCCCATCACGGTGAAGTTTGATGGAAAGAACTATGGTTTATGGTCTGACATGGTGGAAGTTCATCTCAAGTCCAAGAATAAACTCGGCCATGTGTCGGGTACCGTGTCTGCACCTCGTGGCAATGCACCAGAGTACCAACAGTGGGAGATAGATGATAACACAATAAAAGCTTGGCTTCTGAACTCTCTTGATCCTGCAATGTTAGGTAATTTTCTTGGCCTCTCTACTGCACAAGAAGTTTGGAATGCAATTAAAACTTCTTTTTTTGATGAGGGTGATGGCACCCAAGTCTATGAATTACAATTGCGGGTACGTGGGTGCATACAATCTGGTGGGAATTTACAAGAGTACTACAACACGCTCCAACAATTGTTTAGAGAAATTCAGGAAGAAAGGCCTAACAAACATGTGTGTGCTAAGGATATTGAAATTAGAAACCAGGAAATTCAGGAAGAAAGGCTATACATTTTTCTTGGCGGGTTGGACCAGAGGTTGGATAGTATTCGTGCAAAGGTCTTGCGAACTAAACCACTACCCACTATAGAGGAGGCATTTGCACGGGTGAGAAGGGAAGATGTGAGGCAGTCAATTAATCATGATTAACATATCTGAGAATGTGAGCCCCATGGCAATGGTTGCAAAAAGTCAGAATATGTCCACTTGGAATTATGGTCCAGGCCTAGTCCCTAGTTCGGCAACACAAGCATCAAACTATGAAACAATTGTACCTAATAATCCAAGTCAACATCTAGTAACTATGCATGTTCCATCTGGTCTTGGTTCAAAGCAGAGTTACAGCTATGAGCAACAAGGAGGTGCGGCACACTTTGTAGCCAGAACACAACCACAGCCTGGTTCGAGCAAGGGGACTAAATGCACCAAGTGTGGCAGTAAGAAGCATACCATTGAACAATGTTTCCAAGTGATCGGATATCCTGACTGGTGGTATGAATTAAAGAAGAAAAAGCAAGGAGAAAAAGACAAAGCCAAAACCAATCTGGTAATAACCGGTAAGGCAGAAAATGAAACTGAATCAGAAGGTACATGTCTAAACTCTTATTGTACTTACAACAAAACTTGTGATAAAGGTTGTACTTGGGTTATAGATTCAGGAGCCACTGATCATATGACGTTTTCTAATCTTGATATGGAAAGTAGTGCAAAGCCGCAGAAAACTGAAATTTTAAATGCAAATGGTCTCTCACATCCTGTGTCAGGGGCAGGGAATGTAAATGAATCACCATCTCTTACACTGTCTAACACACTTGTGGTTCCTTCTTTATCAGCCAAGTTAATCTCTGTTGGACAACTTACTGAAGAATTAAATTGCATGGTGCTAATGTATCCAAACTGTTGTGTTTTTCAGGACTTATCCACGAAGGAGATCATTGGGCGTGGTATTAAAAGGGGTCGTTTGTATCATCTTGAAGACCTGGAATGTGGAAAAGCAAATTTTGCGAGAGGATGCTCTAAGTCAGAAACAAAAATTTGGGAATGGCATCGGCGATTAGGACACCCTTCTTTTGGTTACTTACAGAAACTCTTACCAAAACTATTTATGAATATTGATATTTCTATGTTAAATTGTGAGACTTGCATAAAAGCAAAAAGTCATCGTGTTTCTTATAAACCTAGTTTGAATAAATGTGATTTTCCTTTTGAGCTCATTCATTCAGATGTATGGGGTCCATCCCCGGTAAATTCAATTGGTGGTTATAAATGGTTTGTCTTATTCAATGATGATTGCACGAGAATGACTTGGATTTATCTTTTAAAGCGAAAAGAGGAAGTTGCTGAAGTTTTTAAAACTTTTTTTTAAAATGATTCAAAACCAGTATGGAAGAAATATCAAATTTTTTTAGAACTGACAAGGAGGAGAATTTGTTAACAAGGGTTTAAAAGATTATTTTAATCAATATGGAATTGTGCATGAAACTTCATGTGTTGTGACACCACAGCAAAATGGGGTAGCCGAAAGAAAAAATAGACACATTCTTGAAACAGCTAGAGCTCTGTTACTTGAGTATAATGTTCCACAGAAATTTTGGGATAATGCTGTACTTTTGGCGGTATATGTAATCAATCGGTTACCTTCAAAAATTAATAACTTTAAGACCCCCCTGAAAACCTTGTCCAATTTTGTAACCATTCCATCAGTTTTAAGCCTTCCTCCGAAAATTTTTGGGTGTGTTGCTTATGTCCATGTTCAAAAACCCCAAAGGTCAAAGCTTGACCCATGCGCTCTACGGTGTATTTCTCTGGGACTCGGATTAAATCAGAAAGGATACAAGCGCTATGACTCGGTTCACCAAAAGTGGTATACAACTATGGATGTCATTTTGTGGAAGATGAACCATTTTTTTGTTCTTCCCAATATTCGCCTCAGAGGGAGAGTGTCACAGAGTCGAAATATTGGGATAACCTAACCTTGACGTGTGTGCATATTCCAGATCCCTCACCACAATTAAATACGGACATGAGTGAAACTGTAGCTGAAACTGTAGTGGACCCAGTAGTGGTAGTGGACATGGGACATATTGCAGATGACAAGCACGGAGATGACTGCATGACTGAGGAACAATTGAGTACTTCAGTCAGACCTCCGCAACCGAGCATGCAAGTGCAGGTTTACAATAGAGCCAAGAATAGGAAAATTTTTGGAAATACAAACACCATGGAAGAAGGTATCCAAGGTGACTTAGAGGTGTGGACAGAGATAAACAGAGAGGCTGAAGAGATGATACAAACAGACCCAAGACCACAAAATCCAGGATCTCCTGAGATAAGCCCACAAGTAAGTTCTCCTAACTCAAGTTATGTACTACCACAAAGAAAAAATAGAGGTGTGCCAGCTAAGAGATATTGTCCAGAGGATGGAACAATTTGTGAGTATCCAATTGCAAGTTTTGTTTATGTAGACCACTTACCAGAACCATTAAAGCACTTTAATAAGAAGCTGTTGTCAATAGCTATACCCAAGACTGTTGAAGAGGCAAAAAGAGATCAGAGATGGGTACAAGCTATGAAAATATTGACAGGTACAAAGCAAGGCTTGTTGCAAAAGGATATACACAAACTTATGGTATAGATTTTCAGGAAACCTTCTCGCAAGTTGCTAAACTTAACACAATCCGAGTGCTTTTGTCTCTTGCAGCGAATCTGGACTGGCCCTTACATCAGTTCGATGTGAAAAATGCATTTTTTCATGGTGATTTGGAGGAAGAAATCTATATGGAGGTCCCCCTAGGCTATGAGAACTCTGGATCAAAATCTGTGGTATGCAAGTTAAGGAAGGCTCTCTATGGACTAAAACAGTCTCCACGAGCGTGGTTTGGTCACTTCTCCCAAGCTATGAAGAAATATGGATTCAAGCAAGGCGACTCCGATCACACGCTTTTTCTTAAAAAACAAGGTGGTAAAATAACTGTTTTAATCATTTATGTTGATGACATGATTATTACAGGAGATGACACAGCAGAGATTGTTAGACTCGAGAACTGCTTGGCACAAGAATTTGAAATGAAGAATTTGGGAGGACTAAAGTATTTCTTGGGAATTGAGGTTGCGCGATCAAAATAGGAAATTATTCTGTCTTAGAAAAAATATGTTTTGGACCTACTAGCAGAAGTAGGAATGCTTGATTGTAAGCCTGTGGATACGCCTGTTGCTCAACATACCAAATTAGGAGAATTTGTGGATCAAGTTCCTACAAACAAGGACAGATATCAGCATCTAGTGGGAAAGCTCATTTACTTGTCTCACACCAGACCAGACATCGCATATGCGGTCAGTCTAGTGAGCCAGTTCATGCATAATCCAAGTAAGGAGCACATGGAGGCTGTGACACGTATCTTAAAATATCTAAAAGGAGCACCAGGGAGGGGACTGTTCTTTAAGAAATATGGACACTTGGGCATATCATGCTACACTGATGCAGATTGGGCTGGTAGCATAACAGACAGAAGGTCAACCTCAGGATACTTCACCTTTGTTGGTGGAAATCTTGTTACTTGGAGGAGTAAGAAACAAGATGTAGTGGCACTGTCCAGTGCAGAGGCAGAATTCAGAGGAATTAGAAAGGATTTGTGTGAATTACTTTGGCTGAAAAAATTAATGAGTGAGTTGGGTTTTGCACCAACCGAACCAATGAAACTATTTTGTGATAATAAAGCAGCTATTGATATTTCTCATAATCCAGTTCAACATGATCGGACGAAGCATGTGGAGATAGATCGACATTTCATAAAAGAGAAAATTGAATATGGAATAATTCAAATTCCACATGTGCGCTCTGAGGAACAGTTAGCAGACATACTCACGAAAGCTATCTCAAGTAAAGACTTCATTGCCATACTTGACAAGTTAAGCATGACAAATGTGTACGTGCTAACTTGAGAGGGAGTGTTGACGTATATGGCAATATATATTTCAAGGCTACAGAAGAAGATCAAGTCATATCTTTAGAAGATAGGAGGTGAATATGTACTTGCTATACTGTTATTTGATGTTGTATTTAGACTTGCGAATATAGTATGAAATAGAGAGAAATATAGAAAGATAGCTTGGTCTGTATCTTATATATAGAACATATTGAAATTTCTCTTTCTCTCTGAAAAAGGATGTAAGCCTGATAGAAGGCGTGAGACATTTTGTAACATTTTCTGATTGATGAAATAAATTGGGTGGGAAGGTAGTTTACAGAGAGTCTTGTGTTCCTGTCGTATTCCTTTCTTTTTATTACAATTTTTTTTTATTTTATAAGTAACTCTCTGTTTTTTTTTTTGAAAACAAGTTGACCCTGGCACTTTCTATTGCCAGAAAGTAAAATTCATATTACAAATTTAGTGAAAGTAATGGTAAAAAAAACTCTCCCAAGCTGAAGCACGTATTACCTATTTTGGTACCAGTGAGCCTAGATCAGCCAAGATACTTATTTCCTGAATCCCAATGCAAAAATAGACATTGCAAGATTTAGTACATACAAAGATAAAAAAAATGTGCGCCGTTGCCGGGAAGTAACTCTTTACTTTTTAGAACATAAATATCTGATCTATGGTTTTTCTAATTTAACTTAAATTTTGATTGCAGAATGGATTAAAGTTTTTTAAAGATCTTGAATCTTTTTTACCTACCTTCTGGGATGATCTTTTCAGGTTTGTAGGCATTGTAAAATTTTATTATTATGATTTGTAAATTGTTGTATTTCAACTTTTAAATCTGGTGGTTTTAAATGGGAAAAAAATCAAGTACTTTTTTTACAGGTTATCTATTTGAGGGTGGAAGACAAAAATGGGATATGGATAAGTATTTAAGCACTCAATGTTGTTCCGACGCTGTCGATTTGGGTGCATTTTTCTTTACTCTCTTTGGATTGAGCAATGCAAGCGCAAGCGCTTCTATTTGTGTTTTGTTTTTTATCATGATAAACTAAACTAGTTAAGGACAAAATAAAAAGCGACTTGTATGAATTTTGATATATTCCCTTCTTTTTCCAAACCCAGATTTGTCTCACCATTTTTTGCATGGCTGTCTTACAAGTATTGAGGAGTAATTTACTTTATTAAATCTGTATTTGCAAATTAAGCTCCATTTCTCTCTCATCTGTCAGTTAATGGAATTCACAAAGGTGTTTTTTTAAAAATAATAATAATAATAATAAATTAAATTTTTATTTTAGATTATAAAGTTCTATATCTCTAAATTATATAGCTGGTTCTCTTATGCATAAGTAACTAGGGGTGGCAACAAGCCGAGTTAGAGCGAGCTAGCTCTAGCTCGAACTCGATTCGAAATTTATTCGAGCTAACTCGATTCGTTTCGTGAAGGAGTCCCGAGTTGAAAATTTTGGCCCGTATTCGATTTGAAATTAATTCGAGCTAACTCGATTTGATTTGTTAATAGCTCGAATTGGTAGTATAAAAGATGAGGAAGAGAGAAATGAGTGATCAGGAGAGTGGGCTTGAGGCATCAGTTCGAAAAAAAACTTGGACTTTATCTTAAAAGAAAATAAATGGGTTTGACCACTTGAGGCATTTATTATCAACAAATAGAAAATTGATGTATATATTAGAGCTGAATAACTCGCGAGTTGTTATCAAGTGAGCTGTGCATAGCTCGAACTCGATTCGAAATTGATTTCAAGCTCAAAAGCTCGATTCGATTAAGAACTCGAAATTAATTCGAGCAAGCTGATTTCAAATAATTAGTGAATCTCGATCGAGTCACAAGTCACGAATTTGACAAAGTTGAAAAGGATGACGCATGCTTGTCATTAGATCTACATTTTTAGCATCACTGTCGCATGCATTAAGAGAACTCATCGCCCACATTTAACCTCCCACCTGGTATCATCGTATCTATTTGTCCACTAAACGGATCCCAAATTAAACCCTCCACGGCTGCATCGACTTTTCCATATGTTGGTGGTTGTGGAACTTTTTCAACTTCTGCCTGAAATTCTGCAAGGAAAGACTGAACTTAAGTACTGCCTCAAAATTCTGTTGAAACGTCATATAGCGCTTCATAGCATTGTGCAACGTTTCAGAACGCCTCAAGTTCTCTTTTCTTGTTAAATCAGTCTTCATGCGTTACACAACGCTTTCTTCAATTGTGTAACGTTTGGTCAAGCGTAGTGTAACGATTGGTTTCTTACACAACGATATGACCAAGTCAACCCTTCTCTGTGCACTCTTTTCACCAGTGCGTTGTGCATTTCATAGCGTGGCACAACGAGTAAAAAATCAGACGTTACATAACGCTCGTTCAGATTTTTGTAACGCTTGAATTTTTGGCCTAATTTGAGGTTGTCGGTCTTACGTTTTACAACGTCTGACTTGCGTCACACAAAGCTTAAATTCTGTAGAGTTGCATAACGCTTTCTAGCGTTATGTCACGTTACTGACAAACCTTTGTGACCATTGGACTTTCACTGTCTCAAGAACCATTGTACAACGCTTCTGACAGCTTCCAACGTATTTTTTGGATTTTATTTTATTTAACGACTACATTTATGCGTTGTGTAACACTTGGTGGAGTTGTGTAACGTTTCGCCAGTAATTTGACTGGTTTGGAACTCTTGGTGCCCTCTATAAATATCAGACTCCTTTGGGCTGTTTTGACTAGGGGTGGCAACGAGCCAAGTTCGAGCGAGCTAGCTCTAGCTCGAACTCGATTCGAGCTAGCTCTAGCTCGAACTCGATTCGAGCTAACTCGATTCGATTCGTGAAGGAGTCCCGAGTTGAAATTTTTAGCTTGTATTCGACTCGAAATTAATTCGAGCTAACTCGATTTGGTTCGTTAATAGCTCGAATCGGCACTATAAAATGTGAGGTAGAGAGAAATGAGAGATCAGGAGAGTGGGCTTGACCACTTGAGGCATCAGTGCGAAGGAAAAATTTGGAAAAGCTTGGGACTTTATCTAAAAGAAGATGAATGGGTTTGGACTGGACTTACCGCTTGAGGTATTTAGTATCAACAAATAGAAAATTGATGTATATATTCGAGCTGAATAACTCGCGAGCTGTGCATAGCTTGAACTCGATTCGAAATTGATTTCGAGCTCGAAAGCTCGATTCGGTTAAGAACTTGAAATTAATTCGAGCGAGCTAATTTCAAATAATTAGCGAATCGATCTCGAGCAAGTCACGAGTCACGAATTGCCACCCCTAGTTTTGACTGATTGAATACCTTGGAAAATACCTCCTCTTGAGTTTCAAGTACCTGAGACTATTCTCCTCTGATTTTTGAGCATTACTTAGCTAAATACTTGAGATTAGTGTGCTTAAACCAAACCCATAATGTTTTGTAGTCACAAATTTGAGAGATTTGATTTAGAGCCTCATTCTTTGAGTGCATTTGTTGATTACTTGATTAGTTAGAGGTTAGACCAATCCACCTTGAGTTTCTTATAACGAGACGATTCGGTTCGAATTGGTAGTCCCGTTTTTGGTGGAATTGAACAGATCACGCCTTTCGTGGTAGCGAAACTCCCGGAGATATACGACTAAGGCTAGCTCAACCTAGCGGGTCGGAACTCCGTAATCACATTGCTTGTCAACTCTTTATTTACTTGTGTTGTGAATTGCTTGTGTGTTTGTGGTACAAGACCTTGATTGATATGAACCAAAAATTGACCATACTAATTTAGAGAACCGAAATTGTGTCTATTCACCCCCTCTAAGCCTTTAATTAGGGACAACAAGGGCATCTTAGGTCACATTTCGGGAAGACTTGATAATTTTTCGAAAAAAAATTCAAATTGTTTTTTGGGCAAAGCTCATGCACCTTCAGCCTTTATTTCTCTATTTTCTATGGTTAATGTTTTTATCTTTATATCATTCATTCGATCTGTTTTTTTTTTGTCATTTTATTAATTTATTTACCTTTTTTAACTGATTAGTTTTAATTTTTGTTTTTTTTAACATGATAAGGGATTAATTGAGGTGGTTTTCTATATTCATCAAAAAGTAAGCCACCATGGAGGGATTTAAAAGGAAGCATTTTATATTCTGAAATTAAAGATGGTTACATGTTCAAGTTAGCAAACAACATGAAAAGTAAGCTTAAATACATGAAGTTCTTAATATATTACTAGTATCAATAGGAAAATTTGTCTACCCCATAAGGTCATAACATCTTGTACAAATATATGCCCAGTAGGATTCTTTTGCTGCCTCCACTGTTGCAATCTATCAAAAAAAATAGTTCAATTAGTTATTATAATAACCCTTGTACAGATATATCAAATTATTATAAATAAATTAAAAATCTTTGGACTTCTGTGTAAAAGTTTTCTTCCATCTGACAAATTTCCATATGAGCAAATCTGTTTTTTTTTGTACCTTCTACATGTCTTGTTGGAAAAAAAATGGAAATTTTCATATTAATAGTGTGAAATGGAAATAAGCAATTACAGTAGAGTAATTTTTAAAAATTTAAACGGGAACTGACGTGTGTTGGAGTCCGACAAAAGACTGACATGATCTTGGTCTTGATAAAATTAAGAATGCCTATGTACGTGAAAGAACATAGAAGAGTGGCAAGGGAAAGCTATTAGCAAGCATGTAGATTATTATTATTTTTTTTAGAGTGAACAACCCGTAGGCTAACATGTAGATTACATAACAACATGTTGAATGATCTGATCTCTATGAAATCCTGAAAGCTACTAACAAAAAGAAACAGTAAGAATTTTTATTAGGAGCTTTTTATAAAAACATTCGATTAATTATGATATCTGATAATATCTTGTTTTGTAGTTTCGGTTTGAAAGAAAAAGAAAAATCTTATCTTCCTTACTTTTTCAAACGGATGTGGACCACCAGAGATAAATGATACTTGTAGTACCATACTTGATGAAATTTGATAAATGTCATCGTGATTATTTAAGAAAACTTGACTCTAAATGGAGCACCTTGTTTCAAACAAAGTCATGGACGAGTTCAACATTCAATGGATACATGCCTGCCATGGACCAATATAACCTTGAAAAAGGTGGAGACAAATATGATGGTTCTAGTGAAAAATGCTTCATCAAAATTATATCTGCCCTATATATTTACTTCTTCGAGCTTTACAACTTAAAAGCATGTAAAATTTTTTTTACAATGCTCGTGTCATGGAGAAGACCTTAACTTCTCTGCCTTTTTATACTGAGATCTCTTGCCAGAAGTACTTAACTGTTATAGTTCCTGAACTCCTTAAACATAAAAATCACTGTTAGAACTATCGCTTTCTTTTTGAATTAAATCTTTTATTGGATCGTTTTCTTTTTTATGGCACAAAGCATTCATGTTCCTAAGTCAAAATATGATAGGAGGGAGTAATTAAGTTCTCTTTGGATATACGACAAGAAATTAGAATCTGTGAAAGTTTGTTGTAGTATAGAGATTATTACTATAAGATCAAATGACTAGCTAGACTAATTTGCTTTAGCACTAATCATGAAATTTTATAAAAATAACATAAATAAAGATTGAATAAAAAAATATGGAGTGAAATAGAATACAGAAGCAAACTAATAGATTGACGAGTTTATATTTGAAAAGTGATTTAGAGTATTTTAATTTTTTTTATGAAACCCATTTCATTCCTGAAAGAAAATCAATGACATTCATGTAATCCTAAAATAGATAGATTTATAGATTGATTAATTTACCTACGGTGCTATGTTTGAAAAGAGATTTATAATATTACTTATCTCAGTTTCCTCTAATGTCTTATCAAATAAATCATTAATTATTTGTATGGTCCCTTTTTTTTATTAAAAGCAAAGACAACACTGACAGCACTGGAAAAAAATGCTTTGTTATTGCATACATGAAAATAACTAATGTTCAATATCAAGCACGTGTGAGAACAAATAGTTTCAACCTCAATTTGAGGCTTGAAATTCTAGAAAAAGAGTGAAGTTTTGCATATGAAGTGAACATATCATTCAATTAATATGACATCTCATGCGAATGAAGTGAACATTGAAAAAAAAAATTGACCACTCATTATTCGGTTAGTAATTAATGCACTGAAAAGAAAAAATACAAAAAATTATTATCCTGAACAATTATTTTAATTTTCTAGTTTCTTTTTGCTACCGAGTGCTTTGGTTTCCAATTTACTCTCTTTGTGCGTCTCTGTTGTTCGGTTGGCATGTTTTCCAGGATGAGGAACATGTGCTCATAAAAATTTGCATGTCTTTCATAACAAATTTTAAAATTAGGGTGACTGATAGACCCATAATTAACTCAAAAGTCAAAACCCCAAGTAGTAGATGTGAAATGGTGATGTGCCGACGGTTGGATGCCAGCTTGATAGGCAGGTGTTCCGTGTTCGGATTCTCTGTTATAGGCTTCATGAGAGAGAACATTATCTGTCCTGACGGATGCGCAAGCTTCTTTGTTCGTCAATTCATCGGTCAGACCCATCGCTAGTAGTTCATGTTAAATTGAAACTCTGTCATTTTCACTTTTTTCCCTTTGAAATTTATTAGTTTATTTGAAACGCTTCAAAAAAAAAAAAATACTTGATACGGGCAATCTAAAAAATCAAGAGAAACACTCTTCAATTAGAGGTTGCATTGAAGATCTAATTATGAATTTCTTATGAATATTTAAAGTTTGAGGCTTGATTGTTTTATCTTTAATAATTCAAATAATTGACTAGAAATTTGCTATTTATTATTATTTTCTTACAAAATAAGGACGGCAAAAATGTAGATGAATGAAGTGAAGCGACGATATTATCAAGAAAAAAGAGAGAATATAGCTTTGCCAAGCATACATTTTCTAGTTGCATTTTTCGGGCGCTCTCTCTTTCTCACGGCCTCACGGGCGGATCCAAAACATTTTTTAATCTAGACAAATTATAATATAATAAAAATGAAAAATTATTGTAAACACATATAATTGAAATATTACAAAAACATAATCTTTTTCATAAATCTAGTTATTTTTCCATAATCTTTACTTCTCTATCAATCACAAAAAAAAAATAATAATTTGAAAAAATATATAATTTTAATTTTTCTAATACGTTGTGGGATTTGATAGTTTGAATTTTTGCATAATTACTTTCCTAGGAACCTCTTTGAATACATCCCTTTCTATATGTAGGTAACCAAATAACCATTCCATAATTCATCTCCATACGACTTCTTAAACGATGTTTAATAAGTTTCATGGCAGGAAACGCTCTTTCAAAACTTGCCTTTGCAACCGGCTAAAGTAAAACAAACTTGATCAATGTATACAACAAAGGATAAAAAATATGTTCGACTTCTTAAACAAGGTTTAATAAATTTCATGGCAGAAAGCGCTCTTTCAACACTTGTCGATACAACCGGCTAAAGTAAAGCAAACTTGATCAATTTATACACCAAAAGATAAACAATATATTTTTTTCAAGCAATCAAATTTTAAACTAATAAATGAGCATATGTGATATCTTAAATCATTTTTTTTTTGTTATTAGATTTAGATAGCAAAAACACGGACATTGTACTATTTATGATCGGTAATTGATCAATATTAAATGATAATTTTGTTGTATAAGAATAGCAACTTGGATGCAATGAGTATGACGGTCAACGTCCAAATTGATAAAGTAAAATCATAGTATCTGTTGACTAACGATACGCACAAATATATTTATATTACTACTCAACTATACTAATATAACATACAAATTACTAACACACATACATATACTAGCCTATACTATTTTGGTGCGCACACCTGAAATGGACCATAAAGTTCCTATTTATACATAGCAATGTCGGTTCTAAGTAGGGGTGAGCAAAAAACTCGTAACTCGTGAGTTATTCGAACTCGATTCGAAAAAAACTCGATGAAAACTCGAGTTAGAAGAACTCAAGTTATAACAACTCGAGTTATGCCAACTCGTTAATTTTACGAGTCGAGTTTGAGTTGGGTCCAACTCGACTCAGTACAACTCGAGTCAGAATATACAGGCTGCAAAAAAAAAATGTTATCATATTAGTATATAGCCCAACAATTTTATTGATTTGCAATCCAATAACTCATTCAGTAACCATAGTCTCCAAGTCCCCAGACATTTTTTCTTCCCTTACACCCTCATGATTGCTCCTCTTTTTCTATTTTCGAGCAAAATTCTAAGGTGACTAGTACCTCAACACCTTCTCACGAGTTCGTTGCCGAGTCACGAGTTAGCTCGAGTTAAAATGAGCCGAGTTCGAGTTAGCTTGAATAGCTCGGAACTGCTTTGTTGTCGAGTCACGAGTTGACTCGAGTTGTGACGAGTTCGAGTTCGAGTTGAGGCTAACTCGTTCGAACTCGGCTCGTATACAGCCCTAGTTCTAAGAAGTGCCTAACAATTTTTAGATTTGTCTAACCTACATTCATTAAGTCGGTTCATACTAATCAATTTTGATGAATCTAGAAACATATAGGTGTGTTTGGATGACTAAGGAATAGGGTATAAGAATAAGAATTTTCGATTTGCGTGCTTATTCTTATTTTTGTGCAACCCAAACAACACAAGAATAAGGAATAAGGGTCCTTATTTCTATACTAACAAAACCATGGTATAATAATAAGGAATTTGAATAAGCACGCAAACCGAAAATTCTTATTCTTATACCCTATTCTTTAGTCATCCAAACACACCCCTAGGCCCTAGTATATAGATTGCATCGGAATTGGGCTTGGGCCTTAATATTGGATTCCTTTTATTTCGGTGCTGACTTCAACAATGTCCATAATTTTGAGATCGTGATTTTGACAATTTTAATTCGGATATCCTATATACCATCCTTACGATGGTGCCATCCTGCCATCCTAGCAGGCCCTTGCGCATCCAGCCCATATTCTTTCCGTATTCACGTGTGAAGCACGTGATCTCTCGCTCAAATATCTTTTCTCGTTCAGATCTCTCGACAGATCTCTCGCTCAGACCAAACCTCTCTATATTTTTCTCTCTCCTTCCAGATCTGATCTCTCCTCTTGGCATCGCCATGGCAACGTCAGACCTTCCTCGCGTCAAAGTAGGTGTCGCCTGCTCCCTTGCATCGAAGTAGGCGCTCCCATTTCAATCCCGATCTGGAGATTCCCACACGCGAGCTCTGCTAATTCCGAGTCCAGGTTCTACCGATTTGATTGATTTGCTCAGCTCAGTACCTATAACCTCTCTTTGCTTCCCCTTCGAAGTTGAGAGTTCTGACACCTGCCTCAACCTCACCAAGTCACAAGTCACACCTCCAACTGCTCCGCGCATGGGAATCAATCTGATCTGGTAAAGAAAAAAATAATTCTATAGGCACATTTGACAGCAATACCGATCAGGTCAGTATATTCCTATATCGATCAGTTTAAATGACAAATTCTTCATCATTTTGCATATCTGTTATAGTTTTTTGAATTTATCTGGAAATCAAATTTATGTTGTAGCCTTGATTTTCCAGATTTCAATTGTCAATTATGGATTATGATATTAGAAACAGTAATTCTGATTCATTTACGATCTCTCAATTGGTAGAGTTGAATTGTAAATGGAGTAAATAAGGGAGTAAATAATATCTAACAAGGGAGTAAATAATATTTAACATGGGAGTACATATCAAGAAGCTTTTGTTGTTTGTTTGGTGTTTTAATATAGACTTAAAGGAGTACAAAATACCGGATAAGGGAGTAAATAATATCTAACAAGGGAGTACATATCAATAAGTTTTGTTGTTTGTTTGGTGTTCTAATATAGGCTTAAAGGACTGCAAAATATAGGATAAGGGAGTAAATAATATCTAACAAGGGAGTTCATATCAAGAACATGGCAGGTGTGTTTGGTATTTTAGCATAGGCTTAAAGGAGTATTAAATATAGAATAAGAGAGTAAATAATATTTAACAAGGGAGTACATATCAATAAGCTTTGTTGTTTGTTTGGTATTTTAATATAGGCTTAAAGGAGTGCAAAATTAAGATAAGAGAGTAAATAATATCTAACAAGGGAGTACATATCAAGAACCTGGTAGGTGTGTTTGGTATTTTAGCATAGACTTAAAGGAGTACAAAATATAGGATAAAAGAGTAAATAATATCTAACAAGGGAGTACATATCAAGAACCTGGCAGATGTGTTAGGTATTTTAGCATAGGCTTAAAGGAGTACAAAATATAGAATAAGGGAGTAAATAATATCTAACAAGGGAGTACATATCAAAAACTTGGCATGTGTGTTTGGTATTTTAGCATATGCTTTAAAGGAGTACAAAATATAGAATAAGTGAGTAAATAATATCTAACAAGGGAGTACATATTAAGAACCTGACAGCTGTGTTAGGTATTTTAGCATAGGCTTAAATGAGTACAAAATATAGGATAAGGGAGTAAATAATATTTAACAAGGGAGTACATATCAAGAACCTGACAGGTGTGTTTGTTCTAACATTGGACAATTGTATGTTTTGCAGATTAATGTCACTAATGATAAGCGTGTTGTTGCTTACCGGCTATTACTAGATCCTATTAATGAGGTGAAGTCGAATTTCAGAAGTGCAAGTGAATGTATTCTCTTTGATCTTGAGGAAGAAGACTGAACTTGGTGGTTGACTGAGAATATTGCAAAATTTGGTGGTTTAGTATAACTTAGTTGTTGATGTTTGTTTTTTGTTGAGTGAATTTCGTTTGGTGAATAACTTTTATTTGAACATGGTTGGATGAAAATTTAGTATTGGATGCTTATTTGAACTCTTATGAAGAAGTTTATACTCACTTTTTAAGAATTATATACTCTGTTATTATATTGAATTCTTATTTGCACAATTTGTCTGCTGGTTAAATGCTTATTTGATATTCCATATGTAGAAATATATACTCCCTTACATAGAAGTATTTACTTCCTGAATATTTCAATTTTTATCTGATTATTCTTATTTTCAAATTCAGATATTGAATGTTTATCGAGAATAACTAAATTCTTTGTATACAATTATATACTCCCTTGTATTTTCAATTTCATAGCTCCAAATGGCAGAATTTGATTTATTAATAATGTTATTAAATTTTTAAATTTTATTAGAAAATACATTTATATACTCCTTTACACTCATTTAAATACTCCTAGTTTTTAACTTGGGTCGCGTAACATTCCGAAATCTCGCCGAAATTACATCGCATTTTTTTTGGGCCATATTTGGGCCAACGTAGCATATGGGATGTCTGGGATGTCATTTTTCTGGGATGTCCCATATCAGCTCCGATTCGAGATCATTAAATATCAAGAATGGAGGTGCGAGTGAGATCAATAAATTTGCAAGTGGTTAATTAGAAGGGATTAAGCACTCTTAGTGCAGAGAAGGGGCGACAAACAGAGGTCAAAATTAGAAAGGAGGTCAAGTCTATTCCTATTGGTCAAGGGTGCAGAGGGAATTGATTTGGACACTCCTAAAATTGATAAAACACTCTGAAAAGGCAGCAAATTCCAATTAGATCCAAATGCGGACCTGTTTAGCTTTAAATAGCTAATGATGTTTTCTGATTTCTGAAGACCTATATAACCTATATGGGATTCTGAAGAAAGAAAAAAAGGGAGCATAGTAAGCATATTTTTAATTATAGAATTGTGAATATAACTAGATATGGTATTAGGTGAATTTTAAGGGGAAGCCATGGTGATTTCTCTCTGACCACTTAATAGTGCTCACCTTTGGCTCAAGCATTAACACTACTTTCCTAAAATAAAAATCATCTCAGACCATTCTTCAGCTCGAAAGTTATTCATCCCTTCATCCAATGACCATTAATACTACTTTCCTTAACACTCTCACTGTTTGCCTCCTTAATACCTGCCGATTCTAATTTCTTCATGGCTTACAACCAATGGAGCCTCAAATCCTTTCTACTCCACAACCTCACTAACTTCTTTAAACTTCTCCCTATTGTTTGTCTGCACACCAATGTAGTTACGGGACTGCCAGGGAGATTCGATTGAAAGAAACTATAAGACTGAAAAAATTTTCTTCAAAGAGACTAGGGTTGACCCAAAATCACCCCTTGATCCACGAGTACTACTAGCTAGAATCATCGTGAGTTTAGAGGTTGTGCAATGATTCTGCTGCCTTGCTCCCTCCATGATATGTTTTGTGGGCCCATTCTCATTCCTGCATCACGGCTATCAAGCTTAGGTGGTTGTTGGTAGTTATACTGGTAAATCAAACAAACCACCTCCTTTTGGACGGTGCTTGTACTAGCAAGCCGCACTTTGAAGCTTCACTCTATATGGCTTTTTATATGACCATGTTGACAAACCACATGGTACAACATTACCCAAGTCCTTATGGTTCATACATTGACGGATTGTTCCAACAACATGGTTGGGTAGAAAGCTATGGACACAAGGGAGCAGCTGGATACATGTCAAAAGTTATACTCAACCATTCAGATACTCACAACAGCTCGCGAGGTTACCCTCTACAAATCCAACGGGTCTGGTCAGCAAATTTGCTGAGACTTTCCAATTGTCACATAACAGTCACTGCATTTAATCAAGTTTTTTTTTATTTTTGTATTAGTTATGGGTGTAAATTAGTGTTGGAATTTCATGTGTATGTCAAGGAAGCGAAATTTTTAAAATTTTTATTTGACTCGATACACAAAGAACTTAATTTATATGACAATAGCAAGTAAGATAACGATTAAACATTTAATCAAGCATCTCTTGTGCATAATAAAACCATTAAATAACTTTATTTTAGAAGGAGGATATTATACCTAAAGAGATTGTCAAATCTCTTGGTAGAGAGAAGTCGATTTCTCTCTAGATTTTTTTGGAAACCATTGATTCATGTCGCTGCTGTTCAGCGTGTTTTCTTCTCTTGGTTCACCTTGAACCTAAACAACAAATTCAACCAACACTTAGAAAGATCGATGGTGAGTTTCAAGTTTAGATCCAACCACCTTAGATATTCAATGAACGAACTATTTGATTTCTTGGTTGCTAAACTAATATGCAAAAAAAATATGAAATATGAAAATTCTCTTTTTTTTTTTTTTGCGCAAGTGAACAGAACCACCCAAAAAAATTGATAAAGAAAAGCTTATAAAATAAATTAATTTCGGCCAATAATTAAATAAGAGAGAGAAATTGATTCCTTTTATTTTCCCTTTTTTTTCCCTTGCGCAAGAGAAAACCACAATGGGAATTTCCATATTTAATTGAAGTTTGTGCGGCAAGCAAAATTAAATAAGGAGAAAAAATAAATTTCCTTATTTTCTGAAATTTTCACGCAGCACCTTCCTTTATACAAAAGTTTTAGCATAAATTTTTATAATTATATTTTGCAAGTTGTTTAACAAATTAATTCATGAAGTAATAATATGAAACATATTATTACAAAGAGGAGGTGAAAGCATTCATCACCCACTATTATTTTCATTCATTCATCATTATACTAATAATATTCATATACTTCCATGAATTTATTTATGGTCGACTAAGCATGTCATTTTTCATGACATATTGTTTTAACATTTTATCACACGTATTTTCATGCATCATATAAAATGTAAAACACTTGTTGTTTCTCTTCAGTTAGTGTGACCTTACAGAGGATTTACGTCATCTTGACAATAATATAAAATATTTTATATTATAGACTATAAGAGGTTTTATCACTACATTATAGTCACCCAAACGACATAGTCATTACGTACTCAATCTGTATCTGTCCTTGTCTCATGATATTATGAATAATATGCAAAATAGGATTGTGTCATTTTTTAATTATATTCGTTTTTTTTATCTCTTAAGTGAATTATAATTATAACTACATCAGTTATATTGCATGCTATATAATTCCACTTTACCAAGGGACCTAGTAATATCATAACTCAAATAACTGAGGGACAATGATAATCAACATATAAATTTCTCCCGCACAAGTCACATACAATGAACTACTAATTCCCTCCATCAACAAATAACTAAGATCAGTAAAAGATGGCCTTAATCAATAATTATATTGTATGCTTCTCATGTGAGAAATCTATACATCTCATATTTTGGATTCAAAAACACGATGGAAATATTAATGACACAAAACACAATTCATATAATATTCCATCCAGTTAGGTCATATTCAATATATATAAAGCATGCTCATTTTATACATACTCATGTCATTGAATGATAATCACTTATCAACATTTATAGAACTACAATGTACTTTCAATTGACATGACAATTTTACTAGATAATTATTGTTCCTCTTTAATTATCACGATTGTGAACACACTTAGGATTATATGTTTTCATCTTAAGAGTTCTATGGTACACAAACATCTTCTTGAACACTTCTAAAGATATAACATATTAATCTCAAGACACAAGAATGCATAATAACATTCAAAATCATGAATAACATGCAATTATCATTAATAAAGATAACTTTCAAAACACACATCCTTCAATTAGTTGTTTGCCTTCCTATATTATTTTAATCTTTCATGATTAATTTAATGTGGCGCCTACCTGTTTTAATCTTCAAAAAAGAAAATAAGAATATCTTTTTGATACGTTGATCAAATTTTTTTAAAAAATTTTGGAGTGCTCATGTCAAGGAGGGGGTCTCAATTAACTTCTATGACTTTTCATACTGAGACCTCTTTCCAGAGGTACTTAACTATTGTAGTTCCCTAACTCCTTAAACATAAAAAATCACTGTCAGAACTATCGCCGCAAACTGGAGTCCCAGATGTTGATACTTATCGATTTTATGCCAAGGACTACAAAGTTCCTAGAACATCTGCCTAAAATAAATGCGCATAAAATGAATGAAAATCTAAATGATGACCCAGATGATGATAACAGTGAAGGGACGAAAAAGTCATATAATGGTGACAACGGATAGGGTCTCGTACGCTTCTCAACGCACTGTACATGCACTACTACAAGCATGATTCATATGTAAGAACCACATTATTTATATATATATTTTTGTTGGGATCACCTTTGGATGCAGCTATTCTGTTCAAACACACAAGCTGAAAAAAATGCCTTTGATTATTTTTTTCCCAAAATTAGGGCCACAAAGTTCTAAAGAAGTAGAAATTTAAATTTGGGAAAATTTATAAGAAAAAGTGTTTTAACCTTCTCTTTCTATTATTTGTTCTCTCTCATTTCTCTCTTTGTCCAATCTAGGATGGATGGACTCTTAAAACATATTGATCACTTACTCATATTGCGTGTTATTCACCGCTTTCAAGCACTGAACCATATTGAGGTTTGAACTTTAAAAGAAGAATTTTATATTGTGAATTAGATACAATATATTTGATTATTTTGGTAACTTGTGATTCTTAACAGAACGAAGCATTTCATCTTAAGAGTTGTGAAAAAATTCGTTTATTTGTCCTTCATATTTTTCTGAATAGTTTTGTTTAAAACAAACTAATTAGCAATGGATGATGTAGTTGATTGGTGGAAATTGATAAGTTTGTTAGTATTATTATAAGATCAAATGACTAGCTTATCAAATAAATTGATAAGTTTGTTAGTATTATTATTAGAAATTGATAAGTTTGTTAGTATTATTATAATATCAGCTTCCTCTAATGTCTTATCAAATAAATCATTAATCATTATTTGTATGGTCTTTTTCTTTTAATTGCAAGCAAAGACAACACTGAAAAGTGTTTTTTGATTGCATACATGAAAAATAGATAAGTTATGTTCAAGCTTGTGTGAGAACGAATAGTTTCAGCCTCAATTTGAGGCGTGAAATTCTAGTAGAAGAGTGTGAAGTTTTGCATATGAAGTGAGCACATCATTCATTTAATATGACATCTCATGTGAATGAAGTGAACGTTGAAAAAACAAAATTAACCACTCATTATTCGGGTAGTAATTCATGCACTAAAAGAGAAAAAATTATAAAAAATTATTATCCGGAACAATTATTTTAATTTACTAATTTCTTTTGCTACCGAGTACTTTGGTTTGCAATTTACTCTGTTTGTGCCTCTGTTATTCGGTTGGCATGTTTGCCTGGACGAGGAATAGGTCCTCAGATAAGGATAACCCTACAAAGTATAAATAACCCTATTAAATTAGTTTGCATGTCCGAATTGAAATTCATAAGAATTTTTTAAAAAAAAATTAGGGTGATGGATAGACCCATAATAAACTGAAAAAGTCAAAACCCCAGTTCCCAAGTAGTATATGTCAAAAGGTAATGTTTCCACGGTTGGATCAGGGCTGTCTAATGTTGACAACAGATAGGGAAAAATACGTTTCCGTTATTTGTTACGTTGGATCAACGGTGGAAAAGTTGTTTCTGTTGTATGTCGCGTTTGATGGACGACACAAAATTTTTTATTCGTAGATGTTCTATTTTACTAAACGTTCACAACGTTAAGCAACATTGAGTGACAATTTACCCAACTGTGTCACAGGGGCTGTTTGGATTCCCCAAAAAATTTAGAGAATTTCATCTTCTTACCATAAACAGAGACGGATCCAGACAAATTTTAAGCATGGGCACCATAACAAAATCATTAAGTCAATGCTATAACAATAAAATTAATCTAAAAAAATAAATATAATAAATCAATTTTATACATAAATATATTATTTTCTCAAACATAATCAATAATGATACTATTATAGTCCAGTAGAAGAAAATTTTAATAAATAACAAAATATATTAAATCTAATAAATAAATAGTGAAATTTTATTATTGGATGACATATTAAAATATTACTAGTAAATGGAACATAGAAATACAAAATTGAATAATTGTTTGACTTTTATATTGTATGATAATATACCAGATTTTGAGATACTAAAGTATATCTCCAACTATCTATATAATTAATCTTAATTACATCAGTTTTTTTTAAAAAAAAAAACTCAGTAAGACACTATTATATAAAAAAAAACTATGATATATTTATATCTAGATTTATCTACATGAATCATAGCATAAAGTTTGATTCTATCTTTTCAAAAAAAAAAAATCAGAAAGACACTATATGAAAAATATTTACTATGGTATATTTATATTTAGATCTAGATGTAGGAATCATAGTATACAGTTTAATTCTACGAACAAAATGATACAACACAAAATACTTATAATAAGAATAGATGTTAAAATACTAAAAAAATAACTCTCCAACTTTTGTAGGTGCAAAAAAAAATTTTTTTGATAGTTGTCCAATATATTTTATATTGTTTGTAAAAATTGCAAAGTCATGATTAAAAAATTATAAATCATCTCAGAATGTCTCGCCTTTCTGAGGCACAAGATTGAAGGAGAAAATTAAAAGCCTAGGCACTCCTGCTAAATTAAGCATGGGCACTTTTATTTTTATGTTCTAATGAATAGCAAAATTAACATATGGTAATTAATTTTTAAAAAACAAGGGTAGGCAAGTGCCACCCCTTGCCCCTCAATAGCTCCGTCCCTGACCATAAATTTATTATAAACAATCCAAACTCTTCACAAAGTTACACACTTTCCAATAAATTTATTCCTAAGAATTGTAACTTCTCCAAATTCCCTAAATTCCTAAGCGATGCAAACGGCCCCACAAGTATTTTCTAACAAAATTTTGCATCTGACAGAGTGTAAGGAAACAAAATAATTTGGTTAAGAGAAAAAGGAAATAACACATGACAATCTCCATAGCATTGAACAGGGTGCAAGGAGTGGACTTTTCGTTTACTCCGCCTAAAAATTATCTACTATCAAATATATTCCATACTCATAGAATCCTGGACGGAATGGATATAAACGAATACGGAATCGAACTATTTCGTTTACTGTCCGTTTCAGCTAACGGAATCAGACACAAATTCCGTTTACCCATTTCGTTTTTGTAGCGAAAACACATTTCGTTCCGTTTCAACGGAACATACGCGGAAAACGTCAAATGTTACTTTGTTGACCGCCTTAGTTGGATGCCACTATGTATATGCTAGCTTGATAAGCAGGTGTTCGGATTCTCTATTACAGGCTTCATGAGGGATAACATTAATTACTTGTCCCTGACACTAGTCATTTTCATCTGTCCGACCTATCGCTAGTCATTTTTTTTTTAAGATAAATTGGAGTCTAGTTTCTAAACTTATTTTTTAATTAAATGTTTATTAAAGACCTCAATTTGGATTTTAAACATGTAACTTTTTACTTAAGATTTATTGCTCTTTAACACTTGATCAAGATGTATTACTCTTTGAGTATTTAAAGTTTGAGGGTTGATTTTTTTTATTTTTATCTCAAAAAATCAACTAAAAATTTGTTATTTATTATTATTTTTTACAAAATAAGGACAACAAACTGTAGATAAATGAAGTGAAGTGATGATATTATCCAAAAAAAAGAGAGAATATTGCTTTCCAAGATTACATTTTCTTAGTTGCGTTTTCCAATCGCTCTCTCTTTCATATATTTTACTAGTATAATCGCACATTTTCATTTACGGAAAGTCCAATGAGTTTGTGTTGTCGAAATAGACGTTACTTTCATCCTGGGCTGGAACAACTTGAGCATGGATCCTCCGATTTGTTATATATGTGTCAGCAGCTTGACATTTTATTGTTATTCCCTTCTCGAGGCTTTGAGAATGATAGTCTTTTCTGGGGGCGCTATTCATGTGCTAGTTACAGCCGTCCGTGTTTGCAATTTGATAGATACCAATCATACCATAGTGTTCAACATCTAATATGTTTGGAATTCGAGGTTCAATATAATTGTTAAATTTGTATCGATATAAATGAATCGATCATCGGAAGAAGAATAAGGTAAAAAAATAAGGATACATTGTTGGAGCATTGAAGCAAAAGAAAAAGTAAATTAGCAATTTAACAAATATTTGGAATGCTAAAGACTTCAACGGAGATCAAATATTTGAATTCTAAAGATTTCAGCAGAAATTTCTCTTTTACCTCGCAAAATGGATAGAAATAGAGCCTTTAAGCTTCTATTGCTTCCCAACTCAAATAACAAGCGATTGTAAATTTGTAACAAAGAGAATTCGAATTTCATATAAATGAATTTCATCAAATGTTGAAGGAATATTTTGGCCGCGTTTTCAGACTCGAAAATTATAAATATATAAGAGAAGGATCAATTTATTTTCGCATAGTGTCTGTGAGTTGCTATCAAAACTACTATATATAGATCAAAATGACCGATCCAAAACGTCTAATATGATCTCCCTATTAAAATCTCCATACAGACCAAATTTTACATTTTTTCGAAAATTTTAAGTATTTTTTAAAAATTTTAGAAAATCATTAATCTAATTAGTTCTTAACTTTGTAAGTATTTTTTCGGATTTTTAAAAAACTGCTGTTTTTGAACTTTTCTGGAGCGATATTAGAAACAAAATTTTAAAAACAAATTCAAACCCAAATGGTGCCAATTTCATACTATTGTCAAATCTATGGTTTACTGTTCACATACTCTATGACCAGTCAAATTAAAAATTAGAAACAAAATTAAATAAATTCGACAAATTAAAATTGAATGGGAACAATTTAAAACCGAAATTGACTAAAGGACAACAGAAAAGAAGAGGGGCCAAGGAAGAGAGGGATCGGCCTACACCCTCATTGAATATTCTTAAAATTCACTATGAATGGCTTTCAAACCGGTGCATTGTTTGTTTTTAGAGAACTTAGCAGTGGCTGCCAAGTACAGAAACAAAGCAAATAAAAAAAACCGGCGTTTATTGTTGCATGTATTATGTATATCCCCTGCCAGTAAAACAGGTCGGCCAGGTAACTTCCTGGCCCTAACATTGTTGCAGCATTGAACGGGTCAAATGACATGTCAAATCTCCTCCAACAACAGCAAATCAGCTCTGTCTTGGCTGGAATGTACCCAAGTGGTTTTGTTTAATTATATGACCTACATTTTTTATTTTTTTTTGGGGTGCAGGGTTACTGGACTACTGTGCCATGGAACAAAATCCTCTGATGTACCGCACCCTGCTGTACTCGAATCTTCACGCCGATGATTAATGGACCGGTATTCATCTTTTTCCTTGAACAGAACTAAACATGAAGTCAAATCTCGTATTGTTTTCTCCTTTCAGTAATTAATTTTACTGTGATGGTTTAGGCTGATAGCTTCTATCAGGTCACATAATCAGATCAGATGATGCAGGATTGGATTGCCAGCTGTGCAAGTAGAGTTGACATAGCTCTTTCCCGTAACCATCTTAGCCCCGGTCAAAATCATATTCTCTCTCATTTCCACTACATTTTTCCACCTTCCTGCCTCTGCATAAATATTTCTCAAGGTTTTGTACCAGCCACCATACCAAGGCTCAAGATTTAGTAATTTTTGCCCCACATAAGCCCCAAGTTCAGCATTTCCATGGAGCTTGCACGATCCAAAAAGTGCACCCCAAACTGATTCATCCGCTTCAAAAGGCATTTGCATTATAAAGTTCATAGCCTTGTGTAGCAACCCAGCTCTTCCAAACAAATCCACCATACACCCATAATGCTTCATCAATGGAGTGAGACCGTATTTGCTAACCATGGCTTCAAAATGTTGTACTCCCAAATCCACCAAACCTGCACGGGAACATGCAGTCAAGACTGCAAGTAAGGTAATATGGTTTGGCACTACTCCATCAGACTGCATTCTCTCAAACATCTGCAAGGCATTCTCCTCTCCTCCATTACATGCCAATGCAGATATCATCGCATTCCATGTGCAAACCTCCTTTTGAATAATTGCCTTAAATATATTCTCACAATAATATAGATGGCCATGCTTGCCATATAAGTCGATTAAGGCTGTACCCAAGAAAGCCGAGAGATGTATCTGACGCTGAATAATATGTGCATGAATCTCTGTTCCTGCATTTAAACCTTCTCGATCATCTACACTTGCACATGCAGATAGTACACTAACAAATGTAGCTTCATTAGGTATAATTTTCGCAAATACATTCTCACCTTCATGAATCAACCTTCTGAATAGCTGAATTGCGCTGGAATAAGAGCCATTTTTTGAAAACCCATTTATCATAGTTGTCCAGGAAGCAATGTCTCTTATTGACATGCCCTGAAAGAAGTCATAAGCGGAACCCAAGTCATGGCAAGCACACAGCACATCAAGCATGGCATTGCAAGAAGCCAAGTCTGGGTGAGGCATTTCGTCGAACACCTTCATTGCATCCGAAAAACGACCCAACTGAGCATAGAACTTGATGAGAGAGCAGCCGATGAAGTGGTCCAATACAAAGCCGCGCCGCAGTGTTTGCCCATGAATGGAAGTCCCGATAAGAAGAGAGGAGGATGATTTGAGGAGTGAAGGGAATGTGTGGTGGTTGGGTTGAGCTCCGGAAGAGAGTAGTTGAAGGAAGAGGCGGAGAGGTGCATGAGGGGGTTTGGGTTTGGGTGTGCGTTGGCGGAGGTAGGTCTGGATCAAACAGTTGAAAGCGATGGTGCGTGATTGGTTGGGGTTGGGAAGAAGGAAGAAGCCAGAGGTGATGAGGAGTGCGTGGATTTGAAGGATTTTGGTGGGTTCCGTGAAATGCTTCTGAAGCAGAGACGGTAACAAGTGCATCATCAAATTCAAGTTGATTGATTCTGCAATGCTATTATGCTATTAGGCTAATTCATACGCAACATATCAAAGATTAATCTCATGCATCGGACCCCTCTTATATCTTTGGTTAGTTTCTGGTTCATATCACATCTCTTAGTTTACTCTCTAGTCTCTTGTCTCTTGTTTACTTATATGGAAAAATTCCAAAATTAAAATTATACAGGCAGAGGAGTACTAATGTACTATTGCAAATGACAGGTATATATGACAACTCTTTGCTAGGCCCTGCTGCTCACAATATAGGGGACCACACATTTTTCATCTTTTTTCTTTATCTGCTAGTATATTCATTGATGAACGTAATGACCATAAAGTACCACTATTGAAAAAATTATCAAGTTTCTCAATAATGACAACAAAATTTGGAACAGAGTCAACAGACCCTATTTAAACTATTAAAGGACATTTGCCGGCCGGTGTGGTGCTTTGTCACCCGACCATCCAAAAAAAAAAGTATAAAGAACATATTTGTAATTCAAATACTTTTATTTGTTCTCCTTTTGTCATTTGCCACAGTTGTCAAATATAATATGTCAAGATCACGATATACTCTATCTATGGCGCCAAGAAGAAACCTGATTAGTCCACTGTTAATAACCTTTTTTTTTTTTGGTGGCTTGCTCATACCAGCACAAACACGAGTACTTTTCCTTTTGTGTAATTTGGTGTTGTTGATGTGTAATGTTCGTGTTTTCATCTCATCTCAAAAAGATAATAAAAATAAACAAGGTAGAATAAGTACAATGCTCGTCCTATTTTTAAAATATTCTTTTGCTCAAATATAAAACATAAAATTTCAGATTTTAGCAAGGGAAAGCTTGGCGCCAGTTTGGGTTTGACCGTTTGAGCGTACAAACCATTTAGTCCTAAATGAGCCATCAACACATGCTTTATTAGCTAATAACCATAACCATATTACATCAAAAAAGTTTCTAGAAATAGTTGATTTTGAAGATTATCTCGATGACATAAGCAAGTTGCTCTAACAAGAATTGTAAAACTCTAGACTAATCCAGCATCACTCTGCCCGCAAAGACTAAGGGTGCGTTTGGTCGTTGGAAGAAAGAAGAAGAAGAAGGAAGAAGAAGAAAAAAAAAATAAACAATTCAAACTCTTCACAAAGTTATACACTTTCCAATACTTCTTTTCACTTCTTCTCTTCTTCCTTTCTTCCCACACCTATCCAAACGGAGCCTAAATATTACAAAACAAAACCATAGTTTGTAACATAACACCACAAGCAACGTAGAAAATGCCAGAATTATTTCTCACATGCGAAGACTTAAATGCTGAAGGAACTTTTAATGAAAAGCACAATTAATAGTATTCCATCTGATAAAGTGGAACAAACACATACTGTGCCTCAGAGTAGATAATATGGCTTACAGTTATGACTTATAATAAAAGAATATCATATTTTTGCTAATTCCTATCTTAGATAATAGATAGCCCCATAGATCTTCTGCTGCTTGGTGTAAAAGCTGGCCTTGTCACGCATGCCTTTTTAAAATTCTCCTGTGCAAAAGATACTATTTGTCAAAAAGATTAACACCCATGAATTAGATCCAAAGGTTAATTCGTTATTTCTTTCTAAATTGCTCGGTTAGTCATCCATACAGATTTACTAATCAATCTGAGACTTATCCTGACTTAGATATATATATTTTCACGGAAAGAAAAAGATAGTCAAACCATAAATGGATGTTTTTCTTCTAGTTCAATACAACACATTACTTGGACAAACAAGGGTTGAAGGAAAGGTGACAACTGTTAGCATTGCAACAAACCAAAGGGTTGAGAGCATTATTGCTGGTAGTGTTATCCTCCATTTGATTTATTTTTCCTTCAATGTGCAACTATTTTAAGTTTTTAACAATCCCAATATCCAACCCTACCGAACCCTGCACAAATTAACTATGTACAACTAGTTTAACTACACTGCACAAATTAATTAAAAGAGAAAGAATATTACTCAAACAAGATAGGTTGCTCATCAATTCTATGCTCGATGTGCTTTCTTTCTCGGCCAGCCCTAGCATTTGATTGGCTAATTGCTAATCAGAGTCCTCGTAAACCTCTTCGCCAGTCACCTCATCAAGCGTCCTCATGTTCAACTGATAACGCAAAATTCCACCAACGCCACCAAATCCCCTACAGAACTGAGACCCCTCCTGCGACTTGTTGGTAACAAACTCCAGGGTGCAGCCAAACTTTTTGTACTCATTTGCAAACCACTCTGAAAGAGAGATGTTTCCCTGCACTTCAAGCTCAGCATTGCTTTCTGGGTCTCGGAAGTTAGCCTGGTTTGCTTCCTGCTCTTTGTTCAAGTGCTTTACAATAATTTCTCCAGTTGTAATATTGTTCAACGTGTACCGATTTATGTCAAGATTCTCCCACACAATTAAAGTTTCCACTGCTCCCATTGCCAGGGCTTTTAAGGTATCTTCGACTCCAAAAACATACTTGCCTGTATCTTGGCTTATCTCTTCTAAGTATTTGCCAATCAGCTTTTTTTCCTGAATGAATTTCACATTTGCAAGAATCTCAGCTGATAATTCAATTGCTTGGTTAAAACCATTCTCACCACCATATGACACATCAACTGCATTAAGAATTTTTGCTTGAAGGCGTGGATCAAACATGTCAGACTGCCTCAGCTCAGTTTTGAAATCAGCTGACGCACCTAGGATCAACCCAGACACATTAGGTTGGCTCGTGGCAGGATTTATGAAAAACTGGGTTGCCAGTTCAGCTGTCTTTCTAACATAATTGTGGCGCTTCTCCATGCGAAGACGGGCAAAATGAAGAGCTGATTGACCACCACGGCCATGCTTTTTAGGGAGGTCAACACTGAATTTGCGGAGAACTTCCCTTTTGTTGCCGCTTAGAGTGCCAAATAAGGCACCATTGCCATCCATTACAATGAACCCAAACTTGTCATCAGATTCTAAGAGTTCATTTAATTCCTCAGTTTCATGATCATCAGCCATTTCTCAGAAAAAAAAAGGTAGATTACCTGAATTATAAAGTTCAAAATGGGACAAAATAGAGAAAAATATGCCTGATTATTATTAAGTTTTGACATAGAAAACAAATGGAATTCACATGAAAAATCGAAACCTTTCATCAAACATGCCAGTTTCTCATATATATGTACATTCGTAATTAACCTAATCCAAAAGGTAAGAACGATATAGCCTTTGTCTTAGTGCTTTAAGAATTCAATAATTGAAGAAGAAATATCACAAAGCCAAAAGAAAGAACCATCTCCACGCATAGAGATGCAAGTTTAGTAAACATGAAAATCAAAGCAACACGTGATGTTCATCAAATTATGAACTAACAACCCTCAGGGCCTAAAAAACGAGATCTTTAAACAAAATTTGATTTTGATACAAGTCAGGCTTATGAGAGCTTACACATATTATTCATACTCTAAATATTAAATTCTCAAGTAATAGAACTTGGAACTTTCAATCGGGACAAGTCAGATATATATCTACCACCAGAATCGCTTGCACCTTAAAAAAATTGTACAAATATAAGGAGCAACAACACGCATGAACAAAACCTGATAGATTTGATAATCAGAAAAGAAGCAAATACAGAGAGAGCAGAGACGAGTAATTTCCGGAGTAAAGATCGGAAGAGCGTCAAGTTCCGTACGTCTATTCTCTTCTTTTCTTTCTGTAAGCTGTATAGAAAATAAGGTGGATATATAGAAAATTAGGTGTATATAAAGAAGGTCCATATATAAAATAAGGTGTCTATCCTTATTTTTACCAAACACCACAGCGTCATATTCCATCTGTTCTCTACTTTCTATATGAAAATAAGGTGTATATTCCTCTAATCTTATCTAATTAATAATATCACCTTCTAATTTGGAAATATTTCTAATAATAGTTTAATTCTGAAAATGTATTTTAAAAGTTTGATACAAAAATACCCTCAACCCCTTGGGCGATTGATATTCCTGCCTAAAGTATCAGAACTTTCTTTGTTTAAAACATTTTCCTTGTGACAGATCGACTCAAAGCTCTTCAACAAGTGATGTTTCTTACTCTTTAGTAATTTAGTTATATTTTTATTCATCCAAATCGTTGGAGCAGGCACCGAAAAAGTGGTACCAGTTATGGCGTTCCCTCTCTTAATGGAATTACGAAATTTGCTTTAATTTCATTATTTCTTTTATATATGGTTGGAGGGATTCTCTCTAAATTGGTTTTTTCTTTATTTGCTCGATTTTTATTCCTTTGAGACCCCGTAATGATTGCTCGCTAATCAATTCGAGTATACGACTATTGACTGGTAATGATCTTATGCCTTTGGAAATTTAACATATGAATATTTTGTTTTCAGTTAGAATATTGGCATCATTATTTGTACTAATCATATTCTATCATTCATGTCTTGGACCAATTAATAACAATTACACTCTACACATATACAAATAGTTCATGAGCATGCAAAATGACATAAAAAATAACACCGTAAAAAAAAATTACCCCAACACACACACACTCCATCGATAATAATTTGACAATACTTATGAAGCCAACATAAAAAATTATAATGATAAATCTATTTAACCAATTCAATCTATTGAAATTTCATAACAAATCAAATATTTTTTATTTTTTTATGGATTAAATTTTGTAACCGGACTTAAATTGTTCATTCATTATCCTAAGCAGAGAGAGATAATCCGTATTCAATCATGGTTTAAAATTTATATCCATCATAGAATTATCCTTTCTTTTACTATTTTTTCTTGAAACTTTTAAGATTATTTTGTTTACAAACTAATAGTAAAACAACTTCAAATATTATCAGCTTGTGAATCGCGTGATTCATCAAACATATTTTAAAAATTTATAAAAAAAACTGAAATTTTAAAGGATAATCTATACGATGTACATAAAAGGTTGTAGATTTAAGCATTTATCAAATGACTTGGTCATTTACAATAATTCAATATTTTCAGAATATAATAAAAATTTAAATGACATTCTAATTGCACGAGAAATCACTTACCGTTCCACTTACCATTTTCAGATTAAACCACGAAAACCAGCCATGTCACTTATCGTTCCACATAAAAACGGTAAAAACCAGCCATGTCACTTACAGTTCCATTTATTAAACGAAACAAATTTATGTTCCATCAATCGTTCCACTTATCATTTTCTATTGAAATAACCAATTCAGACAAGGATCTCGTCTTCAAGAAGCATCAAATGCCAAAATCAGATAAGGAAAACCATTACTCATGTAAATTGTAAGATTTTCAAAAATAACACGTGCTTTGTTTTTTCATAACCAAATTTTGAAAAATTGGCAAAAGAAGAAAAACCATACCAACTAATTCAAAATTTTAAACTTAGAAAGTTGAGTTTCCAGTTTTGGGAATCTTGATAACCTTCCCAACAGCTACAGTTTTCCCTGCATAAAATTCAATGAAAAAACATATAAAATTAAAGCTTAATGCAAATAAAACGGAAAGAGATCAAACTATTGAATTCATTCCTACCTTCAGTTCGAAGAGTGAACCTCCCAAGCTGAGGGAAATCAGAAAAGTTCTCGATGCATATCAAATTGTTCACCTACAATATTAGTTTGCACAATAAAAGACACAGAAACAAAATTATGAGAATTTACAAATTTTTTTTTGATATCAGAGAAACAAGCTGTAATTTCTTGTTTGTATTACATTTATAGAGATAATTTAACCTGGATGCAGCAAACAACGACAGCACCATTTTTAACAAAAAGAGGCTTTCTTTTGGGTTTTTTCTTCTTTGAGTCATCATCTTTTCTCCTCTTTGTACCAATCTCTTCTATCAGCTCCACTATTTCACACTCCTCTACTACTGAGTGTATATGCAGCACTGCATTATAACCTGCTGTGAATATAGCCTTTTTTTTTCACAAAGGCAAAGGAGGTAAACACACACTGCTTAGTTTCTACAATAAAGATAAAAACTGAAAACAGAAAGAAAGTAGGTATACATTGTCAAGTAATTCAAGTATCTGCAACTGAGCATGAAATTCAGAAACAGCTGCCACTGGGTTAGCTGCATGCACCAAACAAAGGCCAGTTAGTTAAATAATAAAATAAGTTCCTGATGTAACACAGAAAACTAGAAAGCAGGGGAAAAGAGACGGAAATGGAGAAATAGAAAGGAAGAGTGTGCATTTGGTGTCACGTCTTTTCTCAGTTTCTATCATTGAAAATTCATTTATCTTTTCGTGTTAAATGAAAAGAGGTGGGATGTTCCCCACTAGTTTCCAAAAAAAAAAATCATTGAAAATTCAATTATCTTCTCTGAATAGCATACCAACTGGTTTCAAATCATAATACTTACATAAACTATAAACAAATTTAAATCCTCACTTCTTGACATACTATAATCTTCTCAAATTAGAATAAACCAGAACATAACATAACTACTTGACAAGACATACAGAGTACTATAATAATGACATATGACTTGACTAGTACCAAGCATGCACTTTTGCATCAATTCTTTTTAATAATTCCCAAAATATGAACATAATATAAATTAGAACCAGCATTTCATAAATCTACAACAAATACTTCTACAACTACTCATGTGCAAATCAGCCATATCTTGTTGACAAGAACTTACAAATCAAGAAAAAGTATTTATTTGACAACTATGGCTTAAGAGATGTGAATGCAAAATGTCAAAATCACATGTTACCTTTCTATTAACATAATCCAATCCAAGTTGGAACTAATCCAATATATTTATGTGGCTAATGTGAGAAATGTTATAAGCTTGTGAAGTTTGGAAAAATTGATAAGCACACCATACATATGAATAAGCAACTAAGGCACTCAAAACCACACCCATACAGAACGAGAGTTGGACCCCGGGGGGGGGGGGGGGGGGGGTGATCAAGGGAAGAGAGAGAGAGATCATACAAATGCTAGAGAGCACAAAACCAGATAGAACATCCTCTTCTTCGACGCCAGACAACTTGACCCTCACATTCTCTGCAGGGCCTGCTTGTCTGACTTCCTTTTCATCACAGTATATTGATAGTACCTTCACATTTGCCTGTTTGTTATGAAGAAATTAGCCTTGATTGCCACACAACTCAAATATTTATACAATTTCAAAAAAAAAAAAACTATGCAATACCTTGTTTGGCATGACAAGTAAGCTGTCCCCTTTCTTAATTGTACCAGATTCTATCTTTCCTTCCCATCACAATAGTTCCCATATCCTTGTATTTATCAATAATTGGCATCCTGAATTTCAAAAAGAAGAGAAAATTGAGTGAAAGCAAAGCAAACGACATAATAAAAGTCCTAGCTTAAAAAAACACACAAGGAGGGCCAGAATTCCCTTTTGTTCCAATTTTCTGTTTGCATGTGTCAGGTTTTGTTTGTAATAAGTAATAAATAGCATTGTAATATTACAACTAAAAAAATTAGACAACTGAACATAAAGAAAGAAGATAACAAACTGAAGACTGAAGTAAGAAGTACATTATATCATACCTTACTGGACCTTTAGGGTCTCTCAAGGGAACTTCAATTTTGTCTAAACCTCAAAAAGGCATGGCCCATCCCACCAACTGCATATTTTTGTATCTAATCGGTCCTTAATATTTGAGCCCACCAAACCAGAGATAGGAAGGAAATGCACATCTGTTATTTAAAATGCATTGAGAAGAAACCAGATGCAGAATAAGTGACTCATAAAATACGAACATTTGATGGCCATTTGTATAAAACTACTTTATGTTAGGTTAGGAATTTACCTTTTTTGATGTTATAACCAGATGTCTTGAGGAAAGGAGCCATCTTTGATTCTATCTCATCATATCTAAAGTGCAAAATAAGAAACCATCAAACACTAATAAAATAAGGAAAGAAGGAAGAAAGGGATAAGATTTGAAGAAAGTAACCTTGACTTGTTCCAATTAACAGTAGGATCATCCATCTTATTGATCACCACAACTAACTTGGCAACACCAAGTGTTTTGGCAAGGAGCACATGTTCCCTTGTCTGGCCACCCTTCTCATATCCGGTCTCAAATTCACCTTTTCTTGCAGATATGACCTTCATTGGGAGGGGGGAAAATATAACAAGTATAGGGTGAATGAGACTCAACGTTTAGGCATCAATTAATACACATTGAAAAGGAAAAACATGCTTGATTATCCAACAAATAACAAATAATTAAAAAATATGAAATGACAAAAGTTATACTCACCAAAACACCTATATCAGCTTGGGATGCACCACTTATCATGTTAGGCACATAACTCTTGTGTCCCTGATGTTTTAAATAGATTTACAATAAAAAAAAATCAGGGTTCAACTTTACTTAATTTCTATAATGATGGGTAGAATGAAGATTTCTCTGTTACAAGCAATTAGTAAGAAGTAGCATTTGATATCTCTAGTGAAACTCTGGTGACAGTTTGTATGTACACATAATAAGGCCTTTTTCAAAATAATAATAATAATAATAATAATAATAATAATAATAAATACACAAACACACATAAAAAGGCTTTTTTTTAAAAAAAAAAGAGGATAAGTAACGAATTACAGGGGCATCAAGGATAGTGAATCTTGTGTTATCCGTCTCGAAGTGTGCCCTCCCCACTTCAACAGTTTTGCCCTGGAGTAGCGTAATAGAAAAAATAAACTTAGCAACACATATAAGATATGCAATCAGTTTCTTCATACCAAAATGCTGCTTTATCTTGGCAAGAATTAAATACAATACCTTAACACGTTCTTCCTCGTTAGTATCCATAATATATGCCATGTACCTAAGTACAACAACAAATCATGCACCTAATGTTACCTCACAGTTTTCATTTAAAAAACAAAGTAATTTCTTTTAAGACAAAGTTTAATATGAGCGCACCAACTCTCTCTACTTTTGTCTTTGGCTTCCTTTTCGTACTTCTGAATTGTTCTGTCATCCACCTGGCCACTTAAGAAAAGTATCTGACCTCCAGTGGTAGACTTACCAGCATCTACATGTATAGGAAACAATTAAAGCAAAGAAAAGAGGGAGGGGGTAGGGGTGGGTGCAGCATTAGGAGACTCGCCCACACGCATGGCAAACTATTACAAAAGTAACTTACCAACATGACCAATGAAAACAACATTCAAGTGTCTTTTCTTGTTCTCTTCGTTGTCTTCTTCTGGTTCTGGCTCCTCGACAAGCGGCACCTCTTTCACCTTCCCTGACAAAATTGAACTATAAATTCTGTAATTAGCGCTAATTATAAGTGGAGAAAAGTTTACTGATATCACATTACACCCAGTAATACAGCCAAATTTAGCACTAATTGTAAAGGGAGAGAATCTTAATGATATCACATTGCACCACTATTTATTGTGCTTCTAATTAACACCCGAGCATCCATAAGGCATTTTAATATACCTAAAACTGAATTTTAAGTTGAACAAAGCATGACAAAAGTACCCGAATTTTACTAGAACAAGTGAACAACCATAATATAAGTCATGGAAGCTACTTTTTCATACAAAATAGGAAGCGAACGATGAACATCTACTATGCTTAAATATACCAACTAGAACTCACAAGAGTCTAAAGATTACAAATTAAAAGAATAACAAAAATAAAATGATGGTAGTAGAATTTAACTAAATGGGAGAATTATTTGCAAAAGACACAACTACTAACCTTTTGTTCCCAAGTCCAGGGATTGAACAACAGCCTCAATTTCCTTGACATCTGGCAACATGATGCAAAATGACGTCAGAGGAGAAAAAACCTAGTGTTTCATAAGAAAGTGGCCGTGTTCTATAATTTGAAATAAGCCCATGATGCATCAGAATCTAGGAACTAGGAGGGTACAGATTTCAATTGAGCTGATAGCTAAGTTAGATTAGATTCATCATCTGAAACGAAACATGTATCAGATGCCAAGGAACACAACAATACCTTCAGGTAGGGGAGTTAGGGCTTCAGATTCGGTGTGCATCGGCACGGCGCCATCCTCCTGGCTCCAGTCGGCTTCGACCAGATCGGACGGGTTCAAGGTTGCCATGTCAGTGCAAAGAGAAACACCGACGCCGACTGACTGATTTCTTAATGAAAGATTTTTCAGATAAACCCGAGAAACTAGTGCGGTAAGCAAAGAGCTCACAATTGTGATGGGGTGACAAGACAACTAGAACTAGAACTAGAACTAGAACTGGGGTTTGGAAAATGGAAAGGAGAGGAGGTCGACTGATTGTGAATTGTATTCTGATGCAAGCACGAGCTGAAACCTGAAAGGCTGTTTTGGAGTCAGGTGAAGCCCAATAATAATTTCATTTTGTCGGACCATTCTGGGCCCATGCATTCAAGGTCCATAGAATTCTGCTAATCACAGTCACAGCCTCACAGGTTCTTCAATCTTGGAACAGGAAGTAAAAAAATAGGAGCTCAGTTACCTATAATAAATGCTAAACTGGAACATTAGAGGGCATGGGTTTGCCTGAAAAAAGAAGTATTTAGCTGACCTAATGATTAGAAAATAAATTAGTATAATTAGTATTTAAGAAACCAAAATTATTTCTTTTACTAACAGATTCCTTAGAAGTTTAGTAAAAGATTTTTCCTGGAATTTCCTACCTTCTAGAGGTAGTTCAAGAGGCATTTTGATAGGTTTCAAAAATTCTGTTTTTAATTTGGTCAATTGGGACATTAGATCTTATACTGTTACTGTTAATTTACAAAGTAAGGATAATAATGTCAATTGGGCTTTTACCTCTGTGTATGGCCCAGTGTTGTTTCAACACAAAACTGCCTTCTAGCAAGAATTGACAAATTTAGGAAGTTCTATGTCCATTCCTTGGGTTATTGGGGGAGATTTCAACATCATAAGATGGAGAAATGAAAAAAAAAAGAGTCAACTTTGACATTAGAAACATGTCTATCTTCAATAGATGGATTAACACTTTTAGTCTTAAAGATTTTAAATGTAACGATAGGTTTTACACTTGGGCAAGAGGAGGGACCAGCAAGCAAAAAGCTTGCCTTGATAGAATTTTGGTCAGTCCAAGCTGGATGAACCTCTTTCCAAATACTTTTTTGTATAGTATCAGTAGGGTTTTTTCTGATCACTCTCCCCTGATTTTAGATACATCTTCTTGCACTAGAGCCAAGTTTTGGTTAGAACATGAGGATTTAAATGCTAGGATGAAAGATCGGTGGCTAAATAGCCACAATAATTACAATAGAAACAGATCTTGGTCCTCCAAAATTATTAACATTAGAAGAAAACTAAGAGGGTGGAGTGCTAATCTTAATAGGGACATAAGAGAAAAGAAATCAGCTATTTTAGAAAAATATTAAAACCTTAGATAACACTCTAGATGATAGAGACCTAGAGGATGATGAGCTAGAAAATCTTTTCTCTCTTAAAAAAGATCTGGCTGATATCTATGCTGAGGAGGAAATGATTTGGAGGCAAAAATCCAGACTTAACTGGATTAAATTAGGAGACGCTAACACCAAATATTTCCACACTATTGCAAATTCTAGGAGCAAAAATAGTAAAATCTATCTCTCTTTTACTTATAGAAGATAGGGAAGTTAGAGATCCTCAACTTATTCATAATCATATCATGGTCTTTTATGCTAACATCTTTAGCCAAAAGGGTACAACTTGGTGTAATTTAGTTTAGCTAAATTGGAATGGTTCAGAGATTGTAAGTGAAGAGGAAAACTTGCAACTCACCTCACCTTTTACTAAATTAGAAATTAAGAATGTTGTTTTTAGCATGGGGTCTGAGAAAGCCCCTGGTCCAGATGGCTTCTCCATGATGTTTTATCAGCATTTTTGGGAGTTAGTTAAAGGAGATTTAATAACCATGTTTTCCAACTTCTATAATGATAATTTTGATCTCTCCCAACTAAATAGAGCCATAATTAGTCTCATTCCAAAAGTCTCTGGAGCCAATAAATTAAAGACTTTAATTAGACACAGTAGTTTGATAAACTGTAGTTTTAAAATTTTTACAAAAATGTTAGCTAATAGATTAGCGCCCACCCTATGTAGAATAATACACCCTTCACAGAGTGCTTTTCTGAAGGATAGGTTCATTCTAGATGGGGTTGTTGCAGCACATGAAGTGTTATACTCTGTACACCTTAGCAAAGAGAAAGGAATCCTTTTAAAACTTGATTTTGAAAAGGCGTTTGATTACGTCAATTGGGATTACCTTCTCTCAACTTTAAATTCAAGAGGTTTTAACCCTAAATAGATTAACTGGATCAAAAGTACTTTAGTAGGTGGTAAGACTACTGTGAATATAAATGGAAAGATAAGAAAATATTTCTTGTGTCAAAGAGGTCTAAGACAAGGGGACCCTCTATCCTCTTATCTTTTCATTTTGGCAGCCGAAGGCTTGTCAAAAATGATTCAAAATGGCACTGTAGCAGGCCATTTTAGGGGTTTAGGCCCATCCCTTTCTGATGGAAATAAACTCATTCATCTGCAATATGCAGATGGCACCTTCCTCTTTTTAAATCCAGATCTAGCTATGGTTGAAAATCTTCATTGGTCTCTTAAGGCTTTTTTGAAGGGGCTTTTGGTCTCAAAATAAAATTTTTAAAATCTGAGATTGTTCCTCTTAACATTTCAAATAATGAAGCTCTGAACTTAGCAAACCTTTTGAATTGCAAAATTTCCTCTTTACCTATGAAATACTTAAGTCTACCCTTACATTGGAAAACTCCCACTAAAGGTGATTGGAATAATATGATTGATAAAATAAGAGCTAAACTCCCAACCTGGAAAGGCAAGATGCTTTCAATGGGAGATAGATTAGTACTTATCAATTAAGTTCTTTCTGCAATACCGTTATATCACTTAGCCTTTTTTAAAGCACCAGTTTGGGTTGTTAAGATCATAAATAAAATTAGAAGAGCCTTTTAACGGGGAGGAGACAAAGGTATAGATAAGGACAATTGTTTTAACTTAGTTAGTTGGGATAATATTTGTAGAAGTAAAGTTCATGGAGTATGGGGGATAATATATGTAAACCAAATGAATTCTGCCCTTTTAGGAAAATGGGCTTGGAAATATTTATATAATTAAAAGAAGTTCAGGTATTTGGTTAGACATAATAAAACGTAAGTATAAATTCCATAATTCATCAAAATCTTCCCCTTTCTGGTCTAATATCCAGGAGATCATGAATATAGTAAAGATAGGTTGTACCAAAGTAATTGGTAATGGAGAAAATACTTCTTTTTGGCATGACAGATGGTTGGATAATTCCTTAATGAAAGATTTGTTGCCAACTCTTTTTGAGATGACTAAAAAAGACCATTTTTCTATAGCTCAAATTTGGAATAAAGGAAATTCAAATTTTAGATTAAGAAGAGGAGCTCCTCTAATTCTTAGATAGGAGAAACATAACGCCATTAGTATACTAGCTAGTTTAGATATTAATTCAGATTTAGATAGTGTCATATGGAATTGGGATAAATCAGGTATTCATACTGTAAAGTCTATGTACACTTTTCTCAATAATGGAGGCGTAACAGTAAATATCAATGATACAGTTTGGAACCTAACTATCCCTCTAAAAGTAAAATTATTTTACTGGCTAGCCATAAGAAATAGAATTCTCACTAGGGATAATCTATGTCATAGAGGATGATTAGGAAACCTGAGTTGTAGTTTTTGTCAAAATAATGAAATAATAGACCATTTGCTCTTACACTGTGATTTTTTCTCTCGTTTTTGGGACATTGTCACTAGAGTGAGTCAGTATGGTCACCTTTTAGATTTAACTTCTTTAGAATTATTTTGGTTTTCTTGTTCCAAATTAAGTAGTAACCAAGGAAATTTCTTTAAGTCCCTTTGTGCTGCATGGATGTGGACTTTGTGGAATGAAAGAAACAAAATTACTTTTAATAACTAGATAGTTGCTTTTCATCTCAATCACATATGCAGCTTTACACTTATTACATATTTGGACAGGAAATACTAGAGGCCTCAAACAGCATTTCAGACAAGGAGGTTTGGAAGCTAGAAATGCTAGTACAACCCAAGGAACAGATGGACATGCTGGTATCAATGGGACTGGTATGGGTGGAGATGAGTCGATGGAGGATGAAGATCTAGTGGGAAACTAATTTCCTTTTTAGGGGCTGGGATCTGCTTGTTTATACTTTGTATTAAGATGGTTTGCATGTTTGTAAACTGAAGGTTTTCGTTTTTTTCTTTCTTTCTTCACATGTTTTTGATATGTTCTTAAATCACCTTTGGTGATTTTTTGTAGACTGTTTTTTCATGCATCAGTAAAGAATGCAGGCTATCCCAATGGATAGCTGGTTTTTTTTAAAAAAAAGCTACCTATAATAAATTAATAATAATAATAAATAGTAATACAAAAAATTTCTATTGTAAATATATGTTTTAAGTTTCCATCATTTCGGGTTAACAACTCAATACAAATATATGAGCGTCTTCATATATATATATATATAATAGCAAAACATATGCAATATATGGTTACACGAAAGTGCAAAAAATATTCTTAAAAACTAAGAAACCAAGGCTAATGGAGAGAAATTTTATTAAAAATAAGCCGAATGGTGGAAAAAATGTTTGCTATAAAATGGGTACAAAGGTAAGAAGAAATCTCAAAAGATAAAAGATGCAAATGAACAGCGTTCGTAGTAGGATCGAGATGGGAGGAAGTATATATATTCCTCAATAGTGTTATCAAACACAATTTCTTTTACAAAGTCCTACATCTGTATATTTTACACAACACAACATTTATGGGCTTATGCAACTTCAATGTATGATTTACTGGAAGTGCATTTTTGTTCCGTGCGAAAAGCAGCTCTGGTGATTCTTTGTAATTTATCATTTTTACAAATTTTATTAATTATATTTTAGTACAAAATCATTAATTTATTAACGCTATGGATGACGATAGGTTATAATGTTATTGATTAGCATTCGTTTTATAAAACGCATCTAAAAAAGAATAATACTTTATAAAGAGTGCAAAAATTATTGGTATTCTTTATCATTTGATGAAAAGGTGAAATATTGTTTGGTAAAATTTGAGTTGAAACAACCTATTTGGTACGTATAAACTTCCACCCCCTCTTCTGATATCCTATCTATATAAAAGAATATTAAAATAGTCTATTCAACACATTATTTCAGTTCTCTATTTGGCAGCTGGCATGATGAATCAGACGGGATAACTATATGTCGCAATTCTGTATTAGAATAGCGTTATGCCGTTATCAATCAATCCTTAATTTGCTTATATTCAGTGAATTCATGTAGAATCAACAATTATCAATTTATCATGAATAATACCTTGATAATTTCAGTTCAATTACTACTTTATCTGGTTGGTTCACAAACAAAGAAAATTTTGTATTACATTTAGGCCTACTCTGTATTTAATAGGATTACAAAGCCGAAGTTTATGTAACTCGAGTGTTTGTTGGATCATGCATTGTAGGAACCTCAAATTGTGGTTAGTTCACATATTCATGTTGCCTTACATACAACATGGATGACACATTTCCTTTTTACAAGAAGTCTTTAAAGTTGTGAACGATTAGAAGCAGGTAATATCTGAAATTAACATTAGGCCTACTAAATTTCTAAGCATTAAGTCTTTGTCGAAATGAAATAATAACAGTTTAAGTTGGAAAGAAAAATAGCTAGCAGTAACCAACAATTGACTCGATAATGGCAAGAGGGCGTCACTCATTTTTATCATTATTTTGGGACATTGGAGGAACCAAAATAAAAGTGAGCTCCCAAGATATAATTTTTTAATAAAATATTTCATTAACCTTTTTATTTTATTGCTTTTGTTATTGGACAAAAGAGGGGCCAATGAGTACTTAACTAACAATTTGGCAATGAGGTTTCATTGTTCTTCTTCTTTTAACCTCATCAATCACATTTTGTTCTCACCTTGTTAGTTGTTGCTCTCTTTATTTCAGAAACAAATTGAGATTGAGATGAGAGAAGGATAGAAAACTCGACTTAACCAAAAGAAAGGATGATTTGTATGATGGATTGAACAACAACATGGTCAAACAGTACGGCGGCGATTGAGTTCACTCTGCATGGGCATCTCATCTTGACTGGGAGTTTATCAGATGAATATTGGAAAATGTACAATTGAGAAATACTTGACAGTTGACACCAAGTTCAAGAAGAGTAGATATATGAACAACGCAAACCAACCCAACCATCAGTTTTGTATTAGTGGTGTATAATAGGAATATAATAACTTTGTAATGTGTTAGACATTGCTTTTCCTCTTCTTATGAGTATAGTGATCTTTGTAGTGCAAGTGCTCGTGTCAGTTTTTAGGATTGCCAATTTAAATAAAAGTTGCCTACGGCCCTTTTAACCGCCAAAAAAAAAGACTAATAAATCAAAGTTCTCTAATGTCTACAAACACCAACTTTACAACAATTAATAAAAGTATTAATCAGCATAAGATATACACTCAAATTGTATGATTTGTACATCAACATAAGATTTGTACATGGATCAGCCATAAATTTAAACATAACGAAGACATAATACAATAATTCAAGAAAATACTAGAGAGAGGGTCATAAAAGACGGGTCAATCATTGCTGCTGGCTGTTGGATGTACGGTGATTAGGCATCCAATTGTGGAGCTTGCAGACCAGCACTACGGATTTGGTGTGAACCCAATCTGCGGGTAATCGAATGGCTGCAGTGTGCCAGTCGATGACGGAGTCGGCTCTTATTGGTAGTAATGCGGACTCGTCTGACTGTACAGGGCCTGTTTTGCATAATTGATAACATACATGTTACAACGAAGAAATTGTGCAATATGCAAGGTGCTGAATAAAGTGAGCTCACATGTGCGTGTTAATTGAGCCATAATATACTAAATAAATAGACAAAAAAAAAAACAATTTATCAGATTATCCCAGTTTGTCATTGTTACAGCTCAAGCATTGTAGCCTAATGGTGATCTGTTACACCACCAACGTCTATTACTCAAAGCACAGGAAAAGTTGTATAGGGTTAACTAATTTTATAAATGATCGATGTCTAATAATAAATCGGGTCTACCTTGTTGAGCTGGCCTAAACCACTTAAGCCTTTAGGGGGCGTTTAGCATACATGAGGGTGTTTAGCATAAATGAGGTTAGTCTAACTTCTAGGTTAGTAAGCTAATTTGTTAACCTAAAAGTTAATAAATGTGCTTAAAAGTACTAACTTTAAGTCTTGATCTCACTAATCTCTGGTCTATGGTGTTTCCAAAAACCCCTTAATAAAGGCTTTACCGTCCACATGATCATTGGGGCCTGTTTATTATTTCACTAAGTGCCCTGTTTTCCTCGAAGAGAAGAAGGAAAAAAAAATGCGAATCTGTGGTCTCGTTTGTGGCAATAGTTTTGTGGCAATAGTTCTGGACTTTTAAGGCCAGCTGCAACTCGTTGTGGAAAAGCACTAATTTTATTTTATAGGAACGGAATTCTTACTTGTTGGTAAGCATAATCCGCAGCCAAGTGCCAACTAAACTAGTTGGCTGGCCTCTTGCTGACCAATTACCTGCAAAAGTATACAGAGGTAAACTCCTAGATGAAATGAACTGGCCTAAGCATGTTACTAAACTAGTTGCATGCAAACTACAATTATTTGGCTGCTAATTATATATAGTCAGATATGCTATCATATGTACCCTCCCCTCTGCTGACCAAGACAGACAACTCATTTTATTGACCATCTCAGTTCTCTAACTTGACTGGTAATTTATTTTGGTAAACAAATATTGTACTTATATTACACAGAAAACTAGATTGTTAATTTATTTTGGTAAAAGTTTACTGTACAATTAATCTAAATAAATAACTAACAGACAGAGACAAAAATGGTACCACGACAGCTTTCCAAGCATTTATATTTATGCATAGTCTCCTAAGTCTCCTTTGCAATTTCCTTCGTCTCTTCTCTTCTGGATTTCATGCAATCTTCTACAAGTGTAGTTTGTATTCTTGCTTTCAGAAGACTGGGAAAACCACAAGGGCACTACTCTCCATCACCGATAATATTAATCTCTTCCACTGAAATCATTCCAGATTGGTGGTTTAAGCATAAGATTTGAAGGTTATTCCATATGGGATTAGGAGTACGCATAAATATCTAGTCCTACTATTAAAAAAAAATCGCTGCAAAAAATGTTTGTGGTAAAATTCTTTGGAAAAATAACAGTATGGCGTTATGATGGGATAGTGCAATTTCACTTTGGGAGTATATAAAAGTATATTTAATCTAAATTATTATAAATACTAAGAATCCGCAAAAAATGCTTGCGGCATAAATGCATAATTCTTGTGGAAGAGTAATCAAAATTGGGATATTGCACAATATGATCTGAAATTGAAAAACAGGTGACTACCTTTCTTCCTCTAGATTTAACAAACAAACTACATTTTTTTTATATATTATAATGGGGAAGATTTCCATAAATTGTGCAGGTACGAATATTACACAATTCAAATAAGACCATAAATTTGATTGTTAGGTATGGGACATGCAAACGAAAAGAGGAATTAATTTGAAAACTGTTGGTTTAAGCTGTTTACACTTTTCACGAGAAATATTAACTCATATATCCTAGAAAATTACCAAAATTAAACCTTGTGTGTGTGTGTGTGTGTGTGAGAGAGAGAGAGAGAGAGAGAGCAGACCAGTTGAGATGCACCGGAGCCGCAGAGAAAGTGTTGAGAGGCGAAAGTGAAGTGGAGATCTCCTCAGGGTTCGGGGTTTGAACCCGTGAAGTGAAAGAGAGGCGATTGATGAAATGAAATTGAACCTAAGGGGTTGAATTTAAATAGGATCAGTCGTGATTAATTTCCACCATTGATCTCGCATCCGAAGGTCAATATTGCTGATGAAAAGAGTAAACCGAAGGCAACAGAACAAAAATACGTGGCAAACATGCTGCTGATGATATATGACACGTTGTTCCTCCCCCTTGCCATTTGTCCCTGACCCTCTCTGCACGTGCCTACTTGCTAGTCCCTTGTCTAAATTCAATAATCTCCTTTGCCCTTACTTGTTTTCCAACGAATAAAAATTAATCTTCTTCATAATATTCCCTCTCCGACGAGTTGATATTTGTACAGCAAATAAAACACTAAAAATAATTTAAAAAAAAAAAACTGAATGTGACATTTGTTTCCATGGGATATCATTTGTATCTTTTTCCCTCTCTCTATTTGCTGTTTCCATGGTCATTTGAAAATTCGATTCAAAAATTAGCCTGGCAATTTCTTTGGCGGTAAAAATTTTCTTAGATTTTATCTGTCAACCACGGTCTCATGTTTTATCACTTTACTGCTGTTGAGCTACGACCATAGGCTGATTCGAGTTCTTTTAAATGGGTTCAATGCATGTTGACATAAAAGCAATTAATGAAAAATTTTACTGACAATTTGTTTCATAGATTTTGCATTTAAACTTCATAAAGATTCGTGTGACATAATTGTATTGAACTCTATACTCGTATTTTTATGAAGTACTGCTTTGAAAATGGTCTAATTTTTTTTTCATTTCTTAACAATTAGCAATTATTGAACTTATTGCAAATTTTTAGGCTAAACTACTAAATATGGCTCTAGACTCTGGATTGAGATTGTTATTTATCAAATTCAGGTTGTTTTTTTTTTTTTTTAAAAAAAAATGAGAGGCAGCTGCGCCACTGATTCTTGCGATCCGGGTCTGATTTTTCACTCGTAGTTAAGCCCATTAGTCATGTGTCCAAGCATTCCATTTAGCCTCCAATTTGGGTGCTAATTTATTTATTTATACTAGCAAAATAAGCCCACCCAATGTGTGGCCGAATTTTTATTTTAAAATATATTATTATGCATCGGTAAAAATAAAACTAAATATAATTAAATATAAGAACACAGAAATAATAATTATATGAAAATCAATATTCCTTACAAAACGAAATTATTTAAGGATTTGTATTGGATTATCAAATGCATAAGTTTGAGCAAATATATTATTACCTTCAATTATTTTTTTCATATATTTTTCCTTAATTAATTATAGTTAGCTCAAAAGAAAGCTTATTTTATTGAAAAAAAACAATATTACAGTATTTTTATCGAATTTTCAACATACTTATGTATGGGATGCATTCATTTATTTTTATTTTTTTCGTAACTGTAACGTGGAAAGGTGAGTCATTTGGGCACTCATTAAGAAAACCATATTTCATTAGTAATCTTTCAAATATAGAAAATTAATATTGCAATTTTTATCCAATGTTTTTGCTCTTTCCATATGAAACAAAAATCTTGGACTTTTATTTGAAGGGTTTCTGCTCTTTTCATATAAAAAAAATCAAAGTCTTGGACTTTTATTTGGAGTCAAAATCTGCGCCGCACATATATTCAACCAAAGTACAAAAATCAATGATTCATATTATTGCATATAAAGAATTGAATACGATCTTCAATTGAAAATTTTTATATTGGTGCTTTTAAAAATAGTAGTTAATGCAGTATAGGGATAGGGATATTTTAATTATTGTTACCTCGTCAGTCTCTATCTAGAAATTTCTCGATATACAACCAGTATTGTTAATTGATTGATTGATGAATGTATGTATAGAAGGAAATGCATAGGAATGGTTCGAATGGATATGAATGTTGTGCAATCAAACGAAATGCAAATAAATTTGGACGTTACGATTATCATTAATTGATTGATTTTGCCTTCAGATTCGAATGATTGAGCAATAAATGCTAATTATCCTTTTACATATAAGCATAAAAAAGAGATATTAGGAGCTATAATTAGCAACATGATATCAGAAATGAAAAGATTTAGCTCAGAAACCGTCAATTAACAAAAATGCAAAAAAAAAAACCAATCTTAAAATCTTCATATAAGATTTAGCCCAGAAACCGTCAATCTATTCATCAGACCTAATTCTTTGTAAAAGAAAAAAAAAAACCCTACTCTCTTAGTTGAGACAACGGTTGGAACACATGAGGCACAAAATTAGTGCATTGATTCTTATGCCAAGAATAGAATCCGTAATTACCGATAAAAATTACAAATAATAAAAATATTAAGTGAGTTCCCGTGATGAGCCAAAACCATGAAATCAACTCAGGAACAACAATAATTAGAATCCCTAATTATTGATGCATATTCAGACCATCTTCGATCTTGTTCTTTTTATTTTCCTCGTCTTTCTCATTAGACAAATGTTATACAAAAGCCATTTATTTCCAACAAAGGCATGTTTTAAGGAGCTATAAAGTAGGATAGGTTTTTGAATTACCTACAACTGATACGCACACCACAATTAAGTAAAATTAGTGATAAAAATGCAAACAAAGAAACATGAGATTTTTATCTGTCTACAATTCTACAATTAATTTTAAAGGGAAATGATGTTTTCATACTAAAAACTAAAGCAAATAAACATAAAATTTTTTTGAAAGAAAATTAGGTGCCTTGACCTATATCTTTGTACATAAAATTACATAATAAAACAAATTTTACGCAGCATTGTCAATTTTCATTTTTGTTTCTTATGAGAAAAAGACGATTAATTCAAGATCCTGAAAATTTGAATCCTTATTAAAAAAATAAATTAAAGCTGGGCAAACATCGATCATCGATCACCTGGGTAAAGCACATAGGCATCGTTTGGATGCGTTGAGAAAAAAGGTAGGAAGAAGGGAAGAAATAAATTATAAACAATCCAAACTCTTCACAAAATTACACATTTCCCAATACTTTTTCCCATTTCTTCCCTTCTTCTCTTCTTTCCACACCTATCCAAACGGAGCGATAGAAGGAAAAATCCAAATGTTTTAATGGAAGAATCCAGAAAAAAGAAACATAACAATATTGAAATAAATTCACCTCCGTGTATCAAAAGGTGCAAGCACAATTGAAACAAAGGGGAAAAAAGAAAGAAAGTTTGATAAAATGTACCAACAATTCTGTACCTTCCTATTGACAAAAGGTAAATCGAGACCTTTTGTAGTTTTTCCCCTTACACCTCGAAAATTTGTTGGAACAAAAAAAATTATTAGAAACAAATTAAATTAAATTAGGTTAAACGATTGATTGAATAAAGAGATAAAAGGACAATTGATATAAAAGGAAATTAAAAAAATAATGCTTTTGTTCATCTAAATTTAAGAAATTCAATGAACATATGAATAATAAATAAGCAACAACCGAATTTCTTTGAATTTGAGGAGAACATTTTCAATCTAGGGAAAAACTGAATTATTTAATCACATCACAATTAAATTGAAAAAGAAGCATACATTTGCTAATGTTCACTGTGAAGCTACGATTTCTCACTGTACTCGGCGACTGAGTAGAATTGAGACCTCAAATTCTTCAATCCCTAGTACACAAAAAGAAATCCATAATAATAACAATATAACAATAATCATAATAATAAATAATAATAATAAATATATATATTATATATAATATATAAATAATCATATATTATATATATAATATATAAATAATCAAAAAATAAATAAGAATAAGAAACACACAAAAATGGGCAAATACTTTTCTTCATTTCCTATATAATCGCTATACTTTTCGAGCAAAAAAAGTACCAAAATTTGAGTCATATTCGATTCTTCAGCAATAATCAAGCATCAAGATTTGGTCTCACAACAAGTAAGGACTAAATACGTTAAAAACATAATAAAAATAAACATGATAATAAATAACAAATAATCATTACCAAAGAAAATATAAATAAATTGAAGCAAATAATAACAATAACAAAATAACAAAAACTAAAGAAACATGAAAAGAAATTGAAATTGAAAATTGAGAAATAGAATAGAAATAGAAAATTGTAAAATATATATAGAAATAGAAAAGAAAAGTAATGGATGTTGTCAATTTGATTTGATAATTGCTTCTTATATATATATATAGTTGTGTAAATCTCTTTTTATATATAGTTGTTGCAAAGTAAATTAAGTAACTATCATATTTAGAAATAATAAAACCCAAAAATCCGATATGATATAAGCCCATATATTTTCAGCCCTAACTATTCTATTAGTCTATTTCAGATTTGTTTCCCATTTTAATTAGGCCATGATTAGATATTAGGCAGCTCAATATATGTAGGGAAAGAGGATAAATGGAAAGATATGAAGATATCAGTAGAGAACAAAATAAAACAAAAAAGCGATAAAAATAGAACGCGTCAGCTGGGCTCGAACAGGCGATGCACTGGGAAGAAGCACAATTTAATTCCGACCAGCGCCTTTCTTTAATAAAGTTAACAGCTATATACGAAAGATTTAAACCTTTTATCTCATAGATAAATCTACACTACTTATATGATCAAATCGAAAAAATGAACGGTCCATATTGCATTGGGTAAACAATTGTTTTCTCCTTTCGGTTCAAATCTTGGATAGACCTTTGGACTGGTGCTTTTATAAGTAGTAAAGATTTGTGAAAGCTTAATTGTCAGGTATTTAACAGCTGCGGGTACAATAATGTCCAACAGTGCCGTACTTAATGATAACGGTGGATGTAATTGTAAACTGCAGAGTCAACATTACAAATATACCCATTCTAAGGGCAATTAAAGGAATCAAAAAAGGGAAAACCACCAATATATGAACTGGTATATATTCTGTGAAGATAAAAGTAAAATCACAAAAATATAATCTCAACTTAAAAGATGGTTTCAGCTGGTGGATCAATCTTTCGTTAACAATAGCCCGATGAAAGAAGTGCGAAGATGCATCCACGTGGCACTGATGTGCGTCCAAGAGAATGCCGCAGATCGGCCCACAATGTCAGAGGTTGTCGCCATTCTTGGCGGTGACAATACAAATTTATCTGATCCTAAATGGTCAGGGTTTCAGTTGGCTATGATATCAACAGCGACCTGAATAAATCGTGTTCGATTAATATGGTGACAAATAGCATCCCAAATGGTCGCTAGTCATGCAATAACTGGTCCAGAATGAATCCAACTGGACATCTTTTTTTTTTGGAGAACATGCCCGTAGGCTTCCATTCAACAAAGTCCAGAGAACGAGTCACATTACAGTCAAATGAAAAAGAGGGAAAGTAAAATCAAGAGTACAAACGCCTCTAATCCTAGCATATTTTGCAAGAGAATCTGCTAGCTCATTCTTCCCTCTGTTAACATGAGTACAGATGAAGGCCGAGTGTTTTTTCCATAAGGCTATCACCTCCAGTACATCATAATAAGACCTCCACTCGACAGACTCTGGTGAGTCTTTACCAGCAATCACTCTTTGCAAATCCAAGCAATCTGTATAGAAGGCACAATTGAGAATTCCCTTATCCATAACATTCAGCAATGCCATCTTGAGAGAGAGGAGCTCGGCATGAAAAGGTGAATAAGCCTGGCCGTCAGTTAATTGGTATTGGACCAATATACCTTCCCTGTCAAATAGGATATAAGCCATACTTGTTCCTTGCCAGTCAGCATGCGACCAAGAGGCATCAATCCAACAGTGATAATCAGCAGCTACTTGCATATCATCACTATTATTAGGCCTCTTATAAAAACTAGTACCCAAAGTAAACTGAGCCTTCTCCATGGTTATCATCCAATTGAGAACAGAGGCCAGAGTCACTTGGGGATTAGTTCTTTTCCCTTCAAATACCCTCTTGCATCTATCCTTCCATATCACCCACATGATGTTAATTAGCATGGAGTATTGTGAGTGGTCCACATTATTCAAGAGGAAAGTCATTAAAGGGACCATCCTATCAGGCAAGTTGTCAGTTGAGAGGTTGAATTGGGATAGTCTCCACACCGGCTGTGCATGGGGGCATTTAAAGAGAACATGCACAGTGCTTTCATCAGAGTGGCCACAGAGAGAACAACCAGAAGGGGGTTTTGAGATCCTTGTCGCAATGACAGAATCCACAGCGATGGCTTCTTTCATAGCTCTCCAAATGAATAACCTTGCTCTTGGCAGGACACAGCTGCTGCTTCATATAAAGTGACACAGATTGTGAGGTAGCTGAGGAGTCGTAGAACTGTAACCATCCTTTTGCAATAACAACTTGTAAGCCCCTTTGATAGTAAACCGTCCATTCTTTTGTGGGGGTAAAGATTAATCTATCCTGCCTATGAGACTGTATTGGGCCTTGGGGAAACTTGATGGCTATATACAAAGCTCCATGGAATCCAAATAGTTGTATTAGCTTGTTTGTATCCCATCCTATACCATTCTCATTCACAAGGTCAGCAACTTTCATCTTCCTTTGAGCAGCATTTTGAGGCTTATAATGCATCCACATGTCATGCCATGGCTGGGCCATGGCCCTACATCCATCACCACTACCAATTTGCCACCTTATGCTATCAGCGATCAGAGGTTTGGTAGCTATCAGGGCTCTCCACAAGGGGGTGCATCTAGTTGTTCTGGAGGCCGACCAAAGGTCCACCCTGTTAAGGTATTTGGCTTGTAAGATTTGGACCCAAAGAGAATCATCCCCTTTTGCAATTGCCAACAGATTCTTCATAAGAAGTGTCTGTTGGAACTTAATCATTTCCTTGAGCCCAAGGCCCCCTTGACATTTAGGCAGTGTGAGACTTGCCGATGACACCAAAGGCATTCTATTGTCTGTTCCATTACACCAGAAAAAACGCCTGATTTTAGATTGGATGAGCTTGAGAGTCTTTAGTGGAATCAACCCTGACTGCATAGCATACAGCATGGTGGGCTCTATTACAGATTTAATTAGTGTGAGTTTCCCTGCTTGGGAAAGCAAGGAGCTTTTCCATTTCTGTAACTCACCCTCTATTTTGTTGATCAGAGGAGAGAAATATGAGGTCCTACCAGTAGAGATAGGGGAACCAAGATAAACTTCTGACCTACTCGCAGGCTGAGCCATGAAAAGAGAAGTCGCCAGGGTCTTCATGGTCTGGGGTGTAGACCTGGAAAACCAAATCTTCGATTTATCTGATCCTATCTGCTGACCCGATATAGCGCAGAAAGAAACAAGGGTTTGATGAATGACAGTAATCTCCTGCTGGTTGGCCTCACCAAAGATTAACAGGTCATCCGCATAAACCAAGCTAGTTAAGGTGGGACCTGTCACACCCCGCAGCGGCGGCGTGACCGATTTCCGCCGCAAGAACGTGCTTCGCACGCCCCGCAAGGCTTACTGATTGGCCACAAGTCATTATGCCATGTTTTAGTATACTAAGCACCATGCACTTAACTAGCAACAGTTCAAATACTCCAAGTTGAGGTTATGCTTGTACATGCGCAAGACAAAATTTTGCCAGAGTTTCTCCTGTAACATTGGTATCCAGCCATAAGGCAAGTATCCAATCAGTTTATAAGCATTTCCCCCAACCCAAAACCCACAAGCAACAGCCAAGTCAAGCATCAAACTTTGATTTACACACAACCAGCTCATATTTACATAATGGAACATGCAACAGTACACAAGTATACAAAACATAGCATAGCTTAATGTACATGGCTTACTTCTCCACTCTTCAGCCCACGCCTTCAAAACCTGGAACCCATGAAAACATGGTACGGTGAGAAAGAAAACCATTTCTCAGTGCGGTATTTAGTTCCAGCCACGCATGAACCCGAAGTCTCATGTTGCGGAACTAAATACACACTGTTTAATATATAAGAACATAGTTTGCACAGTTTATTCATAAAACAGTTAGCAATTCATGCTATGCAATGCAAGGCCAGCTAGCAACGATTATCCGAAATCTGCAAATTCAATTCATACAAAAGCCGGCACTTGTTGGACACCTATCCATGCACATTACTAGGCTGGTTACCAATCAGCCAAGTCATTTCCTTTCCATCAATACAACCAAATAGTACTTAATTGCTGAGAACATTTACCCCCTCATAGTCATGAGTCCCGGAACATAAGCGCTTATCTCACGGCCCTTGGAAAGACGGTCGCGACTCCGCTTTCCAAAGATGTAAATGCCATTCATCACACAATTAGCACAGCCATACCATATATCACAATTCAGCCACAATAAAATAAACTATTCAATATGCATGTCATGAGATAACAATCCATCCTATGCACAGTCATGTAGCATATATATATAATATATAGCAATTCATACATGCAGGCTACATGCTAAGTCATGCAAAAACATCAAGCAACATGCATAATATACTTTAAATTTAGCACAGCAACAAGAGTTAGGGTCCAGGTGAAATCCGCACCTCAAACCTTATACCGTATACCCGCCGTTCACTGCTGCGGTGCGCCCGCTTCACCGCTCAAATCCACCGCTTCGGTCTGTTCAAAGTCTGGTTCAAGCAATCAAAACCCTATGTCACAGTCATACTCAACACCAGCCTATAACTCATGCAATTACGTGGTAAAGGCACATAGCCAAACACCGTTGCGTGACTGGTTTGCAGGTGTTTGCAACACCGCTTCATGGTTTGATAGTCAACCAACACCAGACCTATGGTGCTTACTAGCACATGGTCAGTTAGGGTGCACCAACAGCACTATGCAATGCACCAAATCATCATGCCTTGGTCTGGTTAAGTCATGAAATCATCCACCATCCATGAACTATGCACTGCCATGCTTAGTTTTCAGCCTGGTTTGAGTAATATAGGGCCAGAACCATGCATAAAATCTTGTTTTCTACCTTCCCAACTGATTAGCTATGATCCAAACACTCCTTTTTCACTGTCTAGCCTCAAAACTAAGCTCCAATGGCCTGTTTTGGTAGAGAACAGAACAGATACGAATTTGGCAACAAGAAGGGCATAATTGTCCACACAATTGGGCCAGAGAAAGAGGTAAAGGGGTGGGGACTAGGTGTCAGCAAACCAATCTCCCCCTGCCTAATGACTAAGCCGCTAGGTGTCACTAATCTGTTGGGGCTGGTCAATCAAATTGGACTGCCTTTTGGTCAGCTCCAAGGGTCACCACTGGACCACTCCAGTCCTACATGCAATGGGACGCTCCAGTACTCACTGCCAATATGCCTAAGTACATGAACCATGACTGGGCAGCTACGTTAGCCACCGCTCACGCAGACCGGCCGTAACCGTCATACGTTACAGCATAATTTGGCCATTATTTTGGGCACAGTTTGGATCATCAAGCAATTCAATTTTACCATGCAATAATTTAATTCAATTTGGCATACATGATGCAATAAACGCACATAGTCTGATTATAAGGCAACCGTTACCATAGTGGGACTTATACCGTTTCCAACCACGCTTTACATGACTACACTAGTGTCTGGACAGGGACGGGGGGTATTTTACATGGGTCTCTAGTCAGTCAAGGTCTCAATCACCACCACCCCCCTAATAGACAGGATGCAATTTGGAGCAACATACAGTACCGTATTTACCAACCCCTGAATTTCCCCCACGCTCTAAGGCCTGGTTGCATGGTGTTTACATGATAGGGACACCGTCAGACAGTCGTATCTCACATTCCTCCCCCCTTAAGAATCCGTTCAGTCCTCTGAACGAATCGTACCTGAACTCACGAACAACTCAGGGTAACGCTCTCTAATCGTGCTCTCAAGCTCCCAAGTTGCCTCTTTCTCTGAGTGCCGCCCCCACTGCACAAGTACCAGCCTAATGACTTTGGTTCTCAACCGTTGCTCTCTACCATCCAGAATCCTCATAGGTGCTTCTTCATAAGTTAAATTTTCACCAAGGTGCAGCTGAGAATAGTCCAATACATGAGATTGGTCACCAACAAACCGTCTCAGCTGTGACACATGAAAAACTGGGTGTATACGGTTCAATTCCTTCGGCAGCTTCAACTTATAAGCAACTGCTCCCACTCTTTCTTCCACCGGAAAAGGTCCAACATACCGAGGACTTAGCTTCCCAGTCACACCGAATCTATACACTCCACGCATGGGAGAAACCTTCAGCCATACTCTTTCTCCATCCTTGTACTCAACCGGTCGCCTATGTACATCAGCATACCGTTTTTGTCTATCTTGTGCTGCCTTGAGTCTACTCAGAACCACCTTTGTTTTCTCTGAATTTTCAGCCACTAGCTCAGGTCCAGTTGGGACAAAATTGCCCCTGGGTTGCCACCATAACGGTGTACGGCATGGCTCCCCATACAACGCCTCATACGGCGGCATGCCAATGCTTGAATGAAAACTATTATTATATGCAAACTCAGCCAAATACAAATGATCAAGCCATGAGCCACCAAAACTTAATGCACACGCCCTCAACATGTCTTCCAGGGTTTGAATAGTGCGTTCCGACTGCCCATCAGTTTGCGGGTGATGTGCCGAACTGAATTTCAGCTTTGTACCCATAGCCTCTTGAAAACTTTTCCAAAAATGAGATATAAACCGGCCATCTCTATCTGAAATTATCTCCTGTGGACAGCCATGATACTTGCAAAAATTTCTGAGGAATATTTCAGCCAATTCCTTAGCCGCAACATCTGCCCGAATCGGTATGAAGCGGGCTACCTTGGTCAGCCGATCCACTATCACCCACACTGCCTCAATCCTTCCTTTTGTTTTTGGAAAACCAGATACAAAATCCATTGTAATAGACTCAAATTTGCTCTTTGGTCGCCTCAAAGTCTGCAACAATCCCGCACTTTTCTTTCTATCGGCCTTTACTTGCTGACAGATTAAACACTTCTCAACAAATCGAGCCACTTCTTTCTTCATGCCTGGCCACCAAAAATATTTTCTCAAGTCTTGATACATTTTCACCTCACCAGGATGTAAAGCATACCCCGATTCATGCGCCTCAGACAAGATCAACGCCTTGATTCCTGCATCATTCGGCACACAAATGCGATTTCTAAACCGCAAAACACCGCTTCCATCTACACGGAACGGGGTCTCCTTCTCATCTTCTGCTCTTTCTTTGAATCTCTTGCAATTATCATCCATTACTTGGGCTGCCTGAATTCTATCATGTAAATCAGGTTGTACTTCTATGGCAGCTAACATCACCGTCATAAGCACGGGAGATGTAACACTCACTGTTTGGACCCGCCTCAACATCAATTGCCCGAGTTCCTGGGAAACACCAACCTGCAACTCCATACGCCTCAATTCTTCAAGCAATCTTGGCTCCTGTGTTAATAAAGTCACCGCATTCATTCGACTCTTCCTACTCAAAGCATCAGCCACCAAATTAGCCTTACCGGCATGATACAATATCTCCAAATCATAATCTTTCATAAGCTCTAGCCAACGCCTTTGCCTCAGGTTCAATTCTTTTTGTGTGAAAATATATTTCAAACTCTGATGGTCTGTATAGATTTTACACTTAACTCCATACAAGTAATGTCGCCAAATTTTAAGTGCAAAGATGACAGCCGCTAGCTCCAAATCGTGGGTCGGATAATTCTGCTCATGCGGCCTCAACTGCCTTGATGCATAGGCTATTACATGCTTTTCTTGCATCAACACACATCCCAAACCCGACTTAGAGGCATCAGTATATAAATCATATTCTCGGCCTGAAACCGGCATAGCAAGGACCGGCGCTGTCACAAGCCGATTTTTCAACTCCTGAAAGCTTTTCTCTTGCCTTTCTTCCCATACAAACTTTACTCCCTTATGCAACAACTCTGTCAGTGGCTTGGCAATTTGAGAGAAACCAGCCACAAATCGCCTATAGTACCCCGCCAAACCCAAGAAACTTCTTATCTCACTTACCGATTTCGGTTGGCTCCATTCAGTCACTGCCTGCACTTTTGATGGGTCCACAGCCAATCCTTCTCCAGAAATAACATGGCCTAGAAATGCCACCTTACTTAGCCAAAATTCACACTTAGAAAATTTGCCATACAGCTTACACTCTCTCAGCCTATTCAATACAATCCTGAGATGTTTAGCATGCTCTTCAAATGATCGGGAATAGATCAGTATGTCATCTATGAAAACAACAACAAAAGCATCCAGAAATTCTTTAAACACCCGATTCATAAGATCCATGAATGCAGCTGGTGCATTCGTTAAGCCAAACGGCATAACCAAAAACTCATAGTGCCCGTACCTCGTACGAAAGGCCGTCTTTTCTACATCACTAGGGCGTATCTTAAGTTGGTGATAGCCCATTCTCAAATCAATCTTAGAGTACACTGATGATCCTTGCAGTTGATCAAACAGATCATCAATGCGTGGCAAAGGATAACGGTTCTTCACCGTCACCTTATTCAGCTCACGGTAATCAATGCATAACCGTAAGGTACCGTCTTTCTTCCTTACAAACAAAACTGGGGCTCCCCACGGTGAACTGCTGGGTCTAATGAAACCCTTTGCTAATAGCTCTTCCAATTGCACTTTCAATTCTTTCATCTCAGCTGGGGCCATCCGGTATGGAGTCTTGGATATTGGAGTGGTACCCGGCAGCAACTCAATGCCGAATTCCACTTCTCTATCAGGTGGTACTCCAGCTATCTCATCAAGGAACACATCTTTAAACTCTTTCACTACAGCAATAGTATCAATACTTGCTTTTTCTTCAGCCGCTTCACCAATAACGGCAGCCAAATATGCGTCACACCCGGCCTGAACCAGGTTACACGCTTCCACCGCTGAAATAATTATCATAGGGTCTCCAATAGCTTTGCATTTAAATACACACGGGACTGAACTGCCCGCTTGAAATCGGACCAGCCGCTTTGAGCAATCTATCACCGCATGATGCCGAGTCAGCCAATCAAAACCGAGTAGTGCATCATACCCGGCTATGTCCAAAACCAACATGTCAGCTTCCAAATCACGCCCATTTATCATCACCTTAAGTCCCTTACAACATTGCAACACCTCTTTAAAGTAACCAAGTGGGGTCTGAACACTGAGAGCTCTCTCTTGCGACTTAGTCAGCCAGCCGCAACTCTCCACGAAATCCCTCGCCGCGACCGAATGACTACACCCCGTATCGAACAACACAAAAGCTCTCTGACCTGAAATAAAAACATTACCTGTCATAAGTTCGGTGGGTGCAGTAGAACTTGGGACATCTTCTTGTTGTGCCTCTTCAGATTCTTCTGGAATCACTTCCACAGCATGAACGGCCACACGACCACCCGTTCTGCCACCCCGCCATGCAGGGTTTCCACGTCCTCTACCCGCCATCCCAAAGGCAGGTCCTCCTCTCACGAAACCTTGTTGCACTTTCGGGCACTCATTCTTCCAATGCCCGCTTTCTCCACAATTAAAACACAACCCTTTAGCAACTCGACATTGTGCCTCTGGATGGGGACTGTTACATGTACGGCACCATGCCTTTTGAGTTTGATTACCCATGCCAGTCTTGAATTGCACTGGTGCAGAAGATTGAGGTCCTTTCACATTAGCAACCGGCCTACTAAATGGAACCGGCTTTACAAACTTAGGCTTAACATTTCTGACCTGTCCCCAACTAGCCTTCCTTTTCCCATGCCCTTCCATTCTTTCGGCACGATCCATCAGTTCTTGCACTTCAATTTCCCCCGTAGCATCCAATGCTTGTGCAATGTCTGGGTCAAGCCCATTTAAGTACTGCCTGCGATACAAGTACTCATCGCCAGTCACATCCGGTGCATAGCGAGACAACTCAACAAAGGTGTCATTGTACTGCCCGACTGTTATGCCTTCTTGGGTAAGAGTGAGAAATTGCTGCCTCAGCTTCTCTTTTTGGGCAGAACTTAGATACCGCCTAGTAAAAACTTGCTCAAACCACTGCCATGGTATTCTTAACTGTTCACCAGTAAAACTCCTTCTTGCAGTTTTCCACCAGAATCTGGCCGAGTTCTCTAAGTACGGAGTGGCCAGCTCAACCTTATTTGCATCCGGTACTCTGACCAACTGAAACTTATTATTGATGCTTTCCAACCATTCTTCGGCCGCTTTATACCCGCCTGTGCCATCAAACCGTGGCGGGTGCTGGCTACCAAAGTCAGCCAATAGCCGCCTGAACTCATTGGCTTCATTCACTGGGGCTGTTGGCACTGCTCCAAGTTCATGAGTTAAATAGCGGCCTTGTTCATATGCTGCCAACAGTCTAACATCAATGGCAGCCTGTCTGCGTATCGTCTCAACCGGTACCGGTTCATCAGGATTTGGCTCTAAGCCTTCATCATCTGCACGGTTGAGAGGCTCACGCTCACGTGCCCTGCTTCCTTGTCCCGCTCCACGTTCCATGGCAACCTGTTCAACTCAAAGCCCGTTAACAAAGCAGCCACGTAAAGAAAAGGAACCCGACATACCACGGCCCTTAGACCTACCCCACTCAGACATCCTACCAGTCTGGTTGGGTCATACCATGCTCTGATACCACTTTAGAAACCTGTCACACCCCGCAGCGGCGGCGTGACCGATTTCCGCAGCAAGAACGTGCTTCGCACGCCCCGCAAGGCTTACTGATTGGCCACAAGTCATTATGCCATGTTTTAGTATACTAAGCACCATGCACTTAACTAGCAACAGTTCAAATACTCCAAGTTGAGGTTATGCTTGTACATGCGCAAGACAAAATTTTGCCAGAGTTTCTCCTGTAACATTGGTATCCAGCCATAAGGCAAGTATCCAATCAGTTTATAAGCATTTCCCCCAACCCAAAACCCACAAGCAACAGCCAAGTCAAGCATCAAACTTTGATTTACACACAACCAGCTCATATTTACATAATGGAACATGCAACAGTACACAAGTATACAAAACATAGCATAGCTTAATGTACATGGCTTACTTCTCCACTCTTCAGCCCACGCCTTCAAAACCTGGAACCCATGAAAACATGGTACGGTGAGAAAGAAAACCATTTCTCAGTACGGTATTTAGTTCCAGCCACGCATGAACCCGAAGTCTCATGTTGCGGAACTAAATACACACTGTTTAATATATAAGAACATAGTTTGCACAGTTTATTCATAAAACAGTTAGCAATTCATGCTATGCAATGCAAGGCCAGCTAGCAACGATTATCCGAAATCTGCAAATTCAATTCATACAAAAGCCGGCACTTGTTGGACACCTATCCATGCACATTACTAGGCTGGTTACCAATCAGCCAAGTCATTTCCTTTCCATCAATACAACCAAATAGTACTTAATTGCTGAGAACATTTACCCCCTCATAGTCATGAGTCCCGGAACATAAGCGCTTATCTCACGGCCCTTGGAAAGACGGTCGCGACTCCGCTTTCCAAAGATGTAAATGCCATTCATCACACAATTAGCACAGCCATACCATATATCACAATTCAGCCACAATAAAATAAACCATTCAATATGCATGTCATGAGATAACAATCCATCCTATGCACAGTCATGTAGCATATATATATATTATATAGCAATTCATACATGCAGGCTACATGCTAAGTCATGCAAAAACATCAAGCAACATGCATAATATACTTTAAATTTAGCACAGCAACAAGAGTTAGGGTCCAGGTGAAATCCGCACCTCAAACCTTATACCGTATACCCGCCGTTCACTGCTGCGGTGCGCCCGCTTCACCGCTCAAATCCACCGCTTCGGTCTGTTCAAAGTCTGGTTCAAGCAATCAAAACCCTATGTCACAGTCATACTCAACACCAGCCTATAACTCATGCAATTACGTGGTAAAGGCACCTAGCCAAACACCGTTGCGTGACTGGTTTGCAGGTGTTTGCAACACCGCTTCATGGTTTGATAGTCAACCAACACCAGACCTATGGTGCTTACTAGCACATGGTCAGTTAGGGTGCACCAACAGCACTATGCAATGCACCAAATCATCATGCCTTGGTCTGGTTAAGTCATGAAATCATCCACCATCCATGAACTATGCACTTCCATGCTTAGTTTTCAGCCTGGTTTGAGTAATATAGGGCCAGAACCATGCATAAAATCTTGTTTTCTACCTTCCCAACTGATTAGCTATGATCCAAACACTCCTTTTTCACTGTCTAGCCTCAAAACTAAGCTTCAATGGCCTGTTTTGGTAGAGAACAGAACAGATACGAATTTGGCAACAAGAAGGGCATAATTGTCCACACAATTGGGCCAGAGAAAGAGGTAAAGGGGTGGGGACTAGGTGTCAGCAAACCAATCTCCCCCTGCCTAATGACTAAGCAGCTAGGTGTCACTAATCTGTTGGGGCTGGTCAATCAAATTGGACTGCCTTTTGGTCAGCTCCAAGGGTCACCACTGGACCACTCCAGTCCTACATGCAATGGGACGCTCCAGTACTCACTGCCAATATGCCTAAGTACATGAACCATGACTGGGCAGCTACGTTAGCCACCGCTCACGCAGACCGGCCGTAACCGTCATACGTTACAGCATAATTTGGCCATTATTTTGGGCACAGTTTGGATCATCAAGCAATTCAATTTTACCATGCAATAATTTAATTCAATTTGGCATACATGATGCAATAAACGCACATAGTCTGATTATAAGGCAACCGTTACCATAGTGGGACTTATACCGTTTCCAACCACGCTTTACATGACTGCACTAGTGTCTGGACAGGGACGGGGGGTATTTTACATGGGTCTCTAGTCAGTCAAGGTCTCAATCACCACCACCCCCCTAATAGACAGGATGCAATTTGGAGCAACATACAGTACCGTATTTACCAACCCCTGAATTTCCCCCACGCTCTAAGGCCTGGTTGCATGGTGTTTACATGATAGGGACACCGTCAGACAGCCGTATCTCACAGGACCACTCCGTGATATCTTGACACCCTTCAATTGTCCCTTTGTCACCTTAAACTGCAGCAGCCTAGAAAGAATATCTAAAGCCAGGATAAAGAGATAGGGGGAGAGAGCATATCCCTGCCTCAAACCATTAGTAGGCTTTATGAAACCATCAGCTTCCCCATTAATGAGGATGCTGCACGTAGCAGAAGTGATACAAGCTTTGACCCATGAGATATAGGAGGCAGGGAAGCCATACACTGTCATGACCTCCAGCAAGTAGTCCCAACAAATTCTGTCAAAGGCCTTTGAGAGATCGACCTTTAAACAGAAAGAGTGCTTTTTGTATGAATTGAGGGAGAATGTGTGGATAACCTCCCTGAAAATGATTATGTTATCGCCGATCTGTCGACCTGGAGTGAAAGCAGATTGGGTTAGGGAGATCAAGGAGGAGATGAAAGGTTGAAGCTTTTTGGACAGTAGCTTAGAGGTTATCTTGTACATCACATTGCACACACTAATAGATCTAAAATCAGTCACCATCATAGCAGGAATAAGAACAATGTTTGATCTTGCAATCTCTCTAGGCATGTAAGCTGTCTGAAAGAACCAAAAGAGCTGCTGCAACACCATTCCACTCAGGTACCCCCAATTTGCTTGGATGAACCTAGCATTGATGCCATCCGGGCCTGGAGATCGATCAGGGCCTAGAGAGAAAACAATGTTGGTGATTTCCAACTGGACATCTTCAATAATTTGTTGTGTCAAATAATTATCTGGAATAGTAGTTGGTTTTTGTCAGATCCTACTAATGGGCATGTGATAAATACATGCACTTTTTATTTATTGTATTTTTTTGAAATGCATACACACTTGCACTTGCTTCCTGAATACAACATAAAAGGCAAAAAGGAACCAAATAATAAAAATAATAAAAAAGAACACAGAGAAAGAGTTTCGGATAAATGGTTAATATAAACATAATCTTACTACATTACTGGTTCTTTAAACAGAGGTGGAGTGCTATACATAATACAGTGCCATTAATGGTCCGTCTGTTATAATTTTGGTTTTGGACATAAGTTCGGCACAGATGTTAAAATTTTGGGTCCACGCGAGGCGATGATTGGCATCAAATCTCTAGCTCCGTTTTTGTGGTAGTCTTAATACTTTTTTTTGGAGAGACTAGGTAGAGACTACCTAGGAAACAAAAAGAGAAAGAGAAAAAAGAAAAAAGCAGCAGTCTAACAAAACTTCAAAAACAAAGTTGCTTCCTCAACAATCCAATAATGAATTGCTCCTAATGATCTTTCCTCTCCCCTGAAGATTCTGTTATTCCTCTCTAACCAAATTCCCCAAAAGGCACTTGCTATAACAGTTTTTTTAAAGGGTGTAACTGTTGGTGTCAGTAAACATTGTTGAAGTGCCTGCAAGCAGGAGGATTGAGCTGGCAGGTGGGGTATTGCTGTGCTATTCTCTAAGGATCTCCAAAGCTCTGCTGCAACTGGGCATGAGAGGAAGAGATGTGAAAATGTTTCACAGATTGGTTGATTGCACATAGCACATCCCATCTGAAAAGGAATATTTCTTTTCTACAATTGTTCTTGTGTGAGGATCCTGTTGTGGGCCAGCAATAGCAAGAAGCATTTAACAGTAGGAGGGATCTTCAATTTTCACAGAGAGAGAAGTGGAAAAACTTGCATGCCAGCTGTAATGAATGCTCTATAGAAGGATGATGCGGTGTACTGGCCATTTGAATTCCACTTCCAAATTAATTGATCAGGCTGTGTAGATGGTTGTAATTGAATGGCTTGCCTGACAAGTTCTTCTTGTCCAAGGTTTAAAGGGCCAGGCAGCAGTTGCCTCACCATAGGAATTGCATTTGCCAATGAAACAAACTTATTTGAAAGTGTTTGTCCTTCGAAACCAAAGTACATGAGACGTATATGTCCCCAACTGTCATACCAGAACAATGTATTCCTCCCTGAATGAATCACCGAAGAGGTTGACAATTGGAAATACAGTCTCAGTGCTAGCAGCTCCTTCCAAAAAAAGGATCCCTCCTTCCATCCCATCGGTGGAGTGAGCAAGTTTCTTTGTTGGTATAGAGAGCTGGCGATTAGATACCACTGAGAGTTTGCTTCACTGTAAAGTCTCCACCACCACCGTAGTAGAAGAGCTATGTTCTGTAATTTTAGATTCATCAAGCCAAAACCTCCTAAAGTCTTTGGTGAGCACACACGATTCCAAGAGAGTAAGGGAATACCTCTGCCTGTTTGTCGGTTGTTACCCGATATGAAATTTCTTCTAATTCGATCAATGGCTCTGATAACCCAAGCTGGCAGTCTGAAAACAGACATGAAGAAAACAGGTATAGAAGAGAGAACAGAACTTGTCAAAACAATTCTTCCAGCTCTTGATAGTAGTGACCCCTTCCAACTCTACCACTTTGACTGCACTTTAAAGGTTGAAACTCTTGTCTTCCTGGTCTGTGCACTGTCAAAGGCAATCCAAGGTAAGTTAATGGGAGTGCAGAGGTTGTGCATCCCATAGTTATTTGAAGATCGTTGCTTTGTTGCTCAGTTAGGTTAAACGGTACCAGAGCACTTTTTGTCAGATTTATTGAAATACTCGAAATTTCAGAGAAGTCCGTTAGCACACACCGCAAGACGGACGGAGCAATTCCTTTAGCAGTTGCAAACAATAGCGTATCATCCGCATATTGGAAAATGTAAAACGGTTTGCTCAGCTTGGTAGTCAGACTGAAGTCAATTGCAGAAGAGACTGTCTCCAATATTCTTTCTAGAACATCTGCTGCCAAAAGAAAAATGAAAGGGGACAGAGGATCACCCTGTCTCAGTCCTCTTTTGTGAGAGAAAAGAGAGCCCACGAAGTCATTAGTGACCACCGAGGACTTGGATGATTCAAACAACAATTTGATCCAACGAATGAACTGAGAAGGGATGCCTCTGCTTGCCAGAACTTGAAAGAGAAATGGCCATGAAACTGAATCAAATGCTTTCTTGAAATCAAGCTTTAACCTGAAAGCTGGGTCTCGTTTTTTTTTAGATTTCTGAGATCAATTTCCTAGCTGAGTAGAAATTCTTTGTTAAAAGCCTTCCTTTGACAAAACCACTCTATGCCTTTGACACCAAATGTGGAATATGTGGCGCCAATCGATTTGCAAAAATCTTGGAGATCAACTTGGGAATATAACATATAAGATTGATTGGTCTGAAAGCTGTCAGAAGTTGAGCTTGAGTCTCCTGAGGCAGCAAAATTATATGAGCAAGGTTAGCATTAGACAAATCAAGAGTGTTTTGAGTCAAAGAGTTGAAGATTTGCATCAAGTCTTGCTTAAGAACGTGCCAATGCACTTTGAAGAACTCATTTGGCAGGCCATCAGGCCCACAAGATGAGTGCTTCTTAAAAGTTGGCCATCAATTGTTATTGAAGAAATGAATTTGGCCCTCTTTTTGACAGATGCAATAGCGTGGAAAAATCTTGTATTGCGATCTCCACATGCTAACCACTTGGTACGTGCCCTTTGGTGCCATCTAACCTCCAATACATTTGCAATCTCATAAGCATGCTCTCTGACAAGTGTTCTCAAGGTTTTTTCTAACGGCAATAATCATCTCAACTCTTCCAGTTTGTCAAGAAGTGTTGCCACTGTTTTGGCGTTTAAGAGGAAAATAGCAAGATGAGAGTAATTATTTCTGTGTACATTCGTGTACTTTGAGCCGAAATTGTCCATAGCACATTCCTTTTGTGGAAATAAATTCTAAGTATTTGTAACTAGCTCATTCGCATTTTTGTTTTGTAACCAGAATTTTTCAATCTTGAAAGGCTTTGCTATCATGCTTAGCTGCCTACAACGAAGGAGTAGTGAACAATGGTCTGAAACCAGAATAGGGAGTGCCTCCATCTAGCGCCGTTTTTGTGGTAGTCTTAATACTTAATAGTCTTTTTTTCTTATTCTTATTTAAATCAAGTAAAATAACTTCTAGAAATTAAATAAAGTTTATCAATATGTTATTGGCTTTATAAATTATTAATTGTGTATTTAATTTTATACAATCTAAGTGTTATTTAATATTCTGTTAAAATTATTAAATATAGATTGTTATAAATTTCGGCTAAACTCTGCCTAACAAAAAGTACAATAAAAATAAAAAGGATATGAAAAACTAATAAATATGATTATGATCTTGGATGCCATTAAAGTAAAAAATAATAATTTTAATTTTTCATTCTTCAATTTAATTCTCAACGATACAGAAAAATGAAAATGGTTCAGTGAATATAAACATAAAATATATTAAAAATAGTTTTAACGATAAAAAAACGAAAGACGGAGAGAAATAAATAATGAAACGATTTTTTGCTTGTCCCAAATTGTTTCAGTTTCACCACAGCAGCTAACTAAAACGGGGACAAACGAACCTTCTCTGATTCTCTCTCCAGCACCGACAGGCCAGGCTCCGCAAAAGGAAAAAGGAATTCCCAGCTTGCATTCTCTTCACCGATAGTAAAAAAAAAAACTCAACAAAACCTAGAAGCGGCGTTTGTAAATTGTAAGTCTCTGTCGCACCCTAATTAATTTCTAAGGTATGAATTTATATAGAGTAAGTTTTCTGAAAATTGAAAAATCAACTGAAAAGGAGGACGGAACTAGAAGGTGAAATAGAACAGTAAACTATTACAATTCAATCGTTTTATGTTTTTTTTCTTCCATTGGAGATTGAAAAAAAAAAAAAAGATAGAGGATTATGACAAACGCTAGCTATTTACCCAAAACCCACCTGCCGTACCAGCATTTGGTACCAGATCACTAAACCAGTGCCTTATTACGGCATATTTATGAAACCTAAACGCACATACCACAAAGCACGAAACACTAAACTGTAATCCAAAGTGTGGAGGGGTCTAATGGAAAGTTTTCTATTATTGGTGTACTCAGCACGCTTGCTCTTTGCTTGTTTTTCCCTTGATTGATTCTTTCTTTGATATTCTAAAGCACTAATTAGAAGAAAGAAGCTAATAAAATACCAGGGACAACTATCATGAAATATAGTCATAACATCATGTTCTAATTTGAACTGCTTTGTCGTATAAAGGACTACATAATTTTAGAAATGATCGTCAGAGATTGTTTGCTGATAGGGCTGTCAACGGTACCTTTTTAATCGTTTACCCTATCCATATCGTATTCGATAAGACGGGTATGGATAAAGTTTTATTTTCGCTAAGTTATCGGATATGGATATGGGTAAAAAAAAAATTTCGTTAATGTATTGGATAAGGGTAAGGATAACGCTATTTCTTAACCGTTATTTACCCATACCGTTATATATATAATATATAATTTATAATCTTTAATGGAAAAATATATGATTATAATATCTAATTAATATGTTAATAACTAAGAAGACAATTGGATTGGTAGATTTAACTGAGACAATATACTATATTAATAATTTATAATTCATGATGATAAGTATTAATTATTCAATTTAAAATTTTTAATTATAAATTAGTTATATATATTTTTGTGATAATTTATATGAGAAGATATTATATGATTTAATTATATTTAAAGTATTATTCATTGTTGCACTTTAATATTATATTTATTTGATATTATTTATTTATCCATATTGTATATTTTTTTATTGAATTATTATTATCATTATTATCCGTTTTCTATCGTTACCCTATCCTTATCGTTAATTTCTAACGGATAAGGGTAGGGTAGGTACGGGTAAGTCATTTTTTAACGGGTACGGGTAGGGTATGGGTAAAGAAAATTATAACGGATATGGATAATGAAAATGTCTCTACCGTACCCTACCCTATCCATTGACAGCCCTATTTGCTGACTAAAATTAGATTTTTAATATATTAAAAAAAGGAAAGGTCTGCTTGCAAACTTCTTGCTTGATATTAGGAGTGGATTACATGTCGATCGTCCTTATTTCTTTTACAGATGTTGGGGTATTCGTATCTAGAGATGGGCATTCAACCCGAAGGCCTGCATGCCTGCCTTTACCTGAAAGGTCTGAAATAATTTTCCCGGCCCGAAAGATTAACAGGCTTATTAAGGTTGAACCTTTTATCGGGTCGGGTTAGGTAACGGGTAAGAACCTGAAGGCACGTGGGTGCCTGTTGAACCCGACCTCATACAAATCGCAACTTCTCATCTTCGACTCTCTCGTCTCGTCTTCGACTTTTCCCCAGTTACCTAGCAGCGCCGCACGAGCTAGGTTAAAATTTTATGGATGTTGTTGGGACTAAAGTTCTACTTGTCAGGAGCAACACACAGGTATAGGTTATTCTGCTGGAACAGAAGGGATGAGCAGTGCTGGTGACAAAAAAAGGGAGTTGCTAGACGCACCTCCTTCCTCGTGTAAGCAACAGCAGCCAAAGTTTGAGGCGGCGCCAACTGCCAAATCAGAGTCAGTTCAGGAGAAGGTACTGTTGAGAGAGACAAAGTTTTCAAGTCTATTTCCTACTAAAGATACAGCAGACGAGCCAGAACCACACAAAGAAGGATCTGCAGCCCCCTTTTTGAAGAAACTATGGAGACAACATCTCAACATACCTATTTCTGCCCAGAGGAAAAAGAAGTTTCTTCGCTGGGAAATCCATATCTTTCTTGTAATCGGCCTCTTTTTCTTTTTGCTTTGCTTTTTCTTTATCTTTTCTTTCCCCCTTCCTCACACAATTGATTGATCAATCTAGAATTAGTGTACTTCATATATTTTGATGGGAGGTTGGTTTATCCTATTCTATTGAATTCTAACATTTTTTATGGGTGGGATCTTTGATTATTAGACCGACAAAGATCTCGGGGAATTTATTGGAAAAATCAACACCATTAGAGAAGTTAGGGAGAAGCTGTCAACCAAGGTGCTCATCTGCTTTGACGAAAAGGACTGGCATTTCAATACCTCTAACAACATAGACGGTGACCAAGATGCCTACAAGCTACTTTGTCTGGGGTCACGGGTATGGATAACTATTTGTCTCATTTCTTGGCATCCTATTATTCGCAGTCCCAGGAATCACTGCAGAATTGACATTAAAGGCTATGTGGATATATATATATATATATATATATATATATATATATATAGAGGTGGGATAAAGTGCCATAGATGGCAATGCCATAGATGTCTTTTTTGAGTCATTTTTTGAAGATCCGAAATTCAATCGGTCAATCCAAACCGTTCAAATTGATCTACATATTGAAATACCATTGGAGACCAAATTTTACATTTTTTTGAATTTTTTTGGTATTTATTTTGATATGTTCAAATTGGAGGGTCTGAAATACTCCAATTATAACTTTTTTTTTAAAATATCATAATAAATAGCAAAAAAATTCGAAACAATGTAAAATTTAGTCTCCAAGGGTATTTTTATGTGGTGAACAACTTGAACTGTTCAAATTGAGAATTTGGAGTTTGAATTTCGAAAAACGACTCTATGGCACGGGACCCTCTGTGCCATCTATGGCACATTAGCCATCCTCTATATATATATATATATATATATATATATATATATATTCATGATCATTCTGTCATTCAGGTCCAGATAACATGCAGGTTTAGAGGATTACAGGTTCTTACATATATTCAATACTGTCCTTATTTCTTCTTGCCTTATTGAACAAAAAGCACAAATGAAACTAATACACCAGCTTTCATTTTTCACTTCTTGTTAGGGAATTATAGTGGAGTGTTTTCTGATTCTCTATGCATTCTTGATAAACCCAACAGACTTGCTTCTTGTTGTTCTTTCAATGTCGGTGCAGGGCAAGGTTGATGATCCTATTGTAGATTACTATAATCAACTCGACAGTACGCTTTTTTCCGATTTATCATATGGAGATTTCCGTTCGTTGGTCTTTAAGGAGCTCCGGGTATCATCCTGTCTCATAGTCCTCTGACTAGCAAACTCATAGTGCTATATCTATTGACCCTCAAAAAAATAGTGCTATATCTATTATATTTGCCTTATTAATTCAATATTCTGCTTTCTCTATTTTTTATTTGTTCAATTTTTCCAGTGGGGTGATACTCAATATGAGGGCTTCAATAAAGCAATTGAGCTTAAAAATCGTGCCTACCCCGAAATGTCAGACCTCCTCATTCCTTGTGTCCTCCATGTATGTGTACTTCCCATGCAAAGATTAAAGTCACGTTCTTATTTATTTCTTGGCGACACATGCACCTAACATTTCTGTTCCAGGACTGGATAACCTATCATAATGGTTTATACAGATATGACAGACTAATTGACCTTCATTATGAGCTGTGGAATAAAGTCAAAGAAGAGGTTAGATCATCAGCACTTGTTTTGTCCTTCAATTTTGCAGTGCCATCTGTACCTTATGTTAATGCTTCAACTTCTTTATTGTAGGGGAAGTTTTCTGAAATACTATCTGAACTCCTCAAACGCAAAGAATATGCCAGCATTGAACGTGATGTTGTAGAATGTGATGTCAGTTTTCTTTACTACCTGCAATTAGTAGAAGCATTTATGTCATTTCATCATATATTTCCATGACTAAAATCTGAGGATCCTCTGCTTCCGTTGAAAGATTTTTATACTACATATTTGGTTTGATCAGTCATAATCAAACAAAGCAAACGGAAGAAATGTGCTATACACGGGCCTTGATATATCGAAAAGCAACTTGCCAAGAAAGGAAGAAATGTACAGAAGGCCCCCAATCGATCCTAAACATCACAGTATAAGGCTAGTAATGACTGGCGTGTCAGGAAAAAAACAAAAAAGAATTCTAGATGTATGCCAGTCAAACTATCAGCTGTCTTACTTGTCATCTAAACCTTTTTTTTGGCCGTTGTGTTCATATATTTGCATTGTCTACTACTATTTTTGAATTTGTATCTTTATTCATGTGGATATCTTTATCTATGTTGACAATGTGTCTCTACAAATAGAAAATGGGTGCATTTCAATCCAGTCGAACAATTAGCCGTCCACATATCATCCAAGGCCAAGCTGCTGTGTTTGGTTATTTATTTACATTATCCATTTCTGCATTTGATCTTTATTAATGTGGATATATTTATCTATGCTGACAACGCATCAGTACGAATAGTAGGTGTGCGCATCAACTGAAAGCATTACTCATGCTTTTTGTTCATTCTTCCTATTTTGTTTCAGTTTCACAGCATTAGGAACTACGTAAGTAAGAGACAGCACGAGATAGCATGGGGGAAGACTATTATATTTCAGATAGCAAAATATTTTGAAGGGGTGCGTAAGTGTGTTTCTTTTCTCTCTTCTTTCTTTCGTTGCCATGTTATTTCTGTCTCAAAGGCTGTGTTGGTTAGCATTTTATAATTTTTTTTAGATGAAGCCTGTGGATTGCTCGGACAGAGGCTATAGCTTATATGTGAAGAGAAAGATAAAAAAGGCTATACAACTGGGCATCATCAAAAAGGTTGGCAAATCTTTATTGCTTTTCTGCCTTCTGTGATGACACCTTTTTTTTTTTTGTCCCTTCTCCCAGCTCTTGCTATATTTTTGTGTTTTTAATGCAAATATATAATATATATTTATTTCTTGTATATATGGTAGGAGGATGTGGATATAAGGAAGTTGAAGAATTTTCAAAGGAAATGACAAACTTATGACCATCCAAATGCTGCAGTGAACAGGCTACGCCGAACAACTTGATCCTTTTAAAATTTTCCTAACTTTTTAGTTTAACTGGCGTTGTGTCAGATCGAAGAGGTACAATAGACACTAATGATTTCTAATAGAAAATTAATTTCAACATGTCTTAATTTTCTTTGAAGTTGTTATTTTAGTTGTGGTAGAACAAGTTGATTATGTCTATATATCATATTTTCTTGTAGTTGATTAGAATTTCTTACAGTAACCAGGTTTATTGTTTTGGGTTGCTTTACATCATTGAATCCTAGCTCAAGCGCAACCTTACAGCATTAAGTACCACTACATTAAAATAGTGACGTTTTGCTATTGTGTATTATTAATTATAAGATATGACCAAAAAATAAAAAAACCACTGCACAGCTTTCTATATTTCGTGATATAGGGGATTAAAATTGCAACGTATACCACTTGTGGTAATATAAATAAATCAATCATTAATTCGTTATGTTTTCAATGTTTACTCAGGATGAATTAAAGAAGTTTAGTACTTAAATTAATGATTGAGGCAATGTAACGATGAATGCGCCAAGTTTAATTCCGGAAGAAAATGTCTTCGTTATACTTTCATGACTCAAGGTCGTCGACTTATATTGTATTTATAACACAAGTAAAAATGTGCGCTGCCCCGTTTAATTCCTCAATGTCACCTACAAGTTATTGATTAACTTCAGGTTACGAACCTCTTATTCGATTGATAAATTATGTTATATTTAGCAGTGTTGATGAAAAAGTTATTGATTAAATTAATGAGGCGGTGAGATGGATTGGCACATGTACAAATAAAGGGCCGTGATACTCGTGAGTTTTTGTATCTGTATAAACTTCTTTACATATATAGAATCGCCTAGGCGGCTAGGCCCCAGGGTTTGAGTTTGAGGCAGGAAGGAAGAAGCAGAATCTGGAATTATTGTTAGCAAGTTAGCATAGAGACGTGAGACGTACGTGCAGATGGAGGAGTTGGGAGAGGCCGCTCCTTTGTCCCCGTTTCTGAGTCCGAAGGTTGAGGTTGGGACCGGGCAGAGTGCGGAAGCAGAGCTGATCCAGGAGGAGGAGGAGGAGAAGAAGAAGAAGAAGAAAAAGAAGAAGAAGAAGAAGAAGAAGAAGGTGGCTTATTTGAGGGTTACAGAAGATTTGGGCCTATTTCCTTATGCTGCAAATATAAGGATGTTTTCTGACCTTCCCGAGGAGTTACACCGAGAGGGAGCTGCACGGGAATTTGTGAGGAAACTATCCGAACATCTGAAGAAGAAGCCCATTGACCCCAAGCGAAAAGAGGAGATCTTTTGCAGGGAAATTCAACTCTACCTACCTCAGTTCTTCCTCCTCCATCCCTACTGCTGCGCTGCTCATGTTGTTGCTTTAGCTCTCTCTTCCTTTTTTTTTTTTTCTTTGTTTATTAGTAATGCATGGATCTATACCTTCCTCAGCTTCTTTGATTTATTTGTTCCCTTTGTTTCTCATTTTGACGATAATGCATGGGTTCTCTCTTTGATTATTAGGTCGATCGACGCATCCTTCTCAAAAAGATCAAGTCCTTAAAAGACTGGGATAAGCTGCCTGGAGCAGTGCGCTTCTGCTTTGGCAACAGGAGCTGGTTCTTCAATGATAATCGTGATGGTGACGACTACCAGCTACTTTGTCTGAGACATGATAGAAAGCTTGCTTTTGTATGTATGATTGTTGTTTTTCATTATTAGATGAGTCAGGGGTGCACGGAGAACAAGCGTGCACAATAAAATCCCATATTGCAAGTTTATTTCACCAGTTTGTAATCACACAGGCTTGCTTAGTAGTTACCACTTACCAGACATAAGCATAAAGCAAAGGCCTGTGTAAATAGTGTATTGTAGGTTCTGAGATATTTATGCAGGAGTAGGACCATCCTTTCCATGTCTTACCTCATTATATAAAATAAAAAAGCACCAAGGAAACAAATTGCACATGTATTTTCCTTTTGTCGTGGAATTTGAGGGACTGGTTTCCTGGTTCTCTATGGATCTCTCAAAAAGGTCGTCTTACTAACTAGCTTTGTTCTCGGCCCTCTGATCATTGTTGGTGCAGTACACAGATGAGGAACAAATCCCAGGTTTGGAATGCTTAAATTGGGTTGGCAATACTCTCGAAGCTGATTTACAATATAAAGATTTTCGCGACATGGTCTTTGCTGAGCTTCAGGTATCCCTCCTGTTCGGGTAACAATCAAACATTTAGTGTCAAATGAAGAATGATAAGTCATTTTATGAACCCAATAACTCAGGATTCTTCTCTCTTATTGTCTCTTTCTTCTTAATTTTATTTTTAATTTTTTTGTCTGTACTTTCCAGTGGAACGATACTGAAATCGATGGAGTCAACAAAGCAATTAATATTCGGGATAAGTATTTTCCCTGCATGAAGGACCTTACTATTGTTTGGATCCTCGATGTACACATTCTTAACATTTTACTGTTGATATATCAGGTTTTTATTATGGAATCATTGGCTGACATGTCCATGTAACATGCCTTTTTCAGGACTGGGGTAACTATACCTACTTACAACAGATGTATTGGGAAAAGATTGACATGATGTGTCAGCTGTGGTATCGGGGTGTGGAGAAAAAGGTTAGATTATCACTATTTTTTTAATTTGCTTTGCGTTCAGTTTTTCAGCTTCACATGTATCTTCCAGTAATGCTTTTGCATCTTTATTGTAGCAGTTTCGAAAGGCAGAGTTTCGAAAAGCAGTGTGTGATATCTATGAATGGTGTGACGATTTTTTAGTAAAAGATCTTGTAGGTTTTTGTACAGCCTTTGATTAATATTAGCTTCTATGTTATTGGATCTTCCTTTCTTTATATTATATATGATGAAAAATGTTGACTCAGGGTAACTTATTTCCACTGATACCTTTTAAATACTTTCAATTGCTTACATGCTATTAAATCCCAAACAGTTACCAGTTAGCGTACACTATCAAGTGACCAACCACACATTATAAAGCTAGGTGCGATTTTTGCGCAGAAGCCAACATTGAAACAATTTTTTTTTGAGTTTGACTAGCTGAGTCAAAAAGGAAACAAATAGTTCTCAGGTGGCTGGTAGTCAAACCAGTATCTCTCTAGAATTTTTGTTTTAGAGCTGTAAGAGACCAACATTGAGACGCTATGTTTGATGATTCTTTTACATTTTGCTTTCTGATGTCATCTACATATCTATTCATATGGATGTCTTTTTCTTCTTCTTTGATGCTGCAGTTTAATAAAATTCAGATAATTAAGAAGTACATTGATGGCAGCTTGGTAAGCATACTAACCGATGTATTGGTATTCACGTATGCAGTCTGGCATATAAACATGCTTCCAAACTTATTTTTCTGAAGTTTTGTTTTTCATTATCTACTAGAAAAAGGGACTGAACCGGAAGGCTGACTTGCTGATACAGGAATGGTTTGAAATTTATAAGGTGCGTGTGTTTTTTCCATCTTTATTTTCCTTAAAATTTTTGGTGTCTGTGGCTGTGTTGATTTAGTGTTCAATTTTTTCAGTCGACCCCTGAGCCTAAGTGCCATGAAGGAAGCTATATCTTATTCGTGAAGGAGAAGATAAGGAAGGCCATACAGCTTGGGATCATCCAAAAGGTTAGCACTCTTGCTCTCTGCCTTCTTTGTTGGCTGTTAACTCGTCTTCCCCCCAACCCCATACAGCCCACCTACCCTCTATTGGTTCTTTGGTTATTTTGTTTTAGTAATGCCCTTCTTTTGTCTCATAGGAGGATGTGGAAACGTGCAAAGCAGGTGCTCAACTTCTAGAGGAAATTGAGCAAAAAAACCCAGGTTTTTTCGATTACAGAGAGCATTGATGGGCTGCTCGTTGATCTCTGTTTTGTGGGAAATGTAAGGCATGATTATACTTATCTTTCTTCTTCTGTGTGCGTATTCGTATGAGCTTTTATAGTTATATATGCTTGTTTTTCTTGTACATTGTTGACAACCTGTGTGATTTAATATTTCTAATTTGTCTTGTAATTTAAAGTAAAATACTAATGCAATATATTTATCTCTGTCGAATGGTTTGAAATGCAAGAAATGGCTTCTTGACTATGTGATATACAGATCGTAACAGGATGAGCACGGACTGAGCATGATATAGCCGGTGTTTATCATGTGTACTGAAAAGTTTAAATTAGGTACTTTATTAATTTATATATAGAGAGAGAGAGAGATAGACTAGTCCTTTGAATAGGATCAAGAGGCTTTCCTATTCACTTTTTAGCCGACGGATCGGATGAAGATTGGTGAACAGATGATGAGATCTAGCTGCTAAGAATTAGATCGCTGAAGGAGCCAACTCTTTAATTTTTTTCATCCACTTTCGCATTTCCGTCTCTTACTCCCTCCGTTTCCTCTCCCTCTCCTCGCTCCCTTCTATTCTCCGCTCTCTCTCCACCTAGCTCGAGCAATAGATCATCCAACTTACCGTCTCTCTCCTCTTCTTCTTTTGTTTTTGCGTTCCCTCTTTCTTCAGCAAAACAAATAGCTTTCATGAACCCTTTCTTTCTTGCCTCATCACCCTATATGAACCCACGACCTTTTCTTCACTTGTGAACTCAGGCCTCAGCTGAAAAAGTAACATGATTATTCTCTCTCTCAATTTCTCATGCTAGTCGTGGGATCTGATGGACGATTGAATATCAGGAACTCTAATTAATTAAAAAAGGTTGTTAAATTTTTTTCCGCCTCCAAATTTGTATGATTTCCTTTGCGCACATCATAGTATATCAAATAAATGTTATATTCTTTATTCTTTGATTTTCTATCCTATTGTATACTTGTTTAAACATGATCAATCTTAGATTACAATATAGCATATGATGTTCGTGCATTTTATTTCTTTTTTACTGAAATACGATTATTGTTAATAGTGACACCTCGTCCCGTGTAGCCACGACTACACGGCACACACGAAATGCCCGTTGCGGATGCTTGTTGCACCCGCAAGGCTTAATTAAGTCTAATTTATAAATTAAAGTTAATTATATACAATTATTATACATGTCAAATTTAAATTTAAAGATATTTAATGAAATGTAATACAAATGCTACGGCAGTCTGGTTCTATAGGTTGCTAATTATGAAATCTAATGGCCTGCTACTCATCTAGCTGTCCAGCACTCGATCTGAAACCTGAAACCCACAACTAATTGTGAAAACAATGCAAAAGTAAGGAGTGAGAAAAAATATATAATTTATCTCAGTAAGGTATTTAATTCTAGCCACACGATACTCAGCTATACATGTTTTGGAACTAATTACTGACCAAAAAAAATAATAATAATGTAAGATCTACAAACATATATACAGTACAAATCAGTCAGACATCATACAAATATGAAATGCACTTAGAAGCCAATATTTAACAAAGTTCCAATTGCAAGTAAGACAATTTTTTAATGCTTCGAATTTGGCCATCTATTCTAAATGCAAGCCTGGTAATTAGATCAATCAGTCGGGTCAAATGAGAGTTTTTCGGTTGCTCACAAACCAATATATGCATACACAATTAAGAGTTTTTCGGCTACTCACAAACCAGTCCGTTTGGACATTGAGTTTTTCGACAACACACAAACCAATTCCTAAGGACATGGAGTTTTTCGGCTGCTCCCAAACCAGCCCCTCTTGGACATTGAGTTTTATTTTACTTGAAACTCACAAACCAAATCAATTCAATTTTAATTCAGACAATAGATTTCAAGTATTCCATTATTCACATTTTAATCCAATCGACAGCCATTCAATATGCATATTTTGATTAACACATTTAATCCGAAAAATTATCCTCAACCTTTGTGAGTAAAAATTTTTATTTCGATTAACTAATTTTAATTTTATTCTTAAAATGTGATCCAAACAATATGATAATAATTATTTTTATTATTATCGTAAATGTTATAATTATTAGTAATATTCTTTTGTAGTAATAATAATAAGCAAATTATTATTATAATTTTTCATATATTCTTATTCGTAATAAATCATCCAAACAACATATCGTTATTCATGAATAGATAATTCTACCGAATGTAAATTCACAATTCATATTTACGAATAAGCTATTTATTCTTATTCACTTCGCTTAGGCGTCTTTGGATGTGGAGTGAATAAGAAATATGAGTAAGGAATAAAGAATTTGGACTTATTCATATTTCTTATTCGTATTTTAGGTTTTTGTTAGAATGTAATAAGCACCTGTTATTTATGTGTTGTTTGATTTCACGTGAATAAAACTATGCTTCCCGAATAGGCTTATTCAAACGCAAACCTTAGTAATTAGGATTATTCTGGGTTGGCTCTCAGGAAAAAAAAAATCGGGGGTGATAAAGATCATCCCCAAGATCCATCATCCCCATCATCCCCAGTGGGAACACATTTTAGTTTTTTCTATTTTTAGAATATTTTTTGTCTCCACTATTTGTCTCCCTCCTATTCCAGTGGGAACACAAGTCAATCTCCAATATATTTGGGACAACAATTACTTATATTAACTACAACAGCTACATAAATAACTTCAACAGTTATATATATTAACTTCAACGGTTACATATATAACATATTAACTTCAATAATTACATATATAATTTCAATAGTTACATATATAACTTTAACAGTTATATATATTAACTTCAACAGTTATATATATTAACTTCAACAGTTACATATATAACATATTAACCTAAACTGTTACATATATAATTTCAACAGTACATATATAACTTCAACAGTTATATATATTAACTTCAACAGTTACATATATAACTTCAACAGTTATATATATAAACTATTAAGAAAAACAGTGGGGACCAAAAATAGAAAAAATGAGAGAGAGAGAAATAGTGGGAACCAAAATAGGAAAGGATGAGAAGAAGAGAAACAGTGGGGACCAAAAATAGAAAGGATAGGAGGGAGAACAATTTCGAATAAATTCACCAAAATAGTGGGGACCAAAAATGTGTGTTCACACTGGGGATGATGGAGGATGATGGAATCTAGAGGATGGTCTTAAGCAATTCCGAAAAAAATGCATGTATTAAAATATCGGGGGTGATAAGGATCATCCCCAAGATCCATCATCCCCATCATCCTCAGTGGGAACACGTTTTAATTTTTTCTATTTTTAGAATATTTTTGGTCCCCGCTATTTTTCTCCCTCCCATCCCAGTGGGAACACAAGTCAATCTCCAATATATTTGGGACAACAATTACTTATATTAACTACAACAGCTACATAAATAACTTCAAGAGTTATATATATTAACTTCAACGGTTACATATATAACATATTAATTTCAATAAATACATATATAACTTCAATAGTTACTTATGTAACTTCAACAGTTATATATTAACTTCAACAGTTACATATATAACATATTAACCTCAACTGTTACATATATAATTTCAACAGTACATATATAACTTCAACAGTTATATATATTAATTTCAACAGTTACATATATAACTTCAACAATTATATATATAAACTATTAAGAAAAACAGTGGAGACCAAAATTGATTTTCTTTACTAACGACACGAAGTCCTTACCATAAAAAGGTTGAAACAAAGTGGCAGGGAAGCAAAAGTCTCGGCTTTCCAAAGAAAGAGAATTGGAATCCGTACAACGGTCTAGAAAAAATGGGAGAGAGAGAAATAGTGGGGATCAAAATAGAAAAGGATGAGAAGAAGAGAAATAGTGGAGACCAAAAATAAAAAGGATGTGAGGGAGAACAATTTTGAATAAATTCACCAAAATAGTGGGGACAAAAAATGTGTGTTCACACTGGAAATGATGGAGGATGATGGAATTTAGAGAATGTTCTTAAACAATTCCGATTAAAATATATCTTTTGAAAGATGTTAGCTTTTCAAAAGAATATTTCTATAATATAAAGTCTATATCAGTAAAGTTTGTATATAAATAAAGATTTCTTCAAAATACTGAAACAGCATATAATGACAAAACTATACGATTAGCCGCACCAATTGATCCGAGAAATCGGACATATCGCCCTTTTCCTTTTCCAACCTTCTCACTTCGGCTTCGTTTGGTGCGTTTTGATGCGTTGAGAAGGAGGAAGAAGAAAGAAGGGAAAAAATAAATTATAAACAATCTAAACTCTTCACAAAATTACACACTTTCCAATATTTATTTCCACTTCTTTCCTTTTTCTCTTCTTCCCACAACTATCCAAACGGAGCCTTGAATGCAGGAATAAAAAAATAAATTTTTTCTACTCCTAAATTTATTATAAATAATTCAAACTCTTCATAAAGATACATTTTCCAATATTTCTTTTCTTATTCTTCTTATTCTCACACCATCCAAACGAAGCCTTCCGTAATTGTTTAGCTCCTAGTTCAGTTCCGTATTTTTATAATTTTGGAGTATTTAATAAATCAATTTGGGTAGAATAGCATTGTCCCGACCGTTGGTTGGCATAAACATGCGGCCGACATAAAATTGGTCTAGAAGAATCTGTAGTCAGTCGAAACAACTCGCGACTGTAAAGTTTCAAAAAATAATAATAATAATAATAATAATAATAATAATAAATAAAATACTCGTGTGACTGTAAACAATTCTAGCATTTTGTTTGGATATAATGTAGAGAAGAGGAGAAGAAAATATTTTTAATTATTTTATTTCGTTGGATATAATAGAAAGTTAAAGTTAATGCCGTTTTATTTATTTGATGTTCTATACTTATCAGCAATTTATATTTTTATTATTCTCAAATTGAGAGTAAAACAGAGGTAAATTAGACCATTAATAAAATGTAAAAAAAACAAAAATTAGAAGTGTGAAGGAATAGGATGTGCCAATTTGCATCTTGGTCATTAATAATTGGAAGTTTGGAACATTCTATTCTATTTACTATTCACTATTTACAAACCTTCTAAACTCTAAAGCCAAGCCCAAAAGTAATTTAATAATTGGAACATTCGTCGGTGCACCCAACGAACTAGGAAATGATCATATGATTTGTGAGCCTGAAATATAGAAAACTGATTGAAGCGAATTTGCTTTCGTTGCGTAGTCATTCTCACGTACCAAACACAAGGACACAGCAAAGAACCGAGGTTCCCTTGGTCGAGCGCTGAAACATGACACCATGAAGCGGGTCACTCCAGGTAGACCATGTTTAGTTAATAGTTAATATTCATAAAATGTCATGTCAAATGACGTAATGTTTGTTTGTCCTTGTGAATTCTTATGCAGCTGACCCGGCAACATTTCAGGTGGTTTTGTATGTGTAACAGATGAACCGAGTTGACAGAAATGCGTGCTACACTGCTACTTATTCTAATTCCCATCCTCTCCAACAGATGTTCAATCATCAAAGATCTGTCAATTGATATGAATGATTATGACCGAATTAGCAATATTCAATTATTATGCCGTTGAAACTGGGTCATTTGGCCAACAGAGTTTCATTATTTCAAGCCTTGTAGTAGCTTGTTATGTTCAGATAGGGTTTTTTCATCAACAAAAAGTCAAAAACTGAACTCGTAAATAAATTGCGAGCAAATGAGCAATATATACAATAGAGACTAGAGAGTTTCTTTTATGTGAAAGCAAACTAGTTTTAGCCAGTCTGCGGATGTTATTAATTCTTGTTATGACTTTAAATTTTTAAATATCATTAATAATTGGATGTTTATTAAAGTATTGATCTCAAATTCCCTGGATGTTAATGGCTGGAGCTACCCTACAAAAATACACTAAATAATTAGGAAAAGGAAATGCCAACAACAAGTCATCTCCACTTCCCTACTGGTATATATGTATATATTGATCGATCATATGGGAACAGAGTATGATCCTACCAGTCTATTGTACAAATTCAGATGGCCAAAGATTCTACAAAGCATGCTCTTCTTGGCATTCTTCTCATTCCATTGATCTATGCCTTCGTGCTTCGCTTTGATGCAACCTCCTTACGCTCATGTATTCCTCGTCCAGCTTTAGTTTAAGCTTGATCCTTTTGGACTCTGAATAAGTAAATTGTAAATCCGAGCGTTTGCATTTTGTTTTGTTAAATGCAGGGGCTATTCAATTGCGAGAACCACAAAAAGAAACTGATGTCGGTCAAGAACAGTTGAGAAATCAGGATGATGAGTTTAGAGTACCAAGCAAAGAAAATAGCATAGATGCTGAAATTACAAGGTTAAACCTACAACAATTGCTAACAGGTAGGTTGTTAAGTACTGATACCAAAACATATAAAAGACAATTATCATTAAATGCTAAAAGTAATTCGATTAACTACATTTAGATTGATCCCAGAAATAAACACAAGAAAAACAACTAAGTTAATTTTTTTGGGGAAAAAAAAAGACGTTAGCCATAATATTCTGACTGTATGTTAATCTTAATTTTTTACCTCAATGATCTATGATGGTAATTGATTTGGAATTGAAATAATCAACAGGAAAAAGCCAGGAAGACCTGCTCCAGAATGAAATAGCCTGCATTGCCACAACATATTCTGACATGTGTATCACCACATCGGCTGTCGCAATCCACATTACCACATCTAACACCACCAACTTATACCTAACCGGCAATCAAAAGCTTCCCTCGGGCACAAGCAATATCACCATCCGCCCGTACCCACGAAAAATAGATCTGCCTGCAATGATACACACCTCCCCAGTTAACCTCCATCAGGCCAACGCGACTGCTGCAATGCCACCTTGTGATGTAAACCATGCGGTCCCCGCTGTCATCTTCTCCACAGGTGGATTTGCCGGCAACTTTTTCCATGATATCAACGATCTTCTCATCCCACTATTTCTCACTTCTAGCCTTCTCCGCCCCAATGTACAACTCATCTTGACTGACTATGAGTCGTGGTGGGCAAAGAAGTATCAACGTGTGCTCTCTGCTGTCTCCTTCTATGACATTATAACTTCCCCAACTAATGAAGTTGCAAGAAAGATTCACTGCTTTCCAGGGGCTGTTGTGGGGCTCACTTATCACGGCCATCTGTCTTGCAACAAGACAAAAGCACCAGGAAACCTCACCACCGTTGACTTTCTACATTTCCTTCATAGTTCTCTATTTCTTAAAGCACATGAACCACCAAAATCAGTAGCAACTCAAAAGGAGAAACCTCTAATGGTACTAATCTCTCGCCGCAACTCAAGGACATTACTCAATGAGGAAGAAGTAATCAACCTTGCTAAAGAAGTCGGTTTCAGAGTCGAGATTGCCACACCAAAGGCAATGTCAGACCTTCAGTCGATTGCTGAGCTAATACATAGTTGTCGTGTTCTATTGGGAGTGCACGGCGCAGGTCTGACAAACATGGTATTCCTTTCACCGGGTTCAGTGCTGGTTCAAGTAGTCCCGTGGGGTTTAGATTGGGTCTCAAAAGCATACTACCATCAACCAACATACGGAATGGGGCTGAAGTATGTGGAGTACAAGATAAATATAGAGGAAAGCACCCTCATTGAGAAGTACCCAATCGACCACCAAGTTATCGTGGACCCACTTTCTATACACAAAAAAGGTTATCAGGTGAGCAAGCCTATTTACATAGACGGGCAAAATGTGCGCCTCAACTTAACAAGGTTTAGGAAAACTCTTGAGACAGCCATGCAGCTAGCTGAATTTTAATCAGATCAGGGATGTGAGTATAGCACATCCTTCGACACTGAGACCTGAGTCGCAGAGACTTGGTCGCAGTACCAGATGCAACAGAACATCTACACATACTGGTTAACAATTTTTGACAGAGAATGCATGTTTATTCGCAAATGAGCCGTCCATGTCTCCAAAGCTAGTTGTACCAACCAGTGGGTTGTTATTACTACAAGAGGCACTTGATGCAAAACAAATTGTTAGTTGTATTTGAAGCCTTCAGTGTTATTTAGAAACTTCCTTAAAAAAAAGTGTTATTTAGAATTTAGAAAGGAGATAATTGTACTCATATTTTTTTTTTACTGATTGCATCAGTTTTGTAAGACTTAGCAAGAGGATCTCACATTAATGTAGTCCCTTCTTAAAGGGTGAAACTGCATATATATACCCGATTGAATTTAGATTGAAGCACCCTTTTAATTTTCCTTTATTTTTTTCTGGAAATAAGTATGGAGCGCCCAAAACTTTTCCTGAAGGAAAAGGTATCCAACATATCTGTCATCCCAAATCCGGAAGCTGCAATCAATTTTGCAAAAGTAAAACTGGCACGGCAAAGTATTCATTTCTATCTTTGTTGCTACACTGCTACAGTTTCATTCATACCACCACCACAACAAGATGCAAAAAGAACAGGAGGAGAGAAGCAATTTAAGCCAACAAATGGATTTCACTAGATATACATAGGATGATCACAAGATGTTTCATATTCATAATTAAACTAATTACGGATATACAAATGGTAAAACTTATACCTTAAACTAAAAACAACTATTGCCAACTACTATATCTAGTAAATATCATCTATGGAGAGAGAATAACCCGATAGACCGTCCAAAATTCCAAAAGATCCAAAAGCAGATACAAACTATGAGTACATCTATCACCAAGTCAGAATATATTTCCCCCTTCCAAATGACGTGTTTTAGCTCTTGTTCCTGAAAAAATAAATAAATTTATGTCAGAAAACTTCTCTCTTAGGGCTAAACATAACTTCAAGTTTGAAAATTAAAAATAAAATGGAATGCTGATCAAACCTCTTGAAGACCTTTCTGCTTAAGAGGAAGGCCCTGGTCAGCTTTCTCAAGACAATAACGCAGCAAAGCAACTATGTTCAACTCAGTGTGATAATCATCTATACCTAAAATTCATAATTCTCTTGTTAGGTGAAATGATATTATTACGAACCCATACAATGTATAATAAATAGCATTACCTGGTATACAAAAGATCTGATAAAGCGGAATGCCAAGTAATTCTTTTATAAAGTCGAGAACAGAAGATAACTCTGCAGAAGAGAGTCGATCTCCATTTGTTACTACCACTGCTGGCCTGTTACCTGCAATATAATGTAAAATTAATTATTGCATAACTTACTTTGCTCGATTTGATTAAATTTTGAAAGGGACCCTTCCCCAACCCCCTCACGCCCTCACCCAATCTACAGCCAGTAATGGATATTTTGGGTCCTCTACTGGTATGTACAACCTGGCAGCACAACTCTGAATGAAAGGAGATACTAATTCAGTGGGTCATGAACTCTGATAGTTTTTTACTTGATTATAAAAAGAAATTAATCCAAAGAAGTAAAACAAATTAAAAATCAAAAGAGCACACCTCTGAATGAAAGGAATGGGTAATTGAAAGTGTCATGAACCATGTCCATGTAGCGATCATCCTTTCTATCAATTGATTCCAGAATAGAAACTGCATCAAGATTTAATATAACATAGTTGACCATCCTCCTCTTATTGAGGCTAAGTTTAAGTTTAGAGTTGCCATGACAAACACCGTTTTTCATCCAATCTTGAAGGATGGTGTGATTTTCTTCAAAAAAGTCGGGCCAGCAGGGTGTATAAAAAACACATATTGAAGTTGAATCCTTAAGTATCATGTGCTCTTGAAGGGTGCCCCAGCCAGGCGTCATGTTGAAATCATCTGCAAATAGCAGTTTCTTATTCATGTAAACCAAAGGCATCAATAAATAGGGTTTAATCAATTGCAACTTGGATATTGATTGTAAAATTGGGGCTGAATAAAACAACATCAAATTGGTTATTGAAGAAGCATAAAATTAATTACCTGGAGCAGGTGTGCTCCAAATATCGTCAAAGACGCTCTTTATTTGACTGACAAGAAGGGCCTTGCCCTTGCCAGGGTCGCCGATCAAAAGCAGCGTCGTTGTTTCAGGGATTTCAAATTTCTCGTCTCGAGCTTCGTCATCAATAAAATAACCTGGTTTATACCTTCGGACGAAGAAGTCTCGAGAATTCAGGAGAGCGCGAGCGCGCGCGTAGTCGGAGAGGCGATCGGCGCACTGCTCCTCCGCGGGCAGTTTGGTAACTTGAGATTCGTCGGAGCTGGAGGCATCGGCATCGGCATCGGAGGAATGTTCTCCCGTCGGGCAGCGACCTCCTCCCATACTGATAGTCTAGTCTACTCACTGTTTTATTTATTTTTCTATTTCTATTTCTATGAGAAATATGAGGAGAAATATCCTGATATTATGCCTCTCTTTGCTTTGCGCCACCTCATTATATACTTCGGTGCTAAGTATACTTTCCCTTGACGCTATGTTTGGAATTGGATATAAGAGGAGAGAACAGGAGGAGGAAAAATATAGGAGGGAAAGAAAATGAATGGAATAGAAAGGAAAATTATTACCATTTATTTTGAAAAAAATAGTAATAAAATTTTAAAAATTATAAAATTTAGTTTGTTAGAAGATTTTAATATGTAAATTAGATTTGTCAAATTATAAAAAATTCGATAAAAAAAATCACAATACATAGAATGATCTATGCACCATAGTGCATATTAAATTTTCTCTTATCTCTAATCCAAACAGACTGTTTCGTGCGAATGACGGGGTGAAAGTTTTATATTGGAGACTGCTAACGGCAAGCAAAGGGGACACCAAATAATTGCTAATAAAATATGAAATCAACAATAGGGATTTTCATATTTTTCATAAGTATTAAAATATTATATTGATCTATTTGTGTCGACTTATAGTAATTGTCTGGATGAAAATTGCTATATATATTTAAGAAAGATATATATTGACAATCAATTTTAGTTTGTGATCCCACAAATAACAAAATTGTTATTAAAAAAAATTTAAAATTATTTGTATAGTTTATTAGATAGATTATGCATGAAACTTGACGATTTTTTTTTCTTTTGAGTCATTGGTTAGAGGTCACAAATTAATGCCGATAATTGAACCGTTAATTTTTTAAACAGCTTAATAAATGAACTTTTAGTTTTCAGTTTATAACAAATTTGATGCGCAATCATCTATATAATTTTTTATATTTTAGTTTTATTTTGATAATTAAAATGATTTGTGACCGATTAATTGTCGCCAAATTTGTTATCAATAACCTAACTCCGTATAAAACTCCGTTTGGATGGTGTGGGAATAAGAGGAATAAAGGAAGAAGTATTGGGAAGTGTGTAACTTTGTGAAGAGTTTGGATTGTTTATAATAAATTTGGGAATAAGAAAAAACTTTGGCGACATAGCTCATGCTTTAAAGCTTTGTAGGGCTGTTAATGGGTACGGTACGGTACGGTAGAAGGTATTTTTATACCCGTACTCATTAAACTTTTCTTTACCCATACCCGTTAAAAAAGACTTTACCCGTACCATACTCGTACCCGTTAAGAATTAACGATAAGGGTAGGATAACGGTAGATAACGGATAATAATAATATTATTAATTTAATAAAAATATATAATGTGATAAATAAATAATATCAAATAAATATATAGATAAAGTAAAATATTTAGATAATATTTTAGATATAACAAAAATTATGAAATTTATTCTCATATCAATTGAATTCAAAAAATCTATATAATTAATTATAAATTATAATATAATATAGAATGAAAAATCATCATCATAAATAAGTTTGGATGAAGATCGAAATTAATAACATATCTTTCGAAATATGCTAAAAACTTGATTATATATACATATGTTTGTAAAATATTATCCGTTAGATAATGGGTACGAAATAACCCTTACCCGTATCCATACCCGATAAGATAATGAAAATTTTTCTTTACCCATATCCATACCCGTTAGTCTAACGAAAATAAAATCTTATCCATACCCGTCTTATCGAATACGGTAGAGATAGAGTAAACGGGTAAATGGGTTTCATTGACGGCCCTAAAACTTTGTCGATTAGCTAATCCCATACTTACATTATTTTTTTCTTTTTTCTATTTTTTTTTTTTTTGGTTGAGCTGCCGATAACTATGTCCTATTTTGTTTTCCTTCTTTTCCGAATTTTCCATCACGATTTCCTGTGTCTAACTACGCGCACTGTAAAGTGCAATGGATAAACACAGAAAACAAAAGGCCTGGAGGTGTAGAAATTGTTGGTTCTTTCGAATCTTCGAATACGTACCGCTAGGCCGCGTCATGCACTCATGCTGACGCATTTGCACGATCACGTCATTGTCAATTTTCCATCGGATCATATTCAATCCTAACTTATTAGATTGGTGACTAAAAGTTTGATCAAATATTTTTTTTTACCTGAAATTTCATTTTATTTGAATTGATTTTACATAATTTTGTTAGATCTAATGACATCAAATTAGTTCATTTTAATTACAAAAATTTTCATGAAATGAAATCCCGTGTTAAAAAAGATTCTGATGGGGGTCAAAGTAAGTCGAATGTAGATATGACTTATTTTCATCAATCTCGGATTGAATTGGTGTTCCCAATATATCGGTTGTTACATTTTTTTTTTTTTTTTGCGTGTAGTTAGACGAAGATTTAGTATATTATTTTTATTTTTTTAGCACACGTATAGAACAAATATTAATCTGACTATTCGTATTTCAAAGTTAAAATTGACCTTTAAAATAGAAAGAATTAACGTTAAATTAGTGACTATTTCTCGCTCATCCAAATGTACTCTAGCTAGATTTGCGTGATAATAAAATTTATTATAAATTAATTAGTATTTTAAGTATAAATGAAATATACAATATAAAAAAATATACAAAATATATTAATTTTAGGATATGCTCGGTTACACAAGAATAAGAGAGCTCCTTATTCTTAGATATAGCCACAACCAAACAAAAAATAGAATAAGAAAGAGATCATGTTCTCTTTCTGTTAAGTGGTTTAATTTGGTTTTATTAAGCAAATTGCAACCCCTCTCCTCTATATATATATATATATATATGAGGAGGGTTGTAGTGCCCACACATTTGAATGCCCCCAAATGTTCCAAATTCACTTTTTGGTTACTTTTTCAAAATATAAAATTTAGACTTAAAATCCAAACCTTTGATCTTATTCGATATAATGAGCGATGCATTTTCATATAAATTTTATAAAATTTGAAGTTTATTTGATACTTGATCAAGAGGCTAATATATGAACATAGTAGAATTAATCTGCCATATTTTTAACTAGATTTGTTCAATATTCAATCTCTTGATCAAGTATTAAATAAATTTCAAAATTTATAAAGCTTATTTGAAAATGCATCGCTCATTATATTGAATAAGATCAACGGTTTGGATTCGAATTTTGAATTTTATATTTTGAAAAAAAGTAATTAAAAAATGAGTTTTTGGACATTTGGGGGCATTCAAATTGTTGGCATTGGAACCCTCTTCTATATATATATAGAGAGAGAGAGAGAGAGAGAGAGAAATGCTAAAATACTATGCATAGCACGGATGACTTTCGTACTATGGATTCGTTCTTAAATATAATGCTTCAAACAATCGATCCAAACCGTTCATTATTTTCTTCATATTGAAACCTCATTAGAAACCAAATTTTACATTTTTTTGAATTTTTTTACTAATTTTTTCAGATTTTTGAAAATCGCTATTATTGAAGGGTCCATAAGTTATTAGATTAAGGATTTTCAAAAATCTGAGAAAAATAGTAAAAAAAATTCAAAAAAATACAAAATTTGGTTTCTAATGAGATTTCAATATGAAGAAGATAATGAACAGTATGGATCGATAGTTTGAAACATAAAATTCAAGAACGAATACGTAGCACGAAGGTCATCCATACTATGCATAGAATTTTTAGCAATCCTCTCTCTATATATATATATCGAATTGAGTTTAAGCTATTCGGATCGGCTAGTTATAAAAACACCAATGCAAAACTATCCAATCTAGGTTAAATTTCTATCTAATTTTGAGTCCAAAGATGTTTCCAATTCTTAGTTAAAAATAATATGGTTCTTTGATCATTATAATCTAATTTGATTAAGGGTGTAGATTCAATCTTAGAATAGAATGAGCATTGTAAGTTTAGAATGGAAAGTATACTTATACAAAATTCTTTTGCACCATTATATAATTATATAATTTGTTTTAGCAATTAATGCAAAGAAAAAAAATCAGAAAAATATAGAAAAATAACATAATATGCTTTGCAAATCTTTTGCAAAATTATTGACATAAATTATATTTTGATGATTTTTTTATTTATTAAAATTTTCCCCATAAATTGGATGGACGGATTTGCTAGTTTGGGATAAAAAACATTATGCGAAAATTCCATAGACGGATTTAAGCAGACCAAAGGTGTCGTGTATCCAATATATTTCGTTTTTTTTTTAAACTGTTTTATTAAGTATTTTTAGTATTACGCATGTATATTGGTAAGAAAATGCACATTTGAAGCCCGTGAAACTACGATAATTGTTACATTATTGAACTCTATTAGCTACAAATCATACATTTTATACAATTAATGATATAATATATTAGCATTCTAAAAAATTCTATATACTTTATTGATTCCTATTGTAAAATTTTGTGTTTCCATGTAAGATAGTTTTACTTTGTTTTTTGATTTTTTCTTATGATGATACCCGTGTCGAATTTTTTAAAGTTTTTAAAATATATATATATATATTGCCTCGAAGTTGGATGTCTGTCGAAGTTATTTTTGCAAGTTGCAAAATAAATAAATAAAATAAATAAGAGGTTGTGAAGGTAAGAATGGTCTGATTCCGCACGAAGGAAAGAAAAACGATCAACACGCTTTTCCTCTTTCCACCTCTTCTTCGCTTCCCTTCTCAGGTCCGTCGTCAAACTCTCCTTTCCTTTCCCCAAATCGAAGTTTCTTTATCGGATCGATCGAGTCGACCCCTTCTCTTGTCCTTGCCGTCTTCTTATGCGATCGATCCGCCGCTGCGAGCCCCAGCCCCCAGCGCCCTCGCCCTCGGCATCATGTATAGCAATTTCAAGGAGCAGGCGATCGAGTACGTGAAGCAGGCGGTGCAAGAAGACAATGCCGGGAACTACGTCAAGGCCTTCCCTCTCTACATGAACGCCCTCGAGTACTTTAAGACCCACCTCAAGTACGAGAAAAACCCTAAAATCCGCGAGGCCATCACCCAGAAGTTCACCGAGTACCTCCGCCGCGCCGAGGAGATCCGCGCCGTCCTCGACGAGGGCGGATCTGGCCCTTCTCCCGCCAACGGCGACGCCGCGACCGCCACCAGGCCCAAATCCAAGCCCAAGGACGGTGAAGGAGGCGACGATTCCGAGTCCGCCAAGCTCCGAGCTGGATTGAACTCCGCCATCATCACCGAGAAGCCCAATGTCAAGTGGAATGATGTCGCCGGCTTGGAGAGCGCCAAACAAGCCCTTCAGGAGGCCGTCATCTTACCTGTCAAGTTCCCTCAGTTCTTCACTGGTATGTTGTATGTTCATCGCCTAAAGATTAGTGCTTTAACCTTGATGACCAGTTGAATAACTTACTTGTGATATTGATGATTTGTTAATCCATCCTAGTATAATGGTGATAATAGTTCAACTAGGTATACATACTATCTTAGGTGAATTATTGGTTATATATGAAAACCTTCCCTAGTTCTTTTAAGCTGTGTAACTTTCTTTATCTATGTCCTTAGCTATTTTTTCGCTGATGAAATTAGTACTTCAGTTTTTCATCTTAATGTGATCGTTGAATTGTACAAACACTTATTACAATGGAATATTATAATGTGTCAGTACTACTTGATTAGGATTTTTCACATCTTGTTTCATGTTTATAGGTAAAAGGAGGCCCTGGAGAGCATTTTTGCTTTATGGTCCACCAGGAACAGGTAAATCCTATTTGGCCAAAGCAGTTGCAACCGAGGCAGATTCAACTTTCTTCAGGTTACTAACATTCTTCTTCTTTTTGGATATTGTTATTTGACTGGCTCATGTTGTGATACCTATGAGTTCATGCTATGTATTATTTTTTGCAAGTATTTCCAATCAGTTTTGGACTAAAAGCTTTGTTGTTGTCGTGTTGTATTGTCAATCAGTTTTGGTATTTTGCCACATGACATCTCAAAGATGTTTCCAAGCATTTGGCAACTACCACAGATGGTCCTAATGATGATATTATATTGAGTTAACTGTTGACAATTCTGTCTCTGCTTTTTTAGATTTCTTTTTTCTTTCAAGTCTCTACTAATGAAAAGATCCTTGCATGAAAACATTGTGTTGTTTTTATTCTGATGTTGTAAACTAGATTTCCAATTATTTTGTTTGACTTTTATGGGAAGTTTTGGAGTAATTTAGTTCCGATTTGATGACCTATATTGTCAATTTGATGGTTACGTGTCATGTGCAAATAGCCTAAAGGAAAGTTGTAAATGCCATGTTTTATTGTGTGTTGCATTGCGAAATAATAAGTCAAAACATAAGTGCACAGAACTATACATTATTTATTTTATAGTTTGCTAATCATGTTCTATATCTTTTACCGTGCAGTATATCTTCATCTGATCTAGTTTCAAAATGGATGGGTGAAAGTGAAAAGCTTGTTGCGAACCTTTTCCAAATGGCACGTGAAAATGCCCCATCAATTATATTTATTGATGAAATAGATTCTCTAGCCGGCCAACGTGGTGAAGGCAATGAGAGTGAAGCCTCTAGAAGGATCAAGACTGAGCTTCTTGTACAAATGCAGGTGTGAAGCTATTCTATTCAAACTGGAGCGTTTATTTTTTTTCCCCCTACAGCTACAATACTATTGTAATTAACAGAAGTGTTATCATGTTACTGAGTTGGCATCAATGACCAATGACCAATGACCATTATTGCATATCGGTATGGTTTATTTATCATCTAATTTCCTTAAAACTCTGTGAAGGTTGATTGTTGAAAACTATTGTGGTTCTTATGATTAAATGCATATCACATCCAGCATTTTGCATAATTTTATTGTTAGTATTTCACATTTTTTGTAAGCAACTTCAACAGTGTTAACAAATGTAATCAAGTCAAAACAAAAAGGACTAAATTTTCCTATTTGATTGTCTCATTGACATTGCCTCACTATTAGTTGTCTGGATTGCAAGTCTATTTGGTTCAGCTTATTTGGGAAAAAGAGCACACATTTGAAGTGGTCTAATGGCAAACTGTTTTGAATATACTTTTTATACAAACATTACCCAGCAATTGGTTGACTACAAATATCTCAATAGAAGGTAGAAAGCATAAGGAATGTTTGGCATCACTTGCAAATACTAATAATATTTCTAATTTATTTCCTTTCGTTAGCCCCCTACTTAACTATTGGCATTTGATTTATAGGGAGTAGGTCATAATGATGATAAAGTACTTATTCTTGCCGCCACAAATACGCCTTATGCTCTTGATCAGGTTAGGTGGAATTTCTTTCATTGTCAATTATGTGCTATAGATTTGTATTCCCTTTTTACATCTTCAGATTTAATTACAATTAATTGATATAATTTTTGTGTGCAGGCTGTTAGGCGGCGTTTTGATAAACGTATTTATATTCCTCTACCTGACCAGAAGGCTAGGCAGCATATGTTCAAGGTTTGTTTTTATGCTATGATATCACGATGTGTTTGTGATTCTTTTTACTGGTTCTGAAAAGCTATAGTAATGTCATATAAGGTGTTTGCCAAGGTGGAATATACTGGATTAGAAACCAATTATCAGTGAAGATACCTTGCCAATTTTGCTTTTAGGCCTCTCTATTTCTACTGAATGGAGTAAGATAGTCCATCAGGTGCGGATGGGGTGTGGTTTTGGGGGTGGAGGCGTGGAATATCTATTTGGTAGAAATGATAGTTGGAAGAATAGACCAAAACTGAGCTCCAGTCCTGCCTGACATGAGTAGGATGAAGTTGAAAGGCTCTCTATTCTTATTCTTAACTACACCTTTTTTTATTCCATACACCATAAGCAATTTCCTTATTCTTAATTGTACTTTTTCTGTACACCATCACATGCAATTTTATTCATTGGGGACATGCTGAACTTATCGAAACAATCCATTCCGTTAGTGTTGTTATTCAGATTTTCTTTTCACGCAATTCAGATATACCCATTGTTATTATGCATTTATGCTTACTTTCCAATCATAGCTATTAGTCCAGTACTGGTACTGGTAAGAGCATATGCACTTGTTCATCTATCTCTGTTGATACAATTTTGAATACAGCAATCCTTTTATTTTAAGACTGGAGATGGGATTTTCATATGGATATGTCATGATGAATTGTAGATTAGAATGTCAGGTTTTAACAAAACAATCCGAGAATTACTTAATTTTGACACCTTACTGTTTTCATGCATTGGATGTTTGAATGCTGCTATTTTATAATGTACTGGTAAAATAGTGCTGACTTCATTGATTATTTGTATATTCTGAATTGCTCATGGTAATTAGTTACGCTATTTCAACAAAACAATCCGAGAATTACGTAATTTTGACACCTTACTGTTTTCATGCATTGGATGTTTGAATGCTGCTATTTTATAATGTACTGGTAAAATAGTGCTGACTTCATTGATTATTTGTATATTCTGAATTGCTCATGGTAATTAGTTACGCTTATTTGGTACAAAGAATGTTATTATTGTTACCATAATTACAAACCTTTTATTCATTGGAATGTATAAATATCAATTGATATAGGTGCATCTTGGAGATACACCTCACAACTTGGTTGAAAGCGACTTTGAATACTTAGCAAGCAAGACTGAAGGATTTTCTGGTTCAGATATTGCTATTTGTGTGAGTAATTTTTTTTTTTTTTTTTACTTTCCTATAGCAATAAAATGGCCTTCACTGGTCTGACTTGTTATACTTCAAGTTCTTTGTAAATTGTACCTGGCTGCTAACCCAAAGGTTAAGCTCTTTCTAACTGATCCATGCAAAATGGACTCGACTTTAAAAAAAAAAAATTCAATCTATGCTTGGAGAAACAAGTTTTTCTGTTATGGTTGGGGAGATGGATAACAATTTGTAGATTGAGATCCTCAGCCAAGCAGTAATGTGCTGCATGTGGATCAGACAGTGCTGTTTAGTCAAGTTGGTGCAGGTTTTCTTGAGATTTATAGAACCATACCCCCCCCCCCCCAACACACACACACACACACATTCATTCCCCCCTGAAAATCCACACAGACCTGTTGCTGCATGGCTGAGGACAAGGATCCCAAGTTATGTACAATGAACCTTTTATTTCCCCTCTTTTATATCTATATTGTAATACAATAATCCAATAGGGTTGCCAATGAAGTAAAATATCCTTGTAATTTGCAATTTGTCAGAGGCTCAAATTTTGGCTCTGGCCATTTTATCATTTGATAAGAAGGGACATAAATGTCCTCACTAATGCCTGTTTGCATGATCAGGTTAAGGATGTGCTGTTCCAGCCAGTACGGAAAGCACAAGATGCCATGTTTTTTTACAAGACCCCTGATGGTTTGTGGATGCCATGTGGGCCCAAACAACCAGGCGCTGTTCAGACCACCATGGCTGAGCTTGCTTCCAAGGGCCTTGCATCCCAGGTACCAACTCTTTTGTCGGTGTGCATGCTCACTGCGTGCACGCATGCCAACTCAAGCACAATAAAATCACAATCCCCCAATTTTGATGTCAGAGGCCAACATTTTTTTTTTGTCAATGGTGGATCTGTTTTTGAACATTGAATTTGGAATTTTATCTGTTTGGGTCGCTAATATTGATGTCTTAAATCTAGTTACCCTGTGCATGTTTTCATTGGAAAAAGTAACAGTGGTTAAATTTGTTTAAACATCAACGTATGGATGATATAAAAATTCAGTAACTAAAAAACAATTTTTTTGGTAAAGTTACCCTTTGTGACAATTTACCAAAAGTAAAACCTGTAATAATTTTGAATCCCTCGAAATCTAAATCATTGTATTTGTACGTGTAGTTAGAACATAGTATGTGCTTCTTCACTAGTTTAAGTAATCTGTACTGGTTTTAATCAATTTGAATTTTTCTTGGAAACTTGAGACATGCTGGATTCAAGAAGGGCTGCAACTGTGTCAAATTTGAAGGATTATCTTTTCAATTCACATATGTGACCATGGGGCTATTCTTTGTTGTTATCTCAAGATTGTTAGGATTGAATTCCATATGTTAGGACTTAGAAATGTTAGCTTTTATTTTGCAATTACGATGAGCATTTGAAAGGGCTTTTCCCTTATTCATTCTGTCTTCTTCCTAACATAAGTTTTGCTCTTTTACCAGATTATTCCTCCCCCAATCACTAGGCACGACTTTGAGAAGGTGCTGGCTCGGCAGCGACCAACAGTCAGCAAAAAGGACCTCGATGTGCATGAGAGGTTCACAAAGGAGTTTGGTGAGGAAGGTTAATTTAATTTTTAATAAAATTTGTACAACCGATGCAAAAGGTAGAAAGTGTATATTTTTCTTACTGAATTATTGTGTGGGATCTTATTGTATTTGGGGGAAATCATGTAGTTGCTCATTTACTCAAATACGAAATTTGCCTTTGCAGTGGTCGGAGCAGACCCTTTGTTATACTTATTTCACTGAATAGCTTGTTCCCTACTTGGAAAAATTTTTTCCTTCTATGCCTTGAGTTGCCAACTGGACCCTTCGTCATACTCATTTCACTGAATAGCTTCTTGTCAATTGGTGAAAGATTTGCTGCTTTTCTGTCCATAATTTACCAAAATATGGTTTCCTGTGATTGCACTTCATTCTGTACTGTACCTCCCTTGAGTTGCTGTCTCTGTTTGCTTATGCAAAGAGCTATGAGCCTTTAGTTCGTGGTATGATATGATATAGGAGCGATCGTCTGAGAAAACACTTCCTATTGTAACAGTGGTGAATTGTATTCTTATAACACTCGGTATGTGCTGCACCGACATATTGCTCCTGAAAGTAGTCAAATTTTTACTTCCCTTCAGGATAGTGATTATATTGCGCTTGACATAAAATCACAATCCCCCAATTTTGATGTCAGAAACCAAAATGAACACTTGCTTCCATTTTCGGTTGTTATGTTTTAGTGGATGGTAGGCACTGTGCTTAAACAAAATATTAACGGAGCGCGGCAATTTGATGAAGCATAAAAATTTTGATAAATGAAAGATTCAAGGTAAAGATTAGATTAACTATCTAAGATTTACCAAAAAAAAAATGTAAAAATTTGATCCCTCGTAACTGAAGGATCGTGTGTATAATTAGGGCGCATCAGGTGTTGGATAAGTGTAGCATTTCAGTAATCAGAGCTTTCTTCAAGAAGTCATTTAATGAGTGATGAATATGAGATTTCCTTTGTACCTCAGATTGGGCCCATCGTTTATATATGTTATCAGAATAATTTGTTATACATATTTATGTTAAATTACTCTGCGGCCCTCTGGCCGACTATATTCCTGCCCGCGTTTACACGCTGTCAGTGCGGCTCTGACCTCTTTAAAGGTGTCAGTTTTTTTGTATTAAATTTCTAAGGATATCATGTTGTGAAGGTGTGAAAGCATCCCTCTACTTAACCTCGAATTATATTATGTTTTTCATAAACTATTACCATATATAAAATGTAAATCTCTCATGTTAGGATCTATCAGGACCTCAGGGGATTTTCTCACACGCTGTTTGCTTTTTATAGTTTTGTATCTCTGTTATGTAATTTGACTTGGAATTCGATTTGTTTATTTTTTTTTACTTTTGTTGTGTAATATGAAGATGGTACTTGGACCCTGACTGAGGTTTGCTTTTGGAATCTGTCCTTTTGACTTTTTTGAGTAAATGTAGATCTATATACGAGCTTCTGAAACTGACTGAAATTATTAGATCTGTTTTCATCTGGTTTTAATGAATGGAGTAAATTACACTGAGAGCCTCCGAAGGATTAATGACTCACTGTTTCAGTCCAATAAATTACACATATCTGACTTTTTTTTCATCATATAGGCAAAATTTGTAATGAAAAAAAGTAGTAGAGATCAATATTGTTGAAACTAAATATCCCATCCACTTTTTCCCCCGAGATATTAATACGGTACCACTTTTTTTGAGTAAAAAATTGTCTTATGACGGAAAAATAAACAACAAAAACTTACAGAAAATTAACTTAAATTCGGGATGTAAAAGTTACCAAGTATTAAGTGATGGAGCCAAGTAGGGACAAACCTAGGCACTTGCTTTATGTATTGTGCATGGGCTAATTTTCTTTTTTATTGTGCCTGAGTTGTTTTTGTAATTTTTCTTCTCTTTCTGCCTAGTCCTGCATAAATTTTTGTCTGGATCCGTGCAAGTATTTTCAACTGCGAAACGAGGCTGGATTGTCCTAACATTTATGATAAGTGATAACAGGATTCCAGTCTTCACTAAAAATAACGGATTTAGTTTATTAACGTAATTAACTTTTAACAATCTTCAATTCTTCATGGAAAATATTTTGATCGTTTATTCTTTACTAGTTATGCAACCTCCATCAAAAGAAGTTAGTAAGTTGCATTTTTGTTGCAGTAAGTCGTGATAAAATATGAGAAACGACTTTGCGCGTTTCTACTATCAGCTAGGACAGGAGTATTGGATTCTGTTGTATTTTCAGTTGGTCCAGTACAACTAATGTGGAGTTCATGAATCATAATGGAGTTCATTGAATTTCTAACGGTCCAAAAAGAATTAAATTTTCCAATTAAGAATTGGAGCAGGTTATTAAAGTAAATGGTCCAAAATATAAATGTTGAAATGGAGAGTAGAATGGTAGGTTCCTTTCACTCAATGATAAACAATTAGCAAAAGTCTTAAAACGGTAAAATAAAAAAAAAAACATGAAGGTAAAAGTTCTGATTATTTCCAATGGAGATGCGGAATGTCAAACCTGTAACTTTCAACGTGGAAGAAAATTATCTCATCTACCTGTGCTAGAAGTGATTTCCAAAACGGCAAATTTAATTTACAAATTGACATTTGTAACACTCATGCAGTTGGTAAGTAGAAAAACCAAAAACTTAGAACTCAAGATTCTGATTGGTAACCTTCTTTTCTTTCAGAATACAACAAAATATATTTAAATCATTTTCATTCTATTTTAAAGATGTATGGTGCAAGATCGCGGGTTCAAATTCTGCTAGGTAGTCTCTGCCTATTTCTCCAAAAAGATCGCGGGTTCAAAATCGGCTGGGTATCTTTATGATATTTAATTTCCAAGTAAATTGAAGAGTTTGACTCTTATTTTTATCTTCAAACCGAAAAAATCTACTTGGAAGAACTCAAGTCATTCTTCTTAGACTGCATCATTTCTTCGATGTATATTCTATTTTAGTGCGGAATAAAATTGAAATGCAAAACGCCCCAGAGTAAAAACAGGAAAATGCATGCCCCACTGGCCATCAGTAGTAATTAGTTAATATTAATATTTTAAGATATCATCTCCCACTAGAAGCCAATGGATTTGATACACGATAAACACACAAGCTGCACCTAGCTATTTCTTGTTATTATTTTTGGATGCACTTAACAATTGTTCATACCCACCTGGATGTGTTCCCATGGGTCCCACTCACCTCTCCCAATATAGTCTTGTACTCTTGTTTCTTGGTTTTCTATTAATCAAAACCGCTGCCGACTGCCAATTCCACTATGACCGAACACCAGTTCCTGTTTTGGTTAACATTATCATTTAACAAACCACCACAAATATAACAAAGTACATTCATTAATTTCTTGTGAGCATTTTCTGTTCATGCCCGGCTGCTTATGGTAACCCCATCCAGCCCCAAGTTGCACCCCTTGCAAGTTGCAAGTCTCAAAACATGGACTTGAACTTGAGTAGTAAGCAGAGGCGCCAACAGAGCCAATGATGGCATTTAGCACCTCAATTAGGCAAGGAACCAATCAAATTATGAGAAAAAAGCATGGTATGTGTCATGTCAGGATATAGATAAGTGACAAGGACATGGGGCTAGAAGGGGGAATGCACCTGGCACAGTGCAACCTTTTGGGCCACAACTCATGTGAATCCCCCCTTTGCTCCAAGTTGCGCTTGCCTTGGGCCCACTTGGGGTTGCCCCATGTACTACTACCTTCTCCTGCCCCAATTTATTTCCCACGTTCAGACAAACTAAACCCTAGCAAACAAATTTTAGAGGACGACGAGCCTCCTGTTCTGACAATTCTACCAAATGCCCCTTTGATTAATCTCGATTCACACAATGTACTTTTCTTTGCTTTTGTTTTTTTTTTTGTTTTGAAAGAAAACCCATAGGTTATTCACAGTTTCACACAATGTACTTGCAAGCCATTTGCTGAAGCACTACCACATTGAATTTTCTTTTATTATATAAATATGTACAGATATTGGGAGCACAACAGTTCCAAATGTTTTTCCCATTTAATAGAAAAGACTTTGTTGTTGGAGGATTGGTCAAAAGAAGTCATTATAAAATTGACCAACTTTTAACAAACACATAAGCATGGTCATTACAAATTGTTCACTTTTTTAATGTACGGCAAGTATTAAAAGACCCTTCGGATTTCAATTCAAAATTAATATTACAACGCTTCAGGAAAGAAAAAGGTAAAATTTTTTATATCTTTCCTGTTATTGTTAAATTAAAAGAGTTCATCTGATGCACCTATTTAAACATAGCCAGTTTATAGCACATGACGAACATACTGCAAACATTTTCCTTATTTTAGTTTATACAATTTTGATTTTAAACAGAATTACAAGTACTTAATTTTCCAGATATACAGACACGAACCCGTTTGTGCAACTAATAAGGACTTGAATGCTTATAAATAATATGTGTGGGCAACTATGTAAAATTAGTGCTATCTTCCATGAATCTTCTGCCCCTATCCTACCCACCTTCCTCAGTTGACCTTTACCAAACAATCACCCATAGAATTATATTGAAAAAAAAAATTGTTATAGAATAATAAATAAAAACATATTTTCGAAACCACATTTAGATAAGCATCAATGTACCGTGAACAGTCAGATATTCAACATTTCAACCCGCTCCCTATATATAATACACCTCACCAGGTATCCTTCTTTCTTTATTTACATAGACACACTCAATCAAATCTCTTGCTTCTACTTCTTATCCACATTCCTCTCATGGATAGCAGTTGCATTGACGAAGCCTCAGCTGAATCTGCTATGGTTCCTACTAAGGTCAAGGTACCGCCGCCTCTGCCGCTTCAACGAATGGGCAGCGGTACCAGCGCAGTCATAGATCCGGCACCCGAAGCCTGTACAGAGGCCGAGTCAAAGAAACTTCCTTCTTCTCAATACAAAGGGGTGGTCCCACAACCCAATGGCAGGTGGGGCGCACAAATCTACGAGCGGCACCAGAGAGTGTGGCTCGGTACCTTCGGCAATGAAGCAGAAGCAGCACGTGCATATGATGTGGCCGCACAGCGGTTTCGGGGCCGAGATGCAGTCACCAATTTCAAGCCTTTATCTGAGTCTGACGAGGACGGTGCTGCTGAGCTGGCATTCCTCGCCAACCATTCAAAAGCTGAGATAGTGGACATGTTAAGAAAACACACTTATCATGACGAGTTCAACCAAAGCCGCCGTTGGGCTCACAAATTTAATAGTTGCACTGCTATGAAAAGGTCACCGGCTTTGCTGGGCTCACTTCCCGGTCAGGCCCGTGAGTTGTTGTTTGACAAGGTAGTTACGCCTAGTGACGTGGGAAAGCTAAACCGGCTGGTTGTACCGAAACAACACGCCGAGAAGCATTTCCCTCTTAAACATGAAAACAGTGAAAATAATGCGGCGTCCAAAGGAGTGCTGCTAAATTTTGAGGATGGTGCCGGCAAAGTGTGGCGGTTTCGGTACTCTTATTGGAACAGCAGCCAAAGCTATGTTCTTACCAAAGGCTGGAGCCGGTTCGTGAAGGAAAAAAGCCTGAAGGCCGGAGATGTGGTTAGCTTCTGGAGGTCTTCCGGACCTGAGGAACAGCTTTACATAGGTTGCAAATCCCGGGCAGCATTGACTGATCAGGCGGTAGTGAAGGATTCATCGGTGGTGGTGCGGCTTTTCGGAGTCAATATAGAGGCTTCGAAGGCGCCGCAAAGCATTACTGGGAAGAGGGTTAGAGATATGGAGTTGTTTGCTCAACCAGAGTCGTTGTTTAAGAAGCAATGCCTAAATGTTTTATAGCAGTAAAGAGAAATATATGTTTTTTTTTTCTTCTGTTGATGCTGTTCTTGTAGGTTTGTTGATTGGAATCCTTAATTACTTGTTAGCATGCATTAATTTGTTTTGGCAAATGTACATTCTTAGGAAGAAAATGCACAAAATTCTAGGAGATTTCAAGAATTTTGTACGATGTTATCACTGATCTCGTAATTGTAAAGACTAGTAATTGAAATTTAGTTTGCTTTCTTGAATTAGATCAACACAATATCTATTGAGTAATATAAATGCCTTAATTAACGGCTCTTTAGTTGTTTGTCCAGACCAATTAAGCTACTAATTAATTTATATATATGGGAGATTTAAAATGTATGTTTATAATTATAATTTATAATCTTTCCATCAAGTTGGGGAGATATTCATTTTGAAATTTCAGTTCCGCTGATGCAATGAGTATTACGTATAATGACGAATCTCCGTTGACAATTCAATTTAAAACAATACTGTTCCTTTGTTACGTAAATATCCTCCCAAGTCCCAACAAATAATGAGTTTTAATTCAATAAATTGGAAGGAAAGATGTAGGTAATTCCTGCCAATCAATGGTACGACTTAAATGAGACCGAAATTATTTTATATAGAATTTTTGACACCAAAAATTTTAATACACAGAATTATTTTTTTTTTAATAAGAAGAAAGTTCGTAAGCGTTTTATAAAAGCGTATAGTATCTCACCTTCGTACGCGTTTTATAAACGCGTACGAAGGCGAATAAATTCACCGCTTCAGTTACGCCTTTTGAGATGAATCAGGCCTTTGTACACGTTCGGAGCCCTGGAGCGCGTTTCATAAACGTGTACGAAGGTTTTCAAATTCGAGTTATAGCCGTTTCATTTCATTTTTTTCGTTCGCCAGAGAAAGAGAGAACCAGAGAAAGAGAGAAGGAGAGAAAGAGAGAAGGAAAGAAAGGGAGAAAGAAAGAGAAAGAGAGAAGGGAATCCAGGCCAGGGCGAGAAGAAGAGGAAGAAAGGCAGCGGCAGCAGCGAGAGAAAAAGAAGAGGAGAAGGCAGCGGCAGCGGCGAACTTGCGACGGCGAGGTTTTTTTCAAAACTATTTTGTATTTTGTATTTCAAATAGTGATAATTGTTGATAATTAGGGGTTTAGGGGTTAGGGTTTAGTGATAATTGTATTTTGGATGAAATTGTGGAATTTTTGATAATTGATGATAATTGATGAAATTGTGATGGAATTGTTGATAATTGATGCATGATGATAATGTTAGAGGTATGTCCTAGAAGCCAATTCATTAGGCTACTTCTATAGTTTATGATATTGGTGATTTCAGATCATTTGTTCTTTGATTTAATCGTTGACAGTTCATTCAGGTTGAGCATCTGAATTATAGATCATTGTTATTCATTTAGTAGTAAATGACAACGATAAATCTAAAAGTCCATAATCTTGATAATTAACAAAGGACATTAATTATCAATAAGATTAGTATGCAAGTTAAGTGATGATTAAGTTCTATAAATCATAGGTTAAGAGTAACCAACTTAATTGCATATGTTTATGTTATAGAATATAGTACAGGATTGGACCCCACGGAATAAATATATGGATTGTGTTACATGTCATTATTTATTTCGTTATGATTTTGGTTCTAAGTTTGACATGATTATCTTTTCCACATGAGGAAAGATAATATAAATCATGTCTACCGCTGATTCCTGATAAAGGCTGCTATACGGACTTGATTTAAGTATTTTTGAATTGTGCGGGGAAAAGCTAATTATCAAGAAAACCGTATGTCCCTCATTAATTCACTTAGTGAGTGACGATATCTGTTTGGGCCCCTTGATGGAGATAGATTGTTTGCTAGCAACTGATACAATTATCTCTAGATCAAGAAACGTATAATCTGCAAGAATGACACGTTCCTATCTTGGATTATACGATGATATCGTGTGACATAAGAATCAAAATAGAGAAATTAATTATTCTCTTATGCAGGATTGAAATATTGTAGCAGTACACTATTTTTCACACGTGCATTAATTATTTATTTGCAACAATTGGTTTTGCAAAATATGATAAGTTGATTAATTAATCGTATACCGTCATGGACCGTTATGATTAATTATGTCAAATAGATCATATAGAAATAATTTAATGCATTGACTAATTCCATATTAATTATTAAATAGTTAATAATTAATTATAATCAATACATTTAATTATTTGAGCTAATTGGGCTTTAAATTAATTGGTTAATTTAATGTCCAATGAAAGGTGCAATTAAATGGAAGAGTATTGGGCTCAACTAAACTTGAGGCCCAACCCAACCAAGAGGTTGGTAGGTGCGGCTAGGACAAGGGGCATTTTTGTCCATGCAATTTTGGATGAGAGCTAGTTGAGTGGCCTATATGAAGGGGTGTTCTTTGGGAGCAAACCCTAGCATCCACACAACATCTCTCTCTCTTCTCTCCTTGGCCGAACCTCACAAGAGGAGAAGAAAAATTTCAGATTTTTCTATCCCTTTCCTCTCTTCTATACACCACCTAGCTCATGTGTTGAGCAAGCCTCCCACCTAAAAATTAATTGGAGAATTATCTTGAAGAGGGAAAGCTAGGAATTAGTCTCACTTCTCCTAATTACTAGCATAATTAGTTGAGAAGGTGGTTAATTCCTTAGTGGACTCGAGGTGTGCTACTAGGAGGTGCTTGGAGGGCTCGCCATCAACGTCAAAGCCGTTGGAACGAGCCTCTTTGTTGCGATACCAAGAGAGGTATATTTCCACCACTTCTCTCTTGTGTTGAATGGCTTTTGTGCTAGATCTTTATGTGTGTGATGTTTAATTGATTAATTAACTTGTAATTAGCACTAAAATTGAAAATTACACACTTCCTAACAGTGGTATCAGAGCACATGGTCGTACTTAAGCTATTTTGACACTTAATTAAGAAAAATTGGCTAATTAACGGATTAGTAGAGATGATGCGTTTGTTTGCTGTCTGGAAATGGTATTTTCTGTGTTGTTTCGCATTTTTCGCTGTGATATGTTCTCTAAAAGATCTTTCCATCTACATGAAAGTTGTAGATCTGTGGATTGTGATGCTTTTAGCGTTAGATTCACATTTTTCTGAGATAGTATAGATTTATTGTGAATACAACGACGACAGTGCGCAGAACCAGTTTCTGCTCGTATTGTCCTGTTTTATTGGCTTGAAAGATTTACATTGTGAATATAAGTACCAGTGTTCTATGGCTAGAATTAAAGAGGACTTGAAGCTCTGTCTGATCATATATAAATTGTTGCATGACTCGGATTAATTTGTGGGTTTTCAAGTATGAAAAGGAAGATCTTGTCAGATCCAGTTTGTTGAGCAAATCGATTGTTCTAATAAACTGTACCAACTGAGAACTCCTTTAAAAATTCTGTTTAAATGGAGTTGTTCTATTTTGAGTTATAATTCCAGAAAAACTAATTTCATAATTGTTCGTGAAAGTTTGGACCTTCAACTAGGTTAAAATATTTCGATCGACAGTCTGTTCCAGTACAGAATTTGTTGATTGTTTAGCATGTAACTTAATATTATTGAACTGAACTTGGTTGTTTTCTTTTCATGAATGGATAGCCTGTAGTCTAAACAAGTTTTTCTATGTATATTGTATATATAAAAACTGGATAGAAGATGGTCTAACAGACCAAATGGTTGAGAAGATAAGCTGAAAATCTCATAACGGTGTTTCGTGCACTTGTAAGAGATTTGTCTTTTTTTATTCTCCCATATGGTTTAAGATATCTTCTTGAAATTTTTAATGATAATCACAACTATGATAAGGAGCTTAAGTAATTTATTTGAGAATTTTTGGAGACCAAAAACTGTTGTTTTTGTTGGATTCCATTAGTTACGTTTTTTGTTAAATTACTGTTTTTCTAAGTATTCAAACTAGTTGAAAATAATTAGAAAACTCCTTGTTTGATCTCCTTTCAGTTATGGGATGTTGAAAAAACTTTCTAAATGAATTTAAACAAGTTTGGTTGTTTAAAATTGAGAATTTGTACACGAAATTTATTTATAGCAAACGATACGCAAAGATGCTTGAAAATCGTTAATTGGAAACAAAGTGCTTGTATGTGCTAACTTTGTTTTGTAGGTGGATAGTGGGTTTAGTATGGCTCATGACTCAATGCCTTGTGGTTGTAAATTGAATGAATGTGTGAATGATTGTAATGCGGCCTTTGGTGCCATTAATTAATTAATTTGTTGATTAATTTTTTATGTAACTTGTGTGGCTTGCATGCCCCTAAGGCTAGGATGGGAATATGATATTTTTCACATGTATTTTTGTTCCTTTATTTTATATAGGATTTAGATCCTTATAGATTTAGTGGGAGGGATAAGGATTAGATTAGTTTTGCTTCATGGAGGATGTGGTGAAACTAATGCAAGCGGGAACCATACAAACCTACAATTATGTTTGAGATGCTTATATGATTGCTTGTGATAGGATAGGTATGGGTGTATGCTTACACGACCACCAAACAAGCGTCATATGGTTATTCGTCCCAAATAAAAAGGATTAAGTTAAAACAAATTCACTCTCCTTCTTTTACCCCATTCTAACGTAGTATGATCGTTCATTGATGTATTCTCGCCGACGCAGGACATCGTGTCCCATCATCCGTGTCGGGGTGTAAATCGGATTTACTAGGAGCAAATAGAAAGAAGTAACTTAACAATGAATCAAATCGGATTGTTCATTGGAGTGAAGTTCGTTAATCGAACCAAGAGTCATAGGAACGTATGATTGGTTGGAGAACATATTCCATATTTGTTGGTGTAATGTTGTGCCGACGCCGTCATTGCATTAACAAATAGTGGGAGTCTTGAAAATTCACTACATTTAGGGACATAATTAATGTAGTGGAAGTTTTACTTAGTTAAAACAAATATTAAAGCATAAACTAATTGACCTTAAAATTTATGTATTGTTGTAGAAGTCTTCCTCATCTTTTACGCTACGTTCTCTTCTTGAGAAGGAGAAACTCGCTTTTAACGGTGCCAATTTCTTGGATTGGCATCGCAACTTAAGGCTTGCCTTTAGGTATGAGAAAAGAGAGTATCTCCTTACCACTCCCATACCATCGGCTCCAAAGGCAACCGCTTCCCAAGAGGAAAAGGATGCCTTTGCGAAGCACGAAAACGAAGACATAGAGATGTCCGTTGTGATGGTGGCAATCATGGAATCTGAACTCCAAAACGAGTTCATGGATAGCGGCTATAGAGTGTTCGACATGATCACTCGCCTATCCAACATGTTCCAAACTAAGGCTCGCACCGAAAGGGCCCGTCTCATCAAGGTCGTCGCCAACACTCGCTTGGTCGAAGGTCATGAAGTCGGGCCACACGTCATGAAGATGGCGGGGTGGTTTCGGCAGCTCGAGAAGCTTGATACGCCCTTCCCCTCGGGGGCGATACAAGACTTCATTCTCAATTCTCTCCCTCCAAGCTTCACCGGTTTCGTTGTGAACTACCGGATGAACGGCATGGACAAGAGCATGGATGACATCCAAAACATGCTCATTGAGACGGATGAGAGTCTAAAGAAAGAGAAGGGCCAAAAGGATATTCTTGCGGTGAGTGGAAAGAGCAAGAAGATAAGAAAGCGTGGCCGCAAAGGCAAAGGCAAAGGCCCGGTGGCGCCCCAAGGTCCGCCAAAGGTGCTCCCGTGGGTTCTAAGAATAAGAAGAATCCGGCCACTTCCGAGACCGTTTGCTACTACTGTAGCAACAAGGACCATTGGAAGAGAAATTGCCAAAGGTACCTAGCTGACAAGAAGGCGGGAACTGTCCAACCTTCTACCTCAGGTATATTTGTCATCGAAACCCTTCTCGCTACTTCTCACACAGATTGGGTATTTGATACTGGTTCGTGTGCTCACATTTGTCGAAATGTGCAGGTCCTAAAGAATAGAAGGCGGCTCGAGAAAGGCGAATTTCAACTCCGCGTCGGTAACGGCACGTGCGTCTCCGCTATGGCCGTTGGGAGCGTGGAACTAACTTTGCCTTCCGGTTTTGTGTTGGAACTCAAGGATGTTTTTGTAGTTCCATGTATCACTCGAAACATTTGTGTCTGTTGCATGTTTGGACTTGGATGGATTCGATGTTGTAATAAAGAACAAGTGTTTGACTTTGTTTCGTAATGAAGTTCGTTTTTGTGATGCACATTTATTAAATGGTCTTTATGTGCTCGATTCGAATGGATTTGTTTTGAGTGTTGAAAATTACAAAAGGAAACGTAAGATTTCACATGAGAATGCGACTTTAATGTGGCATTGCCGCTTAGGTCATATCAACGAGAAACGCATCAAGAGACTACAATCCGTTGGTCTCTTGGATCAATTCGCTTTCGAGCCAATTTACTCTTGCGAATCTTGTTTGATGAGTAAAATGACCAAAGCGCCTTTCCCCAACAAAGGGATAAGGGCAAATGGATTGTTAGATCTCATACATACCGATGTATGTGGACCTATGAGCATTTGTGCACGTGGATGTTTCTCATACTTCGTCACGTTCACTGACGATTATAGTAGATACGGGTATATCTACTTGATGCGTCATAAATCTGAAATCTTTGACAAGTTCAAAGAGTTTAAGAGTGAAGTTGAGAACCAACTTGATCGAAAGATCAAGGCCTTACGATCCGATAGAGGTGGTGAGTACTTGAGCCATGAATTTGGCAATTATCTAAAGGAGTGGAATTATTCCACAACTCACTCCACCAGAAACACCACAATGGAATGGTGTGTCCGAAAGGAGAAATCGAACTTTGCTAGACATGATTCGATCGATGATGAGCCAAACTGATTTGCCTATATCCTTTGGGGGTTATGCAATTGAAACCGCAGCTTTTACTTTGAACCGTGTTCCGTCAAAGTCCGTTGAGAAAACACCCTATGAGTTATGGTTTGGTTTGAAACCTAGCATGATGTTTCTCAAGATTTGGGGTTGTGAAGCTTATGTGAAAAGGCTAGTGAGCGATAAGTTTGGACCCAAATCGGACAAATGTCATTTCGTAGGATACCCTAAGGAAATGAAGGGTTACTACTTCTATAACCGTGTCGAGAACAAAATAGTTGTTGCACGACATGCGAAATTCTTGGAAATGGAGTTTATCTCAAGAAGAAATAGTGGGAGCAACGTGGTTATCGAAGAAATTCAAGAACCACAACAACAAAACATACCTCAAGTAGGTAATGTAGTTGTTCCAAATATAGTGCCAAACGAGGTTGCACTGAATGAGATTGTAGCCGAACCTATTCCTCAAGTTGTTGTGGAAGAAGAGGTTCAAGAACAAGCTCCCTCAAATGAAAACTCAAACATATCGCGAGTCGATAATGTCGAGGACGCACCTATACTTGAAGTTCAAGAACAAAGTCCACAAATCGTTGTGGAGCAAGTTCAAGAACCTTAAGCATCTACCCTACGAAGATCGACAAGGCCAAGTCGTCCACCTATAAGGTATTTAGGTTTGCACGACGTTCTCGTCATGGAGAACGATGAGGCTTTGACCATTGATGACATGAAAAGAAAACCCGACTCCAAGGAATGGTTTAAGGCCATGGAATCCGAAATGCAATCCATGTATGACAACAAGGTATGGACCTTGGTTGATCTTCCCAACGGAGTAAAACCCGTTGAGAACAAATGGATCTTTAAAAGAAAGGTCGACATGGATGACAACTTTACCATTTACAAAGCACGACTCGTAGCGAAAGGTTACAAACAAGTTCATGGTATTAACTATGAAGAAACTTTCTCGCCCGTCGTCATGTTCAAGTCCATTCGGTTACAAGCAAGCATCAAGGAGTTGGAACAAACGCTTTGATGAAGAAGTCAAGAAATTGAACTTCGTCCAAAGCGAAAAGGAACCTTGTGTTTACAAGAGGATTAGTGGGAGCGTGGTTGTGTTTCTTGTTCTATATGTTGATGATATCCTCTTGATCGGGAACGATATCCCCGAGTTGAATGCAGTTAAGGATTCATTGAAGAAGGTGTTCTCAATGAAAGATTTGGGCGAAGCCGCCTATATCCTAAGAATCAAGGTCTATAGAGATAGATCGAGAAGGATGTTAGGCTTGAGCCAAGATGCATATATTGACAAAATGTTGAACAAACACAACATGGCAAATTCTAAAAAGGTATTCTTGCCTATGTCACATGACATTTTCTTGAGCAAGTCTCAAAGTCCGACCAATGATACAGATCGTGAATACATGAAGAAATTCCAGTATCCATCTGTGGTCGGATCGATTATGTATGTCATGCTATGCACTCGTCCCGATGTGGCACATCCGATTAGCGTGACTAGTCGATTCCAAGCCAATCCCGGCATGGCACAATGGACTGCAGTCAAGAATATCCTCAAATATCTCAAGAGAACAAAGGATAGCATTCTCGTATATGGTGGAGACCAAGAGCTCGTTGTAAGTGGTTACATCGATGCTAGTTTCCAAACCAATCAAGATGACTCAAAATCACAATCCGGCTTCGTATTTTTGCTCAATGGTGGTACCGTAAGTTGGAAGAGTTCCAAGCAGGATACTACGGCCGATTCCATCACCGAAGCAGAATACTTAGCGGCTGGTGAAGCAGCGAAAGAAGGTGTATGGATCAAGGAGTTCTTGACCGAGCTAGAGGTGGTTCCAAGCATCTCAAGTCCAGTGGATATCTACTGCGACAACACAGGAGCCATAGCTCAGTCCAAGGAGCCTAGGTCTCATCAAAAGACTATGCACATTCTACGATGATTCCATCTCATCCGTCAGTTGATCAATGATGGATGGGTCAAGGTCAAGAAGGTGGACGGTGCCGCGAACACAGCGGACCCTCTGACAAAGCCTTTATCTCGAGCCGCACATGAGTTGCTTGTTGCATCCATGGAGATTAGGCGTATGCCTGAGTGGCTTTGAGTTGTATCTTTTATTACTAGGCTTTAGTATGAGACATGTATATTTTGGATATTACATTGAGTACTATGCACTTGCTAGAAGTCACCATTGATTGACTCTAGGCCAAGTGGGAGATTGTCAGAGATATGTACTAGAAGTCAATTCATTAGGCTACTTCTATAGTTTATGTTATTGGTGATTTCAAATCATTTGTTCTTTGATTTAATCGTTGACAGTTCATTTAGATTGAGGATCTGAATTATAGATCACTGTTATTCATTTAGTAGTAAATGACAACGATAAATCTAAAAGTCCATAATCTTGATAATTAACAAAGGACATTAATTATCAATAAGATTAGTATGCAAGTTAAGTGATGATTAAGTTCTATAAATCATAGGTTAAGAGTAACCAACTTAATTGCATATGTTTATATTATAGAACATAGTAAATGACTGGACCCCACGAAAAAAATATATGGATTGTGTTACGTGTCATTATTTATTTCGTTATGATTTTGGTTCTAAGTTTGAGATAATTATCTTTTCCACATGAGGAAAGATGCTATAAATCATGTCTACCGCTGATTCCTGATAAAGACTGCTATACGGACTTGATTTAAGTATTCTTGAAATTGTGCGGGGAAAAGCTAATTATCAAGAAAACCGTATGTCCCTCATTAATTCACTTAGTGAGTGACGATATCTGTTTGGGCCCCTTGATGGAGATAGATTGTTTGCTAGCAACTGATACAATTATCTCTAGATCAAGAAACGTATAATCTGCAAGAATGACACGTTCCTATCTTGGATAATACGATGATATCGTGTGACATAAGAATCAAAATAGAGAAATTAATTATTCTCTTATGCAGGATTGAAATATTGTAGCAGTACACTATTTATGCGAATTGGGAATCATAACGTGTTGCTAGATACCGCTTATGATTATTGGAATTAAATAGCGATTTAATTCCATGTCCAACATAGCATAAATCCTAAAAGGGTCACACATAATAAGGTGTTTAACCACACGTACATTAATTATTTATTTGCAACAATTGGTTTTGTAAAATATGATAAGTTGATTAATTAATCGTAAACCGTTATGATTAATTAAGTAAAATAGATCATATAGAAATAATTTAATGCATTGACTAATTCCATATTAATTATTAAATAGTTAATAATTAATTATAATCAACACATTTAATTATTTGAGCTAATTGGACTTTAAATTAATTGGTTAATTTAATGTCCAATGAAAGGTGCAATTAAATGGAAGAGTATTGGGCTCAACTAAACTTGAGGCCCAACCCATCCAAGAGGTTGGTAGGTGCGGCTAGGGCAAGGGACATTTTTGTCCATGCAATTTTGGATGAGAGCTAGTTGAATGGCCTATATAAAGGGGTGTTCTTTGGGAGCAAACCCTAGTCTCCACACAACCTCTCTCTCTCTTCTCTCCTTGGCCGAACCTCACAAGAGGAGAAGAAAAATTTCAGATTTTTCTATCCCTTTTCTCTCTTCTATACACCACCTAGATCATGTGTTGAGCAAGCCTCCCACCTAAAAATTAATTGGAGAATTATCTTGAAGAGGGAAAACTTGGAATTAGTCTCACTTCTCCTAATTACTAGCATAATTAGTTGAGAAGGTGGTTAATTCCTTAGTGGACTCGAGGTGTGCTACTAGGAGGTGCTTGGAGGGCTCGCCATCAACGTCAAATCCGTTGGAACGAGCCTCTTGGTTGCGATACCAAGAGAGGTATATTTCCACCACTTCTCTCTTGTGTTGAATGGCTTTTGTGCTAGATCTTTATGTGTGTGATGTTTAATTGGTTAATTAACTTGTAATTAGCACTAAAATTGAAAATTACACACTTCCTAACAGATAATAAGTGATATTGTGAAATTGTGGAAATTGTGCATGCCACCACATCATGTGGAAATTGTGGAAATTGGAATTGTAGAATTGTGGAATCGTCCATATGTATGATTGATCATAATTAGTTAAATTTTATGTTGGATTTATTTTCTAGAAATGATGTATATTAAATAACTTATGGATATCGATGTAAATTTTAGTTTGTAATTATTGTGAAAATTATGTACAAATGGAATTACTTAGTAAATTGTTGAAATAAAAACAAATTTATATTGAAAAATTATGGTGCAAATTAACATAGTTTCAAATAACTTGAATTGTATATTGAAAATTATGTATAAATTTATTGGTGCAAATTATGGTGCATGAAAAATTTTAACATATTATGATAAAATTATTCGATTATTGATCAGTAATTATTGTAAAAATGTCAATTATATAGAAAAATAATTTTTGTTTTGTTCGTTTTGATTATTGAAAAAAGATATTAAATTCATTGTTGTTTTAAATTGTTGTTCTTATATTATTTGAATCAGATGAGTTCAGCAGAAGATGAGGCTGGTCCTTCTGGTGCTTCACCACCTCCCACCGAAGCACCCTCCACCCAGCCTCGGCCAAAAAGACGTAGGCGTCGCACAGTCCGTCCGAGCGCGCAAAATGTCAATCCACCTGTGCAACCAGCCAACGTAGAAAACCAATAGGTTTTGTTTGTTACGGATAACGAGCATCTCGTTGGTTTGTCTTTTGAGGAGGTAATATGTTAATTTAGATTTTTTTGCTTTAATAATTTAGATTTCTTAATAGACTTATAAATTGTATTAAATGTTTATTATAGGCGATATTAAAAAATTAATTGAAAATGAGGTTTATTATAAATTTTTATGTTCAATCTAATAAATTGTATTAAATGCTTACTATAAATTGTATTATAAATTGTATTATAAATTGTATTTATTGTAAATGCTTATAATATTTTTATGTTCAATCTAATAAATTGTATTTATTGTAAATGCTTGTAAATGCTTATAAATTGTATTATAAATTATATTTTTAATACAACGGCTTATGTTTCGTGTTAATGCAGCGTGAACAACATTTGGAGACGAGATCGCACAAGCGAACGATTAAGGTGGACGATCGGATTGAGGGAAGGCTGATCAAATTGGGCTTGAGTCACATTACGAAGGTGAAGCATGTCAACGTCGACATGCCATTACTGAAGGCAATGATCGAGTTTTGGCGTCAGGAGACGCATACTTTTCATTTTCCCGTTGGAGAGATGACCGTTACTCTACAGGTAATTTATTTAAACTTGATATTAAATTTTGTTTAAATAATTTTCGTATTAATTTTCACAATCAATTCTCACATTAAATTTTGACTTAACATGACACGAATTTAATATCACATTTATTTAAACTTTATATTTAAAATTCAAATTTGAATATTAATTTTCGTAATATTAACATGACACGAATTGCAATATTAACATGACACGAATTTAATGTATTTTGTAATTGTTATCAGGATGTTGCCTTCTTATATGGTTTGCGCTCGACGAGCATCCCAGTTAGATCCAATACGAGAGGGCCCTGGGAGGAAAAGATTCGTGCAAATCTTTATCCTCATGAAGATTGGGGAAACTGGCACAGAGAAAGGAGTAGCAGGGAGTAAGTGAAAAAAAAAGTGCAATATTGATTTTTGCTATTCAGTATATGCATTGATTATTTGTATTGATTATTTTAAATTTGTACAATGCAGGGCGGTGTTGTGGGCAACAACATCAAGTTGAAATGGTTGCGGCAAAATTGCGGGGTGGCGCCATAGCCAGGTGCTACTGATGAGGAGTTAGACCGATACAAGCGTGCAGTGGCTCTAGAGGTATTTGGGACGTTGATGTTTCCCGATATTTTTCATAATTTCGTCCCAGCATACTATTTGGAGCTTGTATCGGTATAATTTTCTTAACTTAAATAATATTTTTATTTGTTTACTATGATATTAGAATTCAATGTTAGAAATTCAATATTTTTATTTGTTGACACAAAATGATATTTGTAATATTTCAATATTACAAATTCAATATTAATCATTTATTTGACACAAAATGATATTTCAAGAAAAACCTAAGTGAGCAATTTAATTTTGTTATTTAAAAAAATATAAATTATTATAGCAAGACTAATATTATTATAGCAAAATTATAGCACAATTATTATAGCAAGACTAATATTATAGTAAAAATATTATAGCAAAATTGTTTGCATGGTTATTATTTTTTTTAATGCGTTGTTTAATTTAAATGCAGGGCAATTTGAATGAAGTTCCGGACTTCAATTGGGGAGCTGACACGCTTGCTTGTCTGTATCGTCCTCTGGACCGTGCCTTCATGTGTTTCAAGGTTGTGACGGGACCTTGGATGCTACTGTTGTTTTGGGCATGGTCATACCTCCCTGTTTGTCGTCCAGAGGTTGCTCCTATCGGTGGATTAGGACAGCCTAACATAGATTCATGTGTGCCGTTTGGGAGGTAATAACTTAATAATTTTTCAATAATTTTATGCAAATTACAACACATAAATCCTAACGTTCGAAATTTTTAGGAAATGGGGCGAAACTCGGTCTTTCTCACGGAGCCAACACCGCGGGGCAGTGGAGAACGCACGGGACTACCTAGCCGTGTTGAACGTTGAAAACGTCAACTGGTTCCCGTACGTACTCGACAGGGCTTTCATGCCACGGGTAGCACAGGAGGGTTCCATAGCGGAACATGTTCGGTTGCCGCTCATTTTCTACCACATTGTTGCCTACTACTACCCCGACCGTTGTAGGCATCAGTTTGGACTATACTAGATTACTCCTCCTCCACTACCTGTGGTACGTTTGCTATATTTTTCTAATTTATAATATGATCAACTTCAATTTAATTAGAGTAAAGAACTAACGAGTTTATTTTAACAGAGTTGGGACGTGACACAGAACCTGCTGGGTTTCCAGCACGGTACCTATCGAGATCGCCCAGATTTTTCTACCATTTTTGCGGGTGCACATGCAGAGTGGACTGACGAGGCATTAGCAGCACGCCAGTTGGAGACTCGATCATGGGCTGCTACTGATACGTTGCGGTACTTCCGATGGTTTTGGCGATACGATGCCTCCAAGAGACCCACGCCACGAGAGGATGCCGAGGCACGTCTCCAGCGCACTCAGCAGCTGCCTCTTGCTCAGAGGCAGTACACAAACATGGGGTCCAGACTTCGCAATATGGTACTTCTTAATTTTTTAAATATGGAATGTATGATTGGTTAATATTTTGTGCAATATGTCATTATTCTCGTAAATTGCAGGGCAACTCTACGCTGAAGAATGCACTTCATGCATTGGGACTGGTTGTGAAGAAGGGGTGCAGAAGGGTGGGAAAGGCAATTCTCGCCAACTGTCGTTCGCAGTTGCATGATGCCTCCATGCCTTTGAGGTAATTTTGAAAAAATTAATTTTTTTATTGTATTTTTGCATTTTAAATTCAACCTTCATAATTATGTCATTGTTCGATAATTTATAAATTACAGGTTGGAGGATTTATTGGAGCAGCGACGACTTCCAACAAATATTGCGGACATACCAGATTCTGGGGACGAGTCTTCGTCTGAACGTTCGACTGTACCCACAGACCTTCAGGCGGAGAATCTGATGCATGCGGTTAGTATTCGTTCATATGCAAGTTTCAATTTTAAATACTAATTTATTTACATTGACATTATTTTTTTTTAATATTATAGGATGGTCGATTGAATACCGGGCGATTAGATGATATTTTAGGACCACGCACGTTCTTTCCTACTCAGTTTCCAGCCTCAGGTCGCATTGACCTCACAGTTTGCTGGCATTTCTCAGGATCCCACTGGCATTTTCACCGCCCACATGCCACCACATCATGATCCTCCATGTTACTCCTTTGCAGCATTTGGTATGCCTTCCTCTTTTCCTCCATTTACTGTTCCGTCAGTGCCTACGCCTTCTTCTATTCCATCATTTGGCACTCCGTTGAGTAGTATGGGAGGGACAGACTCGTTCAGCATATTGCTACGGACGGCCGCAGATGAGGAGGGTGACTATGTCCCTTTAGCGACTCCTCAGGAGGCTGGGCAGCCCGTTGAGTTTGGGCCCATACAGCAGGAGGCTCAGGAGGACCAGCAGGAGGATCAGCATGAGGAGCACCAGGAGGAGGGCGATGGGGATACTGACTCCACTGACTCAGGAGAGCTTACTGCCCCGGCCAGACGAGATAGGCGTGCGATGAGGGTGATTGACAGATTTTCACCTTCAGGACCTAGGAGGAGGCGGCGACGTTAGTTATGATGATGGACTGATTGTTTTCTTTTTTGTTTATGGACTTGTGACTTGTTTATGACTCCTAATGGACGGATTGTTTATTTTTCGTTTATGACTTGTGATTGACTTGTGTATTACTGATGATGATTGACTATATTTTTTGGATTGCTTATGATGATTGGCTATGTTTTTTGGATTCGTACTACTGATGATGGACTTGTGTATTATTTTTTGTGATTTTCTTTATGTGTAATCAATATGAAAAAATAAGTTTAAAGCACTACTTGAAACATAAATTTTTATGTATTGAAACGCCAATAAATGAAATACTCCAAACCACAACGTTTATTCATTGAAATACTCCAAACAACAACGTTTATCCATTGAACGTCAACACATTAAAACCACAACTTATAGTGCAAAGCAGTATAAAAAATAAAACATTACATTAAACAATTCCAACTAAATTACATTAACAATCATAATAATAAAACACATAAATATTACAATGATATAAATAGTTAGAGATTTTGACTATCTACATGTTGTAGAATTTCATCCCACCATGGTTGCTCATTTTCGTCATTCGGTTGTTGTTGATTACTCCCACCAATGTGGTCAGCGAACTGAGCGACTTCGTTCCAAAAAGTAGCATCATCTTCTTGTTGATTACTCGGAATAGTGTTGTCAACGAATTGAGCAGCTTCGTTCCAAAAAGCCGCTTCGGTTTCTTCTTTTTCTATATCTGTCATTCCAAAAAGCAGCATCAACGAATTTTGCTGCAATTTGTCAAAGTTCATCTCTCTTATTCATTTCTCTCAATTTTTGCTCTGATTTTCTCAGTCTTTTTTTCCTTGTCTCTTCTTCCCTTATTTTTTTTTACGATCCATTTCTTCATTTCTTTCTTTAATAATCCTCTGCGTCTCTATGTCCCGAACTCTTTGTTCATTCTCGTCGTGATGTTTGTGCTCATGGTAGTGGTCACGCAATATGTTTTCTTTGTAATTGAAAACTTGAGCACACCTTGTACATCTCACTGTGTGGTCTCCATTAAAGTTGTATATTTTCTCGTAAACGGTCCAGTGAGTTGGTTCAGACGAGAGGTAGGGTTTCGGTTGTTGTTGGGGGATGGGTTGAGGTTCTATGTAATATTTTTTTGTACCAGTCATATCGCCTTTCTCGGTTGAGATTCTTTTCGTGTTCCCGCCATCGTCGCTCCTAGTACTACTTCTGTTCCCTTTCCGGCCCACCATTAATGTGCCATTGGTAGTGTATTTTTAACTCGAGCACGTCCCCCTCTTCAGTCGTGTCTTCATGGATGTTGTATTTCAAAGTGTGATAACAAGAGCGGCAAATTGCCTCGTATTCTCCGTTTTCTGGTTGATTTCTATTGGCAGGGTAATGGTAGAAAGTTGGCCAATACTCAATGCGGGTTGCTCTTCGATAGTTTGGAACATCATTATTTGAGTTAGAACTATTTCCTTTGTCCATTGTACTGAAGGTTTTAACAAGAAGGAGGTAGTGGGTGTTTGTGCATTCTAATTCAACAATGGTTGGTTTTATAAATAATTTCACTAGTTCAAAGATGACATTGTAAAATCAAATCTTGTCATGTCTTTTGCAGTCTTTATCAGAGCATGCTTGTACTTTTTTTCTAAAAATTAAATAATAAACGGTAATAACTCGGTTCAATTCCCCTTCGTACACGTTTATAAAACGCGCTCCAGGGCTTCGAACGCATTTTATAAACGGGTACGAAACTCTGACAACCTCAAAAGGAGTGAGGGGAAAGTGCACAGCATCTCTCCTTCGTACGCGTTTATAAAACGCTTTCGGAGCCTGGGAGCGCGTTTTATAAACGCGTACGAAGGAGAGATGCTATACGCTTTTATAAAACGCGTACGAACTTTCTTCTTATTAAAAAAATAAATAAATAATTATGTGTATTAAAATTTTTGGTGTCAAAAAATTCTATATAAAATAATTTCGGTAAATGAGAGATTGCTTGATGAAAATAATTTATTTATTTACCTGTTGAATTGCTTAAATGTATTTGGGTTAAGCCTGCATGTAATTATGGCGCCACACAATCTATACATCTCAAATTCTCAATAGACAATTGTATTGTATATATAGATTCTATTATATATTAGAAATGTATATTCGATACTATGCTCGCCTACGACAAAACATAATCTCCATCTCTACTATCTACTATCTACTATCTATATCTATATTTATCTATACTTATAAAACACAGGGTTTCAAAAACCGTTAACATGCTAGATCTAGCATATAAACACATGATTTTATTGTTCGATCGATTTGATATGTGGTTGGATATCAATCACCAGAAGAAGCAACAATACATATTGATTTTTTGAAAAAAAAATTGAATAACATATATACTTGTATCACTGGTAGCTTGAACAACATATTTTTGTTTCTTTGTTTGCCTACATATGAGTGCATCTTACGCTAGTATTTTAAAAACCATTGATATCATAAATAATACGTAGTCAATAGATATTGATTATAAATTTGTAATACGTAGTTTAATATATATATTTATTTTACATAAAAAGAATATACTTAGGATTTGATATTTCTAAGAAGTTATTTGCCCTATTTGCGGGAAAATAAATAAGTTCGAAGTTAAAAGGCATGTTTAAATTTTATTTTTTTAAACTCTACATAGAAAATTAAAAGTTTTGCTACATATAAAATTAATATAAATGGAAGATAAGAAAATTATTAAGCTCTTCATGTATTGGCCTGGTAGTTGGACGTGTATTACCGAAATCATATTCGTAAGTCAAACTTAAAGCAATGGACTGTATGCCTCTGATGCATGTTGTGTGAGTATCGGCATCAGTTACATATATATTGACATAGATACGGTTGCCTAAATAAAGTATTGATATATATATATATATATATATATATATAGATCATAAGACCACAAATATAACATGATGCTGAAATGTAATTAAGCGGTTGGTTTAATTAGTTTTATTTGGCAGAGAAGTGAATTAATCACACTTCAAACTTGCGTACAACATCTGAATATATCCGACTTTTTTGTATTTGAAGAGGTCAAATCTTTTATGTGGCATCAGTATTATTATTGATAATCAAATATTACAATTTTCAAACAACTAATGACTTTGTTTTATATTACGTCGTTGGGAGTATTTAAACTAGTTCGCAAAAAATGAGTTTGTCCCAATTATATTACTTTAGCCCACCTATATATAACTGGTTAAGATATAACATCTCACAATTACTATTTCAAAAAATTAAATCAATTTATTACTTTCATGTTATATAAAATGATTAAATTGTTTTATATTACTTTAGCCCACCTATATATAACTGGTTAAGATATAACATCTTACAATTACTATTTCAAAAAAATTAAATCAATTTATTACTTTCATGTTATATAAAATGATTAAATTGTTTTTAACTTCTAAAAGTATATTTGTTGAATTTAGTATGGCCTCTCTTGAGTTTGTCCAACAATATGTCAAAGGACGAACAATATGAATATGATTAGTAACATTCCATTAAACGACAAAAGTAGTTATATTGAGGAGTTCTTTCTAGTGCTAAATAAAAGGTATATATCCATGAAAAAAGGTGAAAAGTCAAGGAAGACATTTGTTTTTGTATTTGCTTGCTCGCAACAAAGGTTTTCTTGAGCATGTGCGTAGAATATATTAGTCACACTGTTGCTAAATATGAAAATTAAATGCAGCCTATGTGAATTTCTTTTCAATATATTTGGGTTCATGAGGTTGCAGTCAACTATAGACAACATTTCAAACTTCCACTTGTACTAGAAAATCTTGGCCTGGTTGGCACCGAAAATTTAGCACCATATGCCAAAATTTCAACCTAATTGCAAACCTTAAAATCGGCAAGATAGCAATGGAGATATTGTAAGAAGTTATTTGAAGTTTGTTTGCTTTTTATGCATACGTCGTAAAAAATATATATATACAAAGGAAATTAATATATACTCAAGAAAATAAACCATATGCATGCATTTTCTTTTGAGTCTGGCAAATATACCATTATTTGTAATACCATATACTATAAAAATAAAAATAAAAACAAGCAATATGTATTTTTCTATTGAGGTTTTGATTTATAATACATTACATTTTTATATGTATTTTTCCCTTCAGAGTTTTTATGTTGACATCTTTCGGATTCCGCTACCATCCTTGTTGAGTTTCAAATATCATTTTATTATATATAATCATGTTTTTTTTTTTTCCAAAGTTTCAGTGACCGTCTTAATCATGCTAATGTAGTACAATTGAAAGATAACGATGACTGACCAAATAGCTGATGTGGAACTCCATTGCCAAGTCAGTACTAGAACTTGCAGGACCATTTGCAGAATACACTAAGAAAATGTTAAAAAAGTGAGTCTGCAAATAATATTGCACCACGTGTCTTTTAAAAGATAAAACATATACTTAATTAAATTCAGTACTGAATCCGATCGGTTCAATAACTTTTTATATTTAACTGATGGTTACAAGTTTATAGATTATCTTAAGCTATTCAATTTGCAGTTTCAACTAAATGTAGCATCAATATGAATTAATTAGATAATAACTAATCAAATAAAGTTGAAACAAAAATTGCATGGAGTCAAAGTCTATTTCTTCCAGGGCAAAAAAAACTATTTTTTGTACAGAACAAGAGAATTCACCTACTAAATGTTATTATTAGAGGCAATACACAATTTGGTGTATTTGGATGAGTCGAGAATAGGGAATAATAATAAGGAATTTCGATTTGCGTGCTTATTCTTATTTCTTATTTTTATACCATAGTTTTGTTAGTATAAAAATAAGGATCCTTATTTCTTATTCTTGTGTTGTTTAGGTTGCACAAAAATAAAAATAAACACGCAAACCGAAATTCCTTATTTCTATTCCCGGCCTTTCCAAACACACATATTATAGACAAACAGTGTGAAATGTGAACAAGTTGGAGACGTGTGTATTGGTAAGTTGCTCGCCAGCTGTAGTGTCAAACATCATGCATTCATGCTTCAATTTTATTGTAATAATTTATTGCATGGTAGCGGCATATGCATTATGCATGTGCCGTACGCTTACTGTACAAGCCTGACATTGGTTGCTGACTTGCTGCCTTGCTACAAATCATTGACAAAAATCATGTTGACCATGTGATATTTCAAACTACCAAAAAAATAACAAAAAGTATGACCAAGTCGTCCTTCTTATCTTTTTTTTTTTTTTGAAGGTTAAGGCCCGTAGGAAGTCCTTCTTATCTTCAATTACAATCAGTAAAATAATATTCCTGTCATAGATCTCGAGCAAAAGTGGGGAAAACCTTTTCGTATGAGAATCTTTGAAAATAAATTGCCAGTTTGCCACAGAGTCAAGAGTAATATGCTTAAATTTCTTTTTTTTTGGTTATTGAACATATAAGTCAGCTCTGCCACCCAAATTTCAAACTAAAACAATAATTAACACCGACATAAGAGAAGAAATTGCTATGACAGTGTATATATGCAATATGAAAATTGATTACGGTACTCTGCAGTTTTACCCTTTGACATTGCTAAATATAGTGAACACATAAAATAGATAAGATGAGCATATATAGTGATCAAAATGAACACATACATAATAAAAATAAGTTGAATGTGCATGTAAAAATCTGAACGAGAAATGACAACACTTATTTATTTATAAGTGTTCATTTTGATAGTCTATATGTTTATTTTGTCTATTGTATGCGTTCACTTTGTGTTATACGATGACAGGAATGACAAAACTAAATATGACACCTATCATTTCTGATAGAATATCGAATATCTTTTATCACCTAGTTTTTGGAGCACTTAGCGCTATTGAGTTGTTAAGAAAAAAGACAACATAAACTGATAAATAAATCAATGATTATTGATTTATTCCGTCCCTCAAAAAAAGATTATTGATTTATTCCCTTAGGCCCGTTTGGATCTGGAAATAGGAGGAATAGTTTCTTTCTAGATATAAATGTATTATAAACAATTTAAATACTTCACAAAGTTATATACTTTTCAATACTTTTCGTCTAGAAATAGACTATTTTTCTTATTTCTAAGCAATTCAAACCGAGCCTTAGCGATGGCGTGTGAAAAAGGAAACTAACCACTTGCTCTAAAGTATGTATAGCCGTATAGAGTCATATTTTCTAGTTACTTAATTATTGTAGTTACCAAAGGACCGGAGCTGACCGAATAACTGCTCTCAAAAAAAAAAAAAAAAATCAATTGCAATCAATAAAATATTGAAAATTTTTGAAGGCGCCTACATTGGGAGAGGCATGCATGTGTGATAGTGGGAGGTACCTTCAGCCGGGTGCATGACAAAACTAAATTAGTCCGATTCTTTTACTTTTAATTTTTCTATAATTTTTTTTTAGCAATGATAGTCATATATGTAGGATGAAAAAGTCTGTCAAATCCGACCTGGGGTTCAATTCTCGCTGGGGCGAGATTAATTGGGGTGGGTTCCTACTGCCTACGGGCTTTGATTAAAAAAAAAAAATCACAAGTTCTCTAAGATTAATTTCTTTTACATTTTTAAGAGTTATTTTAAGTAGAATCGGGACTCGTGTAATTTCGTACAGATTTAAGTCAAGGTCGGAATCTGTGTTTGTTTTTTTATTATTATTGAAGTACGTACTTACTGAATATGTTCATACAATTAATGGTTAGTAAATTCAGCGTTTTTCCCCCTAGAAACTAGTTTTAAAAATTCCTCTGGACACAAAAGATAAATTTGATTTCTATAATATTGGGTCATACCTCTCTAACTAAGATCAATTTAAAACAATATTAATCTAAACACTTACACGTGAAATGTGAAATATTAATAATGAAATTAAATTCATGCTACTTATAAAAAGGTGACTGTTTTAAATTTTCAGATGGCAATAAATAAGAACTTCTATAATTCAATGCAATTTCTTTTGTTAAAAGTTTTCTTATAAAGATTTGTACTTATAGTCTTATGTATAACAATTGAAATGAATCTGTGGTAAATTTGATTGTTACGAAATAAATTACAGGCCGAGTCGAAATTAGCTAGTGCAAGTGTGATAAATGTGATAAGGTGCGTCGAAATCAACCCTTCACAGGAAAAATAAATAGATAAATAATAAAGCAATGTTTAATAAGAGGTGCACTTCAAGTTTGTCTTTAAGTTTGAACTGCTAGAAGCAACAGCTGTATGTGATAAAAAAACATGCATGGATGCTATGAGCGTGAAAAATGTGGCGCATTGATTCCCATTTCCAAGTTGCATGTACATTAAGCAATCTATAAAGTTGAGAAAGCTAATATTTTAGGTTATATTCATGTGCTTATTTTGGAGAATCTAATAATCAAATCAAAACATATATTATTGGACAGAATTCGATCCGCCTCCGAAGATACTGTGCGCGAACAGTGCTCGGAACAGTTTGGCTGACAGGTGGGACCATGGACGCATATTAGATGCGGATCCAACTCAGCGCACTCTCTCTTGCTCTCTCTCCTGCTCTCTCGCTGATACACTCCACGGACCGGACAGAGAGGCGCTCCCATGTGCCTTCGTACGGAGTGAGATGACACATAAAATCCTCTCTTTCTTTATCGATTGTTCGCCGCTCCATCTTTCTCTCTCTCTTTCGTTTGCGCTAGGTTTGCCTCATTTTCGCTACAGTGCTATCGTTTCTGATTTGGAAAGATGCTTTCCCCTGCCGATGCATCACAACTGCGGTTCTCTACGCTCGGTTTGCCGATGCCTCACAAAAGGGATGCCTTGCATAGAAGGTATCTAAAAATTCCCTTAATATTTACTATTTTCGATTTCTCTAAAATAGGTAATTAGTAAGAAAAAAGTATTGTTTTCAATTTCAATTTACTATTTTCGGTTTCTTTAGATTAGGTAAATTGGTTTGATTGCTTCCTTTCTCTTTCTGTATTGCAGGATTATGTGGTTCTATCTCACGGATTGCTGTCGCTGGTTGCTCTATCTTGCTGTGGGCACTATTCACCTTGCCTTCGCTTCTCTTGGATTTTGCCTTGGTCAGTACTTTTTTCCATATTCATTGTTGGAATTGTTGTATTTGGTTGGACTTTGTTAGGTTCATCCCTTTTGGAATTGACTGTGTGGACTTTGTTCTCTTTGATGCAGATCCTGCATTTAGTTCTCTCAGAATATTTAAGCCTATTGGTTGAGATCAGATGACATCTCAGCGGCTCCCGCTTTTCTGTTATAGATGCTTTTACAATTTTACTTTCTAATCTTTCTATTAGTTCTTTCTTTCTGTCATTTACCTGCATTTATTCCTTTCCCTTCACTTTGTTGTGCCTCATTGCTTTGCCGATGTGTGATCCTGTCCATGTTAGTTATTGTTGTGTTTCCTGTGATTAACATGTTAGCTGTGTGCCTCATCATAACACCCATGGATTCAATTGAAATCTATTTATTCAAATTGTAACAAAAATATTTTCTACCCTACATCTACACCATGGTGATCGTTTAAAGGAATTAAAAAGGAATTGTTCATTTCAAGGTCCATGGGTGACAGAAATTTGTTTTACTTTTGTATGTTTCTTAAACACATAGGCCATAGCCCATTTAATCTTCGCACCATTTTGTGTTAACACTACTTCCAACAGAAGTAGATTGCCTATGTTTTATTCAAGGATATAATTGTCATTTTATTGGCAATCTAATTGTGCTCTTTTATTTCCAATTTGCAGAAAATGAACTAAAGAGGTGCGCCAACAATTAATCAAAACAACAATAGAAATGTGAGTGGTAAATGTTCTCTCAAGTTTAATTTCACGAAAAATAACATATAAATCTATTTCAAGTTTAATTTGACTAACCATACACATAAATATTCATCGAGTACAATGACTGATCCAAAGTTTTGTTTGTCAGCATTCATTGAGGAATTATTTTTTTTTTAAATTTGTCATAGCATTCCTCTCTAACTTAACACCATATTTATCCATTTGGTTTCTTCTTTTGAATTAATAGATTTATTTATATTTTTTATCTGGTGTTTGCTGCATCTAATATAATTTGTCTCTAACTCTCTTTTGATTTGCAGAAGAAAGGATCTTCATTGTCTGTGCCTGTATGTCTGGCTTTTTTTTTAAAAAAAAAAGGTTCTATCTTTTTACAGTTTTTCCCTTTCAAAAAAGTTCTATCTTTTTACTTTTGAAGCATTTATACTCTTTTTTTGTTAGTCTTTTCGTGGTTGATTCAAAACATCTCATCAGGGCTTCAAAAAAATACTCGCTTCCTTCCTTTTCTCTTTTTTGTTGGCAACTTTCTTCTCTATGTAAAGTTGACAGCTATGGGTGATTAACACTATCATACAATCTGTCGAGTCGTATGAATAGCCATAAACATTTCTATGTTTCATTTATTCAATAGGCATAAAGTTTTCCCTCATATTCTACAAGGGCATATCTGGAATAAAAAAGTGCAAATTGGAAGAAATCTTATTCTAATTTGAATAGCTAACCAAATTCTGTAGATTTATTACAATTTTTTATTATTACATTGCCACAGTGGTACCTGCAAATAAAATTCGCATATAATCAACAAAAGCTTGCTTACAGGAGATATGGCAACATATTTGCAAAGGTATGTTTTTTTGCGTAATTTTTGTATTGAAGCAGACAAGAAATATAGAATTTCTTTTGTTTTTGTTTATATAAACAATTGGACCCTACGCTGGATAGCGAGCTCACTGTTTATGAATGTTAGCTGCATAATTTACGTTTATAAGAAAAAAAACAGTTGTATGTGAAAGAAGCTTATTCTAAAATATTTAGAAATTAAGTCTATCAATTGCAATGTCAAAAACAAATTTATGCTTTATTCAGGTATGTTACTGTTGTCATGAACAATTGAGTTTGCAAGTAAATTGAGAAGATGGTGTAATAGTAAATAGGCTGCAACATTCTAAATTTGGTGATATTTGAGGGTCCTACCTTCATGTGGTTCTTCTATGCAAGTTATATTTTAACTCTTATTTTGTTAACCTGTTCTTTATTTAGGTACATTTTTGGGTTGTTTGTTGGATGCATGGATCGATGGCATCAGATTTTGCTGGTATGGACAGGCATACTTTATGTTGCAAACTTGCAATGCATAACCAAGGCTAATTTGATTGGGTCCACAGTGTTGTCATGTTAATTGCAAAGGCATGGCTACAATTTTGTACTTTTTTTGTCTCTCTCATTTCATTTCATTTCATTTGTTTTTTTTTTTTGTGCGACAATCTTGCAATATTTGTTCACTTTGAGCCTCAGACTCGCAATAAAATATATCAAGTTCGTGGAAAAATCAAATAGCTTGGATATGAAACATAGAGAGGAAACAAAAAGGACAAATGAACAATATTATACCAATCGCATTTGATATCTCGATCCTCTGTATGTATTGGTGTTGCATTTATTTCATTTTTATTAATTTCGTTTTGGTTTTCAGGATCATTATAAGAATTAAGAAGCAAAAGAAAACTTCATCATTGAGGACCTTTTATCTTACTAAGAAAAAAATATAAGAAAAAAATGAAAATTTATGTATGGTTGAAAGCTTGAAGCATAGCATCTTATAAAGTTGCAGAATTATCTTAATATTAAAAGACAAGTTTATATTGACGGAATGTATGACTCAACAACTATAGGCTAATCGACATTGTTGTTTGTCAACATGATCCATTTTTGTTACAAAATATGGTCTCAATTATAACACTTAACTATTTTTAATACTAATTTTGCTTTATTGGCTTCGGTATTGTATAATTGGACACAAACAATTCACAATCAATAAAAATAAAAAAATAGATCGCGCAACGCGCGAGTTCCCACTAGTTACTAAGAAAACTGTGGGGAGAAGGGCAAGAGAGACTTGCATTTTCATCAAAATTGAAATGAAAAAAAAAAGGATAAAATGTAGAGTACTAGTATTTTCCTTTAAATTATATTAACGCAGCCGAGGGCAATGCAAAAGACGTCACATTGTAGTTATGGTGAGTCGTTAAATTAATGTCACAATAAAAATATTAAATAAATAAAAGAGAAATGTCAGTGTTCAATATATAGGACAGATGGATCCGTCCAACATGATTGTTTTCACGTTTTTAAATTTCAAATGACCTATCCGAACCGTTCAATATGTTCTCCATATTGAAAAGGCATTCACATTCAAACTTTTTTACTTTTGGTTCATTTTACATGAGATGAAATTGGATTCCTGCATCGATCATCATTAAAGTAAAACACAAAGTTAAAAGTGAAAAAGACAAAATATAAAAGAAATCATAACTATGAACCATATTTCATCTCCTGTCTATATGATATCCGGTAGCAGTAAATCCTCTTTGCTTTCTTGTCTGCAAATTGAATTGTCTTTCCAAATCACAAAACTGAAAGCAATTGACCTGCAGTACCTAAGCAATTTGCTCTCTTGCGCTTGTGTAGCACGCAGTGCGCATAAACTGCATCCTAAAATTAGTAAACACCGATCGAACATATATATGTTTTTTGTGTTATTGTGATTTGTGATGGCAATTTTTTTTTTTTTTTGAAGTTAGATAGACGATAGTATTCCTACAATTTCATTGAACCAATAAAATATGATACAAGTAAAATAATGTTTAAGAAAGAAAAAAGTAAAAAGTAGAAAGAGAATTAAAATTGTGATGTCAATTTAACATTATGGATAAGTAATTACAATAATTTTGCATGTGGTCTAATGGCTCGGTGCTAAGAGCACTGGGCTGACCTTCAAAAGGCAAAGGATTCAAGTCCCACATACACATTTAATTTCAATTAAAAAATCAGACGGCAAAGATCTTTCTCTTTCTTAAAAAAAAATCAATAGTTTTATTAGAATTAGCCTATATTCTTTTGGTAAAAGTACTTGATGAGACACGTCACACTCCATAATAGATTTTTTTTCTGAAGGTAGGAGGTGATAGCCAACCGGCAATTTTATTAATAAAATGAAAGATAAAATTTCTAAAATTACAAGAAATAAAGGAATAAAGAAAAGAAAAAAAAGGAAAAAGATTAATTGCAATAGGTTAAAAAGGGAAAAAAAGAAAAAGAAAAAAAAAGAAGAAGGTAGAGTAAACGTCTTGCAATTGAGCATTAGTCATCCATTGTCGTGCATTGATATATCCACTCTCTATTATATAATTAAACGGGGTTGATAAGGATCATTTCCGATTCTTATCATCCTCATTATCCTCAAAATGCGTTTTCCATTTTTAGAAAATACGTAATTAACTTAATTTTATTTTCGTAAACTCATCCATCATCCTCTGGAGTCATCCCATGTCTCCTTCTTTGTTTCGCTAACTTCCCCTCCCTCCCTCTGATTCACTACTATCCAGCGCTCATCTCTCTATTTCCTCTATTTTGACATACATAACAGTTCTAGTTAATATATATAAAAGATTCTAGCTAATATAGTAAACATTCTAGTTAATATATATAAATGTTCTAGTTAATATAATAAAGGTTATGGTTAATACAGTAAAGGTTCTGGTTAGTATATATTATAAGGTTCGAGTTAATACAGTAAAAGTTCTAGTTAATACAGTAAAGGTTCTACTTATATATAAAGGTTCTAGTTAATATATATAAAGGTTCTACTTATATATATAATAGTTTTAGTTAATATATATAATAGTTCTATTTAGTATAGCAGCTATTCTAGTTAATATATTTAACTGTTCTACTTTACTAATTTTTATTGTATTAACTATAATCTTTATATGTATTAACTAGAACTTTTACTTTAACTAGAACATAGCTGTTCTGTTTAATATACTAAGTTCTTCCTCAACTTTCGCTCTCCTCTCTAATTCGCTCTACCTCAGCCTTCGTTCTCCTTCTGATTCGCTCTCCCTCCCCTGATGCTCAACCCCTCTCATATCTGGACTTTCGAAAATAGAAAACTCTTTTTCTAAAAATAGAAGGAGATGACGGGATGATAAAAGAGGGAGGATGACGGAAAGCAATTCCGAAAATTAAAGTGTTGCCAATTTTTCATAACATTTTCTGCGTATTATTTTAATTTAGTGAGTGTCATATATCATTCCTTATCACATACCGCGGTTACATATATAAACCATTTTTACACTCTGAAAAAAAAATTAATAAGAAAGCACATAAATCACATGGAGCACCGACAAGCGCAAGAGATTGTTTTAGGGGATGACGAAACAAGTAATAACCAAGTGAAATGAGATCCAGTCTCGCGCGGGACCATCCAGCGCACCACTGTGAGCCGTATGATTTAATTTCAATGGCAAAGGGAGCTCCGTGCATGTAACCTGATTGATAGATCCGAACCGTCCAGATCAGATCGGACGATTGGTAAGCTGCGCTGGACGGTCCCGCGCGGGAGCAGAGTCCGATTGATAACCAAGCTAGGTAGCCGCCATGCAAGATAAAACGGATAACAGAGAAAAATAGTACACCAGTGTACCATACTGAACTCTGTGTCAAATCTTATTTGATGCAACAACGATTCAAAAGAGAACAGTTCTAGGCTTCTAGCTAGCTAAAGATGCTCGTGATCAGCACTTTGTTTCCTGGTCCGGCCTGCCATATATGTTGCAAACAAGGAACCTGGCCAGATTCTCTGTTCTCAACTCTGTGCACATTTCATGTAACAAGTGATCAACGTGGCAATCTACTAGCAGGGGCGGATTCAGTGGTGGGGCGGGTGGGGCTAGAGCCCCACCTACCGCCGTCGAGCCCTGAAGCCCCTCTTTAGTCTCAATAAATTTTTTCAGCCATTGGAGCACTCAAAGGTGGGGCTGAAGAACAGAAGAAGAGAAACCGTTCGATCAAATGACTCATTAGAGCACTCAGTCCCATCTAAATATTTTTGTTAGATCCGCCACTGTCTACTAGATCATTGAATGAGACAGATGGTTCTCAATTGAACTAGTGGACCCATCTGTCAGCGACTCGTTACAAAATAAGAAGACATATTTGGATTACTAGAAAATCCGGGATCTGGAAATTGGAAAACAGCGTGCTGACTGCTGAGGCCCACACTATTTGTAGGTTCAAATTATTTATTTTGGACTTTGGAGTTTGGACATTGCTTATGCTTTTCTTTGCTGAACTTACCTCTGAGAGAGACGTGTCGTGTCCTTTGTAGGTAGCGAGGCAGTTGGCAATATATGGGCTTCCAAGTTGCCGACGGTAAGGTTGACATCCACAATTAACATCATAAGAGTTATTAATTAGGCATGTTTTAATTACTTTGTACATAGCTTGATAGATAGGTTCAATTGTTCAAATAATATACCGCATGGTGCAGGTTGTGCCACGTAATGGCTTAAGATCCGTTAGTTAATTGATTAACAACGATGATTAATTATAGAACATGAAAGTTTGTTACAGATAGTTAGCGACTCCATGGTTTCTCTAAGTAAATAATGTATAATTTTTGCTGAAACTCTGAAATGGGATAATTAAATTAAGTGTGTATATGCTGAGCTATGTTTTTCTAAAAATAAATTTCCTCTGAAACAACAACGATGAGTATAATTATATAACAACAAGAATGCGTTAAGAAATAAAAAATAACGACGATAACAATTATAAAAACACAGAATGTATAATACAAAAATAATTTTACAAAGGAGTTTTGTTACACCTTAGACGGATATATATATATATTATATACATATCTCATTTAAATAAAGAGAGAAGCATATATGATAACATATTATCAGGTATCCCATCATGATAAATCAGGAAATAAAAATAGAATTTGACAATAAAAAGCGTAGGTGATGTGGTATGACTATAAGGTATAGGGCACTTATTTAGGCTTCTTTTGTGTTTATAATTCTACCTTCTTAACACTATTTATTAATTTTAACAACCTTTACACTCCTTAAAGACACTAAAAAAATATCTGGCAACAAGTTATTTGCATAAAAAAATATCTGATCACACCTAACGAATTAATTAATAAGTATAGATTCTATTTATACAGACCACGTATAAGATATAGATTCCATATATATAGAGCCCGTAGTTCCGACGTTCTTTCAAACCATATGGATTCTAATTAAGTTTGAAAAACTGAAAACATTAAAAAGTTGCTACCTATGTTTTTCAATTTTGTGGCACCTTAATTGTAGCCTTTATATAAAAATTATATATAAAAAAAAGAACAATAAAAACATGCGTCAATCTGTTCATCGATTCTGGCTCTGTTTGGATGGTGTGGGAATAAGAGAATTAAGGAAAGAAGTATTGAAAAGTGTGTAACTTTGTAAAGAGTTTGGATTGTTTATAATAAATTTGAGCCTAGGAAGAAACTATTTACTTATTCCTAGGCTCATCCAAACACAGTCTATATGGGTGTGTTTGGTTGGAGTGGGAATAGGGAAAAGGAACAGAGAAAAATTTATTCCTTATTTCTTATTCAAATTCCTTGATTTTGTTAGAATATGGATAAGGACCGGAATAAGTCCAAATTCTCTATTCCTTAGTTGTTTGATTTTCACCGGAATAATGAATAAGGGGCTTATTCCTTATTCCCAACTCCAACCAAACACATCCATTAGATAAATTGTGACGATATGACATTTTATACTGACACGATTGCCATGCAATTCAAATCAGGCGCATGTAATAATGGATACAATAAATTATTTTTGTTTCATGCGACAAAAAGTAAACGTTACAATTCAACTGAATGGATGTGACCTTATCTTAGACCGCATGCACCCGTAAGTCATCCCCTCTTTCCGTAGTCATGGCTGACGTCATTAAAAAATATTGTTTTGTGATCTTTTGGAATTATTATAAATATTTTTTTCCACAGGTGTTATTTAGGGTCATGTAGAATTCACATTATATTTCTTAAGCGCTTATACATCTTGTTATCTTGTATGCGTAATTAATGATACGTTTTGAAAGACTTTGGGTTGGGGGTGTGCAAGGGATTCAACGGCAAACTGTTTTCATCAATTAATCTAAGATATTATTATTATTTTTTTTTTAATTAATTCGCGTGACCGTCTTTTGTCACCGATTTGTTAAAAATAGTTTTTTTTTGTATTTTCTATAATTACAACTAGTTTTTCTTTTTTTCTAAATATATTAAAACTTAAATATATTTGAAAATCTAAGATAGTTCATGTCTAATCTATAGAAAAAAAATTATTTCCTCCTACAACATGCGATCTGAGCCCTCCAATTTTCACTAATTGATCGATTTGAATTTATGCAAGAAGTTTTTCCTTCTTATAATTATAATAATTACCATTCTAAAAAAACTATTTTTAAAATAGAACATGACTTTTAATTATAAAAAACTAAAATTTCAATTAAAAAAATATATATCGCAGCGAAACTGCGAGTATCATGCATGCCTAGTCATTGTACCAGGTTACAAGTAAGTTGCAAATGTACTTTTTCTCAATAATCTCAATACCATAGCAGCACCTCTACCGGTCTGGTGATCGAAATCCGGTATTTTTTTAAATTTTTATTATTTTTTCTCACAAAACTAGATACAACCATTTCAGTCAATGTTCCGGTATCCGATATTATCGGAATTTTTCAATAACTAGTAGGATATTGAAAACACTGCTTTTTCTTGAGAGCAAATCATTGCTGTACTCAATAATAAAAACACACAAATGATAACCGCGCGCACCGCATGAAAGAGATTCTTTTCCTGGTCATGATGTAAGTTAGGTAACAAGCCAACATTATAACTCAGAGAAAAGTACCAATATGTATATACCATGCATGCCTTACTTGTGTAACCACTAGTCCTCGTCTTGATTATCTGAAACAGTAAGTTAAAGGCATGTAAATTAGTCAAACATTGAGTACAGTTAGAACTTAGAAGAGCTCTTGAACGAGCACCTGGTTTTGAGCGAATTTCTAAAACAGCGTGCTTCTTTGTTAGCCCCACACACCACTTGTGCGTACGAATCAGGCTACAAATAATAGCAATCCGTCCATCCTGGATAAATGCTAGCTGTATATTTTCTTTGCCTTTTCCTTGGTTGAACTTCAATTGAACATGTTTGAAAGAGAAGATGCATGTATTGTTACCTAGTGCCAAGTTGCCCAACTGTAGCGTATACAACAAATAATGTGAAGAGCTATTTGCACTATTTAATATTACTCTATGCTGCGAGTTTGAATGCTTGATGGGTTCAAAGAACGCAAGAGCATGGTTCACGTTTTGCCACGTATGACTATATTAGACCCGCATACTGATCCTATGTCAGTAATTAATTATTATGCTCAGCATTATAGTTAACATCGAATATATATATATATATATAGAGAGAGAGAGAGAGGTTGGTGCGAATATCAGATATTTATGTTTTATAATGCGCGTTTCAATTTGTTAGACAACTTGGTCAGCAAATGTAGCAATCAAATCTGATTTAATTTTATTAAATTTTGTGTAAAAAGTACACCAAAATTTAGGTCAAGCAATTATTTTAGGTCATGTGGTCAAGTTACTCAATAAACTACTTAGCAATCTCCTTTGCTAATAAATAAAGTTCCCAATCTACGTATCTCAGGAATGACCGAATGAGGAATCCCCATATTCTTGTCATATTTGTTAGTGGCACGTGCAAAGGACGTGTTTTCCCAAAGTGCATACAAGGGATGTACGAGTTGAACGCATCCTGGTTCTGTCACTACAAGGGAAAAGCTTTTTAACGGCACCTCATTTACGGCCGTTTATTAAAAGCCTGTTGTAAAAAATGCTGAGTGGCATTTTCGTAAATAGGCAGAAAATTATTTACGACTTTTAATAGTAATAGACGCTGTACAAAAGATGCGGGAATAATTAAAAGAAAATTCGCTGATTTTTTGCAGAGGTTATAAAAAAACCGCCGTAAAAAATTATATTTTACAGCAGTTTTCATGATAACAGCCGTAAAAAATTGATTAAAAAAAATGGAAAAAAACGACCCGCTGCATCTGCCTTAATTTAACCGTATATATTTATTACATGCTGCCTTAACTACCATTGTTTATATTAAGTAGTGAAAAAATTAATAGAATAACCAAATTAGTGCATATATGGTCAACGATTACCTATTATACATAGGAGTGTCATAAATAAAAAATTAGTGAATAACCAAAATTTTTTTGTTTTTTTAATAAAAATATAGCATAAATAAAAAAAACCCGAACCAAAAAAATGACAAAATATAATTTATTGAATTCCAAAATAAAAAAACTCTGTACGGAAAAAAAACTGAAAAAAGCGATAGGCTTTACAAACGTGGGTCGTGTCATGTCGTGTCAAACACGCATGTGTTAGAGATTGTGTAGTATCGTGTTGACACGAGTTAATATTTTCAACATGTTGTGTCAAATGAAGAAATTGATTAACAAGAATACACGATATGACACGATATCTCTGATGTGACTTGATTTGAAATAGAACAGTGAAATGGAATGTGAAGCGGAATTGTCTAGAGAGGTATTCGCGCTAATTTGAAAGTGATACGAGAAACTGATTTGAGAAAATCTAGACTCATTGATCTCTGTGAAATACATTTAATTTTATTGTTGGTCATGTGTGGATTAATCCGATCGGTTGATATTTCTTATATAAATTAGTTATAGCTGCGTCGTTTAATAACTGGTTACTCGACTTTGTAGCTGACTCTGTTTTGCTTTTATTTCTATTGTGACGTAGGTTGACGGGCCATCGAATGGATGATCAGATACCGTCTCACCTCACGCCTCGTGTCTCGAATACGGGATGTGACATTAAGGCCTTTGAGTTGACGTTGATGCAAGAAGATACATGCGAGACATTCTCAAGTAAAAGAATTAATCAAAATCATCGAGATCCGGATAATTCATGACCATTGAGAATTTCTCTTTAATTTTTATATTTATTTTAAGTTTTTTTTTTATAATTTTCAGTATTTTTAATAAAAAATATAACATAAATAAAAACCGAAAAAAATAAAAGACAAAAAAATATTTATCGAATATCAAAACAAAAACTCAAAAAAAAAAAGAAAAAGGTGGTCTGATTTTTAAACTCTCGAAAACTGTTTTTCAAAAAAATAAAATAAAATAAAAATCCAGGTGGTATACTCGACGTTGGCGTAAAGAAATAAATATTTTTTTTATTAATTTCTTTTTCTCGATCGAGACTCTCTCCCACTCTGAAACCTCGCTCGGTTGCTCCTCCCTCCCTCCGTCGACCTTCGCTATACTCGCTCTACTCATGGAAGCCCTTCCCGCTGTACCAAAATCCTAATTGCCGACAGGCACCCCTCCAAACCCTACCTCTTCCCCTTCAAGCCCTTCCCGCTATACTCGCTCTACTCATGGAAGCCATGTCGTTCTGATCGATTCACTGCTCCGCGATCCCCAAATCGGCGTTTTAATCTGTCCAGGTTGTGGTTCGGAGAGGACAAAAATTTCCTATTAGACCCCGTGAAGACCCTTAATTTCTTCGTTCAAGGTATGCAATTGCTTATTCATATGATTAGTTCCTATTTCCTTTTTACATCATTGTTCTTTAAATTAGATTTCTGAAGGAAAAACTTCATGTATGGCAGTTATTAGGTGGAGAATTTTTACACCCAGCGAGAACTCTCCTTAGCTGATTCAACTTGCAATTTGCTAAACATGATTGATTAATAATGAAGAGTTACCTATTCCAGTTCCAAATAGAAATGATGTGACATTGACTCCCACAACCTATTACGGGTGTAAAAATTTTCTCTTGTTTAGAAATGATGTTCCAGTTTGCAATTTTCTCTTGTTTTTTTTTTAATCACAACTTCAAAACTAGTGTAGAGTCAATGCTAATTTACGTCGACTCCAAAATCTGGTGATAACCTATTATGGAGTTGGGATTCAAAAGGCCACAGGCAGATTGCTTAGATAAATTCCGCTTCAACTCGATCCTATGGTGTTTTTTATAGTAAAGTGTATTTGTTGCTAAAGGGAATATCAGTTTTTTAGTCTTAAATATGAAAGATGTTTTGTGCTCATTGTCTTGAGGTTAATTATAGTCTCATATCTCTCTTCTTTTCTTTTATCAGCTCTTGTCAGAAAAGAAATACAAGATGAAACAGATCGAATCACAGGGAAGACCAAACAGATATCCCATGTTCCTATTCAACTCAGCATCTACTCTCCAAATGGTACTCAAGCTTCTTGATATTTCATATTTCACTGAAGGCTCGTCCATATGTTGTGTTGTAATATAATATTGTGCTCTTTTACAGTTGTCAACTTGACTCTGATTGATCTTGCACCAACATGGAAGCCCTTCCCGCTGCACCAAAATCCTAATTGCCGACAGGCACCCCTCCAAACCCTACCTCTTCCCCTTCAAGAAGCCATGTCGTTCTGATCGATCCACTGCTCCGGCGATCCCCAAACCGGCGTTTTGATCTGTCCAGGTTGTGGTTCGGAGAGGACAACAATTTCCTATTAGATCCCGTGAAGACCCTTAATTTCTTCGTTCAAGGTATGCAATTGCTTATTCTATTGGCTAGTTGATCGTATCAGCCACAAATTAAGAAATTTTAAGTTGATTTGGAGGCAAAATAATTCAATTCATATTGATCTTCTTTACGTAAGAAAAGACATTAGTTTAACCTCCAAAAATCACCATTAAAAGTCTAAATATGTTTGTGATTTTTAGTGACAGTTTAAAGGAAATGGCAGTACCATTGACCTTTGGTATTTCCTTCAAGGTATCCTTGTGCTTTCTGTATTTAGTAATTATCTTTTCTTACTTTCTTGTGTAACAATTTGCAACTTCAGTTATACATGCATGTTGTTAAGGACTCTCAATGTCTAATGGAATAATGATATAGAATAAATGCTGAGAGTAAATTTTAAATGCATGCTCATCGTTTTATTCAGGATCTAGTGTCTATGTATTTGCACAAGGTAACAACCAATGATAATGTATATGAATTGTGATTGATTTGTCATCCATCCATTAAAAGAATAGTCATAAAAAAAATAACCAACTTCAATGAAGGAAGTTTTGTATAATATTTTATCAGAATTTGGAGCCTAGCAACCATGGCTTATTTTTGCATGTGCTTTTAATTTATTTTGTCTAATTCATAATCTTGACAGTATTTGGTGGAATATATCTTATAGATAGTATTAGGACAATAATACAGTTGCAAATAACTCCAAATAGACACCTTGGATATAGCGTGTTGCGTTGTTTTCATAGAAACTATTGATTTTATAAATTATGTAAAGTCATTTTAGTAAAAAGTATTGGTTTTTTAAAATTATGTAAATTTCAAAAATTTTTGGTGCAGGATGCATAAAGTTTTCTCTTCTCCAAGGCAACTCATGGCTAGCTACAGCGTATTGCATCATTTTGATGAAACTCTCTGCGGCTTCAACTTTTTTGTATTTGGATTTCTTCTTTGCGCTGCAATCTGAGGGTTTGGTATGGAATTTTTTCTTTTTGATGATGATTTGCGTGTTGCATTACTAAATGTTTGAAAAGCAACTTATTACAAAACTCTTGGTGTGTGAAGTTCTGAATCTGGTAAGATCGGTACTGAGTTTCATTATTTTTTATACAAATATTTGATTTATTATTATTCATTTTTTGCTTTCTTTGTAGTTATTTACCAGGCAATGTCACTGGACCGATCAAAGAGAGGTGCTTCTTTGGAATGTCATAAGCTATGTATCAAATGGTGCCTTTCGCATTGACTTGTCAGCGACATCACTTCCAAGCTAATTAATTGAGCCCCAAATCAGAGGTGCTGTCAAGAAATGTGATACTTATTTGCGGTAAGCTGTGCTATTTGTGTACCTCTATTTGTTCTCGATAGAGACGTCCCGTCAAACAGTACAAGAACATTCTTGCCACTATCTTCCCTCGACCTCAGGTTCTAACTCTGGTCTCCAATGTCTAATTGATATGTATTAGTTAATCCATTCACATTCTATGAGCATGCAGACTGCATGGTTTTTACCCCCAATTTATTGGAACTAGTAAAATGAAATTAGTGAAAACAAAATGAAGAATTTATGCAAAAAACTGTAAAGAACATCTTGTCTTTTATTGAGGCATAAAATTTCATGTAGCCTGACTGTTTAAATATGTAGGATTCAGTGCCTATTATATTTAGACTGTTGTTTTTCTTTCATTTTATTCCCACTGTTATTAATGGAGGGTATAGTTTGTCTTTGAAGATTACCTATATTTTTCATAAGCTGTAGTGTTAATATGTAGGATTCAGAGTCAAATGACAGGATGATTGGAAAGCTGTACATGCAATTATACTTCGAGGAATCCTGCTAAATACCTGATGTGTGCATTACTTTTGCTCATCTTTAGAAAATGGCTGGTTATTGGTACAACAACTTGAGAAGATAGCATGTTTAGCATTTTTTTTATATAAATCATGTGTTTTTATTTTCAATAACTTGATTGTACGTAGTTCTAGGTACTCAGATATATATTTGTAATAATTGAAATTTATGTGATTAGTGAATTTGTTGTTATTAATTTTGGCTGGCTATAGAACCAATGGGTTTTTATTAATATATTATGGGTAGCCAGGATTATATGAATGGCTAGAGACTAATTATAATTTTTTTTTTACCTTACTAATTTTCAACGGCGGGCTTTTAATAATGACAATTGTTAAAGAATTCTCTTTGACGGCGGACTCTTTTGTAGGAACCGCCGCTAAAAACTAATTTTTAATTAAAAAAAGACAGTTCGTCTAAATAGCGATTAGACATTTACGGCGGTTTATTAACTTTTTTAGCGGCCCCCCTCATTTACAACACCCTGGTACCGTTGTAAAAAATCTCTTAATAACCGCCGTTAAAAACAAATTTTGCCGTAGTGTGTATTCTACACTGACATTTAGGGCTGTACAAAAATATTAAAAACCCGTCCGATCCGTTTAAATCGTCCGACCCGATCCGTATTTTAACGGGTTCAAATATGATTCGGGTTAGTTTGGGTTTCAATTTTACTAACCCGGTGCAATTGGGTCGGGTCATGTTTTTTCTTTAGACAATCCGGATACCAACCCAACCCGTTGATTATTATTTAAACGCAATATGATTTTGTGAATGAACTGCAATAGCCTTAGATTATTTACTCATGATAGCTCACTGTTGTCTTTTAGTAACTCCTAAAACATAAAAATGTTCCCTGTAGAGATTTCAATTTAACTTGTCAGACTTCTGTATCTTGGATGCTCACATCATTAGACCGAATATAATTTCTATCCTCCGGAACAGTAGTACAGGATATAGACGTTAGGGTATTTCACGCAAAAATGAAAAAAAAAATATTTGAAGTAAATAGACATGTAGTTGAATATAAAAATTATGACCATCAATAAACAATTAAATATGATGATGATAATTGTTTTGTAAGATAAATGCTTTTTTTTCTTTACTTAATCGCTCATTTTGTATGTAATTTGAAATGAAGAAATTGGCCCCGATAGGAAATAGCTTACTTAATTAATTTTTTACGTATGATAAAAGTATGTACTGCAACTCAGGCTTTTGATAATAGTAAAAAAATTGATCATGATAAATACTTTGTGTAACCAAGCATAAAAATATTTACTTTAATTAACATTGACAATGTTATTTACTTATTTACGTACCGTATAAGTCATAACCCGTTTAACCCGAAAATCCGTAACAATTCGTAGATAAAAATTTATATGGGTTGGGTTGGATTACGGGTGGGTCAACTAAAGAAAATATTTAACCCGGTTTAATTGGATTGGGTTGAAATATTGATAAAAAAAATATAAACCTGTCCGTTGTACAGCCCTACTGACATCAAAAAACAGCCAGATATGTTGTAGTGCCTCACCACCTGCCAAAATATATCACTATTTTTCAGAAATTAATGTTGGTAATTGTGAAATATGAAAGCATGTTCATTAAAAAAAATTAAATTATATATTCTTCTCCTTAACCAGTACTACAAAATAAATAGTTGATAACTTGATATTATAGTAAATTTTCTTTTTGGTACGGTGACTACTGACAACAAATTCTTTGTTTTAGATAGTTAAAATTTATTTTTTTCATACTAGCTACCTGCTCCATTAATTGAAACAAAACATTTTTTACAATACCTATTATTAGAAAGTGCGACAAAAAAAAGAAAAGAAAAAAATCACAAACATACTATATATATACCAGTGTACTACCCAAAAGAGAATACAACCATTCATAATGGTTGATCCAGTACGGTTAGACAAGTGTGAGCAGAAAATTAAAGGCATTCAACTTTTCTTCCTCATTATTAGATATAGTCAAAGTTTTTATCTTATTCTCAATAGATATTCATAAGTGCGAATTCATTGAAATTGAAATAATTTTGGCTATCTCGAAAGTAACTTACAATTTTGAATCTGACGTTAAAACATGATCTATATCTCTATATGTCATGCATATAATAAATTTTGAGCCAATTTGTTTTTGGCAAGGTAAAACCTATACGCTCATACATATCTCACACCTAACAAAATAACTGGGTCAAAAGAACAAAAGTTCCTCATTATAGTATACCATACAATAATTTTAAGTTCAGCGTGTATACATTTATACTTGCCGATATATGTATGGAAAGGATCAAAGTTTCCTTATTGGGTAAATTTGCTTGGCACAATTTGGGTTTATAATGGGCCCAACTGAACCCCCAGTAGTTCCACACTGAACATTTTGGGTTTATAATATATGGGACCGTTTAAACTAGTGAAATGAATACAGAGCTTATAACCATCATCCAAAAAAAAAAACATCCACGCCATCCAATAAATTTTTCCGCATTTTTTTTCTCTGCACGCGCGCTCGCACGCTCTCTCTCCGCGCATTTCCGCTCGTCGTGATCTCTCCTTCCCCTTTCCGTTCCCTTCCCCTCTTCTCTCAATATCTGCTCCCATCTCCCTTCCCTTCCCTCTTTACTCTCCTTCCCCCTCTCCTTTTCCCTCTCCAATGGATTTTTCTGCTCCCCTCTCCCTCTCTGACAAAAAAATCGTGCCACTTGAAACCGTTAGTTTTTTTTTAATCCTACCACTCACAGTAACAAAATGAACACTTACAACAATAAAAAAAACAAAGAGATAAATATAGGTTAAATAAACTGAACAGATGTAACAACTAATTGAACATAAAAAGCAAATAAACTGAACAGATGTAATAAACAATGTGCACTCATACAAAAAATGTAAAAGCGAGTAAATAAACTGAACAGAAATGATAAATAAATTGAACAGTTATAACAAATAAATTGAATATATGTCACAAACATGCTGATTCGTATAAAAAATAAATAGTGAACATAAAATGAACGAATATAACAACTAATTGAACAGTTATATCAAATAAACTGAACAGATGTAACAAACAATGTTGACTCATACAAAAAAATAAAAGTGAGCAAATAAACTGAACAGAAATGACAATTAAATTGAACATAAATAGCAAATAAACTGAACAGATGTAACAAAAATGTGGACTCATACAAAAAGTAAAAGTGAGCAAATAAACTGAACAGAAATAACAATTAAAATGAACAGTTATATCAAATAAACTTAACAGATGTAACAAAACAATGTGGACTCATACAAAAACTAAAAGTGAGCAAATAAACTGAACAGAAATGATAATTATATTGAACAGTTATATCAAAAAACTGAACAGATGTAACGTGAGATAGAATGGAGAGAGAAAAAATAAAAGAAAGAAGGGCCAGTGAGAAACACAAAAATCAATAGAGAGGTAAATAGAGGGAGCAGAAAGGAAAGGAAAAGAAAAGGGGACGAAAGAAAAGAAAAATGAAGAAAGAAGAAGGAGCAAAGAGAAAGAGGGGAACTCAAGGAGCAAAGAGAGGGAGGAAGAAGAAGGGAGTGAGGGAAACTCACGGAACAAGAGAGAATGTCGGATCAAGAGAGGGAGCCACGCCTGGGAGTGTGTGGGAAGGGAGGGAGGGGAGCCACGCGATGGGAGAGGGGAGCCACGCGATGGGAAGGGAGGGAGGGGAGCCACGCAATGGTAGCGATGGGTGAGAGGGATGGATCGGATCGGATCGGATCTTACGATGGATGAGAGGTGCACGCTCTCTTGGATGACACAGATGACGAAATGATGGATGGTAAGTAGTAATTACCAAATGAATATTAGTCTTTAATCCTGGAGCATTTGTAAATAAAAATTGATTAGTGCTATCGGTCCAATAACCATTCGCGCCAATATTGCTAGGTGAGCAACGCTCTTCCTCTTGACTTGTACTCATCCAGTGTCCAAATTATTTTTTGTTCATTTCGTTGTTGTATGTCTTCACTTTATTAGATATAAATGTTCACATTTTTATTGTAATTGTTTACTGTGTTATAAGTGTTCGCTATGTTCAATATATATATATATATATATATATATATATATATATATATTTATCTAAATGTTCAGTCTAATAAGTACAAATGTTATGCTTTATTTAAGAATTTTTCAGTCAGTTGCAACAGAAAATATAAATTTTATAAGAAAAAATGTTATTATTAAACCAAGCAAAGAGGGTCACGAACCGAAAAAAAATCACATGAAAAAATTAGAAGGGGTCATGAACCGATCTAATTCAAATTAAATTTTTTTCGACTTTACCCCTAGCGCGTCTCTCTCCAAGGCTGACGCTAGGGTTCTCCAAAATGACACGACACAATCATGTTGGCACGAAACGACATGACACGACACGAGTACGAAATTAGCACGACACAATTGTGTTATCGTATCGTGTTGAGAATTTTGAAAAATTAACACGATTCGACATGCAACACGACACGAACACAAATTAACACGACACGAAACACGACAATACGAATTTAATTTTTAATATTATAAAAAATAGCATCATAATTAATAAACCATAAATACTTCGTACTTTAAACTATTTTTAAACTATTATTTAAATTATTTTTATATATCAGTGCTCATTTTGTTTATAACCGTAGTTTTTTTAACGTGTATTTAATTTTTTTAATATTTTATTTTTAAAATTGTTCAAACAACAACCAGAGAAAAATATAAAATTATCAATTAATACGTTAAAAAAATATACGGAAAATTTTATAACGATATATATACTGAATTTCTAAAATAGTTAAATAAACACAATATTTTTTCTCTATTTTAATATTTTAATAATTTTTAATGAATTTTTATAAAAAGTAAAAGTAAATTCTCTAACACGATTTGACACGACTAACATGACGAGTCAGAATGTGTGTCGTATTGTCTCTTCTCACCAATTAGCACGACACAATACGACACGAATAAAAAAGTAGTTCGTATCAACACGACACGACATAAGAGACTAACACGATCGTGTTTGACACGACACGATACGACACAATACACACGATTGGAGAACATTAACTGACGCTATTGATGCACGGATAATTTTTTTAGCAAATGACACTTATCATTCCTGTTTGTTAATTTGTTGTGCCTTCATTTCAGACCCGACCGCCTTCTCTATCAGTCTGTTACTCCTCCAATTTTACTTAGTAAATTTTGATCGCAGAATTCAATGGCAAACAAGGCAAGAGACTAGTAACTAATTATCAAGGGATACCTTTAGTGAATTGGGACCAAATGTGTAGAAGAAAGGAGTTTGGTGGTTGGGGAATCCTAAATCTTTATCATATGAATTCTGCCCTTTTAGCTAAGTGGGTATGGAATTATATGTATAGAGAGTACAAAGGTATCTGGAAGGATTTGTTATTAGCTAAATATGCAGGGAAGCATGGTACTGGAAGCTTTTCTCATTTTTGGAAAAGTTTACAATACCTCTTTCCTATCTTAAGAATAAGTTGTAGAAAGATAATTGGAAATGGGCCATCTATTGATTTTTGGAATGATATATGGTATGACAATATCTCAATCTCCAAACAGTTTCCTTTAGTATACATGAAAAGTAAGAAAAAGGAACATCTTTCCTTAGCACAAGTATGGAACAAGGGTAACATTAATTTTTTTCTTACAAGAGGAGTTTCCAGAGAACTTAGAATAGAGAAAATTGCTCTTTCAAACATCATTCTTAATAGTGGTATCACAGATGTTTTAGATAGTGTTTGGTGGCAGCCAAATAGCAATGGTCTCTATACTGTTAAGTCTTTGTACTCTTTTTTAAATAATACTGGAGTTGTTACAAATCTGAAAGATACTGTTTGGCACCTCAGAATCCCTCTAAAATTTAAATGTCTTCTATGGCTGATAATAAATAATAAATTACTAACCTATGACAATTTAATGAAAAGAGGGCATTTTGGTCCAAATAAATGTCAGTTTTGTAATAATGAGGAGTCTGTAGATCATATCTTTACGAATTGTGTTGTAGCCAATGTGTTTTGGTCTGGTTTTAATTTGTTTAACAACCAAAACATAAGTATTGACTTCTCTAGCATGAAAGCTTTATGGATTAGCATAAACAAGCTTGAGAGTAATAGAAAATGTTATACCAAAAATATTCTAGCTGCTTTTTGCTGGACTTTATGGATTGAAAGAAATAAAAGGATTTTCTCAGATGCAAAAGGATCAAATCCTTTTACGCTGATTCTTAATGCTCTGTGTCTCTTCAATTTTTGGACAGGTTTCAGCTCACAACTAGAGGCCAATTTCAGAGATCTGGCAGCTATACAAAGGAGTAACGAAACGAGTGAAGGGCATGTATCGGATGCAGAAGAAAGCAACTGAAGATCATGCCTCATTTGGTTTGAAGCTCCATTACCTATTGCTGCTCCTCTCTGACTATCTCCTCTTGGGCTGTCTTGTCTTTTTTTGTGACTATTGAGTCTTTCAGATACTGTGTTTCTTTTGTATAGCTTCTTGATGTGTAGAGAAGTTTATCCTTAGCTTGAGTTTTAGCTTTACTAAATAGCTACTTAGTTTTGAGTTCTTCTTAGCTCTCTGATTTGTTGATAGCAGAGAAAACTTTAATTGTAACTCTGTACCAGTCTTTCTTTTTAAATGGAAGCTCATCTCGAGCCACTTAATTCAAAAAAAAAAAAATTATCAAGGGATACCAGCAGCAAATTTGACGTGTGAACTTGGCATCGGAATGCATATTGAGGAGAGGTTCTTCCAGCAGGTGCAGGAGGCACCGCCATGATTGTCTCTTTTATGTTTTTTTCCTTGCGATCCCCACTTGCAGTATGTACCATTTAGGTGTAAGGTAGTTTTTTGCTTTTAATATTATGTTTTCTCTCTTTTTCTTCATTGAGTACTTGAGCAGGCTTTGGTTTCCATTAGCTGTGTTAGATTTTACGAGTGGGGATCCTTTACTCTTTTTATTTGGAGTTGGTTTATAGACCTCCCGAAACTCATGTATTTGACTGTTTTTTTGTATTTGACTGTTTTTTGTTTGTTTATTAATGCAACTAGGGGGATTAATCGAGTTTCACTCGATACATGAGTTTTTACTATATTGATTTTGATTTCGTTGTTATATTATAGTTATGTATAATTCATTTATTTATATCTTTTAATTGTATAATTCAGTTTATTTAATTAAAGAAACTCTTAAGTTTTTTTTTTAAATTTTGTGGGTGGTTGTAAAATGATGGCCAAAGACGTTATGTTTTAACAATATTAATATGATTTTGGTTAAATTAGAAGTAAAAGTGATTAACTCGCCAAATGATCAAACTTCATAATCATTTGAAATTGAAAAGATTAACCATTTAGCATCCAAATTAATGGTTATGATTGGTATATATTGAATCTAACTATGCACCAAAGCAGAACAAATGGAAGTAATCTCCTCACATAATTAACACTTTTTGATCTTTCTGCTGATACTGGTCCTTATCGGTACGAATATGTTCCAAAGCAAGGTTGTAAATCCGTATCAGTATATAGATTGTATATGAGCTAATACCACCTCCTCTTGTATTGCTAGATCTACAATAGTACTATATAAAAAATTATATTTGTCAGATTATTAGAGAATATCGTGGTTACAAAGCGTGTCACATTTAAATGGAGCTTGCTAGCATATATTTTGAAATATGCCGCTGGTATAAAATTGGTAAGGGGCAAAACATGAATGTAAAATATTTTGAAATATAAACAGGGGCAAAAAGGATAAGAACTATTACATTGGCATACATTTGTGCAGAATTACCAGGATGGGATCGATCATGGGACCTTGAAAGCTCTAAATCAATAATTTTTTAAAATTCTTCTTTGAAAACCTCAAACTGTCCAGCTAAAATACTATAATTTATTTATAATTAAACTAAAATGCAATACACCATCTAATTGAATTTTTTCAATTAATTTGTCCATGTATAGAGAATTTGAACATAATCTAAAAAAAGATTTGTATTTTGGAACAACGGAGAATCCTGATGAAAGAGAAGTACATTGCGTCATTACCAGATAAAAGTAATTAGATATAATAAAAGTCATGCACCAAAAAGTAATTAGATTTAACAAAAGTCGTCCAGAAAATAAAAATTGTAGAATAATAGTTGCAACAATTTTCTTTCGTCATTTCAGCATTGGGTTGAGATAGCAGAAGAGTCATCCACTTCAGTAGGTGCAGTTTGAGAAAAAAAAAATACCTGATAAAATGTGATGGATATAATTAAGAAATAGGGTAAGGGCGAAGAAAATGGTAAGGTTGGAGACAACATCAACAACTTCAGGATTGTTACTGAAGGGAACCTCATACACATCCCTTACAGGCTTACAGCCAAAATAAAGTATAAAAAAGAAATTTTTTTGTTTCACTGTTGACATGAAAACCACCAAAATTGAAAACTGGGCTGCTCTCAGTCTCCCTGCTCCTAGTTCATTTGATATGCTTACACTACCATGTGTTCAGTTTTGCGTTAGAAGTAAGATTTGTGAAAAAATTGAGAAAGTATATCATAATAACTGAATCGCAATAGAAAAAAAATCGATACCTGATGAAAGCTTTGAAGCCCAAGAAAAACGTCTTCTGCCGCCCACCCAGATAAATTCATACTTCCAATAATAGATCGTCAAAAAGATACGCAATTGCTCTTTTGTCAAAAATATGCAGTCACGATTTGAGACAATTTAAAATATGGTAACAATGGTTCTTGATGTTTAAGTTGCACTAAAGAAATTAAATAAGAAAAGAGTACAAAAGAATATCAAACAAAAGGCATGAGAGTTGGTAACTTAGCAGTTCTGGTAATCGGTACCAGACTGGAGGAAAAAGGAATCATAAAGAGGATACATAAATACTCTGTTGTATCTATGTGGAACAAAGTCACTAACTAATTGAATATTGTGATTGCTCTTTACAGCAAGCAAACTGGTAAAAAAGAAAGATACCTTCATCGCTATGAGTCTGAGCTAAGACATCGATCGTCACACCTACTGATGCAGCGCATAAAGCTCTTCCTCCTCTCCTCTTGTTAATCTTCTAATCATGCCTATTATTGCCTATGTGCGCAAGTAAGGAATTTTTTTTTTTTGGACAAGCAAGGTAGCAACTACCAAGCAGAGTTAATTCAAGTAAGGAATTGTTAAAATACAAATTTTTCAAGTTCGGATAGGTAGCATCAATAATAGCTTGTACTGTATCATCTCTTGGGTCTATCAACAGATCAAAACTGAACACCATTTAATGATATAATTAGGATTTTATGACAGAATGTAATGGCATATCCTTTACAGGTTTGTAATTTCAAAACTGAACACCATTTAAAATTTTATGACGAATTTTCTGAAATACAAATGAAAGAGAGCTGAAATAGAACAAATTTGATTCCTGCTGATAACACCACAGAAATTAAGTACAAAATACAATATTATCAATATCGTATCATATAAATTCAATATAATATTTAAAATAACTTTAAAAATATATTTGGGACAATCTAATTACAAAAATCATCCTATACGAATCAATAGATTTGCTCCACCACTAATCAATTGAATGATTAGAAATATAATGCGACATGATTTCACTAAAAAATTCAGTACTAAAACTATAAAACTTGCAATAATACAAAAGGGAGAAGCGATAAGACCATAGATTAATTTTAAATCTAAATTTCAAAAAAAGATTGGTAAAATAAAACAAAGGAACTAAACAAAATTAACAAAACAGTTAGTACAACGTAGCATAGGTACCTACCTCTCTAGAAAATTCAAAAGGGAAATCCATCGGTAGGAGGGACATCGGTAAGAGAGAGCAAACCTCAGTGAAGAAACAGACAGGAAGTAGGAAGGGGATCAGACCTGCAATAAGACACCCCTTCCCTCTCGCTCCACAATAAAGGCATGGCGATGGTTGCTTGTATGGATAGATGCGACGTGGACATCTATCGAAAGCATCTAGTTAAGGAGAGCGAAAAAGTAGATCTGATGCGGCAGAGCGACGGCTGGCGAGACGATGACGATTGACGAAGAGGATCAGCGCAATAGGCAATTAGGCATACTTAAACTATTATTTCTTACAGAGATGAAGGTCGGGGGTCGCAAAAATGAAAGCAAAAAAGTTGCGCTGCCTAATATTTGTCAATCGCTGAATCGGGTCAGTTACATATCGATATTATTCGTTACACGAACATTCACACAGTTTAACGTTGCAGAATTAAAATAATTTAATCCCACAACCCAACGAAATGAGAACTAATTACCGTGTCGGACCAGATTTAACAACATAATAATCGCGGACTCCCACGTTTCTTTATTTATAATACTGACTGATGCCCATGGCTGTTTATCAAAAAAAAATAATAATAATAATAAAAACTCCGAAACAGGCCCTGAACAGATCCCCCACAAGGCCACAACATGAATTCCCAATCAAAGCTTCAAAGAGTTTTATTATCATTTTGGGATGGCCAGGAATATACTCACTTAATTGCATTTTTTTTCTCCCTCTTTTTAGAAATGGAAATTTTCTAAAAGAAAATTCTAGCATGGATTCATTTTTTCTGGTATAGCCGTGTGATATTTTCATCCTTCTTAGAATATATTCCAGATCAAAACTCGAAAGTTTTTATGGCTTATCCATCATGAAATATGATCTTGACATCAATTTATGGTTCAAAATTTCAAATTAGAATTTTCTTAACCATCAGCCAGAAAATCTTTTAAACTATATAAACTATAATTTGATAGATGGATAAACAACTCCCCGACAAAATTTAGCATGCACCTTATATATCAAAATCAAGATATAACATCCAATTTGAGGGGCTAATTGCAGTGCTCGTTCATATTTTATATAGATCGTTGATTTCATTTGGGACAGATCAGAACCGTAGATTTTCACTTGGTTTCATTTTTTTTTCAGCAATGCAAGTTGTTACTTGGGTGGGTCCCCCATTCAATGTGATGTTCGCTGCCAATTCCCTTTTTTTTTTTTTTTGCGCCTTCATTTCTTTCTTTTTCACGAGGCCATGTTGGCACCTAGAGTGAACATTGGAAATCAAATTCACTATCACTCTCCTGAATTTGTCTCCATTTACTCACAAAATGGATGTCCCCACTTATATATTTTGGTACGAAATATTACATTAGTTTTTTTTTTATTATTTAAGAACCTTTTAAAATTCATTTGGAGATGAAATTTTATATGCATGCACACAAATATGTGAAAAATCTAGTTATTATTATTGGTGGGATCGGTTTGACTTGCACTCAATGGTAGCACGTTGTCATGAATCACTTTGGCAGCGGCCAGCGAATACGAACTCGCGCATGTTTTGTGCCGTTTGACACGCTTCTTCAAATTTTACAAACGTTTGTTTTTCGGATGTTTTCAAAATGTTGAAAGTTCCAAGTAGCATTGGAGCTGCTCAAATTTGCATGATTGCATCATAGCAAACTAGTCCCTCGCTTTGGTTCTTTTACTCCCTAGTTTAGAGGGAGCCCAAATTTAGCTTTATCAAAGCATATCATATTTTACAGTCAATCGAGATATATAAACAGGAGCAGTTGTCTAGACCATCCGATCTGAATCAACGATCAAGATTTGTCGAGACTCTCAATGAAGTTTGTATTAAAGAACAAGTCAACTTAAATGAAGTGAGCCTATTATTATCTACTTCAGTTTTAGTCGAATTAATAAACTAAAAATTAAATAATAAATAAGTAATGTATATTGCAGAAATTTTGTCGAGTGAGGTCAAGCCGTGACCATCGAAATGAATATTGCAATGAATGTTTAATCAAGCCTCGTAGCACAATTTGGTGGTTAAATCATGCATTTTACGGTTGATGTAAGCACAATTTGGATGATTTGTTCTACTAAAAACCAAAAAGATGCAAAAAGACCAAAATAAATATCATATTTATATCCCAAACTCGCTCATGTTTCCTTAATAATATATGGTTTCCTAAATAATTAAACAAAGCTGAACAGAAAATAGTACTTATACCATTAGCTTATATGTTGACAGTTACTTAGCTTTGAATCGTAATTTCTGCTCTTTATTGTCACCATGGGATATTGGAGGCACCAAATAAGCGTCAATTTTCAAGGTAAAGTTTTATCAATCAAATGGTCTTTATCATCTTATATTCCAATGGAAGTAAACAAGATCACGAGCCTCAAACATGTGAATAATTAAACTGAGTTAAATGGCTTTATTGGAGGCATCAATCTATAATAATTAATAAACCAATTATCACCATGGTTTATTGGAGGCATCAATCGAAGTTTCTTTTTTTTCCCCAATGAGAATTCGAGATCTTAAGCCCCAAATTAACCGATGAGTGATAAATTCATTCAAGCATGTCATGTAATCTACAATAATTTATAATAATAAATCAAAGTTTTCGCATTGTCATTGCAGGTTTATAGTTGAAAGAATTGGTTTTTATCTCGGAGTGACCGTTGCTGCATTTGTAATTCTTGAGCGTCTAATATCTCTTTGCACCCCTCCTTTTCCCCAAAATCTTGACTGTATTGCTGTGATGGATTGTATCAAACTGATCCATGACAGTCATGCCTGCTCTGTCAATTGAGTCGAATAATAGTAGTACGCTTGGTGCCGGGAATTGCTCAGCACACGCCTCGCTTACTCATTCACTCCCCGTTGGACCAAAATACCCTCCCCTCTCCCATTTCGTTTTTCGCTTATTTTTCTCAGAACTTAGCGCTGGAGCTTGATTTCTCTCTCGCCTTGTTCCGGCTCCGCCTAACGACACACTTGGCCACTCTCCCTTCCGCTCGTTTTATCTGCGCAAACACTGGCCTCTTTCTTTCACCGAATTCGCATCTCTCTTCCGCTCGTGTTCGTAACGAAACCCTAGAAGTTCCATCGATCGGCTGAAACCGCCATGAGCGCCGCTCCAGTTCCACTTGGCAGCGGAGGCAAGGAGTTGTGAAAATCGCCTACTGATGGAATCTCTAACCTTCGATTTTCGAATCACAGCGACCATCTCTTAATTTCTTCTTGGACAAGGTAATAATTACTTGAAAGGATTTACTCAAATTGTCTCAACATTTGTGGATCGGACAATCAAATATGCTTTTAGAGAAATTTGTAGGAACTACCATGTGGATCGGACAATCAAATATGCTTTTAGAGAGTGACGGTAACTGTACAGGGGTATTTTGGTCTTTTTTAAAAAATTAGGGAGTGAATGAGTAAGTTGAGCGTGGGCTGAGCAATTCCCCTTGGTGCCATGCATCATGAACGATATTCTTCTTCCAATTTTCAATCGATACTTACTACATCTTTCCAGATTTGTTATAATAGATTGTCATCATGATTTTTGTGATATCATATCTCAACAGTGCGATTAAGTTAAATTATTTAGATTTAGGGACATTTTATTTTATGTTTAATATTGTTGGGATCGGCTTCTATGTATAGTTGTATACAATGGCAGCACCATTTTCACTGATCACTATCGCAGCGAATATGAAGTCACCTTCTAGATATTTTATTTTTTTTTGTCCGCTCCAAAGTATTGGAAGTTTCTAATTATAAGAAGCACTCGAGACAGTCAAATTGGCATCCTACCAATATAACGCGGTTCACCACTTCACCTCGAGAAGTACATAAATGATCAGGATGATTCTATAGACCATTTTAATATGAATCGACGGATAAAATATGATTAGGATTCTTGAATAAATCTTGCATCCGGCCACTTCCTCCCCTATCCGTTTTTTCATTACATTTAGTTTGCATGAATAAATTAAAAATAAATAATAAACAAATGATCTTAATTAGATTGATTAGGTCAAAGGACCCAAATACAAAAGATCCGGCCATTGTCTACGTACACATTATCAGACTATCTTTACCAGAATTAGGTAAGTAACAACTCAGCCTACTAATCCCCATCGTCAGGTTGTGGGAGTCAATGTCACGTCATTTCTATTTGGAACTGGAATAGGTAACTCTTCATTATTAATCAATCATGTTTAGCAAATTGCAAGTTGAATCAGCCTAGGAGAGTTCTCGCTGGGTGTAAAAATTCTCCACCTAATAACTGCCATACATGAAGTTTTTCCTTCAGACATCTAATTTAAAGAACAATGATGTGAACAATGATGTAAAAAAGAAATAGGAACTTATCTTTTTTTTTTGGATAAGCATTTCAACCCAGATCAAATTAGGCTGGTCACATGCATTGTGCGTTCTTTTATGATGATGGCTTCTGAAATAAATGCATAAGATAAGATAAGATAATCTGCCAATCTGTACGTAGAAAAATATTATACGGAAAACTACAGTAGATTTTTTATATATATATGAAAACAAGACTGCAGTAGATAAGTGCACTACAGGTGTTGTCATGCTGGTCGGAGTTGCAATTAATTAATTAAATCCTCGACTCATCATTTGATCGATAGTATTGGACTCAAAATACGAACTTCTAAAATTTGCCCAATAAAAACTACCAACTTTTACAGGCCGAAATTTTAAAAAATAATATTAAAATAATATAATCCAATAAAATTAATATCAATTTAATCAGTTTAATATAAATAGTATCGTAAGATCGGAATCCTAGATTCTGAACGTTAGATCGGATTCCTGGATTCCGATCTAACGTTAGATCGGATTCTGGGATTCCGATCTAACGTTAGATCGGAATCTGGGATTCCGAACAGTGCTGTAACTGCTTTTTCCATGGTTTTATTGCAATTCTATTATAAAAATTAATTAAATATATGAAATTTTAATATTAAATTAATATATTATGAAATTTTAGTAATATATTTTGAAGATAAGATATTAAATTAATATATTTTATTTTACTTCTATTATAAACATTAATTAAATATATAAAATTTTAATATTAAATTAATATATTATAAAATTTTTGTCGTTTGTTAGAACCGGATTTTTGATATTTTGAAGAATGTTAGTATAATATAATTCTATATTATGAATAATATTTTAATATTTAAAGTTTTGATATTAATTTGATATGGATGGTTTTATTTTTAATATTAAAAATTTTCAATTATGTCAAATGTTGTACATAATAAGTACACTAGACTTTATGTAATAATTTATTTATGTCAATAATTATAATATAAACTTATAATTAAATATTAGATTTATTTCATTTAATTCATAATATTTATGTAATAATTTATTTTTATAGAACTTATTTATTTGTATGTGTTCACTTAGATCGTTTATATGTTCACTTTGTTTTATGTATATGTTCACCATTAGAAGAAGAATTGAATTTTGTAACCATAATATAGATTAACACACTAAAATAAAAGAAAGGGAAAATACATGAAAATCATAATATAATTTAGCACACTAAAATAATATAAAAGAAAAAATGTACATAAAAAACCATAATATAAATGAACACACCAGGGTACTTAAAAACAAAGTTATAAATAAACTTAGAGATCTTGATCATCTACATGTTGCAGAATTTCCTCCCACCAGGGTTGATCTTCTTCCGCATTCATTTCTTGTTGATTACTGGCACCATGGTTGTCGGCGAATTGAGCGGCCTCGTTCCAGAAAGCGGCATCAGGTTGTTGTTCATTACTGGCACCGTGGTTTTCAGCGAGTTGAGCTGCTTCGTTCCAAAAAGCCTCATCATTTTCTTGTTGATTATTCGCAGCCGGGTTGTCTGCGAATTGAGCGGCTTCGTTCCAGAAAGCTGCCTCGGCTTCTTGTTGCTCAATCTCAGCCATTCTAGCTACTGCAATTTTGCGTTGTTCATCTCTCTTCTTGATCTTGATTAGGCTCTCCTTAATTTTTTTTCCAATTTTTTCTTGTTGCAACCTCCGGCTCTCTTCGGCGGCCTTTTCTTCCATTCTTCTCCTTTCGAACCATTGTTCTTTCACTCTGAATCTCTTTACAATTTCATCCCTCTTCTTGTTTTTTGTGTTCATCGTAGTGGTCACGCAAAATGGTACCTTTGAAATTGAAAACCTGACCACACTTTGTACAACTCACTGTGTGGTCTCCACGAAAATCGTATATGCTTTCGTAAACAATCATGGGTGTAGGATCTGGTTTCCACGGTTTGAGTTCCGGCATCGGTTCAGGTTCTGTGTAGTACTTTTTATAGAGTTCAGAGTTGCTCGACTCAGGTTTAGTAAGGTAATGTCGCAATCTCTCCCTGCGGTCTCTTTCTGGGCCACCATGAATGTGCCACTGATAATGGGTGTATAATGGCCACTCGCCGCCATATTGCGAATGGATATTGTAGTCGAATTTGCGGTAACATTTATTACATATCGCATGATAATCTCCTTTTTCGATCTCATTTGGATTGGCAGGGGAATGTTTGTAATTTGGCAAGTACTCATGTCGAGTAGATGGCCATTCCCGCACTTCACTGTCGGAGGTATTTCCTTTCTCCATGGTAGTGAATGTTGAAGGAAGAAGGATTGAGTGGGTGTGACATATTTTTGCTGAGGAAGAATAATTTTATAGATCAGTTTTAGAGTTGCAATTATTTAAAATTAATAAATATAATGTCATATCTTTTCAGACTTTATCAGAATACGTTTGTCATTTTGCATAGCTTAGGTAGGCATCAGTATACTTTTCAGACTTTATCAGAATACGTTTGTCCTTTTTGCTTTGCTTAGGTAGGCATCAGTATACTTTTGAGCTTTTATCAGAGCACGCCTGTCCTTTTGCAGTGCTTAGGTAGGCATCAGTATACTTTTGAGCTTTTATCAGAGCACGCCTGTCCTTTTGCAGTTCTTTTCCAGACTTTATCAGTTGCATGAATTTAATGACATTAAAAATTAATTTAATTTAATTTACTTTAGTTAATATAATTTAATGACATTAAAAATTATTTAATAATTTGACTTAATTTAATTTAATTTCATTTTGTTAATATAATTTTATTGAGCTATTATTTTTTTAACTACTTTAATTTAATTTACAAAATAATATAAATTATTAATTTAATTTTACAATTTTAATTAAAATATAATTATTAATTTACTTAAATTGAAAACAGTAAAAAAAAAAGAAAAAGTATCGATTTGATTGTGTGACTATCTTGGTCCTTTGTCATTTTTGTTTTGAACAAATGGTACGCCTAAAAATTTTGAAATTTAAGTTTACGAAAATTCGTCCGCCAATTAACAGCTCAGTATTTTTGTTAGAATTTTTCAGAGCGTATTTCATTTGTCCTCCATAGGAGTGTCCCGTGGCAATGCAAAGTCGGCTAGCTTCTGCACATCGTCGTAATCAGTACGACCGGTCACCGGTCGTCCAGTCGTAGGCAAGCCAAAAATGAAGGCGACATCCTGCAAATTTTATTTACATTTTTTATTAAACAACAAAAAAACAATAAATAAATAAATAGCTACCAACAGAACTTGGAAAAAATAATACCTCAAGAGTAACGGTCATCTCGCCTACGCGGGGAAAGTGGAACGTGTGGGTCTCGGGCCTCCAGAACATGGCTAGACCCTGTATCATGGAACGATCCAATGGCATGTGACCTAACTCAACGAAATGAATAAGGCCCAATGTCACAAGACGCTGGTCCACCTCCTCGGTTCGTATCATTTTTGCCTTATGCATTTCGGGCGTCCACGCCTAAATAAGTTAAAAAACATATTATTTACTAAATTAAAAAATTTTATTATTTCCTTAAACCCTAAACCTATACCCTAAATAATTAAAAAAAAAATTTATTTCCTATATATATTATTAAAATATATATATATAAAAAAGAATTAATTATATAAATAAAAAAAAACTTACTCGTACGCCTCGAAGCTCAGACTGACTGAGATGCAGAAGCTGATCAGCAGGAAGAGGAACGGGGGGGGGGGGGGGGGGCAGCAGGGGGGGCAGATGAAGAAGCGCCAGGATCTCCTCCTGATGTAGATGCGCCAGGATCTCCTCCTGATGTAGATGCGCCAGGATCTCCTCGACGCCTCGTGGATCGACGTGGATCCTCTGGTATTCTTCTTCGCGGTGGCATTTCGACTTTTACTGCAATTAAAATTTAATAAACTATAAAATCTATAAAAATTTCGGCAGCATCTCCCCTGTACCGGGAGAGTTTTCCAAAAAATCATACCCCAATTAGAACCCAATTTCAACCCAATTTGAACCCAACCCAACCCAATTTCATTCCAATTTGAACCCAACCCAACCCAATTTGAATAAATCATTCAAATTTTACAATCATTGCATTTCACAAACCATTTCACAAGTATCAATGAATCAATAATTCAATTATTGCATTTCACAATTTTACAATCATTGCATTTCACAATTTTACAATCCATCAATCAATCTACAAGCAATTCACAAACATTTGTATTCAAACAATAATAAAATAAACATATAAAAAAGCTAACCTGGAGTAGAAAGGAATTGACTCTCTTTTAAACAATTTTTTACCTACATTTTTAATTAATACCATCAATTATTATCATTTTTCTAATTTTTCCCATATTTAATTATCAAAATATTAATTATTAAAAGCAAAAAATAAACAAATTAAATTAATTACACATAAATTTTCATATGAATTTTTCTTATTTTTCGGTATTTTTAAAATAATTTTACAATTTATTATCTATTTTTCTAATTAATTAAGTAGTGAATAAACAAATAAAAAGACAAAAAATATATCCAATATAATTAATAAATTACATAAAAAAATTTTCAGATTTTTTTCTGATTTTTTCAGATTTTTTGAATATTTTTCCAATATTTTCCTATTTTTTTATTTAATTAACTAAATTATAAACTAATAAACTAAATAAATAAATAATTAAATTAATAAAAAAAACTTACTGTTCTCAGAAGTGCGTCCGAGAGAGCGAGAGCGACAGCGAAATCAGATCGGAAACCCATTATATATATAAAGGTTAGATCGGAATCCCAGATTCCGATCTAACGTTTGATCGGAATCCCAGAATCCGATCTAACGTTAGATCGGAATCCAGGAATCCGATCTAACGTTCAGAATCCAGGATTCCGATCTTACGATACTATTTATATTAAACTGATTAAATTGATATTAATTTTTTTGAATTATATTATTTTAATATTATTTTTTAAAATTTCGTCTTTTACAGGTTTATTAGGGTCCAGTGCAAGGGTCCAGTGCAATCTGGGCCTCGTTGGATGACCCAAAACCCTGGTATATATAACGGTGCGTTTGGATGAGAGAAGAAGAAGAGGAAGAAGGAAGAGGAGTCGGATCCTCTGGTCGTTTTTTTCAAACGACCACCTGGTCGTTTTCGATCTGGACCGTCTGATTTAATCTCGACGGTTAACATTTTTTCGGGCCTATCAATCGTGGTACTAGCACGGGGCATCCATAGCCATTAAGATTAAATCAGACGGCCCAGATCTAAAAACGACCAGAGAATTTCTCTGGTCGGCAGACCAGAGGATCTGGTTCCGAAGGAAGATGGAAAGAAAAAAAATTATAAACAATCCAAACTTTTCACAAAGTTACACACTTCCCAATACTTCTTCCCATTTCTTCCCTTCTTTTCTTCTTCCCACACCTATCCAAACGCACCCTAAGACAAGGCCTAGTAATAGTATTTATCCGGTTGTACTTTCAAAAAAAAAATTAATTGGTTATCTCTTTTCTTTATCTTAAGTTCTATACTTTTATAGCTTTAGACAAAAAAATAGGCCACCATAAAGTTACCAACATCATCACAATTTACAAATACATGAACACGTACGTCTTGGATGTGGACTCTATAAATACTGACGGATCTAGGTGTAACAAAGGGGTATCAATGTCACTCCTATTTTTTAAAATAATATTATTACATATGAATATTTATAGTTATAAAATGTAAATTTATTATATGTACTCTATATTTGAACCCCATAAATATTTAGATGATTTTTTATTGGTGAACCCCATAAAATTTTTGTAGTATATTTCTTTTGTGAGGTTTTTTTTTTTATCGATTAACAATTTTTATTTGTAAAGAATTATTACCATACAAAAGTATCATTTTTATAAACCGAAAAGAGAAATGTAGTTAATTTTTAGTTCTTGTTTGTGGGCCTTTCAATTAATTAAATAGGTCCAAAATATAGACCGAACATAAACTATGATGGATAACATCATAAGCAGTCTAGTCGAACAACTACGATGGAATAGAAAACAAATAAGAAAAATTTGAAAAAAAAGAAAAATAATTATATAAATAAAATAGTACTAAAAAACATTAATACTAATAAAAAATAAAAGGTACTGCTGCTCAAAATTTACCCTTTTATTTATCAAATCAATTCTTTTATTTTCTAGTTAATTTATGACATACTGAAATTCTAATTTAAGCACGGTTTTAAAATACTATTTATGCGGTTTAGCGGTTGGATGGTGATTTAGCGTTTATCGGTGATAAAACGGATAAAACAGTGATATAACGGTTGTGCAGTGTGAAAAAAAAATCAAGATAAAACGGCGATAAAACAGAAAAAACAGAAAAAATTGAAATATATCCAATTTGTAGGTTGTATCATATTCTTCTTATGACAAATGTCGAAAACAAAAAAATTCTTTATATAAAAAATGATATTTTTATTTAAATATTATTAATTTATTGAATTTTTTTTAAATTTTTATGGCTTCACTCAGGTGAACCCCATTCAAAATTTTCTGACTCCGGCCATGTCTACAAATGATCATGAGCTATTTTTATTTTTAAAATGCGGGTCATTTTAGAGTTATTTTGTCATTTGTGCCTTTGGAGCTTAGAGGTGGTTAAATCATGCATTTCGTAGCTGCTGTAAGTATAATATGGACGCTTCGTTTTTATTAAATTGCAAAAATGAGTATTAAATCATATGATGCGGAAAGACCAAAGTAAATATCAATATTGTATTTCTAACTCGCTCACTTTTCCCCTTTCTTAATTAACTGGTGCCAAAATGACTGGATTAAAACTGAGCTGAACATAGCATAGTGCATAGGGTTAATCCATTGATAGTTAAAGGCCTTATTGTTGCTCTTTGTTATCATCGTGTGGGTATTCTGAAATTTTTTAATATAGGAATTAAATAATATTAATGTGCCGAAGTAGGAACGCAGATCATACATTTACGAAAATAGGAACCAATCTATGTCTCTACAGACTACAGTACATTTTCGCTTGGTTCACCTGTGAAGAGAGTCGAAACATATTCTATAGTCTTCCCAATCCTGCAAAAATAGATAGCTCCACTTTTTCCAGTAGTGGTGTCGTTTGCCTTTTGATTGGTTAAGGATTTTTTTCAAAATTAATTTCCCACCAATATAAATCATATTATAAAAGTATAAAAGAATCTAAGAGAATAAAAAATATTTAATTATAAATCATGAAAAAAATTTATAATAACTGTTCATATATTATTTAATTCGTGGAATTTTAAACATTAGTTATTTTCTAAAATTTGTGCATATTTTAGGACATGCTATGTCACCAAATATATCGTTATTTTCTGCATACTGCCATAAATTTGATAAAGCAACTTTTGTGGATTGTGACATTTTCTATTTTACATAAAATTATTTTGTAAAAATTTCATTAGTTAAACTTTAAATTGATTAATTTCACCTGATTATTTTGACACCTCATTAAATTATAAGCTCCATAAAATTGCTCAGATGGATTTCATTGAATTTTGGTGCTTTAGGATGATGCTAGAATATAGTTGGGTTTCTGTAAAGAAGTTTTGCTATTATTTTTCATAGGCATTTTGGTGCGAAATTTTGAGAAGTATTGTTTTTCAATGGTGCAAACTCTATTCAAAGCCAAAGATATTCAAAAGTTTGCACCAAAAATATCTATAAAATAAATTGTAGAAGAAATCTTGAATGACATCAAAATAAATTCTACATTATTCCTAAATTATCAAGACCATATTAAATTCCATCAAAGAAATTTAAGGGCTTTGTAAGGGATATCTTATAAATATCGTAAATTAATAAAATTCAATGTTTCATTAGTCTAGTTAAGAAAACGTCACAGATTTGCAAAAAAAAATTCACAATTATGAGGTTTCAATAAAAAATTCTATACTAATTTTGATGTCCTTAATTTCTGAAAACCTAAAATAATTTACAAAATGACTAAATCTTAAATTCCACAAATCAAGTAATGCCCTAACAATTTGGAAAAAAAAATGTTTTGGTTATCTATAAATAAAATAACTTTACACTATTATTTTTTTTAGAATAGTCTTAAATTTTCATTGAAAAATGATTTGAAATGAAACTCCAACATATTGAAGACCAAATATCACCACTATTGAAAAATATTAAAAATAAAACATGGAGCTGTCCGTTAATTTTATGGAGAAAAAAAAAACCAGAAATATCTACTTTCTCCGTGCAAGTGCACGGGAATCAAGGGAAAAGGAGAGAGAAGACTGTTGGTGCCATAAGACCCGTAACTTGGACCTAGGTCCTTGGTTCCCACTTTCGTAAATTTCGAATCTCTATTCCTGCATTCGTACATTTAATTTCAACCATTCCTATATTAAAATTTTCGGGTGGGTATTGGTGGGAACAAATAAATGTTGGATTTCAAGGTAACATTTTCTCAATCAGATCGTGTGGGTAAAATTTCATGTAATCTGCAATAAGCTTATAATAATGAATCAAATCTTCCGTATTACAATGCAGGTTTATAGTTGAATGAATTAGCTTTCCGCTTGGAGCCACGGCTTGTTCCCCGAAATTATTTAATATAAAAATTCAGACACCAAAAAATTTAATACAAAGAATTATTTATTTTTTTTTTAATAAGAAGAAAGTTCCAACGCGTTTATAAACCGCGCCTCCCTCTCTCCTCTCGAACGCGTTTATAAAACGCGCTAGAAGCCTGAACTTTCGGAATAGTTAAAACGCAATTAACGCGTTTATAAAACGCGCTAGAAAGCTTTTTACTCGTTTATAAAACGCGCTAGAAGCCTGAACATTCCAACTTCTATCACTTCGATCAAACTTTAGTCATTTCAATCGAACTTTAGTCATTTCTGTCTATAAGTTTGTGAATTTATAAACGCGTTATTTGAAGTTATATAAGACTATACATTCTCGCAGAATTTAAATCGTCAACAACAGATTATCTCTTACAATTTAAAAACCTATCAATCAAATCCAAAAATGTCTACAATTACAATATATGTCAACCAATGTCCAACTTTTGGTGCTTCCTACTTCCACATCGGTTGTAGTATGCATACCACATTTGCTGAAATTCGAAATGAATTATACAGCAGGCTACAGATTTTAGAAACCCAGTACACTTTGAATATCCATGGTCGTTACAATGAAATTGTAAATGGGAGATATGAATCACTATTTCTTCCTGTAAATTCTGAAGATCAATGGCGCCTTTTTTACCACGAGACATTCGAGACGAGAGGGTTACCGATTATTGAGTTGCATGTTGATTTCATCCCCGTATATGGCACGGGACCAGATCTAAACCTAACACCCCTTGACGAGCCCGGTAGCAGTGAGCCAAACACTTCCTTAAACCTTATGTGTGGCCAGCAATCCACCCCTTACCAATACACTGGCGAACAGTCCGTTCCTACGCAAGACAATAACACATCAGGAGATGAAGTCGAGGTTGCCGATGGTGATGAAGATGAGGGTCCGGCGACTTACTCCGACCTTCCTACCGGAGAAGAATATACCGATGTGGATGACTTCTCCGAGAGAGAAATGCCTTTTTATTCAAACTGCGACCAGCCATACGTTTCAGGAAGGACGGACTTGCACCATCCTGTAAGTGAATTGTGTGATATTTCCATGTTTGAGTATGCTGGTATGCCGGAGCGTAGTTTAGGGCCACAAGGCGAACTTGCTGTTGGTAAACGATTCGGTTCCAAAAAACAATTAATTCTAGCTGTCTGTGATGTTTCATGCAAAACAAATCGAGAAGTTCGAACGGAAACTAGCAATAAACAAAAAATTGTAATGGTTTGCATGCAAAAACCGAATTGTAAGTGGCGATTGTATGGTAGACGTGAGAGTTATAATACAAATTGGAAGATCTCTACCAATCCAAATGAGCATATTTGTTCGAGACCCCCGGGCCAAAAGGGTCACGCAAACCTTACAGCTAGTCTCATTGCCGAACACGTTAGGGATGAATTGAAAAAAAATTTGGAAAAAAGTGTCCAGGACATAGGAAGCCTCATAAGGGCTAGATATCCACGTATTGAACCGACTTATAATAAACTATGGCGTGGGAGGGAGCGAGCGTTGGAGCAATTGTTTGGGTCCTGGGAAGGGGCCTACAATAAACTTCCACGCCTCCTGGAGGCAATGAAGGCGACAACCCCAGGAACGAAATACACAATAGTTTCTTGGCCTACAAACGATCCTAACGTTGGCGTCTTCAAGATGGCAGCCTGGGCTTTTGGTCCGTGCATAGAAGCGATGAAATATGCCAGACCTGTTATCTCAATTGATGCTAGTTTTTTATCGGGCCGATACAAAGGTAGATTGTTCTCAGTGTGTGGTTATGATCCAGAAAATCGATTAATTCCGGTTGCATTCGGATTGGGCGAAAAAGAAGATAAGGATACTTGGGGATGGTTTATGTCTTGGGTTAGATGTGAAGTTTTAGGCCGGAACACTAGATACTGTGTCATATCTGACCGTCATAAGGCAATAAAAGCGGTATTTGCATCCGTAGATTACGGTTGGAAGGCACAAGGTGCGCATGCAGTAGCGATTCATCGGTTCTGCATGCAGCATGTTGCGGAAAACTTATGGAAGGAGGCTGGCGGGTCACAAGATGCTGATTTGAAAAACTTTTTCAAATGTAGACTTGCTAACAAGAAAAACCCTAGACGTTTTAGAGAGAATTGGGGAGTTCTGAAGGAAAATAACCTGAGAGCTTATCAGTACCTAAGAAATTGTGGTAAAATTAATGAAAATGACAACAACGAGCGGCCAAAACTATATAAATGGGCTCAGAGTTTTGACAAGGGGCATCGGTGGGGTATAATGACGAGTAATGGATCGGAGAGTCTGAATAATGTGTTTAGAATAGAGAGAAGATTACCAGTGACAGCACTTATAGAAGGCACGTGGTATAAATGTGCCAACTGGATGAACAAGCGAACACAAGAAGCACTTCAAAGGTTGAGTTTAGGAGAAAGATGGCCGGAAGGAGTAAAGAATAAATTGATCAAGCATGATGGAAAATCACGTAAGTACTTAAAGAAAAAGAATTTAATTCATTCATTCATTTTAATCCATTTTGAACTAACTTCATCTTTTTGTTTCAATCTCAGAGGAGTTTATGAGCACATTCGTGTTAAGATTGGACCTTGGAGAATTTCGCGTGAAAGTTCGCGAGGAGTACCGTGATGGTGTAGGCTACGATTATTCCCATTACACAGTTCAAATTCCACCCGACATGGAGCAAACCGATGTGAAATTGCCCTTCACTCGAACCACATGTGAGTGCCAAAAACCACAATTGACAGGTATCCCTTGCGCACATGTCATTGCTGTTTGCAGGGAGACAAATTACAATGTAGATCAATTCGTGGATGGTCACTATAGCATGCAAAACCAGCACATGATTTGGTCAGCAGGTCGGTTTCATTGTTACAAAGATGAGGAAGAGTGGCCAGTTTATACAGGTCCGATAATTGTCCCCGACAAGAGTTTGGTCAATCGAGGAAGGCGCAAAATCATTCGTGCAGAGATGTGGATGGATAGGATGGAAGGAAGGAAAGGTGGAGGTTCCACAAGAAAAAACAAAAAGAAAAATCAAGGAGAAGCTTCAACCAGTCAACCGCGACTAGCAGCACCTCAACCCCCATATCCGATGGACGCATTGCAATCCGGTCGATACACCAGTAGACCACCAACAAGGGCCAACAGTCCAAGAAGGGCAGCGAGTACTGAACGTACGGTTCGGACTCGTCAAACACCCATTCAACCAGGACGAATGTCATTGCATGTTGATCCACGAAGCAACAATAATAGGGAGGACCAAGGATCTGTACAACCACAGAGAAATTCTATAAGCATTGATCCACGGGTAAGAGATGTCGCATCTGGAAATATGAGAAGTGAGTCGGCTAGATTTCCAACACATCAAGGCAATACATCAGGGGAGAGAGGACGAAAAGGATTGTTTGGGGGGAAATTTGGCAATATACTGTCTTTCGGTAGGAAAAAAAAATGAAATAATTGAAGATTAAGGGTTGTCGTAATTTTATATATTGTAATGGAATGTATTGTAAGAGAATATACTATTATTTTATGAATTTCGAAATTATATATTATAATTTTTATGCATTCTAATTTTAGTTTTAATTTAGTATTATTTTATGTATTATTATTTTATGCATTCTAATTCGATCTGTCAAGAAGAGCATTGACAGACATGCATTCTTGTTATCTACAAAATCCTAAAAGGCTTTGAGAAGCAGTTAATTAACTCATATAATGGGACCCTCAGCATTCAATTAACTATTTAGCGTTGGGAAGCAGTTAATTAGCGTTGAGAAGCAGTTAATTAGCTCGTTTTATAAAACGCGCTAAAAGGTTTTGTACCCTTTTATAAAACGCGCTAAAAGACTTTGTACCCTTTTATAAAACGCGCTAAAAGACTTTGTACCCTTTTATGAAACGCGTTAAAAGGCTTTACCCTATTATAAAACGCGTTCAAAGGCTTTACCCTATTATAAAACGCGTTCAAAGGCTTTACCCTTTTATAAAACGCGCTAAAAGGCTTTTTACTCTTTTATAAAACGCGCTAAAAGGCTTTACCCTTTTATAAAACGCGTTAAAAGACTTTGTACCCTTTTATAAAACGCGTTAAAAGGCTTTATCTTTTTATAAAACGCCCAATTCTCGCATCTCTCATTCTCACCTCTGAATATCATTCTCATCTCTCATTCTCACCTCTCTCATTCTCACCTCTCAATGTTAATAAGTGCAAAATTGTAATAAGAGACTTTCCGGTGGAATCTGTTATTATGTACGAAGGTCGGCCCAGATGGACAGCTCGCTAACTTCATCATCATCTGAGGTAGACCAACACTCTGCTGCCTACGATCATGGGTAATGGGCGGTAGAGTTCTGCCGACCCAATTAGGGAAGAACTCGACGACTGTCGAAGGCTCTCGCAGAATTGGGCAACTGTCCAAGAGTCTCCGCAAATCGTTGTTTTCATATTAATGAGAATTATTGTAATGAAAATTGTTATTAATTTAAAATCGTTGTTTTCATATTAATGAGAATTATTGTAATGAAAATTGTTATTAATTTAAATCGTTGTTTTCATATTAATGATAGTTATTGTAATGAAAATTTTTTTTAATTTTTATATTAATTAGTTGTAAATATTAGATATGAAGTTCATATTTTAATTCATACAATAACATAAATTCTAGATATGAAGTTCATATTACAAATTAAATTTCATAGAAAATAAAATAGATAAATTCCATTATTCTAGCACAATTAAACTCTAATTTTTCTCCACTTCCTTAACCTCTTTATTCTTCTCCTCCTCCTTATTCTCACTAGAACTCTCATCTATTTTAACCCCCATACTAAAATCAGGGCTCCTGCCACATCCTGGAGGGAAACGACGTACAGCCGAGACGGCCCTTCTCTTCAGAGGGCCGTAAAATGGGGTCCTTTTTGCTCCCACATTAGATGTTCCCTCTCCCACCTTGGATGTTTCCTCCCCCATCTTATTATTGTTTTGAGCCTTCTCCATTTCTCAAATTTCTGATTTTACGTGTCTTTTGTTTGTGATTTTGTGATACGAAATAGGAGAACGAATTGAGATATATATAGGCAATTATTTAGCCGTTTATAAAACGCGCTAGAATAGGGGTCTAAAACGGTGCTCAAACAAAGTATCACACTGCTCAAAAAGTGGACTCCACCTTTTAGCGCGTTTATAAAACGCGTTGGAAGCCTTGGAACGCGTTTTATAAACGCGCTAAAAGGTGGAGTCAGGTAACGCAGTTAAACATACTGACAGCCTGCGAAAGTATTGAATTCCATTAACTTAGCCCTTCGTACGCGTTTATAAAACGCGCTCAAACCTTATTACGCGTTTTATAAACGCGTACGAAGGGTTGAGTCTATAAATAGTCCTGCTTCTCCGCAAATTCACGTCGAAAATTCAGAAATCAAAAACCAAAACTTTAGAGAAGTTACGCAGAGAAAAGAAACCGAGAAAACATAATGTCAACTAAACCACGTCATGTTTGTACCGGTGTGCTTCTACAAGGAGATGGAGGAATAAGTAAACGAGATATTCTTCGGCACGTCTACTTGCACTATCCTTCCGACAAATTTTACGTGAAGGTTTTTCAACGCGACGTTTTTGAAGTCAGAGGGCCGAAATATTGGACGGATGCAGTTAAGAGGGATGGAGGATATCATGTCCGACGTGGAGATGGAATCGTTTGGTTGCGTTTGCAACAGGCATGTCCTCCTGGGTTTGAAAATCACCCGTTAAATGGAAATGACATATATCATTTGGACTGATTATTAGGTTTTCTATAATTAGATGTTTTTATTATTGTGTGTTCTATAATTAGGTTTTCTATAATTATATGTTTTTATTATTGTGTGTTCTATTATTATCTGTTTTTTTTTATGTTTTAGTATATGTATTAATTCGTGTTTTAGTATATGTATTAATTCGTGTAGTATATGTGTTGTAAGTTTTATTATCTAATTTATTTTAGTTTTTATTTTATCCATTTTCATTTTTATTGTGAAATTCGAAATATTAATATTAATAGACTTAATATTTATTTAAATTATATTAGACATTACAACTCAATGAACATTATAACAAAAAACACAATACAAATTAAAAATTACAATTTATTAAAATTTTGAACCACACAATACACAACAAAAAAAATTACAAAATGCATAATATTAAAATTTTGAACCACATAAAAAAAAATTGTAGAGGATCCATTGCTAAGGGTGGGAAGAGAAAACATCACCGCAACTAATAGAGAAAAGTAGGGGGACTGATTGTCATATTGACCCCCTCTTTTTCTGAGACTTGGATGAGGATGACTCCATGTATGCAGATTCTCATCCAAGGATGCCGGCTGCGGTGTTATGGCTCGTAGACCCAGCCCAACAAACCGTCCTCTACACGTAATAACAGATTCCACAGGAAAGGTTTTATTTTAAAGTTGGTGGAATATTAATAGCCATAAGGATTGTGTGCGACTCTGTATCAGTGAATAAGTGTGCCGCATACAACCCTTATGGCTATTAGTTTCGCACCAACTAATATTATTTTGCATTCCACCATCTAACTCTTCTTTTCCTCTCATTTTTTTCTTTTTTTCTGATCTTTTTTCTTTTGATTTTGGACGACAGAAGGTTGGGTATTTATATGGAAATTACATCTCTCGAACGCGTTTTATAAAAGGGTAAGAAGGCCTCTTACGCGTTTTATAAACGCGTAAAATCAGAAAATAACGCGCAAAGTCAGAAACTTTCGCCGCAATCACTGCAGACTCTAGCGCGTTTTATAAACGCGTTAGAAGCCTTAAAACGCGTTTATAAAACGCGCTAGAGAGGAGAGAGAGTGGCGCGGTTTATAAACGCGTTGGAACTTTCTTCTTATTAAAAAAAAAATAAATAATTCTTTGTATTAAATTTTTTGGTGTCTGAGTTTTTATATTAAATAATTTCGGGCTTGTTCCCTCTACATTCTTGAGTCATCCGAAATCTGACGAACATTTAGCCTATTGATGAATCTGTTCAAAGTAAGAGGGGTGCACCATGGAATCTGTCTAAATCGAATAAAATATTAGTAAACTATTATTTTTTCGGTCTCAGAATTCAACCGAACCGAATTAAAAACAAAAAACAAAAAACATGTCAATTGAATAAAAATCACACCAAAAAAACCGGACTATTAGAGACTCAAGACAAAAGTCGACAATAAACAACATAACTACAGCTTGTCTATTTTATGTATTTACTTTATTCAAACAACAGCAAAGCGATGACAAAACTACATATGACAGTAATTAATTTTTGTTTCTAATAGAAAATCGGGTCTGGTTTAACTATTCGTTTCAGGTTCAACAGACTAAATTAGATATTATGTTCCAAAAAAGATATTATATTCCAATTCATATATTTAATTTAAAAGTTCCGATCATCTTATTCGAGGTATATTTTTGCTCCTTAATTGCATGACAATTTCTAATTTTATATGCAACGAATTTTCTGATGCAAGCTTGCTCATTCACTCCATTATTTTAGAGCATATAATGCGAACTATACGTGGTCTTTATAAATTAAATTAATGTTGCGCATTGTAGCATTAACAAGCAATGTTTTGAAAATCGGACGGACCGGTTCAACAGGTTTAACCGCGAACCGAATATGGTTCCGGTCTATTTAGGCTTTAAAACCGTCGGCTTTTTATTTTTAGAAATCATGGTAAAAATGGTGAACACGAAATCGAACTTAGGTTTTCACGCTAGTCACGCTAGTGTAATAATAGCATTACCACTGGGCCAAGTTGAGCTAATTGCTTAATAATACAACCGATTGTAACATAGCCGGTTCTACTGCCGGTTCGGTTTTCAAAACATTGATAACAAGCACCATTAGTTAATGACTAGGGGGGATTATCGAGCTTCGCTCGATATATGAGTTTTTATTAAATTAATTTTAATTATAAAAAATATTTGTAATTTATTTTTTTTATTTTTTAGTTGCAATTCAATTTTATTTATTTACAACGTGCTCAAAAGAATTTATCTAAATTTGTGAAAATAATTGAGTAATTTTTTATAGATAGTGGGCCGTTTAGATGTTGTAGGAATTTTAGAAAATTTGAAGAATTTGTAATTCCTACACATAAATTTATTGGGAAGTGTGTAACTTTGTGAAGAGTTTGGATTGTTTATAATAAATTTGGCATATAAAATGCCCGAAATTTGTAACTCCGGCCCCATCCAAACGGGGCCAGTAATAATATATATGTTGCCTAAAAGCTCTAAGTTGTTCTAAAGACTAATTTGAATTCACAAAAGACAAAAAAAGTATTATAACAGACGCATTATATTTTATAATTCGATAAGATAAAATAAAATTATTTTGTATGATTTATATAATTTTGTCCATTTGTATGTCGAAAATTATTCACACTTTGTTTCAATCGTCCCAAAAATATAGTAATATGAATAATCTTTATATTAATAATTTAAGTTATTGATTCCTATAAACAAAAAAGAAAGGCGAAAGTTAATATCTTCTTGCGTTTGCAAAATAACTGATATAACACATTTTATAATTTTTTTGTTATTTAATTTTAGGATATTAAGAATAAAATAATTTAAGGACATTTAGGACATTAACAATTTTGAATTCCTTGACTACAACTTTTATTTGTATTTTGTAATTATCCTTTGGCTAATTTTGGACTTGCTTCTCTTAGGAAAACATTGTCGAAATTAGAGTCGATATGTTCTTGATTTAACATAAATATTTTTTAAGCTGATCATTCTGTCGATAATGTAATATATATAGTGTTGGTGCAAATTCAAATAAAATCGGATAATATGAAAACAAAAGGAATAGAGTTATCTGAATCGCGTTAGGCTTTTGTCTTTAAGTGTATTCCGTCTCAACGTGCGATAGGAACCTCAACCAAGATAATTCAGGGTTGTCACCTTTTAGGGCACAAACATGAAGGTGACAAACGAAAGCGCCTCCAAAAGTATCCAGCGAAAAATACTTTGAATATTGGAGAATAGAAATAACAGAATTTGATTTTTGAGATAGATATATTGGTTATTTATTTCACCGATTTTTTTTTTTTCAGATACTCATTTCAAGTGAATCACTGGTATATATAGCCAATTAACCAACAACCATGGAATAGAAATAATTAATTCATAAATTACGGATGGTAAAATTTGTGAAGAAATTAATATTCTTAATTGGTCCATTAAACGAAGGGTAAATCAATAACGGACAAATAATTTATATGAAATAAAAAACTGATATGAGCCTATTAGCAAATATTTTATTGTGCTTTAGAAACAGTTAGCAAAAAATAAAAAGACATTGATGTTTAATCAAAGTAATGGAAATTCGATGGAATTTAAAGAGATAAGAAAGAATCAAAAGCAAACAGATAGCATGTAAGTATATGTACGTTTTATAGTGTTTGACACGCAAAAGAATAATTAGGATGAAAATTTGTTCAGTACTAAAATTTTGTTGCATACTTGCCGTATAGTCGTACTAATTTAAAAATAAATAGCATCTCGACAATAATTTAGAAGCAACGTCAGTCTAGCTCCATGGCCAAATTCTTTGGCAAAACCCAAATCGGTTTTCTCTCTTTTATTTTAATGAAAATAGAAAGGAGTCACAAAAATCAGAAACAAAAATGCGCTTTAAAAATATTATTTGTCGATAGATCGGGCCAGTTTTATGAACAATAATAGGCGGTACACATCATTATTTATATTTTTTATTTCTTGTACTCATAGGTATTGCCAACAATAACATATCTGCCTCTACGATGTAGTTTCTAAAAAAAAAAAAAAAAAAAAAACAGCATATCAATGAACTTATCTTGAAATGATTTTATTCTTAAATATATATTAATCTATGACTCTTTTAATCAGCCCACATAAAAAAAATTTGGTACTCGTCAAAGTTTTTTTTTTTTTTGGAAAATTGCTTGTCTATCTATATTATATATATATATTTTTTATTTAGTCAAACACAATACTTTGATTTTGTGGAATTTGTACTCTTCGATTGTTTTTTTTTTTTTGGAAAATTACTCGTCAATAATTTGTTGGTGTTCCTTCTGTCTGAGTCTCTGAGACAAATACTGAAGCAAAAATAAAAGAGACAAAACGTTTGATTTTTTGCGTTGCCATTTAGTGTCACTTGTTGAGAACGGGTCAAATTATTGATAACAACTATAGGCAACATAAAATCATACAGAGTTTCTTTTTTCAACTAATCCTAATTTTTGAACGCTATACATCTCCTATTATCAAAAACTTTGCCGTGTCGGCCAGGGTATAAAAATTTTTAACAGGATTCCCACGCATCTTTATTTATAATACTGATGACTACAATTGAAATGTCCAAACAATTAAACACCATCCCTATTTAAAATCAGCACAACAATAGAAGGTACAGATTTGAAATATTCAACGGCCGACATTTTCTTTTTAGCATATTTTAGACGCAAATCCTAATTCTCTCAAACTGAAAAATGCCAACTTTAATATATGTTTAATAATACAGCGGTGATACCTGCAATGTGATCTTTTATCATCACTTCCCTCTCCTGTGATGTTCGAGAGTTGCAATTTACATGGTCTTAATTTGCAATGCACGGTAATATTTAATAAATGATAAAAATATTCTTGACCTAATCTAAAAATCTTCGTCCTCCGTCTGTACACTTTATTATCTTCAATCCTAAATCCTAAAGAAACTCTCATTTTCTCTTCTTATTCGTAGCTAGCTCCATTCCCCACCATCTCTTCTAAGTGTAGATCTGCTCACGTGAGAAATCGCATCCATCTCGATGCCTCCACGGCCAGAGTATCAAGGTTAGGTACCTTTCTTTATGCTCACGAGCAAAATTGCATCCACCTCGACACCTCCACGGCTAGAGAAATTGGGATTATTTTTTTTCGCTACTTATCTATCCGTATCTAATCTTGTGACATGCTTGATTAAGTTTTCAATTAGAAGAGATCGATGTCAACCTCCTCCAAACGTGATCGATGCTGCTTACTTCAGCATGAGAGCACCGAAAAGAAGGACGATACCAATGAAAAAATTTATTGTGGTCGCAATGTCAAGGTCTCCTCATTGACGAGTTATGCAAAATTAATATAGAATTCACTATTTTGATACTCGTAAGAGAAGAAAATGCGAAGGTCTTTTTTATTTAATTTGGTGAAAATCTAATTGTATTGTCTATTCTCTTTTGCATCGTTTTTCTTTGTTTTCCAAGAATGACAGGATTTTAGTCTTATTTTTATGGTGGCGGCTGCAAAAAAAAAAAATGTAGTAAAAAACCGTCAAAAGCAGGAATAACTATTTGATCGTGCCAAAAAAATAAATGAAACAGATCCTTTTCAGAGATCTTCACAAAATCAAAGTGTGTAGATACAAGGGTATTTTTGTCCTCATAGAAAATATTACCGTGTATTATAAATTAAGACCGTGTGAAAAGCAATTCCCCTGATGTTCCTCCTCTGACGTGATCTCCTCCCTTTCTATTTTCTTCTCCCTAAACACACTCTCATCCACCTCTTTCCACTCTCTTTCCGTATTTCTTCTTCTTCTCTTCTCTCCCTTTTGTCCCCTTCCCTCCGTCTCCGGCCTCCGCCTTCTTCCTTCCGTTTCTGCCCTCTACAACTCTCCATCTAGCTTCTGCCTCTATTTCCATCGTCTTTTCGTCGCTTTATCTCACCATTACCCCTTAATATGTCTTCTTTTCCATAAAATACTAAAAAATGAACAAAATTAACACATAAAGTAAGTAAAAAATATATAAATAAATAAGGCGAACAAATACGATACAAGAAAATCAAGTTGAACACGTAAAAGTAACAAAGTGAATATATACATAGAAAACAATGAACAATTAACATAATACAAATTAAATAAATTCAACTCGTAATAATTATCCTGGTTTTGTATGTTAATTATCTAGGTAAAATTTACTTGTCCTAGTTCCTAGGATAGTTAATAACATTTTTTAGAACAATTAATTTTTTTTCAGGACAGTTAATATTAATTTTCTAATTGTCCTAGTTCTATAAGATAATTGTCCTAGTACTTAAGAGAAGAATCATCTCAAATTTTATACTAATTATCTTAATTCTGTATGCTGATTGTCATGAGTTTTTTATTGTTTGTTTCTGAATTTTATTCTGATGTTGAACATAATTTTTCTTATATATATTGTAACTGTTTTGATTTTGTGTGGAGATGGGTCTCCATGAGATGAGAGGAGGGAGAAAAGCGTAAACACGGAAGTAGAAAGAGTAGATATATTAAATGATGTTGAAGAGGGAATTATAGGGATACGAAAAGGAAGGGATGATATTAAGTAATTCCGGTAGCAAAATACCATAGTAAAAGTAAAAAACAAGTCAATAATTTGTGGTATTTATGCAAATTCCCAGCGCCGGTTCTTCTTTTCCAATTTGTTGTATTGTGAGCTATTTCTAATTTTACTTGTGTGTAACGAGTCTATTTAAAATGATAATTTTACTCGCCATAATCATTTTAGTGACATATCTTGCTGAGTTGGTCATATATTTTTAATTTAGAGTTAACTAAATATTTTTTTTCTGTAAAATAGTCCTTCGTCAAATTATAATTCAGTTAGGCTTTGCTCCAAAAAGAAACGGAGGAGAAAGAAAACTGACCAAACTGTGTCCAAAGTTGTAACATGCTCTGAATTATAAAATTAAGAAGGAAACAAGAGGTAAGTTGAGGAAAATGAGGAAAATGAGGAAAATTACTATGAGAAAAGTGAAGAAATACCTCACTCTCTTTAGCCCCAAATTTGAGTGTAAGCTTGTTCTGTTCTCTATATTTCCATTCATTTCCTTCATTTTTCGTCCCAATTTTTGAGCAAAAAGTTAGTAGAAATGTACAAAATGAGGGCAAACCATAAGTACAAATTTAATTTTGACTGACCTAAGAGTTCCAAAATCTTATAATCTATAGTGTGTACGTATTGCTCATTACATAAAAAATATGCAACAAAAATGAAGCCAGTCATTCATTTTAATTGCTAGTAAAAATAATCACTTTAGGTTCTCCAAAATGCTGATGTAAATAAGACGATATAATTTACGGGAAAAAAAAAACTTAAAGGTAGGAAACAAACAAAAGATTAATAGGATGCGAGTAAGATTGGATAATTAATTGAAAGAAAAAAAAAGGCAAGATGGGATGATAATCGAGTATAGTTTTTGATTGAATAATCGAGTATAGTTTGTGACTTAATGTTATAATGTGTATCTTCACTCTTCAGTAACCACTAAACATTATTTCCAAAGTCAATCCAGAAATACATAATTATTTGAAGAGCAAGGTTTCCGCTACCAACACTTGATCAATAGATAGAAAAACAAACGAACCTTGTTAACTACGATAGGTTCGTTCTAATACATTCATATTTTAGCCTTTGATCAAGTATCAAATAAATTCTAAATTTTACAAAACTTATATAAAAATGCATCGTTCGTTAAACTAAATAAGATCAACGGTTTGGATTTAACGTTTGAATTTTAAAATTTGAAAAAATAACTCTTTTTTTTGGACAAACTAGGCAGAAACTACCTAGTAAAAAAATTGAAAAAATAACTTAATAGTAAAATATTGACATTTATGGGCAACCAAAATGTTGGTAGCGAAATCTTGCTCTTATCTGAAATACTATAATTACTTCATGTGTCTTGCTTAATCCTTTCTATTTTTTAACCTAATTATAACATCAAATTGCTATCAGATGCATGTAATGCAAAACAACAATTTTGACATCCTCGACAACAATTCGAAATTTCTTGGCGCGCAGACAATTGAAATATTCATATAATTATTTTAGAGTAAATTTTTCAAGAGGTCACTGAAATTTATGTATAATCCATATTTGGTTACTAAAGTTTAATTTGTCCTTCTACAGCCATTCAAGTTTGATTTTGTCTGATTTTAGTCCCTCTGTTAGTACTCTATCCCATTCCGTCTAATACCGTCTGAATAATTGAATAAGGGTGCAAATATTGAGGTTCGAATAAAAATGTTACTTCTCTCCCCCCATAGCACCGTTCCTTCTTCTCTACCTTTCGTTTCTCTCTCCTGAACTCCACTCCACCTTCTTCGCCTCTCTCTCCTTAATTGATCTCTCTTTCAGACGAAAGAAGTCAAAACCACGTTGCAACCCAAGCTCTCCGGCCTCCGCCTGCTCCTCCCTCCGTCTTTACCTCACCTTCCCATCGCTCTCTCCACCTCCTTTAATCCTGACTGGCATGATTATCAGCCGAATTTATTTTGGTACGATGAAGGCAATAGAAAACGGGATATAATTTGTGTAGCGGTCTGTTGGTCTTTGTGGAAGACGAGGAATGCAAAATTTTTTTATTCAAAGCCTCAATTTGTGTTGAACGCTCTTCGAAAATTTAGGGGAGATGGTAGGTGCATCCGTGCACATGAATTGCTGAGACCTTCAAAAATTTAGTTTTGATATATTTTCTTTTAAATTTTTTGGGACTTTCTCGTCCCCTTATTGTACATACACTCCTTTATTTTTTAATACAAAAAGCTTTCATTTGGTTCTTTTGGCTGTCAATTTTCCCTCGCAATCCTTGCAATTAACAATTAATTTGGACATCTTACTTTACTGGTATGAAGTTAATAGTGTTCAAACTTTGCAATTAGCAGTTAATTCAATGAAATTACCAAAACATTGGCCACTTCGATTTTTTTGTGCTATGATTTTTTTTTTTTGGAGAGAAGGGAAGGCATGGATAGAGATGCTAAGGCAGTGAAGGAGAGACTCGAGAGTAGAGGAGGCAGAGAGAGCGGTCGGAAATTGGGGCAGAGACTGGCTAGGGAGAAGTAGTCAAGTAGGCGGAGAGCTCGAGAGGCAGCTCGGTTTCAGCTTCTTTCGAAGAAGAAAAGCTTTAGAGAAGAATGAAGGAAGAAAACTGAGAGCAACGAAGAGAGAGATTTGAGGGGATTTGGGTCGGTAGAGAGAGAGAGGCGAAGAAGGTGGAATGGAGTTCAGGAGAGAAACGAAAGGTAGAGAAGAAGAAACGGCGTTGTGGGGGAGACAAGTAACATTTTGATTCGAATCTCAATATTTGCACCCTTATTCAATTATTCAGATGGTATTAGACGGAATGGGATAGAGTACTAACGGAGGGACTAAAATTGGACAAAATCAAACTTGAATGGCTGTGGAAGGACAAATTAAACTTTAGTGACCAAATATGGATTATACATAAACTTCAGTGACCTCCTGAAAAACTTACTCATTATGCATCTCCCATGCTCGTTACAAGTACTGACAATTTTTATTGTTTCATATATTACCCCAAAAACTCAAATGTACATCAAAATTCCAAACTTAAGCATCCAAAACATTTATCATAACCACATCAAATTGTGTGAAAACACTTGATAGCGGTTCCTTTTATGAGTTCCCCCTCCCCCCCCTTTTCTGTACTTCCAAGTTCCAATTCAGGTGTAATGGGAGCATCTTTCCTTTATATAATTATTTAATAGTTTATTATTTCTTTTTGCACCACGCCATTTCCAATTTTGTCCATTTTTTGGATAAGAAAAGGAAATAGTAAATTGGGTAGAGCATATAATTTGCGAAATAGGTTCATGAAACTTTTGGCGAGGCCTATTATTTTGTCTCGTACCCAAAGTTACGCCATTATCCTTGAAAGAAGCCACAAAGCACCAACAGAGCTAGAAACAAATAGCTGTGAGAAAGCGACTGGAATTGAATGCTTTCCCACTCTAGTTGGAATAAGTGGGTTTAAATTTGACTTCACCGATGCATGCAGTGGATCATAAAAGCCTTTAATTTATGAAACACTGTATAATAAAGATGAGTGGTACTAGCTAGCCACAATTAACACAACTACTGAACTACATCAAAGTTCTCAAACCCTACTGACCCTATGATAAATGCATCTGGATTTTCATAAAAGAATAATGCGTATGTTATTTTCATTGCATCATAGTCTTGGTAGTAAAAAAATAAGCGCATTTCATACTAGATCCAAAAGAAACCAACTTATGTTAACCATGATATTTATGAAACAAGAAATATATATATATATATATAGAGTTTTGCTATGGTGAGTTGCAACTCACCAAAGCGTCCGTGAGTCGCGCTCAAAATTTCGAAATTAAGTTCAAAACGACCGATCCAAACCGTCTAATACGATCTCCCTATCGAATTCTCCATGCAGACCAAATTTTATATTTTTTCGAAATTTTTAAGTATTTATTTCAGATTTTTAAAAACTGCTGTTTTTGAACGGTTCAGAACTAATTAGATTACTGATTTTCTAAAATCTAAAATAAATACTTAAAAATTTCGGAAAAATATAAAATTTGGTCTGCATGGAGATTTCAATAGAGAGATCATATTAGACGGTTTGGATCAATTATTTTGAACTAAATTTTGAAATTTTGAGCGCGACTCACGGACGCTTTGGTGAGTTGCAACTCACTATAGCAAAACTCTATATATATATATATATATATATATATATATATAGAGAGAGAGAGAGAGAGAGAGAGAGCCTTCAATCAAAGCGCTTTGACCGGAGTTTCGGTTAAATCCCGTCAGATCTCAATGTTGAAAATTCAAATGACCGATCCAAACCGTCAAATATGATCTCCATAATGAAATCTCCTTACCAGCCAAAATTTTCATTTTTTTTGAAATTTTTAAGTATTTTTTTCAGATTTTAAAATATCGTTAATCTAATTTGTTCTGAACCCTACAAAAATTGCTGTTTTTGAAAATCCGAAAAAATACTTAAAAAATTCAAAAAAATGAAAATTTTGGTCGGCAAGGAGATTTCAATATGGAGATCATATTTGACGGTTCGGATCGGTCATTTGAACTTTCAAAATTAAGAACCGACGGGGTTTAACTGAGACTCCGGTCAAAGTGCTTTGATTGAATCCATTCTCTCTCTCTCTCTCTCTATATATATATATATCTCTTACTTCTCAGTTATATTGCAGCGGAAAAAAAATGACCTTTTCTATAGGAAAAAGTTCAAAATCATAATTTAATTAAATGATTTACATAAAAAAAATGAAAGGGGCAAAGGGCCAAGATCAAGTACATTGAAAATTTGATATACTAAACAAAATATTGGTAATTTGATATAGGTAAGTATTTTATTTGATATATTGATAATTTGATATACTAAACAAAATATTGTTAGCAGATGGTTAAGACTTAAGAATGAATTAACCGTTAGTAAATTGAAAATTAAGAACGCTAAACAGTAATGAGTCGCTTAAATTTGATAACAGCAATCTTGCCGTGTTGCCATTTTCTTATTCTTCTCCAAGAAGCAGCGGTCATTAGTAGGTCAAAATCTCGTCAAAGACTATTCTTTACTGGCTAATCTTTTTAATATTCTCTTCCCCTCCAATACATAATACTGGAGAAAACCCTTATTTGGAATCTCATATACAGTGAAGATACTGGAGATAAAAATAATGGAGACAAAAAGTACAATCTCATTTAATTACACTGCCACTCCCCACTTCCCACTGACCTCTCTTAAAAGCACCTCGCCATTGCCACCTCTTTCTCCACTCTCCACTATCACCGCCACACCTCCTTTCTCTCTTTCTCCATTCCCCAAATCATGGCGGAGAAACATCTCTCCTGTTCCCTACTGTTTCTCTTCCTCACCTTCTCCTCTCTCTTTCTCTCTGCATGGAGCCGAAAGATCTCTCCCAAGACCACCACTCTTGACATCTCCGCTTCCCTTTCCCAAGCCCAGAGCGCTCTTTCCTACGACCCAGCCACAGCCCCAGCTCTTCACCAATCCCTCGCCGGTATCGGTTCCACTACCACTGGTACAGACAGATTCACTCTAGATCTGCATTCCCGCGACTTCCTCCCCTTTTCGACCCACCACCGCCGTCCCAATGACTACCAATCCCTTACTCTTTCCCGCCTCAACCGGGATGCCATGCGCGTGTTGGCCATCACTTCACGCATTTCTCTGGCTGTTGACGGTGTGAAGAGGTCAGATCTGAAGCCAATGGCCCAGGGGAAGTTGTTTTCCACAATGGAGGAAGCCATAGAGGGCCCCATTGTGTCTGGAACTAGCCAAGGGAGTGGCGAGTACTTCTCCCGGATTGGAATCGGTAGCCCGGCAAAATCTCTTTACATGGTGCTTGACACTGGAAGTGATGTCACCTGGGTTCAATGCGAGCCGTGTGCTGACTGCTACCAGCAGTCTGACCCGGTGTTTGACCCGTCGCAGTCTTCATCATATACAACTCTCTCCTGTGACTCGCCCAAATGCCACTCGCTGGATGTGTCGGCTTGTCGTAACTCGACCTCATCGTGCCTCTACCAAGTATCTTATGGAGATGGCTCCTACACAGTAGGTGATTTTGCAAGTGAGACGGTTACACTCGGCAACTCCCAACCGGTACCCAGTGTCGCCGTCGGATGCGGGCATGACAATGAGGGGCTTTTTGTCGGTGCTGCAGGGTTGTTAGCCATGGGCGGTGGCCCGCTCTCCTTCCCGTCTCAGGTATCTGCAAAATCATTCTCGTACTGCCTCGTAGACCGCGACTCGCAATCAGCTTCCACCCTTGAGTTGAGCTCAGATGGAGGTGAGGCTGCTGATGTCACAGCCCCACTGCTCAAAAACCAAAAGCTTCAGACTTTCTACTATGTCGGTATGTCTGGTATCAGTGTCGGCGGCGAGTTGCTTTCCATTCCAGAATCTTCCTTTGCCATGGATGAGTCCGGCAGCGGCGGTGTCATTGTTGACTCCGGTACCGCCGTCACCCGTTTGCAAACCGCAGCTTACAATGCACTTCGTGACGCTTTTGTTGCCGGGACAAGATCTTTGCCCCAAGCCGATGGGTTCTCGCTCTTTGACACTTGCTACGACCTGTCGGGTAGAACAAGCGTTGAGGTGCCGACCGTGGCACTGCATTTCGGTCGTGAGAGCGAGCTGAAGCTCCCGGCAAAGAATTACCTGATACCGGTCGACTCGGCGGGCACGTACTGCCTGGCCTTTGCGCCGACGTCGGGGCCGCTGTCGATCATCGGAAATGTACAGCAGCAGGGGACACGTGTCAGTTTTGATGTGAGTAGGTCGGTGGTGGGGTTCAGCCCGAATAAGTGCTAAGTGGGTCCGGGGCCGGCAGGATGGGGCCAGGGGGGCGAGGGCTTTGATAACAGGGACAAGGCCAGCCTGTCTTTTTTAATTTGTAATTTGATGATAAATGGTTTAGAGAAAATTTGAACAAAAAAAGAAAAAGAGAGTAGCTGTGTGGTTTGTGTCTTTTTGTCTGGATCTTTTGTTTACCGTGGTACTTTTGGGATGGATGGTCAATGATTTAATGCGGGAGCGAGGAATCTGTTGGGGATAATAATGAGGGATGTTGGCAGATGGAGATAGTCAGATGTAAAGGGTTGGTTTTGTATTTAATTTTCTGAAGTGGGCCAATGAGTTTATATTATTTATTTGTTATGTTGGCAGATGGAGATAGTCAGATGTAACTGGGGCCGGGGGTTTAATTGTTGTATAAGAGCAACGGTTACTGGTAGTATTATAGTATGAACTGGATATTGTGAAAGTGAAGTATTGTTTTGATAGATTTGAGGGGGTTATTGGGATGAGATCGCCGTGACGTCGGCCAATAGAATCCTTCAAAGGTGAAACTGTGTCTGTCTGAAAGAAAGCGAATCCAACTGTGCTTAGCCTGAGAATGGTCATGGTGGTGGACCGTGGACAGCCACAGAGGACCACTTCTGTTGCTGGAGATTAGTTATTATGGTTTGATTTGTACTGGTGTAAATTAGTTTGGCTTAAGTTGTATGATTTGATACCTTTCTAATTTATTGTTAAATGCTAGTGGCTTAGAGTGCTAAGTTTATACATAAACATGAATGAGTTTTGACTTTTGACTTGAGAGTAATATATCAGAATTTCGGCCTATGGAAAAATTAATAAGATAAGGGTTGTTATTGTATTTTGATTTGGAAAAAAAATTCCTTAATGGTTTATAGAAAAATTAATAAGTGAGAACACACAAGCATGTTCACTTTTTATTTTTTTTAAAGTTTTACAAAAAGAAAAAACTAAAAAGCGAAAATTGTTATGGATTTCTGGCATGGCTTGAGCTGAGTGCATCACATTGATATCAAGCTTTTATGGCGCAAAAGTTAGGCGGTCTAAACAACGCTGTTAATTTTGGTAATTATGTTTCTCCCGAGAACTTGACAGCAGATGTCGAGAAATTTTTGGTAAATGGTAATTAAATGTTCGCATCAGGATTTTTATGGTAAACAGGAAGGATAGCGGCATAGCGCCGAGAATAAGATGCACATGGTGGGGACGACATGGGATAAGTCGATTCACTGAGCTCAATATTGTTTGGATCCTCTCCAGTACTATTTCGACACTCGCAGAATCTCCAACCGTTCATTATTCAATTTGTCTACCAGATTATTCCTGACTTGATGGCCCTTTTTTGACGTACGGATATAGAATATAAATGCTACATATTATCATAGCCGTAGGAATCGTTTCCTTTTCCTACAATGCAAGACTGAAAGAGTCTTGATGCTTTGATTTAAAATTAATAGTTTTGGTATCCAATTTATGTCGAGTACTTCTAGAGTCGAACGCAATTTCAAGACTTAACACTTGAAAATTTCAAATGGGAAATCCGAGCTGCTCAATATCATCTTGATATTGAAATTTTATCGAAGATCAAATTTTATATTTTAAAAAAATCTTAGTTATATTGTTTGAATTTTTCAAAATTGAAGATCTAGAACTAACTAGATTGAGGATATTCTAAAATTAGCAAATAATAAAAGAAGAGTAGCGTTCCGCTGCCCTATGTTTTTGGTGCCACAAGTTGCCACAACTTCATATTTTATTAATATTTTAAAATTTTAAAATTCAAACGCCAAATCCAAACCATTGATCTTGTTCTATTTAACAAGCGATGTGTTTCTATATTAATTTTATAAAATTTGGAATCAGTTTGATACTCGATCAACTGATCAAATTATGAACGTATTAGAATTAATCTGTCATAATTAACTAGATTCGTTCATTTGTTGACTAGTTGATCGAGTATCAAACTGACTCCAAATTTTATAAAACTTATATAGAAACGCATCGCTCATTAAATTGAACAAGATCTGTAACAACCTAGAAGTACCAGACCTAGTTTAATTGTGACGGTTAGGTTAATTCTTAAAATAATATTAAGAAAAATAAAATTTTAAAACTAATGACCTTTAAACCATTAATTAAATTATAACATTAAAATTTATTCGAAATCGGAATCCTTTAAATTGTGTAGTATCTAAAAATGACTTAAATGATTCTAGCAAAATCAAAGCTCAAATTACTAGATTAATTGAGCTCAAATCAGAATTTAATCTAATAAGAGAAATTAATTAAATTGTTTATATGAGTTGCAGCATTCTTGGCTGCATGAATCATGCCACAGAAAATCTCAGAGACCAATTTTTAATAAAACACCTCAAAATTCGCTGGCCTCATCTCCTTCCTCCTCTTCTTTTCTTCTCTCTCTCTCGATCCGTCCGATCTCTCTCGTCTCTCTTCTTCTCCGACGAGGAAATTTCTTCGAAAAATTGTGGCGGATGGACTGTGGCTAGCCAATCTCGCCGTGCCACAGTGAGCCTCGTCCCTGATTGGCTGTTATCCTTTGTTCTTATCCACGAGAGAGTAGATAAGCATTGAAACTTTGACCCTGTGAGATTCGAGCTTGAGAGGATCTCTGCCGTTGATCTCTCCTCTCTCTTCTCCTCCTCTCTGTACTGCCTATAAATACCCCACTTGAGGTTCATGTCGGTTGTTGGCGATTAGGGTTTTCCACAGAAAAAGAAGAAAAGAGAGAAATAGAGAAAGAGAGGGAGGGAGCAACAGCTGAAGATCCAAGGTATACCCCTTTCTCTTGCGTTGCGATTGATTGGATTAAGTTGGCCTCTTTGATTTTTCTGCTGAGAATTTGAGTTAAACTTCAAATTGGAATTTATGGTGTTATGGAGTGTTGTTTGATGCGGTAACAACCTTAATTAGGTGAATTAAATCGTATAAAACAGTCGTATATGATGAAATTGAGTTAAACCTTAGAATTTTAGAATCTATTCTATGTTTTGGAATTGAATAAGCAAAATTGAGGAGAATTTGGGATTTTATCACGGTTGGGAGTAAGAGGAGCCTTGTATGAAGCTTATTGTGAGGATGGTGGCTTGGTGCCAGTGCTTGGTACGCTGCTCACGCCTCTGGTACCATTCTGGTACCGAGCGATGGTGACAGGGGTTGTGTTGTAAGAAAAAGGACTTGTTCGTGAGGGAAAAGGACCTAGTTCTAAACAAAAGGATCTAAATGTAAAATAATTTGATTCAGGGTCTTTTTGAGAAAAGTACATGGGATTGTGGGTCGGATCCATTTATTGGCTATCGGATCCTGTCGGATGGGTAACGGACCCGTTATGGTTGGCTCAGGTCAACTGGGTCAGGTTGACCTGGCTCAGTCACCTGCGAGTTGGGCTTAATCTGTTGTGGGCTGAAATTTTGGGCTGGCCGAAATAAAAAGAAAATTCTTTGGCCCAGTGCAGGAATTAATTTTGTGGGCTTTTCTTTTTGGCCCAGCGCAGAAAATAAATGGAAATTCAACTTTGGTTTAGTTAATTGTGGGCTTAATAATTAGATAATTAATTAAAGGAAAGGTCATTAGAAATAATTGGGTATTCCTTTAATTAAGCGGGATTCGATTTTTCGGGAGATGATGAGAATAGTCCGAGTGAGTCAAGAACAGATACAATGACAATTAAATCACCGACTGTCTGATCCCAAACAATTAACCAATCAAATCTTGATTTTTAATTTTCGATGTTTTCTTATCTCTATTTACTAATATTTATTTCTTATTAAATATTTAATAAAATAAGAACTTAAACAAATAAATCTTTTATTTCTAAGTTATTATTTATTTAAATCTCTTATTTTCGAATTTGTATTAATTGATATTCTTTGATATAATTAAATAGGTAAATAATTGATTATTAAATCAATGATTAAAAGATTAAATAAAGATTTAACAACAACAACTAGCAGTCAAACAAAATTTGAAGAACGAATAATAAACAACAAATCATTTAAAATAATTAACTCTAAGATTTAAATAATAATGAATAAAAATAAATAACATGACATAAATTAAAAAGACAGTTTAATATTAAGTCAAACTAAAAGTTACTGAAAACACAAGCAATTACCATAATAATAATTAAATGTGAGTCAGTCTGGTAGTATAAGCCGGACCTTTTAGATTTTTAAGTTAAGGTCAAATGGAAACCGTTGGGTTAAATCTTAACGGTTTTTGACCAACTTACAGGGAACTTGACGAAGACGAGTTTTGACCCAACAACAGGTGCGGATACGTGGATTTTTATAGAGATCTTTTCCGGTAACTTTAAATTATGCATGGCATGTTGAAAGGTTTTGTTGAATTGCATAATTCATTATCATGCTAGTATACAGGAACAAATATTACAACTCATGTTGATGTTGATCTCATTTATTCAAGTTATTATGAGAAATCAGGTAAGTTTGTTTATCTTTTTGATTATAAATGAGCTGAACTGTCTCAGTTCAAGTTAAATCTTACCTGGAAAGCTTGAATTCACGTCACGAAAGGACAATCATGGAATTTTGACTTGGTATGAGAATTAATATCACTCTCCGGAGTCGGCCGGCCCCCGGCTTCGGCCAGTTCAATAGCGCTATGTGGATTTGGAATTCCCTCACGTGCCCAGGGTTAGAGCTTCGTCTCTCACGTGCCCATGGGTTAGGGAAAGGTCTCCTCACGTGACCCAACCGGTTGGGTTTAGGTGACCTGAGTGAAATCACGATGATATCACGATATTATGTCACGGGAATTGATTGGTCCTTTATTTGATCTGGCTTGTCATGTTCTGTTTCACGTTTATTTTCGCAGCATGATTTTAGATATATCATTTCTTAATCGAATGTACCGTATGAGGTTAACTGAAGATTTGCATTTGCATGACCTTTATTACGCTGTTTTGTAGTTTGATATTTTGCTTATTATTTATTATCTAATGTTCATGTTGATTAAACGGGTATTATTTCTGGATTAAGATTTCGACCAGAAATCCACGTCTGGAACTAAAACCCGCACTGAGAAATTTATTCTCATTTCGTGCTTATTTTGCATGTTCCTCGGCGGATGGGGGTTCCAGAGGACGCATATCAGTAGGAGACCACCTTTTTGATGGTATATAAGGGTTCATATACGCATGTCGGGACTTTATTTTCCACCTATATATTACACTTCCTTAATGTGTTTTTCAGCTATAGTTTGTTTTACTTTTCTTTTACGTTAAATTAGAGTTAAGTTAGGATTATATTTTGGCTACACTAGACCTAGTCCTTATTTTGATGTATATATGGACCATGCTAAGTGTTCGTGTATAAATTCTAGTCTTGTGTGTCAGACATATTACCTTATAATGTACTGTTGTGTGTTATGTATGTATGCCGCAGTTTAAAGTTTTGTTCTGATTTGTTTGTTTTTAAATTTTCTGCTTTTCATTTTATTTTTAACCTTTAGTTGATAATATTCTTTTATATTATCTGTTTAGTAATAAGAGTTAGGTTTTATTAAGCCTTACGAGAGTACATTCTCATGTACTTTCGTGGCGAGAAACTGCCCCACCCCATTGCGGGCTGTGACAAGATCAATGTTTGGATTTGACGTTTGAGTTTTAAAATTTTAAAATATTGATAAAATATGAAGTTGTGGCAACTTGTGTTACCAAAAACATGTGGCAGCGGAACGGTGCTCATAAAAGAATTTGAAAAATTGTAAAATTTAGATTCCAAATAAGTTTCATTATGGAGAAAAACTTGAGCATTTGGATTGGCCGTTGTGAGATATTAAGGGTTGTAAAATTTTATAATTTTGATATGCAAATTACAAAAGAAGATAAATATGACATTAAATTCTGAAAGAACGAAATGAGAAGTGCGATCTTTCAACCCTTAATATTTGAAGAGATACGCACTATTGGCTGTATTTATATGTCTATACTACTATATGAATATGATTTTTTTTTAATTATGAATATAATTAGTATAAGATACAATCATACAAGTATGACAAAAAAAAATGTGTCGGTGCTAAATACACACTTTCTGTAAGCAGGAATTGGAGAGAAACCGGGTGGTGAGTAGTGACCGAATGAATGAATGATTCCTTAGCCTGGTGACAAAGTTGTCAATTAGGCCGCGACCTTCCCCTTCTCCTCCGCCCCAGGAAAAGGGGAATTGCTTCCTACACGCTTCAAGTTTGAAAATCCACTCCTCTTTACCGATAATACTCTTGTCATTCTTTAATTAAAGTTTTCTAATTCAAATCCCAGTTGAAATGTGAAGGACATTTTGATCTAAAAAGGAGTGAATCTCTAATCTTGGAACGTGTATGAAGCAATTACCCAGGGAAAGGGTTAAGGCCTTAAGGGGATAGCAATTAGGAAGGACATGAATTGAAATGGGCCCACAGGACCACACCACGTGAGCGCTTCCTCAGCCTCCTGGGTTCCTGCTCTCGTTTCTTTGGAGCTGCCTATCGAATCCCCATCCGCTATCGCGCGGGATCGTCCAGTGCAGCCTACGAACCATCCGATCTGATCTGGACGGTTCGGTCCTATCAATCTTGTTACATGCACGGGACTCCCTTTGTCATTGAAATTAAATCAGACGGCTGTGATTCCTGCGCTGCACGATCCCGCGCGAGACTGGATTTCATTTCGCTGCCTACCTGCCAACTGATACGTTCATCCCTTTTAACTAAAAAAAATTCTTGTTTCACACATAAAATCCCCCCCCCCCCCCTGCAAAGTTCATTTTTTGAGTTAAAATTTCGTTCATAGTACAGAACTACAAACACCATATTTTTCTAATTGAAACTTAGTTCAAAGTCTTTATTTAGCACAAGAGAATTTGAATCGTTATCACGAGCATATCTGCAAATAAATGTGAACTGGGCACTGGGCTACAAATAATATGAATATAACGATGGAATAGGCTGTGTATACATTTCAACATAATTGTCCCGGGGAGAGTTATTGTTGCTCTTTTCTTTCTTTTTCATTTCAGTATGATCAACAAATTTGACCACATAATCAATTATAAAAACATATTTCAACAGAACATGTTGCTCCTTCTTATGGCTCCGTTTGGATTCCATTTGGGAAAAAGAGAATAAGAAATAAATTTATTATAAACAATCCAAACTCTTCATAAAGTTACACACTTCCCAATACTTCTTTTCTTTTTCCCTTCTTCACACACCTTATCCAAACAGAACCAATTTTGAATCGATTCATATATATTGCATTATTGTCAAAAAAAACGAAAAAAAAAACATAAAGAAGGAAGAAAAAAGTTTTCTTGAACTATATTTCTAACAGAAAGAGGGTCTTTAACACATTTGACATTGCTCGTTTTCCTATTTTTTTTTTTATAAATAATCTCGTTTTTCTAACCTGACAAAGGAATAAAATTATAGGTTTTTATGTTTCTAAAATAAAAATAAATTATAGGTATTGAAAAAACTTAAGAAAACCAATTAAGGCCCTTATCAAAATATTTTACACGGGATTTCATTTTATTTCATTTCAATTAATTTCACGAAATTTCATAAAAATTCCAACTAAACGACACTAAATTGTTTCATTTGGATAAAAAATTTTCCAGCGGAAAAAAATGAAATAACATATTAAAAAAATGGGATTTCACCGACGGTTGTGCGCAGAATCTCCAAATTTGAAACTTAGATTCTGTTTGGATGGTGTGAGAATAAGAAGAATAAGGAAAAAAGTATTGGGAAGTGTGTAACTTTGTGAAGAGTTTGGATTGTTTATAATAAATTTGATAGTAAGAAAAAACTATTCTCTTATTCTTGCACCCATTCAAATGGAGTCTTAGTGAAGGGTAAATTCGTCCAAGCACCTCTCTCCTTCCCGGTCCTTACCCCTCCAGTCGCACTTAAGCAGTGAAACACCTAATTTGCCAATTCTATCCCCTTCATAGTTCATGCTCATCCCATGCCACGAGATTATAATAAATCTAAAAAGTTTAGGGGCCGTTTGGATCGCTTAGGAATTTGGGGTTTGTTTGGATTGTTGGAAGAAAGAAGAAGAAGAAAAAAAATTATAAACAATTCAAACTCTTTACAAAGTTACACACTTCTCAATACTTCTTTCCACTTCTTCCCTTCTTCCCTTCTTCCCACACCTATCCAAATGCACCCTTGGAGAATTTGGGAAAGTTGCAATTCCTAGGAATAAATTTATTGAGAAGTATGTAACTTTGTGAAGAGTTTGAATTGTTTATAATAAATTTATGGTAGGAAGATGAAATTTCCCAAATTCTTTGGGGAATCCAAACAGCCCCTTAGTCGAGACATCTAATCTTAAATAGTTTAGGGCAGATTCTATAAAAATAAAAAAAACTCCTTATCAATTTAACTAGTTCTCTTCTGTAAATTATGGAAATCAATCGTGTCAGACATAAATATTTTTTTAATAATGTATTCCATTAGTTAAACCAGTAAACTCCTATATTTTCTAACTATAATTAAATTTTCTTTCTAAAATAAACACTATCAAAATTTAATTTTGTGTGTTGAACGTAATCCTGCATTACGCCGTCGATTAATTGGATTTTGAATTATATTAGAAGTCCAACTTTTTTTTTTTTGCCAATTGAAGTCCAACTACTTGTGTGTGTGTATATATATATATATATATATATATATATATATATATATATATATATATATATATATATATATATATATATATATATATATATATATATATATATGAATATAGTTATATAGACTGTTGAGAAAATTACAAATGTGAAATGTGGTGTATAGTTTCTACGCAATAATGATATCACGCGAGCATAATACAAATGGAATGATGTGATGTTCATGTGGCATTCAATGCAACAGATTAACAGATGCGATGATATGTTGTCTTGACAGTTGGGTCATTTATAAATTCTTTGCTAGTTTCGTGTTACCAACCATGGCCCATAAAAAAGAAACTAATAGAAGGAATTGTTTATGCGAATAGAATATCCCAAGTCCGTATCCGTATGCTGATATTTCATGAATTTGGGCTTTATAGAAGCAGAATGCATTTACACAATAATATAATTATTTGACAATAATTTATCTTAATTTGAATTTATTTATTAATTAAAATAAAATCAATTTTATAAAAATTTACAGGTCAATCAAAATTCAATAATTTGAGTGTCCTCGCTAATTTAAACTGTTAAAATATTTTTATTACACGATGAACAATAAAATATACAAGAAATCTCATAATTTTCACATGCATGAAATGTGCATCATACAAATCATCTCTATACTGTCAACAAAAGTAGGTTTTATTTTTTATGATTGTCAAAATTATCAAGATGAATAGTTATCAAATAATCCCTCTATAAAAACGGAATTTATTTTTTATGATTTTGAAATGACGGTCATTGGTAGTATCTCCAAATACCGCCTCTTAAAATCGGAATTTCAATAAATGGTGATTGCAGGGGTCGGATTCGGAACTTCAGTTTCTTGCTTTTTATTTTCATTCCATGATTCTTTAATTTTGAAAATTATATTTATTAAGTGAAAAAAAATACGTATTAAGCCTCCAGAAGTTAATAATCAAACAAAGTACATAATTACTGCTCTTTACATTTTTTTTTGTGACTGGCCGTACTTGAAAGATTACCGAGGAGAGCGCTTGGAGCGGGGTCATAAATTAAAACCAAGGAGGACCATTGATCATCATCTATTAAAATCCTTCTGCCAAAGCACCTCTGCTAGGATCAAATTACCCAATCCTTTTTTTTAAAAAAGACAATAATTAAAATTCTAACATTGATTACATGAAAGTACATTATTCAAATTAAAAAACGAGAGATCATATGCTAATGATGGACCGTTATCAAAATATAAAAAGAGATGGACCGTTAATGAGCAAGAGACGCAGAAAAATACGTTGAAATACAGTTGTACGGTTTTATGCACAGTTATTGGGATTTTCAACGAATTTCATGGCCGCGACCACTCCTTAGTGATGCTTTGAATAAAATTTTGAAAACTTAATTATATTTTTATGTAAGAAAGGAAAAGAATTATAAATTTTACTATCAAAATTTATTAAAAAATTCAGAAATAGTTTTGATTAAAATAACAAATTTGGGAAGTTGCTCCGAACCAAAGTAAATGGAAATGAAATTCCACTTTAATCCGGACAAGCAGCTTTCATGATACTCTCTTCGAAGTCCCAAATGAAGTAGTTAGTAGTAATTTGAAATTGAGAGCAGATATATTGCAATCTTTATATCGAGAAAAGTATATAAGAGGTAATCAAAACACGGGGAAAAAAAAGAACACAATAACAGAAATTTAAATAATTCGACATAAATATGCGAATCAAAGTTTTTTATTTTATATTCAATGTCTACTGAATTCAGTTAGATTAAATCATAAATAATGTAAACGTGAAAAGTTTCGTTTAAATTTTAAATTGTAAATAAGAGAAAATTGTCCTGATTCATCTCCTGAAAGGAAGGGATGAGCCAGGAAAGTCGAGCAAATGCAGTACTTCATAAAAATACGAGACCGTTTGCAAATTTATCAAATTAAGGGGCCGTTTGGATCGTCCAAGAAATTTGGGGAATTTCATCTTCCTACCATAAATTTATTATAAACAATCCAAACTCTTCACAAAGTTACACACTTCCCAATAAATTTATTCCTAGAAATTACAACTTCCCTAAATTTTTCAAATTCGTAAGCGATCCAAACGGCCCCAAGTTTGGATAATGCATTAATGCTAGTGGGTACGCCGTACGCACCACTGCCACAAACTGCACAAGAAGAGGTCGGGGCTTGATGAAACACCGAGAAAAGGAGAATAAAAGAAGCACCTCACTTAAGTTGCTTCTAAGCTTATTTTACATAGAACTAGTAATTCATTTTAAATTTATTTATTTTTCCGAATACCACTCACCTCTCAATTTGCAAATTGTTCTATTCATATGTTTTTATTTCTCAACTTTGCTAACCTCTCATATGGCTTCACTTTTTTTATCTAGCGGATTTCGTAGCATTCGTAAAAACCAAACAAACAAATTTTATTAAACAGAGAAAAGTTTTACATAGCTGAGTTTCAAGGGGTGCGTTTGGATAGGTGTGGGAAGAAAGAAAGAAGGGAAGAAGTGGGAAAAAGTATTGAGAAGTGTGTAACTTTGTGAAGAGTTTGAATTGTTTATAATTTTTTTCTTCTTCCTTCTTCTTCTTCTTTCTTCCAACAATCCAAACACTGCCAAGAGTAAGAAAAAAATTGCAACATATTGCAGTGGAAAATAAATACAATTCCAATTATTTGATAGGAACTTTTGCGCTGTTCATCTGTTCAAAACTTCAAATTTTATGTATATTCGACCAAGCAATTCAAAAATTTTTTGAAGAAAGAGAGAGATCTTTATCATCCAACTTTTTCTAAAATTAAAAATGCACGAGGGAATTGAACCATTGATCTCTTGAAAACCAACCTAGTACTCTTACCACTGAGCCACTAGACCACATGTCATCAGACAAATTGAATAGTTTAATCCATCATTTAAACCAGTGGGTACCTTACCTGGCAGGGACTCTTAATTAATTAAGGTATAATGTTGTTTTCTTACAATTTTTCGTTTCCTTCTATATTTAAATTTGTAAAGCACAGTCTAAGTCTAGATATGAAAATTAAGGTCCTGATTAAAATGATTTTTACATTGGATTTCATTTTATTTGAATTGATTTCATAGAATTTCGTTGGATCTAATTATATAAAAATTCTAACTACATGATACAAAATTCCTTCATTTTGATGAAAAAATGTTCCAACAAAATGGAATGAAATGAAATCCCAAGTTAAAAAATGAGATTTCGATCGAATTTTCCATTTTTTAAGTTATTCACACAAATTTGTACCAAAAGGTACAAATCCAAACCGGAACAGGAGAGACTGAAATTCCTTTCACTAAAATGTATTTGTTAATTGAGAGGTCGCTTTTGTGGGGCCTGCGGTGCACTGTACGCATGTGAATATGTGACCGGGAGCAGCAAGAATTTACCAAACACAAACAGAAGAACTTATCATAAATATAAATAAAATATGCTTTAGATTCCACATGGAGCAGTTAAGCAACTTATGCTCACGGATAGCAACAGATGCCTTATTTTCATTATTATTATTAGAGACCCTATCTTATCAAATACAGTAACAGTGACAGAAAATTAGTGATAGCAGCTCGGAGCGTTAATTAGGCTTGGACGCTTGGTCGCACTGGATTAGCCATAACCAGTGAACTTCATTTCATAAAATTATGTACATATATTGTCCTTATTAAAAATAATCTGATTAATTAAACTAAAAGAATATAATTTTGATGTAATCTTTGCCTAACAACTTAACACAGTTTCCAATGTATAATATATATGAGGAGAAAAAGCGTCTGACAGCATATAAAAATAAAATTTTATTATGCTATACGGCCACTATTATTATAAGTTGACGAGTGTGGTTGATTCTCTTGTTTGTTTGGTATTATTCAGCTGTTTTTATTAGCCGTTTGTGCTTACAGCTCCGCACGTCTCTCTTTACTTTATTCCCTCTCTGTTGGTCCATCTTCTGCTCTTACCATCATCGCTACATGATGCGACCGGCCCGATGGTGCGAATCTTAATACTCATCCAACGGTTTTCCCGGAACAGTGACGCCTCTGGACGCTTCTGATGAATTCATCATATCGCAACATGATGTGAGGTAAGAAAGTCTCTCTCCCTCGGACCACCTCCCCACCTCCAATCACGCAGTGTCCGCCTCGCACCACCTCCCCTCCATTGTTCTCTCTGCTCTTCTTTCTTTCTTTCTTTCTTTCCATCAAAGCAAAAAGAGGTACATTGCATTACATCAGCTCAATGCTACTTGTTCTCTTTCTACTTCTCTTTCTCTCCATTCCACCTCTTCTTCTCTCCGATCCAGCGCCTAATCTCGCCACTGACCCTTTCCTCTCCGGTGGTAAGTTCACCTCTCCTCTTCTCCATTTCACTTCTCCTTCTCCAGTCTGCATGTCTTGTACTTAATCAACCTCTTGCTGTGTCACTCTTGTTTTAGCTCTCAACCACTCCTACAACATCGACTGTGGTGGGACCGCCAACTTCACCTCCACTTTTGGCAGGCCATGGTTGTCAGACAGGTTTTACTCTGGTGGGTCCCCTGGAATGGTGGCTGAGCCGCACCGGTTTGCGCAACCGCAAGAGCGAACCCTGCGCTTCTTCCCTCCTAGCTCCTTTGGCAAGAAGAGCTGCTATTCTGTCCCTGTTCTCCCTGGAAGGTACGAACAGCAAACAAAACATACCTTTATTATATTGATTTACTGCATTTGGGGGAAAAAAATTATGCATTCCTTGTAAAATTAGTAGGTATGAAGGCACTGTAGCCAAACTATTCCGTTAGATACCCAAACTAGAAAAAAAAATGAAAAAGACACTGCAGCAAAAATTGACCTTTTTCTAAATTTGGCCAACAATTTTTGATAACCTTAGCAAATTTTATCTAACAATTCTCATGTTTCAATAAGCCACTAACACTTAAAACGCAATATTTGACTAGCAGTCATCTCTAAAATCTGAACTCCTAGGGCCAAATTTGAATGTTGGTTCCATGTTGGTGTGAATTGCTTATGAGGTATTGCACACCTGATGCCAAAATTTGGTCAAACTGATACATTTTTACTGACATGCAGTTTAATAAAAAATTACCGGCTGTTAACTGTATTTATGCAATAAGCAAAGCACAATAAAATATCAATTTTTCTGACTAGGACTGTAAATGTTGTGATAGATACTACATTCGCACCTTCACTGTGTATGACAACTATGACTCAAAGTTAAGATCACCCAGCTATGACGTATCAATCGAGGGCACACTGGTGTTTACCTACCGTTCCCCCTGGCCTGAGCAAGCCTCCAAGTCAGGTGCATACTCAGACTTAATTGCACCAGTAGTCGACTCCATTGCTGATATATGTTTCTACAGCATCGCCACAGACCCACCTGTCATTGCCTCTCTAGAGTTGGCACCAGTGCACCCTCTTGCCTATGACGCAGCCACAACTGGTTCAGATATGATTCTGGTGAACTATGGCCGACTCACATGTGGGTCAAACCTATTCGGACCTGGATTTACTAATGACACTGATCAGTTTGCTCGAGTGTGGCAGTCTGATGCAGATTTTCGTAGTAGTAATATTAAAGTGAAGGCTTTATCGGCAGGGGGGCACCAGATAATGGGAAGTAATCAGCAGCCGAATTTCTTTCCTACCAGATTATATGAAACTGCCGTGACTACTGTCAATCCAGAGGATATACTAGAGTACCAAATGCCGGTTAGTGTATATAAGTTTACTCAATCATTATGTTTCGTCTGCTTATGTTGGCTATGGTGCCTTAAGTTTTGTTTAAACTTATGGGTGTAGTTTCTGTCTATTTTGGGAATGAGATGATCTATACTAGTAAGTTTGTACCACTCTCTTTTTAAGGTCGATATTGACATTACTGAAACCAGGAAGAGTTTAATCCAAGTAGGAGGTCCAGAGCACAGATTTAGCACACATTAAACATACGGAATCTGAAAGATTTACAACTATTTTGTGGAAATGATTTTCTTAAAAATGACGCAGTTTAAGTTTAACATTCCGTTCTTTAGTTTCTTAAATCTGTTGCCACTCTCAGCTACACATTTACTTTTTATATAGGTTGATACTAGGCTATCTTATATGGTTTGGTTCCACTTTGCGGAGATTGATGTCAGTGTGACCTCTGCTGGCCAGAGAGTATTTGATATAGTACTTGGGGAAAACAATGTGACCCGAATTGATATATTTAAGGTGGTTGGAGGCTTCACAGCGTTCAAATGGTTTTACATAATGGAAAACCTCACAGATCCAATTCTCAAAGTGCAATTAGTACCTGTTGTTGGCCAGCCCATTTTGTGTGGTCTTGAGAACTATGCAATGGCTCCTTTGGACATGGCAACTGTTCCCGCTCAAGGTAATTGAATATGTTATTAAATTAGATAAATAAAATCCCTGTTTCTTAAAAAAAAAGATAAATAAAATAACTGTATTAACTTTGCAAATTGCATAAGGATCGAATATCAAATTCCACCAACCTTTGACCACACCTAAACTCAAAATCAATACCTTTGGTTTGCTTGTAAATGCTTGACAAATATAGATATAATGTGAAGCTGCCACCAAAAGAGGACTGTGTTATAACTAACCTACAATTAAAATATCATCATGACTACTTGCAAACTGGAAGCCAAAGTTAAATCCACACTTTCTTTTGTTTTTTTTGGCTCACAATGAAAGCAAATCAATCAATTTAAGATCCTACAATTTTCCATTAGTCACTGAATATATGTTTCAAGCATGGGCAATTTAGTCTAATATAGTGATGTACCTAAAGCTAATCTGATACTTTCATAAAAACCACAGTTGCTGCAATGAGGGCATTAAAGGAATCTCTAAAAGTTCCAGCTAGAATGGGGTGGAATGGTGACCCCTGTGCCCCCAGCACTTGGGATGCATGGGAAGGTGTCACTTGCCAAAGAAACCCAAAAGGACCAGGACTTGTGGTTACTCATCTGTAAGTCTTTCCTAATCTTTTGGGTTCTATTTTATTTTACCGGATTCAAGGTGAATTGGTTGCAAAGCACTTCAGTAGACTGTTTATTGTTTGATAAAAAACACTTGCCTACTGTAATTGGTGGATGGTGATGTTGCACTGTGGTAACTGGTAACATATATGTGACTTTTTAACCAGTGATCTCTATGGGAGTAATTATCATGGATTGACAGCAAATTTGTAGCTGTCATTTTCTGTATCATTTGATTTTTAATCGTATCTGATCCCTTCAATCAAAGGATGTGAGAGTAGGAAAGTTTTTTGTATAATTACAATTAGTTTGAAGTTGCTACCTTGTCAAATAATAAGTGCAGTATACCATTCTTATTAATATGGTTTCCAAATTCTTAATGTTATACCTCACACAAAAAATAGACACGTCCAAAAGTCTGTTCTACCTTCTTATGGCTTTTCACCCGGAACCCTTTTACCTCCAACGAAGTTCTTTCACCATTGCTTATTTGTCTAGGGATGCAATAGTCAAGGTTGACGCCAACCAGTACTGATGGTGACCTTGTCTAGGTCTGTTTGACACTAGCAAGTTTCCTTCAGATTTAACTGGAACTTGAATCATAAAATTGTCTTATAACTTTGCTCTAGCAAATATAAAGCTAAATAATCTTTTATAAATCGTTTTATGGAATACCTTATAATCTGTAATTATGGTTATTTAAGAAATGTGTACATATAGTTAAAGATGTTAATTGGATGTATATAAATTTGATTATATATTGTCATGCCAGTTTTTTTACAATAAAATGTTGCACTTTCCAGGGAGCTGGCAAGTCAGGGATTGAAGGGATTTGTCAGTGACCAAATTGGCTTTCTCACAGACTTGGTAAGCTTGTAAGTATCATAATGATTTTCCTTATGCTTCTTTCTTCCTGCAAAATTGTCAAGTTTTGTCTTCTTACTTCAATAGTAAAAAGAAAAAAAAAATTGTTATTTTATGATTTGGTAATTACTAATTAGTATTTGATGATTACATGACTAAGTCTGCTGTATATCTGCAGAAACTTGAGTTATAACTCTCTGGGAGGCAACTTGCCTTGGGGTCTAGGTCAAGATACTCTTGTAACCTTGTAAGAAATAATTTTCAAATTAGTTTATGTGACCTTGTAATCAAGAAAATGTGTTTCTGTGACAAGAAAGAATATGCTTTTCTATTATGTTTATGAATGGTTTATATTTCTTCTTACAGAGACTTGTCATCAAATAAGTTCACTGGCGATATTCCTGATAGTTTAGGATCAAATAATCTTCAAACTGCGTAAGTAAAATTGTTTTTAATCTCATCCCATGTTTGCTTCAGCAGAGTGAAAGTTCAGATCTTAATATCACCTCATATCTAATTGGGATATGCTGACCATTAATTTTAAGGAGACAAGTTACCTACCTTTTTTTTCCTATGCTATGCTAAGTTAAGAGTTGAGCACTATCTTGTCCAAGCTTATCATCATAATTTATTACTTCAGAAATTAATTTATTGTGATTTGCAGGCTGTTAAATAATAATGAATTGGAGGGCCAAGTCCCTGAGAAGCTCTATTCCATTGGTGTACATGGTGGTATTATAGAGTGAGCTAACATCTTATATTTACAAATATAGATAGCTCTATATAATTCAAAATGGTGCACCTTTATTTTGTATATGTTTACTTATTGGGGGCTTGATTTCGTGTAAAACACCTCAAGAATATAAAAATCTCACCTCTACCCTGTTAAACAACATACGTCCCGTGTATAGCCCCAACTGAATATTAGGAAACTTACCTATACAAGAAAAGAAACCTCTATCACCATCCCTACTTACTTGAAAAGGTCCCCAAACTACCTTTTATTTCTGATATAACTAGTTTGCTAAATGATGGGTAGAAGGGCTAATTAGGAGAGGTTGGTTGAATATGTGGAACTTTCTTTTTTTATTGTCTTAGATAAGAATATGAGAAGCTTGACCTTCTGCGAGGTGCTCATCTTTGATAAATGACAAGGTGATACATGAAATTATACTTATCATTATTAATTTTTTCCAGTCTCTCAGGAAACAAGGGACTATGTGGTGTGCCTACATTACCAGCCTGCCCTATGTTTTGGGACAAGAAAGGTTTAAATACTACCGGAAAAATTGCATTGGCTGCTTCATTTGCCTTTGTTCTCTTTGCTGCAGCTCTTGTTGCTTTTGTGATCTACGTAAAGAGAAGAGAAAATGACTATGATTTTGATTTTCCTCAAGATTTTAGTTGTAAGTGCTCTTTCCTTCATAAGCAAAATATTTGAAAGAAAAATAACTTGCATCATGGTGGATTTACAAGAACTCACTTTTTTGGTTCAGAAATTTACAGCACAACAAGTTTATCCTGAATTAACTTTTTTCTGTCTGTATTACATTTTATATCAAATTATGGCAGAAGTTTTCCTGCTGATGCCCTCGTTGAACAAATCTTGAAATTGACCTAGTCCTGTTATATATACCAGCTAAAGATGCCCCCAATATTTGGACAAATAAAAAAACAAAATAATGTTAGGTAATTAAAATATCTGGTTGAATCTTCTAGTGATAAAGGCAGTTATATTTCCGAAAATAAATTGTTTAAACACAACCTGATTTTTCTCTATTAAAGGGTCTGACCTTTTATATGAAATCAACATCTAGACCACATATCAGATCAGATCACACAAATCAATGGTCCATAATTGATATAACAATTGTTTCCACCCCTTCTAGTGAAATTGTTCTGACCTTTTCATGGGTGCTTTTATAAGTAGTAAAGATTTGAGGAGGGTTTAATTGTCTCCAATTTTCATGCCCATTGTGCCTCCAGTTTTTGAATTGTTAATGACAAAAATTGTATACTTCTGATATCAAAATAAAACAATAAGAGGTGATCTAAGTTTCTTTTTCTATATGCATATACAAATTAATGACATTTCAACTTTGTTTTATTATGAATCATGAACTTTAAAAAAATCAAAGATTCGTCCACATCAATATATTTTCACAAGCTGTGATGGGCTGATGGCAATGAAAACCAAGTCTAAAATTGTAAAATTTTAGGAATGCATAGAGAAAATGACATAAATTATATGTAATGGTTTTATATTGATTTTTGTTTAAACATTCCTTGTATACATTTAGAAGCACAAATGTTGCGACTTTCAGATTACAATAGAGTTTGATGTATTTAGAGTTTTCAGATGTCCTTTTAGTTTGACATAAATTAGAGTTTTAAAATTGGAGACATGAAAAATAGAGGCATTTGGACCCTCGTTTACTTTTAGAAGCACAAATGTTGCGACTTCAAGATTACAATACAGACAAGGCAAAGATAAGGGAAAGCTGTGAAATTAAAGGACCTTGATGTAATTTGAAATGTTGAAATTTAGCTGTAACCTTTGGTATTTCTTTGTAGATTTTTCATCTGCAATTGCAGCAAAAAGAAATAGATACCATAGAGCGAAGTCGTTCATGCAACTTGAGATGGAGACACAAAGCTCGAATGGACTTCATAACAACGGCACTGCTCTTTAAGAAACCTTGGGTTGAAATCTGGAAGAACCACTGACATCAGTTCTATTTTAGAACATGTTGGGGACAAATTTTTCTGTATTGGCAAAAGAAAAATGAGGGGATATGCATGCGGTATAACTAAGTTTCTAACCTGACCTATGTACATTTGTACTTTTGTAGTAAAAAAGTTTTGTCAATACTTGAGAGGCCATATTGTGTTATTTATAAACAATTACAGCCTGCGGCTTGTGTTGTACATTTTCCAGTAGAATTAAGGATTAGGAGATATAGTGAATCTTGCAAATTGAAATAATTAATATACGATCATTATTTACCGCCAATTGTAGTGAAAGTTTTCTTACTTTTCTTTTCGCCTAGTTGCTTCTCTCTACTTATAAACAATGTCCACACAATAAATTCTTTTTAATGGTCTTATTTTTAGTTTTGTTGGTAAATTTATTAGTTTTACTTGATGTGGACTTATTTTTAGTTTTGCTTCTCCCTACTTTTTAATATTTTTTTATATTAAAGTTTGCAACTTTTGAACTCGTCATGCATTAGACTCGATGTTCTCAAATTGTAAATTATGACGCTAATTTTTGTTGATCGGTTGAACTTCCGACTCTTTTTGGGCATCGATTGTGCTATAGAAGAGACTACCCCGTTTATGCAGCCGCAAGTTGAAAAAAAAATTACAAAAATGAATTTATTGGTTGCATGAATTAATATATATTTTTCAAGAATGATAACTATCATCTACAGTTTTGCCATCCCTGCCATCGTTAAATATAAAATGAACATATACAACAAACAAGATAAACATATATTCGATCTAAGTGAACACTTATAAACAAATAAGTGTTGTTATCACTTATTCAAAATTTTAAATACATATTCAACTTATATTCATTGAACTTATTTGTTTGTATGTGTTTGTTTGTATGTGTTCATTTTGATCATTACATACGTTCAACTTGTCTATTTTATGTGTTTACTTTGTGTTTAGAGATAACAAGAATGACAAACACTGCAGATGGCAGTAATCAATTTCCTATATTTTTTATTTAAAAGAACTTTGCTGAAAATTGTTTCTCAATAAAAAAAAGTAAAAATGAGTAAAATATATTTGAAGAATTATTTATGTGTTTAGAGTGTTTGACCCTTGTAAATATATGCATATTGTGCAAAAAATGGGATGTATTAAGATAGGCACTTGATAACTATTCATCATTTTCATTTTCATGTTGACAATTTTGACGATCATAAAAAACTAAAGCCTAAGTTTGTTGACAGTATAAGTATAGAGGGGGCTGTCTGGATGGGTAAGAAATAAGCAAGAATAGTAAATTCTGGACGAAAATTTAATCCTAACAATCTAAATTTTTTATAAAATTACACACTTTTTAATATTTTCTGCCCAGAAATATGCTATTTGTTTTAATTCTAAGGGATCCAATATTTATGTATGATGCAGAAAAAATAAAACCGGGTGAGGTACAGTACAGGTACTGAAGTGAAGATTTTGTAGGGACCATATTATAGTGGGCACGTGAGTCTAGTCTTGGTACAGACACAGACACAGACACAGACACAGTGGTAGCCGCGACTAGTCTCATGATCATAATCACAACAACCACCGACCAAAACAAATTCTCACCGAATTCCGAAACAAAAAAACCGCTTCGCTGCCTGTGCGGCTGTAGCTGCCGCTTGACGCTTGTCCCGTTTCGGTTTCCAAGAATCCATCCCAGCAAAAGCAAAGCAAAACCGACGAGACGAGATGAGATGATCCTCTTCTGACTTTCTCTCGCGTTGATGTGAGAGGAGAGGAGACAACTCCGAAAGTCGAACCATCCACTAAACCCTTCTCTCTCTCTCTCTCTCAGGTTCGTTCAGCTCGAAGTTGAGGATCATTTCTAAATGTCTCGAAATCTACATTGCCAAAGGAAATCCGGCCGATCCAACAACTCCCAGTGCTTCTCCCACGGCGCTGGCGGCAGTGCTTCTGCGTCTCCGTCGCGTCCTCATCTTCGTACCTCACCATTGGACTCTACCAAAAGCAAAAGGTATCTCTCTCTCTCTCTCTCTCTTATTGTTATATATCGGACCCTGCTTTCGTTTCTCAATCAGTTAAGCCCCTTGTTAATATATTATTAACAATAACAATAATTATATTAAAACAAGATAAATCAAATTACCAGAAACTTAATAGCTTTGTTTGCAACAGGTTGGAGAGATTGGTAAACACAGAAGAAGGTGAGCCTCCAAACATTGGCATGGTTTCTGAAGCTAGTGATGATGATCTTGTTCCTGACACATCAAATGTGGAACTCGATAGTGAAACAGAAGAAATCCCCATAGCATCCCTGAGGTGTGCCAGGGAAGGCAAAGGAAAAGAAAAGGTGATAGATGTACCCAGTGAAGATGATGAATTGGAGATAATTGGCGTCACAGAACCTGAACCTGTCATCAGGAAACGCAAGAAAGATCCCATTGTTCCATGTATTGCTTGGAGAACTCGGTTGTCTCGGGGGGAGCAAGAGAGAGTTTCTTACTCCACCTACTTTCAGAAGCTCTCTGATGATTCAGGAGATGAAATAGACAATGACAACAGAGATGAGGATGCTGTTGAAGATGATGAAGAGGAGGAAGAGAGCACCAGTTCGGGTCCTGAATTTGGCAAATCTGAACCCGATGAGGATGTAGATATAGATGAGGACCTGGTGGTTGGGGATTGGCAAGAGCAGTATCGTGCTTTCAAAAGGAAAAACTTTAAGTCAGATGAAGAAAGTGATGGCACTGGGTTTTTGGAATCTGAATTGGATGGTTTCATGTGTGGCCTGCCTTCAAAGAAACGGAAACCTGATAACCCTGACGAGGTTCTTGTAATTGAATCGGATCTCGAGATGGATTTAGATACTCATAGAGGGGTATTAAGATCGGCTTCATCAGATTCTGATTGGGAGGAAGAGACTCGGTATGCACCAACCAGCGGAGTTAAGGGTGCTGGCTTCAGTGTTACCAGTAACGGTTTACGCACATACCAGTCAAAGAGCCCCGGGTCAAGAAGTTACCCGCGCCCATATCGACAGAGTGCTAAAAGGGACATCTCAGGCTCAAGATCCTGGTCCTTCAAGCAGTACAAGAATAGAAGTTTTACACGTGGAAAAGGCCCGAGAGGCCAAGACCTCATGAGACTATTAGTTGATAAAATGTGCGGTGAAAATGAGTTGGATAAATGGATAGCGGATCCGAACCAGTACGGGCTGAATGACGTGCTCCCAATGGTGTTCTGCTTTGAGGAGGAGTTGGACAAGAGAGAGAAGGAGAAATCAGAGGAGGAGAAAAAGCTGGATGAATTGTGGGCTGATTATGAATTCGCTCTTGAATCAGAAAATATAGGGAGGTACCATAATGATGAGGTACAATAGTTTATAAATTTTCTTTTAAATTATCTTTTCTGCTTTCTTTATCGTTCTTTATTGTATTTTAGCCTTTGTATTCACTGTGCTGCAACATGCCTAAAGTAGTTGTGATTGTTCGCTTGCTTTCTTCAGTCATGATTTGGTCTGGTATAGCCTGTACCAGCCTTTATGCAACTTACAGCAATTAGGTTTTTAATTTCGTCTTGTATTTTATTCTTCCTGATTTTCATTTTGATCTGTAAGAGTTCATTCAGATAGCTGAGGTTGTGAAACATGATAGTATTGTTCTTACAAATACCAAAGGTTGTGCACATCCCCGGACTCTTCATACTCAAGGAAACTGCCATGTTAAATCTTTCTTCTTCTTTTGTAGAGTTCAGGTGTAGACGAAGGCTCCAAATGGGACCTGACTTGTGACATGGATGGGTATTGCCCTAATGGAAAGCATGATCTAATTTTAGACGAACAAATCGGGGTTATATGCAAAAATTGCCCCTATGTGAGCATTGAAATCAGATACATGCTCCCTCCCATGGTATATCCTCATTGGTATTTGTCCTTTCTATTACTAAAATTTGTCCTGCATCTAAGGCAAGCCTCCTTCATTATGAATAGGATATGTGATGCCCTCTTAGTAATGTACATTTGGAATAATTGAATAGTATGGAAAAAAAAAAACAGTAATTTGATGCTGCTTCTGGTTCCAAATTTTGGATTGTTTCCTTGGCTTGTTGTCTGTCCGAGCACCAGTTTCATATGAAGCTGTATTTATGGGTGATTATAGCATACATTAACCCCTTGTTGTACGGGACTAAGCAGGTCATAACAGGTAATGGATTCCATAGCAATAGGCAGTAGGTTGGATAAATTCTATACTGTAACCCCTTTCTGACCTTCACATTTTCTTTACATGTGCCCCAAACTTGGGACCGGTTACTTGCGTTGTTTATTGTATCATGGTACATAATCTACTTTATAAGTTTTTTGTTACTTTGAAAAGTTCGTATAATCTAACAAATGGAGTAAATCAGGCTCCTAGCATGGCTGACAAGACGACATGGAGGTTATCCACATCTGAGCTGAAAGCCCCTCTCCAGTACTCCAACCTCTGTGCAAATGTGGAAAGCAGTGAGCATAAACCATGCTATAACACTTTAAATGGGACAGTGTGGGATCTAATTCCTGGTATAGCCCCGACAATGTATGAACATCAACGTGAGGCAATGGAGTTTATGTGGAACAACCTGGCTGGTGGGATTGAGCTCGACTTCCTGCGCAGTGGACCCCACACTGATGTCACTGGTGGATGTGTTGTGTGCCATGCACCTGGTACCGGCAAGACCCGGCTTGCTATTGTCTTCATCCAAACCTACATGAAAGTCTTCCCAGACTGCCGGCCTATCATAATCGCGCCATGTGGGATGCTCTACACGTGGGAGGAGGAGTTTAAAAAATGGAACATCAACATCCCATTTCACATATTAAACACTGATGAGTACAATGGGAAGGAAGATAGCTCGATAAGAAAGCTGGTGCTAAATGAGAAACGTAATGGAAAGTTAACCAGGCTGGTGAAGTTATGCTCCTGGGAGAAAGGGAGTGGGGTCCTTGGGGTGAGTTATGGCCTCTTTACAAAGCTAACACTTGATCAGTGCAAAACCGAGGAGGATGCTAAGGTGCGCAACGTTCTTCTGGAAAGGCCAGGGTTACTTGTGCTTGATGAAGGGCACACACCGAGGAATGCAAGGAGTATTATGTGGAAGACCTTGGGTAAGGTAAAGTCAGAAAAGCGTATCATTCTCTCTGGCACGCCATTTCAGAATAACTTCTTGGAGCTCTACAATATTTTGTGTTTGGTTCGGCCCCAGTTTGCTGAAAGATTCTTGGTCAAACAGTCAAAAAGAGGTCGGTCTCATGCTCTTGATCCTAACGAAGCTAAAGGAATATGGAATTCAATTACTAGTACCGTCTCGGATGATAATGCTGCTGAGGTTAGAGCTATTTTGAAGCCGTTTGTGCATATACACACTGGAAATATTCTCCAAACACTTCCTGGAAAGCTGAGGGAGTGTGTGGTTATACTCAGCCCCAGTTCGTACCAGAGGGATGTGATTAAGAAAGTGGAGAGCATTGGTACAGGTTGTAATTTCGAAACTGAGTACAACATCTCCTTGGTCTCAATTCATCCTTCCCTAGTTACAGCTTTAAAGATAACAGAGGAAGAGGCTGTGTTTGTAGACAAGCAGAAGTTGGAAAAGTACAGATTAAACCCTGATGAGGGGGTCAAAACAAAATTCGTCATAGCGGTTGTAAGGCTTTGTGAGCCTTTGAAAGAGAAGGTTTTGATTTTTAGCCAATACATTGAACCCCTAGCTATGATAAAGGAACACCTTATAAAACACTTGAAATGGAGAGAAGGTAAGGAAATTCTACAAATGGACGGTAAGATCCTACCTAGATATCGTCAAGCCTCAATTGATACCTTCAATGACCCTGACAGTGATGCTAGGGTTTTGCTCGCATCAACCAGGGCCTGTTGTGAGGGCATAAGCTTAACAGGTGCTTCAAGAGTTGTGCTATTGGATGTAGTTTGGAACCCTGCGGTGGGCCGGCAAGCTATCAGCCGGGCTTTCCGAATCGGCCAACAAAAAGACGTTTACACCTACAATTTGATAACATCTGGTACGAGGGAAGTAGACAAATATGATAGGCAAGCTGAGAAGGATCACTTATCGAAGCTGGTTTTTGCACCTGAAACAGATTTGAATAATGTCAGAAATACTCTGACAGAGGCTGAAGAAAAGCAGTCATCTGAGCTTGTTGCGAAAGATAAAATATTGTCAACTATGACCTTACACAGGCATTACCAAGATATGTTTTTCAAGATTTATTACCCACGTACTGAAGCCAATGTTCTCTATACTTACAACCAAATTTCCCCTAATTAAGTCTGACATGTTATATAGTCAACATGAGGAGTTGTTGCCCTTCAAATTAGTTTCTCTGTAGTCGGCATATTTTGGATTTTCTTTCTTGTTGTTTTCTTTTTTAGTGGCACTGGATTGAATATTATCTACTTCTTCATGAAGTTGTAAGATTTGAGGAAGTAATTGTTTTAGTTGACAATAACAATGTCAGGAAAATGATGCAAATGTCTAGCAGCGTTTTAGTCATATTTCTTGGATGTTTTCCTTGTCAGTTACATCCTGCATATATTTCTTAACTTTGCTTGTATGCTCTTGCCAAAAAAAAAAAAAAAAAAAAAAAAAGCTTTCAAATATCTAGTTGTGTATCGGACCTTGTTTGTTTTCAATTTCATAAGCTAAAAAGTTGAGATAAAGCATGACATAGAGTGTAAATACTCTCTTCTGGCTTGGATCTGTACTCTTCCCAAGAAGAGCTGCTATTCTGTCCCTGTTCTCCCTCGAAGGTACTAACAAAAAGAGAGTGAGAAACTTGAATTAATTGTTGCTTAAATTCTTACCGGTCATGCCATGATTTTCTGCATTTACAAAATTTTAATTTATTCCTTATTAAATTTGCAGATATGAAGGTACTACTAATAGCAAAATATTTCTATATAGAACAATTAATATAGTTACTGCAGTAAAAATGGACTCTTATTTCAGTTGGCCTACACTTATTGATAGCCTTCACAATGTTTCATCCAGCATTTCTCATGTTGTAACAAGCAAGTATCAACTAATAACTGATTAGCTTGACTGTTTGACAGAACGAAGAGTTCCTTATATGCTGAAATTGTTCTACCTGATATCAGCAGACCTATTTTAACCAACTCTAAAGTTTGAACTACTAAGGCCACATCTGACTGTTCGTTGCATGCTGGTATGAATTGCGTATGTGGTACGATGATAATTTGCATTCCTCATTACAAAATTTGTGCAAAATTTGTGCAAGTAGATACTTATTTATTGACTCACAGAGTCAAAGTTGAATTTTATTTGCAAATAGTCCTTAATTACTGGCTGTTAGCTGTATTTATGCAACAAGCAAGGCGCAGTGAAAATATTAAATTCCCTGAAAATTAAGTCTGTAAATGTTGTGATAAATACTACATTTGCATCTTCACTGTACATGACAACTATGACTCAAAGCTAAGATCACCGAGCTATGCAGTTTCAATGGAGTGCACATTGATGTTTACATATCATTCCCCCTGGCCTAAGCATGCCTCCAAGTCTGATGCATACTCAGACTTAATTGCACCTGTAGTCGACTCGATTGCTGATATATGTTTCTAGGCCTGGTCTACGGGGCACATTCTTTGTATATGTTGACTTATTGAGGGCTCGATTTTGTGTGAAACAACACCTAAAAAATATAAATATCTCACGTCTACCCTGCTAAACAACCTGTCTTGCATATAGCCCCAACTGAATTGTTAGGAAACAGTGATCACCCGTCCAAGAAAAGAAACCTCTATGCCTATCCCCATTTACTTGTAAAGATCCCTTAACCACCACCTGTTTCTGATATTATTGGTGAATCGGGAGTGTGTCTGTTGTGGGACCTTTTTGACTTAGATAAAGATATGAGAAGCTTGACCTTCTGCGAGGTGCTCATCTTTGATAAATGACAATGTGATACATAATTTTTTTCTGTATTGACAAAAGAAAAAGAAGGGAAGATGCAAGCGGTATAACTAAGTTTCTAACCTGAACTATGCACATTTATATTTTTTTTTAATCAAAAAGTTTTGTCAATACTTGAGACCATGTTGTATCATTTATAAACAATAGCAGCCTGCAGTACATTTTCCAGTAGAATTAAGGATTAGGAGATATAGTGAATATTGCAAATTGAAATAATTAATATATGATCATTATTTACCTCCAATTGTGGTGAAAATTTCTTACTCTTCTTCTTTTCTATGCTTCTCCCTACTTGTAAACATTGTCGACATAATAAATTATTTTTAATGGTCTTATTTTTAGTTTTATTGGTAAATTTATTAGTTTTCCTTGATGTGGACCTTATTTAAAGAGACTTTATCTAATTTTTTTTATTAAATATTTATATTGCATCTTGCAAGTTTTGAACTCGTCATGCATTAGACTCCACGTTATCAAAATGTAAATTATAAACGCTAATTTTGTTTGGTTGAACTTCCGACTCTTTCTTGGCAGCAATTGTAAGAGACTACCCTGTTTATGCCGCCGCAATTTGGGGGGAAAAAAAAAACTCAAAATGAGTTTATTGGTTGCATGAATTAGTACATTTTTCATTTAAAAAGAAAATATCTGGAAAATGTTTCTCAAAAAAAAAAAAATTTAGGTTAAATTATTTAAATTGCTCTTAATGGACTCATTTATTAAGGAAAAAATGAGTAAAATAATATTTGGAGAATTATTTGTGTATGCAATCTATGAAACGTTTTTAATTGGTCAATCGACTTAGTGGCCGAGTGTTTGACCACTTCTTTTTTCGAACTGTTCAACAGAAGCTGTCAGTATTTGATCTCCTCTCTTCCCGCTTCCTTCCTCAAAATCCCAACTTTTAATCCTCCTGGCCCTCTACTAATCTTATAAGGTCAACGAAAATTTCATCCCCAGAAGTTCAGAACAACAAAAGAAGCATTGAAGGAAACATCACCCCAATGGCAGAGGTGATTTCACTGACAGGATCATGGGTGGCATCTCCGATCATCAGCAAGCTTCTCAACGAGGGTTACTCCTACCTTGGGATCAACATGGCTAGTACGATCGACAAACTAGAGACCACGATCCTCTATCAATTTCAGGAGGTGATCAACTCTGCAGAGAGAAGCCAGCACAAGAGCAACATGGACAAGTGGCTGAGGCGGCTCAAGGAGGCCATGTATGATGCCGAGGATGCAATCGACTTGTACAAGTACTGCCTTCTCCAACAACAGGTACATCAGTAAGAAACAAATATAATGAAAGCAAAAATATTGGTTAATTTGCAGAGACAGCACATATTAGAGCATTATATATTATTGTATCAAATTATCTCCTTTTTACATACTCCTTCTCATATTGCTGACTCCAGATTTGGTATGTTCCCAACAATTAGTTGTGCATTTTCGTTGTCTAATTCAATGTCATTAAAGTTTAAAGATATATTGGGTTCGATTTGATATGGGCCACTGAGGTTTACAACCTCAGCACAGCTGAGTAACCTTCACAGCATGCCAAGATTCCAACCATGTAATTTTAAATTGGCTTCTTTTCTTTTAGTATGTTCAATTTTATCTGTCATAAATAAGGTTTTATTTTATATTCTAATAAGATTTTATGACAAATTGAATACTGCTTCTATTTTCTTATAAGGTGGAGAATATTGGTGGAAGCATAATGGAAAAAAATTCAGACAAGTTGAGCAGCAGTGTGGGTGTCCCAACCGCTGAAAAGATCAATCTAAAAGAATGCCTCGACAAGTTAGAAAATATTGCTTTGGAGGCCCAAAAATTTCGTGATTTGTTAGGAAAACAATTTAAAAGCAATCATGGAGATTCCATTAAAGAACCCTTGGTGACAACCTCAATACCTCCCCCACTTATCATTGGGCGAGATGCTGATTGTGAGGATCTAGTACAAGAATTATTGGACCCAATAACTTGTGAACCCGAGTCCAATAATGTTAGGAGTTACTCAGTTCATTCTATTATTGGTGTTGGAGGGGCCGGCAAAACTACCGTTGCCTGGTTGGTCTATAATGACAAAAGAGTAATTGCAAAATTCGATCTTAGAATATGGCTTTCCATGTCCCGTGGACTTGATCTTGATCAGCATACACGTATCATGGTAGAAGAAGCCTCCAAGTATGAATGCCCGCATTTAGATAGTTTAGATATCCTTCAAGATGTTCTCGTTGATTGGATTAAATCAAAAAGGGTTTTGATTGTGATGGATGATGTTTGGTGGGATGTAACCGTGGGTGAACTTGAATGGGAGCAATTTGTTGCTCCTTTAGCAAATGTAAAGAGGGGCAGCAAAATATTTTTGACAAGCCGAACCAAAAAAATGCCACGAGCTTTGCTCCCACAAAAGAGTATGCCTTTAAAAGAGCTTGACGAGAATCATTTTCTCAAACTTTTTATGCATCATGCTTTTGGCTGAGTCGAGATAAAAGGCTCTCACGTGCTGGAAAGTTTAGCAAGAATAGGGAAACAAATTTGCAATAAGCTGGGCCAATCTCCTTTAGCAGCAAAAACAGTCGGTAGTCATTTATCTAAGAAATTTAATGAGCTATTCTGGAGAGAGACATTAGAAAGTGAGATGTTAAGTGATACTAGTCAATCACTTTTATGGAGTTACCAAAACTTAGATGCTCCAATACAGCGATGCTTCTCTTACTGTAGCATATTTCCAAAAGGCCATTGGTTTGAAATGGAAGACATAGTTAGACTTTGGGTTGCTGAAGGTTTTATCTAAGACTCTGGTAGAAGGAGGCTGGAGGATGTTGGAAGGGATTATTTTCAAGAGTTGTTGTCTGTGTTTTTCTTTCAAAAATGTGACCTCTGTTCCCTATATTATGTCATGCATGATTTGGTTCATTATCTGGCTGAAAGAGTTTCCAAGGATGATTGTTTTAGGATAGAAGATGGACAAATTGGGGAAATACCTCTTATTGCTTGCCACATATCTGTGCAGGGAAAAAGCTTCAACGAATACATGCCTTGGATTGAAAAATTGGAAAGCCTACGCACTCTGATCTTTATCGAGTCAGTAAGAGATGATGTTATAAATTCATTGCTAAAGATGGTAGGGAAGTTCACAAAACTGCGTGTCTTAAAATTATGCTCATGTGGCATTAAGGAATTGCCAAACTCTGTAGGAGAATTGGTACATTTACGCTACTTGGGCCTTGACCAGGCTAGAGTAGCATTGTTCTTACCTACAACATTGCAAAAACTTTATAGTTTGCAGACATTGACATTGAATCACCTAGTTACTAATTTGCCAAGAAACCTAAATAGACTTCTCAGTTTACGACATATTAATGGCCACCTTTTGTCATCATGCAGCGAAATAGGCAAATTAACCTTCCTTCAGGAGCCGGTTTCTTTTAAGATAAAGAAGGAAAAAGGGTATGAAATCGGACAACTAAGGTTCTTAAATGAGATCGGAGCATCACTTGGCATTTATGGTTTGGAGAATGTCGAAGGTAAAGAAAGAGCTTATGAAGCCAAGCTGAATGATAAGAAATATGTTGAGAGTCTTTCATTAAAGAGAGCGGTTCCGCTGCCTCCAATTTTACGCTGCCACAAATGTCACAGATTGTAGACCGTTCGATCAAAATATGATGAGCGATCCGGATTATTATTTTGATACATCGCTGGATTAAAATAAGAAGAAAACAAAAACCCATCGATCTATCCTCTCCCCTATCTGACTCTCTCATTTCCCGTCCTTGAGCTCTGCTCCCTTCCCTTCATTGAGCCCCTACCCTCTCAACTAATTTCAATTGACAAAACTAACGCAAAAATCAGTGAAAATTATAATCCTGACAGCTATTAAACAACCAATAAGGAAAAACGAAAACAAAATAACTACTTGCTCCATGGGCTAAGAACAAGCACTTTTGGTAATCGTCTTCATTTTCTTTGGATCACAATCCGAATCCTCAACAAATTCAGACCGAAATTAAACATCACCCTTTCCACGAACTCTTATCCTCTAGCGATAGGACATCAAAGGTGACCACTGGTTAAGAGAAGTGGACAGTGCTGCAAATAGAAGTTCCAACCTCCTCGGCGCTGCACGTGCGGCTGCTCAATCTTGTCAATCATTACAATTGATCTTTCACACGCTATAAATCAGAAGAGCCAGAGAGAAGAGCTTGAGCAACGAGAGGGAAAGGGCAGAGAGGAGAGGTCGGCACAACAACTTACGTCTCACACATGGAGACTAGAGATCAACGATGGGGAGGAAGAGAGGAAAGAGGAGAGGTCGATGATGGGTAGGCAGAGGAGAGGTAAATGATGCGTGATGGGGGAAGAGAGGAGAGCTCAATGATGGGAAAGGAGTCAGGAGAGGGCTAGTCGGCCAGACAGGAACGAAGAGAGATGGAGAAAGGAAAGAAAGGAGGGAGAAATAAACTGTGATCCAGACCACTCATCATATTTTGATCAAACGGTCCAAGATATGTGGCATTTGTGGCAGTATAAAATTGGGGGCAGCGGAACCGCTCTCTTCATTAAATTGGGGCGATGATGATGCTGTGAATAGATCCAATTCACACTCAGATGTCCTTGAAGGCCTAAAGCCTCATCCAAATCTAAAAGCTTTAAAAATAGCTGGCTACAAGTCATCAATATGTCCTTCATGGATATTACAAGAAGGATGCCTAGTGAACTTGGGCTCTCTGACACTTTATAACTGTCCATTTCTGGAAGTATTGCCACATATGAGCACCTTGTTCCCATGTTTGTATTCACTAAGGCTAGACTCACTTCCTAAGCTATCATATCTACCAGTATTTCCTCCAACCCTAAAGAGCTTAGGTGTAAGTCAGTGTTGGTCAATTTTGTTCTCTGAGGAAAACTTGCAAAGAGATGACTACAAAATGCAGTTTTTTATGGCAATACAGAACTCCCAGTTTAAACATTTTCTTGAAACCATACCAAATACAAAGAATCATGTCAAGGGACAAATGTTAGAGGAGTGCTTCGAGTTAAAGAAATTAATGGAATTGGATAACTACAGTGGAGTGGAGGATATTGGCATGCTGGTGAATGCCTTGGAGAGAACTCAGATGCCAGGAGAAATTAGTATTTGTGAAGCATTTGATCGATTGGTGGAGCTGAGAATAGAGTATCTCTGGAGCAAGAGAAAGAAGTACCTTCTTGTCGTGCCTTCTGGCCTTGAAAAATTGAGAATTACTTCGTGTTACATTACAAATGAGGCCATACTGCATTGCCTTACACAGCTCACTTGCCTCAAGTTCCTTTCCTTGAAAGGTATAAGAACAATCACAGCCTTGCCTCCTGAAGAGGTCATGTGTCAAATGGTGGCACTCACTGACCTGAGCATTGAGGATTGCAATTGTCTAATTTCTATTGCGGGTGCAACTGCTCTTCGTGCACTAGAGAGCATTAATATTTGGTATTGCCCTTGCTTAGAGATGCCAGAGAAAGAAGAGGGTCAGCGTACTCTTCCATCTTCATTGGAATTAATAAATATCGTAGGCTGTGATGCGATCAAGCACTTCCAAGTTATAGATATGCCATCACTTTTAGTAGTCAGGTATGAAAGCTGTGAACAGTTAAAATCAATTGTGCTGAGAAATGCTACTTCACTAACAAGATTAACGATACGGAGCTGTTCTAAACTTGTTGAACTCATTTTCTCTGACATACCCATCTCTTTGGTGAAATTGGAAATTGTTGATTCCATCAATGTACAGTCATTATTCACAAGTAGAATGGCTTTGCCCCATTTAAAGAATCTTACAATAGGGAGGTTTGATATGTTTAGTAAGCTACTTCCAAGGGATGCACGAACTCGTTTGGAGGAATTAAACATTGTACACTCAAGTGAAGCGTGTTTCAACGAAGAGCTTTTTGGAAGCCTCATCTCTCTCAGGAGTTTGTCCCTAAGAGATTGCAAGGTTCAAACTTTGCCTTTTTGCATGAAGAACTTCAAATCTCTCAGATGCATAATGTTGCACAATTGTCCTGAACTTTTATCACTGCCTGACCTGCCTCAGACGGTGAATTACCTCAGTTTAGCATACTGCCCTGCTATTTCATCGCTTCCAGATTTGCCAAATTTCCTTCAATTACATGATCTTTCACTGTATGGATGCCCAGCTATTTCCTCTCTTCCAGATTTGCCGAAGTCCCTCTGGAAGCTTCAAATAAATGGATGCCCAGCTTTAAAGAGGCGTTGCGAAGAACCAGATGGTGAGGATTGGCCAAAGATTTGCCATGTTTACTGGAGATATATAGAGTGAACTACCAAGATTGTTCATAAATTACATATACAGAACATTAGTTATTTCGACACTCTCCTTCATTAATACTCATTGTTTTGAAAACTTAATTTTCTTCCTTTCAGTTAGTTTGAAGGTAATCCTTGTATTTGATAGAAACCAGTCACTACCTATACATATATACTTTATTTATTTTTTTGTGGGACAATTATTATAGTGGAAGTAGAAATATCAAATGAACGCGCATTTCTATGTTTCAACAAAAGAAAAATCTAGTAAATAATATATGATGACAGTTCTATGGGTTTGTTCGAGAGTATGCAGAGAATAACATTTACCTAATTAATGTGTATTGTCTTGGGACAACTTGTTAGTTATACTGAATGTGTCAAGGATAAGGAGATAAATGTGTGAAGGACATTTGCAGTCTCTTCTGGCGTCTCACTAGGGCAGCAGGAAATATATATATATATATTTTTTTTACATTTCTCCCTGTAATCTCTCAAATTTTTTTTTTGTACATTTCTAATACACTAAGACTGAAAATCCACTGTGCATTAAAAGGATGGTTTTAGTTTAGGCTGTAAAACTATATCATGGCAAACACGATACAAAACCAACCTTGTTTTTACTGGGGTTTATTTACCTGTTATATACCTATCATGCAATGCAGACTTCCATTTTTCATTTGCCTTTTGTTATTCATACTTTGAACGAATGTTATTAGCAGCCATGGAAGATAATTCATTCAAACTTAAATTTCATTAATCAGTTAATGTGGACTAAAAGAGCGACCGTTTTTGAGATTATATATATGTCTTCTTATAGATAAATAAATTGATGCATTATCTTTTAGGATTATTTTCTTGGGACAACTCTTACTTTTGCAAAAAAAAAAAAAGCTAATATCATGAAACGGTGACTATTTTTCTGTTGCTTTTTCCAAAAAAAAAAAAAGAAAGAAAAACTTGTAGGATTGTTTCGGATTTTCAACTTGCACTAAGATGGGCCTTTTACATTCTGTGTATAAAATAAAGCGGCCTACCCAATAAGCCCAAAAAAGGAGCCCAGGGGCATTCTAGTAAAAGACCGGATCGCTGCAAGGCTGAAACCCTAGAGGTCCCATTTATACGCTGGTCTTCATAAGGCGCCGCCTCTTTCACTTCAAAACCCTTCCTCCATCGCTCAAACCCTAGCGCCTCTTCTCCTCTCCAGTCCGCCTCGCCGAGATGAAGTACAACCCGCGCGTCTCCAGCTCCCGGCGCAAGAGCCGCAAGGCGCACTTCACTGCGCCGTCCAGCGTGCGCCGCGTGCTCATGAGCGCACCGCTCTCCGCCGAGCTGCGCAACAAGTACAACGTCAGATCTGTGCCCGTGCGCAAGGACGATGAGGTCCAGGTTGTCAGAGGCACCTACAAGGGTCGCGAGGGTAAAATCGTCCAGGTTTGTGCTTTCTCTTCTCACTTTCAATTCTAATTAATTTTGTGGTGTTGTTGTTGTTGTCGTCTCATGTTTTGTCACTGAGATCTTGGTCATTCGAGCTAGCAGTTTAGTCTGATTTTCGATTCTTATTCTATTCTATGTAGATGTAGATGTAGACTACTGATAGATTTCTGATGATTAGACTTATATCAGTCGTTTAAGTAAATGAGATGCGAGGGTTAGACCTTGTAATACTGGCTGGATTTGTAGAAAATATTAAAGATAATGTCTAGTTAAACCAATGATATACTTCCATTGCAGGGTTGTTGGCATTACTATATCTGTAGGGTGCATTTGGGTCAGATAACTTGAACTTTGGGTTTTTTTTATTTTATGTTTAGGTATACTTTGTTTGGGTTTTCTTAGCTAACTGAAGAAGTCTCTGAAACTTTGGGTTAATTTTAATTGTAGAGGTTAAGATGAGTTTAGAGTACTCTGTTTTGTTGTATTAGAGACTTGTTATTTGAATTGTTTCAATTGTTTTGCAAATTTTGATAATTTGGTTTCCTGTTAGCATTTATAGCTCATGATTGATCTTTTGGGAAACTGAAATATATAATAAGATTTATTCAATTGGTTGCGATGAATTCTCAATTTGTGAGATTACATGTTGGTAATTCATTCTTTGCTGTCCATGAGACAGTCTCTTTGCATATGATTGAATAAACAGATGCACTTTCTTTAAAAGTGCAAACAAGTCTATTAGTTGATTATAAATCAGTGAATGGAAATGTAAATTCTATTATTAAGAAGCATGTAGGACTGTGCCCACGTGTTTCAATACTCGAATATTGGAATGTAATAGTTGGTACTCTTCATGAGCATGTGTGATAATTGAGTTTACCTGATGAACACATGCAACTAATACTTGTACAGTACTGGAAGAGTAACTAATACTTGTGCTTATCAAATACCAGGTTTACAGGAAGAAGTGGGTGATCCATGTGGAGCGCATCACCCGTGAGAAGGTGAATGGGTCGACCGTGAATGTTGGTATCTGCCCATCCAAGGTCGTCATCACCAAGCTCAAGCTTGACAAGGACCGCAAGGCATTGCTTGACCGCAAGGCCCGTGGCCGTGCTGCTGACAAGGCCAAGGGTAAGTTCACAGCCGAAGATGTTGCTGCTGCTACCCCATCTCTCCAGGAGGTCGACTAAATCAATCGCACCTTTCTTTCTCATTTAGTTATATTTTTTCCTACCAATTAGGACTCTCTGTTACTGCTAAGTTTTACCTTCTGGAGTTTTGATGTATGAGAAGTGTTCTTTTGTGTTGAATTTTGTTGTGTTTGAATTTGGTAGTGATTATAAACGCCTGGCGCTACAAGAAGCTTATAAAATTTTTGCATGTCATGTATGTTCTCCTGAATTGACTTAACTGAAGTCGTCGTAAATGTATTGCGTTCACCTGGATTCAGTTTTCTCAGACGTATTCAGAAAGGTTGATTTCTTAGATATGTAAACGTCATACTTGGTAACTTGATAACTTAATAATTTATGCCAACTTTTGTACGTTCAAATTTTTTAAAATTTTAGTGAAATGACCACATTCACGTTTCAGAACGGAGCTGAATCTGCAAAGGGTGCGTTTGGATAGGTGTGGAAAGAAGGGAAGTAGGAAGAAGTATTGGGAAGTGTGTAACTTTGTGAAGAGTTTGGATTGTTTATAATTTTTTTTTTCTTTTCTTTATTCTTCTTCTTTCTTTCAACGATCCAAACGCATCCAAGGGTTTTGTTTTAAAATATTTTGAATTCAATTGTTATGACAATACTGTATTGCTCTACGCATCTAAATACTGTGTTACTCTGTATTTTGAATCAATATAAACTAAAAAACTGCTGTTGTACACTAAAAACGCTACAACGCTACGGTATCAATACTTGCAGATTTATCTATCTTAATCAAAATCTACAATATTCTAACTTTGAGCTGATGAGTGTACTGAACAATCTCTACAGATTTACATCCCTCCGAATTCCAATTCATCCAACCTCCTGTTATCTTCTCTAACGTTACACGGAGTTTCTGCATTGGTTCGATCAGCTTCACCTCCTGATTTCTCTAGCATTTCAAAGTATGCGTAAGGGCCCCAACCTTTAAAAGACAAAAGTATACGAATTGATCACTTTTGGTACACTGTCCAACCAACGGTTAATATATAACGGAAAAACTAAATTACCTTGGGAATGATTAGGCGGAGGAAAGAAATGTAAATAACAGAAGATGCCAACTAGAAATCCTGTTAAGAAGTCATATTGCCCACAATTAAAAACAAACAATCCAAATTCTTTAGTTACTTCTTTAACTGTTTAATTTAACACTAAAGATTAACCTAGTCTAAATTAAAGGACTTGGAAAATTAAAAGTTCCCCAGAATTGATTGATAGCTCGGTCAAGTTGAGTGGAAAGAATAAAGTTAACAACTATGGAACCGTCTTAAAAATACTGTTGTTCAACAAATACATCAGCAATTGCAGCCCAAGCTGGTATAGAAACAAAAAGGTTGTGCTGGCACAGAAATGACAATAAGCTATTCTTTGCTATGACAACCAAGTTCTGATGTAAATTAAAAAATATGAAAGGAAAATAAGAACAAACCAAGAAGACCTCCAACGAAGACATCTTGCCAGTGGTGCCTATAATCACTTACTCGAGAGATCCCCACCAAAGAAGCAACCAGCAAAGGAAGAAACACAATGCAAAGCTTACTAACGTGTCCTCTCCGGTCAAATGCCTTAATCTTGCCGGATAGGTAAAGCGACACAAACCCAAGTCCTGTAAAAGCATCTATAAAAAAAAAATCACAAATTCAAAAGTTCTTTTTGTTCATATAAATTTTTTTTTTTTGTTCTACATCTTCAAGATAACCCAGATAGTTTACTATAATTTGTAGGACAACAAAATTCTTGTAACTACGTTCAAAGTTTTAATTGAGGATAAAGCATATTCCACTTTACTTGACTTATTAGCTTCCATTGCAACTATGATGTTTCTCCCTAATCACAAGTTGAATTCAAAATACTTAAAAAATAATGTTTCAATCTCTGCTTTCCATGTTTTGTAGCCAAATTGAAAAGAATTTATTAAGTGATGTTTTTCTTTGACTTGACCTTTGATTAATGACAAAAATCTCAAAATCCAATTTAAACACCTTGCTTGATAAGAAATAGTTGGGGAAGAAAATGCAAATAATATCGATGAAAATACTGTAACTTACAAGAAGTATGACCACTTGGAAAACTCTTATGTCCATCATTCATCACTTTAGCAATGCCATGGCAGATAACTTCTCCTGTCGATTGATCATATACCTGAAAAGAGTTTCAGTATCAGGTCATACCATGAAAATCAAGACTAACAAATCAAAGCAGACAAACATAGAACAGTATATCTGTGAATTTGAAGATTATACCTCTTTTCCATCAGGGAAGCACCGCCAAAAGAAATCTGGTCTTGGTCGACCGACAGCATTTTTTATTGCATCAGTTATTACTCCGGTTATGACAACAGAGAAAAGAAGGCCTGAATTTGAAAATTAGCAATCAAATTCACAATACTATAACAGAAAAAATAACGAAAAAGTTAACTAAACCACCTAGTATTGCTTGATGTAGGTCATAGACGTCCCTTCTATGAACAAATATGCCAAGGATGATTACAACAGGGCACACTATTGAAATTACCTATAGAATCAAGAAAATCAATTTGCATATAATATGTAGTAATGGAGTCTTATAATTTGCTATAAAATAACTTCAATTTTTGAGGAAAACATACTGGAATAGCCCATGGCGGCACGGTGTTAGGTTTATGTGGGTATTTAAGATCAGTCATCATATCTTTACCAACAAATCGGTAAAATGGAGGGCCAGTGCTTAACAATGTTAGGATAGCAATTAATAAAATGAGAGTTAACCAATCACACAAATGCTTTCTTGCCAAGGCGGTACCACGAGATTGAAACTCTCTCATATTGTTCTGTCCAATATAAAACCAGAAAAAAAAAATTAAGACTTGGAAAATGATCCAGATCAACCAATCCACAAGCACAAAAAACCTGGAAACTGAAAAACAATTCAAGTTTAATGGATAAATTCTATTATTTAGAATGTTTATTTGAACTTGTGTCAAATATACGCAGCACAATTTGATGAGTGCCATTTCACAGAGGTGTGGGAAAAAAAATTTAGCAAATGAGCGAGAAACTGCAATAGAATTGATTTAAACCTTTGACCAGTCTATGACCCTATTTGACCTAAAGGGACCTACCAGTAATTACAGAGGTGATCATTTAGTAGAATTTGATTTACAATAATCAGTAACATGATCGAATAGAATTTTTGCGACTGAAATCACACAATCAAACACAACTAAAGATAGATAAATATGACATAGTTTATGCAAAATCATTCACTAAAAATTGGAAGATGCAATGATTAATTCTAATGGTGGAGGTTATATTTTAAGAAAAAAGAAAAGAAAAGATCAGATGCAATAAAAACCCCCACCAGATCCCCCGAAATAAAAGTACAAATGGCAACATTAACAGTTGGAGTCATGGCAGAAAATGGAAAACATCTTGATACTATCTGTTCACTATACAACTAAAGGATAGGATGTAGTATGACAAAAATTTATGTAAAATCTATTGGGATAAAAGTGTCGTTCATCAAAAACAATGACCATGGTCTTCCTAAATTTCCTGTAGTAGAGAATCAAAGGTAATTCCATATCGCACTTGGACACTATTTGAATTAAGTTTAAGCATTGCAAATAAAATATCCATAAATCATATATTTGGAAAGGGTTACATTCTGATCAGCGTTTAGCAACCCACTTGATAACATTCCCTCGATTAGGCCTCGAAAAATTTCAATTTGACCAAAATAATAAGACTATGAAGTATAAATAAGAGAGGAGTTTCAAATTTTAACTTTAAAAACTGAAAACAGTAGAAGGATAATCAATGAGAAGAAGTGGAGGAAGACGATACCAATTAATGATGATAGAATTCCTGGTCGCTCTGTCCTGTTTAGAAGCCACGGTCCAAGGTTGTGAAATGGTGGGTTTCAATGCGAAACGACAAAATTCCCGTTTTTTGTTTTTTGCCCCCTTTTTATTCTTTACAATTTATTTTATTTTATTTTATTTTATTGGGTAATGTCTTTTCAAATTGAGATGGAAAGTTCAGCGCTGAGCCCTCTATGATGTGAACAGTACTAACGACCAGTTGACCATTGTCCTCGATGCCCTTATTTTCTTTCACAATGAATTTAGTTTGTAAGTTTTAAGAAAGGTAAGAACTTGACGGGATAATGCGAAATAAATATTCTAGGATCTAAAAAGTACTTCCAGTCATTGTTAATGTCTGATTGTCAATTGCGTCGTGCGCTAGAAGGACATCACTAGTTTGATCAGCCTTTCTTGCATTGATAGTTTGCTTACGGGATGTCGGACTAGACCTTATCTTATTCTCTCTCTATATTCCTCTTTCTACTGTCTTGATGAGAGATAGAGGAGTAATGTATGTACTTCTGTTTTCCATCAAAACAATCATATTTAAAGGGTTCTGGATCACAACAAAAGGTGTAACATCATATGCAAATCAAGGACTGAAATCACATATGTTCTGTCCAGATGCACTGTCTCCGTCCTGGCGATTCGCCTGAACTCTTGCGGACCCGCTAGAAAAGGACCTGAGAGCATATGACAGAACTCACATTCTCCCACTTGAGCTCAGCGTCTAATAATCATATATAATAATAATACTCCCTTTTATCCTTAATGTGAAATGAAAGAAACAAAATGCACGAATCATGACAGTAAGTCATCTTATCGTTACTAGAGTCTAAGACAACTAGTAAATGCGGTTATTACTTTCCATGTATTGCAAATACACTTTGTAACTTTCAATTTCACCCTTTATGTGATCAACATAATACTTTATGAATAAACCCGATGTTTATTTTTTGTCTATCTTTATGATGTAATTCCCATCCATATGATCAAATATAGATACCATATATGTGCGCACAATCAACATGAGAAATACATATGTAGCTTTATGAAGAGTTTATTTACAATTGTACGATCAATTTAATTCATAGGACCAATTCCTACAATCCGCTACATGATCTTTGAATTCCTTTAGCTGCAGTATATATTCAAAGATCGATCAGCGTCTATTCTTTGTGAATAGAAATAAAAGACCACATGCTTCTCCTTAATGCTCTTTCAAAGCCAGATGCTTAATGTCGAGATATTGACCTCGACTTTTACCTTTATCTTTCTTGACTTGAAAGATCGCAATAGAATCATCACACATTATCCTTAATAGGTTAGATATAAAATCCATGATTCTAAGCCTCAAAACAGAACTCTTCAACCACCATAGGAGGCAATCTGAAAACACTCAACAAACTACACTTTACACTAAAGTAATAAACAATGTCTACTAGACACTTCTGGATGACAAAGTCCCACTGGCTTACATGTAACTTTAATTCGATTTACAAAATCGATACAACCAGTTTGTATACCCAAACACCTTCAATTTATAAGTTTGTTGAGACATAAACACATTATCTTTAGTACCTTAAAAATATATCATTACTTTCTTAGCATTTACTGTAGTCTATTTCCTTTATTATTATGATATCATTTCAAATATTCCAAATGACAAAAATCTATGTCAGTTATTGTGCACAAACCTAAACATACTTTATGCTTTCAAATTGCCAAAATCATGGAATGTTCACTACTTGTTCCTTTTCTGAGTTGTTATGAGGATATCAATTCAAACCAAGCTTCTAAATTTCGGCGAAATAACAGCGAAATAACAGAAATAGCGGTATTTTGTCTCAAACCGCATGAACGTTACTGTCTTAATTAAGAAAATGACGTAACGCGTTATTTCGGCGATATAACGCGTTATTTCAGTTATTTCGACGAAATAACAAGCTGTTATTGCTACTATTGTTAAATTGTGTATTCAATATTAAACTATTGTTAAATTGGTACAAGCTGCTACTGCTACTCAATATTGGTACATTGCAGTATATTGAATTTGCTATGGCCGTATGCTATTTGTATGGAGTATTGGAGATGTATAAACATATAAATTGATAGTTATAGAATTGATGTGTGTCAAACTTTGAAAAAAACACTACACCGTTATATCGCCGTTATAACATCGAAATAACATGGGGACCTGGACCGTCATACCGAAAAAACCGAAATTTAAAAGCTTGATTCAAACTGAATCTATCACCTTGATTAGGTGCTGGACTTGGTGAATACTTTTCCATTCAGAATCTTTCTAATACCTTATTGATATATGCTTGATGAGATAGATCAAGAATATCTTGATTCCTATTTCTATGGATCTTTATGCCTATAACAAACAAGACTTTACCTATATCCTTGATATTAATATATTAGAAAGTAAGTGTATTACCTCATGAAATAATCATTTATCACTAATTGCAAGTAGAACACCATCCATATAAAACAAGAAAACAAATTATGCTCACACTGGTCCTGGTATACATACTAGTTCATGATAATTTTCATCAGAATCATATGAAGAAATACCTCATAGAACTCCAAATACCATTTGTGAGATATTTGTTTTTATCCTTATATGGATTTTCTTAGCTTGCTAACTAAATGCTTACTAGCTCTAATCAAAATGCAACCATTTGCATCCATTTGATGTAACTCGAAATCGGATGAGTTACTAATGTCAAATTACACGAAGTGAACCTTTCTTAATACATGAAAAAAACTTTCACGTAGTCAATTCATTCTCTTGAATGAATCATTTGATGAAAAGTCTGATCTTGTATCACACAATATTACATATAAATCCTTATTGATTTAGTAAATCCACTACAACCAATAGGTTTAAAGCATAAGGTATCTAGATTCCAGACTTTACTACATCACTGATTCAAATTCATATTACATGGCATTAACTTTTACATGGATTAATTGCAAGTCATCACTTCTGAAAATACAATAAGATTATACTAAATATAGATATCTTCATAAGAGTTTTGTAGATAAGCTACATTATCACTACTAGGATTAACCGACCTTTATTACTTTATTATATCACCTTAATGTTGAATCTTATTGCTAAACTTGATCTAAATTCTTGTATTATACGTCGGTTATTAAATGTCAATAATTGGATTTTCAATATTCGTTAATCCTTTATGAATATCATTCAATTATATGTTAGAGGGAGTTTCCTTATGATCAAAAACATATCACTCACACTAATCTGAACATTCTCTAGAAATTAAAATTTCTAGATTTCAAAATCCTAGTCATATTTCTTATTTCTTTTATAAGTATTTGACCTTAAAATTTTTATTTGCATATGGCATTATCTCTTTACTTCCAACCAAGAAACCTTGAAGGTACGTAGAGATACATTTATTGTGAGTAATCATCAATTAAGAGATACAAGCAGACTTTAGGTTGATGCCTATTAGTCATTTTTCTACTTGTTAATCATATTTTAATCCCATGAACACTCTTAGCTAGGTCCATAACATGCCTCTTCTCCTGCTGAACACATATGGTCAGAAAACCTTGATTGACCATTGATCCTTATGTTTGTTATTAACCTTATAGGAGATTTGACACCATTATACTAAACTGGACAAGTGTTCAAAATAAAATACACAAGTAATGACTGACAAATATCATATAGACTCTTTAGTTAAATAACCAGATCCCTCATTTGCATTATATGCTATCGCACGACTTTAATGGTAGTAAGTTTAAGTGATAATTACATGAATAATATTTATATATTTGTCATAACTTAATAGACAAACTACTCATAAAATGCGTCAAATAAGGATTTTCATTGAAGTGCACATCGACCGAAACTACAAAATATTGAAAAAACTTTTTCGACATAAACATGATAAATAAGCAGTTAAACTGCTCTCACTGTTCTTAATGACCCATGTTTATAAGTTCATCCTCAAAAGTAGATCCATCGGTTGATCTTTTCAAATGCCAAATTCAATATCCTTACAACCTTAATGAAGGAGAACAACGTCCTTCCAGGCCTTATAATTATTATCCTCAACTCATAAATATTTGAACTGATCATATCTAAAGAGAATTTGTTATTCCTTTATAAAGTAAAACCGATACGTGCTTATACTTTATATTGAGACATAACTTTATACTTTAGTTTACCAATGCAAACTAAGTGTTTTAACCTTATGAGTCAATTCCTGTATAATATTACCTATGGGCTAAATATTATACGTGACTCTTCATGATATAACTAGTTAATTATATTCCTATCCTTAATCGCCGTGGGTAAATTAAGTATTCATAATTAACCATTATATCCTAATACATTAGTTTGGTTCTATCGATAGCCCTGTGAAACAATATTGACTTCATCATTCCAATGTATTACCATCTTGTGCCCTTTTAATCCAAATGTGACTTTATAAACTTTATATATACATAGCCTTAATGTGATTAAGGGTGTTGTGGCTAAACCTTAATCAATTAAAGTATATTCGTCACTAGACACAAATTATGTCCATTCATCCTAACGTGATTCATAGATATACTGTATAATATATATGAATGTATATATATATATATATATATGTAATTGAGATGTTGTAGCTACTCTACAATTCATTAATATATATATATTAATCACTTGGACATAAATCTCTCCTCGGTTACCCTTCAGGCGGACCCGTTTGAATCTATACGGGTCACTAGAAACTATCCCCAGAGCACACTTGTTCTGACAGTTTTTCTAGTGGACCCGTTTGAATCCAATCGAGTCGCCAAGAACTATCCCGAGAGTACACTTTCTTAGAATCCTTTCAAGCGGATCCGTTTGAAACCGGCCCGATGGGTGTATTGATCTTTATGCAGACAAGAACTAAACTATCTATTAGAGACCCATACGGTTCGTATTTGCCTGCTTTATAAGGCTCAAGTTTAACATAGATTATATAATTATAATTGTCCATATTTAAATAATTATCATATGCTCAATTTCTGTCATATCCTTTATAAATACAATTTGTGTTATACCACTATACTACATGTATAGTTATCTAAATTTATCAAATGAATGCTAGCAGTATTAATACTTATAGAACAAATTAATTTTTAATGAAAGATGCTAACCATCTTTACACAAATTTATAGTATTTTAACAAATTGTGACTATTATATATACTTATTTTATAATTAATCTATCATTAAGCCTTATCTTACATTAGAGAACCAATATTTTTATACTCATATCTTGATTTTTATGTTTAAATTCATTTTTGGACCATTTCAGGCGGGTCGCCTGAAATCTAGTTGAGAGCAACCAGAATTTCCTGATAGACTGCGCACCATCTGGTAAAACACCATTAATTTTTTTATATACTTGTTCGTTTTCTGAGTTCTTGGTCATTCCAGAAATTAGACTCAATGATTTATCCAACAACGTAAATTTCAACATAAACAAATTCATAGATAAAAAAGCTATGCTCCTCGAAAGGCAGGCTATCATAGACTAATTCTGACAAACTGTCAGAATGACCTTTATTGTGAATATCATAACTCTCTCATACTTTATCGGAAGTTTGCAAATTTATACTCTATGGAATGGTATGTGAAAGACCTACATCTATGTAAATTTTCATGCAAAACCGATTACCTTGTGAGAGAAAACTGACTTGCACTGTCAAAAAGTCAGAAATTTCAGAAACCAAATAGTCTGACCTCTTCTGCTTGTGACTTGATTATCTCACTGTATACTCGTTTGATTTTCGAGATTTTGGACTCTATGAAAAGTAGACTCAAAAATATTTCCAACTCCGAAATCCTCACTCAAATTGGATATACGGATCTTGAGATATCGCTTCACGAAGTCAGACAATTAAAACAAAAACTCTGTTTTTCTGAACTGAATTAGGGTTTCCACTAATCCTCCATTAACCACGAAATTAAGTATAATTTGTCCCTAATGATAGATAATTTGTCCCTAATCATCTATCAGTACTCATCTAATTACCACAATTAACAGTATTAAACCTATATATACTGAATTTCAGTGGAAATTAAACGAAAAAACAACAACAATTCAATAGACAAGACAGAGGCATTACCGCTCTGATACTAACTGTAAGAACTTGGCGGGATAATGCATAATAAACATCCTAGGATCTTTAAAGTACCTCCAGCCATTACTAATGCCTGATTTTCGATTGCACCGTGCGCTAGAAGAGCACCACTAGTCCGATCAACCTCCCTTACATTGATGGCTTGCTTCAAGGATGTCGGTCTAAACCTTGTCTCTCTTTTCTTTCTATATTCCTCTCTCTACTGCCTTGATGAGAGATAAAGGAGTAATGTTTTTACTGGCTTGTGTTTTCCATCAAAACAACCATATTTAAAGGTTTCTGGATCACTTCAAAAGGTGCAAACATCAGATGCAAATCAAGAGCTGAGATCACATACGTTCTGTCCAGATGCTCTGTCTCCGTCCTGGCGATCCACCTGAATCCTGGCAGTCACATTAAGTACACTTTGCCCGGTGCATCTGTAGTTTTGGTTTTACTATTATTTTTATTTCTTCTTCTTTGACCAAAATGAAGAGATTTTTTGGTGATAACTGTTGACAAATTTTGCAGTTGGCGAATTTCATCAATAATATATCAAGGATTCTCAGTAGCTGTCAGATTAAGAACTAAACTTTAAACTAAACTTTAAACTAAACTTATAAACTATTAAGTCGGAATGAGAACGTGTTACTTATATGCAATAGACCATAGTTTATCCACATAAAATAAATTTTGTAATTATTGAAGAACAATAAAAATGGACCAGGTTTCCAAGGAACTGTTTTATTGGATAAGTGTGAGAAAGGCCATCTATATCGGCGTGTCCTTTCAGTGAAGTAATTAAGCCTTTCAATATTTTGCAAGCGTTAGAAATTCAACTTGCGTTGCGAACTTGCGACCTGTCATGAAGTCTTCATTCCTTCCTCCAATGTGTTTCCAAAATGCTTTATATCTTACAAACATAAAGAAATAATTTTCTACATAAAATAAAAATAGAACAAAATAATAACATAATATTAAGTAATGACAAATTCTGTCATCCATACTTTTTTTTTTACATGGGCCTAAATCTAAACCATTCATTTGAAATGATGTTGAATATGCTATATAAATAATAAAAGAATTTTTTTTATCATGTACGAATGTAATTACTAATACTAATAGTTATTGCTCCTAAATAAGTTCTTGTTTTGTCGTTTCCTAGAGTGGGATAAATCGGTCAGAAAGAAATATGAAACAGTACGAATCCTTTTACACCTTTCGGAATTTATAGGAACTGTAAAGACTGATGATGCGAAAAATATATATATATATATATATATATTTATTGAAGGAATACTTAAGTAATTCGATGCATTCGGTGCTCTTTCATTTTTTATGAGTGAAATGAAAAAGAGAAAATAGTCAAGTAGATGTTGGAGGCGTCCTGCTTTTCTTTGCTCGTTTTCACTATTCACATCAAAATTATAACATATCCTTTTCAAATTTTGACGTGGGGTAGAAAAATCTAAAATCGGACAGTCATGGGGCGTTTGGACAGTGATGATTAGGTCCAAAGGGCTCTTTGGTTATGATTCGTTCCCAACTTCCCATATAATTGATTCGAGTTTACGCGGGTGGCCTACCATACAGTTGGATAATAATTTATAATGGGCTTTGACAAGACCTGTGTCAGGGCGGTCGGAACAGATATGATTTCAACAGAGACCATTTATTCAGCACCGACCAAGGTAGGTTTGTTATTCTTAAAGCATTGTACATGTAATTTGTGTGTGATTTGCAATTAATTGTTTATACTCATGCCATTATATATATAAGAAAAATCTTTATACTCACATAATCTTCATAACTTAACAACTTATACATGCTGTCAATGTACTGATCTAATCTTTTGAATTAGCGCCCATAGTTTCTTATGCACGTGCGTGATAATCTTATGAGCGTATCCGTGGTTTTTTTATTTTGATGATACATTGACTGTATTAGTGTATTGCGAAACAAACAGATTACCATAAAAGCAAATAGCATAGATAACCGCTGTAAAATTTATTATGGATAATTTAGTAAGAAACTCAATCTAATTTGCAAGCATGTTCATATTCAGTTTTTCTTCATTAATAGTAATATCATTTTTTTTTTCCAAACAACTTCTTGTACTTGTAATGTTTCAGAATCCATGCCAGCAAATGGCGCCTAACCCGACCAAAATGTTACAACAATTTGCATATATTCGTGAAAAAAGAATGGTTCCCTTTCATTTAATTAGCATGAGCATATATCTTTGCAGATGATATCTTTCTTGACATTCATGCGGCCAATTGTGGGGATCTCCAGCATGTCTGATCAGCCAAAGGCAGCAGCTTTACAGCATTAAGCTTGTAGATATAGTAATCTAAATCAAGAAGGAAAGAAAGAAACAAATGGGAAAAAAAAATAAAGTACACATGTTTTCTTGTTAGAGTAGTAAAGTAAATTGAACAGTACACAGATCCTACTACAGCGAGCTAAACTTGGTACGAATTTTAACACAGCCAATATACAATAGTGACTACTTCAAAATCAAAACCCATTATCACTAATATCCTGACCCGATATCCAATTTCAGCAGAAAAGGTTCCATTACAACTCGATTAAATGATTTGTTGTGGTTTCTTCAGCCATTGTCAGGTTGAAGTGTTCTACTTACCTTGGCGTATGGGGCTATGGCTCTATATCACTAATGCTCCTTTTTAATCCTTCCAGAAGCTACAGCTTGCATCGATGTAGCCTCGCCACCTTCAACTCTCAGATCTTCCAAAGCCCTTCTCTGAGGTTCCTCCAGCTTCACATCAATCTCTGCCACCTTTGCCTCAGCAGAGCGGGCCCTCTCCAGTGCTTCCATTAGCTTTTCCTCAAGTTCGCAGGCCCTCTTCTCAGCCTTAGCCAGCTCTGCATTAGCTTTCTGGGTCCATACCTCAGCCTCTATCAGCTTTACCTCAAACTTACAGGCCTTAACCTCAGACTTCTGTGCTCTCACATCAGCCTCTAACAACTGTGCCTTGGCATTGCGGGTCATTTCATCAGCCTCTGCACACTTTGCCTCAGCTTTATTGGCTCTCATGTCACTCTCCGTCCATTTCCTCTCCATTTCCTTCAGGCTCGCTTCAGTTTTTTGGACCCTCTCACTGGACCTTAATGCCGACTGAAGTGAGAGGACCTGACTTGTGAGATCCTTTTCTCTGTTATCGGCCTCCTCGAGCATTTTTCTCAGCTTACTGATTGTGCCCGATTTAACAGATAGCTTCTTATTCAAAAAATTCTCTCTAAGTTTAACCTTCTTTAGCTCCTCACGTACTGATGCACACTTTGAGCACTTCATATAAAATAAATTACATAAAGGTAAGAAAATATAAAAAATTCACAAGTTCTCCTTATATTTCGAAATAGTAAGATAATTAAGCTTTCCCAGTTTGATCCAGTGCATTTGGATTCAACTAAGTCTTGAATAATTGGTTGAGGGTATAAGTATTCAGAATAAATTGGATTAAAGTGAGGTTTAATTAAAATTGTGATAAAATAGTACCGTTTATTCATCTGGATAACCCTACAAACAGTAGTTGCAACATATTCCAGATGAAACCATAGTGTACACATTAAAATTCAAAGTATATAATCCCGCTCAATAATTTTCTGCACATTATACCCACATTACAGTACTAAGGATTTAAACCACATATTTGATATTACTAGTGCTTGATCTAATACCTAAATAAATGTTGTTTGAAAATATTCCACAACCATTCAAACTGAAGTTAAGTCGATAAAAATTATTCAATTGGCCCACAATCTTTCTGTATTAGCTTTATTAGTTAGCTTCATGAAAATGACTCACATAAAAGTACCGATATTGTCAATAAGTAATGGTTCTAAAATAATTAAACTCGACATTTTCCATTTTGCCCTCACACTGACTTGATAAGATGAAAAGTGACATTAATAAAAAAAAATATTCTGGCGGATGTAAGATGACATGGCAACAAGCATCATAAATTAATATGTCAACTCTGATGTCATCATCATCCAATAGAGGAAATTTTCAACCATAGCAGCGTGTGTATCCATATATTGCAGCAGGTTTCTGGAACTTATGTTAATGACTGTAATGGCAAGACCTGTTTTGTACTAGTTGGAAAGTTTAGGGACTAGAATATGATCATTGATTTACAAGACTTACCATGGAATCGTCAGGTCTTATTACCAGAGTGGAATCCTCTCCAGCCGTACACTTCCCATTTTCTTCACCAACCGGCTTTAAGGGAGTCAAAGTGGAATCTGCAGAAGCACTTGAAGGATCATGTACCTCTTTCTCACCTGAAAACAATTAAAAAGCAATGTAAGATTTTAGCATTGAACTTACAGCATGACATGCAAGGACTTCAGCACTGCACTGATAGGGTGCTGTTAATATCAGAGGTTACTGAGCCTGTAGTCCCATACATATAAAAGGCTGTTAAGGGCTGGACTTGTGGGTTGACTTTCAAGAAGACCTAATAGAAAAACTCAGATTACCACCTAAATATCAATTCAATTGCAGTTCACATGAAGCAATCACTCACTGTTTCTGTCTTATTATGCAAAAGCAGTACTCTTAGTTGATCGGTGGAATCAGCTACCTATATCTACGGAGATAAAAGGTCAAAATAGCAATCCTTGGCCCATAAATAATTAAGCGTATGTACACACCATGGGAACCAATTGATGACCACTTGAAAGAAATACCAAAAATTTTGGGTGGTGTTATGGTGTATGAGATGACCATACTGGTATGGTCCTTGGGTATGTTAGCAGTAAACAAACTCACATTCCTTGTCAGTATTAGGCACTTCAACTTCAGGCACCACCAATGCTTCGAGATAACACGGGCCTTCGGTCCCATGAGCGATGTGAGCAACGGACGAAGAGTCGGCCAGGCGAAAGACAAGTCCTTCCTTGCGTATCTGCACAGTCGTTGATAGTTGAAAAGTTGAAATTGATGATGACATGACATGAAATACAAAGCAATTAAATTAAATCATCAGGTATATAAAGCAAATAAGATGGAAAATGACCTCAAGAGCGGTTATTCGGATGGGTCCAAAGGCCGGGAAGGTAGATAGATGCAGGGCCACTAACTTAGCTGGAGAAAACAAAAGAAAGTTTTGAAATTAGAATTGGATTGTTCATCAGCTAGTATAAGTATAAGTATAAGAGGAGAGGTTGGTTGCACGGTTGTACCTTTTAAAGAGGCGAGCGTGTCGTGAGGAGAGGCGACTGCGCCCAAATGAGTGTCCAGTGAGGTGCTCACAAAAACAAGGATCACTGCCGAGTCTGAGTTGGCCATTTCATCAGAGCCAGAGAGGGAGGGAGGAGTGTCCCGTGTCCGTCCAGCCGAAGCCGTGTCTGCTTTTGCGGCGGCAAGAGCCTGCCCGAGTTCTCTTTCGTTTTTCGTTGCTTACAGGCTTACAGCTAGGGATGAAAACGGATCGGATACGGAGCGGATGTTGGTCTTCCCATATCCGCATTCGCATTTTTTTCGGATACGGATACGAATACGAATGCATTCGGATACGGATACGGTTCGGATATTAAACGGATACAAATACGGTTCGGATATTATCGGATACGGAGTCGAATACGAATATATTTTGTCGGATACGGATTGCATTTTAATCTTTATTATTTATTTATAATAGTAGTTTCTATAAATATAATGATATTCAATATACTCATGTCTATTTTAGTATTTTGTCAATATTAGAGAAAAAAATTAATTTCAGTATTGTTATCATTTATAATCGTCTCAATTAATAGAAAGTAAAAATAATTTTATGTTACTAGTCCAAATAAAAATATTTATTATAAGAAAATTTATTTAATAAAAATTAAGTATTATCTAATTAAAAGTATTCTCTAATATAGAGAAGTAATTATATTATATTAATCATCTTATGACGTTAAAGATACGGATAAACGGATTAATATTTATCGGATACGGATAATATCCATGTCGGATACGGATAAAGAGCGGATATTGGTCTTTCCATATCCGCATCCATATTTTTTTTACGGATACGGATACGAATATGGATATGTTCGGATACGGATACGGTTCGGATATTACGCGTATTTTTCGGATTCGGATACGGATCGGAGCGGATTTTATCCGCTCCGTTTTCATCCCTACTTACAGCGGGTTGGGGTTTCTCTCTCCCTCTCAATTGGCCGAAATTTTCTGGGAGTGAAATTCTTTTGGGCGAAACCAAAAATTTTTTTTTTTTTTTTTTACATTTTTTAACGTTGTAATTGCATTTTCTTGGTAACGTCATTTTCATCATTTTAACAAAACAAGTCATACATTTTTAATACTAGCAGCATTGCCCACCCAATGTGTGGGCGAACTTTTGTTTATTGAAATTATGTATTGCGAGATGCTCTTATGTTTGTCTTTGTATTTGAAATGTTTAATGCTTTACTGAATTAATCAATAGTGGTCTTATATTTGCAAGTTTTTATAGAAAGATGGCTTTTAATATTTGCAATTTCTCAGTAATATGCTTTACTAAAAGTTGTTCGGTCCATTTTCAATAATTTTACAATTGCAACACATCATTTACATATTCTTTTAATAGTGCCACATTTTTCTTGGCTGATTCAATGGTTCCATTTGGTATATAACTAAGATTAGCATTGCAATATGTATGATATTATCTCAACACATTTTGATTCGCGAATAAATTTCAATGTTAATGTCAACATGAACGCAAATAGAAGAAATAATTTTCTAATTTAACAGCAAATTCTCAAACTTCGGCAGTCACTGCAACTCAACAGGAAAAATTAGAAAACAAATGATATAGTTTTTTTTTTTAAATGAGGCCCAAAAAGGCCCGTTTCTATTAAAATAAAAACGAGATCTTACACTCCAAATATGTCACGGAGAATCTTTTATGTCACTGAGAATCTACACTCCAAATAGTAAAAAAAAAAACCAGACAAACCTTTTATGTCACGGAGAATCGAATTTGAGTTTGGGCAGTGTTGATTCTCTCTCTCCACTCCAAATGAAAGGTCAAGGAATATTTTAACTTTTTTATTTGGAGATATCTCGGACACAAATTATATTATTAACGGTTCAGATTAGAAATTGAAGAGTTGGATATACTCTTGATTTGAAGATTTACATCCTTCCATTGGTGCTTTTAATATAGTAGAGATAGAGATAGAGATGAGCAATGGTAGAGTTTAATACGTTAATGGATATGTTCATTATAAGATTTCAAATTTTTAAATTTAAATAATTAAGTCAAAGTATTCATTATGATTTTCATATTAAATAATTTAGAAACAACATTGTTGTTGGATGACTCAAAACTTTTTAATAAATTTATTTTTTATGAGGACTAACTCTAATTCTGTAAATGTAAAAATAATAATATTAAAGAAAAAATTGGTTTTATGCCACTCCAAAACAATCTAATCCTAAATATGCCATCACAAAACAAATAATTAGATATCTGCCATCACAAAACAACACAAATTGGTTTTATACCACTATTTTCATTTAAAACATACTAAAAATATTTTCTTATAATTTTATGATGTCAGGTTTTTTGATAATTCCTAAAATATTCTTATTGGCACCGTTTGGATATAGGAAGAAGGAAGAAGAAAGAAGGAAGAAGGCCCAAATTTATTATAAACAATCCATACTCTTCACAAAGTTACACACTTCCCAATACTTCTTCCTACTTCTTCCCTTCTTTCCTTCTTCCCACACCTATCCAAACGGAGCCATTGGAAAAAAAAAAAAATCTGTAATTGATCAAACAATGTGGGAAAAAAATTTTGTTCCTTTGTTTCTCCATTTTCCCCTTTTTGGTTTGGTGGAGCCGATAGAGCTTTGCGCACACAGAACGACTCGTCGGGACAGACTTCAGCTTTGCGCTCTCCTCTTCCGTTATTTTTCTGTTTATAAGCTGGAAAGTATCCATCTTTTTTGTGACAATTAGAGGTACTAGAAGTGTTGGAAATGCATATGATTGGAGGAACTAGAAATGTTGGGAATTCATTTTTTTTTTAAGTTTTCCAGCAATGTTTGTATGTTCAGCCGTTCAGGTCTTGGATTTTCAATGTTAGTCCGTGCAGGATTAGAGGTCTCAGTTGGTATAGATAATTGAGAACAATAAGGATACCATAGTATTTACTGGTAAATAGATTGGAAAAAGCAGTAAATCAAAATGAATATATAGTAAGTATATAAATTTCAAAGATGTTGTCAATTGAATCAATGCCGCATAGTGGAGCAAACAAAATGTGGTGTACCATCATCCATGGACAAATAGCCAAATACACACTGGTCCTTACGGTTATCAATTTCTAATTCTATAAAAAAAAAAAAGAATTTAAAATAGAAGAGCTGCAGTGTCTTATATTTTACAAACTCTTGATTCAATATTAAAAATCTGAGCCTGTTGAGTTTGTAAAAGAATGGGATAATTTGTTATGATTTTTTTTTTGGAAAATTTTTTCTATGCCACCTAAAAGTTAGGAAATTGAGTATTTGCCACCCGAAAATTCAATCTTCTATTTTTGCCACCTAAATCACCACTTTCTTTCCAAATTGCCACTTTCTCATTTTTTATAAAATATTACAGTAAAATAATACAAATATAAAATTCTGACCATTATGCCCTCATCGTGACTGAACCTGGTTCGATTCGAACCCAGTCGATTGAACCTATCGATTGAAAAATTAAATTAAATCCAACGCCTTCACCTGATGGAACCAGATCCTCTGGTCGGCAGACCAGAGAGATTCTCTGGTCGTTTTTAGATCTGGGCCGCCTGATTTAATCTTAATGGCTATGGATGCCCCGTGCTAGTACCACGATTGATAGACCCGAAAAAATGTTAACCGTTGAGATTAAATCAGACGGTCCAGATCGAAAACGACCAGGTGGTCGTTTGTAAAAAACGACCAGAGGATCCGACTCCTTCACCTGATTCTCATCTCCTCCGTCCGTCCCTCCTCATTCCATCGCCCCAATCCGACCTCCAACTCCACCCCACCAGCCCACCTCCATCGATGAACCCAAATACGTCGTCTCTGAGGCCAGTCGCCAGCCAAGGAGCGCCACGACAAGCCCGTCCAGGAACTCCTTCTCTAGCGACGCGCCTTCGCCATGGCCGTCCCCACCAGCTACTCTGCTGCCCGCACCAGGTTGCGTCGCCTAGGCGAGCCCATCACCCTCGACGGGGAGCGCGAGAAGGAGGGCTATGACCGCCTCCGCTCCATCATGGTGAGCTTTGAGGCCGATGGCAAGCTAGACGTCTTACTCTCCATTCATGATGCTGAAGGTATATCCTCTCAATTAAGGTTTCTCTCTTTTCATTAGATTCCAGCCTTGGTCCCAAACCAGTTATTCTTCAATTATCCTCAATTAATTCTCTATCAATCTGATACGTCTAGGTTTGGCAGAGATCAACAATAGTATGGAGAGAGAGATTGAGAGGTGAATTAGTAAATCTTTATTGATCACAGTGTTACAATAGTCTGTTTCAGTCATGACCCCCCCTCTATACAGTGGTCTACCCTTTCTATTTATAGGCTCCAAGTAGGAGATTCTCTTGCTGACGTCACCCATCAGCCATTAGGCCACTTGACCCGCCTGGTCTACCCGAGTTCACCTTAGACTGGAGTAACAAAAGTTTTTTGTTCCCCATTCATCATCCGAGAAGACTCGATTTATTTTCCTGAACTATTCTGGGGTCATAGACCCTGGTCTCGTGAGTTAGGCATGTTGGGCCGAGCCCTATCATAAGCCCTTGAACTTGTGATGAGAGCCTCATCGGAAGTTGAAATTAGTTCTCGGCTCCACGAATCTGGGGCAATGACTCTTGGTTCATAAGCGAAGGTATGAATCTTTGACTCCCTTCGGTCGGGGAAAAGAGATATTCTGAGCCTTTAAGGCCAAAGACTCACAAACTCGGATTCTGAGTGAAAAAAAAACGCTTAATCCACTCGGAGGGAAAAATTCTTAGTTCAAGCTCTTGTGTCCAAGGAATCAAGGGATTTACGAACCGAGCCCTTGAGTCCCGAATATGGACATTTCGGGCGAGATAGCGACTTGAAGGAGCCCTTGAGTCCCGAGCATTGACATTTCGGGTATGAGAGCGACTTGAAGGAGCCCTTGAGTCCCGAATATGGACATTTCGGGCGAGATAGCGACTTGAAGGAGCCCTTGAGTCCCGAATATGGACATTTCGGGCGAGATAGCGACTTGAAGGAGCCCTTGAGTCCCGAACATGGACATTTCAGGCGATAAAGCGACTTATAGGAGCCCTTGAGTCTCGAACATTGACATTTCGGGCCAAAGAGCGACTTGAAGGAGCCCTTGAGTCCCGAACATGGACATTTCGGGCGATAAAGCGACTTAAAGGAGCCCTTAAGTCTCGAACATTGACATTTCGGGCCAAAGAGCAACTTGAACGAGCCCTTGAGTCCCGAACATGGACATTTCGGGCGAGAAAGCGACTTAAAGGAGCCCTTGAGTCCCGAACATTGACATCCGCGAGGCGCTTACTCTTAACAAAACACACTTACTCTGAGGCACCGCCACTAAGAGGTTCACAACTTATAATCACAGGTAACATCGATGAGACGCGTTGACTCCGAAGCATTGCCTCTAGGAGGTTCGCGACTGATTCTTTGCGGTGTAGTCCTCTACGAGATGCGCTTGAACCCTTGGCGAGATAGCGAGCCCTTAAACTCCTAAGTCCCTCGTGGACTGAGGAGCCCTTGAGCATCTAGCGAGTTGACGAGCCCTTGAGTCCCTAAGTCCCTTGTGGACTAATGAAAAACGACTTATAATCACAACTTTCATACGCGAAATGCGTTTACTCCGAGATTGGTTCTCAAAGAGGGTCACGACTTCTTTTGTTTGATGCGCTTACTCCGAGAATTCTCTCGAGGAGGGTCACGACTTTTTTTTTCATGCGCTTACTCCGAGATGATCTCGAGGAGGGTCACGACTTTTCTTTTCCAATGCGCTTACTCCGAGAATTCTCTCGAGGAGGGTCACGACTTTTCTTTTTCAATGCGATTACTCCTAGAATTCTCTCGAGGAGGGTCACGACTTCTTTTGTTTGATGCGCTTACTCCGAGAATTCTCTCGAGGAGGGTCACGACTTTTTTTTTTTTCAATGCACTTACTCCGAGAATTCTCTCGAGGAGGGTCACGACTTTTCTTTTTCAATGCGCTTACTCCGAGAATTCTCTCGAGGAGGGTCACGACTTTTTTTTTTTATGCGCTTACTCCGAGAATTCTCTCGAGGAGGGTCACGACTTTCTTTTTTTTTTATGCGCTTACTCCGAGATGATCTCGACGAGGGTCACGATTTTTTTTTTGTGTAGTCTCTCGGCCTTCATACACACTGCAGTGTCAAATGGTATCTTCGCTTGTAAAAATTGGGAAATCACAGTTTACCTTCCTTGGCCGACAGTGACCCAGATCTAAGCCTTGACGACCTCATCGTCGATTTCGATTATGTGCGCTGCAAACTTCAACTCCAATTGTAGACTTCCCTGACAATACGAGTCCTGACATTAGAATCGCCTACGAGCACCACCTTGAGGAGGTAGTCGTTGTGTTGGCAGTGAACAACGATATCTCACTGGTCTCTGGGCAGAAGACAGCGAGCTGCGTGGCTGAGTATGCTCCAAGTGAGTGGCGGCGGTCGCGCGACAGTAAGGAAGGCAAAGGAGGTGTTGAGGCGGAATGAAGAAAGTTGTGGCCGACCCGAGATTCACGGTGACAGTGACTGTGCCGTGAGATCGCCTAGATGCCTCCACTGATCAAATTAGATGTTGCGAGACCGTTGTCTTGAGATTGAGCTGAGGGGATGACGACGAGTATTGTGCTGATTGAGAATTGATCGACGGATTAGGATAATCCAAGATTGACAAAGGTAGATCGCCATGGGTGAATGAAGATGATAAGACAGATCTGAGTAATGGATCGGAAAAAAGGAGATCTGATGCTTTGTTTTATATCTCAATAAAAGATCGACATAGATTGAAAAAGGAGATCTGGAATTATGCTCTCAAATCTCGCTCACAAACGGATTTTGAATTGCTGAAAGTGATGAACGGAGGAAACTGTGTCTTCTCCGATCACCACCCTCGTTTTATTTTCAGGTGGGCGCCAGTTGATACATCTAGGTTTGGCAGAGATCAACAATAGTATGGAGAGAGAGATTGAGAGGTGAATTCGTAAATCTTTATTGATCACAGTGTTACAATAGTCTGTTTCAGTCATGACCCCCCCTCTATACAGTGGTCTACCCTTTCTATTTATAGGCTCCAAGTAGGAGATTCTCTTGCTGACGTCACCCATCAGCCATTAGGCCATTTGACCCGCCTGGTCTACCCGAGTTCACCTTAGACTGGAGTAACAAAAGTTTTTTGTTCCTCATTCATCATTCGAGAAGACTCGATTTATTTTTCCGAACTATTCTCGGATCATAGACCCTGGTCTCGTGAGTTAGGCATGTTGGGCCGAGCCCTATCACAATCATACTAGTACATAACAATTGTCTGGTACTGCTTGATTTGCGTAGACACACTTATGCCGATTATATCCTTTCTTCCCTTTCAAGGTTTTTGATAATGTTTCGGGAGGGAGATAGATAGTGTTTTCTTAATGGCTACTCATATATAGATCTACACAAGTAAGGCAACTTAGATATGTATAGATATCATTTTTCAATATGGAGAAGAATATCAGAAAAACTTAGAAGAATGCATGCAAGTCTCTTTGGCGAATTTTTTTTTTCCCATATATTGTTTAATGCATGGCAGAAAAGTTTTTTCTTTTCTTTTTCTTTTTTATATTGGCACATCTTACCGCTTTATAATTGGTATAGAGAAATTGGAATATTTTGGTATTTGTTAGTTTCATTTTTAGAGCTTTTTGACAAGTGATGTGGCGGAAACATATTTTTGCATGAGTTAAATGCTGGACCTGAACTATTTACTTGATTGATGTAATGCTGGATCTGTTAAGAAGTGCATTTATCATTTTGGGGAGATGTAACTTGTAGAGATGTATTTGGTCATTAGTATCCATGTTCGATATCTGTTTGATTTCCTATAATGTTTTATTATGACCTCATTAATTTATTCTCAAATAATTTGTACTCGTGATAAAAAGTACATGCCAACTCCATAATGAAAATTGCTATCTATTATACAGAAAAGGATAGTTTAGATCAAATCAGAGTTAATTTACAAGTCATTACTAAATCAAGAGCAAACATACAAGTAGTCTTATCTTATGCATCAGACAAAACATAACGAAAAAAGGAGCTACCACATAATAAAAAATATAAAATCATGATGTCCATTCAGAAGCCAAGAAGAAAGTCATCGTCCGCCTGTTATCCCAGTGTAAGAGGCCATGATCAAGGAGGGAGCCTAGATCAACCCATGCACACTGGCGGCAGATAACTGAGTCAACGATGTCCCTGTAACCCTGTTGTAGGATTAGCAAGTGATAATTGAGGTCGAAATCAACAAATATATCCTCAGACTCAGCCGAAAGAGGCACTGAAAAGTTCCCTTCGAGTCCCTCGGAAGTCGGAACCATCAAGCGTGAAAAATGAGTTTTTGTTATAATGCCTCATGTTTCTCAGTTATCACCAATCTTTTGTTTTACTATGGTGTCTACTAAGAAGTGGCTCAGGAAACAATTTGAAAAAGTACTGGAATTATTATTCACAAAACTGCAATTATCCTATTGGCAGAATTTTTTTTTCTTTGTTAAAAATAGTGCAAGCAAAAATTCAAAGGACTACTACTTAACAGTTACTGTTAAGGTTTCGGAAAAAAAAAAAATTCAAAGGACTAAATTGGATATAGAGAAGGGAACAGACCATCGTACCTGAAGATTTGAAATAAATTTATCGACTATACCACGTCAATTCATCAAATTTTCTCAAGTCGTATCATGATAATCAATCTACCAAATATAGAGGAACACTAGGTCAAATTTCAGAGAAAAAAAGGGGAAGAGAAACAAAATCAGTTACCTTGATCCTCCGATGGCTCAGACGGAAGGCGACGGAGCAGTGTACGAAGGCTGGTGTGTGCGAGACGGCGGATACGGTGGAGGTAAAGAGAATCATCCGTGCGAGTGCGAAACTGTACGAAGGCAAGGGTTTACTTCGCCTGGCCCTGGTGCGTGCGAGTGAAGAGGACAGATCGACTGTGTTTAGGGCTGAAAGAGATCAATTTAGTACTAGGTTCGTCATCAGTGAGAGAGGAGAAGAAGGATAATTCAAGAGGAGAGATCGACTGTGTTGTCGAGGGTCGAAAGACTCGAAACTGGGTTTCAATCGACAAGGTTTCGATCAGGGGCAAAAGAGTCATATATTTTCAGTTTTATTATTTAAATGTTATTTGTATTATTAAATATGTGAAAGTGGCAAATACAAAATAAATATGAACTTTGGAGTGGCAAAAACAGAAGAATGAAATTTCAGGTGGCAAATACTTAATTTCCTAATTTTTGAGTGGCATAGAACAAATTTTCTCTTTTTTTTATATATGAGTTCAAAATTAGACCGTCACAATCAATCACAACCATTCATCATTCCGAATAGATGATTTAGATTTACGCTTATATAGAAAAAATGATGATTAACAGTCATCTCCAAAACAAGACAGTCCAATACCGGTAGAAACAAAAATAAAATAGTTAAAGCATGCGGAAGCAAACTCTGTTTGGATGAGTGCAAGAATAAAGGAATAGCTTCTTCCTACTTCCAAATTTATTATAAACAATTCGAACTCTTCATAAAGTGACACACTTTCCAATACTTCTTTCCTTATTCCTTTTATTCTCACACCATCCAAACAGAGGAGACAATCCAAAACAAGACATTTTTTTTATACGAAAATTCAATTTTGTGATGCATCCAATTGAACACATAATTCATCTAACTAGGTGGGGAAGCGCGGCTTCGCCGCACCTTAGTAGATTTTTTGTATTTCAATTTTAAGAATCACTAATAATTTGTCATTAAGTCTAAATTGTATGCGACAGACATATAAGTGCAAAGACAAAATGCTATAATTTTTCTTTTCACATGATTTGTAAAAAATTTTGGTTCCATTGGGAATAAGGAATAAGCCTCTTATTCTTTATTCCGATGAAAACCAAACAACGAAGGAATAAGGAATTTGGGCTTATTCCGGCCCTTATTCATATTCTAACAGAACCTTGGTATTTGAATAAAGAATAAGGAATAAGCTTTTCTCTATTTCTATTCCTTATTCCCAATGGAACCAAACACACCCTAATTGCATAAGCATCATACATTGGCTGTTTTAGTATCCATATGCATTGAATTTTAGAAAAAAAATATATAAGCAATTGAAGAGACCCAAATAGAGCATGATAGCATCCATATCATCTTTTTTAATAAACTCAAACAATTGCCGGCATGATAAAATAATGTATGTCAAATGAAGTAGGTACAAAAACTTTCAAGGTGCATTATTGTCTAATTGGTGATCCCTCCAAAAATTAGACCAAGTCGACTGGCATTGAAACCCTAAACATCACCTGTGTAATAATATATTCTATGTAGCTGTATAGAAAAAATAAGAAGAATGAGAAAAATAAAGGGTAGAAGGGATGGTGGTGACAGAAAATTGAGAGCATGGTGAGGTAGATGAAAAAGGAATGGATGAAGGTGAATGTTGAGAGTGGGAGGAGAGCAGAAGGAAGGGGGAACATAAGAAAAATAGAAAGAGAAGGAGAGCGGGAGGGAGGGAGCGCGAAACTATTATGGACTTGTGCTGTAGATGAACTTTGACGTTTGGACATGATATCAAAAAACATGACGCCGCTTATCAGCTCTACTAAAAGTGAACAAGTTGTAAACAAAAAGGTCCATCATATTTTTTTCTGTTCTCCTTAAAAAAAATTTCAGCAATTATTTTCAGATAAGAAATTTCATCAATTTTTTTTTCCAAAATATATATATAAACCAATGATATATAGATGATATGGTTCCAAATTTGTTTGAAATTCCATATTTCTTTATCTTGGCAGAAAGGTGGAAAAATTTCCCATCCCAGGTTATATAACAAGTAACAATAAACAAGGGAGTTCGCCATATATTTATTGTTATATTCAGCCGTTTTGGAAAGAATTTGGTACTATTTTTTAAAACATACATTAGCAGAGGAATTTGGAACGGCACATGTAACATCAAACATTAACATGTTTTACTCATGATTCAATTCATTAATTAAGAGGAACCCGAGGGACTCATCTGCCAGCTGTCAAAAAAGGGCATGTAAGTTTTAATTTGAAAGGAAGGTGAGGCTGCCGAATTTTTTTTATTAAGAATAATTATTATAATTAAATAAACTTATTTAGTAAACGAAAAATTCTTTTAATAATGATTGTAATTTCGTAGCGATCAGGGATAGAAAACGTCATTGGCAATTGTTAGAGATATGTCCTAGAATCCAATCATATCTGGCTACTTTTATGTTTTATGTCATTGATGATTTTATATCATTTGTTTCTTGATTTATTTGTTGACAGATCATTCAGGTTGAGGATCTGAATTATAGATCTCTATTTTTCATTTAGTTGTAAATGAGAACAATAAATCTAAAACGTCCATATTCTTGATAATTAACAAGGAACATTAATTATCAATAAGATTAGTATGCAAGTTAAGTGATGATTAAGTTCTATAAATCATAGGTTAAGAGTAACCAACTTAATTGAATATGTTTATGTTAATTGAACAAAGTACAGGACATGACCCAACGAAATAAATATATGGATTGTGTTTTGTGTCATTATTTATTTCATTATGATTTTGATTCTAAGTTTGAGATGTTTATCTTTTCCACATGAGGATAGGTTCAATAAATATCGTTTACCGCTGATTCCCGATAAGGACTGCTATATGGACTTTATTTATGTTCTCTTTGAATTGTGCGGGGAAAAGCTAATCATCAAAGATAATTGTATGTCCCTCATTAATTAACTTAATGAGTGACGATATTTGTTTGAGCCCCTTGATGGAGATAGATTGTTTGCTAGCAACTGATACAATTATCTCTAGATCAAGAAACATATAATCTGCAAAAATGACACATTCCTATCTTGGATTATACGATAATATCGTGTGACATAAGAATCAAAATAGAGGAATATATTTATTCTCTTATGCATGATTGAAATACTGTAGCAGTACACTATTTATGCGAATTGGGAATCATAACGTGTTGCTAGATACTGCTTATGATTATTGGAATTAAATAACGATTTAATTCCATGTCCAACTTAGCATAAATCCTCAAAGGGTCACACAGATCGAAATTTAACCATACAGTGCGTTAGTCATTTATTCGCATCAGTGTGTTTTGCGAAAATATGATAAGTTGATTAATTGATTATATACCGATATAATTAATTAAGTCAAATGGATCATATCGAAATGATTTAATGTATTAGCTAATCCCATAATAATTATTAATTAGTTAATAATTATTTTCAGTTCAACACAATTTAATATAAATATTTATATTAAATTAATGGGTCAATATTTATATATTAAATATATAGCCCAAATGTAGAGCAATTAATGGAGGGCCTAATTAATTGATTTAGGGATCAATTAAATAAGTGTGTAAAGTCCAAAAGGTCCATATTATGGCCGGCCTGGAAGGGAGGTGGTAGGTAGGTGGCATACTTGTAAATAGATGAAACTATTTGCTAATGTTTGAGCCTTATAAAAGGACCCATTTGGAGGCTCCTTAAAGCTCTCTCTCTCTTGCTCTTTCTTGACCGCCACTCATCCTCCCTCTCTTCTCTCTTTGGCCGCCACTAACGCACCTCCCCCTCCACCATTGCTCATGTGTTGAGCTCCATTTCTCCATTAATTAAAAGAGTTAATTAAGAAGACGAGAAAACTTGGGATTAGCCTAGACCTTCTAACTACTAGCATAGTTTAAAGGTCTTGGTTAATTTCGAGGTGGACTCGAGGTCGGTTTTGGATTGAAGGACGCACAGAGAGCACATCACCAACTCCTACGCCTTGGTTCAATTCCCGTAAATACGATTTTGCGGGATGTATAAACCTTAATCTCTTTTCTCTTGTGTCTTGTTGATTTGAGCACTTGATCCGTTTGTTACATGATATGTTACATGATATTTGTTGATTAATTAAGTATAATTAATCCTAAAAATAAAAAATTGTGCACTTTCTAATAGCAATGACGTTTCCTACATGTTTCAAACACTGGCGATTCCTCTTTGGTCCATTATTATTTTGTGAAGGTAAAATAAATGCACTGTTTATGAAGGTAAAATAAATCCATTATTACGAACCATTATTATTTTCCAATAGTACTATAAATTCACAAGTGCATAAAAAAATGAATCCATGTACTGGCTTTTGCTTGGTAGAAAGAGAACCACCAGGCCGAAATTATTTTAAATAGAAATTTACACCCTTAAAATTTTAATAGAAAAAATTAATTAAAATTTTTTTTAATAAGAAAAAAGTTCTTACGCGGTTTATAAAGGGATACACTCTCTTTTTTTTTTTACCCGTTTTATAACCGGGTAAAAAAGTTTCTTATCCTTTTATAAAACGGGTACGAAGGCTTCTCTCCTCCTTTACTTATTATAAAGTGGTACGTTCTCTCTCCTTTTTACCCGTTTTATAACCGAGTAAGAAGACTTCTTATCCTTTTATAAAACGGGTAAGAAGGCTTCTCTCTCCTCCTTACCTTTATAATAGTTAATTAATTAAGTAATAATAATTAATAATAGTTAATTAAGTAATAATTAATAATTATGGTAATATTTATAATTATTAATAATTGATAATAGTTATAGTAATAATAATCGTAAAATTATAATAATAACAATATTCAATAATAGTTATTATAATAATTAATAATAGTTTAATTTTTATAATTTATAGTTAATAATTAATAATAATTTTTTATTAAAATTAATAATTATTAATAAAAGTTAATAATAATTTACACCATTAATAGTTGCTAATCTTAATACTAACCTCAATATACCGCGCCAAACAACATTTACTAACCTTAAATTAGTACTAACCCCATCAAATCACTACCCTTACCAATAATTAATATTACAATAACTATTATTAAATATTATAAATATTACTATAAGTATTAATTATTATTATTATTATTTATTTTGAATTATTAATTATTAATTAATTTAATTCTTATTATATTAACTATAATTAATTACTAATTAATTATGCCAAACTTACACCACTAACCATACTAACCTTTATTTTACCAAACGCACCTTGTTGATGACTATTGGAACCAGTAACACTGTACTAACTAGAAGTTGCTCCTAAAATGTACTAGAGGGATAGAATGATAAGGGTAGCGATTTGATAGGGTTAGTGCTAATTTAAGGTTAGTAAATATTGTTTGGCGCGGTATATTAAGGTTAGCAACTATTAATGATGTAATTATTATTAACTTTTAATAATAATTATTAATTTTAATAAAAATTATTATTAATTATTAACTATAAATTATAAAAATTAAACTATTATTAATTATTATTATCATTATTATAATAACTATTATTGAATTCGTTATTATTATAATTTTACGATTATTATTACTATAACTATTATCAATTATTAATAATTATAAATATTACCATAATTATTAATTATTACTTAATTAACTATTATTAATTACTATTACTTAATTAGTTAACTATTATAAAGGTAAGGAGGAGAAAGAAGCCTTCTTACCCGTTTTATAAAAGGATAAGAAACCTTCTTACCCGGTTATAAAACGGGTAAAAAGGAGAGAGAATGTACCACTTTATAATAAGTAAAGGAGGAAAGAGAAGCCTTCGTACCCGTTTTATAAAAGGGTAAGAAGCCTTATTACCCGGTTATAAAACGAGTAAAAAGAAGAGAGAGTGTACCCCTTTATAAACCGCATAAAAACTTTCTTTTTATTAAAAAAAATTTAATTAATTCTTTCTATTAAAATTTTAGAAATGTAAATTTCTATTTAAAATAATTTCGGACCACCAGAGAAAAAACCGATATAGAAAAATATAAAGTAAACTGTAAAATGAAGAAAAAAAGCAAAGATGAAACGCCAGCCACCAGGGAAAAAAGCCGACACAGAAAAATATAAAGTAAACTGTAAAATGAAAAAAAAAACAAAGAGGAAACGCTATTGGCTGTTGCCGTGAAATTACTATCATTATTAATAGATTTTTCGATTTACTAAATAAACCTATTTAATTATAATAATTATTCTTAATAAAAAAATTCGGGGATAGCTGGATAGGAAAGGAAATAAGGGTGCGTTTGAATAAGTGTGGGAAAAAAAGAAGAAGGAAGAAGAAGTATTAGAAAGTGTATAACTTTGTAAAGAATTTAAATTGTTTATAATTTTTTTTCTTTTTCTTTTCTTCCAACGATCCAAATACACTCTAAATGGAGCCAGAAAAGCAAAGAGAAGGGGACCACAGTCTGATGGAAGATTGAGACTGATTGACTGAACCAACTTCTTTTATTATTAGAGGTTGCCAGAGGCATTTTATTAATGTATATTGGACTAGCTAGTGGTAGGTGATGGGAAGCACAGAAATTTCTCGCCGCATCGCAGCATGTGCAATGCAACTCCCTTGTGTTAGTCCCGTTTCATCGTTTACTTTTATTTTGATTGCTTTAAAGGTATGTAATTGTAAATAGTAATACCAGTAAAAACATTTTTTTTTAATCTAATGAAAGCCTACGGGCAGTTTCCATAAAAAAAAGCTCCCTTGTCAGAAAGAGCCGTAAAACTCTTCATCTTATCACGTGGTCGTACATGAATAATGACACCTAGCTAATTAATTCACGCCCATCAAAAACAATTAATTCTCATCATGTAACTTGCAAGAATGCTACAATATCCCAATATCCAACTGCCAGAACGGCCACGTGGCGAAGTTAGGATTTTGGACCTAAATACAGGGAACTAAATAGAATACACATACCAAACTGGGAGACTTTTGGACCTTCCATTGAATGCCTTTTGGCACTTCAACAGAATTTGCATTCCCAGGGCGAAGTTAGAATTTCGTGTTTAGGGTTTAGGATTTAGGGCGAAGGGCGAATCACAAAATATTATATAAACGAATCACCTAACGTGTGCGAGATTCGAGCTAATATATATATGCTACAAATAATTATTGAACTAATTATTTCATTTTATTTTAAGTTTTGACTTAATAAGATTCATTGGAGAGTAAGGAAGAAGACGATATTAGTTAGGAACAAATGTTACATGGGTCCTTATGCAATTTCGTAAGCTTCGTTATGCAATTCAAATCAAACACGATATGTTTAGCTGAATCCTTCAAATTTTTGAGATAAATTCCTAACTTCTTGTAATTTTTTTTTAATTACAAACAAGTATAATATCATATACATTTTTGTTTTCAGGTGGGTCCATGGACCAACCAAAGCATACATAGCTTAGCCAAACAAAAATGTATATGATATTACATAGCTTAGCCATATTAGGTACAGACATAGCTTTTGTATCTTCATATATAGCTCTTTTTTCTCCCACGAGTAGACCTGTCAATTATATGTACACGTATTAATGTATTAACGTTACGTTTATACACCACGGAACGTTAAACGGATGGGTTTTGGGTTACGTTGGGCCGACGGAACGTTAAATGAAAATGGACCGCAATTTACTTTATTATACGTAACGTAAACGTAAGGCCCAATTTCTGTTTCGTTTATTTCCGTGTTAACGCATATATTTCACACGGTTGGAATAGAATGAATTGTAGAGTATTAAGCAGAGACAATGAGGCTGGATAAGATCAGACAGTGACCTAACGCGTCGCTACTCGCCTCCTTCTCTCGCACGCCTGCTCCCACATCCCTTCTCTCTCACTCAATTCCCTCAGCGAAAACCCTCACCTCTCCCCCTTTTCCTCTCTGATCGCCTCTCTCGCCCTTCTCTTCTCTCTCTGGCACCAGCCTTGGACCTCACCGCCATTAAGTTTTCCTCTCTCCCTATCACTTCCTCTCCTCTCCTCTCCAAACCAAGACCCAACTGAGCTGTCATGCTCTCACACTACATCACTCTCTCTCACTCCACAATAGCTTCTCTCCTCACTTCGTAGCTGTCTATGGAGGCAATTTGTGGCAGCTGAATGACAGTAGTGATGGCGACAGTCGATGGTAGCGACCGAAGCTTCTTCTTTCCCTTTTCAATTTTTCCTTTGCCTTTGGAGTTATTTCAATTTGACACTTCTTCTCTCTCTTTCTCTCTTTTCCTTGTGTGGGGAATTGATTGAATAGTTAAGGCATGCACTCGATATATATGATTGATTGCTTGATAAATTGATTGATTGAGTGTTGTAATCGTGCATTGCCTCTATTGAACATGATTTGTCAACTGATTAATGAGATAATTGAAAGTTTACTTGATATAGTTTGCTAGTGCTTGAAATCAACTAAGTGCCTTTTTGTTTGTGATATGTGATGCTTGTTGTATGATGTCGAGGTCTTAAGAGGCAGGTATGAGCGTGGTACCAGCTTGGTATGGCTCTGCCATGCTTTCTGGTATGCTAATTTTTTGTGCCACGGACTTTTGTGTGAATTTTTCTGAACCAAGGACTTAGTTGCAAAGAATTTTGAACTAAATTTGGACCAATCTATAATTTCTGCTGTTATTAGGGTCTTTAGTATAAATCTAGAGTAGCTTAGTTAAGAGGAAAAAAACGGAAGCAATATTTTAACGTTTTTAACGTTTGTTCCGTTAAAACAAACGTAACATTAAGCGAAAGAAAAAACCTTTACGTTTAATAAATGAAACGTTAAACATAACAAAAATCATTTCCGTTCCATTAACATAACATTAAACGTAAGAGGTGATTTACGTGGACGTTGTTAACGTTTGACATGTCTACCCACGAGCCATATTTGGACTTATGTTCAAGTTAATTGTCAACTCGTTGAGAGTCCTCGATCTGTACGTATATATCACATTTTGTCTTTCGGAAAGCAAGAACTCCAACAGCAAATATAGCCCTTGAATTATTTTTCTAAATTTGAGTACCGATATAAGGATATTTCATATTTCATACACAGTATTCCGGCGATGGGCAGACTTCAGATTGGGTTAGGCCAGATAGAAGATGGATCATGTCTCATAGGGGACGGCTTGCTCTCATCAAATTTCTCAAAAAATCTGAAAATAGAAACGATAATTAATTCATTTCATTCCTACGTTGCATGAAATTCGAAGTTTTTTTTTTCACTTTCAAAACAATATGATATTTTCTGGCTTCTGCACATCCTCCAATGAACAAAAATTCTAGTGTTATGTCAAGCTGTGAAAACCCAGTGTCCATATTTAACAAAAACTATTTTTCGTAATTTTATCATCACTTGTCATCGTTAAACACAAAATGAACACATAAAACAGACAAGATAAACATAAAGATAATCAAAATAAACACTTACAAATGAATAAGTGTTGTCATCTCTTGTTCATATTTTTTTATGTATATTCAACTTATTTTTATTGAACTTATTTGTTTGTATGTGTTCACTTTAATCACTATATATGTTCACCTAATCTATTTTATGTGTTCACTTTCTATTTAACAATGGCAAGGGATGGCAACTGTTGATGGCAATAATCAATTTTCAACAAGCTTTTAAAAGACTCCGTTTTTTCTATTTTATCGCCGTTTTATCTTAGTTTTGGTTTATACCGTACTACCGTTTTATCTGTTTTATCACCACATAAACTGTTTTTTTACCGTTTTATCACCGATAAACGCTAAATCACCACCTAACGGTTAAACCGCATAAATCGCATTTTAAAACCTTGATTTTCGATAATTATATATGCATGAGAGTGGAAAGAGTCCAACATGTTGGACACATACACTCGTCTAACATGATGAAATTTTAATTTTTTTTAGATTAGAACTTCCGATCCAAACCACTCATATTGTTCTCCTTAATAAAATCGCTATGGAGACCAAATTTAATATTTTTTCAATTTTTTTAACTTTTTTTTAAAAAAATTTAGGATATGCTCAATCTAAAAGGTTATGGACCCTCCAATTTTGAAAATTCAGAACAAAATGGTAAAAAAATTTAAAAAAATATATAAAATTTGATTTTTAAGAATATTTTAATATAGAGATCACATCGAACGGTTCAGATCGATCATTTGAAATTTTAACAGTTGACGTTTCATATCGTAATTGGCGTCCTATATGTTGAATTCTAACATTACTCTAACTAGATATGTGCGTCGAGCTTCGCTCGACGATAATGGTATTTATTGTAAACAATATATGGGACATTTTGACATTAATTTTAATTTTAAGTATAAAGATGATTTTTAATCAATGATTTTAATATAAAAGAACTTATTTTTAAAGTATATTAACTATAAGAAGACAAATTTGATAAATTGATTTGCCCAAGAAAGAAAATTAATAACAATTTAAACATTTCGGTATTAATAAAAATTATTGTATAAAAATTTACCTTACTTCTAGAAGAACAAAATTCATCCCCACGTATTTTTTGTCTTCGAATTTGTCGCGGGAAAAATTTTTAGTGTCCGTACACGTATCACGTCTAGATTTCTATTTGAAAGTAATACGATATCTATTATGTTTGTTTTTATTGTAAATGTGAAATGGTTGATGAAAACTTAAAAAATTGTATTATTTATAGATAAAACTGTTAGGAAATCAAGTCGATGTAAAATTTTAATTTTTATTAATATTTAACAAGCAATTAAACACGCAGGATAAATGGATCTAGTTATTCAAGTAGTTAACACGTTAAAAGGAGATGCGTAGGAGGTTACCTCTTCCGAAATCGTATCCGAAAGGCTCGAATCCAATCTTTTGGAGTCGGTGGCGTGCTTGTCACCTCATGGTTGCCTCTGGTTGCCTCGAGTCCACCTAGGAGGTTAACCAAAGTTTCAAGACAAGTGCTAGCTTGTTCGATACTATCGCTAATCCCCTGTTTTTCCTTCGCGTGCGATTAACTGTTTAATACGTGGAAGGAAAATGCTCAACGCATGAGCTAGAGAGAGGAGATGAGGCGCACGAAAGAGAGGAACATAATTTCTTTCTTGATTGAGCAGTCGGCCAAGAGAAGGGAGGAGAAGGCTAGGGTTTTTCGCTGACTTGTTCCCAAAGAAACAATCAATATATATATGGAACATTTCCATATTTGCCATTCTCTCTTCCTATTTTCTCATGGACGAAAATGCCCTTCTAAATCAGGAATTTTCAGTTAACTGATTAACTAAAAGGCCAATCAACTCAATATAACAAATATGCGTTGAACTAACTTAATTATTAACATACTAATAATTAATTTAGAATTAGCATATGCATTATATTATTTCTATATGATCCATTTGAGTTAATTAAATATAACGGTTCATAATGGTATATAATTAATAAATCAACTTATCATATATTCGCAGTACTCGCTACTGCAAATAAACAAATAATGAATGTATCGTCAAAGTCCTATTTGTGTGACCCTTTGAGGATTTATGCTATGTTGGATATGGAAAATAAATCACCATTTATTTTCAATAATCATAAGCGGTATCTAGCAACACGTTATGATTCCCAATTCGCATAAATAAATATTGTACCAATACAGTACTTCAATCACGCAAAAGAAAAAGTATCTTACTGTTTTGATTTCTGTGTCACATGATATCGTTGTATAATCCAAGATAGGAATGTATCATTCTTACAGATTATACGTTTCTTGATATAGAGTTGATCGCCTAGTTGCGTGCATACGATCCAACTCCATCAAGGGGCCCAGTAGATATCATCACTCACTTGGTGAACTAATGAGGGACATACGGTTGTCTTGATGACCAGTTTCTCCCCGCACAATTCAAGAGAACATAAATAAAGTCCGTATAGCAGCTCTTATCAGGAATCAGCGTTAGACGATATTTATAGAACCTATCCTCATGTGGAGAAACTGAACCATCTCAAACTCAGAATCAAATACGTATGAAATAAATAATGACACATAACACAATTCATATATTTATTTCATTAGGTCATGTCCTGTGCTATGTTCTAGTAACATACACATATGCAATTAAGTCGGTAACTCCTTACCTATGATTTGTAGAACTTAATCATCATTTAACTTACATATTAATCTTATATGATAATTAATGTTCCTTGTTAATTATCAAGATTATGGACTCTTTAGAGATATTATTGTCATTCTGATGAATGATCCACAGAGATCTACAATTTAGATCCTCAACCTGAATGATCTGCTAATAATAATCTCTAGGAACAAATGATCAAGTATCATCAATAACATAAACTAATATAATAGCTACCAACTGATTGGCATCTAGAACATATCTCTAACAAAAACGTTGGCACCCTTTGATGGAGGAGGCATCCACTCGATTGCATCTTTTGACAATGCACTTTTTAAATTGCACCTTTTGAGGCATCAACTTAATTGCATTCTTTAGAAAGACATATATTAATTGAAACCCTATGAAATATATGTTCAAAGACACATTTTTATTAGCACCCATTCATTGAATAAGATTACATACTCGCATCCTTTCATTTGTTAACATTTAATTAACCTATTTATTATTTTTTAATAATAATATAAAATAAAAAATGACATTTTATCATACACAATCACACCCTTTCATTTCTTATCATTTAATTAACCTAATTATAATTTCTCAATAATAATTTAAAATGAAAAGGACACTTTATGATATATTTTCTCACCATTTTATTTATTAGCATTTAAGTAACCTAATAATAATTTTTAAATATTTATTTAAAATAAAAAGAATACATTACTATATTTACAACTATATATCTACACTTTAAAATGGAGATGAAATAATTATCTAGTTAGTGTAAGGCATCTTTTGGAATCCATTCATTGAATATAGACTACATGAACGCACATTATGATTTATTAATAATAATTCAAATAAAAAGAACAACTATTTATTTTACAAATAAGAATACAATTTTTTTAAATATTTACAAAAGTTTTAGATTGTTTTAAAAAATATTATAAAATATTAAAAATTGAATTGAATAAAAAAAATTTATTAAAAATATCAAAATTAATAAGTAAATTATAATTTAGAATTATAAATTTTAATTTATATGATTATAGTAACTAAACAAATAGGTGTGCCTATAGGTCTTGTGTAAAATTATTTTGGGTCCGTTGATAATATCCAATATCAAAATAAAAAGTATTCTAGTAAAAAAATAATATTTTAAGCCAATATTATTGTTAATTTTAAAGATTTGAATATTTTAAAATTTATATATGTCTATAAAATTGTTGGCCCAAATGCATAAATATGAAAAAAAATATTCAAAACAAATTCTTGTTAAATATTGAAATCGACATGATACAAAAAAAATAATGTATTGCATAAAAAAATTACCTTACTATCTAGTAGAGCAAAATTCATGCTCTATGTATTTTCCGTCTTCCAATCAGTTACAAGCCAAAATTTTCGTGACCCGTGCACGTATCACATTTGGATTTTCATTTGATAGTGATGTAATATCTATTATGTTTGTCGTTTTGTAAATGTGAAATGGTTAATGAAACTAAAAAAAAAATATTATTTATAGATAAAATATTAGCATCCTTTGGGGGAGGAGATACCCACTTGATTGCATCCTTTCGCGAGACACCTTTTAAATCGCATCCTTTAAGACATTATCTTAATAGGTATCTTTTCATTCGTATTTTTTTGAACCATCAACGTATCTTTATTATATGTAAGATTATATATACCCACGAGGTCACCACCATTCCGTGGATATCCGTTGCGGAAGAGCTAGCTGCTATGTTGCCTGGATACGGCAATTTAACACTATATCCCGCACCGGACACGTATCCGACACGGATTCGCGTGCGATACGTATGCGATTCGCACTGGATACGTCAAAGATACGGTATTGACACGCGTATCGGGAACTAGGAGAGCCGTATTGGATCAGAAACATTTAATTTATATTTATTTGGATATTGATATAATATATAGATAGGTAGAGGGATCACGTGCATTCTTAGGTAGAGGGATCGCGTGCACAAAGAATGGGACAACTGCCGTTGCTGCACAGCCAACTCAGCCACTGCCTTGCGTAGCTCAAGCATTATATAGTGTTCATATATAGGTTACAAATACCATGTGGGACTAGTATTTCATTTCCAAACCGGACAAACCACATTGCTTATTGGGCCTGGGCTTTAACCGTTCAAACAACTTGTTGGGAATGTTAAATTAACATTGTATTATTTAACATATACTATTAACAGTTTATAATATAATGCCTAAACTGTACCACCAATAACATTATGTTAATTATATTGTTAAATATAATATTATTGACGGTTAAATTTTTCAATATAAATTAAAAGATTATAATATAATGTTAATAACATTATATTAATAAAATATATAAATTAGTTTTTTTTATTACAACATATATAAATTACAAAAAAAATATTATTTTAATTATTTTATATATACAGCCGTATCCAAGTTTTTTGAAAAATATCGTATCCCCGCACCCGCATCGTATCCGATACGATACTCGCACCCGCACCCAAGTAACATAGGCTAGCTGTATATATATTTCTTTTTCAAAGCAATTATTAATTAAATCGACGTGTAACCCATCGCATATTATATTACTTTTATTATTTTATATGTAAGCAAGAGTTTAAAGAAGGATGAGTTCACCGGCACTAATAATTATTCAAATAATTCCCAAGGAAATGGATAACCATACCACGTATATTTTCATGGAGATTCGGTCAAGTGTACTATTTTTGAAAGCAGCTATTATTTAATTTTGGGGAAATCTCAATGCAATCATGTTAATTACTTATATAATATAATGCGTCGTGTAATCACGGAATTGCCGAGTGGACCACTGGAAGCTGGTCTACAATTTTGTTGGAATATAGTGCATACATAGTAGATTTTCTTTAACTGTACAGATCCTGTAATCAGGCTTTGGAGACTTATCGTGAATCCAGTTATATGAAATATCTATCATCCAAAAAAAAGGTTATATGAAATATCTCATTCAGTCATTCTATAGTTAGTACTATTATTTCCTTCCAATCATGTATAGGGCTGCCAATTCCACCGACTTTCGAGTGATAACCATGACGTCCGCTTGGGCGGATCACGTCATGAGAGAGCAAACAACGTGACGGGATAGAGAGAAAGAGGACGGTCAGCTTAATGAAATTAATAAGACAAACTTTATATAATTTTGTTTGGTTGTCGTGTCAACATACACCCATACCTATCCTATGATATTTCATAGCATATAAACAATCACATAATAATAAACATCTCAAGCATTGTTGTGGGTTTGTACGTATGGCTTGCATATTAGTTTCGTGGCATCTCCATGTAGCAAGACTAATATAATTCAAGTTCTCCTACTAATTATATAGATCATATCCCATAATTAATGAAAATAAATACATGCGAAAATATTTCTAATTCTCTCCTAATCCTTTCACATAAATTACATTAAAAATTAATCCAAATTAATTAATAATGGCATCAAAGGTCTTATACACAATCATTCACATGCATTCACACAATTACAACACACAAGACATTGAAATCTTGAGCCATACTAAACCCACGATCCTCCTACAAAACAAAGTTAGCTTATATATAATACACATGTTTCACTTGTTCCTAATTAACCTCATTAATTATAGTCTTTGTGCATACTTGTTGCTCGTTTTTTCAAATGCAAAGCAGACTTAACTTTAGTAACTAATTGTTTAAACCTTTTGAAATTTAATTCAACATTCTAAAACTGAAAGGATGATATTTATTGGAGTGTGCTAATTAACATTTCAACTAGTTGATTAATTAGAAATAATATTTTAACTAATTAAAATATCAAATTAATGGGATCCGATAAAATCCGAAATTTTTCGATCTCCAAAAATTATGAAATAAAGCATGCAAACTCCTTATCATTACTGTAACTACTACTAAAAAATTCAAGAAGAGATCACTTACCATCAGGGAGAATAAAAAAAGGAGAGATGCTAGAGTCCAATATATTGGACGGAAGGACTCCGTTCAATACGATCATATTCATGTTTTTAAATTTCAAATAATCGATCTAAACCGTTCAACATGTTCTCCATATTGAAAACTTATAAGAAACAAATTTTTATATTTTTTCGAAATTTTTTACTAATTTTTTTGGTATTTTAGAAAATCGTTGTTATTGGACGATCCATAATGTTTATATCATGAATTTTCAAAAATACCAAAAAATAGTAAGAAAATTCGAAAAAATGTGAAAATTGGTTTCTTGTAAGTTTTAAATATGAAAAATATATTGAACGGTTCAGATCAGTCATTTGAAATTTAAAAATGTGAAGCTATCATATTGGACGGACCCATCCATCCTATATATAGGACACTAGCATTTCTCTAAAAAAAGACAAATTCTGATATTGTGAGCGAAACACCGTTATCGGATTTTCTGTTTTTCATCTCAATCTTTTGGTTTGTAGGATCATCTTCCAAACAGTTTTCATGCAAGCAATTTCCATAAAAAATCTAGTATATGCAATTGGATACCTATCCATGAAAAGGAAACTGACAAGGTCTATTCAAAATCATCAAGTTAAATGCCATACAAGCAACTAGTCTTGTTCTGAAACAGACGAACGACCAAAAAGTTTTAACCCAGTTGAAGTATCAAACCTCTATAAAAAACCTTGAAACTAATTTTCATAGATTCATAACTTAAATTATAACAACTCTATGCAAGCACTTTTCCATAAAAAGTTTCTCAATAAATAGAGTTTATCAAAATAATCAATTTATTTGAAAAACCAGATCTGACGACTTCTTCTCTTTTTACACTTGAACATCCACATAAAATCCGAACCATGCAACAAAAATTACATATTCAGAAAGAACATTAAGTCTAGAGTATTTCTAGCCAAAAGTTATAGGTAGCTATTTAAAAAAAATAAGTCCTACAAGCCATAAACACAAAACTATGCAGACAAAAATTGGTTCAGTGCACCGTTATCGTTTAATTCACCAAAAATTCATAACATGTTAAACAATATGAAACTAGCGCCAAAAGGATCACAACTCTCAGATCTATACCCACCAGTAAGAGAAAAAAATGCCAGAAAGCTTTACACTATGAAAAGCAAGCAACAATGAAGAAATACATTTTTATCCAGAACAACAAGCACACACATCACTAATTAACTTAGTTAATTACTAATTTCTCATCTAATTATGTGCTAAAAATTTCAAATAACAACCTGGCTCTGATACCAATGTTAGAAAGTGTTGCTATGATCAATTTTAATTTTATTACTAATTAACAACAATTAAAAGAACAAGCAACAAGAGAAATTAGTCATTTAAGCAATTTAACACAACGTGAGAGTAGGAGGAAGGTTTACCTCTTTCAATATCGCAATTAGAAGGCTCGAATCTTTTCTCATGGAGTTGACGATGTGCTCGTCACCATCACCACCATCTTGGCCTCGAGTCCACCAAGGAGTTAACCACAAATTCAAAGTTTATGCTAGTAAGTTTGAGTTCAAGGCTAATCCCTTCCTTCCAATTAATTTGCAAACTTAATTATATCCGAAATTATTTTATATAAGAAATCAGACGCAAAAAATTTTAATAAAAAGAATTATTATTATTATTTTTAATAAGAGGAAAGTTCGAACGCGTTTTATAAAAAGGTAGAGTATCTCTCCTTCGTACCCGTTTATAAAATGGGTCGGAAGGCTTCCAACGCGTTTTATAAACAAGTAGGAAGGAGAGATATTCTACCGCTCCAGATACGACTTTGAGGCTGGTCAGACCTTCCTACCCGTTTATAAAACGGGTTGGAAGCCTTTGAACGCGTTTTATAAACTTGTTATTAGTTTTTCATATTTTTCATTCAAGCCGCAACATTTAACTTATAAAAAAATATTTTGCAACAAGATTCCTACTTGTTTCATATTTACAAAATTCTCAAATTTTTATTTTCAATTAAAGATGTATTAAATAGATATAATAAATATATTACACATATTTTATATGCATTTAATTGCACATATTAATTTTTTTGAACATGTGTATAATATCATTTTGTTTGAATAATTATTCGCCGATGACCCTGTATTTTTACTATTTAATTCTACAAATTTATTTTTTGCATTGTAGTCTCTCCAATTTGTTTTATTTACTAAAGGATAAAATAATTATTCAATTATGTAAAATGTTGTTGTTCTTATTTTACCTTAATAATTAAATAATATTTTATGTTAGCCTCTATATGTAATCAAATAATATATAATATGGAAATAATTAAAATATAAATTTTTAATTAAAAGATTTTGAACATTAAAATTTTAAACAAACATAACTTTTGATAGGAAGGTCCGTTTGGAACAACTATGGACCTCCAAAATCCACTTTGAAAGGTTGCAAACCTAAAAACCACTTTAAACTACTAAAAAAATTTTAAAATCATAAATTAATTATTAAAAAGAGAAATGCAGTAAATCAAGTGACTTTCTTGATAGTTATTCTTATAGTTTTTCTTTTTCGTCTCAGTAAAACATCAACCTCGTGTGATTCCTTTCTAACGCAATCCAGAAAGTGCTTCCTTGATCATGAGACTCGACATGATTGTTTAATATATAATATGGAAAAAATTATTCAAACAAACTGATATTATACACATGTTTAAAAAAAATATGTGCAATTAAATGCATATAAAATATGTGTAATATATTTATTATATCTATTTAATACATCTTTAATTGAAAATAAAAATTTGAGAATTTTGTAAATATGAAACTTGCAGAGACCTTGTTGCAAAATATTTTTTAGTAAGTTAAATGTTGCGGCTTGAATGAAAATATGAAAAACTAATAATACGTTTATAAAACACGTTCAAAGGCTTCCAACCCATTTTATAAACGGGTAGGAAGGTCTGACCAGCCTCAAAAGTCGTAGCTGGAGCGGTAGAGTATCTCTCATTCCTACCCGTTTATAAAACGTGTTGGAAGTCTTTCAACCCGTTTAATAAACGGGTACGAAGGAGAGATACTCTACCCTTTTATAAAACGCGTTCGAACTTTCTTTTTATTAAAAAAATAATAATAATTCTTTCTATTAAAATTTTTTGCGTCTGAATTCTTATATAAAATAATTTTGGTAATTATATGGATCTATACTCAACACATGAGCTCCTATCAAATAAGAGTGGATGAGAGCAAGGAAGAGAGTAAAAAAAATCTCTTCTCTTGAGAGAATTTCGACCAAGGAAGAAGGAGGAGAGAAAATGGGATGGAGGCTAGGCTTTCTCTCTCCAAAAGTGGTCTTTTTATAGACCAACAACTCTCCAAAAAAATTACAACTAACTTACAACTATGTCATCACTAGGCCAGCCATAAAATGGACATAAATGGACTCCATCAGTTATTTAGTTCGTCTCTAGTTCAATTAATTAGAAGTCTAATTAATTACTTTAAAGTTGGACTTTTAATTTACCATTTAAACAAAGGCCCGTTACCTCAAATTAATTACTTTAATTAATTCATGTTGAACAAAATTAATTATAAACATCTTGTTAATTATTTAGGGATTAGCATATACATTAATTTATTTTTATATGATCTTTTTGAGTTAATTAATTATAACGGTTCGCAACGGTATATAATTAATTAATCAACATATCATATTATTGCATTCAATAATGCAACCAAAAATAAAATTCACGTGTGGTCTCGTCCTATTTGTGTGACCCTTTGAGGATTTATGCTATGTTGGATATGGAAAATAAATCACTATTTATTTTCAATAATCATAAGCGATATCTAGCAACACGTTATGATTCCCAATTCACATAAATAAATACTGTACCAATACAGTACTTTAATCCTGCATAAGAAATGAGTATCTTATTGTTTTAATTCCTACGTCACATGATATCCTTGTATAATCCAAGATAGGAGTGTGTCAATTTTGCAGATTATACGTTTCTTGATTTAGAGTTGATTGTACAAGTTGCCGGCAAACAATCTAACTCCATCAAGGGGCCCAGTAGATATCATCACTCACTAGGTGAACTAATGAGGGACATATGGATGTCTTGATGAACAGTTTTTCCCCGCTCAATTCAAAAGAACATAAATAAAGTCCGTATAGCAGCCCTTATCAGGAATCAACGTTAGACGATATTTATAGAATCTATGCTCATGTGGTAAAACTGAACCATCTCAAACGTAGAATCAAACACGTATGAAATAAATAATGATACATAACACAATTCATATATTTATTTCATTGGGTCATGTCTTGTGCTATGTACCAATAACATACACATATGCAATAAAGTTGGTAACTCCTTACCTATGATTTGTAGAACTTAATCATCACTTAACTTGCATACTAATCTTATATGATAATTAATGTTCCTTGTTAATTATCAAGATTATGGACTCTTTAGAGATATTATTGTCAATGAATGATCCACAGAGATCTATAATTTAGATCCACAACCTGAATGATCTGTCAATAATAAACTCTAGGAACAAATGATCAAATGTCATCAATTACATAAACTAAACTTGAGTCATTAAAATATTGACTTTTTGGACATAACTCCAACAATCTCTCACTTGGCCTAGAGTCGTCAATAGTGACTTCTAGCAAGTGAATAATTGAGAACGATGTCATATATCTACATCAAGGTTTTAATATATGGGTTTTGCGGTATAACAATACAGAGTTGATATAGTGATTCGGTGTTATATCGGTGATATAACGAAGAAAAACGGTGTATATAAAAAATATAATTATACTACTAGCCTATCTTATCAGTTACTTGAAAAATAAAAAAAAAACTAACAAGTCAAAAAGCAATAGACAAAATCAAAGTTTTAAATGTTAAACAAATTAGGGCTTGATATGGATTTATATTCAGAAAAAAAAATTGTAAGTTCAATGACCGATCTAGTTTTTCGTCGCCAAATGCAAAATTTTTAAATCATTTCGCCGATTTTTTAGAAATATAATGCTAATGTTATTTCGTTCTTGGTTGTTGTAACGTTCATGCGTTTTGCTCCAAAATTCTATTATTTTAGTCACAACGGTGTTATTTCGGTGAAATTTAAAAGCTTGATCTACATATATATACATGTCTCGAACCTCAAAAGGAATAATACGCTTAAAGCTTGCATCTCTTATACTGCTCAAGGTAAAGGTTAAGTTAGAGTGTTCGCTGTGTTCGCGAACCTATCCAATTTTGTTTGACCATATATATATATATATACACATACATACTCCTATACATATGTTCTTGATAATCATCATATGAGATTAAGTGATATTGTCATAGATCATAATTGGATCACCAATTTAATATTGGGTTCTTCAAGTTTAGACTACGGTTCAAGATGCAAACCATATTAGCTTGACTAAGAACTTTTTGATCCAAACTATCATCTTTCACTGCTTCACAAGTTGCTATGTATTTTGCTTTGGTGACGGAAATGTTGTAATATTCCATCTAGAACACTTTCTAAAATTTACAACACCACCTTGAAGCAACACATGTAGCTCAATTGTGATTATATCAATCAAATAATAACATCAGTGTAACAATTTACATGAGCTCTTTTTCATCATAACAGATGAAAATATTTTTTTCTCATAAGATACTCGAGAATATCATTTGATTATTGTCCAAACGTGTTTTTCTTGTATCTACTTGACAATTTCTTGTCACATTTCTTGGATACAACACATTGGGGCATGTGCATAAATGATGTACATAAAGAAACTCGTAATGAAATAATGCTTGAACAATTTCATACACTTCTTCTCGAATTGAGCTGCAATAAACCGAGTTAAACTCAAGTTATATATCATACGATGCGGTTTGACATCCTTTATTGGAGTCTACCTTTCATATTTCTAGAACACTTCGTCATAACATGCACATTTGTTTCAAACCTAGCATCCGTCATAATCTATTTCTATAGATTTTGTTTCCTAGAATTTAGGTGATCTTGCCCAAGTTCTTAATTGAGAAAAATTCTCCAATGAGATCTTGACAATTTTCATTTCTTTTACGTTATTGTCAATTAATATCCAGTTATCTTGTACAATACAAATAACACAATTATGCTCTCACTGAATATCATGTCTATACATGAGTGGATGCAATGAAAAGGTGCTATGGGTGAATACCATGTGCAAGTGTCATGAAATGGTGCCCTGACCGGATGCCACGAAAGAATTCCATGAGCATATGCATTGAAAGAACTTGATGGAAACATATGTAGTCTATAAATAAATAGGAATTATTGAAATTAGTTTGATAGATGTGTGATTGTGAAAAGTTGCATTGAGAAGATGCAATGAAAAAATGCCATGTGCGGATGCAATGAAAAGGTGTCATGGATAGATGCCATGAAAGGGCGCCATGAGCCGATGCCACGTGTAGATGTCATGAAAGGTGCTATGAGCGGATGCCATTAGCAGTTGCATTGAAAGAGTTTAATGAAAACATTTGTCGTCTATAAATAAGATTGATTGAGACTTTGAGAAAATCTTAGAAAAATTCAAACTATTTTTTTAATAAAAAAATGGAGCATTATTTATAGATAAAACGTTGATACATTTTGGTGAAAGAAACATATATATTTGATTGCACTCTTTGGCGAGACACCTCTTAGATAACACCCTATGGTCACCATGTCAAAATATGCACCTTTGCAATCACATCTTTTAAAGCTTCAACTTGATTGCATCTTTTGGCGAGACATATTTCAAATGACACGTTATGAAATATATATTATAGACACATTTTCATTCGCACCCTTTGGGTTCATCCACGCATCTTTATTATATGCAAGATTATGTATTAATAATACATTGTGATCTAATTATTATTATGTATTAACAATAATTAATTTTTATTAATTACAAATTATTGTTAATTATTAATTATTACAAAAATTAATTATTTTAATTATTATGAAATATTAATAATTAATTTTAATTAATTATTATAAATATTATTAATTATTTAATATTTAAAAATTATTAATTATTATTATTATTATTAATTAATATTACTTGTTCATTATTATTATTTTATTATTATTAATTATTTGTTAAATATTAAATATTAATATTAATTATATTTAGGGATATTGTTGGAAAAAAATTAAAGAGGACTGATGCATAATTTATGCAATGTTTTTAGGTGTAATAGGAGCCGTTTGGATCGCTTAGGAATAAGAGTAATAGCCTATTTCTTGGCAGAAAATATTAGGAAGTGTGTAACTTTGTGAAGAGTTTGGATGGTTCGGAATAAATTTCCACCTAGGAAGAGGCTATTCCTCTTATTCCTAAGCGATCCAAACGGCCCCATAAATTAAAGAAGCCTCGTTTGGATTGCTTAGGAATAAGGAAGAATAGGTTTTTCCTAGGAATAGTTTCTTCCTAGGCATCCAAACAAGTTAGGAATAAGTTAAAGAATAGCTTCTTCCTAGGAATAGGTTCTTCTTTTGAATAGCTAAATAAAATTAGCTAATAGCTAAATGAAATTATGTGTGCTCTTTAATTAGTACTTTATTTAATATTATAATAATTTTTAATAATTTATTTGAACTAATATTAATTTGCTTATTCCTAACTCACGATCCAAATAACATTTCTTCTTCCTAGGAATAGTTTTTTCCCACTCTTCCCAAAGTACACACTTCCCAATGTTTTCTTCCTAAAATCCTTATTCCGTAATTATTCCTATACCATCCAAACGAGCCCAAAGATTAAGTTATACACCTCTTAATTCACAAACAAACTGCCCCTCCGATTCAGAATTCAAAGATATTGTTGGATGTCATGTGATCATGTCAATCAGATTTGGAGTGGCTCAAAGTTAAGTAGTGTCCTTGGAGTGACTCAGAGTTAAGTAGTATCCTGTCCCTGGTGGACAAGTGTCTCTCCTCTCTATTATGACACATCGCGCGATGCGGAGCTGCATTCTCTGGATGGTCATTCATGGATGGTTTTCGATCTCAGCCGTCTGATTTAATCTCAACGGCTATAAATGCCCCGGCGATGCTGTGTCTCTCTATTGTGCAAAAATTTGTCTCCTCCAATCTTCACCGAACTAAATAGGAAGAAAGAAAATAGTACATTTTTTTTATCAATCAGAGTTATAACATTTTAGCAATTACTAAAAATCTGTCACAGAAAAATAATTATTATTTTATTTTATTTGAAAATAATGGAATAAAACTAACTTTCTGTTGTTTTATGATGGTATATACAAAATATGTTATTTTTAATGCCATATTTGAAATTTCAATATTTTGAGTGGCATACAATTTTAATTTTTCACATAAAAAATTGTAATGATGCCTCGAGATCCATACCCATTTGTTAGCCAAGTTGAATTTATAATGTTTCTAATTTTGCTGAAACCACCTCCTCGCGCCCATTAAACTATTTGTAACTTGTAAAAGATGGATCATAAATTATTATTATTAATGGCACAGTTCCCTTCTCATGGATTACGAAGCTTGAGCGCTTGGAGTGATGCGTCTTTTAATTGTAAAAAAAAATAAAAAAAAAGAATGGTGCTGTTGAATGGGATCTTATGTAATAGAAACTTATTACGTAAGCTTAATGGACATGTTAACTTGTTTAGATATCATGTCCACGTATCAAAAAAAAAAAAAATCATGTCTAAAAAAAAAAAAAGTACAAATGGTTCTGTTTGGATACCGTGTGGGAAGAAGGAAAAAAGAAAGAAATTTATTATAAACAATCCAAACTCTTCATAAAGTTACACACTTCCCAATACTTCTTCCCTTCTTTCTTTCTTCCCACACCTCATCCAAACGGATATGAAACAAAAAACGTAACAGCTTGAAATCCACTAAAACAAAAGCGGGTGCAACTCCAATTATTAAAGCTAAATTACTTGAGAGCAAAGTTAATCCTTATCCTGTCGAGTTTTGACAAGATATATATTCAACCGTTAGAGTCGAATACAAAAGTGTTTAAATTTCAAAATTACATTCTACAAAAGCCGATGCATGTTAAGAATCAGACGGACCCAAATGAACGGAAACTGTCTAAAGTCATGTCATCTCATCATCAAGAACGGAAGCTGTCTAACGATTTCATCAATTGAAAAAGTCGATAGTGAACTTTGCTTAATTAAAAATTTAGTCATGAATCTGAAATTAATAACTTCATATATAAAAACTTCTTGCAAAAATGAAAAACCATCATCTGTTTCGATTCATTCCTAAAAGGTGGATTGTTTCCCGGGTTATTTTAAGAGAGCGCAAGCGCAAGCTAACTACTTTATACGATCCTGCTTTTAATTAAGTTTTTAGATCTCCGTAACGTTAGAAATGGCGACGAAACAAGATGTTTTGTTAACCGTTTTATTTCGGTGATAAAACTGACTTTTTTTTTGTTAATCGTTTCTCAGGGCTGAAACAGTCAAGATTGACATAATTTATGCTATTTTACGATGTGATGAAATCGTTTCGTTGATCGTTTCGCTAAGTCAAACGAAATCATTTTTTCTTCGTTGACCGTTTCGGCCCTGCGAAACAAAACGTAGTTGCGTAAATTTGTTTCCGTTTGCAGCCCTATTATTTTTTACTTTTTAGAGTTTTTATCATTGGAACTTGGAAGTAAAGAAAAAAATTCATTCAATTCAAATTAAAAAGGAGATCAGCGCAGAATGATCGAGACTCAGATTTTTATTCGATCTTGTGTTGTCAGAAGAGGCATGTGTATGGGTAAACTTGTATAGGGTAGGTGAATAGAAAGCACAAATTAAATTGGTGGCTTAGTTTACAACAATAGTGGCTGCCCGGTCCCCGCAATACCTCACAAGTCACATCATATGCAAGTGGCAACAACACGTGGTCCAACTGCCCTGTGTGCCTGTGGGCCGTGTCCCATTTAACCATTTATTCACACTGTCGTAGAAATGAATGGCGTGCCAAATTTGTACCATCTCAAGCAATTCATTAATTTCTCACGTCATGTTGCCACAGGGAAAACCAATTGATCCCCGCATGCAGCAGAGGGAATTAAGTGGATGTATGTAGGGCTGTCAATTTCGCTCCGTTTCGAATGTTTACGTTCCGTCCGAAACGAAACATAAACGCAAGAGATTTTGGTTACGTTTCAACATCTGCAACATAAACGGAACGGATCACTGTTTCGTTCAGGTGGACAGAACGTAAACAAAACAGTCTATTTACGGTTTCGTGGGCTAACGTTATTCCGTCCGAACTTGAAGCCCATACTTTGCAGCCAATTCTGAGGCGAAGAAATAGATAGAGAGAAGACCTAGCGCCACTTTCGTACTTCTCTCGCCTCAGTCGCCTGTCTCTCTCGCTCACTTCCACTGCGCCGCTCTCGTCCTTCTCTCCCTGTGTCTCTCACTCGCAAAAACCCAGAAGCTCAGCCCCTTTCCTCCGATGCGCTCCCTGACAGACCCCACCTCTCGCCTCTCCTCCACTGTCTCCCTCTCAAACCCTCAGTCGTGACTAAACTCATCTCTCCTCCTCCGTTACTTACCTGTGTGAGGGAGAAGGCATGATGGCAGTGAGAGATGAGGCACGATGGCTGTCAATATGTTATGTTACCTCCATCACCTCCTCTTTCCTCCTCCACCTCTCTCTCTTACTGCCGATCTAAACCCTAACAAAGAATTGTCAAGAACGGCGGCACATCGTGGCACCAACGAGAGTTCTTTCAACAGCAACCTGATAACCTAACCTAGCAACATGGTTTGTTAATACAGGAAGACAGAGGTGCGATGGCGCAGAGGCCTGCACGAGTACTGATGTGTGCAAACTAATACCCTAATTGTTACTAAAATGTACCGCAAGCGTACGGTATATCGTTGGATATGGTTAGGGGTCGAACCACAAGGACGGATTAATTGAGTATTAGGCTTTCCCTTTCACAAAATCTAGACAATCAAATAAGATGTTTTGGTTTAAAAGAACAAGTAACAAAAGTGAACAACTAAAGTAAAACCATAGAAAGACTATTTTTGGTATTTTGGTAGTGAAATATAGTATAAAAGAGTCCTAGGATTTCAGTTATCACCTTAGTTAGGCTTCGGGCTGTCAACGTCCGTGCTGTCGCACGAAACGCTGACTCGTGCTGCACCAGACTGGCCCTGTGCGACCCGCACGGGATCTCATGCGACCCGCACAGGTAGTTTTGGAGCTACACGACCCTTAGTTGATGGTGCAATACATGGTGAATTGATCTTTAACTGGTATGGGACAGATCTAGCCGGACTTGGACTCCCTAGACCTCAGCCGTCGCATGTTGGTCATGGTATCGTGACACGGAACTTAGTCTAACAACCCCCATTAGGCTAATTAACCCTCACTTTCGCTTGTTGGCTTAATTATCCTAAGTTCACAAGTTAGTTTACAAAGGTATCTAACCGACTTTCGCCTAATTAGAAATCTTCCCCTTTTGGGGTACCAATTGGTCACCTTTCGGCTCCTAACCTACCTCAAGTTGCCTACTCAATTCAATCAACTAGTCTACACCTTTGACCAAGATTAGGTGTGCGCATTCACCTAATAGGAGGTTCAACACAATTCATCGAACACATAGCAAGCATAAGCAATAAACAACCAACAAGTAATATACCATAGAAATCAATCATCCATACATCACATCAATCCTAACTTTGGTTCAAACATGACCCTAGAACAAGATAAACTAGCTAAGCATAATAGAAACACAAGCAAAAGACAAGAAGAGAAACGATACAATCTCCATGACCAAAGAGAAGAAAGAAGGAAGGTAAAGCCCATGTTCAAGCCTCTTCATCGCCTCTGGACTTGAGATATGGCCTCTTGGGTCGAACGGCGGTGGAACGGTGGTCGAAACGTGGCTCGCTGGGTGGAGAAACTCTCTGTGAGGGTCGCACAGGGTGGCTGTGCGGGTCGCACGGGAGAGGTGGAGTGGTGGATCTGGAAGGTTTTCGTGGAGGCGCCGCCCCCAAAAGGAGGGAAGAAGGAATGCCCTAATTTCGGGGTTTCGGGGGCTTTATATAGCCGCAAAATTAGGGTTCGAAGTCACGTGCGGGGTGCATGGGAGTTTGGTGCGGGTCGCATGGGCCAGGAATGAGTCGTTTGGCCCATGTCGCTTGTCTGGCACGCGGGCTGGGTGCTGTGCGGGCCGCACATGATTCTATTCAGGCCGCACGGGATCAAATTCTTCACGTTCTATGCTCCAAACTACACCAAATTCCTCCAAGTTCCTACAAAATGAATATAGACCCAAGAAGTACCAAAATCCTACAGAAATAAACTAAAACACGCATAAAACAAAGGTATTGAGTTGCGATTTAGGTTAAAGTCCGGTGAAAACATGTATATAAATGTGTGATATCAATTACCCCAGGAAACCCTAGATCGAGAAGCTTCTTCAAGCTAGTATGAATCAAGATCTGTGCTGATGAATTTCACCGAGCTGGTATGAATTCGCTAGACACTGTTTTTTGCTTTCCTGTTATCAACTTCTTTTGATCTTTTTGCGATTCTTGATGTCAGATTGTGGGTTATTTGTAATAAAACTTTTCAGATTGCTGTTTCATAATTCTGGCATTTTTTCAGTTTAGCTTTCTTTTTGAAATTGATTCTAAACTCTATAGTTGGTATCGTTTTTGGTTCGAGTGTGGTTCAGTCAGTTTTGTTGTATTGAACTTTTTCTTTTATTAAATGGAATACTTAAATTTGTGATGTAATACTTATGTGATTTGTGATAAACTAATACACTGATATACCGATTCAGTGCTATTCAGTCACTTTTTTTTCTTCTTCTGTCTAATTTTGTGATATGTAATACTTAAATTTGTGATTAGTGATATATTGATATACTTGTATGTAATACTTAAATTTTTTTATTTTTATTTGATGTTGGTAAGGACTGGTACATGACATGGTACCAGAGTTAGCTATTTTTTCTTTTTGGGCTCTATAATTTTGTTTAATTTCAAAAATGAAACCTAATGGTGTAAAAAAATTTGTATTGTGATTTGTATTAACCAAGGTTTTAAAATGCGATTTTTACGGTATAACGGTACAGAGTTGATATAGCGATTCGGTGTTATATCGGTGATATAACGGAGAAAAAACGGTGTATATAAAAATATAATTATACTACTAGCCTATCTTATCAGTTACTTGAAAAATTAAAATATAAAAAAAAATTAACAAGTCAAAAAGCAAAATAGACAAAATCAAAGTTTTAAACGCTAAACAAATTAGGGCTTGATATGGATTTGTATTCAATAGAAAAAAAATTTGTTAGTTCAATGACCGATCTGTTTTTTCGTCGCCGAATGCAAAAATTTTTAGTTATTTTGCCGATATTTCGGAAATATAATGCTACTGTTATTTCGTTCTTGGTTGTTGTAACGTTGATGCATTCTGGTCTAAAATCCCGTTATTTAAGTCATAACGGTGTTATTTCGGTGAAATTTAAAAGCTTGGTATTAACTCAAAAAATTGATGTCATTTCAATGGTAACAAAATTTAATGTTTGTTCTGTTTAATTAGACGGAACATTAAACGAAAATTTTTTTAGTTATGTTTTATTAACGTAACATAAGCAGAAAAGATTTTAGTTACGTTAATTATAACGGAACGTACACGGAAGTTGCTATTTCCGTATACGTTCTGCACGTTTGACAGCCTTAGATGCATGTATTAATGTATAGAACTATAGAATACTTCTACTTCTACATGTGTACATACCTTCATTCGCATACAGCCAGGTCTGTCCTGCCCATACCACCATCTTGGTATGAAAATTAATTATGAGTTGGCCAGAATATTTTTATATTCCTTTCTCGTTTTCTTACAAGTAAAAAAGTTATAGATAAACATATATATCAAGAAATGAAATCTAGTCCCGCACGGAATCGTGCGGCGCACAAATTACAGCCGTATGATTTAATCTCAATTGCAAAGGGAGTCCCGTGTATGTAACCAGATTGATAGACCCGAACCGTCTAGATCAGATCGGACGGTTCGTAGACTGAGCTGGACGGCCCCGCAGGGGAACAGATAAGGATTCTATATACCAGTACCATCAAACGAGCCAACAACACGTGGTCCAACTGCCCTGTGTCCCATACTCCCATTTATTCGCATCAAATCAAAGTATCAAACTGCAAAAACCCCATCAAATTCCCATTTATTCACAAGTACGGGACACGGTTTAACTCGCATCATCTTCTTGAAGCGTTGCGGATTATTTTCTAGGCCTGTATTGCATATATACTTATCCTTGTGCCATTTCTATGCCGTTGGTACGTGCCACGTACGAGTGGTATAATTGTCAATATTGTCATCTTCAAAAAAATAATAACTCGTAAATGCTCATCATTTAACTATTTTGAATTGAGTATAATATAATAAGGAATTCTAAACCCTACTGCTAATCTCAAAATTGTGATAAAAATTGGGTCAAGTGAAGAAAGTAAGAAACACGTTCAACACTGTCAAGTTGATGACCTGTGATTAGCATTAACAAACAGCGTCCCACCCATGTTTTTACTCAATTAAAATAGTCCACTTAAATGAATTTCTCAAATACTCAGATTTAAACCTTATAACGCACTTTTATTCTTAAACCTCCCCCTAATTCTCAAACCTTATAATGCATTTTTTTATTCTCAAAATTGTGTATGAAGGTTCACCGCTGGGAATAATTAATTGTGTATGAAGGTTCACCGCTGGGACTTCTCCAAGCCATCTTGCGGTAATACACGTTCTCAAGATTCTACTAAATATATTATATCAAAAAGGATAAAAGAAGAAGCAATGGCAGAAGATAAGTTTAGTTTATTTTGAATTATTGTGAAATTAAAGTTGAAAATTATAACGCATCCGGAAAAGAGTTTTTAAAATTTGAAAGAGAATTAAAAGAAAAAAAGCTTGAAAATGCATTAAAACAGAAAGGATGAAAATCAACAAGAACAGTTGTACTAATCAATTACTAAAGCTAGCTAAAACTACTTAACGTAAAGTTAATCCTTTTGACAAGATCTTCAACCGTTAGAGAAAGCTCCTCATCAACCTACATTAAATGAACAATAAAAAGAATTTAATTAATAATTAAAATGATATAAGTGAGAAAGAATGATCAATGTTCTTTCTTCCGGAATAAAAAAAAACAAAAAACTGAAGTGCAATACTAGAGAGAAGGAATTCGTGCTGACTTGCCTTTGCAGTGATGGTCATGTCGATTATAGAACTTGTAAATGGTACCACCGACGTAGTAACAATGGTTAGTCCAAGATTTTCAATTTCAGACATTGCCTTCCCCAAAATTCCTTTCTGGCTATCACAATGGATTTTGATGAGAACAGTCTGTTGAGAAATCCTGACCTCTATCTCAGGCAAAGTCCCCTTATTCGATGGCACATCATGCAATGAACTTTCAGCGCAAGTAGATGAGTTACATTCATCGGGAGACGATTGTGATTTTTTTTCAACATCAGGCTGTGGGACTGCTTTAGGGAGACTCTGAGCTTCTAAGGTTTTCACCCTCTCTTGGAGTTGCTTAACGTACTTGATAGCATCTTCCAAAACAGAAGCTTTATCCATCTGTGAAATAATTACATTTAATACCAGTAATTTAATACATCTGCATTCTCAAAATTCCACTCTCTCTCTCTCTCTGTTTTTGTAAATAAAAAAATTAACTTGCTCAAAGATGGATAATTGATTTCCTCTAATTAATGTGTCATCCATCTGTCATTTTATCAATTGATTTTGACAATAAAAAAAAAAGATATGTTATCTCAAATGAATTAAATAGCAGATTACATAACGGTCCATATATAAAATATTGCATCATTTTGCATGTAGTTCTTAATTTTTGAAAAAATATCATTTAAAGTATTCAAATTATCTTCCACTTGTGCGACCACATTCATGCTTGCAACGGTAATTAGGTGCTATATATTATGGATAAAATATATTTGTTTTTTTATGGATGAATGCACATTGGATCATTTTATCAAAAATTTGAAATTTTTATGATTCATTGATATATTTAAATATGATCTTTAAATAAATTAATCTAAAATAATTTGTAATAGGTCAGATCTTTATACCCTGGATAGACCCGGAAGAAGAGAAGATAATGCAATGAATCTTTGCGTGAGCTTCTCTCTTCTCAGTCTCTCTGCCATTACATGATCTTTCTTGTGTGGTCCCAACTGAGTTACCTGATCTGCGGAATCAGTACTGTTCTTTTCTGTATCGACATTGAACTTCGCATCATAACTCCTCTTCCTTCCGCGACCTGCAGTCGGACTTAGTTTCAAGTTATCTGTACCATCTGACTTGCCAGTTTGTTCTCCTTCTCCATCTGTACTCTTCTTTTCTTTTGTGATGCCAGAGTTCCAGCTCTTGTTTCTCGGTTTCATTTTCTTCTTAGATTTATCGGCAATATTGCTTCCACGCAGTGGCGATGAGGTGCAGATTTCAGGACTTGGATTAGGATCTGAGTTTGAATTTGAGAAGCAGCATTCAGGTGAGATCGAAGATAGGTTTGGTATCATTGGAGATGGTGCGAGTTGATCAAGTTGCTCAAAATCTTGGAGGAAGGACGAATAACTCATTTCCTACATTGCATTGAATTAAAAAAAAAAATTTCAATGTTATTTTGATCTGATACTTAACGGTGCATCGTTTTGTGTTTCGCATTGGAAGCTATAGTATAGAAATAATGGCTGAATCATTTTAATTTTCAGAATATGTTCTAACAAGTAATTTTATAAAAATGCAAGCAAACTTCTTTTGTTTGTAATTAGAAATTGCACAAAAAGAAAGAGAAGAAGAAAATTGAGTTCTTACAAAGTTGACTAGCCAACTGTCCACATTTGATTCTTCCATTTTGAATCCTATGAAGAAGGGAAAACTTAAACTCCAATATTAAAGGATCAGCTTGTTACTGGTAAGAAGAAACAAAGAAATGTGAGCTGCATAATACACTTACAGAAAGATATCTGAGCTTCGAACTAAATGATAAGTTATAATTCGGAAAGCTGGCACTGATCAAACAAAAGGGGATGATATCTACATATATATGGGATTATGTAGAGGGAAGACGTATGCTTCAATAGTTAAATGGATACTTACATATATAGAGTAAGTATAAACACACATATATATATTTATATATCCATACACACGTGAACTGAAGTAATCAACACGTGGTCTGAAGTATTATGTTTCCCTTCACCGACGTCGAATTTAACAAGCCCCATTCGTCAACCTACTTCCAATCTCACACTAGTTAAGTTGGGAAGTTATGAGTCGTACCCACTTCTTGGCCATACAAATAATTTTTTTTTACTCATTAAATTTTTTTTTTTTGGTATCAAGAAAATAGATTATAACACCACGATCCGGTAGATCCATCATCCATCTTCTCCGGTGCAAGTTAGTGTAATACATTTCCAATGCTAGTATTAAATGCGTCGTACGTGTAACACGTTTAGTCAACCAAACCGGCGAATCCATGTTCAATACCTCATAAATTATTATATTGTTTCTCCTGGAAAATATGTTATTGATTTATATATACTAGGTGGGGAAGTGCGGTTTCGCCGCGCCTTAGCGGATTTTTGATAATTAACAAATGTGATCTTCTACCTGAATTATATAAATTTGTTTTTAATGATGTCTTCAAATTTTATTTTTTTTTATATATTAAGAATTATCTAAATTTTTTCTTTAAAATTTCTTACTCTATTAATTAAAACAAAAATTTTTGGAAATGATTAAATTTTTCAGATTTCATTGTCTTTACATTAGCATCGGTACCAATTTGATATATAATTCATCTTTATGCCTTTGTTTGGATGGGGTTGGAAGAAGGAAGAAGGAAGAAGGAAGAAGGCCAAAAAAAATTATAAACAATCCAAACTCTTCACAAAGTTACACACTTCCCAATACTTCTTTCCACTTCTTCCCTTCTTCCTACACCTATCCAAACGCACCCTATTATATTATTATAATTTAGTTATGTTCATCTTTAGATATATAGTTCAACTATGTTCACTTTTAAAGGCATAATTTAATTATGTTCCAAATAAAATGGCAAATATGGAGAAAAGTCATAGAAACAATGATTCAGGCTATTGCTACTTTGATGACTCCATGAACTGATATTGAAGGTTAGTAAGAAGAGAATTTTGTTCTCTTTCCAGATTTTATACCGTAATAAATTGTCACACCCCAAACCAAGCCGCAATCTGGGGAGGACAGCCCCGCCACGTATGCACAATCTGCTGCGCACACGTAAGGCTATAAGACAGTATCACAGATACAAATATCACAAATAATATCACATAATAATGGCATTGTTTGTTCATACAACAAAAGACTGGTAAAATATATAGATATCAAAATCTCCAGTCATCATACAAACAAAACATAGAATAATAATGCACAACGGATAAATACTATTCCAGCTCGGCTTGATCTTCTGGCAAAAAGTCATCTGCTAAGTCTACCAAACCTGAACCTGCGCCACAAGCAATTATGTGGGCTGAGTATGCGAATACTCAGTGGTGGAACAAGGATAGACATAAGGCTTTGGTTAAAAACTAGTTAGGAACTACACCATACTTAAGTTGGATCATTTTAATTCCTATATTATAATTTCTAAGTGTAAGTATAATTTAATGATATTACTAATCCACACATAATGACATGCCAGAATAAAATCTGAAAAGTATCTGGAGAAGCGGATAATAATAATAGTATAATAATGTACGGAGGTCATATAATACTACGAGAGTGAAGCACTCGCACTCAATAGTCAAATCGTATGTCACATAAAATCCAGAATCCATCTCACAAATCCTAATATAAATGACATGAACCGTACCTACAGATCTAGAGGTGGGCAGTAAAACACGGTACCGGCCAACTGACTCATGGGGATCGAGAGGTAGTCTGATATAATGGCACACTCAGCTCTTAGTTCAATGTCAGGCCAAAGGAATATAATACACAAGACAAATGGATATAATAGTAACACAAATAACTATCAAGTGACCGCAGTACCGCCTAACGGTCGGTCTGCTGAGTGATCATCGAAAACGCGTTGCTCGAGATCGCTATCATAAGGAGCCCACCGGCATTCAGCTGGGGTGCCAACTCCCGATAATGGAAATCGCGTGCAAAACGCTCTTATCTCACTCGGTCTCACTATCCTGATCCGCACCAGATGCAAGTGTTGATTTAAAGCACTTTTAAGTTATTAATCACTTTATTAATATGAATGCATATCCTATATATATGCAAAACTAATCTTTAAATTAATGATATGCTCTTAACTGTTTACTTAATGTAGATGACATGATATGCACACATTTAAATAATGATCTAATTACTAACTAAGAATTAAACAAAACCTAAGGTATCCACAATAGTCATAAAAAAGACAATCCACACCTGGAAAAGTCAGAGGCAGAGCGACTACTCGGAAAGATCGATGGAGTACTGACCAGCTCCTGCAGTCTTGTGCTCAAGGTAGGAATCGTCCACTTGTCCGGTGAAGTCCTGCCGTGCACCTGACGGACGAAATTCACGTCAAAATCTATTCTAACGATCTACCCTGTTCTGGTTAATGGTGTAATAAATCATACTTAGGAATTAGACATTTATAAAGAAATTCAGATTCTGATTTAACGAAAACTGGACATAGAATTTCTGAAAAGGGATTCTGTTATAAAATATATTATTATAATTAGAGAAATATTTTATAAAATTTGGCATAATTCTATTTAATAGGTGGGTGTAAAGGAAAACGTTTTAGATGAGTTGTTACAGTCCGTTTTAGAGTTATGTTATATCATAAACTATTTTAGTTTAGTAATATTTCTAATAGTGTTTTGCTCAAGTATGAAATTCAATAACAATTATATTTAAAGGATTTTAGTAAATAAAGCATGTTGGTACTTTTTATCTCTGTTATTAATATAGAGGTTTAGGAAAGGTCTAATTATAATTTACGGATTTGTCTTGTCATTCGAAGATGGAAAATATCTATAATGATAGTATAGTTATATAATTAATATTTAATTTTTGTCAATTCTCATGTCTTGTCGATTTTAAAGGATCTTAAAGAAGGCATATAGATATATTTACAAGTTCAAATATTATTTTAACTAATTTTGTTAACTGTAATTATAATGAGTTTAATAATAATGAGTTTGTAATTATTCTTCGAAATATAAGTGTATTTCTATCCAAATCTTTATTTATACTTCATTTTTATTATTTGTGGTTTCGAATAATTTGGAGGAAAGAATCTTTGAAAAGAATAGTTTTTATGGTTATTGTAATACTGATTTTATTGTGATCCTCGTGTATTAATTAATTTATAAGTTCATGTATCATTTAAGTAGTGTTCTAATCCAAATAATCTTTATAAAAGAGAATACTTATACGAAATTTATATTTCTACTTTACTAGACTTATGTACCCAAAAATGTTATTTTTATATCAGGTCTATTAAGTTCACGTCATAAGCCTACTTAAATATTTTAAGATATTTAAAGATAATTACTTAAGTGTTTTGATGTTTTAACGTGTTGGTGTTTTAATTAAGTATGAGATTATTTTAATTTAAATTCCTAAACTAAAAACAATTTAAAAGAGAAAAGGAAAGAAAAAAAAATAAGAAAATAAACTCAAGTTAATTGATTTGGATTTGGGATCATATATTGTCCGATTATATCATAGTATCTGTAAAATTATTTTGCGGACATTTTAATCATCTCCCATTTAGAAGCCAACGAGTTAAATTTCGAATCCGACATAATTGTTTCTCGGCCAAAATCTCATACTTTAATATTCAAACCATTCATTCAAGCCATCAGTTACTTCTAGTTTAATTTTCCAAGTTTTAGTTTTAATTCTCAAAATCCAGCTTAATTAAATCCATAGCTTAAATAGACAGAAATTGAACTTTGGGTCACGTGCAACAGAGCCCAACAGAAAACTCCACATGGATCAAACAAAGAGGCAAGCTCAATTAGAGTTAGGCCTGACGGCCCAAAAAGTACACACGGCCCACATCGGCAAGAAAATAGGATCCAAACGGATCCGGATATAAACGGGTTCCGGGGATCAAATCCGAAACCCAACCTCAGAAAACACGATCCGACCCGATAACACAGAAACTCTACTCAAAAGACCCTGAATTATTTTGTTTACTTAAAGTTTTCCTAACAGTCCCTATCAAAAGAATTAATTCTAAACAGACCCAAAATCAGTTCAAAAATATTTATGAAAAGGTCCCTGGTAACCAAATACTTTATACAGAGGTCCCTGGGCAGGTTTTTACATGTACCAGCCTGATACAAGGCCTGAACCAGCCCTGTACCGTGAACCAGAGGCATCAAACAGTTCACACAAGGCTCATAAGAGCCTCACAACCAAAGGATACGCCTAACAATCACACACAGTAACCAAGAATCACACAGACACCATAAATTAAGAAGGAAATACAGAACTGACACCAAATACTCTAAGATTCCAACTTAACAAACATCATCAACAGATCAGCAACATGCATGCAAGCCATGTGACTCACAGAAACCATTCCTCGTGAGGATGTAAGAGAAAAGCACAGATCAGATATTCGACTTTTGAGAGCAATTACATACAATCGATTTTCACCTCTCAACATAGCATAGAAACTGATAAGCTCAGTTTTGGTAGAGATTAACAACGTGAGAGAGTTTAGAGATGAGAATGAGTGGCGAATGAACTTTATTGATTATTTTCAGGATTACAATCTGTTTACAATCTATCTAATACAGGTACTTTTCTCTACAGAAATGCCAACCCCCTTTACAATGATCTACCCCTTCTATTTATAGGCCTATTTTTCATAACAGAACGCTGACGTCACCCGACAGCCGTTAGCCTATTAGATGCCTCTAGATTCTCCCGACTTATGTTCGGTGAGGTGCTCGGTATGATTTTGTTACGGCCTGTCCCCCCGACTTCATTTGGGGCGCGCTATTTAATTCAGCTTTTCCCGCTTCTTTGCCTCTATTGCAGGCCTCTTTTGGGTTGGGTTCCGTATCCTTCTATTTGGGCCGAGCTTTATCAGGCCGGCCCTATCATAAGCCCTTGAACTTGGGATGAGTATTCATCGTAAGTTGAAAATCAAGTCGCGAAATTCAGGACTTAAGTGGGACACGAAGTGGTGAAGCCCTTGAGTCCTGAATGCATGACTCTTGGGTGAAGCACGAAGTGGTGAAGCCCTTGAGTCCCGAACACATGACTCTTGGGTGAAGCACGAAGTGGTGAAGCCCTTGAGTCCCGAATGCATGACTCTTGGGTGAAGCACGAAGTGGTGAAGCCCTTGAGTCCCGAATGCATGACTCTTGGGTGAAGCACGAAGTGGTGAAGCCCTCGAGTCCCGAACACATGACTCTTGGGTGAAGCCCGAAGTGGTGAAGCCCTTGAGTCCCGAATGCATGACTCTTGGGTGAAGCACGAAGTGGTGAAGCCCTTGAGTCCCGAACACATGACTCTTGGGTGAAGCCCGAAGTGGTGAAGCCCTTGAGTCCCGAATGCATGACTCTTGGGTGAAGCACGAAGTGGTGAAGCCCTTGAGTCCCGAATGCATGACTCTTGGGTGAAGCACGAAGTGGTGAAGCCCTTGAGTCCCGAACACATGACTCTTGGGTGAAGCCCGAAGTGGTGAAGCCCTTGAGTCCCGAATGCATGACTCTTGGGTGAAGCACGAAGTGGTGAAGCCCTTGAGTCCCGAACACATGACTCTTGGGTGAAGCCCGAAGTGGTGAAGCCCTTGAGTCCCGATCACATGAAACAGTCAGGCGGTCAAGTTAGCTGTCGCTTGGTATGCGCCACTACTACAAAATTTCCGTTTTGCAACTGTTAAAATAATCATTTCAACAACTGTACACAAAAGTTGCTAATACTGGAGTTGCAAAAAGGAAAATAACAGTTGCTAAAGTAGTGACTGTTATTAGTAAATAACAGTCATAGAAAGGGGAGGATCAATGACTGTTATTTGTAAATAACAGTCAATAAAGGGTGCATTTCAATGACTGTTTCACGAAATAACAGTTGCAAAAAGGTGTAATTATTCTTTTTCTTTTTCCGTGCTGGATATTTGAGTGACTGTTTAAACATAAAAACAGTCATTGATTTTATTGATTTTTTCAGCATCGTTTTTTTTCTAGGGCTAGCCTAGAATTGCTAGCCGTACCAATTAGTTTTCACTTGGGACCAAACATACATATATATAACATATTCAAACTTAACATCCAAACATAACATACTCAAAATACAATATTTGAACAATCAAAACATAAAATATCCAACCATACTCTCTTTCTTTGTGTTTTCAGTTTACGTGCAAATACGCAAAACAAAAATTCAATTCTTAAGTCAATCTTGCAAAGAGAGTAATTTGAAAACAAATCAACTCCACTTGGGTTGCTCCAGAACTGGGAGATGCATCAGCATTAGTTGTCTTCTCTGAAGATTGATTTCTTTCTCCAGGGCCAGCTCCTATCGATGTGTTAGATTTCCTGCAAAGCAAGTAAATATTAGATGCTAAATGTCAAAGATTTCATATATAAAACATATATGAAAGATAACTAACAACAGCAACAAAGAAACAAAGGTGGTTGGTACATTAATAATTAAATGGAAATTACATCAAATCTTCTCCAACCTGGATATCTATAAAGGGATGTAAATTAAATGTTTCATCGTGCCCCTCTATCAATTAATTGATTCAGTATCAAAATACAAATTTACACATGTCATCACTAGTATAAAATTTAACACTGTATCCAATTTTGGAATTAGAATGAGTGAAAGATTGACAGAAAATCTCATCTATAGAAAACTGCAATTTAGGCAGCTGGTCTTAAGACTTCCTAATTTTTGATCTGGCGATTAAACTGAGTTAAGGAAATAACCATGACACTCACAATTTGGTTCATACAAACTAACAAAGTTCAGTTCAATAACAAAATCATGACACTCACAAAGGAGTAGTACCACAAGAGAGGAACCGGTCGAGAGAGAGAGACAGCACCCGCCTGTCAAACTAGCTGAGACTAAGCATACCTATAAATAAAACAAAAGAAAAATGTATGTAAAAAAAGTAAAGAAAAAAATAGCAAAAGGAGTATTCTCAGAAAGAAAGGTACCAATGCTTGCTTCGCTAACTGTTTAAGAATACAAAATATTAATTCAGACCAGAATTGATATATCTTACGGAATTCAGTATGCTCTTAATCCAGCACAATATTAGTATGAAATGAAAAGGACAGAACCATAGCAATTGACTATTACAAATTAAAAAATAATACCTGAATGAGATCAAGCATTTTTCTAGATTAAGAGAAGATTAAAACCACATACCCTTCTTCCGTTAGATTCTCCTACGACACAAAGAACAAAGTAGTTATCAAACTGATTAGTTAAAGCAACCAAAGGAAACAATCTAGGATTTGCATCTACAATTCCTTAAAGTGCACAAACTTGATAGCAACGTTTTAAAATACGGTTTGTGCGATTTAGCGTTTCAGCGATAAAACGGAGGATAATTAACAATTCGAATTTCAACACTTTTGTTCATTATTTCCATACCCATAACAAAGTAATTTAAACAAAAGTGAATTAAAGTATATATGACCAGTGTAATTGGAATTAAGTAGATATATTAGGTAGTTTGTATGAATGGCACTATACCATCTCAATCAGAAGAGAAGAAGCGACAATAAGATTCACTTACACGCTGAAAGTGCCGGAGAACTTGTAAATGGCTGTACGGACGACAATTTCAATGTCGGAATCAAAATCGTATCCCTCTTTGGCGGATCTGAAGGCGGCTTAGGACGTCCATTCTGCCAACACTGACTAAGATCCCGACAAATGACCCGACGGAGACTCTGGAAAATTCGCGGGGTTCACAGCACTTCACCTCAGGTGGAGAGCCGTCGGAGCCGAACCTAGGGTTTCGGGATCTAATGCAAAGAGAAATGGATTGAGGAGGCGAATAGCACCGAGCAACGCTGGGTTGAGTGAAGAGATCGAGCGTCAGTTGGGGTGGGGGTGGGGGTGGTTGCTGGGTTGGGCAGAGGCGACGTGGGCAGTTAGTGTGGTTTCCGACGAGTGAGAAGCTAAATGCCACTGCCTCCAAGACCGAGGTCGAGGTCCACATCGCCGGTGAGAGAGGTGGCGGCGGCTAGGAGATATTGGGGGGGAGGGGTGTCGTGGTTGTAGGGTTTACGAGAGGGAGCCGAGTAAAACAAACGAAAGAGAGGCTACAGCGCAGCACAGACTGGGCAGAAAGCTAACTATATACATATGGAAAGATTTTGGAAAAAATACTTAACTGAATAATCTGCAACTTTTTTTAGTAAACAACAGTCATTAAGAGTTTTTGTGACTGTTATTAAATAAAAACAGTAATTAAGAATTTATGTGACTGTTATTAAATAAAAAATAGTCATAAAAAGCTGGGCACACTTGTCATACCACAGTTCTTCCATTATCGGCCAAAAATGGCAGAAAAAAACAGTGACTGTTATTTCAAATTAACAGTCATTAAGAGTTTTTGTGACTGCTATTTAATATTAACAGTCATAATATTTTCAGAATATTTTATTTATATCTTTTCTCACGCTTAATTTTTGCAACTATTTTAATTAAAACAGTTGTAATGGTTTGAACCTTATTTTACAACAATGCCATTGATTTGGTTGCTGACTGTTTTTATAAATAACAGTTGCTGATTACCAGTTGCAAAAGCCCTTTTCTGTGGTAGTGCGCCTTGATCCCCACGCCAACCTTTCCATCTTCGCCTCGTGATCTGTGAAAGTTAATACCGCCTTCACTGCTGTCCTTTCAACTTCCTGCCTTTTATACTCCCATTTCTCTTTCTTCTTCTTTCATTTATCATTTCAGCTCTCGTTCTCCTCTTTCTTCTCTGACGAGCTCTTCCCTTGCTACTCCCAAACGATCGTTCGTCCTTCTCTCCGGTGAGCCCCTCTTCTCATCCTCCGACGAGCCTTCCTCTCCCTCTCCAGCAAGTTTTCTCCGGCAAGCTCCCTTCTTTTCAGGTATCTTCTCTCCTTTCTCTTCTTTTTGTTCTAAGTTTTATTTTCTTACCATGGGATTGTCTCCTATCTGTCTGGTATGAATGTGAGTACATTTAGAACTGGTACGGTTGATACCCATTGTGATTATTTATTCTTCACGTTCTTGCTTATACCTTTCCTGTAGTTAGCAAACAGTTCTGTGTTGTTTCTTGTTTCATCTTTTTAGGTATGGTATATACCTTATCTTTGTATTGATTGGTATAAAAAGTACAAAAAGTATAAGAGGTACTGGTTATTCCCACTATACTGTTAGTATCTGTTCTGTGGTGATCCCGTGCATTATTACCAGTCCCTATTCTACTTGCATCCGAAATCCTTTCGCTAGTGCCATGATCTATCCTTAAGCATTATACTTATGTGCTTTGTTTTCCAGTTTCTATGGCTTCAAGTAGTTCTAAGCCACAAGTTCCATCTTCAGATGTCTCAGAAAAGTCTACCAATTCAGAACGACAGATGGTTGTTCACCCATCAACTGGGGGAAACTTGGAAGTCGATAAATCTTCACCTGTTCGGGATCCTGAAAAGGGGAAAAGTCGAGTGGCTCCCAAAAAGGAGGTTTTTCGTCGCTCCTCTCGCCCTCTTGATGAAGTATTCAAGAAGACGCCTACCTTTCAATCTCAAACCTGGAGTGAGAAGTCTTTGTATGACTTCTCTTGTCAGATTGGTCTCACCGAGAAGGATGCCTTAGAGACTGCCGCCCCAGAGGATCGACCTTACGATGAAGAAAAGGGGGCAGTTCTCTTCAAACCCTTGTCAAGGTGTGGCTTCAAGGTCCCTCTTACACAATTCGTGACCGACATTCTCTCGCTTCTCGAGATCGCCCCTGGACAACTCCACCCCAATGCCTGGTGCATCATTAGATCCTTCGAGACTGTGGTAACTTTATTTTCTCTGGCTATGTGTTTTGAAGGAATGACAGCTTCCTTACGGATGTTCGGGCATTACTTTGGGTTTTCAAAAGCTGGAGATCTTTGTACTGTTCGGAACAAAGTGAACATGGTTTTGTTCGGGAAGGTCAAGAAACTCGACAATTGGGAAACTCACTTCTGTTATTTTCGCCAGCCTTATCTGGATGTATTTGGGATTACCAAGAAGTGGAATAAAGACACTGACAGCTTCAATGGTGTCTCTATTGATCCTCCCACTGTAGAAGAATACGCTTTTCTTCTCAAATTGGACTCGGTCATCAAAACCGAAGGTCCAATTCGCTTGGTTTTCAATGGGACTTCTTTAGAGGAGGAATCTCCAATACATCTCGGAGCTGAAACTGTTATTCCCCCCGCAGCCCCACCGAAGGTCTTAAAAAGGGGGGTTGCTTCTACTACTGCTTCTGAGCGTCGCCAGAAGAAAGCGCGACGAGATGCTGGGCCTGCCAAAGTGTCACATCCTGCAGTTTCAGAAGCAGGTATCTCGCTGAAAGGGGCTGGGAGTACTAGTGAAAAGGGTCCTTCTCACACCCGACCTTCCCTGGAGGCATCTTCTCACCCTCCTCCAGAAAGAACAACTGTTGATGTTTCCGACGATGAGTTGTTCGTGGTTCCCCCTCGTTTGCCAAGACCTGGTTCTTCCAAAGTCGTGATTCCCCCTGCTTCGGAGCCTACTTCAGAATTTGTTCTCGAGGTCATTCCAGAACCTGTTCCCTCTCATCAGATTTCGGAGGGTTCAGCTCGTTCTTGTCCTCCAACTCCTGCCCGATCTCTTCCTTTGGAGGATGAAGACCTGATGCATTCTGCTTCTACTCCTCTTCAAATGCCTGCGAGTTCTCTGAGATCTCACCTGGATGCAGCTGTCGTTACTCTGAACCCTGTATCTCCTTTATCTTCTCAATTAACTCATTGCTTGGCAGAGCTTCGAGCGATCTTTTCTGCTCAAGAAGCTCGCATTGCTTCTTTGGAAGTAGAGTTGGCGAAGGAGAAGTCAAAGGTACAAAATTTACATGTTGAACACGACCAGCATTATAAGGACTGGCATTTTATGACTCACAACTATGTTGACTCTAACAAATTCATTGTACTATTCGCTCAAAATCTTCTGAAAGAAAATACCGAGCAGGCCAAGAAATTGGAGGATTTCGAGCGGCTGAGGCATTTACTACTTTTAAAATTGGATTCATCCTTGAGACAAAAAGACCAAGTCGTAGGTCTTCTGACTACTACTCGGAAGGATTTGGCAGAAGAAACAAGTAGGAGGCAGAAGTCCGAGAACATCTCGGAGATACTCAAAGATGAAGTGACAAGACTATCAGTGGAGAATTCTCTTCTTGCTGGGGCGGCCGAGTTGTCTCAAGATGACAAGTATAAGATTTTTGATGAACTTCTCCCTTCTTTCCTTCGTTCTCGTGCTTTCAAAAGGGCTGCTGGAATGCAGTCGGCGTCAGTTCTCAGGAATGTTTTACTTCGGGTGTGTCGCGGGCTCCAATGGTCCTATCCGATTACGGACGAGGAGTTTGGCCTTCTTGCAGCTAATGAAGTTCCACATCTTCCTCCCGTTGCTGAGTGTAGCTGGCGCCGTTCTGATGACCGACTTTTAGGCCCGGATGGAAGTGTGTTATCGGGTACCATTGATGTGTTGGGAGAGATGTTTGCTCCGCGATATCCATGGCCTGAAGAACAAGTGCCTTGGCCCGCAGATGTTCCGAAGCCTGTAGATGACGAAGATAACTCGGGATCTGGGTAGGCTAGTATTTCTATTGTTTTTTAGGTATAGTTGGGGTCAAGCGAATTAAGGTTTTGGTGATGTGACTTGATGTAATATGGTGCTTTGTCTGAAGTGAAAATCATGACTTTTTTTTGCCTTAATTGTCTCTATTCTCTGCTAATTACTATTTTTTTTATTTTATTTTTTTTTTGCGAGATGTTAAACATCATCTGGGTGTATCTTTTGCAGCATAGTTTCGAGATTTGTTCTCAAAATTAACAAGTATACTAACTCCGAGATACATTCTAAAAAATAATAAAAATAAAAATACGTTAACTCCAAGATACATTCTCAAGGAAACAAACATATATTAGTTCCGAGATACATTCTCAAGGAAATAAAAAGTACATTAATTCCGAGATACATTCTCAAGGAAATAAAAAATACATTAATTCCGAAATACATTCTTAAGGAAATAAAAGGTACATTAATTCCGAGATACATTCTCAAGGAAACAAAAAATACATTAATTCCGAGATACATTCTCAAGGAAATATTTTCTAACTACTGCTAACTGCACCGAGGATAATTCTTCTTGACTCTCTTTCTGTATATACTCGCGGACAATCCTCAGAAAGAAGTGATTTTGGTCATCTAACACTAACAACCCCGGGCTAGTTAATAAATCTTCCCAGCCTTAGGAACCAATCTCCTAAGTCTGGGGAGACTTCCATCACCCGAAACAAACTCGATCCATTGGATTCGGAACGACTGAGATAAAAAGCCGCTCCTGAATTCACTGGATTCAGGTGTTTCGGGGATGTTCGGAACCGAAGATTGGTGAATATCTGATGCGAGTATTTTGCTTTACATCAGCTATCCACCTAAATCTCCGATTCCTTCTCAGCTATTCTCCTAAATTTTTTTTTATCTTAGTGGAATATATTTTATTTTTCTTTTTCTTTCTTTTCGCCATTGTTGACTTTAAGCTTAGTGAACGTGTTCTGGTGCCTCCTTTGGGGAAGACGATGGGTTCTATTTATAGCTTTTTTTCCAGCTAACTGCCAACTAACTGTATTAAATGTCAGCATTTATTGTCAGATTTGTCCAGTTTTGTCTTTATTTCCAAGTACAAACAAAGTACAGTTATTTGTCAGCTTTTCCCGACTTTATTTTTTCATGCGCTTACTCCGAGAATTCTCTCGAGGAGGGTCACGACTTTATTTTTCATGCGCTTACTCCGAGAATTCGCTCGAGGAGGGTCACGACTTTATTTTTTCATGCGCTTACTCCGAGAATTCGCTCGAGGAGGGTCACGACTTTATTTTTTCATGCGCTTACTCCGAGAATTCTCTCGAGGAGGGTCACGACTTTATTTTTTCATGCGCTTACTCCGAGAATTCGCTCGAGGAGGGTCACGACTTTATTTTTTCATGCGCTTACTCCGAGAATTCTCTCGAGGAGGGTCACGACTTTATTTTTTCATGCGCTTACTCCGAGAATTCTCTCGAGGAGGGTCACGACTTTATTTTTTCATGCGCTTACTCCGAGAATTCTCTCGAGAAGGGTCACGACTTTATTTTTTCATGCGCTTACTCCGAGAATTCTCTCGAGGAGGGTCACGACTTTATTTTTTCATGCGCTTACTCCGAGAATTCTCTCGAGGAGGGTCACGACTTTATTTTTTTTTTTTTTTTTTTTTTATGGATAAAAACAACCAGACCATGTGACTCACAGAAACCATTCCTCGTGAGGATGTAAGAGAAAAGCACAGATCAGATATTCGACTTTTGAGAGCAATTACATACAATCGATTTTCACCTCTCAACATAGCATAGAAACACATTTCAAACTGAGGCCTCAAATAACATCACAGATCAATTCTAAGCATCAAAACGCCTCAATCAATACATACAAGCAAGCTAATAGAAATGAGGGAGTGAAAGGAAAAGGAATTACCAACAGAAAAGGGGAAAGAGGAAGCAATCAGGGAAGAGGAGGGAGCAAGCTCAGTCAGCACCACGGCGCCTCACCGTCAACACCACCACCTAACCTCGTCAATAGCCGCCATCTCCACTCCAGTCCAACAGCCTCCACCTCTCTCTCTCTCTCTCTCTCTTCCTTTCTCTTTTCTGTTCTTATCTTTGCAATGGGTCTGAGCTGAGAGAGAGGAGAGGGATGGCTTAAATGGGCTGGGAATGAAGAGGGGGTTCGAGCTGCTGAGGTGGCGGAGGGAGAGAGGGTAAGAGAGGCGGTGGTGGGGTTTAGGTCATGGGTAGGAGGGTGACAAGTGGCATGAGCCCACACGGCTTGGAGAAACCGGGGGAGAAAACCAGGTGCGCTAGAGGGGGCTCCAGTAGAATATGAATGGGTTGGAGGAGGTGTAGAAGGAGGTGGGGTCGAGAGGGCTCTGCTGGGCCCGCGAGAGGGGGAAGAGGAGATTGAGCGGAAATGGGGAAGAGAGCCAGGTGGGTAAGGTTGAGAGCTCTGCCAGAGGCGAGAGAAAGAAGGAAAGAAGGTCGGATTAGTCGAGAGACCACGCGAGATCGCCAATGGCGTATCGCGAGAGGAGAAGAGGAGAAAGAAAGAGGGGTTTGGTGGGGGCGGTTCTGTCGAAGGGAGAGGAGGAGAAGAGATAAGGAGAGAAAGAGAAGGGAGATCGGACGGCTGAGATTAAACAGATTTTTTTTCAATTCAATCCAAAGGTGCAGATCAAAAGAGATTTTAGTAAATGGGATTGATCAAACGGCTGGGATAAATCCAGGACTTAGAAACATGATCTTACTGTCCAGATTAAAGGAATTTCAGGAATCGATTTGATCAAGCAGTTAAAATCATATTCTAGTACAAATTCAACTCCTAATAATTTTTGAAAGATAGTTATTTGAATTTCTATAATACAAACTAGATATTTGAGTAATTAATTCTCATGAAAATTTTGTACATGGCCGATAAAAAAAATTTTAAATCGGATTCGTAACGCAATTGACTTCTAAAGTTATAGAAGTTGATTATCCGCTATTTAATCTGAGTGTGATATTTAATATTATTAAATTATATTTATTTGTTTGCTTGAAGATTTTTATTTCGCTAGATTAACTTGTAATTATTATTTTTCGGATTTTTACATAAATAATCAGCTGTTCAATTTAAAGAAATAGGCAATGACATATACAATTTTTGCACAAAGGACGTCAATCTAAATGAAGGCATATATACTTTAAAGTTTGCACAAAGTATCTTTTTAACAAATTTTTCAAACGAACTTTAAATCATCTTTTTAATAAACTCAAACAATTGCCGGCATGACAGGATAATGTATTCATAATGAAGAATCAACAGATGAAACCAACAATTGCTTAGTTAACTTTTAATTGTAGCTAGTACAAAGAAAACAAAAAAAAAGTACACCTAATTTGCCAACAACTATACACCCAATTAGCTGTTAATACAAATTGAAAAGAGGCCTTCATTGTATTGAAACATACAGTTTACAAAAAGAACAATACGTTCATACTACAACTCTGGCGCCCTAAGCTTAATATTCAAGTAACAAAATCACTGTACACTACTAATAACGAAGCTAAGTATATGTATATCTAACAAAATTATATCCTGACAAAAACATATAGAAAACATAACTTCTAAACTATCCCCAGCACCACAATCTGCACGAATATGCAGAAAAATATTTGTCTTTATAGCTAAATTTATATATTCCTAAATCCTAAATCTTCCAACATGCCAATATCTAAGAAATGTCAGTGGTACACTGGCTAGCCTCCATGGTAGCATATCCAACTTTCCTAACTATTGCCATCTCTGCCTTCACCTTCAGTCAGGAGGGGTGGCAGCAGTTGAATTTAGAGAGGTATTAAGTTCATGTCAGAAGGTAACCATTGTTAGAGATCTCATATTTTCTGGTTTCCAATAAATTGCCCAGAAATTCACATCATGATAAATTAATTTCAACATGTTTTTCATAGTTTTAACATGTGCATTATTAAAAAAGCAATCATTCCTCATTCTCCTAATAGACCAACAAAGAGAGCAGTAAATATACAGAAAAGTTGATCTATTAAAGGATCCTAGAGTATCTGCAACTAAACAATATCAAGCAAAGAATGCCACCGAGAGAAAGAATCTCGACATTCACCTAACCAAAGTCAAGTTTTCTGTGTGTATTGGAAAGTAAAAAAAAGATGAGATGAGTTCTCAGGCGAGTTACACAGACAACACTCAGAGTCACCTTGCCACTTCCTCCTAATGAACAGATCCTTGGTTATGATTTATCTGTTACTAATTAACACATAAACATTTTAAATCTTGTGTGGTATTTTAAGATTCCACCAAATTTTGGGTTTTAAATCTTGTGTGGTATTTTGATTTTGAAAATTCCAATTTTGTCCCTCTTGTCAGAATCAAAATGAGACACCACCATATCATATTAGGTTTTAAATCCAACTATCACCTAAAACAATCCCTCTCACCAAAGCAAGATCAGTGATTATGATACCAATAGCAAACTAATTTAAAGTTGCAAATAAAATTAATTAAATAGAAAAAGGGTGGAACAAATATATAGGTTTTGAGGCCTTCCTTTGCTCTAACCGCTTGCAAGAATGCCTTAGACCATCTCCTTATTTATTGTACGTGAAAACATCACAAACTACTTGTGCGTAGGGAATCCATACAATTGTTATGATAGTTTGAAATTAGCAAACTATGAAAAAATAATAGGAACTTATCAGTTAAGTTGAATAATTACATATGCCAGGATCATTTATAAATAAGGAGATGAGTTGAATAATAGTTGATATATATCAATTAATGCTACTATTATCTCCTAACACATAATTTTTCCTATATTAATCGAGTGGCCTGAAGTTTATGGCATGAAGAGACAAAAGGTTAATTACCTTTAACTAAATTTTGAATTTAAGAAAACCAAAATAAGGCAAGCAAAATGTGAAAATAATGACTCACCATGCCAAAAACTGAAATCAACCACAACAGTAGCAGAAAGACCAACAGTATGTCCTCAAACACCTAGAATCACAAATTAGAAAACGATAAAATAAACAAAAAGTTTGTTTGCTCCACGTTTTGAATCATTTGTAATAAAGAAAATGCTTAACACCAGGAACAAATTTTAAATACTACATGAGCAGATCCTCCATGATATATTACTGAACTTGTAACTGATTTTTTTTTAATCTCGACAATGAAACGTTAAGAATAAAGTAGAAGTTCAATAACAGAACTGAACATAAATGAAAGCTGAGACAATTTAACTTTTATAAGCACCTTGTTAGAGGAGGAAGTAGCTTACATGAGTAAATCAAAACTATCCATTACTTTTTTTCTTTTTGAGAAATAATACGTCATTAATTTCTAAAACACAGCCTTTATCTAAATCATACATGTACAGATTTTTGCAATCACATACCCTTTAATTGCTAGAACATAATTTATACCGAAATCCAAGATGTAACCAGGTGACCATTCTTCAAAAGTTTTGGTTGTGTTTGTGCATATTTTCTTTAGCTGAATTAAGGATGAAATTAAAAAAAAACGAAATTAGGAAAGGAAAAAGAATATTAGATGTACAAATTACTTCAATCGACAATTGTGCAAACAATAGACGATAAAATTGGCCTTTGTTACACAAAAGACACATACCTTCGGTTGAAGCCAGAGAAGGAGCGTAGGTAGCAGCTTATGGTGTGGAGATGTGTGAGGTGAGGCATGAATCGATGTTCGGCGACTATGCAAGGATACGTATCGAAGCACCGGAGGGAGGCGCGGCCAGTTAGAGGAGAAAAGGGACTTGGGCACAAACGACTGGAGGGAGGAATTGAGAAGTTGAGGAGGAGATGAGCAGAGGGGTTGCCGGAGGATTGCTTGCAGGTGAGGGGGAGATGGGGATTAAACGAACGAACGGCTCGGATCTGCGAATTAATTGAACGACTCAGATTAATTTCGGGATGGACTAATGCGGACGACTAATGCGACCATGGGAATAGACGATCAGATGTCAGCGATATCGGAATGGACGGTGATCGATAGCGAAGGAAATATCGGTCAAGATAGCGGCCACGGCAATTAATCCAATTGTTTAAAATACCGTGTTTAATCAAACCGGCTGAACTATTGGTACGAGGTTTATCGGTTTTACCGGTTAAACCTGTTAAAAAACCGGACGATGTTATATAATTGTAATTAGTTTAAAATATATAAATTAGTTAACAAATGTTCAATAAAAATATATATATTTTTAAATTAAATCGTAAATCAATTGATTCATCGAATATAAGAAAAATGATTAAATGTCAATTAATTAATTACTTCCGTTCAAACTGGAACGAATGAATTAATATTGATGGGCATATAGTTTCCTTTATATTTTTATGAATTGCAATTTGCAAGACAGCCGGAATACAAATTTATATTCTCCATTTGTCACACTTATCAAGTTCATTTTTTGAGAATCCATTAACCAATATATCGATTAAAAAATGGACATGTCCTTCTAGAATAAATGGAGGTAACTTCAGAAAAAGTAGCCAAGGCCCTGTAAGGCTGTACAGCCTTTTACTGTGCTCCATGTGGTTTGATGTTCAGGAGGTTTTTTATGGTCTGAGGCGCTGAAAAGAAAATCAACCGGCCGGTCCGGTAGGTATAATATCTCGGTTTTATCGATTTGTATCGGGTTTTTTTCCGATTTGTTAACCTTTCGATTTTTAGACTTAACCTTATCGGTTCAGGGGCTGGTTCCCGGTTGAACCGGCCGATCCGGTAGGATATTTTAATCATTGATTAATATATATCTTAGATTAGACGAATCGTGCACATATGTTAGAAAGTGCTTAATTTTTTTAAGACTAATTATTCCTAATTAAACATCAGCCACGAGAGATCTAGTGCAATAAGTCAATTTGACACAAGAGAAGGTATGAGTTTTCATTACCTCTTCTTGAATCGTATCAAGGAGACGATTCCAATGGCACTTGAAGTTGGTGGCGTGCTACACCTTCTTCCTTCAATCCCCTCATTTTGTTGGCCCTCGAGTCCACCAAAGAATTAACCAAAACCTCAAGGCCTATGCTAGTAAGCAAGATGTAATAGCTAACCTCTTTATTTGTCCTTCTATTTAAAGTACTATTTAATGAAAGGGCTTAATTACTCAGCGCATGAGCTAAATGAGGTGGAAAAAAGCAAGAGAAAGAGATGAACATTCTGAAATTTTCTCTCCAATTTTTTGTTCTAAGAGGAAAAAGAAGAGAGAAGGCTATGGTGGCTAGGGTTTTTCTCTCCAAATGGTCCTTTTTTATAACCAACCACTCCTCATGATAAGTTGCAACTATTTACAACCTTGCCACTTGCCCTAGTTGAAATTTTAATGGGCTCAATATCCATTTTATCATGTATTAAATGGCCCATTAATTCATTAATTAATGATCCACATAATTGCTCTTTTGTTGGACCTTTAGTTCACCAATTAAATAAAGGTTCTGTTAGCTCAATTTAATTTCATTAATTAAATTATGTTGAACGAAATTAATTATCAATTATTTGATAATTATTTTGGAATTATCAAATGCATTAATTTATTTCTATATGATCTCTTTGACATAATTAATTATAACGGTTCGCAACGGTATATAATTAATTGATCAACTTATCATATTTTCGCAATACTCACTGCTACGAATAAATGAATAATACATTGTATGGTCAAGTCCTATTTGTGTGACCCTTTGAGGATTTATGCTATTTTGGCAATGGAATTAAATCGCTATTTAATTCCAATAATCATAAGCGGTATCTAGCAACACGTTATGATTCTCAATTCACGTAAATATTGTACTGCTATAGTATTTCAATCTTGCATAAAAGAATAAAAATGGCAGGTTTTTGTGACGGGCTTTCCCCTCCGGCTAGCTCGAAAGAGGGCGGTAAGCTGGTTTTCCGGGCCCTACCCTACGGGCGGGCATCTCCCGCTACGCAAGCAGCATTCTTCGCCACCACCCGATATGCAAAACATTCGATGAGACAAATTATTCGAATTGACTTGTTATCCCCATAAAGGAAAAAAATTGACAACTCTAATTTGAAGATTGTCTTTTTCTTGCAATAGATCCTGAGGGAAGAGTATTGCTAAATCAAACAATTTATCTCCATCAAGGGGCCAAACAGATATCGTCACTCACTAAGTTAATTAATGAGGAACATGATTTTCTTGATGATTAGCTTTTTTCCGCACAATTCAAGAGAACGTCAATCAAGTCTGTATAGTAGTCCTCGTCAGGAATCAACGGTAGACAAGATTTATAGAACCTTTCCTTGAGGACTAACTAATTGTTTGGATGGAGAAATCATCCGTAAGAAAACTAACTAGAAATAAAACGATGTATTGAAAATGAACCAATATTTATTTCGCTAATTAAAAATAATGCACTTTTTAAATTTAGCCCATAATTCAAAACGACTAAAAAATATTTACACATATTTATAGATAAAAATAATCTAGATTTCCCACATTTTTACTTCAAAAAAAATTAGTCTAGATTTGACTCTATCAGTGTGTAAAAGATAATTCGATTAATTATTATTATTATTATAATATTATTTCAAGTTCCATGATGCAGCTTTTAAGCTCAGCGAAGTCTAAAAATAGTAAATTAACTTCTTCAAACGTGACATGTGCATTCCAAGTGGTGTTGCGATCGATTCACATCATGGTTATAACCAACAATATAAGATTTTTAAAAAATTGGAATTCCAAATGGCACGTCATATTACAATGTAGGGCACATTCATATTTGATATTTATATATAAACTATAAAATTGTCAACCAAGCAGACAATTGCCCGATATTCTTTTTAAGTAAAAAAATATAGAAAAAAACTTTTTAAAACTCAACTAAAATTTTTAACCATTTCGTTTTGTTTTGAACAAAACACAAAATGAACTAACGGTTAAAACAGTTATTGTTTTCACCCCTATCAGCGATCATACTTGTAACAGTTATCGTTTTCATCCCTATCAGAGTCTCAGGGATCATACTTATAGAGAGTGAAAAAAAAATGATCTTCGGTAGAATTGTACAACAGGCGAATTAAAAGTTTTAAATTAAAATTTCAATCCAATCTAATTACGTCGACGCGTTTCTTTTTTCCTTGTACGGCTCTAATCTCCAGTTTCGAAAGAAGAAGGCATATTTTGCACTTGTGCAGTTGTGCTGTTATGCAATTAGGCATTTTATAAGAGGCCTGAACAAAATTATAATTCGGCACGTGACGTGCTTCGTGAACTTTATGGGCCTACACTAAAAGGACGGTTTGTCTTTTTGTGATCCATCTATAATTTTGAAAATTCATTCCCACAGATCACAGTAGGACTGAAAACGGTAGCCGTTTCAATCGTTCTTTCGTTTCGTTTCGTCCTGAACGAAACGGTAACGGATAAGGATTTAAGTTTCGTTTAAGGAACGGAACAACTAACGCAAATAGAAATATTGTTTCGTCTCAGAACGAAACAATTAGTGAAACTGGTACTTTTCGTGGTCGTTTATTTCGCGCATTTCGTCAAAAAAAATTTTCATAGTTTTATTATTAGATTGCAGAGGATCTCAGCGGAGAAACGAGTAAAATTAGAATTTTGCAGCTTGCTCCGTTATTTCTCCGCCGAACACAGTCACATCTATCTTTCTCGCCTCTGCACCACCCAGTACAATCACCGTTGAGAGCATGCAGAATAGTTTATTTTCTTGCATCTTAATAAAAATGCAAAACAGTTAGGTAGTCAAAGACGGTTATAACCGTTTTGATCGTTCCCATCAACGAAACGATCAACGCAACATGTGTTAAATGGATACAACAATCAACGCAATAAATACAAAAATTTCGTGCATCAGTGCAACGGTTAACGAAAATGACCATTTTCGTGGTCGTTTTCCACGTTATGCACCCCTACCCACAGGTAGACCTGTCAAACATACATCACATACACCTTAATAATCTCTTCCGTTTAATGTTATGTTTAGAGAACGGAAAAATTTTGTTTTAATGTTTAACGTTACGTTTTGTAAACGTAAGGAATTTTTATTCCATTTAATGTTTCATTTGTTTATACATCACAAACGTTAATAACGTTATATAAATGTTGATCCCTTATACAAGTTTTGTTTGTTTGAACAACACAACTCAGATTACAACTTAACGAGTTCACCAGTCAAATTACAACTATATTAAGCATCACTGCGGCACTGCCAAATATCAAATAACTCTATTGAGCATCACTGCCAAATATTGAATAACTCTATTGAACTTCAATGTCAAATATCAAACAACTTACAGAGATCAAATAAGCCTGGTACAGAGCCTTGTACCGACCTGGTACATCAAATAAGCCTTAATAGAGCCACTACAAGTTCAAACAAGTCAGATTACAAATCTTAACATCAAACAAGCAATCAAAGATAAGCCACTAATCATTTTCTCAAATTGCAAAGAGTAACAGATCTCAAACTACTTTCTCAAAATGTCAAGCATGCATCTAAATCCTAATACAATGCATACAAAATATGTTCCAAGAGATGAATCTGTACCAACTTACTGTCAACCATCCAATACACAAAGTTTTCATGCTCCATTGGTAGCTATGTCATCTGATGCTGCTATACTGGTATTCATACCACACAAGCAGGATCTGCACAGAAATAAAGCAACTCTTGCTTTAAAAATATTTATAGATGAACTAGAAAAGAATTTGACCTTTACACTGTTCTTGAGTTGCTGATTATAAAATAAAGTGAGCTGGTTCTCTAAATTCATATAATGAGAGAAAATCACAAAAATACTTGGTTCCTCTTGCAGATTCAGGATTTCGACTGGAATCAAGTAAATAAGCTAAAATAAAAGAATCACATTAAAGCATCTAAGAAACCAAGACTTTTGAGAACCATTTTTCGATCTGAACATCCACCAATGAGGTCTGGCATTTACCAACATTTTTAAACAGTACAATTGAAACATTATGTTTTTTTTTTCAGAAATTTCCATGGAAATCTTAACTCAACACAAAAAAATCCATAAAAATGTGTTTTTTTTTTCAAAAAGGGTTTGCAATTGTACCAGCAAGAGGCAAAGTGAAGAGTCCGACCAGTCCCTATTGTCTAATCAGAGGTGACGACTGACAGGTAGGGATGAAAACGGAGCGGATTTTATCCGCTCCGATCCGTATCCGAATTCGAAAAATGCGCGTAATATCCGATCCGTATCCGAATATATCTGTATTCGTATTCGTATCCACCAAAAAAATATGGATGCGGATATGGTTTTGAGTTTTTTGACAATATCCGATCCGTATTTGTATCCGACATGGATATTATCCGTATCCGATAGATATTAATCCGTTTATCCGTATCTTTAACGGCATAAGATGATTAATATAACTACTTATCTACATTAGAGAATACTTTTAATTAGATAATACTTAATTTTTATTAGATAAATTCTCTTACAATAATATTTTCATTTGGACTAATAACATAAAATTATTTTTATTTTCTATTATTGAGACGATTATATATGATAACAACACTAAAATTAATTTTTTCCTCTAATCATGATGATTACATATGATTAATATACTATTTTAATATATGATGACAATTAAGGTAACATGATATGATTTGACACTGAATAGTTAAATATACTGTTGGAATTCAAATGGTGGAAAGACTGAATTTATTAATCAATCCTATTAGATTTGTACTTATGTGATACTTGCAATTTTGGAATGTCTCTTATTTACATTCACTTTTAGCCTTTTATTTATGTGTTGATCAAAGTTGAAACTCAATAAATAAATTTTCTTATTTTGATTTTAAAGAAGTATACTTCTAAAGTTGTACATTGTAATTGAAGGCAATGTTATTAAAATTAACTTTCATATTTTAAAGAAATGCTCATTTGGCTCAAACTATGAAAAATAGTAGATATTCGCATGTACTACTACTGATCTTGACGAAGTACTAATATAGACATTGAGTATATTGAATAACATTATACTTAGACAAAATGCTATTGTAAATAAATAAAAAAGATTAAAATATTATTCGTATCCGACAAAATATATTCATATTCGACTCCGTATCCGAAAATATCTGAACCGTATCCGTATAATATCCGAACCGTATCCGTATTCGAACGGATTCGTATTCGTATCCGTATCCGAAAAAAAATATGGATGCGGATATGGAAAAACCAACATCCGCTCCGTATCCGATCCGTTTTCATCCCTACTGACAGGTGACAATGGCTAGAGTTCACAGAGAAACGACGGAAGAAATTACAGTCAGTCGTACGACGATCTGCCTTGCCATCGTCAGTTCGTCACGCTCGCATGGATCGACGAGGTTGCACAGACCACGTCCTTGTCAATTTGTCATGGGAAGTGTGCGAGAGAGAGAGAGAGAGAGAGGGGGGGGGAGGGGAGGGAGGAGGAGGGGGAAGAGGAAGCATGCGAGAGAAAGAGGAGAGGTAGCGAACTAGCGACACATTCTAGGTCATATCTGATCTGCTCCTTGTTGTCTTCGCAATTTCTCTACAATTCACCCTATTCCAAATTCTTGCAATTACTTGCATTAAAACATAAATAAATGGAACGTAAATAGCCTCTTATGTTTACATTACGTTTAGTAATGAAAATATAGGCCCACTTCCGTTTACGTTATGTTGGGCCGAACGTAACAGTTATGGTCTCCGTTTAATGTTACGTTAGACTTATGCGTAACGTTAAGACGTTAATACGTTACAGTATTGACAAGTCTACCCACAGGATGAGGAAACCAAAATGGCTGCTACTGTATTTTCAAAAAAAAAGAAAAAAAAAAGAAAAGCTGCTACTGTTCCTTCCAAGAACATTGCACTCGGGTTAATATCAGCTTAACATTTGAGCCGAACAAAAAACAAAATAATTACTTGAATTAAAAATAATTAAAGTAGTAATATTGAGACACTGTTAGAAAGAAAAAAAAAAAGCAGCCTCGTACAGAACAATGCAAATTGTCAGTTGAATAATGTTAATTCTCCATTGTCAGCCTAAGAATAAAATCTTAAATAGCTGCAATAATAATTAAAAAAAAACTACAGCATTTGTAAATTCAAAAACATATCCATCTGCATGGCTATTTAAGCAGGATATTTAAATCTTCCGTTCAACGATTCCGTTTGGATGAGGTGTGAGAAAAAAGAAAAAAGAAAAGAAGTGAAAAAAAATATTGGGACGTGTGTAACTTTGTGAAAAAATTGAATTGTTTATAATAAATTTCTTTCATTTTTCTCTTCTTCCTTTCTTCCCACACGGTATCCAAACGGAGCCAACATCTATGAAAATGACTTTTACAAAACAAGCACGGCAAATGGTACAGATCTGCCGAGGGTTGCATTTAAACTTGCGCGAAAATTAAGTTGTAAGAAAATCGTGCTATAACAAGCTTGTTGTACCATCCAAGAGCACAAGTCGGCTATAACGTACCGTTTACACTACATCTACACTTGTTGGTACATAATTTGTAACTTATCTAGAAAATTGATTACGGTCATCTGTAGTTTTTTCATCACTGGTCATTGCTAAATAAAAAATGAACACATTATAGACAAGGTGAACATATATAATAATCTAAGTGAACACAACAAACATATAATTCAATAAAAATAAGATGAATATGCATATAAAAAATCTAAAGAAGTGATGACAACACTTATTTATTTGTATGTGTTCATTTTGATCATCTGTATAATTACCTCATTTATTTTATGTGTTCACTTTGTATTTAACGATGGCAAGTGAGGGCAGTTATCATTTATGGTTTACAAAATGAAAATTGATTACTGCCAACTGTAATTTTGTCATCCCTGCCATCGCTAAATATAAAGTGAACATATACAACAAACAAAGTGAACATATAGACGATCTAAGTGAACACATACAGACAAATAAGTTCAATGAAAATAAGTTGAATATGCAGGTAAATTTCTGAACAAGTGATAACAACACTTATTTGTTTGTAAGTGTTAACTTAGATCATATATATGTTCACCTTATTTGTTGTATGTGTTCTCTTTTTATTTAGCGATGGTTGGGATGGTATATTTGCCGATGGCACTTATAATTCCTCCATTTGAACTGGTCTGTGTATCAAATTAAATCAATTTAATATTGGGCTGAATTTTTGTGAAAATTTTCTCAAAGAAGTTCGTCTTCCATTTTGGGCCAATCGGCCCTTTTAATGGTTTTTCTTAAAACAGCAATAGTAAGAGTTTAATTCTCGATCTTTAGCTATGTCACTCACATTAACTTAACTTTGATTTAGAACATTTGATCTATCTCATCCCTTTATCTTTGTATTGATCAATAGCCCATGAGTTTAAATTGGCATATAGAGACACAGATGACTAGACAAAAATTTATGGACCTCTTCACTTTCAAGTTTCAACATTGGTTTTTCGTTTTCTTTCGCATATGTAGTTTGAGATATTAATCTTAACAAACTTTCTTAAAAAACTAATAAATTGACTTGAGATGATATATCTAATTCTATAGTCTGACAGCCTGAGTCCTGAGATAAATGGCAAATTTAGCTGAGCAATTGGGCTTTGAAAGCGTGTTCATGTATATGCAACAGTCCAAGAAAAAATGGAACGAGATAACTTTGATTTCTCAGGCGTGGTCCAAATCTGTGGGTGCGTTTGGATCGTTGGAAGAAAGAAGAAGAAGAAGGAAGAAGAAGAAAAAAAAATTATAAATAATCCAAACTCTTCACAAAGTTATACACTTTCCAATACTTCTTCCTACTTTTTTCCTTCTCCCACACCTATCCAAACGGAGCCTGTAGTACTAGACTACTAGCTAGCACACTAGCGCAGGGATTTTGATGAGATGAGAATGCTGGTGGTTTTGAAGGCAAAGCACAGTGCAGAGTGTCTTCTTTCTTGCCTTCTCGACTTGCTGCTTTAGTTTTTGTGTTTTCAACATTCACTGCCCCGACACACCAACCCATTATAATTCCTCGACAAAAATGTGTATAGCAAGTCGGTAAAACATGCTGATGCTGCAATATATACCAAGGGTACAAATCACCATAAAAACTGCCGTTTCAGCTGAAAAACTGTGCAACGGAAATTAAAATTTTATTGGTCTTTATTTTCATTAAAAATAAAATAATTAGGTATTTAGGGGCGCTTGTCAGTTATTGATGTATGCATGGAGTAGCATGAATACAGACCCACAACGAATCAGATTTTTGTGGCCATGGGTCAAGTAGCCAATGAATGGATGGTCCCCATGCCAAGTCATCCTGACCATCCCTATCATCATCGAAAAATTACATGGCTTGGATAAAGATAGAAGAAAATGAGGATGCACGCTCACTCATCCACGTGGCACTAACTCCTCAAAAGTTGGTTGGTTAAGTTCTCCATATTTCCTCCTACACTTTTTTTTTTAAAAAAAAATAAAGCTCATCAATGGGAAATTGATGCATTATATAGATGAAACAGCTTTAGACTCTAGTGAAGGTATTAATTGGAAATCAGATCCTGTGCTGTTGCTCTAAAAATTTTAGTTGAGATCAGTGTATTTTTTTTTTCTTAAAAGTCCAAAAATATGCATTGGGGCAGAGGATACTGGTGCATTTAACTTGCGCATGCTGTCAGGCACTAAGAAGGGCAGTGGTCATTTACTATGTTAAAATTCTTCTACCCTACATAAATACTGAAAGTTTCAAAACGTTGGAGATGATTAAAGGAATATTCAATGTTTTCATATGTTGTTGAAAAACAATTGTGGTAAATTTCTTTACAGTAAAATCAGATATGAAATTGAATATTATATTGTAAACTTAGGAAAGAAAAAGACATATTTTCAATAAATGTGACAATGGCTTATAACAAAATTGTTGGTTTCAAAACCAACCTTCAAAAAAAATAATAATAAATAAATGTGACAAAGTTTACCAGCACTCAACAGCAACACGGAGAAGCTTGTACTAGTTTCGCTGGATAAATTATTTATACGTGAAACAACTTGAAGAAGTATTTGAAAAAAACAAACCCTTCAACTTTTTCGTTATTAACTATTATTGTTTACTGATAGTTTCAAAGAGAAATATGTTTTGTTGGATAACAACCTCGGAACAATTCATTTTGATTGGGTATTCATACAGATTGAGATGTCATTGACACGTACGTGATCTTAATCCTGCTTCAAATCAACCTGGGAAGGCATTGTCATTAAGTAATAAAAAAATGAATTAGAGAGAGGTATTATCAATAATAGTTAATTAAATGCTTTTAGACTTTGCTCTGATTATATCTCTTTGCCCTGGGAAATTGATTATTGCAAACCTGTACAACTGGAATAGCTAGCCAAAACAAAATAAACAAATTATACAGATGAAATTGGATACCTTCCTAGAACTATTAATTCAATTTTTCCCCCTTAAAACAAACACACTCACTTGGAGGCGTAGCCACACCCAGAAAGTATTCCCCTATAACTATTGTTTATTCTACAGGGAATTTATGCACCAGATATTAAACAATAGAATATCAACAAAACAGAAAATTGTTATCCTAAAGGAATGTCTGATCCTTTTGGTGTTATTCACATCATAGGTGTGGAGTTGTCAATTATAGACTTCATCAAATTAGGATCCGGGTTTCAATGTTTTTGACTTGCAAGTAATGATGAAACATACAAAAGTGGTCAAGTGGTTCTTTAGTTTACAGACTAGTATTCTGATTATTGTTACGAACATTTATAATGAATCCCATTATCCGCTAGAGTAATGCATGAAAATAGCATTAATTTGGGTACAATTTAATACATTTTGTTCTCTCCTTGAAATTAACGTCGAATTAGATTATTTTGCTAATAATTCCATATTTTGTAATAATAAAAAAATAGATACCAAAGTGTTGATGGATTTAATCAACTTTGTGTCACAACCCTTTTTGTAGTACTGGATTTTATATGACTTTAAAATGTAAATTGTAAGAAAAAGAAAAGGGGACGTTAAAGAAAATTGTAAACTAACAATTATATTATTTCTCTCTTGTCTTGTTCCTTACATAGCTCATATATTTATATGATTACAACCGACTAAAAAATAGAAATAGAAATATCAAAAACTTTCCTAAGTAGCAAATGTATTATTATTATAAGTAACTTCTTTTATTTCCAAATACTTGAGCATCTAGGCAGCCATTGTAAAGCCCATGTGAAGCCCATAATTCCAGCCCAAATGATTTCCTTGTTAATCATCTTCTCCATCGTTCACGACACTTTAGCAAAGGTTACTTTTCAGCATGACATGCAGGGGCGGAGCTAAAAATTTTGAGATTTGGGGGCAAAGCCCGCATAGGTGAAGACAAGGTTTCACTAGGGCAGAGGTGGAGGTGAACCGCCAGGACGACGCTAAAATTTTGGGTTTAAAAGTTCTATTAAAAAACAATCTCTTATTTTTTTTGTCTTAATCTGATAGGATGGAGAGAGAGAGAGAGAGAGAGAGAGAGAGTGTTGAAATAGGGATGGGTTAGTGCTTAGTGGGCTTTACGTTCAACGGTTCAAGGGGCCTAACATGTGAAAATAAATGTGTAAAGCTTAACTTTTAATATATGGATTTAGGGCGTCTAAAACGACCATCAAAATGATCAGTCGCGTTAACCATTTCGTTTTGGACACGAAATTGATTATCAATTGCGTTAACTATTTTATTTTGGATGAAAAAATCGAAATTACAAAAATACCACGAAAATTTTAATTTTTAATAGGATAAAAGACACGAAACTGATTATCAATTGCGTTAACTTATTTATGTTAGAGATATGTCCTAGAAGCCAATCTTATTAGGCTACTTCTATAGTTTATATTATTGATGATTTCAGATCATTTGTTCTTTGATTTAATCGTTGACAGTTCATTCAGGTTGAGGATCTGAATTATATATCACTGTTATTCATTTAGTAGTAAATGACAACGATAAATCTAAAAGTCCATAATCTTGATAATTAACAAAGGACATTAATTATCAATAAGATTAGTATGCAAGTTAAGTAATGATTAAGTTCTATAAATCATAGGTTAAGAGTAACCAACTTAATTGCATATGTATATGTTATAGAACATAGCAGGACTGGACCCTACGAAATAAATATATGGATTGTGTTACGTGTCATTATTTATTTCGTTATGATTTTGGTTCTAAGTTTGAGATGATTATCTTTTCCACATGAGGATAGATGCTATAAATCATGTCTACCGCTGATTCCTGATAAAGGCTGTTATACGGACTTGATTTAAGTATTCTTAAATTGTGCGGGGAAAAGCTAATTATCAAGAAAACCGTATGTCCCTCATTAATTCACTTAGTGAGTGACGATATCTGTTTGGGCCCCTTGATGGAGATAGATTGTTTGCTAGCAACTGATACAATTATCTCTAGATCAAGAAACGTATAATCTGCAAGAATGACACGTTCCTATCTTGGATTATACGATGATATCGTGTGACATAAGAATCAAAAATAGAGAAACATAATTGTTCTCTTATGCAGGATTGAAATTTTGTAGCTTTACACTATTTATGCGAATTGGGAATCATAACGTGTTGCTAGATACCGCTTATGATTATTGGAATAAAATAGCGATTTAATTCCATGTCCAACATAGAATAAATCCTCAAAGGGTCACACATAATAAGGTGTTTAACCACACGTGCATTAATTATTTATTTGCAACAATTGGTTTTGCAAAATATGATAAGTTGATTAATTAATCGTATACCGTTATGGACCGTTGTGATTAATTAAGTCAAATAGATCATATAGAAATAATTTAATGCATTGACTAATTCCATATTAATTATTAAATAATTAATAATTAATTATAATCAACACATTTAAATATTTGAGCTAATTGGGCTTTAAATTAATTGGTTAATTTAATGTCCAATGGAAGGTGCAATTAAATGGAAGAGTATTGGGCTCAACTAAACTTGAGGCGCAACCCAACCAAGGGGTTGGTAGGTGCGGCTAGGGTAAGGGGCATTTTTGTCCATGTAATTTTGGATGAGAGCTAGGTTGAGTGGCATATATAAAGGGGTGTTCTTTGGGAGCAAACCCTAGCCTCCACACAACCTCTCTCTCTCTCTTCTCTCCTTGGCCGAACCTCACAAGAGGAGAAGAAAAATTTCAGATTTTTCTATCTCTTTTCTCTTCTATACACCACCTAGCTCATGTGTTGAGCAAGCTTTCCACCTAAAAATTAATTGGAGAATTATCTTGAAGAGGGAAAGCTAGGAATTAGTCTCACTTTTCCTAATTACTAGCATAATTAGATGAGAAGGTGGTTAATTCCTTAGTGGACTCGAGGTGTGCTACTAGGAGGTGCTTGGAGGGTTCGCCGTCAACGTCAAAGCCGTTGGAACGAGCCTCTTGGTTGCGATACCAAGAGAGGTATATTTTCACCACTTCTCTCTTGTGTTGAATGGCTTTTGTACTAGATCCGTTTTGTGTGTTGTTTTCTTGGCTTATAATTAGTTAGTAATTAGCATAAAAATGAAAATTAGCACACTTCCAAACAGTGGTATCAGAGCCTTGGTCGTACTTAAGTTATTTTGACACTTAATTAAGAGAAATTGGCTAATTAACGGATTAGTAGAGATGATGCGTTTGTTTGCTGTCTGCAAAATGGTATTTTCTGTGTTGTTTCGCGTTTTTCGCTGTGATATGTTCTCTGGAAGATCTTTCCATCTACATAAAAGTTGTAGATCTGTGAATTGTGATTCTTTTAGCGTTAGATTCACATTTTTCTGAATTAGTATAGATTTATTGTGAATAAAACGGCGACAGTGCGCAGAACCAGTTTCTGCTCGTACTGTCCTGTTTGAATGGCTTGAAAGATTTATATTTTGAATATAAGTACCAGTGTACTATGGCTAGAAATAACGAGGACTTGAAGCTCTTTCTGAGCATGTATAAATTGTTGCATGACTCGGATTAATTTGTGGGTTTTCAAGTATGAAAAGGAAGATCTTGTTAGATCCAGTTTGTTGAGCAAATCAATTGTTCTAATAAACTGTACCAACTGAGAACTCCTTTAAAATTTTTTTTTAAATAGAGTTGTTCTATTTTAAGTTAGGATTCCAGGAAAATTAATTTCATAATTTTCCGTGGAAGTTTGGACCTTTAACTAAGTTAAAACATTTCGATCGACAGTCTGTTCCAGTTCAGAATTTGTTGAATGTTTAGCATGTAACTTAATATTATTGAACTGAACTTGGTTGTTTTCTTTTCATGAATGGATATCCTGTAGTCTAAACAAGTTTTTCTATGTATATTATATATATAAAAACTGGATATAAGGTGGTCTAACAGACCAAATGGTTGAGAGGATAAGCTGAAAATCTCATAACGGTGTTTTGTGCACTTGTAAGAGATTTGTCTTTTTTTATTCTCCCAGATGGTTTAAGATATCTTCTTGAATTTTTTATTGATAATCACAACTATGATAAGGAGCTTAAGTAATTTATTTGAAAATTTTTGGAGATCAACAACTGTTGATTTTGTTGGATTCCATTAGTTACGTTTTTTGTTAAATTACTGTTTTTCTAAGTATTCAAACTAGTTGAAAATAATTAGAAAACTCCTTGTTTGATCTCCTTTCAGTTATGGAATGTTGAAAGAACTTTCTAAATGAATTTAAACAAGTTTGGTTGTTTAAAATTAAGAATTTGTACACGGAATTTACTTATTGCAAACGATACGCAAAGATGCTTGAAAATCGTTAATTGGAAACAAAGTGCTTGTATGTGCTAACTTTGTTTTGTAGGTGGATAGTGTGTTTTAGTATGGCTCATGACTCAATGCCTTGTGGTTGTAAATTGAATGCATGTATGAATGTTTGTAATGCGGCCTTTGGTGCCATTAATTAATTAATTTGTTGATTAATTTTTTATGTAACTTGTGTGGCTTGCATGCCCCTAAGGCTAGGATGGGAGTAGGATATTTTCACATGTATTTTTGTTCCTTTATTTTATAGGATTTAGATCCTTATAGAATTTAGTGGGAGGGACAAGGATTAAATTAGTTTTGCTTCATGGAGGATATGGCGAAACTAATGCAAGCGGGAGCCATACAAACCCACAATAATGAGATGCTTGTATGATTGCTTGTGATAGGTTAGGTATGTGTGTATGTTTACACGACCACCAAACAAGCGTCATGTTGTTATTTGTCCCAAATAAAAAGGATTAAGTTAAAATAAAATTCACTCTCCTTCTTTCTATCCCCTTCTAACGTAGTATGATCGTTCATTGATGTATTCTCGCCGACGCGAGACATCGTGTTCCATCATCCGTGTCGGGGTGTAAATCGGATTTACTAGGAGCAAATAGAAAGAAGTAACTTAACAATGAATCAAATCGGATTGTTCATTGGAGTGAAGTTCGTTAATCGAACCAAGAGTCATAGGAACGTATGATTGGTTGGAGAACCTATTTCATGTTTGTTGGTGTAATGTTGTGCCGACGCCGTCATTGCATTAGCAAATAGTGGGAGTCTTGGAAATTCACTACATTTAGGGACATGATTTAATGTAGTGGAAGTTTTACTTAGTTAAAACAAATCTTAAAGCATAAACTAATTGACCTTAAACTTATGTATTGTTGTAGATGTCTTCCTCATTTTTTACGCTACGTTCTCTTCTTGAGAAGGAGAAACTCGCTTTTAACGGTACCAATTTCTTGGATTGGCATCGCAACCTAAGGCTTGCTTTTAGGTATGAGAAAAGAGAGTATCTCCTTACCACTCCCATGCCATCGGCTCCAAAGGCAACCGCTACCCAAAAGGAAAAGGATGTCTTTGCGAAGCATGAAAACGAGGACATGGAGATGTCCGTCGTGATGGTGGCAATCATGGAATCCGAACTCCAAAAGGAGTTCATGGATAGTGGCTATGGAGTGTTCGCTATGATCACTCGCCTATCCAACATGTTCCAAACTAAGGCTCGCACCGAAAGGGCCCGTCTCATCAAAGTCGTCGCCAACACTCGCTTGGCCGAAGGTCATGAAGTCGGGCCACACGTCATGAAGATGGCGGGGTTGTTTCGACAGCTCGAGAAGCTTGATACGCCCTTCCCCTCGGGGGCGATTCAAGACTTCATTCTCAATTCTCTCCCTCCAAGCTTCACCGGTTTCGTTCTGAACTACCGGATGAACGGCATGGACAAGAGCATGGATGACATCCAAAACATGCTCATTGAGACGGAGAAGAGTCTTAAGAAAGAGAAGGGCCCAAAGGATGTTCTTGCGGTGAGTGGAAAGAGTAAGAAGATAAGAAAGCGTGGCCGCAAAGGAAAAGGCAAAGGCCCGGTGACGCCCCAAGGTCCGGCCAAGGGTGCTCCCGTGGGTTCTAAGAAGAAGAAGAACCCGGCCACTTCCGAGACCGTTTGCTACTACTGTAGCAACAAGGGCCATTGGAAGAGAAACTGCCCAAGGTACCTAGCTGACAAGAAGGCGGGAACTGTCCAACCTTCTACCTCAGGTATATTTGTCATCGAAACCCTTCTCGCTACTTCTCACACAGATTGGGTATTCGATACTGGTTCGCGTGCTCACATTTGTCGAAATGTGCAGGTCCTAAAGAATAGAAGGCGGCTCGAGAAAGGCGAAGTTCAACTCCGCGTCGGTAACGGCACGTGCGTCTCCGCTATGGCCGTTGGGAGCGTGGAACTAACTTTGCCTACCGGTTTTGTGTTGGAACTCAAGGATGTTTTTGTAGTTCCATGTATCACTCGAAACATTATGTCCGTTTCTTGTTTGGATTTGGATGGATTTGATGTTGTAATAAAGAACAAGTGTTTGACTTTGTTTCGTAATAAAGTTCGTTTTTGTGATGCACATTTATTGAATGGTCTTTATGTGCTCGATTCGAATGGATTTGTTTTGAGTGTTGAAAATGACAAAAGGAAACGTAAGGTTTCACATTAGAATGCGACTTTAATGTGGCATTGCCGCTTAGGTCATATCAACGAGAAACGTATCAAGAGACTACAATCCGTTGGTCTCTTGGATCAATTCGCTTTCGAGCCAATTGACACTTGCGAATCTTGTTTGATGGGTAAAATGACCAAAGCGCCTTTTCCCAATAAAGGGATAAGGACAAAGGGAAAAAGTCAAGAAATTGAACTTCGTCCAAAGCGAAAATGAACCTTGTGTTTACAAGAGGATTAGTGGGAGCGTGGTTGTGTTTTTTGTTCTATATGTTGATGATATCCTCTTGATCGGAAATGATATCCCCGAGTTGAATGCAGTTAAGGATTCATTGAAGAAGGTGTTCTCAATGAAAGATTTGGGCGAAGCCGCCTATATCCTAGGAATCAAGATCTATAGAGATAGATCGAGAAGGATGTTAGGCTTGAGCCAAGATGCATATATTGACAAAGTGTTGAACAAACACAACATGGCAAATTCTAAAAAGGGATTCTTGCCTATGTCACATGGCATTTTCTTGAGCAAGTCTCAAAGTCCGACCAATGATACAGATAGTGAATACATGAAGAAATTCCAGTATCCATCTGTGGTCGGATCGATTATGTATGCCATGCTATGCACTCGTCCCGATGTGGCACATTCGATTAGCATGACTAGTCGATTCCAAACCAATCCCGACATGGCACATTGGACTGCAGTCAAGAATATCCTCAAATATCTAAAGAGAACAAAGGATAGCATTCTCGTATATGGTGGAGACCAAGAGCTCGTTGTAAGTGGTTACACCGATGCTAGTTTCCAAACCGATCGAGATGACTCAAAATCACAGTCCGGCTTCGTATTTCTGCTCAATGGTAGTGCCGTAAGTTGGAAGAGTTCCAAGCAAGATACTACGGCCGATTCCGTCACCGAAGCAGAATACTTAGCAGCTGGTGAGGCAGCGAAAGAAGGTGTATGGATCAAGGAGTTATTGACCGAGCTAGAGGTGGTTCCAAGCATCTCGAGTCCAGTGGATATCTACTGCGACAACACGGGAGCTATAGCTCAGTCCAAGGAGCCTAGGCCTCACCAAAAGACTAGGCACATTCTACGACGATTCCATCTCATCCGTCAGTTGATCAATGATGGATGGGTCAAGGTCAAGAAGGTGGACGGTGCCGCGAACACAGCGGACCCTCTGACAAAACTTTTATCTCGAGCCGCACATGAGTTGCATGTTGCATCCATAGAGATTAGGCGTATGCCTGAGTGGCTTTGAGTTGTATCTTTTATTACTAGGCTTTAGTATGAGACATGTATATTTTGGATATTACATTGAGTAATATGCACTTGCTAGAAGTCACCATTGATTGACCCTAGGCCAAGTGGGAGATTGTTAGAAATATGTCCTAGAAGCCAATCTTATTAGGCTACTTCTATAGTTTATGTTATTGATGATTTCAGATCATTTGTTCTTTGATTTAATCGTTGACAGTTCATTCAGGTTGAGGATCTGAATTATAGATCACTGTTATTCATTTAGTAGTAAATGACAACGATAAATCTAAAAGTCCATAATCTTGATAATTAACAAAGGACATTAATTATCAATAAGATTAGTATGCAAGTTAAATAATGATTAAGTTCTATAAATCATAGGTTAAGAGTAACCAACTTAATTGCATATGTATATGTTATAGAACATTGTACAGGACTGGACCCTACGAAATAAATATATGGATTGTGTTACGTGTCATTATTTATTTCGTTATGATTTTGGTTCTAAGTTTGAGATGATTATCTTTTCCACATGAGGATAGATGCTATAAATCATGTCTACCGCTGATTCCTGATAAAGGCTGCTATACGGACTTGATTTAAGTATTCTTGAATTGTGCGGGGAAAAGCTAATTATCAAGAAAACCGTATGTCCCTCATTAATTCACTTAGTGAGTGACGATATCTGTTTCGGCCCCTTGATGGAGATAGATTGTTTGCTAGCAACTGATACAATTATCTCTAGATCAAGAAACGTATAATCTGCAAGAATGACACGTTCCTATCTTGAATTATACGATGATATCGTGTGACATAAGAATAAAAAATAGAGAAACATAATTGTTTTCTTATGCAGGATTGAAATTTTGTAGCTGTACACTATTTATGCGAATTGGGAATCATAACGTGTTGCTAGATACCGCTTATGATTATTGGAATAAAATAGCGATTTAATTCCATGTCCAACATAGCATAAATCCTCAAAGGGTCACACATAATAAGGTGTTTAACCACACGTGCATTAATTATTTATTTGCAACAATTAGTTTTGCAAAATATGATAAGTTGATTAATTAATCGTATACCGTTATGGACCGTTGTGATTAATTAAGTCAAATAGATCATATAGAAATAATTTAATGCATTGACTAATTCCATATTAATTATTAAATAGTTAATAATTAATTATAATCAACACATTTAATTATTTGAGCTAATTGGCCTTTAAATTAATTGGTTAATTTAATGTCCAATGGAAGGTGCAATTAAATGGAAGAGTATTGGGCTCAACTAAACTTGAGGCCCAACCCAACCAAGGGGTTGGTAGGTGCGGCTAGGGTAAGGGGTATTTTTGTCCATGTAATTTTGGATGAGAGCTAGGTTGAGTGGCCTATATAAAGGGGTGTTCTTTGGGAGCAAAAACCCTAGTCTCCACACAATCTCTCTCTCTCTCTTCTCTCCTTGGCCAACCTCACAAGAGGAGAAGAAAAATTTCAGATTTTTCTATCCCTTTTCTCTCTTCTATACACCACCTAGCTCATGTGTTGAGCAAGCTTTCCACCTAAAAATTAATTGGAGAATTATCTTGAAGAGGGAAAGGTAGGAATTAGTCTCACTTTTCCTAATTACTAGCATAATTAGTTGAGAAGGTGGTTAATTCCTTAGTGGACTCGAGGTGTGCTACTAGGAGGTGCTTGGAGGGCTCGCCATCAACGTCAAAGCCGTTGGAACGAGCCTCTTGGTTGCGATACCAAGAGAGGTATATTTTGACCACTTCTCTCTTATGTTGAATGGCTTTTGTACTAGATCCGTTTTGTGTGTTGTTTTCTTGGCTTAATTAGTTGGTAATTAGCATAAAAATGAAAATTAGCACACTTCCTAACAATTTAATATGATAAAATTTAAATTTTTAAAATTAGAATGGTTAATCCAAACCGCTCAAACGGAGACTAAATTTTATTTTTTTTTCAAATTTTTTTACTATTTTTTTTTAGAATTTTTTTATATGCTCAATCTAAGAAGTTATTGAAAATTTGAAAAATATAAAATTTGGTTTTCAAGAATATTTCAATACAAAGATCATATTGAGCGATTTGAAGTGGCCGTATGAAATTTTAATGGTTGACGTTTGGATCGTATTTTATATCCTATATATTTGATTCTAGCATTACTCAAACTTCAAACATTTAATACACAAAAAATATTCAACTATTTATTCTCTCTTGTAAGTACCAAACATACGACTAATATGACGCAGAGCTGAATCCACTTGACCCAAAGTTAGATCCACCTCAGATCAATCATGATATTAGAACAAGTGTACAAATTTCAATCAGAACTAAATTGCCAATTACCAAACATTACAAAAGGCGCAAATTACCAAACATTACAAAAGGCGCAAATAACTTTTTTGAAGTAAGTTTAGAAAGAAGTTTGGTGACCATCCTACGCCATAATATCATAAATGTGTTCTGCTTGACACTTTTTGGATTTATTTTTTTTAATGAAAACAATGCTTAATTTAACAAGATAGTCAAAATAGTTTGCGCAAAAGGCCTCATTATTGATACATAAAATGCTTCTTCTTTGACCCACCAACCAAAGTCACGGATAAACTCAGAAAAATAGAACCCAAAAAATATTCGCGTACGACAACGGGAAGGACGCCCGATTGCCTTGTCAATTATTGGCGATGTGAACTATATGATAGCGGAATCCGTCGATAAGAGAGGCTTAATTTAAATCAGAAAATTAAAATGAAAAACTAAGTTCGACCTTCCCACTCAAGACTAAACCTCTTTAAAAAATTCAGTTAGAATCTACAATTTGATGAACTTGTGTACTGACGCACTGATTAAATGCCTCATAACTACAATTTTAAAAAAAAAATTCGCTTCAAGTTTCGAATCCAATGACCTCCACTCAAAATTTGTTATTTTTTACCACTAGAACAATGATTGATTCTCAAAAGATAAATATATGTTGTATGGATGAATAACTTATTTGATAATTATGATAACTAATTAGACGGTTATACAAATTATAAGGTTAAAACAAATCATAGTTGAGATCTATTTTCAGATTTTGTGTAATTTGAAAATTAGTGTATCGGGCGGTTTGAAAACTTAGTAGTTAAGTTAGATCGGCACTTGATTTGGGAACTAAATATTTTGAAGCTTTTTTTTTCGAATTAGATGCATAATCTGTCAATATATAATACAATTTATATATATTTTTTATTTTGAGAATCATTTTCCATTTTGTTGCTGATGTTAAATATATATGGCTAACTGGCCGTCAATATATTCTTCAATTAAAAATGAGGATAAATCTAGCATGTATCCAGATTTAATTTTTCATTCACTGGATATGGTTAAAGATATTCAAATTGAAAAAAATTAGAATTATAGATGTGTTATTCATTATTTAATGAGAAAGTTTAATATGCACTATACTGCATAGAGCTTTCTATGCACCACGAACTTTTTCGGATGTATTTTTATAAATTGACAAATCTAATTTAACCAATCTAATCTATATATTGAAATCTCATAGAAAACAAAATTTATAATTTTTGAGAATTTATTACTATTCTTATAGTTTTTTAAAAAACATGCTATTCACAACATTCCAAAAATGGTAGATTTTAAAAAATTCGAAAAAAATAGTAATAAAATCTAAAAAATTATAAAATTTGGTTTGCTATGAGATTTCAATATGTAGATTAGATTTGTCAATTTACAAAAATATTTCCAAAAAAATCCGCGGTGTATTAAACTTTCTATTATTTAATTGTGGACGTGTCAAAATTGAATCGATTGGGAATCCGTTTTTGTTTTCCATCAAACTAATTGAAAATTTTGATGGTTGAATTTGAATGACATTTTGATATATGAACTATCAAATTTTAAATGGACTTGAAATTACTACCAGCTAGCGACATATAAATGATAGAAATTATGTTTTAATAAATTTTTTTTAATTTGAATAATATGCTTAAAAAATACCTTAAGGTAAATATTTAAAGATAATATTTTATTCTCGAATTGTGACTCTTAAAATATACATTCGACACGTGTACTCACAGGAGTCCTGTCCTGGAGCAATTTAGGTCAGATGGCAATTTAGGAGCCAAGGATCCGAGACCATTGAGTAGCGAGTACCACTGCCAGTGATTCGCCACACCAAGTGGCTGTGCAACAAGTTCCATTAAATCAAGTTCATTGGGATCGGCTACAGCAAATTCGGACACGATCACCAAGCAGAGGACGGTGCTGAGTCATGGAGGTGTTGGATACACGCACCTCGTTCCTTCCGTAACATGTCGGCCTCTCTCTGCACAGTGCACTGTATGCTCCATTCCAAACCGTCCTAAGTTTCCAATTATCACTTATCAGATCGGATTGAACACCCGAGGCCGGGTAGTTTGTATTGTTTTTAGTAAATGGACAATTTTTATGGGTTCAAAGAATGTCGTATTCGTATTAATTCTCTAACGGGTATAAATGACCCATTTAAAGTTTTAAACACGAAACTATGTTAATTATATTTATTGAAAGAAATAAGTACAAAATTTATTAAATATATTAGTTTTCGTCATAAATTGTCGAAATCTAGTTTTGTATGTAGCTTTATAATTTTTAGATCCATCAAACTCTATCGATAGAAGTAAATAAAAAAATCACAAAAATATGTTAAAATTTAAAAACAATAAAAATGTCATCGGATCAGACCGATAAATTGATCATGTCTCGATCTGACCCACTTATTGACTAAAACAAATTTATTGGTGTTTCAGTTCTCAAGTGAATCAAATGACCCCTCAAATCGGATTAAAATTTGACATCCCTGAAATAGCCCTCGCAAAACAACTGGTTGGTGCAGAAGCCCAATGGCCAAAGGCCAATGCCAACAGATTCATAGGGCGATCCTCTCCTCCTCGGAGTTTTCCTCGAAGCATAGGCTATCAGCCTATCACTATGAGTTCACATTTTGGATAAGGAAGAAATTAGATTCAATTGCTTAATAATCTCTACTACATAATCAGCATACCACTAAACGATAAGGATCATCCTCATCATTTTTAGAAACGCGTTTTTTTTTTCCATTTCTAAAATTCAAGCGTCCTCCCCCTTTCCGTTTTTGGAATTTAATCCAACGGATCTACCTCATTCCATCTCCTTCCTTTATTTTCGTAACATCCCTCACCCTGTCTATCCATGTTGCCATTTATACTCTGTCCACTCCATCCCTATCCCTTCCTTTCTTTTCATATCTAATTGTTTTAGGGGCGTTTGGATCAAGTGGGAATTTGAAATTTTTTAATTTCCAGGCATAAATTTATTATAAGCAATCTAAACTCTTCACAAAATTACACACTTTCCAATACTTTATGCCTAGGAATAGAAAATTCCTCCTATTTCTAAGCGATCCAAACGGCCCCTTAGTTATTATTTTAGATAATATAAGTAATTGTTCTAATTCATATACATAATTGTCCTATTTAATATACACAATTGTTCTATTCATATACATACTTGTTCTAGTTCATATACGTAATTGTCCTACTTAATATACATAATTGTTCTACTTAAGCGATATGATGGATACATATTGGGTGATAGGGCTAGATGACAAGGAATAAGCAGAGGCGCTGGATAACTATTGAGTGCACTGGATAATTACACTTATCATCTGAATTTCCTATCTCATCACCTAGACTTTTAATTAATGAAGACGTTGGATAATTTATGAGGATTCTGGAGATGAGGGGATGATAAAATTTGTGAGATGATGGTAAGTAATTCCTCTAAACGAAATTATTAAAATAAATACACTTATTTTTTTCCGTAGTAGGACAAGATTTGTTTTTTTTTTTCCTTTAAGACGCATAGAAATGATATAGAGAAATTGAAAAAGGAATGATAAGCATCTACGCTTTGCAAATACTGCACTGCTGTATGGAAACGCCAGCTAGGTGACTGGCTATCTTCTTTATTTCCTAATAATAATACGGAAAAATAAGTATTTAATTTAATGCTTCAATCTCAAATAAAGGATTAAAGGGTGTTTGTTACAGAGGGATCAGTGAATCACCCGTTCACCCCACCTGGCCTGTGCGCACGCACTCCCATGCAATCCAGCTTGGATTGCACAGCATCACACCCCATGTCTTCTCCTCTATTTTAAATTAATAAATTCAATCCTCATTCTGAAAGAAAGTTATAATTATAAATGACACCAGTGAGCCAGCCACAGATCTTATTACGGACCAGAAACCACTTGATTATATTAATTATTTTAATTCAGGGTTCAAGTGCTAATTAATGCTGTATCTCTCTTTCCAATAAAAATTCGCCAACTGGACTCTGCCGGACGGCTTGAGCTTCAACCCCAAGACTGAAACTAATGACACATTAACCAGAGAACCTTGCCACTGGAAAACTTATATTTATTTTTTTCATCCTTTAAATTCTACCTTTTTGTTTTTTATGTTTTTGCACAGAAAACTGGTGCTTTTTCACCTTACTCCTTCATATAAAAAGAATCCTTTTTGTGTCCATGCTTTACGTCATGAAACAACTTTTTCTCATTACTCTATTAGAAAAAAAAAATGTTAAACAGAAAGAGATGGTTGGAGGCTTGGAGTAACGAAAGAATCTTGTATTCTTTTAGAAGTAAATAGACATATTTTCCTAGTTAGTCTATTATATTTCGACTGCAGTACAAAGGCATGCTGTGAGACAAGCCACGAGTAAAAAGCGTACGAGGGGAAAAATAAAGTGCAGTAGAAGGGATTCAAGGGAAAAATGAATAGCACTTGAACAGCAAAAAGTCATTATTGTTATAATTTATTGTCTCAAGCTTTTGGGTGTTCTGCATCATTCCAAACCTTTCCAATTGTCGTGATTAATCCATTAGATTTGGTACAAATAGTACACTTTAAATAATAATTAACAGGAGAAAAGGTACAATAAATAGTGTTCTAGTATCTTTCTTCTCTTTCACGTATCACTAAAAGACTGTAGATGTAAAAAGGAGCATACATGTAGATATGTACCTTGATGGTTGATGCTTACAATTTGTACAAACACAAGTCAGGAGATTTAGTTGGATACAAAGATCTGATAAATTCTCACATATAGTATCAAATATCACAGCCAACCTTTAAAAAAAAATTATGATAACGGCCAGTTTATATTAACAGCATCATGCATCAACAGTATATAGTACAAACAGCACTCGACCAATATTTCAGGTTTAATAAATCATGAACTTGCTAGAATGTCCAATAAATAGGCATAATAATGGCTGAAAACAATATCAGAAGACATCATTGGATTTAGTTATCTTACTGCAGACACAAATTGCATGAAAACATTCTTTCTTGCAAAAGTTATAAGTTCCATCTTTTCCCATATTGTGCGCTAATCTATTTATCAGTGAACAAAATCAAATCAAGTTCATTTGAAGAAATAGATGCCAGGGATAATTACAAAACCTCATGGAGTGATATGATAGTTTGAAGAAAAAGGCAGCACCCGAGAAGAATGTATTATTTCAAAATTTTAAACTAAATTCTCATATACAGACAAAAATAACAGTAAGGAAGGTCTTCATCTGCATACAACCCTTCCTCTCTCTCTCTCTCTCTCTCTCTCTCTCTCTCTCTTTATTCAGAGAATTATAGAAATGGACCAACATAAACACTTGCCGCACCAATGGCCGACTTTAAAACAGCTTAAGAGATCAGAGTCCATGAGGCCATTTACATAACTACAAAAGCCGACTTAATCTTAATTAAGCTAATAGCCTACCACAAAGCGCCAAATACACTAATTATTACACAGCATAACCACGATTAAGAAGACTCCCATAACAAATTACACATACCCTATGATAATAACAGTAACAAACTGAAGAAATAAAAAAAGGCCGTACCAGCAACGGCTATGATTGCTTAGTTTGTTTCAATTCTCCATGAACAGGCTCTGTCAAAGGGGCGGTCACAGCTGTAACAGCTTGGTACTGTGGGGCCATTGCCGGTGGGGAGGTGGTTGTGGCCTGTGAATAGTAAATTGGACCCCGACTAGGATCAGCAAATTCATACCCGTAATTAGCAGCTGGAGACTGAGAAGGGTGGTGCTGGACCTGCTGGTGAGTTTGCATTAAATGGTAACCCATCCCAGGATATGTCGTGGCAGGTGCAGGTGTGGCTGCTGGTGCAGCTGTCCGATACAAGCTAGTTGGTGGTACTTCTTGTTTCACAGGAACTTGAGTTATGGCAACGGCCGATTTGCCAGAAGCGGGGTCCACTAAATTAGGTGTGACAGCTGCTAGATTATATGGTGTTGGGCTTTGCCGAACGGGAAGATAATACATCTGCATTTGAGGGTCAAAATGAGCTTGCTGTGGCGGCTGCTGTACTGGATAGTATGAGGGAACTGGTACAAAGGTGCCACTTGGGGCATGGTGGATGTACTGGGGGTTAGAAGGGATGAAAGGCTGAGGCGTCACTTGCTGGTTCTGTTGCGGTGGCAGATGGTGCAGCGGTTGCTGTGGCTGTGACTGTGGCGGGGGCTGTGTTTGTGGGATTGGAGGATAAACATAAGCAGCTGTTTCTGATACTTGTACTGGCATGCGGTATGTACCATCAGCCGTGACTGGTACGTCACGCTTCACTGGTTCATTTGATACTCTCTCTTGATAATACATAGGCCTGCATAACGTAAACGCAAATTTCATCAAATCAATAGTTTAAAAGAGCATAATCAGTGAAGGAAAACGTAGACATATATTGAATTGATATGATAGGAATCAGGTAATACAAGAATTATATACCTGGAGGGGGGATCTGAAGGTGGGGCCTCAGCTGGCTTCATCTGCTGCGGCCTGTGAACCCCAACACTCTGGTCTGATCTCTCATCGTCAGAAATCACTCGGTTGGGATTCTCAGAAGGGGAGAAAGCTGCCGTGACAACAGATGTCGTATTGGGCGTCGGGATCCCCATAGGGTGGTGTGGCTGAAACGGCACCTGAGCAGTCTGTACCACCTCAGGCTGAACAGCTGATCCCGGCAGGTTCATGTGCACAAAGTGCTCTTCGATATTGCCCTGCATCCTATGGTCTGGGGGCCGGTCATCAGGCCTGACCCTGATAGGCGGTAGATTTGATAGAGACGGGGCAGACGAGGTCGACCCGAACGAAGAGGACTTATCGAGCAAAGGCGAATCAGGTACGGATTGCACATCTGGTCTTGACAATTTCTGATCACCGGGCCCGCCAGCAACGACGGCTGCTGCTGCGGGCCGGGAGTGGGTAGAGGAATCATCCTCCAGTCCGAGAAGACAGTTGACTGAGGTAGAATCAGCAGAGATGCCACGTGGAAGTCCGTCCATTGCTCCCATGGCGCTGTTCAAGGCGTCGACAAACCAGGTCTCGGATTTCGTGGAATCGTCGAGGAGAGAACCGATGGAGGAGGAGGTGGAATCAGGTTTAGAAGGAAAGAGGAACAAGCGGATCCGGGAAGTGCGAGCGGAGCCGCCGCCAGTGGATCCACTGCCAGAACCAGTGGATCCAGAGGCGACGATGCGATCATACTCGTCAATCATGTTGTCCAGGTCCTCGTCGGTGGAGACGGAGATGAGGGAGTCGAGATCCTCGTTGGGGAGCTGGTACTTGAGGGAGAAAGGGCGGCCGCCGAGGAGGGTGCGGGAGAGCTTGGAGTGGAGGTCGGCGAGGGAAGCGTGGCGGTCGACGACGACGATGCGGGTGTCTCCGCCCAGGTAGCAGAGGGACTTGTCGGTGGGGCGGGGGACGATGCGGCCGCCGTAGCTGCACATGAGGCGCAGGCGGGACGAGGCCGAGGCGGAGGGGAAGGGCTCGTCCCATGATTCGCCGCCGCGGGAGCGCGGGGACGAGTCCACGGAGTCCGGGTAGCCGCCGAGCGTCGCGCTCGAGGGCACCGAGTCCATGAGGAGGAAGGCAGAGAGAGAAGAAAGAAGGAGATTGGGGGATTCTTGGCTTGCTGTTGCTGATTATTATCTATTGTTTTTTTATTTTTCCTCTCGCTTTCGCTTGTGGGATGTCACTTCCTTCCTTTCCCTTCCTTTCCCTTCCTTTTATCTCTCTCCACTTTCTAGTCTCTAGTCTTGAGTCTTTGCTGCCTGCCTGCTCCTTATGGCGGGTCCAATGCGGCCGTAGCAGCATAGGTAAGCAATATGCGGGTCCCATCCCTTGAAAAACAACCTCCAGATTCTCTGTTTCATTTTCATACTATCTCGCGCTGTTTCATGCTTTATTGGCTCCTCTCCTCTTACTCATAATGGCAGTCAAATATCACATGGTTCGTTCTGTGAGTGTCGTCCGCATACAACTGGGAAATAGTAAAACCGAAGAAAAATCTAGTGAGAATATCAAGCCGAGGGGCCAATTAGGTTTGGACACCAATTTTTGGATGAGGTTTAAGCTACAAAACAAACTTACCCATTGGTTCGGTTCATTGCCTTCATTCCACGGTGTTTTGCCCTATCGGGTAACACACCCGGATCCGCTTAAACTTGAAGGCCTCAAGGGTAAGAGTTCCCTTTATTTCTCTCTTCATTTGTTCGGATTTGCTTTACACACAACAGATCCGAACCGGTCTGTTTCCAAATATGGCCCATTGTTGAATCTTGGTTGAGATTCTGTATTGTATAGTGTAGTTCGGTCTAAGGATAGAAAAATTAAAAGCACAAGTTGTGGTGTGGTACCCACTTGTGAAGACCAGTACAAAGCCCTCCATTTTAACCTCAACAGTAACGGGGAAGATAAAATTTTTTTGTCGTAATAATATTAAAGTAGGAGTTTGAGAGTTTCTACAAAAGCACGGTGTTAGATCTTCTATGAGTTTGCCATTATTTACACTTCATTCAATTATCAATTTTGTAGACCCTAAAAAAAAATAACAAATTTGATATAAATTAGCAAAGTTGTTAAAAATTGGGATGGTGCAAATATGGCTTGACATTGACAATGTCACATCATGCAGTTCAGCACGCTTTTATTGGATCACCTTCATAGATGTTGAGTTTGGTAATGACAAATATGCAGGGGCGGAATCAGGATTGGAGGATAGGATAGGGCAAGTTGTCGAGGTCGACTTCAACTAAATATTAGTAACTTGAAATTTCAATACATTAGATAACCGAATTACTACTGTATTTTTAATATTTTAACACTAAAAAAAAAATTCGCGGTGTAGGCCAGGCCTATGCCTGCCCCTGCCTGTATCCGCCCTTGCAAATATGTAATGACAACATAATAGATCTCTTTCAATTACTATGAATGACAAGAAGGAAATTTTTTTTTAATTCATTTTACTACAGAAGAAATTTAATTTGCAAATTGCTGTAAACAATAGAAACACTGTTGTAAGATTCGCTCAAAGTGTTTTTTTTTCTTAAATTTAAATGAAGGTTAGCAATAGGCAACAATCATATTGAGACAGGTACATATATACACTCTATATAGTACCAATGAAAAATACAGGTTACATGGACCCATTAAATATTCATGTGGCGCCATATGCATCATGTCAGGAGAATATGTAAAAGGTCCAACAAAGGGATCAGGCTCATGACAACTACAGCCTATAGTCCCCTAAAAGGCTTGATTACATGACAAGGCTCTCTCTGCCTCACTCACATCACATACACTCAACTGCACTGCTTCGATAATACCAACACCTGACTGGCAGTGGTAGATAAGAGTTTCATGATTGTCAGGATTATATTTTGAGAATACGTAATTTGGAACAGTTTTTTTTTTTTAAGTCAATGGATATCAGATATTTTATTTTTTTAGTTTTTTTCCCCCATAAAAGAATAGATAACTCAAGGTGGACCCACCAAATTGCATACGCGTCTTGGTCTTTATCGTTTAATTAATTTATTTAGGGATCAGATAGAAAAAGAAATCCTTGAAGTAACATTTGAGTTTCAAAGTTGGTTGTTGGGTCAGATATTCTCCACTTTGGCTGGTCCATACGCAAATATAATCCTTCTCAAATAGAAAGCACTTGATGAGATATGATCTCCAGATACAACTATTAGGGATTAATGTTCTTTTTAACTATTCCACTTTTCCTATTCTATAACCAAATTGATTATTTGGATTCAACTGTTAATTAGAGGTGGCAACTAATAGTCTAATACAATACGTATGAGGATGTGTTGATCCTTGACTTTCCATACTTGTGAAGTTGTGGTTGTTCTCACTTAACAATTGATGTGGCATTTCTCTAGTATATGCTGGATTTAACAATTTGTGCTCTAATCAATCATATTTTAAATGATTAGTTTATTTTTTCAGCTCGTATAAAAAAAAATAGTCTACTACGGAATTTGTTTATCTTTATTTTTTGCTACCACTCCTTTATATTTTGATTTGTATCAAATCAAACAGAATTAGTTATAATATTAAATGAAATATCTATTGTTCAGCTCGTATAAAAAAATTCAATCCATTAAGGAATTTATTTTATCTTTATATATTGGTCACCACTTTCAGGGAATTTGGCTCAGTCACTCCATCTTTGGAGATTCGCTCCTATAATGACTAAAACATCATCAGTTTTGCGCTACTAAAATACCAACAATTTTTCAACGCATGACAAAAATGATGAAATAGTGCGGAGGGTATTTTAGTCATATCAAAAAAATATAGAAATGTATATCTAAAGGGAGACTCCGGAGGAATGATATCCCTTACAGATCGTCCGATCAATAATGAATATCTCGTGATTAATATTGAATCCGTACAGTCTGTAAATTTTAACCTTCGAGATTAAAGGAGAAAATTTGCAGAGAACAGGTCTATGCAGAGGATGTTGGTCCAGACTTCGGAGAGTGAGTGAAGCAAAACTATCATAATTGACTTTCGATATTTTGATTTACGCACCGAGTATAATGTATAGACGTACATGATATATACTAAACTCGGTCTACAGGTCTCATTTAGGAGTCAGCGTCGTTATACAAGCAAAAGTATCATAATTGACTGAGACCCGCCACCTGCACATCCTTTACTTTCAAGGCAGAGAAAAAGAGATAAGAAAATAACTTTCTCCGTTTACTAATGCCCCTGTGACACCAGTCTCCTTCTACCCAAGCGAGATTATTTGTGATACAAAGTTTAATAGACAAAATATTAATTTGTGATGCCTTGATAATACTGAGTAGAAGTACATAATGTTACATGTCAACTTATCTCATTCAGAGTTGTTATTTTTTCAGTTTTTTTTTTCTCTAAATTTCCATTCGCTATTAGGTGTATGGCTTTGTTTCGTAATTGGGAAATTTTATATTAATACCAAATTTTTTTTTACGTCAGTGATATCCGATTAAACGGTTATCAAAATAAAAAATAAAAGTAAATCTTCGTATATGATTTTTTTATATTTTAGATTGTGTATTAAATTTGGCTAATTTAAGAATTAATTAGTCATATCCATCGAGTAGTTAGAAAAGCTAACAGTTCAATATTGGTGGTCCTTGATCAACATCCCAACTATTCTTATTTATCACAACAATTTACAGTTTTATGCATGCACATTCAGTCTAATTTCGTGAAGTATATCTATATTTTTATATTATTAGTTCAATAACATGCACCATTTTATCGGGAATCGCCGATGTCAATATATTCCTACCCTTCTTTATATCATTATTATTTTATTGTTGGGATTCAGCTAAATTCAGCTTTTGATAAAAAAAATCCTATGATACTAAAACAAGTTGTCAAATTAGAATTAACATAAATTATTTAATTTTTTAAAAATTCGTTCAGATTTCATAGTCTTATTGACGCAAGTAATAAAATCTAATTCTCGATTTGAAACGTTAAAAAAGAATAATTAGAACTGTGAACTAGGTGCAATTTTGGTACTTGCTGATCGTGTGGGCGCACAATTAAGGGCAAGTAAAGTAGTATTTTTTTCCCAACCACGGCACGTCCTAATGTAGACTTACAATTCAACAAGAAACATACACCGTATATACCTTTTGTTTGATGAATTTTATGTTTAGATAGATGCAATTATATGGAAATAATTACATGCACATTCAACATTAGCAACCCAAAATTTTAAAAATGCGCAAAATCCAGGTGTGGCTAATTTAATTAATTGCTTGCATAAAATTAATTAATTCTTTTCCCATTAGGTATAATTGAGAAGATTGTGCATATGTGGAGTGGCTACATACTTCATAGAAAATACTCATAACCGAACAAACATGTGTGCATAGTTTGGATCATATAGGATCGTTTTATCTATATGATTGTGTCATATGATAAGTGGTGGACCTCCAGCCCTCCTCCCTTGTGGAAAGAGACAATCATCAAGACCAACCTAATCAATTTATTAATTACCATTCCGATCCGTTGGTTTATCCACCTAATTACCAATTATCTTCGTTCATGCATATCATCATATGACGGGACAAATCTTTGCATTAACACAGGTTTTTGTTCTCTGTGAATTGTTGTTATAAAGTTATATTCGTGTGAGTCACTAAAACGTGTAACTAAGGGTGCGTTTGGATGAGAGAAGAAGAGGAAGAAGGAAGATGGGAAGAAAAAAAATTATAAACAATCCAAATTCTTCACAAAGTTACACACTTCCCAATACTTCTTTTCTTCTTCCCTTCTTCCCACACCTATCCAAACGCACCCTAAGTGTTAGCTCTACCTACTAGCTAATATGGTATACTGTAAATTTATTTTCATAAAAATAGTAAGAAATCATACTTCGTACATTTTTTTTTAATGAACTTTCGGGTCGTTTGTTTGTGACTTAAAAGGTGCATAACTTAAGTTATGTATCCTTAAGTCACCAAACATCTCTTACATAAGATGGCTTAAGAGTACATAAGTTATGCAACCTAAATAGATTGCATAAGTTATGCACCGGTCCCCTTTAATTTTTTTCCCAACAATACCCTTTAGAAATAATTAATAATAATATTTAATAATCTATAATAATTAATAATAATTAATTAATAATAATATTTAATAAGTAACAATAACTATTAAAAAATCATAATTAGTAATAAATATTAATTATTATAATTAATAAATAATAATATATAACAAGTAATAATAATAATTAATAATATTTATATTATTTTAAAAAATAATTAATAATATTTCATAATAATAAAATGATTTCTTATTATCATTAATAATTAATTTTTATAATAATTAATAATTAAAAATTAATTAATATTAATTAATAAATAATAATACTTAATAAGTAACAATAATTATTAAAAAAATCAGAATTAATAACAAAGATTAATTATTATAATTAATAATATTTAACAAGTAATATTAATTATTAATAATAATGATTTAAGAATAATAATTAATTGAAGATAATTAATCAATAATAATTTTTATTATAAAATAAATAATAATATTTATAATATTTTATTGAAAGTAATTATTAATATTTCATAATAGTAAAAATGATTTATTATCATCATTAATAATTAATTTTTATAATAATTAATAATTAACAATAATTAGGTCACAACATATAATACATAATACTAATTCAAATTTAAGGGCATTTTAGTTTTTTAACATGAATATATGCATGCATTAAGTTAGTCATCCTTACTACATAACCAAACATCTACTACATAACACTACATAAACCCTTAGGCATCTTAAGTTATGCAACTCCTTACTACACAAACAAACGCCCCCTTTATCACTAGTTATATATTGTGATACAATTCATTTAGTCTAAGTTTGCGTGTTACTGTCTTGTCTAAAAGGCTTTTGGAAGTACATCACGTTGGCCTTGATGGGAACCATGGAGGTGACAAACCCGAACCCATGCAACCTACTTCTTTAGTATTGGGAAGTTCCTGTTGCAAACAATCCGGTTCCAGTATATGCGAACATACATGCATGTATAATTATTTTTTCGTTCCTTTTATAGAGAAATCAACACTCATTTCTGCGACATTTATTTCTAAAAAATTGGCTTGCATCAATTCTCTGAACAACTATTATGAATAAAAAAAACAATGTATATTTAAAGTTATTTTACTCGCGTCAGATCATCTATGTTTTCAATCGTTCAATCTTGATCGGATGACTCTTATATTCATCCTTTTGTTATGATTTTAAAAAAATGTGTTTGATGCATCTTACAACTAAAAATTTAAAATAGTACATATTTTCATAAATGAAATTCAGTTCGACTTATTATAATTATTATTATTTTTGATATTGTACACTACAGTGGACTAAATTTTTTAATCTAAATTTGAGCCTTGATCAATCACAAATTCACAATACTTCCAAATTTTAAATGAACAGTCTCCATTTGGCCAATGCAAAAAATTTAGTCCAATATAGGATGTCTTATTTAAAATTATAATTTTGTAGTTTTTTTTAAAAAATACTTTTTATATCTTAAAAATGTGTTGACTGTTATAACGTTATATAAGAATTTACTTTTATTTTAAAAATTTTGTTTCCAACAGATTTTCCTAGAGAAAAATCGGGGGAAAAAACAGTTCTAACTAAAGGATTTTTCTGATATTTGGGGCATCTCCATTCTCGCCGTTGATTGTTCGTGTTGCTCTTCATCATTGCGCCTCACTTCTTAAATTCATGCTTTTTTGATAATGATAACTTTTGAATCGTGTGAAGGTCATTATAGTATGTTGTAAAGCGATGGCAAGGTTGTGAAAGCGACATTAGCTTGTTTTGACATTCTTTTGTGCACGAAGGGATAATTAAAAAAATAATAAAAAAAAGAGAGAGAATCTAAACAAACAAACGGGTCGACTCATCGATGAGTCATGGCCTCATGGGCCTCATGGCTTTGTTTGGTAGCTTCCAGAGCAAAAGTGGAGAGAGAAATTCAAAAATAATAATAAGCACGCAAATCGAAATTTTTTATTTTTATTTTTTATTCTCGGTTCATCCAAAAACACCATATGAGTTTTCCAATTCGGCAATTCCTATTCGTCTTGTTGCTCTCTCATTCTCAATTATGTAATCCCTCGACGCAGATAACATATATAATTGCAAACTATTACGCTCATACTTTCTTAAGACTCCCATTTTTTTTTCACTTTAGTAACATCGTTCGAAATTCGATTATAATTTTTTTATGAATATTTAAACTTAAGTGATTTTAAATAAAAAAAACTAATTTTGAGTATTGTTAATTTGTGGTAGTTCATTCAAGTAAGACATTGCTTTTTTCAAAAATAAAACATTAGATTTCTTAAGGTCGCATAAAATTGGTAAAACAATTTCTGTATTCAAATAAAACTTTTATTTTTATTTATTTTTAAGAAGTTTGATAGAGGGTGATCGAAAGTAAGTAATAAAAGATTAAACTTAACAAAGACTTTCAATAAAAAAAAAGATATAGCTACTTAAATACAAACGAACAAACAAGCAATAGTTCGAAATATATCTCGTGTGGTTTTTTGCACAGCAAATAGATATTAAAAAAATTGATACTCTTGGCCCAATCAATTGACTATATATATCTAGAATTTTGAGGGTCATATATCTAGAATTTGCTCTTTAGCTGAGCATTATATAATATGATATAAATCATCCGTATGACCACTAGGGAACCTAACAATGCCACGTAAAAAGTTTGGTACGTACGAGAGTTATTATATTTAAACAAATGATAAGAATGGTTTCTACGTGCTAGAAAGAATGCGTCTTTAGACTTTAGTACACTTCAGATGCGCAAGCTCTTTTCTTTATTGTTAATTTCTATATCTTAGTTTGAGATAAATATTAGAAATTTAAGATAATCCAATTGATAATGGACTAGGTTGGTACGTACCTTACGCTCACTCTTTGTTTGCTACTCGATAAACCATTGAACATAATTTTTTTTTTCTTGAATAAAAATGGGGGTCGTGCCCTCATCGATCTTTGTATTAAATAAGGAGTTTTTTTACAAGTTGTTAGCCAGTGGCTAAACAAAATAAAACATATAAAACAAAAGAAAATCTAACTAAAACATCAATGCACTAATCAGAGGAAATGGAAATTGCAATTCGTCCTCATTCCATAAGCAAAATTCAAGAGCTGTGCTGAGGATGCAGTATCCTCTATTCAAGAAACACATATAAACCATTGAACATAATAGATTAACAAAAAAATAAATCTTATTTCTAGACACTGGTTGACATAAAAAAGTCAGTATACATCCTCTCCTTGTATATATAAACTTATATATAAATAGAGGAAAAGACAGAGCATAATAAGTTACCTTATTGATTCAAGTTCACATCATCTACAATTTAGTTTCTTTTGAAAATAAATCCCTAGGATTATTAAGGCGAAACTGAAACTCCAACAATAGAAATTTATAATTTAGGATATATACTCTTGTGAATGTAGTTTGATTTTGCTTTGCTATACTCTTTCGGTCTCTCCCTCTCTCTCTTTCTCTCTCTCTCTCTTTTCTTTTTTTTTTGGGGTAAATTGTGTGCTTTTTGTTTAACTTCGCTGCCCTTGGAAATTGGACCCAACCAAAATTCTATAGCTTAACTTTGGGTATAAAAGAATAAATTAGATCTGAAACAGAGCAATCCGGATTCGCTGTTGCGCGACACGCGGTGTAGCGCACTACGAGCCGTCTAATCTTAATCGGACGGTTCACTTTATACGGGCCTACCAATCTAGGTTACATGCACGGAGCTCCCTTGTCCATTGGATCTTAATCAAACGGCCAGCATACCGCGCGACACAGCGGATCTCAATTTGAAACAGAGCATAGAAGTTCCAACTTGATAGAATTTCCACTTTCCAGCTATATATAGAGAAAGTTTAATATGCACTATAGTGCATAGGGCACTCCGTGCACCGCGGACTTTTTCGGGGGTATTTTTATAAATTGACAAATTTAATTTAACCAATCTAATCTACATATTGAAATCTCATAGAAAACCAAAATTTACAATTTTTTAGATTTTATTACTATTTTTTTCGAATTTTTTAAAACATGTCATTTTTGGAAAATTGTAAATAGTACAACATTCCAAAAATGTCATGTTTTAAAAAATTCGAAAAAAATAGTAATAAAATCTCAAAAATTGTAAATTTTGGTTTGGTATGAGATTTCAATATGTAGATTAGATTGGTTAAATTAAATTTGTCGGTTTACAAAAATATTTCCGAAAAAATCCGTGGTGCACGAAATGCTCTATGCACTATGATGCATATTAAACTTTCTCGCTATATATATTACTTACGAAGTTATGAAATCAATGAGATAAGGTAAGTTGTATTAGTGGGCTCCATTGGAACCCCAATTTTGGGACAGTGAATAACAAAGGTTCGCCAAAGGGGAATCACATCCTCTTCCAACCATTTATGGTTGGTAGAGGGCCAACGTTTGATCTAAACCTTTAGATCTAATCTCAATGGTTAAGGGAGCTCCGTGCATGTAACCTAGATTGATAGGCCCGAAAAATTTTAACCGTCGAGATTAGATCTAACGGCTCGGATCAAACGTTGGCCCTCTACCAACCTCAAAAAGTTGGTAGAGGATACGCTCCCCGCCAAAGGGGGCATTACACCCGCCTTGATCATGTCATGGCCGTTGATCCGTACACGTGTCAGCCTTTTCATCGATTGAGAAGGAAACTAAAATAGAAGAATACAAAGGAACTAAAGTATGATACTTAGTTGAAAAACCACGCAATCTCACACTAATCTTAAATAAGCTTTAAGTTTGAAATCCACTGATCTGATATATTATATTGGCATTCAAATTAATTTAAATTAACAAGTAGACAATATAAATTTTGTAGATTAGAACTTCAAATTTGTTTACAATTTGATGCTTATTTATTGTAATTTAAAAGATTATCAAATTAGTCGAAACTTTTCTTATTGAAACCACTAGCTAGGACTCGCAACTCTTAATTAATTGAAGGGTTCCAATGCCAACATTTTGGTTGCCCCCAAATGCCAACATTTCACTATTTGGTTACTTTTTTAAAATTTAAAATAGAAACGTCAAATCTAAACCGGTCATCTTATTTAGTTCAATGACCGATGCATTTTGATATAAGTTTTGTAAATTTTAGAGTTTATTTGATACTCCATCAAAGGCTAAAACATGGACGTATTAGAATGAATCTATCACAATTAATAAGGTTCGTTTATTTTTCTACCTCTTGATAGAGTAGCAAATAAACTCTAAAATTTACAAAACTTATATCAAAATGCATCGGTCATTGAACTAAATAAGATGACCGGTTTGGATTTGACGTTTCTATTTTAAATTTTAAAAAAGTAATCAAATAGTGAAATGTTGGCATTTGGGGGCAACCAAGATGTTGGCATTGGAACCCTTCTCTATTTGCTAATACGGGCCAGACTGATTAATGGGCCAGTTCAATTAGCTACGTGTGTAGCACATGAAAGCAATCAGATATTCAGGTATCATTCACATAGGTAGATTTAGTTGATAAGAAATATAATTAGTGTAACAGCAATTTGCAACGAAGACAATTAATTGACACGTACAGTACCTCACAATATTGCGAAATCACCAAGCACCTAACTACTTAATCATGATGGGTTAACTTTAAAAGGAACTAATAGCCAACAGATAACATATCAAACAATTTAACCAGGGTCTTTGCTTAGCAAATAACGGGGGAAAAAAATTATGCAAAGGAAGAGTTATCTTTTTTGTGATCTAAAAGATCATGAAATCTTAGACAAGTCCACCCAGGGCGACTTCGGAACACAGGCAGGGATAAAACAAGCTTGAGTATTGATTGACAAGAATTAATTTTGCTTGTTACTCGTACTTTACATAATTTGTTGTTAAAATTTTGCAATTTGAAATTGTAGGGTTGTAGCCTTCTAAACAGAAATTGTTGATTTTTTTAGAGTTTATCATCGTCTAGTGGAGCAATGAAGGGTGGGAGAACAAAAAAAAAAGAAAAAAGGAGGGGACATTTGATTTTAAAGTTAATTCCAAAACAGCCTTTATTTGTTTTTGTAATTGAAGCTCTTCCATTCAAAAATCGTCTAATCCAACAGAGTTTGAAGGTTGTTATACTGCTCATTGAAGACTCTTTGGCACCTTTCATGCCAGATTATAAAGGTCATAATTGCCGGGATTTCCTTTTCTTTTCTCAGAGTCTGGGGTTTGTGGTGCAGTAACAGCGTTGTGTCGATGTGAAAAAGAAGTAGGGGATATCAGGGCAGCAGGACGAAAGCAGTTTGTACTTAGCTTGTATTGTGAAGTGGCATTTATTGAAAAGGTGCTGTACTGTTTCTTCCCTGATTCTGCATAAATAGTAAATGCTCGGTATTGGCCAACCCCTTTTCCTGAGAGTATCAATTGTAGCTATTCTTTTTTGCAGTATTCTCCAGAGGAAGATGGTCATTCTAGGTGGTATTTCAGCTTCCAAATTTCTTTCAGAACCAAGTTGTGTTTTGGGGTTGTCATGATGAAACGGTAAAGAGATTTTGTGAAAAAGAATTTGTTTGTTTCTATCCTCTAGATTGCTCTGTCAGGTGGTACTGGTAATTGAGAAAAGGTTTGCTCTCTGTCTTGGATTCCAATGCTTCATTTGTTTGTAATATTTTTAGCTTTTGTTGCTTTTCCTTGTATGTAAAAAAGGGAGTTTGAATACGGCACAGGTAATCGGATTTGTAGGGAGTTTTAGTGCATTTTTTTTTTTTGAAATACTAAGCATAAGCTACCTAGTTAGTTTCAAACTTTCTTAGAAACATTAATAGAAAACAAAAATTGAGCATTTTGAAATTATCGTTTCAAATCGGCCCCCCTGTATGGCTGTATCCTCCCAACAACATAGGATATGCTGAAAATTAAATTTCCGAAAAATTTATAAATAATATTAAAATAATATAAAATATTAATAATAAAATCGAGTTAATCTAATTTTTGTAAATAGTATCACAATTACGGAATCCGGGATTCCGAAACCAACTAAGGAATCCCAATTTCCGTAACAGACTAGTTACAGAATCCGAATTATGTACTTGACTTGTTACGGAATCCCGGATTCCGTAACAAAAAATTCATTTTTTTTTAAAAATTTGATCCAGTTCGGAATTTAAGATTAGGTAACTGAGATTTTTTTTTTCTAAACTTTAATTATTTTTTAACGTATTCATTAAACTTTTTTTTACTTTGATTTTTTTTATGACATCCACGCAAAATTTGGTATCCATATAAAATTATTCTAATTCAGTATTAGTTCAACATTGTACATGACCCCATCATATACATATTGATTCAATCAGTGGGGGTCCCAGTCTGACTCAATAAACCAACCCACGAGTCTAAATAATAAACCCCTATTATGTATAGTCTTGCAGTCGAGTCCAAATTCAATATTGTACATGACTAGTGTTCTAAATAGGTGTTGTGTCGTGCCGTGTCGTGTCGTGTCAAACACGCCATGTCCGGATCATCTATCGTGTCGTGTATAAATGTTTCACGTGTCGTGTCATGCCGTATCTAAATTTCAAGGGATGTACACGACACAACTAAAGACACTCCACGCCTCGTGTTGTTGTGTCGTGACGTGACGTGTCTAGACACATAAAACACAACACGACACGACACAGCACGACACGACACGTGAAATATTTAGACAATACACAACACGACAGATGATCCGAACACGGCGTGTTTGACACGACACGACACGACACAACACGACACCTATTTAGAACACTAGTCGTGTACAATATTGAATTTGGACTGGGCTACAAGACTATACATAATAGGAGCTTATTATTTGAACTCGAGGGTTGGTTTATTGAGTCACATTGGAATCCCCATTTATTGAAACGATGTGTATATGGTAGGATCATGTACAATGTTGAACCAATACTGAATTAGGATAATTTTATGTGGATACCAAATTTTGCATGACTCTCATAAACAAATAAAAATTTTGCACGACATCCGATTCTAAAACCGATCTGACAGTTCAGACATGTTGAAGCTAGTGTTTACCAAAAACCCGCCGGGTCGGACCCGCCCCGCTCCAAACCCGCCCCATGGACCGGACCGTCCATAAACCGCGATGGACCGAAGGATTAGACCGGGACGGGTCTATGGAGGGTTTGGACCGCCCTTTCTAAAATAACCTGCGTTAACCCGCCCCGTCTTAACCCGTGGACCGGACCGCCCTGCCCCGTCAACCCATCTTAAACCCGTGCTAAACCCATCCAAACCCCAAAAAATATATATAATTATATTCAAATCTTTTCATTTAATAAAAAAAAATTACAAATCAAAGAAAACAAAAATAATTTACAACAGAGAAAATAAGTAAAAAAATAAAGGAAAACGCAAAAGTAAAAAACAATAGGCGTCCCGTCCTAACCTGTGGACCGTCGCGGATTGGACCGTCCCGCCCCGTTTGGTAAACCCTAGTTGAAGCATTGGTTGAACCAATAGGTTTACCGGTTTGATGACCCGTCCGATTTTCATTGCATTGCATTATTGTTAGTCCGTAACAAACAGTATCAAAATAGCTCAAAAAACATCAGCCTGAATTATTTGACTAACTAGATATATTCCCCCAAACTGAATTCGGGACAAATTTTCCAAGCCGAAAGTACATACCAGCTATTTTTTCGATCTAGGGTTTTTGGCTGTTTTTCCCATCTACCAGCTTACCATTACAACGATGGAGGAAGAAGCCGATCGGATTAGCTTCCTTCCTGAAGAAATCAAAATTTCCATCCTTTCCCGCCTCCGGCTCAAGTATGCTGTCCGTACGTCTGCTCTCGCTCGCTCCTGGCGCCGCATCTGGACCCTCCTCCCCTCCCTCTGTCTTGATCGCTATTTTGACCCATTAGGCCTCCCTCTCCCTGTTTGGTATACCAATGATCCTGTCACTCCCAATTGGATAGAGCGCGTCCACCATCTCGTCTCATCTCTTCGGGGCCCCCTTCTTGCCTTCCGCCTCAGTCACAACCTCCGCCCCGACCAATCACCCCTTCTCCAGAGCCTCCTCCATTTGCTTCTCCAAAAAGGTCTTGTCGAAACGCTTAAACTTTACACCAACCGTGGTCTGGTGCCAGTCCATCTCCCACCCTTTCAATATGTCAAAGTACTTGAACTTTGGAGATGTAATATCATCCTACCTCCTACTTTCTGCGGCTTCAACAGCCTCACCACTTTGGTCTTGATACATGTTGAAATCTCCAATCACCATCTTCATTTGCTCATCCATGCATCCACTCATCTTACCACTTTAGTGTTACGTTCTGTAACCTCAAAAGATTCCCTCTCACTAAATATAAATTTGCCATTGTTGAGGCATCTCAAATTTGGAATTCATGAGTCCGCTGAGAAAGTATCGGTTATCTCTGCCCCATGTTTGGAGCAAGCAGAAATCAGTATTGCAAAACACACAGATAATGGTTCAGAAAAGCTGCCTCGGGTGACTCTTGGACTGGTGACTAGTGTTGCCATGGCTTCTTCTCTCCATTTGGACTGTGATGTTGTCAATGTAAGCTTTATACATAGGCAGCTTTTAATTTTTATCTTCAGAATAGTATAAATTTGTGATTCTCTTATATTGTGTCTCTAGTTAGCAATTTTTATACATACAACACATTTTAATGCAAACTAAAATAATTGTTGTGGTTATGTAATCAAGTTCTGCTCTTCTTATGCACAGTTGACTTAATCTCGGGGCTTGCTGCTTTCTCTTCTGTACTGCTATAATAGTTGCTTTCTTCTTTGTAAAATGTTTAACCAGTAAAGGGTGCATATCATCGTATAGGTTTGAGCCAAAACATCAAATATATAGAGGACTATTGCTGTTTATTGATCTATGTTTTTTCCCCCTCATGTTTCTACAGTTCTTGTCTCTAGTTACATTGCCATTTAACTTCACTTTTCCCCGACTTAGATGCCTAAAGTTATTTCTGAATATCATTAACATGGACAAGGGAATGCATGATGTTTTCATTTGGTTTCTTAGGTGCATGCCGTTTCTTGAAGAACTAAAAGTGAAGGTTAGTTTCTATTTCCTTCCTAATTTGTTTTGTTTTTTTTTTCTTTTTCTTTTTTTTGAAGGTTGGTTTGAAACCAACGATTTTGTATAAGAAATTTGAAAATAAATGCTCTCTTGGTGTTTCAAACTAAGGACCACTTGATTGATGGAATAGAGCCAAACCACTTGGCTGGACAACCCAGCTTTGTATCAAACTCCTTTTGTTTTGGATGTTGTTTCGGTGTTGCTCTATGGGTCATTCTTCTACATGTAACGGTTTCGAAAGTAGTTGTCGTAGTCTTGGTTTGGTAGCCTTCTAGTTGCAAAGCAATGACTTGTAGTCTTTACTTGTTGTAAACTCTCTAATTACCAAATACTCAGTTGTTGGTTTCGAGCAATTCTATGTTCAATGTATGGACTGTATGGTTGTCTGAACTTTACTGTCATATTTTTTTGTTCTATTATGTACTGTGAGGTTTTTGGGATTAATCATTATGTTATCCAAACTAAAAGGTGAAAGTGAATAATTTAGGTATTGCAGTTTGGGGATAATTCTTCGATGCAGACAAATAAAGTGAAAGTGAGAGAGTTACTTTTAAAGAAACAAGATGACATCTCCTGCCTCAATCAGACTTTGAAAAGTGTCACGATAGGAGTGGATATAGCAGATGTGATGACCAGCATAACAGTGGTAAAGTTCTTTCTGTTGAATGCAAAAGTGCTTAAGCTAATGAAGATTCGACAATATGAGTTTTGTTTTGAGCCAAGCATGATAATGGAGCTGCAGAAAGTGAAGATGGCTTCCTTAGATGCTAAAGTGGTACTTTTCAGTCTTAAAGGGGAAGTTAATGTGAGGTAAGTGGATAATGTTGATGACGGAAGGATCCACGATCGGCTCTGTCATTTTGTTACCATCTCTAATCAAGGAACACAATTGAAGTTGAACTCAGTGCAGTATTGAGCTTCCTGCAAATGTTACTGTAATTTTGTAAGTGATCAATTGTCTATCCTGAGGTTGCAAAACTGTTGAAATATTTCCAGCTTATAAATCTGAGCTTCTGAATGGTGAATGATTTGTCAAGTCGGTCAAATTTATGATCCAAATTTATAATATTTTCTTTTACTTTTGTTTTGCTCGGTCAAGAAGTTGAAATTAATTGAAAATTAGATGAATCAAAATAAACTTATGAACCTTCATATGTTCATTTATTCTGAATCCATTGATCATTTACAAAATGGTTAAAAAAATTCCAAACTTTGCAATCGTTATTAGTAAATTAATAAACATGATTGTTATAGTCCAAAAATCCTATTTGAAGCATGCCGAGTTTATAGATGGGATGCGTTTATACAATTATAGTACTAAATCAAGTCCAAATAGTATTCTATTGATAAAACAACAGTAATTAGCACGGAAGAATAAACTAGTTCTGGTTACCATGTCGGTTAGTAATCTAAACATGAGATTGCTTATGATCTTACCGAGCACTAAATTACTTAGGAGGAAAAAGGAGTCGTTAAATGCATGCTAATTCTATTTGCTATAATAAAAGAGCAATTCTATGCCAGTCATTAAGGGCAGCTCTACTGTCAATCAGTGAAAACTCACAAACTTAAACTTTGAAAAGTAATGCATTTAGATCTGTTAATAAAAAAGATCAGTGAAATTCAAGAACAGAAAAATCAAAATAGATCATAAAATATCAAGCCAAATTATTTGTCAACCATTGTCACATTCAATCCACATTACATTAGAAGCCGTATTTATACTTCCCAGCTGATCAGTTCTAACCTCTGGCTCAACAGCAACTCTGCTCCTCTTCGTCACTGTTACATATATCGGCATCCCTCTTTGGTTATCCAAAGATTTAACTGTAAATAACTCGAAGGCTAGACTTTTTAGTTCTTACAAATGCTGGAATATTGGTGCTACAAAGTACAAAAGGCAACCTTATTAGCAATGCCTACTTCATGTCTGATAATATAGGTTTTTAAAGAAATTGACAAAATCAGACACATCAAACCTAAAAGGTGAAAACAACTTTGACAAGTCCACAAATGACGATTTTGGAGCAAACACAGGCATAAAACGAAGCTTGACTATGGATGTTATAAAAGTTAATTTTGCTTGTTAGTTGTTACTCTCTTTCACATTTTTTTAAAAATTATTGAAGTACAAATAATTTATTAAAAAAATATCAATTCTTATTAGAAACAAAGATTAATACAAAATAAAAGTTTTGCATTTTGAAATTGTAGGCCCCCTTTATCCTCCGAAAATAAAAATAGGCTATGGGTGTGTTTGGATTGTTAGAAGAAAGAAGAAGAAGAAGGAAGAAGAAGAAAAAAAATTATAAACAATCCAAACTCTTCACAAACTTACACACTTCCCAATACTTCTTTCCTTTTTCCCTTTTTCCCACACCCATCCAAACGCACCCAATGAGAAAATTAAATTTAAAGTACTTACTTGGGATATATTAGGCCCAATGATATTCTGGAGTAATTTTCCAAGCCCAACTTAGCACATACATTATACACAGTAGTCCACCAGCAAAAATATATATATTTGGAATGATAACTGTCATCTGCTGTTTTGCTATTTCTGTTATCGCTAAATATAAAGTGAAGATATAAAGCAAACAAGGTGAACATATAGACTATCTAAGTGAATAATTACAAACAAATAAGTGTTGTCATCATTTGTTCAGAATTTTATATACATATTCAACTTATTTTCATTGAACTTGTTTGTTTGTAAGTGTTCACTTAGATCGTTTATATGTTCATCTTGTTTGATGTATATGTTCACTTTATATTTAGCGATGACAGAGATACAGATGACAATAATCAATTTCCAATATTTCCACTACTTATAAAGCATCAGTAGAACAGGCATAAACTTCGAGATAAAAGGGAGTTACACCTCTCTAATATCAAATATGGATCATTGATTTTGTTAATCTACTGTGATCTATGGTTCAGATTCAAATATCAGACTAAAAGGTCGACTTTTTATCATGAACTGTCTGGGCGGTGCGTCGGTAAAGCCTGTTGGTTCGTTCGCTGAAGAACGCGAGTTCGATTCTCCGCCTACGAATTTTTTTTTCTTTCTCCTGCAAATTATTTTTGGTATATCGTGATCCCTCCCCTTCCCCTTTTCAGGCGCTGGATGGCTCTCAAGCGAAATGTTTAAACGTTGGTGTCAAGTTCGATTCTCCGTTAAACCTTTTTTTTTTGGTAATTTTTTTTTCTCCGGCGCTCTTCTAATTTTGCAGCGCCTCCATCCTGTCTTTCGCCTCTCCTACCGCTAGGGTTTTCTTCCCTACACCAAAAATTCAAGCTTTCCTTTTTCGTAATCAGTTTCAAAATTAAAATTGTCGCCTCTCTTTTTGGTTTTTGCTCCGACTTAACTAAAACCTAATTTGTAATCTCCATTGCCTGAATGGTAAGCTATGGTCGCCGCTTTCATTTGCCTTCGATTTGCACACGGTGCGACTCACTGTCGCAGCCTTGCAACCGGTGCCAGGTTCCCAGGTTCGTGGCCGATATAGAGAAAGAAAGAGAGAAGAGGACGAAACGAACTGAAACCCAGTCGTGGGGTACTGGGGTACTCCATCTCCATGGAGGGCTTCCCGCCGCCCAATCGACCAAGTGGCATCGCCCATCTACTACCTCAACCTATCAATTTCCAGTGAATTTCTTCGTGCAAATTAGAGACATCTTCAGATGGTGGATGTAAGAGCTTTCAAATCAATGCTCTTATTCTATTTAATACCTATTTACCATTCGAATTTTGGTGCTATTTATAACTTCGTGTACAAGGAATTCATAATGTAAATGCTCGTTAGGTTGAAATAGCTTAGCAGAAAAGCAGAGGCAATACGGTCAATAACCTTGCAATATTATACCAATATACTTTTTTAAGGGAGTGTTTTACTTGCATGATATTTGTGCTTAAGTTTGCAATTCTGAACACCAGAAGTAGTAGTGAAACCACATTTGACCAGTCCAGATACCATACCACTTATTTCGTTTTGACAAACCATGTTTGTGACCCAATGGTATTTAATATTGTTGGAACAAAATAATAGGTGAGAAAAGAGATGCTTCTATCTGAAGAAGAGCTTAAGCCGTTCAGAAACCACTCCCCACAAATGGCTGCACTAGATTACCTTGTTTCCATAGCGAGCGATGTTTTTATCCCAACATATGATGGAAACATGGATAAAGTTGTTGAAGGCCATCGCCGGTTTGTTTTTTCTCCTTTATTTGATGAAATTTGGTATTGTTCACTAACAGATCTACAGATAAAATCATTCCATGTTAAGGGCTTACTGTCTATTTGCATTTATAGAGCTTAGTCACTGGATATCTGGATTACATTAAGTCATAGATCTTTCTGGAGACATCCTTAATTTATAAATACATAGCTGATTGCAAAAATAGACTCATGTAGGAAAATAGGCCACACACCATTATTATTTGCATTGGTTAAATTTTTCATTTGAGCAACAGATGTGGATAAGACATGTTCTTTTAATCTCTTAAGGTTATAGGATGTCTTTTGCAAATTGTTAAATACCAGGAATATTTCTGCATTTTTTTTTAATCTTAGTGGATTATATATGGAGACATCCTTCTCAAGAAAATTGAGAATATATATATGGAATAATAATGAATTAAACATGGAATTGGGGAGAGGTCTTATATAATAAATTTTAAAAAGAGAAAAAAATTGTTGTTTGGGCTCAATTTATATGTTGTTTTACAAGCCTCTTTCATATTACTTATTTTTTAAAGAAGCTTATATAGGCTGAATTACTGTATAATCGTTTTGATTTTTACTATGCTAAAAATAAAAATATTTTTTCATTTAACTTGATTTATATATTTTTTTTCAAATTATGACACCAATATGTTCATTGCTTGATGTCCTATCATGAGTTATAAGATATTTTTCCTTTTTTTAATGATAGGACTGAAGATATCTCACGAAAAATTATGAAAAAATTTTGATTTCATTTGATAAATAACGTCATTATTAGATCATGTATAGCGCAAATTTTTCAAGAACAAAAATAAAAAAAAGAATATGAATATATACTAAAAGTCTTTAATTTTTTTTAAATATGCCAAATAAAAAATTACCCGCGCATTGAGCGGACACTGCTGCTAGTATTAATATATTATAAGCCTTACTTTAATTCCAAAAATTGAGATAATGAGATCCCTTTGTCCTGCTTCTCTCACTCAATGGAGTGGAGCAGAGGCTCTCAGTCTGTGACTTGGGTGCTCGACTGAAGACTGAAGACGGGCCGAAACCCACATCGATAGCGAGGAAACCCACATCGATAGCGAGGCAAGCAACTCTCGTCATCGATAGCGAGGCAACAGGCAAGTCTTTTTCCGATCTAGGGCTTTGACTGGTTATTTTATTTACCAGCTTTTTTTTATTTATTCTTATTATATTTTTGTGTGTGTGTTTTTTTATTGGTATATTTATCAGTTGTCTGTCACTCTCACTTTCTTCAGTTCAGTTCAGTTCACTTCTACACTTGTACCATTTCATTGATGGAAGAAGAAGAAGAAGAAGCCGATCGGATCAGCTTCCTTCCTGAAGAACTCAAAATCTCCATCCTCTCCCGCCTCGAGCTCCAGGATGCCATCCGTACGTCCGCTCTGGCTCGCTCCTGGCGCCGCATTTGGACCCTCCTCCCCTCCCTCTGTCTCGGTGTCGGCCAAGACCTATTTGGGGATAACAATTATGACTTTCCTGTCCCTTCCCCTTGTTTGAGCGCGTTCACCGTCTCGTCTCATTTCTCCGTGGCCCCCTCCTCGTCTTCAAGCTTGTTGACAACTTCGACTCTGACCAATCAGCACTTATCCAGAGCATCCTCGATTTGCTTCTCCAAAAAGGCCTTCAATCTGGTGGTACTCCATCTCCCATCCTTTATTCCTTCCAATCTGTCAAAGCACTTGAACTTTGGGGATGTCACATCGTCCTACCCTCTGGTTTTCACGGATTTAACTGCCTCACCACTTTGAGCTTGTATTCTGTTAAAATCTCCAATGTTGATCTTCATTTGCTTATCCATGCATCCAATAATCTTACCACTCTTACGTTATCTTTGGGAGACTCAAAAGATCCTCTGTCATTAAATATCAGTCTGCCATTACTGAGGTATCTGGAATTTCAAACATTTGAGTCTTTTGAGAAAGTATCGGTTATTTCTGCCCCATCTTTGGAGGAAGCATACATTTATATCACATCCAGAAACTTCGCACCTTATAGTTTTAAAAAGTTGGCTCGGGTGACTCTGGCGCTGCTGACTAGTGTTCCATGGTTTCTTCTCTCCATTTGGGTGTCGATATTTTCAAGGTAAGCTTTATATGCAGTCAGCTTTTAATTTTCTTTTTCTAAGTAGTATGAGTTTGTGATTTGTATTAGTCTGATTGACTTAATGCAAACTGAAATAATTGGTATGGTTACTTAGCTCTAACCGAGAGTGCTGCTCTTTATGTACTTAAACTCAGGGTTTGCAGCTTTCTGTGCTATTATGAACCCTTTCTTCTTTGTAAAAGGTCCAACAGTAAAATGTCTATATCATACTATCTGCTTGAGCTGAAACTTCTCATCCATATTGGACTTTTGCTGTTTATTCATATGAATTTTTCATGTTTCTACAGTCTCCGTCTCTAGTTGCTCTACCATTTAATTTCACTTTCACCGTTCTTAGATGCCTGAAGTGCTCTCTGAATATCAATACCATGGATAAGAGGATGCATGATGTTTTCATTTGGTTGCTTAGGAGCGCGCCTTTCCTTGAAGAACTAGATGTAAAGTTTATTTTCTCTTTCCTTCCTAGTTTCTTATACTCCAAACTCTTTTTGTTTTGGATGTTGTTTCAAAATGTGGCTCTATGGGTAATTGTTTTGCATTTAACGGTTCAGAAGTAGTTGTCATAGTCTTGGTTCGGTAGCCTTCTAGTTGAAATTTGCTAAGTAATGTCTTATTTGTAGTCTTTACTTCGTAAACTTTCTGATTACCAAATACTCGACTTTTGGTATTGTGCAGTCTTCTGTGCAAGGCATGTACTGTGTTGGTTGTTTGAACTGTACCATCACATTTTTCTGTTCTATTTTGTTTGTGAGGTTTTTGGGATTAATAATTATGTTATCCAAACTTTAAAGTAATAATTTTAAGTATTGCAGTTGTGGGTAACGCTATGGCAGACCAATAGGGATGCACTTTTAATTAAAGAGTTACTTTTAAAGGAGCAAGATGGCATCTCCTGCCTCAATCAGACTTTGAAAAGTATCACGATAGACACAAATATATTGAATGATCCTATCAACCTTGTGCCTTTCATAACACTGGTAAAGTTCTTTCTGTTGAATGCAAAAGTGCTTAAGCTATTGAAGATTCATCATTTGTATCCTTTCGAGCCGAGCATGATAGTGGAGCTACAGGAAGCCAAGATGACTTCTTCAGATGCTAAGTTGGTTCTTTTCAATCGTAATGCCAAATAACTATTGCTGTGAACTAAGTAGATAATGTTGAGGACGAAAGGGCCCACAACAGTTTCTTCTGTCATTTTGTAACTGTCTCTCTAATTAAGGATTGCAGTTGAAGTTGAGCTCAGTGTGAGCGTCCTACAAATGTTACTCCAATTTTGTAAGTTTAAAATTGTGTCCTGTGGTTGAACGGTTGAAATACGCCCTATTTACAAATCTTAGCTTCTGAATGTTATATGACTTGTCAGGTTCGTCAAATTATGATCCAAGTTTATAATATTTGCTTTTACATTCTTTTGCTAGGCAAAGAAGTTGAAATTTGTCTGAAAGATGCACGAATCAAAATTAACTTCTTCACCTTCATATGGTTATATGTTTTGAATTCTTTATCATTTATATTAAGTAGAAAAGAAGAATAAACTAGTGCTAGTGACCATGTGAGGTTAGCAATCTAAACATGAGATTTCTTATGACCTTGCGGAAAACTAAATTACTTACATGAAAGGCAGTTGTCAAATGCGTGGTAACTCGATCTACAATATACTTGCTATAATAAAAGAACAGTTCAATGCCAATCAATAAAACATAGTTCTACTGTTAATCACTAAACACCAATTGAATGAACTCACAAGTTTTAACTTCGTAAGTAATACATTTGGAGCTTTTAACAAGAAAGATCGGTGAAAATTAATGACATAAAAAACAAAATAGCTCAAAAAACATCAAGCCAAATTACTTTCAACCATCGTTACATTCAATCCACATTAGATTATAATTTCTAAACTCTGGCTCATCAGCGATTATTCTCCTCTTCTCGACTGTTATATATATACTTGCCTCGTCATTGCTTATCCAAAGAATTAACTTCATTTCTTTTTTTAAGTACTTGGGTCTACCTTTTTCCAACAAAATCCTCAAAAACAAGATTACTTGTGTCCCTAATTTAGAAAATTGAACATAGATTAATTGGCTGGGAAACAACACTTCTTACAAATGCTGAAATGTTGGCGCTACTTAAGGAAACTTATCAGCAACAGCAACCTACCTCGCGTCCGACATGGGTCTTTAAAGAAATTGACAAAATCAGATACAACAGACAGATGTAAAAAATAAAAACAGTTTTAACGAGTACAACCATGGCGATTTTGGAGCAAATGCAAGCATATAACAAAGTGCCAAAGTGAGTTCAGTTATTTCATGCATCTGTGCATGCACATTCTCAAGTGTCAGGCCAATTAAACATAAATAAGAAAAGACAACGAAGTTCCATAGAAAGAATCCACGTCCACGAAGAAAGCCAATGCTAAAACGCTCCAAGCATCTTTGTCCCCGTGAGACGCAAGCAGCAAAAATCACTTCAAGTGAGATCAACAAATTGTAAAAATATAATGGAAGAAAATTCATCCCATATGCACTAAATTATCAAAAAATTTTTCCCAATTTGTCAATTTGTCTGACATTTTAGAAGATACTTTATACTCATAATGAGCAAATTTGCACATGTGTAGAACCAGAACACATGTTTGTTATTAGTACACTTTTACTACGTACTAGACCATGCATACAACTTGCTACTAAAAAGTGATGGTAATATGGTATGCTTTTACTCCTTTGGCCCCAACACTATTTAACTTGGTCCTTGATTCTTGAACTTCCATGACTGCAGCATAGTGCATGTCTACACATTTGAAACATACAATATAGAAAGAGATTAACATCTCAAGATTAAATTCCTGCTGTAATTAATTTGTGACACATAGTTGTCAAGAGTTTCAGTAAAAGCTTGCGGGCCATTGCTGTTTCCACCTCGCAGTGGCCATGGTGGTGTTTACTGTTTGGTAAATTCTGGCCATGAATATAATGCTTCGATCGTTTGTGCTGGCATCCAACAGTATTAGTAGAGGAGGATGCCATTTGTTTTGCTAATCATAAAGGTGTGAGATTTTCCCATTTGGACTTTTGAGGAGAGCTTTCTCTGGCATAGTGACATTTCAGGCGGACCCAACAGGGAATGCTGTTAATGTATCCTACTCCGATCATGATATTCTGTTTCAATTTTTGATTAATCAAATCTAGTTTCAAAAGAATTTCTAAGTAATCAAATCGCGACGGTTACCTCTGAATATTATTATCTAAGTCAATCTTTCTTTTTGTAGTAATACACATTATTTTTTTGCCCAATGAAAACTGAAATTATATTTACAGAATTAGATTTGAATTTTTTGATGATATTTTCAATCACTTCGCGACTAAATTGAAGTATTAAAATTGTCGAAATTGATTGCTCTTCTTCATATATTATCAAAGACTATCCCAAACTATTTAGTGATTGCCAATTTCAAATTGTATATAAACTTTTATACCGTCAAATAATGTTCGAAATGCATCTGAACCGCTGCGTAATGTGTTATGAATATTTCTAACTTGCTCAGGCCTCTTCGAAGTTAAAAAAAAAAACATCAAAACCGAAAAATATTCTTTAATTATTATTTAATACTTGGTCAAACCATCCTGACTTTGGCTTCTTACAACTTTACAAGGCACCACCTAAGGCAACATAGTGTGCACAGTTATTTGCCTACTTTGGTACAAACTGTACCAGCACTGGTACCAATAACGTAAGATCATTGAACCCACCTGAAGACCATTAGCAAATTATTCAAACTGCACCTGCAAATTATCCGATTAAATCCTATATCCATTAGCACATTCTGATGCTTGTAATATGCCCAATTGCTAAATCTCAGAAAACCATGGACATCAGTCTGATTACAATTGTATCCTCCTAACTGTGCATGACCTCCATTCAAACCAAATATGGGATGAATTTTCATACAACAAATCCATAACCTAATTTAGTGGAGGATATCCTAGAGGTTAGTCAATACACGAGTACTTCATGGCATGCCAAGTAGCAAAGTGGAACAAAATCATGGACCACAGGCACACATGGAAACTTTGAGATTTAAGGAAAATAAGAAATTGTTGGTTTTATATGAACTATTTATAAAGTTTTTTTTTTCTGCATATTAAAAGAGAAAGATATTACATACAACCTGCACTAGAATGTTTGATAAGATAAATTGTGCTAGAATACATTAATATTATTACTCTCTCATGGCCAATTACTATGACACTAGAAGTACATGCAATCTCTATCTTTACATATCCTAGGAATGCTGACCATAAAGATGAAATGAGTTTACAAAGGATGACAGTTGTTATGTACTTAAAATAAATGTAGAGCTTATTCCACCATTCTTTATACCCTGGAGTAAAGCTAAGGCTGACACAAAAGCTCAGAGAAAATTTCAAATAGATCCAAAAGCCATCATGTCTTCTGCAGATGATTAAAATTGAGTTAATAGTTGGCAGACTCATCACTTTACAATATAGATGTCACATCAAGCAAGAAATTTTCACTCTGACAAGAAATCTTAAATTCTTGTAAGCATGTAGCGAGAGAGAGAGAGAGAGAGAGAGAGAGAGAGGCTAACCAAGCAATATTGTCCCAGTGAAGGAAACCCCCATGGCCTCTGGCATTCGTAAACTTGTACACTGGACCATGTGCTGATTGAGCAAAATAAATAATATACTGTTCAATTGCAGATTCACATTGTATGATTTGGCAGTCAATAAGCACAAAAGAACACAATAATAATGATTATAACTAAAAAAATTTAATCAGGCAATAGGACATACCCTCATATCCTCCATACACTGGATCTTCAGAAAGCAGAAGAGGCGTATCCAGATCAACAAAGCTGCAATAACAAGCAATATATCAAAATAGCATAGCTTTTTCTGTCGATGAGTCAAATCACTATTCATGTTAACACATTAATTTAGGTACTAATTTCTAAGAAAAATAACACTTCAGGTCATACTACCTAACTTAAGACCATCTTAATGTATGGACCAAGAACTGACTTTTAAAGCAACAAAACGGATAAACAACAGTTCAGGTCATGCTCAAGAATTCAAGACTAATCCAACTAAACAACAAAACAACTTAAGTACCTAAAACAACCCATTCCAGCAGCAAGATGGCCTGCAAAACCCATTGCCAACCTAGTCTCAACCATGCCACCAATCATGAGCCCTAATTTATTTCTTCTTGCCACATCAATCACATCAAGAGCCCCAATTACACCTAGCTTTGCCAATTTAATATTGATGACATGTGCCATGCCGCCTTCTATTATTTTAATTGCATCAACCAAACTCCTACAGCTCTCATCTGCGGCAACTGATACATTGTATTTCTCCTTTGCGACATTAGTGACATGGCGGAGGCCATCCCAGTCATCTCTGTGAACAGGTTGCTCAAATAGGACAGGTGTCACCCCCATTTCTATTAGAGAAATCAAAAGCGAAGTTAAAAATTATGTGAAAAAAATCAAGCATGCACCATGAAGCTATGTCCTTATTTAATAGAAGCTCCCAGATATTGAAAATGATATAATATCCTTAATAATTGTTAAGTTCCAAAAGTAATTTGCAGGATAGTAGCCTTGCCAGCATGCACTTCCTTTTCTATCTTTTCCCCAAAAATACTGGTATATCCATTACCAGTACCTCAGCAAGCTAGTATGAGGATAAAACTTGAGTTAATCATGCTTACAAAAGCTAGTCGATGTAAAGTTACTATAATATACAAATATACTCTTTTTCCCTATCTCCATCAAAAAGGGAAAAAATGAAAGAATTAAAACTGACCATGAAGGTTTTCAAGGACTTCAATTGCTTGATAAGCTGTATATCCCTCATTTGCATCTAATATAAACAAGCTCTTGGGATGAACTGATCGAATGGATTTCAAAACCTCTATGTCAGAATTCAAATCCTTCCCCACCTTCAACTTAAGAGTGGTAAAACCTTGTTCATTGTACTTTGCAGCTAGCTGAGCAGCTTCTTTTGCACTCACTATTGGAATCTGCATAAAGGATTTATATGTGAAGAGAGTATAACTTAAGAATCTAATTGCTTTTAAATTGAAAATCACCAAGCAAGAAAGCAAATTTTGTTATGTCAGCAACTTATACAGTCTATTACAATCATGAATTTGCTGCTAAACAGGACAATTACTCCCTAATACCTAATTATATTAAAATAGAAAATCACCAAATAACAAATAAATCTTGTTACTTACGCAGCATAGTTCAATACTACTGTGTCCAAGGGGGTAGCAGTAGAGCAGTATAGTACAAAAATACATAGGTTGGAACTAGACAGTGGGCCAGAGAAATTTAATGCATAGAGATTTACTTGTGCTCTTTTAAAAGGGCGCGGGCGCGGGCGTAATTAATGACCTCTTGTTGTGGAAAACAAAATGTGAAATTAAGAAATAAAATTTTGAAAACAAATTAACAGAAACAAAGAAAATGATACTGAACTGTGATATCTGTAGTGATAGTATTGGATGACCCACCAAACAATCTCCAGAGTGGGATCCTGATACTATTAGCGGCTGCATCAATGAGAGCCATCTCCATTCCAGCTCTAACCTTTACAACAAACACAAACAGCCATTCAATCATTTTGAATTCTATTGCAAAATCAAAACTCCCACTGAATAGAAGTAACAAAGTCATGGAAAACTCCTCACAGATGCAAATTCATGGCCAGGAAGCAACCGATCGACCTCGGCCAGAGCAGTACCGAGATTCACCGGCGGGCTCTTCACGAGATAATCGCAAGCCTCAGCCGCGGCCTCCAGTGCTGTTTTCTGATCCTCAGCAGTGACAGAGGGCAGAACCGGGGCCTCGCCCCAGCCGACATTGCCGTTCCGGAGCTCGAGCCTGATGGCGACATTGGCGACCTTGTCGAGGCGGGAGGAGGCGATGGTGAAGGGAGAGAGAAGAGGGACGTCGAGAGGCCGACCCTGGGCGCGAGTGACGTCGATGGAGGAGGTCTCCTTGAGGCTGTCGAAGCAGAAGGAGGTGGTGGTGGCGGTGGTGGTGCGGGTGGAGATGGCGGTGCAGAGGAAAGTGGTGGTGGTGGAGCGTCGAGAGGGAAGAGGTGGCGCGTAAGGAGTTGAGAAGTTGAGGAGCGCCATGGAAATTGGGAAGAGGAGATTAGAGATCGAAAGAGAGAGGGATTAAGTTAACTAATAATAATAACGATGGAGATTAGAGTTGAATGATTGATGTGATTGGGATTCGACGCAGAGAGAGAGAGAGAGTGGAGGAGAAGAGGAAGGTGGGTAGAGAGTAGGAGAGTGGGATTGTAAGATCTTATGCGGATGGGGAAGGGGAAAGATGCTATTTCTTTTGTGTGTCTGTAACATGGCTGACGAAAGATCGATGAGTGTAGAAACATTATACCTGTGGGTCCGGGTGTCAGTTGTGAGGTACACAGGAGTGTGTGTTTATGTTGGAGTCAAGAGAACTGGGAGTCCAGGAGTGAGAAACATTAGTGGGGTCGAGATGCGGCATTCCGAAACATTTTTGATGTTCATCCGTGGCCGTCAATTGCCAAAAGAAACAAACAAAGATGCCACAATAAGCTTCGCTGCAATGCAATTACAATACAATTTTCACATCTATTTCTACCAACAAAAATCCTACTAGTTTGTATTTTGGAGTTTGAAGCCAACGGAATATGGTAGAATTAAGAGTTCTAACTATACATTACAGTTCAGTTTATATCTTATACATAGTTTAGACTAAATTACATATAAGAAACAAATGATTAATATTATGACCGCCTCCAAGCTTTTTCCTTTCTTTTCTGTCTAGTGACATCTAAATTTTTAAATTTGACAAATATTTTTCAAACCTCCTAATTAATATGTCATAACTAGCCCCCTAACTACCAAATACCAATCAGGAGACTTGATATTCTACAATTTTAAATATCGGTCTTAAACTAATAATAATTTCTTATTTCTGTACACATAAAAATTGTTAGATCAACTTTAATTCATCATGAAACTGTATATTTACAAAAAAAAAAAAATCTAAACAAAGGAAATAAAATGAAGCATAAAAATAAATAAGCAAATAGTGCATCAGTGCATGCGCTGTGAATACGTAACACAAATCCCTACATTCTTTACAACTTTCTACAAATTAAAAGGCACAAGTCATAAAGTTTATTAATTCAATATATTATATCAAAAATATTGGACGATATACATTGGTCGTTTGTTTTCAAAATTGAACACTAAAAGAAAATTAATTATGAGGGGCTGATTGACACAGTTATATCCGCAATAAAATCCACACCCAGTTGATCAGGGAAATTGTATAGAATCGGGCATATAATGTGGTTTTTCAATTTGAAAATTAGGTATAGAAAGACAAGGAATTTGTCGTTATATGTGATAGTTGAGTTGACGACTCTTTTCGCAAGATATTTGGTGACAGATGAATTTGGTCTAGTTTAAATTCGTCCATTTAGCATAAAAATGGTCCTTTATTAGAGTCCCTTGAGAGCATTGAATGGCCGTTTACTGTTTATAAAAATGTGTATCACATTATAATTAAATGGAGGGATCTTTTGTGCCAAAATGATGAGCTCTACCGTGCTGCACTTGGCGCAGCTTCGATGTCCAATTCTCTCGTATTTGTACAATCTCTAGGGATCTTAATAAACAACTTTCTACCCTTTAATTAAGTGCTGTTTCACCAAGAAAAGAAAATAACTAAAAAAAATTGATGCTTCCGAAATTGATTTGCAACACGCTATTCTACACACAAAAGCGTGTGAGTTAACAATTAATGCTGATTGCTGAATGTAAAACTGAGCTGTGGCACAATAGAATATCCGTACAAGCATGAAGTATCAGTCTTGCAATTTGCAATTTTTATTTATTTGAATGACGCCCTTAGGCTTGCAATTTGCAATTTGCTAAATGTACCTCAAAATAGTTAAATCTAATCACTTGGCCACTTGTCGCTTCCGTTCTGGATTCATATCTTGTATACGGTATACCCTTATCAAGTAATTGCTTGTACTTTGCAAGTTGTAACCAACCTATGACGAACCTACTAACTTCAATAATTAAGACTCAGGAATGATAACTGCTATCTGCAGTTTTGTCATCCCTGCCATCGCTAAATACAAAGTGAACATATACATCAAACAAGGTTAACATATAGACAATCTAAGTGAGCACTTACACACAAATAAGTATTGTCATCGCTTGTTTAGAAGTTTACATGCATATTTAACTTATTTTCATTTACTTATTTGTTTGTATGTGTTCACTTAGATTGTTTATACGTTCATTTTGTTTGGTGTATATGTTCATTTTGTTTGCTGTATATGTTCACTTTATATTTAGCGATGACGAGATAGCAAAACTACATATGACAGTAATCAATTTCCATTAAGACTTAGTCACTTGCTAGAATTTTTAAATCGAAGTATCTGAAACTAATGTTTGGGCTGCATGTGTAATCAACATTTGGATTTTGTTCTGTTATTGCATCAAGCTTATTGTACATATAAACCCAAATATAAAAAAAAACCAAATTAGAGTTTCAAGAATACATGGGCCCAGAAAGGCCTGGAATGAGAAAGTAACCCAAATCACACGTCTGGGATTGATCCTAATTCATTCAACTAGATAATGCACATTATGCACTTATGCACCGAATAATTAAATGGGAAGTGTAAGAACCTTTTCAAGCTGTGCGTACCAGAGAAGTAACTACCAATACCTGAAAATCTAGCCCAAGGCAAAGCTATTCTTTGCCTCTCGTCAACTCATTACCAATTTCTTTTCTCAAGTATTGTACTTGAGCTTATAAGAACATAGCACATATCAATTTCTCTGTGTAATTGACAAGAAAAATAACAAAACAATGTCGTCGACTTCCTTCAAGCTCTTTGGCCAACAGAAGCCTCTAGACGAGCTCCTTGGTCGAGGAAAAGGTTTGTAATAACAACACATAACTTGTTTAATAATTGTTTTTGTAGCCTTTGAACTGAATGCTTCGAAAGTTTTGACATTATATTATGTAATAATTTTGCAACAGAAATGAAATTCAGTTCAGAAAATTATTTTCAAAATAATACTTCTTACTTGCTATGAAACATTTGTCCTATTTTCAGGTCAGCTATCGATTGTCATCAACTGGACATTTTATTAAATGTAATAATTGTTTTTTTATTTCTGCGGAACAGTTGCTGATATTGCTCTATGGAGAAATAAACGTCTATCGGCATCAATTTTGTTCGCGATCACAGTTGTATGGATACTATTTGAGGTGGCCGAGTACCATTTTCTGACACTCTTATGCCACGCATCGATTGCGTCCATGCTATTTGTCTTCATCTGGTCCAATGGAGCTGCTTTGCTTGACCTGTATCTCATCTCTTCTTGCCATCTTTTCAAAAGAATGCTATGAAAACAAAAGAATTTAACATTCTGTAATTTTGCAGGCCACCACCAAGAATTCCTGAAATTATCTTGTCAGAAAAAGTTTACAAAGATGCAGTTATTTCTGTACATAGAAGGCTGCGATGGTTTATTTTCAAGCTGCACGAGATTGCTTGTGGAAAGGATCTTAAATTGTTTCTAAAGGTATTTTATTCTTAGTTACTTTCACCAAATTAAATAGTATCTATTTATTTTTTTAATATAAAAATGAAGGACAACTCATTTTTCCTCTTTTGACAGACGGTTGGGTTGCTCTGGGTATTAGCAGTTTTGGGCAGCAGCACTAGTTCTCTTACACTAATTTATTTGGGTAAGCTTTTATTATTGGCTAGAGAAATGTATTTGACCGGAAATGTGTGGTTGTAAATTAAAACTCTTAAATTGAAATTATTTTGAACGAAATCAGTATTAAAATTTCTCTGCCAAATGTGTAGTGACTGTGTGCTTTCTAACTCTACCGGCTTTGTATGAACAATACGAACATGAAATCGATCATCTGGCAATCAGGGGAAAACAAGATCTGAAGAGGCTTTTCTCAAGTGTTGATGCAAAGGTTCTGAACAAGATACCAAGAGGCCCTGTGAAGGAGAAGAAACACAACTAAAATGGGCATTTTTAGATTTGGTCTCAAGAAAACCTGAAAAAAAAAAAGCAAAAGAAAATTTTAGCTGGATGCAAGCTAGATAGATACAGGAAACAGGAATGATGACATGATTACTTGAATGTACAAAAAAAATATTGTAACTACGCTATGAAAATAATAAATTTAATTATTGTTTATAAACTGTACCTATTTATTTGTATAGTAGCTTAGTTAGATTGCATTTGCTGGCAAGGTTTAACAACATAATTACTATAAATTTCAAAAACTATGATTGGATGATGACTTTGACAGAAGGATGAATAAACCTTACTTTAATTTAAATACTGTACTATTGTCACTATTATTAGACCTTAGCATTCACGGCAATAATGGGAAAGACTTAAAACTTCTAAAAGAGTCATCTTTCACCTACTGCAGTTAATGCCACTTCCAACTGGTTTAGACAGTGCTCTCAAATTGACACAGATCAAGTCTTCTCCGTAGACTTGGTAGCCTAGAAGGATTTGAGCTTGCTTATTTATAATTTAGAAGTGGATTTAAGCTCTATGGTAGAATCAGATTGTAACACATGAGTCTGTTTAATACTTTCATCAACAAAGTTTGAAATATATAAATATTTTCACACCTGGGTAGATGTGTCTGTGGCATAAAAAATGAAGAGCAAACCACTTCATAATCTCCTCTGCTTTATCAGAAAGATATCAATTTGTCTCCTTGTTAGCATGGCGGTCATGGCTCAAGAGCTGCCGCAGACTATGGCTCCACCTCCTTCGCCTCCAATTGCGACTCCTCCAACTACGGTGATTAGTGCTGCACATGGAGAAGAAGATCGATGTTTCCGACTCCATGGGAGGCTATGTAATCATGCAGCTACATTTGGAATTGGGTTAGTAGCTAAATCCGATGTTCAACATCATCAAACAAAATTGCTGTTGATACCATATTATTGTTGTTGCTGTTGGTACTCTCTTCAAAAAATGACAGCAGGAAAGGCTTTTATCTTTTTTATAGCAAGTTAAGAGAGGTCACAGTTACTAAAACTATAATATCAAGTTTTAAAATATAATTAAGTATTTATTCTAATTTCATATGCTTTTAATTATGTTGATTAGGACAATAATTTTCACAATAGTCAATTACCCTGATTGTGGAATTCGTTAATGTTTCTTGTTACTCTCTCCATCTTTCCCATTCAAGGGGTGCCCCTTGAGTTTTATCATTTGCTTTTTCATTTATAAAAGAGAACCATTGTCTATCTCTTTTATCTACTCCAGTACAGAAGAGGAACAAAATGCAGGAAAAATGGGAAAAAACTCTCTTCTAAGCCTCCGTTTGGATGCGTTGAGAAGAAGTAGGAAGAAGGAAGAAGGGAAGAAAAAAAATTATAAACAATTTAAATTCTTCACAAAGTTACACACTTTCCAATACTTCTTCCCTTCTTCCCTTCTTCCCACACCTATCCAAACGGAGCCTAAAATATTATTAAAATGAATCCAACTTCGATTGTTCGTATATTTTATCATAAATATTGTTGCAGAAGAGGGATGAGTTTTAATGCCAATTATATTGTCTCATTTGGTTATGTATATTGCAATTGGTTTGTGTACCGCTGGATTTTCTTCATAGTTTGTTTTTTTGGGTTTTTCGATTTAGATAAGAGGGGTGCACTGGTATCGGCTTAACTGGTACCAGTGCAGACTTTAGTAGTTTCAATGCTGTACAATTTTGCTTCTAATAAATGGAAGTGGTAGGTCATCTTTGACCTACTTGTTTCAAAAAAAAAAAAAAAATTTGTTCGTATATTTTGGCAATTGAGGCGTTAAATGTTACAGAGTTAATATTTATGATCTTGTCAAGTATATATTAAATTACTATTTGGTTTATTTCAAATATATTGATGAAATTCTGTCTTAACTTTCAAAAGGTCTCTTCAAAATAATGATTGAAATAATACTACGTTACAAAGAAAAGGAAACCAAGCGAGGGGAAAAAAAAAGTACGAGAAAATTAAGCCCAAGTAAAATGAGTTGGCTTTTCTATAAAATACGAATTCACCTTTGCCAGAAAAATAGCGAAAGAATGATGGTCTTTGTTTTCCACATATGTATTTACATTCACTCCCATAGTTGTAGCAATGTCATAATTATACCATACATACATCACTTTGTTGCTTTAAACAGAGAAATTGATTGCTTTCATGTTTAAGTTGTTCTTTTTATCTCATTTTATTTCCTCCCTCATGACAGCAATGGAAGTCCTTATGGTGGGAAGGGGTCTCAAATTATAGGCCCCGGTAGTCCACACAGAAAAGCCTGCACCGAGAAGAGTCCTTGCTAGAAATTTGGTTGTGGATTGTATTACCTGTGACTCTGTGAGTAAAGTAGTGAGCTGAAATTCACCGATAAAATAAAGCTAGCTTTTTTTTATTACTACTACTACTACTACTGTCATTATCATTATCATTGATAGATATGATACATATATTTAGCGTTCATCTTTTTTTTTTTTATTTTTTTTTTATTTTTACACATTTGCCCTCCGCTCCTATTTGAAAACCTCCAGAACCCACTTTTTCGAAGGCTTGCTGGCAAGTTGCCAACAGCTGAGAGAATTAATTAATAAAGAAAATGTTGAGATTACTTTTACATAACTAGAAAATAAAAAAATAGATCATACAAAAGCTAACTATCAGCTAAAACAAAAACGAACTAAACACCCAGGGCCTGTAGAGAACCATAGGCACGAGACCAGCTGCGAACCAGTATCTCTCCCTCAATAAGTGTCCTATGCAGTGAGGGGATTTCATTCTGAAAGATTATTGTACAGCGTTGCTTCCACATCGTCCACGTCATGGCACTCCAAATAATATTCCAGAACTGCTTCTTCTCCGGTGGCAGTCTCTTTCTGTTAGATTGCCAGAAAGCTAAAGGGGTCGGGGAATGCAATCTCAGAGGGAGGTTGAACTGTAATCTAGTTAACTCCCAAATATTTTGTGCAAAAGGGCATGAGTGAAATAGGTGATGTGTGGTTTCCTCTTCTTGGCGATCACAGAGAACACAGTGTTGTTTAGTCGGCCACCCTCGCACACGTAAGTTCTGCTGAGTTAGTAATTTGTCCATAAGAAGAAGCCATAGAAAAACTTTAACTTTTGGGGGTGCTTTGATTTTTCATAACACATGATGAAACTCAGATACCACACCTGTGTGGGACATCAGTCGATATACTGAAGCAACCGAGAATTGTCCATCCGTAGTCCATTTCCACCGAGGTGGGTCCGTTAAAGAATGTTGAATGGAGATTCTTACAACGCCATTCGTTCGAAGGATGTCCAACAAGTGGGAAGATACAAGAGGATTGTCAAACAGTTGAGAAACATCTAGTGAGCCATAAAGTTGTAAAACTGTTTGAGTCCAGGGTGAATCTGGGTATCGCAAAATTATCCAAATCCATTTTGCCAATAAGGCTTCATTCTGGGTGCGAATGTTCAAGATGCCTAATCCTCCATTTTGCTTTAGTAAGCAACATTTTTTCCAACTAACTAGGCAGTGACCTCCTAAGCAGTTTTTATCTCCTCTCCATAAGAAGTTTCGACGAAACTTATCGATGTTTTTAACAAGCCAGTCAGGAAGCTTAATGACTTGCATGAAATGGAGGGGCATTGTCGTAAGTACCGATTTGACTAAGGTAAGGCGTCCTACCAATGAAAGGAACCTCGCCTTCCAACCATGAATCTTTTTTTGAATTTCCACTAGAAGCGGTTGGAAATGAACCTTTCTAGGCTTTCGAATAGAGAGGGGAAGTCCTAGATAGGTAATTGGAAATTCCTTCGGCTGGCAATGAAGAATGTCTCGTATGACCGGGACAAGATCAGGTCTAACAGCTACAGGCACAAAGGCCGATTTATTTGCATTAATTGACAATCCCGTGAGGGCTGCAAAATTTCTAAGGATGCGAGTTATCAAAGTTAAATTTGAAGGATGTACTTCCATAATAATGACTGTATCATCAGCAAACTGAAGTGCTTTAGGTGGAAGAACAATTGTTCCTGATAGGGATTCAGCCGCGTTAGCAATAAATCGTTGTAATGCATCCGCCACAAGGATGAATAACATCGGTGATAGAGGATCCCCTTAACTAAGACCTCTCTTGTGACAGAAAGCTTCTGTCTCCCTTCCATTGACCTTGAGAATCGAGGATGAGGATTGAAGCAGGTTTAGAATTCAAGAAACCCACAACGGGGGAAACCCCCTTTCTATTAGGAGATTGGTGAGAAAGCACCAAGAAACAGAATCAAAAGCTTTGGCAAAGTCCACCTTAAGAAGGACCGCTGGGATTTTTTTCTTCTGATAAAAGGAGAGACACTCTCTGGCTATCATAAAAGATTCCATAATCGTCCGACCCTTAGTGAAGGCAGTCTGTAGAGGACTAACCAATTGAGGCAAGAACGGGGCAAGTCTATTTGCCAAAATTTTAGAGATAATCTTAACAGTTGTGTTAATTACGCTGATTGGTCTATAATCTGCTATGTCAGTCGGATTGGAACCTTTAGGCACTAAGGAAATTAGTGCTTTATTAATGATTGAAAGATTCAACTTGTTTTCATAGAAAAAGCTCAACATTAACATAAAATCAGATTTGATTGTTTGCCAAAATTTCTTAAAAAATTCTGCTGGAAAGCCATCGGGGCCAGAAGCCTTTCCATTCGATAGGTCAAAGACAACCTTTTCTGCCTCCGCTTCTGAAAACGGGGTCTGTAGTTCTTGAAGATCAAAAGTCGGACCCACTTTTTCTGTCAAGTCAAACGGTGGGGCATGTGGTGCTGGACAGCCTAAAAGGCTTTTGTAATGAGCGAAAAATGCTCGAACAATATTATCCTCCTCCTGTAGAGTTTGGTCTTGGAACGTGACTGATCTAATGGAGTTTTTAACTCGTCGTGCATTGACAGAAGCATGGAAGAATTTTGTGTTGTTATCTCCCACCTGTAACCAATTAATGGTGCTTCGTTGCTTCCATTTTATCTCTTGAAGCAAGCAAAGTTTGTAAACATGTTCTCGGAGATCAACTCGTAATTTGAACTCACGAGATGATAGAAGGCATTTTTCTTCAATCCTGTCTAGGAGGCGAATTGCCCATTTAGATCTTGTAAGGAAGTTAAAATTTGCAAACCTATCATTTTTCCATTTTATTAGTGATTTCTTTATGGCAGAAAGTTTCATAAGGAAGTTGACCGTAGGATTCTGATGTACTAAACCAGAAGGCCAAGATGATTGTACGACTAATTCGACCTCACTTGCTTTTAGCCAATAAGTTTCAAACTTAAACCTCCGTCGTTCATTGAAAACAGGAGGAGAAATACAGAAGTATAATGGGACATGATCCGAAGTCGTTGTTGACAGATCCTGTAAGGAAAACTTTAAATTTGTAGTGAACCAATGGTGTGAAAGAAACACTCTATCAAGCTTAGAAAAACAAGGACTGGGTCTTTTATTAGACCAAGTGAAGGCACGACCAGAAAGGGAAATTTCTATTAATCCTTCAGTTTGGATAAACCCATTAAATAGGTTTATAGAAGATAGCCTGTGTGAATTACTAGTGGACTCAGCCAAATTTCGTATCAGGTTAAAATCACCAACAATAATCCAAGGCAGGTTATTGAAGGTTCTAACTAATCTTAATTCATTTAAGAAGTCTGACTTTCTAGAATCCTCAATCGGACCATAAACTGCAGTTAACATAAATTGCTCATTGTTTCTTTGAAGAATAGCAGAAACTGAATAAGTATGAACAAAGTACTTAAGGCTGTATAGATGCTTGACCAGACCATCAAAACACCTCCACTAGCCCCACGTGAATTCAAAGCCAAAAATGAATTGAAATTGAAGGGACAAATTTTCTTAACAGTGAAAAAATTTGCTTGTTGCCACTTAGTTTCTTGAATACATAACACCTGACATTTAGAAGCTTTAATAGTTTCTTTTACAATTGCACACTTGTTATCATCTGAGACCCCTCTAACATTCCAACAAAGAAGATCGAGTTTTGAAATCATAACAAATATCACAAAATTTAAGTAATGCCAAATAACAAGCATTAATAACTAAAACCAGCAATAAATACAAAATAGAAATAAAAGATGCCAAATAAAAGGCATTCATAAATTGAAGTACCATTACATCGAACTGAGCACAACAACAAGTTCGAAAACTAGCCCTAGTACACAAAAGTCCCAAAATACTACCAAACAAACTGCTTGCTACTACATTCCAACTAATTTCCACAAAAACATGAAGTAACATTACTAACTTAAACATAACAAAACATAACCATAAACTAAGCTTAACCCTTAGTACAACCAAAAGTGCCACTCTAATAGGCCAAAAACGGGCTAAGTAAACCTACAATTGTCTCACATCTCAGAGGTGAAATCCTCTCCAACTTCTTCATCATCAAGTTGGATGTCATCCATGCCACTGAGAGAAAGGTTCAAGTCTTCATCAGAGCCATTTGCAAGTGGAATTGCCTCATCCCCAGGTAGACCTGAACCCGACCCGATATCAACCTGTGCCATTTGTAAGATACCACAGTACTGGCGCAGAGAATCGTCCTCTTCCTCAAGTAGAGAGGTTTCCATCATGGCATCAATGTTTGAGCAACGACTGAGGCCGACAGCTTCAAGTGCTTCTTCAATAACTTTCTTTTCCTTTGTAGCTTTGCTAATAGAAGCAGCTTTACGCTTTGTCTTCTTACTACCTACAATGAATGCACTCAAACTTGTACTTAATTTAGGTATTCTAGAACTCCTCCTCAGAGGTTTAGCTTTAGCTAAAGCAATTGTATCTTGTGTGTGTTTCAACTGCTACAGGAATAGGTTTCACACTATTCCCAGCACAAGCAACCAGGTTAACTGGCACCATAACCAAATCGTCATTCAAAAAATCAGGAGGAGAGAGGGTTATTGGGAGGTTACCTGGAGAAGGTGTGTGCTGAACTTCAGTCTGGAGAGGTGTTGAGGTAGTGGGCAATTTGCTTTCCTTTGCGAGCTCGCTCAGCAGATGCACGACGTTTCTTACCAGAGCTGGATGTGGTTGCCGGCGTCTTCTGAGAGGTTGGTTGTGTAGGAGAAGGGGTTGACCGACCTGGATTTGCAGAGGAAGGCAAGGCTCGGGCTGCAGTTGGTTCAGCCACTTCAGTTTGGACTGAGCCCGCTGGGACAAACAACTTCCTCACCGTCGAAGGCCTCGCAGAAGCTGAGGTGTGTTGCTGACAGTTTGCATCGCGTGCTTTGAGAGAGTCTCTTACTTTTCTCACATTCCAGAAGGGTGAGTCTTTGAGCGCTGCCTCGAGGGCATCTTTCTCATCAGAGATATCCATAGAGGCCCATAAATCATAGAGAATATCAAAATCAACTGGAACCATCTTAGAAGCAGTTTTATGAGCAGGGATGTGAACTGCCTCATTGTTCAGCACTTGCAACAACCTATCAAAGTAAGCCTGAGGCGGAGTCGGATCTGGTGGGGGACGAACCATGATTGCCTCATGAGTCCACCCAAGAACCTTGACAGTTACAAAGTTTGAAAGTGGAGGGGGTCTGTTTAAAAGGAGAGGAGGGGGAAGGGGATGGAGTGGTGACACGGGATTTCGGGCGGCTCGCGGCGGGGAAGCGGCTGAGCGGCGCCGTTGCAGGATTTGTGGGGCATCAGGGGCACGGCTTTTAGGAGAGGAGGGAATGGGGAATAGGCGTAGAATAGAGGGTCTAGGAAGGAAGGGAGGAGACGAAACTCTGTGACGAGGGCGGCGCCGGCGAAAAGGGGCACTCCAGCGACGACGTGGCCTAGCCTTAGGTCCTATCTTGACCCAGCCGTCCTCCTCTGGGAGAAGTACATTTCTTTTCGCCATCTAATCGCCGCTTAGGAGCTCCGTAAAACCAGGAATCGTTAGTGTGCCAGAAAAGGAGGGATTTGCTCAGCTCCAGAACCCACTTTATCTGCCCTCTTTCTATCTATAATCTATCCTAACATCTCCTCTCCTTTACTGCTATTCTAAGCTAGATAGAAAATTAACCTGGCTCTATATTTCTCTTCTCTTGCTATCCAACATGGAGCTATTTTTTGCTATCTCTGGATGGCAGAGGTCAGAAGGCTAGAACAACAGCCCTTTGTTTTTCGTCGGCCATAAGATGAGAACCTCGGTAAAAACTTGATCACACCGGTAAAAATTGCTTGCCGTGTCACTTAAATTTTAACAAAATAATTCCGACTCCAGACTTTTTAATTTTCTTTTATAGTTTTTATTTTGATGTATTGATTTTTGTTGCTTTCTCTTGGTATTTAGCACCACACTTAAGAGGGAGAAAAAACACTGCTTAATTATGGATATCAACTATAATAAATAGTTAAATACTATATAGACAATGCCATGCCCATGCTGATGCCTTAATATCTTCATAGCGCTGGTTGTTTATTTTTTTAATCATTACATTCATTTTTGGTGCTGAACTTAGGATATAAAATAAGCATGGAGTCCTAGCGATTTACACACAATCTGTTATTTTAAATTAAGAATAAAAAAAATTGCATTAGCCATTACAATCTTTTCAAAAAAAAAAAGGAAAAAAATATTGGAATCAAACTATATCAATTTTTTCTTATAAAAATAAAATATACTGTATATAATTACCGAATTACTTAGGACCATTCCCCAATTAACTGGTACCAAACATGTGCCACGACCAAATATAACCGCAAAATAATTAATCAATCAACAAGTTCATTCATAGTCTAATTATCTATAGGGCTGGATGGTTAAGGAATAAGTCAATAAATAAGAATAGCAAATTTCGGACGGAAATTTATACCATCCAAACTTTTCACAAAATTATACACTTCTCAATGTTTTCCGCATAGAAATAGACTATTTCTCTTATTGCCAAACAGCCCCATCTATTTGATAGACTAAATTATCAAACGCGTTTGACTCTAATTTACTCTCGTTATATCCTCACGATTCACGATCGAATTAATTACACAAAAGCATAAAATCGAGCATATTCTCATTTTTACACGTCGGTATCAACTCACAAGTCACAAGCTCAACTTCCTCCGGATTGCTACAACACACGTGTCATAACCAGACATGACTTCAGATCTTCCGTGGCAATTACGGAAATCATGTTAGTAGTTAGATACGGATTGTCAGGCTTCAAAATTTATTAACACTTGTAACCTCAAACCCTGTAAAATATGTCTCATAGATAAAGATCAAGATAATAACTCTCCCCCTCCATTACATGATCATATTGGCTCCATTTGGATGTGTTGAAAATAAGGTAGGAAGAAGGAAGAAGATAAGAAATTTATTGGGAAGAGGTAAATTTATCGGGAAGTGTGTAACTTTTGTGAAGAGTTTAGATGGTTAGAAATAAATTTATTAGTAAAAAGTGATTATTTCTTATTCCTTATTCCGGGAAGAAGTCATCCAAACGGAGCCATTATAAGGAAACCTTACAGTTAAATAGATTGAATTTAAGCTAAGAACTAATACATTCTTTTCTCACAAACGGCAATGATCATATCATGAGGCAATTTTTAAGTCGTTAACACACTATTTCCACCTACTTCTGTTTTCAGATCATTTCACCTACTCTAATGTGCAAAACGTTGGAGAAACGATAGCATTAAATAAAATTAATGCCTTTTTTTTTTTAAAAAAAAAACCTCTATACTCATCTGATAAGTGATGATTTTAATATAAATATTGGAGTTTTTAATGTTTAGCTTGATTGATATCACAACTGCAGGATATAATTTCTTAGATCGAGATTAGTCTTATAATATTGGATAAGGATTGGAGTAGAGATGCAATATTGGGTAGATGAGATAACCAGTTAGCTAGACTTGAAAACTGTCACTATAAAGAAATTAAGATACACGCATACATTTGAAAAGCGAACGATATTTAATTTTTTATATTTACTAAATTATGACATCAGAATGACAACACATTTAATGAAAAACAAAATTACAGAAACTATAAAAATAATAAAAAATTATAATTGAGGAAGATGCCTTGATTTAATTTAATTATCACATTCCAATTATAATTGACATGCCTTCTCACAAAGTCAAAACGTGAGGGGCTATCTTTTTTTTTGTGACTAAATTAACTAGATTAGTCAAATAGAGAGCACTAGATAAAGGGATAATTTAGTTGAGAAAGAACTGTCACTCTGACCTGTAACTTGGCGCCTAGGAAGGATATGCACCGGGAATATGTCCATTTTGCATTTGCTTAATTACTTCTCATGCATGATGTATTCTCAATTTTCTCATGCATGATGCATTTGACTTTGGACCTCTATGACACTATCCATTCTCAGATCCTCTGCAACGCAGCATGTAAAGTCTTATATAGTCTAGTCATTTAATGTACGTCATATTTCATGCCGGCTCAACTCTAAGGTGTCAGTATATACAAATATTATTGATTTTTATTTTTTTTATAAGAGAAAGGTTCTCTTTTTTTTCTTATCTTATTGGATAAGAAAAATATTATGTGATGATTCATGCATGTGAGAAACTGTTGATGCACTAAATAAATTATTAATTTATATTATTTTTTACATATGGCACTAATTATTATTCAGCATATTATTATACTACATGATTAAGTACAGGCTATGACTAATTGTAATTTATTTTCATTTTCAATTAAAGTTAAAAATCAAGAGTTTTAATAAGAGATCTTGTTAGATATCGACTCATGATTAAGTATAGGCTATCTACTCATGAATTGTATTTAAGAGATATCTTGTTAGATATCGACTCATGAATTGTATATAAAAGACTGATTCTTGTACAAATGTATTATTTTATAAGTATAATTAGAATATTAAAAAAATATGATCATTAATGGTTGTTAAACTATCTCTATCGGATCGATACTAATTATCCGTTGATATTAGATATTAGAAGGAAAAAATTGACGGTCGTATGAAGAATTGAAGATACATTCTCCGTTGCAGAGGATAGGATGACTGCACTCCTGACTGACAATGTTTATTTTTTTTATTAAATAAATGTTCATGAACTAAAATCAGATAAGACTAAAACAAAGCAGTGACACCTTGTCTCCGCGTCACAGCTCCCCCAGTTAGACCTTTCCTTTTTAATGCAAGCAGAGTCTACCTCAGTTTGTCTTCCTATCCTCTACACTTATTCTAGTTAAAATATCATTTGCCTAGAAGATTTGCTATTTTCGAATATTAACATGAATTAGTGATGATTTTCCTCCTTTGTAGCTGTTGCCTTTTAATTGAATTGAATCAGTATATAAATTTTAATGATATGTACAAAAACAAACTCATTCATTATTCAAGAATATGAATCAACCGTTTTTTCTTCAAAATTCTATAATTATATACTATATTTCATTCTTGAAAGAAATAGCTTGAATCCTAGAAAAATTTTTTTTTGAAAAAAAGATTATAATAATAAAGTCATATTAATTTCATTCATATATAATTTTTTCATAGTTGACTCTCATAACTTTAACATTTTAACCTATATATCCCAAAATGGACTTGCAATTTTTTGGATACATATATTTACTTAAAAATAGGCTTGTCGCATTCTTTACTTAAAAAACGTCAAATTCCTTGAATCATCGGCAGTGGCGAGTCCAGACTTCTTTTAAGCATGGGCACATTAAAATATTATTAAATTAAATATAAAACTAAAACAAATGATATTTTTAATAGAATATTAATTTTTAAATCTAATTTAAAAAAAATTATATTTTTTTATAACAATAATGTTCGTAAATAATTTTGATGTCATCAAATTATCTATTCTGATTGTAGGGTTATATTCAATTTTGCCTACACACAATAACTACATCTTTATTATTTTTTCACTAATCTTTTGTATATTAAGGGAAAAAAATAATGTTTTCTAGGCCAATAAATCACCTGACCATAAAAAAAAATGAAAGAAAAAAATGCAACAGCGGATGCCGGATGGGGTTTGGGAAACAAAAATATGAAAACAGAGGTGTAAATGGACATGATAGGAGAAAATTAAATTAAAGTCGGATTAGCGAAGGAAAAAAATTAGGTCTCAAGCTTGATTGACATTTATATGAGCGAATCAATATTTTATTTGAAGCGGAACAATGCGAATCCCACTCAGTTTCGAGCAAAAACAAATGGCAGATCAAGTTTGAACTCAAACACTGAGGCACACTTTAGTTTCAAACGTTGGCACCAAAACACAAAACAATATATTAGACTTGCTCCTTACAGGACTCGTCGCTGATCATCGACAAATAAAATTTATATATGTTTTATTCAAATACTTCTGGTAAAATGAAATAATGTTTTAGAAGTTAGTAAAACACAAAAATGAACATGATGCACATAATTTTGCAATTGTACTGGATGTCACAATTTGTTACATTTAGGAAATTGCAGAGGATACAGGCTCCAAATACGGCCCCACAAGTATGTGAAATTGTGAAGCGGAGGCTCGTATGCGGGATGAAGAGTCAGCGGAGACAGAGCGATAGACGGCTGGAAATTAATTAATTAATTAAAGAAATAAAAAGAAAGAAATATTAAAATCATAGAACCGTCTATAAATGCACGAGCCAGGGCATCGTTGAGAGATGCACTACTAGCAGCTAAAAAGGAAAGAGATCTAAAGAGAGAGAGATCAAATAAAATTATCTATTATAAAACCAAAGAATTAAAAGAGAAGAAATGGCGGCCTCCTCCCTCACAAACAACCTTTCCATGGTTCTTCCTCGAGTTCTCATCGTTTCTCGCCGTACCGTTCGCAAGAATAAGTTCGTCGATTTCGTTGGTGAGTACATAACATAAGGGCAAATCTATACATGTGCAATTGCTCGTTGTACATGATGATTTGACAGAGAGGAGTAAATGTTTTTTAATTAAGGATCTTATTACAAGACAGAAAATTTGCGAACTCATGCAAAAGTAAATGATTTATACGCGATATTGATTGATATTTCTTATATTAGAGCTAGGAGCCTTGGACGTTGTAGTAGGGTTTTAAAAAACTAAAAAATTTAAGATCCACGAACGGGGTAGCACAATTTGATTTTGATTTTTTTTTTTTTTTTGATGAATCGGAATTGTTTGAGTGGTAGCTTCTTGTTTGTCATTTTGTTGTCTTTTATGCATTTATAGAGAAAACAACTCTATAATAATAATAAGTAATTTTCTTTTCTTTGAATTTTCTTGATGTTGGTTTCTAAACTAAAAAGTACCTCGAATAGTAAATAAATGGTCTTCCTGTTTTGCAGGGGAATACCATCTGGATCTGATAGTGGGTTATGGGGCGGTACCAGTAATTGTACCGAGAGTAGCCGGTATTCATACCCTCCTGGACTCCTTTGAGCCAATCCATGGAGTCTTATTGTGCGAAGGAGAGGATATTGATCCCTCCCATTACTCAATCGAGCCTGAATTCTCCAGTCTCTCTGAGGAGGAGCTGAACGAGATTCGCACAATGCACACAAGCGACACCGCCATTGACCGCGAAAAAGATTCCATTGAGCTCCGTCTTGCTCGCCGTTGCCTCGAGCGCAACATACCTTACCTGGGTATTTTTAGTAACCTATACTGTTTTCTTTTGCATTTTCATCATGACCGTAAACTGAGATCTAAATATTTTCTTACTATTTTAAGCTCAGTAAATATCTCTAAAATTGGAAAAGAGTATACTAGTCTTAATATACTAGATCAAAAATGAGTACAAAATTGTTAACAATTTTTTGATAAACGAAAATTATTGTGTTAGAAAGTTGCATGTATGACAATTGATGATGACTAGATAAACCAGTCCTAGGGAGCATATTTCTGTCAAAGAAAAGGTCATTAATACAAGGTAGTCAAGTAGGATCCAAGTTCCTAACTATGGCAAATGTTGTTCGATTGTTCTAAAACTGGTTCAAAATTTTCCTCAGGCATCTGCCGTGGATCTCAAGTTCTAAATGTTGCATGTGGAGGCACCCTGTACCAAGATGTAGAGCGGGAGCTAGCAAAGCACGGTACCAATAATAGCTTCATACAACACATGGACTATGAAAACTATGACGGGCACAGGCATCCTGTGACTATCCTCAGAGACACACCTCTGCATTCATGGTTCAAGGACTCGCTTGATGAGCAAGGAAACATGGAACTGATGGTGAACAGTTACCATCACCAGGGAGTGAAGCGATTAGCCGAGCGGTTTGTGCCGATGGCATTTGCACCAGATGGTTTGGTTGAGGGTTTTTATGATCCCGATGCTTATAATCCTGATGAAGGGAAGTTCATTATGGGCTTGCAGTTCCATCCTGAGCGGATGAGGAAGAATGGATCTGAGGAGTTTGATTACCCGGGATGCCCATCAGCTTATCAGGTAGGTTCCCTAAATTACAAATTTTTCTTGTTTTTATAGAAATATATGCTTATGTACAATTTGTACGGGCTCAAAATTTGCTGAATGCCGTCAAATATTCTTGTTTATTGATAATGTCTACATGAAACCTTTAATCGCATCTTCAAATTTGAAAAGTTAATTTTGTCGGCTATCAAATTGTCAAGATATAATTTTCAAATGATCATATTTGGATAATTTTTTTTTAATTTAATCAGATAGACAGATAAATATTTGAGATAAATTTATAATGAAATTGAACCTACTCTGATTCCTTGGGGGATTTTTTTTCTGGCCATATAGGAATTCGCTAAGGCAGTGATCGCGTACCAAAAGAAAGTCAATAACACCATGGGAAATCCAAGGGGTGCACCAAAGCTAGACCAAGAGATGGAGGAGAAGAGGAGAATTATTGTCCGGAGCTTCTCCCTTGCGAAGAATTTGTATGAATCCAGACCCACCAGCCCTTTGCCCAAAGAGCCAGAGCTTGAAGCAGGGGCCGAGTTTCTTGAGGTTAGTATTAGTTGATTATTGCCTCTTAACCTAAGAAGAACATAATTAATTTTTTTTTTTTTTGTGCATTTGGAAACAACGTTCAACTTTTTCCCCCACTTGATTTTCTATTTCAGTCCAATACTGCATTGAGCTTACAACAGGAGAAAAGGCTGAAGCAGGTGGGTGCTACTGTGAGGAATGCTTCGTCGTACTTGCAGAGGCTGAGGATGAATGAGGAAAGGGAGATGGTGGCAAGGGGCATTATGGGAAAGATGTCAGCTGAGCAGCTATCTGAGCTGCTTTCTTTCTACCACATCATGGGAAAGATATGCTCTGAAGCGTTGGATAAGAAACTTGGTGCTAGCTGAAACTGCAAAGCATGGTTCTGATAAGGAGATATGCGTCTTTTTCTCACCTTGTATAGATGCTTTTTTTTTTTTTTTTTTTTTTTTGATTCTAAGTGCTTTAGTGTGGTTTTATATATTTGTTTTAAATCGTCTTCAAAGCAGGACGTTTCAATTCAAAGTCAATTTGCAGTAAAAGTAAATTTATGAATAAGTGCATGTTTCTCGTAAGGTAGATGAGAGATTTTCTTCTTTTCATAACGAGATGAATAAAGTTTAGATAATATTATCATTAGTTCAGATCATGGCAACCTCCAAAAATTCATATTATCATCATTTGGAGACTGTCTGGGAACGATTCCACTATTTAGGATAATAGCTCTAGTTGAAATGTTTAACAGTTAAAAGAACAAGACAATTGAAGTGCATGTATACACCACTAATGCAGTATTTGAAGCGCCCTTACATCTTATCCCACCTCATCTTCCACAATAATATAATACATAACGACCTAGTCAAATAAGCATAGGCAGGTAGATCATTCGGATACTTGCCTTCCGCAGCTTTGAAATAAACTAGCTCTTCAGTAGTAAAGGAGATCAGTTAAGCAAATCCGAAGGACCAGGAGATTCAATGAAGATGCAACACAACTACACAAGAAATACATCCACAGTGAAAATTATGAAGGGCACAAACAGATTTCAAAATTGATAATTTTTAGTTTTTTACATATTATCAAGCATTACACGATACAAATTATTGTTAGTATTACTGAACAATATTACTATTATTACTATTAAGATACATACATGCCGATACTGAACAAGACATGATTACAAGTTTTGACGAGGACATTACAAAAAAGAGCCCCAAACCTAAGTCCAAAGAAAAAAAAAACGAAAATGAAAAAGAAAAGTAGACAGACCAAACTGCTGCCTCACTTAACTGACATCTAAAAATTTCCGATCTTTTGTCTCACTAATATTCCATCACAAGATCAGGCGCACAGGTGCAGCCAGAGGGCCTCGACTCATTCTACCCACCCTCTTCTTTTTATCATTACATACACACTTTTTAGTTTCCATTTTCCAAATTTCTCCTTTTTTTTTTCACCACCTCAGAAGATACAGCCATATTCACACATCAACTGGTCCAATCATGGAAAAAATAAACAAAGACTCATTGATGTATATAGCATATTATTCAGTAAGAAAACTGTTCCCGATTTTTTTTTCGATTTTTTTATCTGTTGCTCTCACTTTCGGTATGATGAATGAGTGATGAAAAACTGGAAATCTGGATGGTACACATCAAGAGCTCGTAGCCATCTATCAGCTGCTTGAAGAAGTGATAACGCAGTTTGTTTCTGACTCTGATTTGGTGTCCACACTGTAGGTCTGAATTTGTAGGATGCGAGCCCAAATACTGGGAGTGACATCATAGGACCCTCTTCTTTCAAGAGAACATTAGGATTAAATTCACTCTGGAACCCTGGGAAAAACATAATTCTAGATGAGCAAAAGATAAGAAATTATAGTGTATTGCACAACACAACAAATAGAAATAAACTCAGAGATTATAATGAATTAGACCAGATGACAAACATAATTGGAACCTTTTATTGGAGAGGAGAGAGAATGGTAAGTTAGGAAGCAAGCCTCAATGTCGCGCAGCGTGTTGCCAGTTGGAATCCTATATATTGGGTACCTGCACAATTTGTGAGATATGCTTCATTACACTGTTGGAAATTCAAAAACTTTTTTAAATAGCATGGAAATTTATTCTTAGCATCCCAAAACCACAACCTGAATCTTATTTAAAACAAGTGAGAATTTTACCATGCAACTGAAATCCAGCTTCCCGGTGACAGGTCACAACTCCTTGCAGATTTTAATACAGGAAATTCCCTTTCAAGTGAGTTAATCTGCAAAAAAATTAAGAACCAAAGATCATGGTTAAAAAAAAAAAAATCAAATATTAAGCAAAAGGACTGAAATACATAAGAAAATTTCATGAATGGCATACCTTCTGAGAAAGTGGTTCCCGCATGTACGGAGGGTTCTGTTCGAGGTATTCAAACAGGAGTTTGCCTTTACTACCTCCACAATTGCTATCATGTAAGAGAGCATGTGTATCAGTAGCTGCTGCACCTCCATTGCTCATAACCCTTTCATGCTCATTATCACTGCTTCCATCACTGCTCGACTCAGGATAGTAACTGTCACTGTCATCGCTATCAGCACCACATTGCCTAAAAGAAAAGGAAAAATGTCTATCAGATAGGATTTGTCACAAAAAATAATTCCCAAAATGCATCCAACCCCAGAAAGAAAAAAAAAATGTATATATCAGTTGTTGCACTGTAAAACCAACTTAAAAAAAAACAATTTTTTTTTCTTTGCTTGCTTAACTAGAAAAAGAAAGATAAAACACACACTCACGCACGCGCGCAGAGAGAAAAGAACCATTTTATAAAATATTTGCTGTTTTTTGTTGCCTCGAGATGTCTCAAGCTTCCATATAGTCTTCAAAACTATATTTTATGGACATATACCATCGCAATGCCAGAAAAGAGGTTTTCCAGGTAGCTAAAACAATACATATTAGACAATTAAGGTTGTGCAAGGACCATATACCCAATTTACTCAAGAAAAGAATATGGTCCTTATTCCAATAACTCAAGCGAAGGACCATATATGCAATTTAATAGATTAAAAAGGGCCAACTGCATGCTTCTTTCTGCATGCTTCTTTTTTCAAAAGAATGTGACAGCGTATCACTTGTTCTTTTTCAGAAGTGAAGAAAAAGAAAGAGATTGACAACTGCATTTATGCTTCAAAATTGAAAAGGTTCATATTATAAGCAATAAATATATCCTTAGCACATGCTATTGATTAGTAGATATGCAAACAAAAATACACAGAAAAACACACCTTGAATCTACCCCCAGTCTCCTAGGCTCACCATACAGCTGCATGCCAGACAAATATGGCACGTAATACTGTACCATGCTATCACATCCGTTAGCCACAACCGGCACACCCGCACCATACACACTCCACTCTTCAAATGAGTCCCAGAGATCGCTCAGCAGGAAATAAGGGGCTTCAGAATTTCTCCAGGCTCGTGCCTGTTAATCCGTATATAAATGTCCCATTACTTAATATTAATAAACTTGCAGTACAATAAGTAAACAATTAGGGAATTGAATAAAAATTCAAAATAACTTTAAAATTGGTCCACATGACCAAAATATAAGTTAGCTGCTTCAAGTAACATATCAAACATGGCCTCAGCTTCACATGCTGTGCAATATTTTGCCATAAGTCACTTGACATATTCTGGCCTAAATGAATAGGTCCTCTTACCAGCTTATTCGAGAGAATTGATTAGCAGAAACTTATGTTAATTTTGGTTAGAAGTCTACTTGATTTATTTCATGTGGATTCTGTTTTTTCATGATAGTTTACCCTGGTTCTCTAGAATTTGACGAAAAGGAGAGTCAAATTACAAGTTCAACCAACGCAAATTAGTCAAGTAATCGAGCATGGTTGGTAAAAAATTATAAAAAAGAACAAGGAGATGGTAAAATGACTACTAACAAATAAGTCAAATTTAATAATTCTGATTGTGAAAGGGCTGAGCGGAATTTTATCTTTAATGTGATTTAAAACTTTGTATTGATTGCTTGAGAGAAACTAGATACTAACCCAATCTCACCACCTTAATTGCAGAATATTTCATCAATTCACTTGATTAACTAGAACAAATTCATTTTTCAAGTAAATTGAGAATCACGGCTCCCACATTTATAATTTATTCCCAACAAAGCAGTTGGAAATAAAACAAATGCCAAATAATTAGAAGTAAACTATAATAATCGAAATAGCTCTAATTTTTTTTCCTTTTCAAAGAAGCGTCCATTCAATTTTCGAGCTGAATCGCACAGCAACATTCATCAATGGTGCCTGATTGTTACCAACACTCAAAGCTAATTCTTTGCCAAAACACACAACAACAATTAATTGCAAAAATTGGGACCATTTTTGCCTCAATTGATAGACACACGGAAACCCATAAAAAAAAAACGCCTCAACAAAAACACAATTAAATCTAACAATTGAAGGGAAAAAAGATGAAACCTTAGAAAGGTAACGCGTTGGGACGGAAGGCCTGGTGGCTTCCAAGAAGCGATCCAAGTTGGAGGGCCCCACGGGCGCGTCCTCGGGTAGCGAACTCGGCGCCTTCTTCTTGTATTGGCACCTCCATTCCTGATCGGAGTCGAAGAAGCGATCGGAGCTGAGAACGGTGGCGACCATGGTTGGTTTCGATTTGTTCGGTGCGAGAAGAAAGGAAGAAAGAGAGAAAGAGATGGGTTAGTTGTACCAGGTCGGATTTAAAGAGGCGATCGATCAGGTATTGATTAGATTGAGATTGAGATGGGAGTTGGAGATGGATAGAATTAATTGGTTTCCTTCTAGAGAAAGAGAAGAGAAGGGAAGAGAGAGAGAGAAGCAATTAATTGGAAGCCCAAATTGAACGCGGTTTGGTTTTGGGGAAGTTTTTTTTAGAATTACATTGGGGTCGTCCGCTTGCTATTAATAGATTCCCTTTTCAACTCTCATTCATTCTTTACTCTTTACGCTTGTGGCCTCGGCATGGGGCGAATGTGGTGTGACTGGCGCGTGGGCTGCTTCTGTTTATTGGTTTTATAATCGGATGCGCGACACGTGTCGGGAATGATGACACGTGGATTGCTGCGATCTCTTTGGCAGCAAGGGCGGCGGATCGTGAGCGATGAGCAAATTTGGGGCAGCATTTTATTCAACAAAAAAAAAGAAAAAAGAAAAATTGGGACTGCACCCATGTACTTCTTTGTTTGGGCGGTTAGATTCTCTAGGACGCTTTGAGTGCAATTCTGTGTTGCGAGTCACAGGTTGATCGCTCAAAAATAATAAAGAATTACTTTAAAAAAATTTGGGACTACAACGAAATTTTGGTCCTGATGAATTGCTATATTATAAATAATTTAGAAAATAAAGTAATTTAAAATTACTCACCACCTCAAGTGATAAAATATTTTTACCAAGTAATTTCTTTACTTATTAAACAAACAAAAAGGAAAGGAAATCGAAAGAGGTTCCAGATAATAGTTTTCTTCGGTGCCCCCTTGACAATTGCTATTCGACTTCCTTTCTTTCATTTTTAAATTGACTTTAATTCTTTTTCAACAATGATTAAAGGTCAACTGAAAATTCTGAAGAAAGCAACAAGGGAAAATTTTAATTTATAAAATTTAGAAAAAAGAATTTCAGATAGACCTGAACTGATTTTCGTGATAGAATAAGACATTAAATTGTCACCCTCGCCCATCATGACCACTTATATAATAATATAAAATTTTATGGATGTGAGATATGCTGCTGATTTTGAAAATTGGTTTCATACTAGCAGCTTCCTATCAGCGGATTTTGAAATAGACGACATTAATTGATTAAATATTACATATTTTCAATTATCCTACAAACAAAATTCACAAATTTTGAAAAAAAAAATATTCTTAAAAGGAAATATGCAAGGGGCAATTTACTGTAGGCAAAATTCCGAATAAATTATAGAAGATGATCATTGAATCTCTGTGATGTGGCAAATAAAAAAAAAATTATATCCTCAAGTCACCATCGTAGAATCTAAACTCGATCTGTGGATTCTCCTCGAGATCTATTTACAACTTCATCAGATTCTTATCCCTCTCCATCGAAAGTTTTTTGGATTGTTGGATCTAAGCAATAATATATGTATTATTGCCTGTTAACAACCTCAAGTTAAGGCTAAGTGAAAAAAATTACAATATGTTGCAACCAAAGCACCAAATATTTTATGGCTCTAGCAGAGAGAAAATTTGCATCATCCTCTATTCCTCATGTTCATGTTTTGGCAGAGACGCAAGAGCATGCAACACATACAATGTTATTAGGTCGATGCAAGAACCTTGATCAGCTCATAACACAACATTTAATCTGGATATAGATCCCTGCATCCTTCCCAATTAAAAACTTGTTAGAGGCTCTGTTTGGATGAAGTGTGGAAAGAAGGAAAGAAATGGGAAGAAATATTAGAAAGTATGTAATTTTGTGAAGAGTTTAGATTGTTTATAATAAATCTTTTTTCTTTCTTCCCTTCTTTTCACATGGTATCCAAACGAAACCGGAGAAAGTTTAATCTGCACCATTTTCTTATGATATTTTACAATTTGGGTTATTCTTGTGTGTTTCTAATCTCTTTAATTTTGGAAAAATTAGCTCCATGCCACTCTAAAGTTATAAAATTAGAAAAATATCACCCTAAAATAAATTCTTTGAAAAATGTCACTCTAAATTCTTTATAGTTAGATATTTGCCATATTGGTGCAGTTATTATACATTTCAAATATGAAAATACTATATTTTTTATATATTATCCAATATACCCTTCACCCTCTCCAAACTCCCCACCTTCTGAAAATACTGTATCTCTCGCTTTGTCTCTTTTCATTCCTCTCGCACTCTCTTTAATTATCCGCTCTCAACTGCTAAATCTACGTACGCCCTCTCTATCTCAATCTATCTAACCACAAACATGCGAAGAATTAATACAATTTCTCTATATAGGGGCAGGGCTAGCTATACTTCCATTACCTTATTCGAAATATTCTAGTCCCTCAAATTCAAGTACCAAGCAGCTGCCATGCATTTATTTCTCACGGATATCCACCAAATTGCTAAAAGAAACCAATCCTTCATCCTTTAGATAAATTCTTTCCTTTTCTATTACTCGTGGGTTTTACTAAATTAAATTCATTTAGATGCAAAAAAAAAAAAAAAAGAATCAGCGATCAGCCTCTTGTCAGACCCAATTGACAAAATAGCTTGAAATATTATTGAAATCACACCAAATTGACAATGAATTTGTGAAATTAGTAACAGAACTAGAAATAAAAAGGTGCTAGCTTAGTTGTTTGTAGGGATGAGGCGATAGTGAGATATCAAAGGGTGGAAAATTTAGTCACGTCTAATATTTCTTTTGAGATGAAGTTCGAAGAGAGAAAAAGCTCGAGAGATAGCAAGCGAGGGTAAGGTCAGGACAAACGGCGTCAATTGGGGGCTGGATCAATTGAGGAAGAGTGGCGTGGAGAAGAAAGAGTTTGGAGAGGAAGAAGGGTACATATGGAAACATATAACAATTAAATACATTATATATTTATATATTATATTAAAAGCGTATAAGAACGGTATAAATGTGGCAAATATATAACTAAGGTGGATATAAGGTGGCATTTTTCAAAGAGTTAATTTTGAAGTGATATTTTTCTAATTTTTTAATTTTAGAGTGGTATGTAGCTAATTTTCTCTTGATTTTATTTTATGTTTTAAGGTTCAATCCTTTCACCTATGTTTGATTCTGTGTTTTTTTTTTTTTTTCAATCTATCTCGTGTGAACTCTTTCATAATTTAATAAAAGAGATAAGGGGCATGGGCCTAAAAGTTTCTGAGGAAAAGATGGGTAACAACTAGTTTTAGTTTTCTATAAATCCGGCACCGGCGGAAAGGTCTTCATGTCCTTCAAAAATCAAAAGTAATAAAATATTTGTTTTTTTTTTTAAAAAAAGCACCCTTAAATAGCGCCTGCATTCATTACAAATGCAAAGAAGTTCTTACAATGAAAAGTCACATAGATTGTCACCAGAATAAAATCCTACCACAACAAAGTCAGAACTATCTCCAAAAGGATAAAACACATACATCCAACAAGCAAAATAAAAAACACCTAATCAATCAAGAAGATCTTCATCTTCTCCATTGCCTTGAGCTGCATTTGCTTGTTGCAAGTGTTGCTCCAACCCTGTAAATCCTCCTGTCCAAATATGATATAGACTTAAAACTGATAAATACATAGAAGCAGTGCTATGACCAGTATTACCCCCTTGCTGTTGGAAGACACACTTATTCCTACAACCCCAAATACCCCAACTAAAAGCAGCTATCAGTGTTTTCAGAAAAAGTTGTTGCTCCTTTGTTAAAGAACGGCTATAAGTCCACAACCCTTGCAAAGTATTGGAGTTAACTGTAATACCCTTACTATTATGAGTATTGAAACCCAATCAAAACCGATACATTGCTGGAAAATTTAAAAATAAATGATCTATAGATTAAAAGTAATAAAATACTTGTAATAAATTAAGTTGTGGTTTCTTTAATTTTAAAAAAGGTTTTTTTTTATTTTCAATTTAATCCAATTCGGATGACTTCAGTTTTGAAATGTTAAAAATACTTAAAAAAAACCGTAACAATTCAATATGTGGGCAAATAAAAATTTTAAAATTTTTCATACTTCAACGATAGTTAAAATAAAAATATCTTTATAATAAAAATTTTAAAAATTATAGGTGATAAAAAATTTTCATTTGAGCTGTTTTTTTTTTCCAAAATGAAAAAAATAATTATATTCTAATCAATCAATGTTTTTTTTCATTCTAGATGTAAATTTAAAACTTAATAACATTTCATCTACCGATTGACATCTAGTTATAGATCAAAATAGATCAACGATATAAGAGATGGGTACATAGTCCGATAGTCGATCTATAGAGGTTGTACAATTTTGGATCTGTGCGTTTACAAAGGATAGTGGGCAGTGATAGTGATTATATTTGGGTTTTCTTTCAAAAAAAGACAATTTGTCAATTGTCCTTTCCCGACTGAGACCCTGACCAACCGAAAAATTAAAAAATAATATTAAATTAATATAATATATTAAAAATAATATCAATATAATAATATTTTTTTAAATAGTATCACAAGATCGGAATCTGGGATTCCGACCGCAATTACGGAATTCCGGATTCCGATCTTAACTAACTACTCATTTAAATATTATTTCTAATATTTAAAGCTAAGACCGGAATCCCGGATTCCGATCTTAACTTTAAATATTAGAAATAATATTTAAAAATAATATTTAATTAATTTATTTAATTAAATATAAATTTAATTAAAATATAAATAATTATTTTATTTAATTAAAAAATGAATAATTAAGTTATAAATTTTTAATTAATTTACATTAAATTATAAATTTTTAAACAACCATTTGATTTGCGTCTCGGGTGTCGTCATCTGTATAGACAATAAAAGACTCGGGAGTTTGTTGTACGAATCTTCCCACGATCCGAAAAAATGTTCGATTGTTCTCTCTCTCGCCAATGCCAAATCTTGTGATAAGTGGGCACCACATTCGGGTATTCTTTCTCCAATAGAAATTTCACGCCCGGTAAGGAAATACCGACATCTCTTTTTACTGTATTTCTGATACAGTTGGCAATAACTTTAGCCGTTAGATTATCTTGCGTGAAGTCTCCGACCCTTCTCACACATGTAGGGGTGTACAAAAAAACCGTGAATCCGTTCATTCCGTTCAACCCACCCGACCCGAACCGTTTTTTACCGGGTAAGCATGATGTTGGGTTGGGTATGAGTTCTAATTTTGACAAACCTGTTACTTCGGGTTGGTTTACGGATTTTGTACTAGTAAACCCGTGTATAGTTCAACCCGCCCGTTTATCATTATTTATTCCTCTTTGTCTCACTTTTTCTCATGTCCTTACTCAAATATCTCTTATTTCATGAAGTTTCGATATCCTCCATAGGCATGCACGTCCTCTATTCCTCTAACAATGACTCGAAAGTTGAAAGATGATTCAAATGCGTCTCTAATTTGCCTCGAACTAAATTGTAGTAGCCACAAAATGAGTTTTATATATATTTAAATAAATAAATTAAATTTATATTTAATTAAATAAATAAATTAAATTTATATTTAATTAAATAAATAAATAAATTAAATTTATATTTAAATAAATAAATAAATTAAATTATATTTAAATAAATAAATAAATTAAATTTATATTTAATTAAATAAATAAATTAAATTTATAGTTAATTAAATAAATTAATTAAATTTATATTTAATTAAACAAATTAATTAAATTTATATTTAATTAAACAAATTAATTAAATATTAGAAATAATATTTAAATGAGTAATTAGCTAAAATCGGAATTCCGGATTCCGATCTTAGCTAAGATAGGAATCCGGGATTCCGATCTTAGCTAAGATTCCGGATTCCGTAATTGCGGTCGGAATCTGGGATTCCGATCTTGTTATACTATTTAAAAAATATTATTATATTAATATTATTTTTAATATATTATATTAATTTAAATTTTAAAATTTTTCGGCCCTGACCAATGTTACATTTTGGAGAATTTTTTTATGGGCCTGATTAAGTGACGAGCAGCACCTTTATGGCTTTATTCCTTTAATAGGCCTAACCTTTTACGTTTTGTAATTTTCTGGCTTAATCGAACTCGAGTTGTTCGGCCTGCTTTGCAAAGACCTCAACTATTCCAATGGTACAATCCATGATCCAGGCGGTTTTTCTTTTGGGCTTGGGCAGCTGTTTGAGGTCTTTGTAAAGCAGACTGCGATGAGTTTAATCTTTTATTTTGCTTTCTTTTTTTTTTAAAAGAAAATAAAACATGATAATTTCGAACATGAAAAATAAGAAAGTTTTATCATCATATCATATATGGAAGAATATTTCGAAACTCATGAAATTCTTTACTCCATATCTGATATCTCGAAACAGAAAATACGTCCCATAAAAATCCAGAGATGGAAAAAAAAAGCTTTTTTATGATATTGAGGAGTTTAGATTAGATGGTATAACTCCCAGATATTAAAAATTTATATTGCGTGTCGAGTGTTTGATCTGAGGTCTCCGCAGATGTTAATGAAGTCGATCGAATGCATAGTGAGGGAGGCCGCTTGTACGAGTGCTCAGTGCTGCTACTGTAAACTCAGGGGACGATGCAATTCTTCGGATCGTGATATTTAATCTTGGCATCATCTCAGGAACTTCGGTTTGTTGTTGCACACAAAGTGCTTGATGAAATGCCCAAATGGATTTTTCTGATAGCTTATTGGAAATTTTGCTGTAAACCAAAGACTATGATTTTCGAGGCATTCAAACTCAATTAAAACAGCACATGTTAATAGTTAAGGGCCTACTGATGTCTCATAAAATCATTGGAAAGTGTTTTTTAGTTTGGTTATTTGCAATTTGCAATTTGCAGCAATGTAAATACTATCAATTCTGGTTAACATTTTTGAGATGAGAGGTTTGGCCTATGAGCAGTGCCTGCCACATATTCATCCTAATACCACTATTTAATCAGCCAAACCAAGCTGCTTAATTAATTAGCAAGTTGTTAAATACACTAAATACATAGTCCAGCAGTATCCTCAATAGAATGGATTTTGCATCAAGTAACTAATAAAGTACAGCATATGGTCATTTAAACATTTTCAGTATTCAAAGCAGACTGATTTCCTCGGTAAATTCAGATACTTCTATGCTACATGACTCAATTTCAGAGAGTTCTATGGAGGTCTCCTGGTGCGAGCACGTTGTAAATGGTCTGGGTGGCATCTCCAAGCTATCTGCATCACTCTGCAGCATCTCTATGACTCTGCTCATGGAGGGGCGATCAGATGCCCTCATTTGGATGCACCACAAGGCAACCTTATACAGGATCCATTCTATTTCTCCAAATTCTGCAACACAGTTGCTCCAATCATAATGCTCCTCAGCAAGTTTGAGTTGGTCGTAGATCCATGATGGATAGTAGACTTGGCTTGAGCTCCCTGCATGATTGTCCACATTCCTTCTTCCACTTGCCATCTCCATCAGTAGCATCCCAAAACTGTAAACATCTGCCTTGTAGGATATAACACCAAAGGTTCTTGATATTAGCTCTGGTGCTATGTATCCTATTGTACCGCGGGCGGCAGTTAGTGCCACTAAATGGTGTTCCCTAGGGTACATTCTTGCAAGCCCGAAATCTGAAATTTTTGGGGTCAAGTCGTGATCCAAGAGGATGTTGTGAGGCTTTATGTCGAAGTGAAGAATTTGCATCTCACACCCACGGTGAAGGTAGTCTATCCCCCGAGCAATTCCAAGGGCAATTTCTCTTCTTTTCCGCATTGATAAAGCATTGTTATTGGAAGAAAAAATATACTTGTCAAGTGAACCATTTGGCATGTAGTCATAGACCAGAGCCCTCTTTGAGCTTTCTGAGCAAAATCCAATGAGTCGAACTATGTTTGCATGGTGTATCCTACCAATAGTTGCAACTTCACTGATGAAATCGTCCCCATCACCTACCAAATTGCTCAATATTTTGATAGCAACCTGATTACCGCTAAAGAGTTTGCCCCTGTAAACTGATCCAAAGCCACCTTGACCAAGCTTTTGTCTGAAGTGATTTGTCATTATGGCAATCTCGATGAAATCATACCGTCTAATTGAAAGCATCTCATTTTCACGCAAAAATTTTTCAATAGAACTGATCGATGGAGTTACTCTTCGGTATTTGTGAATTAGAAATGAACAGATTGCCAATGGAGCTAGTACAAGCCTTGCTCCTGCAAGAACAATGAAGGCCATGACCATTGTGAGCTACTTTTCTTGAGGGTCATTGTGATTTGTGAACTACTTTGAATGAAAATAAGTTTCACTTAAGTTGTTTTAAGATTCAAATGATGAAATTGCACTATTTATAGTCATAGTAGCAAGATCTTAACTGCAGAAAAAAAATCTTTCTCACCTAAACTAAGCAGAATAATGTCCATTAGAGCAAGTAGAATAAGCATAAAACAGAAAATCACAGTAGAGCCAGCATAAAGACACCATAAAAAAAATAGTTGCTCGATAAAAAAAGGAGGTATCAGTAAGAAAACAGTAACGATCTTATTGCTGACACTCAAATCTTTGGACATCATCGCCTCCTTGATGTATTGGAGATAGTAACTGTGCGGAAAAAAAAAAGAAGATTTAGTTAATGGATTAATTACTGACAATTGTGTTGAAAGCTATGCATGTTGCTCTTGAGTCCATGAAAATTATCAACTTGTTCTGTTCAGTTTTCAGTTGAAGTCAATATTACTTTGTGGCCCTTTTCTATCTTCATTTGTTGTGCTTAATTTGTTGTGACATCTATATATACAGAAGCTATCCTCTAAAATAAAAGTGATCATGGCGATGAATGTTTCACAATTAGACATATAAGCCATATGATCAGGAATGTCCTCAAACTAGCTGTTTGATCCTTGATAGATGGTTGATGTGCATGAAGGAAAATCTTCTGCCATCATAATTATTCTGGCAGTGGATGCAGCCTCCTTCCTAATACATGCAATTCGTTGAGCTCCTTTGATATCCGTTTTCTTAATAGGAGACTTTTTTAATAATAAATAAATAGAGATATAAGGGATACCAAAAAACTGATAATTTATTCGTCATCTATATTATATTCTCTTAAGTGCATGTGGCCTAGTAACTCAGTGGTAAGAGCACTAGGTTGACCTCCAAAAGATTAAGGGTACAAGTTCCCATGCATCTTTAATTTCAAAAAAAGTTGGATGGCAAAGATCTCCCTCTTTCTTCAAAAAAAAAAAAAAAAAAATTCTCTTAAGTGATTTCTTGAAATTTTACTTAAATAACTTTTACATGTATTTAGTCCTCACATTACTTTTCAGTTACCTTGCACAAATTTCACGACAATAATGACTCCCATATTTCTACGCTTCTTTAAAGCTACGAATTTAATCATATTACAAAAATCCAAAAGACTCTTACACTTCCTAAACTAATTAAGTGTTTGATCCTGCAGTAATTAAGTTTATTATTCCAATATCTTCCTTAAAACTTAATTATCATCAAGCTCTCATAAGAGTAGCTTCTTGAATTTATCGAATGCTGAGAGCAACGTCTAAGGACAAAGCAGTCTTTGAGAATCTTGCGGATATACAAATACAGTTGTCACTGTTCTGTTTTTTTTTTTTTTTTTCTGAAGGTTAGTTGGCGAGAGCCAACCAACAAAAGAAAAATTTTATTAATAAACAAAGAAAGGTATTACTAGCTAATTACAGTTGTCACTGTTCGTCCTGGATACTTCAAAAATCAAAGCTCGCAGAAACAAATGGCTGTCCTTTTTCTTTGTTATTTGGTGAGAAAGATGCACTCATATCTGTTTAGAGGCATCAATCTCTGCCCAGACATTATTGCTTCCCGAGCCATCTTTGAATGGAAATCTTTATACGGCTTGGTCAAGCACATCAGCTGCCTGCCTCCTGGTCTTGTGGAGTTCCCTTCTGATTGATTTCTTTCTTCACTAAACTGTTATTTTTTTATTTCTGAATTTTATTATCTTTTATTTTTTTGTCTTTTGCTTTTTTACTTTTAGTAATTTTAGCACCTTGCTAAAAACTTTATTTAAAAAAAAATACTCTCCCATTTTCATGATATTGTTGTTTTTAGTGTATGTCATGGTTGTGTAGGGATAGCTGTGTGATTTCATAAATTAACTAAAGGAAAACATTGGCGCTTTTTATTTTGAGAGAGAGAGAGAGAGAGAGAGAGAGAGAGAGAGAGAGAGAGAGAGAATTGTTCACCTTACTTGAAATCTCCAACATTTCTCGAGAATGGAGCATGTTAGACTCCAGGAATTGACGTTTTCAGCTGTCCAGTTTACCAGGACTCCCTTTTGAATGACTTGCATAATAGTCCCAGAGTCCATACGTTCAGATGGATGATCAGCTATGGCACGTCCAACAAGCCGACATGAATCTGGCACATCGGAGACATAGTATGATCTTGTTGTCACAGCATAAACTCTTGAATTCATTGTATTCATACAGGGAATCATCTCATATTCCAAGTTCTCTATTGCTTGTGTACAATTGAGGAAGTAGATGTAGCTATAGTTGGAATACACATAAAAGAACGGGGCATCATAATTTTCAGAATAGGTCTGGTTTGGGAGGTGACAATAATCTCCTGTGTCCAGGTAAGGATCAACAAGCCGGAATGTTTGGTTTTGGAAGGAAATATCTTTCAAAAGAAAATTTGTGGATTGGATGTTGAAAATTGGGTTTATCCCATTGCAGTACAACTGAAAGCGTTTCCCTCCACAGCTTCCTGGAAGATGATGTATGATGTTCTGCAGCTCTTTGCATGAAGAAGAGCCAGAGACCTGTACATGACAGTAAAGGATAAAAAAAATGAGTAGGTTTAAGAATCTCATGTTTCTCTCGGGGTTTGTCTTAACTTAGAGATAAGACAATGAATTTTGAAGTAATTCTAATGGAATGGGATGGCATAATTAATGAAAAAAGACAGCATCATTCTTTGGTTCAGATTGCTTGCGTATGCAAGAATTCCATACATATGAGCCTGGTCTAATGGAATGGGATGGCATAATTAATGAAAAAAGACAGCACCATTCTTTGGTTCAGATTGCTTGCGTACGCAAGAATTCCATACATATGAGCCTGGTCAAACTCTAATGAGCTGAAAGCGTCCTTTACTGACTTGATCCCTATGCATATGGACAGTGTTTTTAATACCGTACACCCTACCAGCCAGGTGACTGAAATTTGGTATTTTTCGAAATTTCCTGGTATTTTATATCACAATACTGGAAAAACTGCCTTTTCGGTACGGTATTGAAAACACGGCATATGGATGATAGCCTTTCAGTGCCAAATACATGAGTCGACAAATGATGGAAAATCAGTTTATACCTACCCTTACTTTAGGAGACATGCTTTCATTGATTGCGCTATTATTGTTCTTAAATTGAAGGAGATGGCTTGGTGGTTGTCTCTGTGTGCGCGTTGGGGTTGAGAGGGGTGTGTGTATGTGGGCCGGGGGGATTCTGAACAATTCTAAATTGAAAACTTTTAGTTCAGTTCGTACGCTAAATAATTCTCTGGTATTGGCATTTGGCCTTCTTTTATTTTGTTTTGGTTGGGTTTCATTATTTTAGCTTTACCCAACTTGTTTGAGACTAAAGTCTTTGTTGTTGTTTTTGTTGACAGGGGACTTTGCCAAGTTCTGAAATTTAAATAGGATAAGGTGCCGCTCCAGGATGTTGAAGTAAATTTCTTGTTGGTCAAAATTACTGCTTTTCTTTATAAGACAAAAATAATTGTAACAAAAGGCAGATAGGACGCAAAGTGTCCCATTGGCCATTGGATTCCATGTTTTGGGTTCTAATTTTGAGCATGGTGGGGTCTGGAGCTGGACGACAATTTGGTCCCAAGAAGCTTAATATGATGAAGTCCCCTGTTTTTGGCTGATGTACGACATCCTGATCTGAGCTTTTAAGTGTTATTTTATTTTGTATCATAAGTGCTCATGATCAATCTTGTTATGCGACTTCCAATGGTGCAGAGTTTTAAATTTGTGACGTTTCGGGACTATTGCAAATATTATATTCATCGTACTTGAGTTTCTGTAAAAGAAGCCGGTGACCCATTTGAGACAATTTGTTTAGAAAATGATAAAATGAAGTTGCAAGAATAGCCGGAAATAAGACGGGAATAAACATACACACTAGCATAATTGCCTTGAGACTTGACGACAAATAGATAAAGAAAGTTAATTAGATGTTATATAGAAGCCACAGATGTAACTAAAGAATATATTGCTATCTATATATTTGGAATAAATCATGAAATTGTACAGAAATTATATTGTATACAATATATTAATCCATCTTGATAGCAGGCTACTTAATAATTGTAAATTTTGTCAGAACTTTGCACCTTGATTTGAAGGGGAAACAACAGGTTTTGGAGGAATTTGCAAATTTTGTACCTTCTCTCCTAACATTTGAACAACTCTGGTCATAGAGGGTCGATCTTTAGGACTCCACTGAATGCACCATAACGCTATGATAACAAGCTTTTGAATTATTTTTTCTCCACATTCCAAGTCTAAATTTGAAGATAAGTTCTCCCCTTGGGTTAATTGATCGTAGATCCTCTCATGGAAGTATTCCTCACTCTGACCCCCTTGTACTGGATGAATGCTGTTTTTACCATTTACCATCTCCAAAATCAACATCCCAAAACTGTAGACATCGGATTTATAGGAGACTGGTCCAAAGTTTCTAGAATACATTTCAGGAGCAAGATAGCCCATTGTACCCCTGGCAGCACTTATTGTTACATAACTTTGATCCTTGGGACAGAGCTTTGATAGACCAAAATCAGAGATTTTTGGAACAAAATTATGGTCAAGCAAAATATTATGGGGCTTAATATCAAAGTGAAGAATGCGTTGGTCACAACCCTGGTGTAAATATTCAATACCCTCTGCAATACCCAAGATAATCGTAAGCATCTCTTCAGAGCTTAATTTGCGATTATTCCTCCATTGTTTGGAGAATATGTACTTATCTAGTGATCCATTCTCCATGAATTCATAAATAAGCGCACGTTTTTCTCCTTCAGAGCAAAATCCCAACAGTCTAACCACATTAACATGGTAAATTCTTCCAATAATTGCTACTTCATTTATGAAAATATTAACATCACCACTGGATCTATCTAGCATTTTAACAGCTACTGGAATACCACTTGGTAACTTTCCTTCATAGACTGTGCCAAAAGACCCATTGCCTCTTTTTTTCTTGAATCCATTTGTCATCTTCTTAAGGTCATCGTATGTGTACCTTGTCGGATTCAACACCTTGTAGTTTTTTAAAAATCGTTCTATCTTCAGACGTGTATATCGCTTCTTTGCAGATTCACGAGATATGTACAAGTACAAAATCCCTCCTGAGAGGATGCATAGAGCTCCAACAGAAATAACTATGCAAGAGAAAATGAATTGGAAGCATTAACCTGACGTCAAATGAGTAAATATAATTTATTTTCATTAATAAAAATAGTAAAATTCCATGCTCACCAGCAATCAGCGCCACATGTGAATCTGCATATAAAAAACCAAGTTCGTTAACTTTTAAATTAATTTAGTTTATTTTTTAAAATCATATTGAGGATAAATCCATCCATTACCTGTAAGAAAAGAAAAGAGAAGTAAAGAAGGCCAAAAAAGGTTGTATTATTTGCAAATATTTTTTTAATGATTTCTTTGTTTCATATATAAGAAAAACATAGCGGACAATTATAGGTAGGTTGTATATATTCCAAACAAAGGTCCAATATAATTATTTCCATTTTGGTTTCAGAAAGGGAAATCTTTTCGCTTTGAATAAATTTTCCAACATAAAATAAGTTTCGTTCCCACTTGTTAATATTTGTGTGTGTTTTTTTTTTTTTGTAATTTATTTGGCTATCGAGGTACTAACATGCTTGCACCATAGTTTTCAGAGTAATTGTCTTGACTCAGATATTCATACACTTTTTGATATTGCAAAAAAACTACAAGGACGAAAAATAGTAAAGACATAACAGTATCTAAATGCCGTACAGAAGATCTATTTAATCAGATTGACCAAACTGGAGGATGAAAAATTTTAGGGATCGTTTATATGGTTATTATCTGCTGGTATGGCTGAAAGTACCTCATTCAAAACTCGTCCTGATGCAAATATTTGGTAAAAGATAAATATAAAAAAGTAATAAAATTAATAAAAACGATAAAGATGATTACCTTTGGAAACACAGAATGATTTTTTCAGCTGAATGTTGAATGCACAGGAACGGCCCCTTTTCTCACAAATGGTGCAGTTGATCAAGTCATCTTGCCAGTACAGTCCTACCAGAGGCTTTGCATTGGTCGCCCGCACCTGATCTCGAAGTTTCATTTCTGGAAAATATTCTCTATCTGATACATACGGACTTCTCAGTATAGAGCCATTTTTTATCTTGGTGCAGGTCCATGGAAGCAGATCGACTTCAAAAATCCAGTAAGCAACATAGATGAAGTGGCCTTCAGACCCTAGACATGAGATCGGACCGGCTAAAAGAACATTTTCTGATGTAATTGGGACCATGGTAGTGCAATTAAACCAAGAGACATATGGAGCATAAAAGTTACTGAAGGGAGAGCCGGTCACATTTGGCTCAGCCATGTGAAGCCACGGGCAAGGTGTCCAGGAATATCTAGTGATGGTTAGGTAAGCTTTTTTGTAGTTTATGGATGTCACGTTGTACTCACCAGACGGGAGACGTAAAACCGTGTTTTTGTCTGAGCATGCGAGCACAAGGTCGCCATGGCCACAATACTGTGCATGGGAGTCGAGGCGGAAAGGGAACCTGACTACGGGGCCGTCTTTACTGCAACTTGAGGGGGCACACTCCTTCGGGAAATATTCTTTCCCAAGAACCGGAGCTCCAAGGGTGTAATAGAGGAGTAAAAGTGTAATTGCTAAAAATGGGGAATCCATTGGAGATGAATATCTCACACAAATTAATCAAGTTGAGGATTAAGAAATTAATGGTAGAAATGATGAATGGAGAATGAGCGTCTGGACTATTTGTGAGACCCCCATTTTCATCCAATCGATTGCGCCAAAAGTTAGTAGAACTCCTTCATTCCACAATTGCCCAAATATGACTTCTCTCTAAAAGATACAAATATAAAGAAATTATAAAATTTATATCTTTTCATTTTTCTTCTTTTGTTTTTTTTTTCTTTTTGGCGACATGGACGATATCAAATAGTCTTATATGAAATTAATGATATCACATTATAAAGTTGTAAAATGTAGTATCATTAAAGCGTATTACAAATTCAAACATACATATGTAAGAGCACAGAAATCATAAAATTACAAAATTTAGTTATAGAGAGCTGGGCCTTTTAGAAGCAATGAAGGGGATCGACGAAGAGTGAAAAGCTTCAACAATTAAAATAAAAAAGTATTATACAAAATTATTTTATGTTCAGAGTCACTTTCATCATTTAAAGTTCAACAAATACCAACTGAAATGATGTTTATTATTTTATTATATATTTAGCTTACAAAACCTATTGGAACATGTATCATCGTCCTTAATTTTCTTTGGTTGTTTGGGTTATTTATTTTCGGTTTACAAACACTCCGGTTTTCAATCTAATAGGCCAGACCTGGTTTTATGCGTCGAATTGGCACAGCCAGGTCTGCCATTTGAAACAATGTTATAAGGAGCAATTGAATTGCAATATATATGATTCATTTTTTGGTATCATATATGCTCATGAGAAAATTTTCAATACCTAGATTAACAATCTGTCGAGTACTCTTCTTCTATGTTTGGCAAACAACGAAACAAGGGACAAACAACAAATTAGAACATTCTTGATTCCGGCGTCAAGTTCTTGTTCGCTATTCTTATTCGGCCAAAATGGTGGAACTGAGAACAATGGAGTTGTTTGCTGTTAGCATATTTTTTTTTGTCGTTTGGTTTCGCACGAACACCTCTTGTTCGCGAACTGCTTCGCTATATTCTTTAATGATGGATTCATTTGTAAATAAAATATGGGTGGACTTTCCAATTTGAAAATTATCTCTAACTTCAAATACGCATAAAAAAGATTTATCAGTCGGTTTATGAAATGTGATTCCATTATTAAGAGTTCTAAATATTTTGACAACAAAATATCTTAAGCTCAGCTTTGTGGTAGCATTGTGTCTAGAAGAGAAACTTCAAATCTTTTGACTAGTGCAACTTGAGATTGTCCACAAAACGCCACACAGGATTTGGATCCCAACACACATATAGGGACCAGTATAGCCTCAAATTATACCACCAATAATTGTGATTGTGATGGTACAACATCACCAATTTAATACTTTCGATTTCTCCACGCAAGCGAAGTTTCAAATCTGCCTACAATTTAATTAGTGAATTATAGGTAACACAATTAATTTAGGTGAAGTTAGACACATTTTTTTTTTAATTCATTTCTACATACACTTGTCAATTTTCGATGAATATGAGAGAGGACGATAAATCGATAATAGATAATAATAATAATTTTGCGGCATTCTAAATGGGCATTGCCAACAAATCAGGCCCATTTATATTCGGGCTTCCCACTCTGTGATAGCTCCCAACTTAATATGACTTGTACTCTGTGCAATCTGTACTCGATCTTCCGATTCATACTCGTTTTCTTCCAGTTCTTTCCGTTCTCATATGACACAATATTGAAAACTAACAAAACTATACAAATATTTATTGATATTTATGGAATAGTGAGAAACATGTGATTTTTGAATCTTACTAGCAGGCAGCGCCACTCCTTCAATCAAAACAATCAAGAGAGGCCGATCCAGCGGAAGGTTCGCTTGGTCTAAATTCTTAACCAAACACTCAAGTGGTAAGTATGTCATCTTATTCGTGATGTTGTATTTGCATTGGAGATGCTGATTTTTTATTTGCACTTAATAAATAGGAATACCCTCAAAGTATTTGATATATTGCTCCAACTAAAGTTTACTTCTGTTTTGTAGTATAATGAGTTCATTATGACTATTAAAATATGTCATTATGATTCTAAGCATTAATTATGATGAGTACTGGGAAATAAGTATCAGACATCAGTAAGCCAATTTTTTTTCCTGTGGCCGGAACTTGCCTTCTGAAGCAAACTTTATAAACAAATAGATCATCCACTATGCAATTAATGATATATTTTCGTACAATTATGTGGATTGACAAGTCTGAAACTATATTCAACAGAGATAATTAGGACAGAAAATACCAGTCATAGTTACGTATAGTCCGGGCTACCTTAGACTTTGTCAAAGTCTTAGTTTACTAGTCATTATCTGGTCCCCTGAGTTCAAATTACATCAATAATCGTTGTCAATGATAATAATCTATACCACTATTTGACTATAGTTGACTTAGTAGTAATGACACATGACAGAGTCAAACACAATAAATGGTCGACTTACACTTTCTTGGTAGAATTTATTCTTATAATTTTCTAAGTTTACAGGAGCTCTACGACAAATCTGCAATAGAGTACAATTATTTACATTTATCAATTACCTCATAAAATGCAATAGTGATAATCAATATAAGAAAAAAATGGTATATCTATCATTAACGACCGTACCTTAGGTACTATAACTGGTTGATTGCATTGTGAGATGAGGTGGAGAATTACACAAGGTTGGTTTTGGAGGCATTTCCAACTCGTCTAAACCTTTCTGCAGCATTTCCACTACTATGCTCATTGAGGGACGACTAACAGGCAATGTTTGAGTACACCACAAACCAACCAGGCCCATCTTCCTTGCAATTTCTTCATTTTCAATTGATACATCACAAGCTTGAATTTTGCCACCTTCAGCTAGCTGATCATAGAGCCAATGTGGAAAGTACACTTGGCTCGGGTTTTCAGCACTTGGTTTTGTATTCCTTCTTCCTCCAACCATCTCCAGCAACATCATTCCATAGCTGTATACATCTGATTTTGCTGAAACAACCCCGAAACTTCTAGAGAAAACTTCTGGAGCAATAAATCCTACAGTTCCCCTCATCTCAGCCAAGGAAATAATGCTTTCTTTTGGCGGGCACAACTTTGCTAGACCAAAATCAGCAATTTTTGGGTTAAAATCTTCATCCAGTAGAATGTTTTGAGGCTTAATATCAAAATGCACAATACGTGCATTACAACCCCGGTGTAAATACTCTAAACCATGTGCAATACCAATTGCTATTCCATACAGCTTTTCCCAACTAAGAGCTTTTCTTGGATTTTCAGAATATATATAATTGTCTAGTGATCCATTTGGCATATATTCGTAAACAAGAGCATGCTTGGACCCATCAACACAAAAGCCAAGGAGGCTTAAAACATTGACATGAGAAGTTCTTCCAATGCTTAAAACCTCATTCAAAAACTCTTCCACATGACTAGTAGAGTTGTGCAATAGTTTGACAGCAACCAAGTGGCCATCTTGCAGAGTTCCTTTATATACGGTGCCAAAACCTCCTTTACCTAGTCTGTACTGAAAGGAGCATGTAATTTTCTTTAAGACTGCATATTTGTATCTTTTCAGAGCAAATGATCCATATTTTTCCAAGAGCATTTCAATATTTCTTTCAGGTCTGTATTTTCTTGATGATATGCACTCTGGATGATGTTTGCAATTTTGAAGCATTAAAATCAAAATTAGGCATGCTATGATGAAAGCTCCAGATCCAACTGTTATACCTATATTTGAGGACCAAATGCAAATATACATTACAAACTATAGATTTTTTTTTTTTGGCTTTATACAAAGTAAAACCTTTATTGACACCTGAAGGTTGATTATACAAAGCAGAGTCATTTACATTGGCTAACAATTCTTGTATCCAAATATCATTGATGCCATGAATAATTGGAATGTCAGAATAAATAAATAGAGATCATGGTTGGCCAAATGAAGTGTCCTCATATTACATATATATTGTAGAAACAGGATCAGAATATGATAACAAATTAATGATTTTAGGTTGCATAAAGCTCAGTACCAAAACCGGATATTACAAGTTCTGCAAACTGGGAAGAAGAGAAATATACTATTTAAGTTCACTGATCTGATGTCCGTAGAAGTTTCTTTTTTTGCAGTTCCCTTTATTGGATGACGCTTGAAACCTTTGTAAAACTTGTAACTAAAAAGGCATTTTTTTTTGAACTAAACCTATTCGCACCTATCAGAATTGACTTAGTGGCTGGTCTGCTTGTTTTTCCTGGACTTCCTGTTTTGCCAGCATCTCCTGTATTAGAAAGAATTAAATAGAAAAATCAGCGGAGAATAAAGAAAATTAGTACTACTTGTACATATTTTTTTTATTAATAAAATTTGTCGGTGTGGTACCTTGCCACCTGTCCCTCAAAAAAAAAAAAAAATTAGTACTGAAATTTGAAGTTGCAGAACCAAGGTATAGTGATACAGCTCATGTTTAATAAAATGAAAATTACTGCAAGTACAAAACATTGTCAACATACAAGCAGCTTCAAAAAGAAACAATTTAAGCACAAAATAAGAGTCATCCTTGTGTAATATGTAAGTCCATAACCTTTAATTGGATTACACTCGTCACCACAATCGCCTACAACTACGCTTTGATTGAAGCATCCTTGCTGAGGTAAGAGATTATAGGAATATTGAGCCGACAAGGGAAAAAGAACCCCATGCACATCAAATGAAAATGTCCACTCAAATGATGCATTTGGAGGTTTTTTGTAACAGTCTATAGGAAGAGTTGTGGCAGTTGTAGTTGAATAGTTTAGTGTATACTCATAAGTGATGATTGGGCTACGGGAAGACAGATTTAGAGAGTGGCAAAAGGACGTGATGTTCTTACTAAACGATAAATACTGTTCATAATTAAAGTGTTCATGAGAGGATGTTTGAACAGAGATTTGGAGGTTTCCACAGTCTGATGTATTTAAAAGTTGTTCAAGTGGTGGATCTCGAACTACTAACCTGTTCAGGGAGTGTTTTTCTGGGCCCTCTGAGGCATATAAAATGTTTTCCAAAGAAAACCAGACATTTCCAAATGAAAATAGAAACACTTGTGGACCTTTATAAACAGAACCACACTTTACGTTTATTGCATCATCGCATAGAGGTGTAGTTCCATTCGTTAAATAGAAAGGAGGTCTGATCTCAATAGAGTTGTTACATGATAGTCGAACGGGTTGTGGCTCCGGCAGACATGAGCTAGACAAGGAAGGGAAAAGAAAGAACAAGGAAAAAAGACAGATGGGCAAGAGATGCATTAGGAAAAAATCAATCTGTAAATAAGAAAAAACAAATGGAAAGAAGATGGGAAGGAAGACGGGGTTTATGGGTACAATGTCTAATTCTAAATTGCCGCATAATATTCCTGGAAGTCATGACCTTCACAGACGAAGTTTCCGCATAGAGTTCAAAACCCAAAGACCCCGTGACATGAAAGTTGAATGGAAGTGCAGGGTCGCGTTCAAGCTCCTTCCCTGGAATAATGGAATTCTCCTTGACTATTGAAATGCGTGTTGAGATAATTAAGTAAACTTTTTATGGTCATCTAATATTTCTGGTAAATTTGTCTATTTGAGAGGAGGGGGAGCATTTTAATTGATGATATAATTAAGCTGCATTGTACATTGTTGAATTATAACTATAATATAATCCATTTTCCTCCCTATTTATTAAGCAATTTTGGTGAAAACTATATCTTTAATCCATTGTTGACCCTAGTATTTAACAAATCCATAATTTTTTAATTTGACAGTTCTGTTGACATTGATAACAAGTTAATTATGAGATATTTTTTTTCAAAATATCGAACTTTTTTTTTTCTTATTTGAGCATCTATATTGTACGTAGTTAAAAGCAATGCTGTTATGATCCACCAGAATATGTTGTAATGGTCTCCTAAAAATTCGTTAAAGTTCGCAAAACGACCAATTCAACACTCCAGAGTTATATGACGATTACTGGCCTAAGCGAAAAATGAAAATTTATTAATTTAACATTTTTTATCCTATTGAAATATATTTAATTACTAATCTATTATTTTTTCGTCATTTCATCATAGATAGTCATTCCATAATATATCCCCTTCCTCTCCCCTCCCCAATTGATAATTTTATTATTAAAAAATAAAAAAAAATCAATTCTCGAGAATAAAAATCTGCCATAGTTATTGTGTTCAATACCCTATTTTAGTTTTGTAATTTCTTTAATTCATAAATTCACATCTTTTCAATGAAATTTCACGTTTTCCATTGTAATTTTGACTTGCAGAAATTTGCAAGCTTCATCTTCAAATTTTTGTATGCATTTTTTTTTGTTGCATATGAAATATTTGCAATTATATATTTTTGTTGAATTTTACAATATTTTTTTGCTGTATGATTGGTTAGTTAAATTTATCGATCTTTTTTTCATGGCGAGTCACATTTCATCTTTACTAGACAACCTAGCAGAGGAATTGATGGTCAAAGTCTTCAATCTTTTGTCACCTTCTAATCGGTTTCCATCGCATAAAGCAAAATTGTTGCTTCACTGTTGGTCTGAACCGTGGAATATATAGTTGACTATTTCATTGATACAGAAAAAAAAAAAAAGAAATTTACTTAATGTATTTAGTTCAAATGCAAACCATGTCAAAAGGATCAAATATGTACCTGTTCCTTGATTAAAAATATTCAAAACACAACGAACAAAAATACACTATGAGAAGTGTTTTTAACCAACTGCTTTTTTATTAAGTTTGCGTCTTTATTGATATCTCATAGTCCAACATCAAGACTGGAAACAGCTGGGAAGCAGTCAAAAGTTATGCATTCTCCTTTTGAAAGCAGAGGAGTCACAAAGCAGAGTACGTGCTGATAGTGAGGCTCGAGTAATTCCAGTGGAAAAAAATGATGACAATCAACAAAATCTAATAAGGCCAGAACGATAACCTGTTGACTGGGCAACACTACAACTCTACAAGGATAATCGGAAGCATGCACGACAATCGTATAATGGTGAGTAGACTTGGGCCTAAAAAATAGTTGACTCAGTCCAAGTCTTCCTATGTATAATGTATTTAATTCAAACTAGATTTTGACAATTGACTTGTTATGTGTGTGGAAGGACGGCTTTGGGGGGGGGGGGGATACTGAAATGCCATTTATATCTAGTGCAGAACTCTAATCAATTCACAAGCGTAAAATTATTTATAATCCTGCACCAATTCTGCATTGTGTTTTTACTGAACTGGTACAGTAGTAGACTGATTACTAATGCTTGTGAATTGATTACCCAACATTTGGTATTCAAACAGAGGACTATGTTTGGCAATAAATTCTCTAAATATAGCTGCATAAGCCATGAGATTAGAAAATAAGTAATTGTTGTATTAGGAATCAACGAGACAAGAATACATCATATTGATTGGGTCTTGGCTTACAAACAAATTTTGAGGACTAACATCAACCTTTTCTTAAAGAAAAAGAAATCTTCCAATTAACTAGGAACTTGAGCTTATTAATGACATCATGTGATGGGGAGGAGAAGCCAAGTACGGCTTTGGTGGCATTTCCAACTCATCTAGTCTCCTTTCAAAAAGTTCTACAACTCTACTCATTGAAGGTCGATTAGAGGGGATTGTCTGTGTACACCACAATCCTATCAAGGCCATCTTCCTTGCAAGTTCTTCAGTTTCGATGGTTGTATCGGATGCTTCAATGCATGCCCTTTCAGCAAGATGGTCATATATCCAGTGAGGAAAGTACGCTTGGCTTGAATTCTCAACATTTGGTTTTGAATTCCTTCTACCCCCAACCATCTCCAAGACCATCATTCCATAACTATAAACATCTGATTTTGTTGACACAACCCCAAAATTTCTTGAGAAGACTTCTGGAGCAATGTAACCAATGGTACCTCTCATCTCAGCCAAGGAAATAATGCTTTCTTTTGGAGGGCAGAGTTTTGCCAAACCAAAATCAGCAATTTTTGGACAAAAATCTTCATCCAGGAGGATATTCTGAGGCTTGATATCAAAATGTACAATACGTGTACTGCATCCCCTGTGCAAATATTCTAATCCCCGTGCAACACCAACTGCTATGTCGTACAACTTTTCCCATCCAAGATTTGCTTTTGGATTTTCTGAGTATATATACTTGTCCAGGGAGCCATTAGGCATGTATTCATAGATAAGAGCACGATATGACTTCTCTATGCAAAATCCAATTAGACCAACTATATTGGCATGAGAAGTTCTACCAATGCTGATGACTTCATTTACAAACTCTTCCCCGGTGCCTGAGGAATCATGTAGTAGTTTCACCGCAACGAAACAACCATTTTCTAGGTTCCCCTTAAAAACACTTCCAAAACCTCCTTTACCAAGCTTATTATGGAAAGAATTTGTTATTTTCTTCAACTCTACATATCGGTACCTTATTGGAGCAAAAGATCCATGTTGTTTAATGATGCTTACAATATTTTCTTGTGCCCTGTTTTTTCTGAATAACCTGTAAGGCTGAATCATTCTTCGAAAGAAAAGGAGGAAAACAATTATGGTGATAATTGTTCCTGCCATTGTTGAAACTGAAAAAGTGGATAACCCATTAGATACACCTAAAACTAGAAATGTCATAGAATTGCCAATATTTGCAATGATTGATAAATGCATGAAATAAAAAGAGGCAGCACTAAAATCTACAGAGAGCAAGAAGGGTTCGTGGCAATTAGGAACATGAATTCGTCCCCAATATTTTCCCCAATCAATAAATACAGATGAATTTGGCCAGTACCATTGTTTCAAGTTAAACTGATGGATCTGGAGAGTACTTGATTTGAAATTCAGATCCGCTGCCGCGCGACACATGGTGTAGCGCGGCATGCTGGCCGTCTGATCAAGATCCAATGGACAAGGGAGCCCCGTGCCTGTAAAATAAATTGATAGGCTCGTAAAAAATTAACCGTCCGATCAAGATCAGACGGCTCGTACGTGCGCTACACCATTTGTCGCGCAACAGCAAATCCGGATCGCTTGATTTGGTAAGCTATCTTTCAAGTTTTAACCAATGTTTTTAAAACCAAACCAATCACTGAACCGGCTGACAAAACAGTTCGGCGGTTTAACTGGTTCAACCGGTTGAACCAGTTAGGAAACCGGACGATTTTTCAAATTTTTAAAACAAAATAAGATCAAATCACAAAAATAGCCCATGTAGCCCAATGGTTTAGTTACTGTATCACTCACAATTGGCTTAGGGATTTGTTTCTTCTGATTTTTTCTATAGTTTTCAAATGAAAAAACCGCCGATTTAAATTGTCAATGGACCGGCCACGGTCCGGTTCGCGGTTTAACTGGTTGAATCGGCTGGTCCGGTCCAGTTTTAAAAACATTGGTTTTAACATGGAAATTTTAATGTGAGAAATGGTAAAGAGAAATTCATTATTTTAATCTAAATAAAAAGTGATACTTGCCTATTATGATTCTCCTTGAAAACTTCTTCTCTGCATTATGAATGAAAAAAAAAGAAACATCATGATGGATTATCAATTTCGGTACATAAATATTAAATTTGTAGGCATGAGACTGCAAGTGGATAAGTACAATAATATAGCAAGTAGCAAATAATAGGAAAAGTAACCAAAATGAATTGTTGGCAAGTTATTAACCTTTGCATCGTTGATCACAAGCAAACACCAAAGTGCTTTTGGCAAAGCAGCCAGGCTTTGCTAAAAGATGATTTGAATAAGTAGCTGACAGCAGAGAAACTTCTCGATTGTCAAAATAGACTGAAAATGTCAACTCAAAGGACGGAGAGGAATTATTACACGAACAGTTTTTCAAAAGACTACTTTTCTCATCCCCACTGGTAGAATAATTCAGATTGTAATCCTTTCTGAAAGTATTGAGGGGTGATTGTATCAGATCAGTAGAGTTACACCTTATGGAAGAAAAGCTGGTGTGCAATGAACTGTACATATTTGAACGGAAGTAGTTGACAGGACTTGGAAAATCAAAATAAATATTACTGCAGTTAGATCGCTGCAAGGAACTAGTGAGGGATGGATCTTTAACTCTGACAGTGTTGGGGACGCCATATGAGATGCTTTCCAATGGGAGTAAAACTGAATAGTAGATATAGATATATGGAATATCAGCTTCACACACAACCAAGAATTTACCACAATTATTATTAGAATCAGTTTCAGAATCAGGAGTACGGATGAAGAAAGGAGGCCTTATTTGAATAATGGAATTATTACATGGAAGGATAGTTTCACATGAGCTAGAGAAGCAGGGGAAGGGGAATAGGAGGAAGAAGAAGAGAATAACATAATTCGCTAAAGTGGCCATTGCAAAGCGAACCAAAGATAGACTAGCAGCTATTTCTAAACGTGGGAGAAGTTTGGTCATACCGTCATAGTAAGAACTACGTGCTATGCTAACGACGTTCAATTACATTTTCATTTTTTTTAATGGTCTCAATTACTTTTCCATGACAAGGACTACGATAAAGATATATTCGGCAAAGTATAATTTGGCTCTAAAATAATGCGAAATTTTGCCCAAGGGGAATTTTCTTCAAAGCACCTCTTTTCAAGAACTAGCTATTGATCTAGTAACAAAGAGCAATATATCTTGAGTGAAAGATTGTAGATTTGAAACCCGACTGGAGATCTTTCATAGATATTTAATTTTAAAAAAATAAGTTGGATGACTTAGACCCCTAATTTATCTTAAAAAAAAAGCACCTCTTCCCAATCGCTTAGGAATAAGAGGAATAACCTATTCCTAGGCGAAAAATATTAAAAAGTGTGTAATTTTGTGAAGAGTTTAGATGATTAGAAATAAATTTCCGCATAGAAAGAGATTATTTCTCTTATTCCTAAGCGATAACTGAAACTGCAATATTTAATTCGGAAAGAGCTATGAAAAATTAAGAAAAGAAGATAAAAGTAAAAGAACTACTGTTGAATGGTTTATACATTCTAAAGTAAAATATGCAAGATACTAACCTTTACAATTTTCACAATTGAAGACCTCTGTAGAGCTATAAAAGCAACCAGATTGTGCTGTAAGATCATTTGAACAACTAGCTGCCAGCAGAGAGAGCTCTCTATTGTCATTTTCAAATGACAAAGTAAACTCAAAAGACGGAGAAGAATTATGAGGCCTCGAACAATTCTGGCCGAAATTATCATCTTCACCAACAGAAAGTGAGTAGCTAAGATTGTAGTCCTCTCCAAAAATCTTGGGAGGGAAGTAGATCTGATTAGAAGCTTCACGTCTCAAGGAAAATAGGCTAGTGCTTAATGATTTATATATGTTATCAAAATCTTTGATGGGAGTTGAAAAGTGAAAATAAAGATTGCTGCAGCCAGATTTGTTCAAAAAACTATTAAGATATGGGACTTGAATTCTGATGATGTTGGAGCCATATGAGATACTTTCCAATGGGAATGAGAAAGAATGCCATAAGATATATGACATATTACGGGCGTCGTCACACCCAACCGAGAATCGACTCAGACATTTAGGATTGTTTAAAATGTCAGATTGGAGGAAAAAAGGAGGCCTATTGGAATGGAATTACATGGGAATGTAGTTGAACATGAGTTGGAGAAGCAGAGGAGGAGGAAAAAGAAAATAAGACAAGCCACTAGAGCAGCCATCGAAAACAGATACAAGTAAGATATTTAGTTATAGCTGCGCCCAAATTTGGAGACAGTAAAAATGCAGCAAATTATGAGTGCACGCTTCAAGAAAATATGTATGGAAGTAAATTGTAACATAATGTTACATGTTCTAGGTAGCCGCTATCTAGTATATCTAAAAAAAAAAAAACAAAATGTTACATGATTCTTATCCTCTGTGTTGCTGGTGTTCCTATTCGTCAAGTATGGGTCAAATGCTGACCCTTCTGTTAGATAGACATTCAAATTGCATTGAATGGTGAAAAAAAGCATATCAGTACACTTCTATTTTGAGGAGAATTAACTTATAATTATTTCATTCCCATTATTTTTTTTTTACTTTTGAAATATAAATCTGGATAATTAATTTCGTTGAATTTGACAATAAGTATTTGTTACAAAAGTTCACATAATGTGAAACAATTTGTTATTACTTGCTCATTTTTAATGTGTTGATCTTCTCATTTAAGATCAAATTTTCTCTTATGGAGTTATGGTTAGAATTTTATTTTCAAATTTTTAATTAAACAAATAATACTGTTGAAATATATTAAAAAAAATATTGTTCATGGTTCTCTTTTGTATTTATGTAGCCTAAGGCATGATTTATTGCTCATTCGTGAAAAAATTGGTTTTGAAGCTAAATGTCAATTGACAATTGCCAGGATGCTAAGACATATCCGTCTGAGGTCAGACTTAATTCGTGGATTTATCTGAGCTGGAAGGGGAAAAAAAAGAACGAACGATCCACATTACCTGCATCGTCAATGATTTCAAATCTTCGAAAGTATGAATATTAACCATGCACAAATCTAAATTAAAAGAAAATTCATAATTATCAAAATAATGATAATAATAATAATAATAACAAAGTGCGAGTTTCACGATTTTGCAATAAGCTACCCTTTTTCTTTTAATGCTATCATCATTGGTCTGAAATATTCCCATAGCTAGACTGTAAATGAAAAGGAAGTATATGCATTCTTTTCAAACAAAAAATTAAGGAGTTAGAAAAGCATAATATATAGCTAAGTCAGTCTTGATAAAGAGGCTTAAGTATTGCAAAATGAAAAGGAATGCAGTATGCGAGAGCCAAAGAAGACCTGAAGGATTGCCTGCAGACTGCAGTGTATATTGGGCAAGAAAACAAGAACACTTAATTAGTCAAAGTCTTCTTTCTCTTAGCATTAATATTTCAGTCAAGAAGTGTGAGCTGTCACATCGATAAGACGATAACCATATCCAGCTCTGATTGGCTGTTCCCCAATTAACTGCACAGTTGACTCACTAATAAGTAATAAGACCATTGTTGGAAACTAAACTTAAACAGTTAAAGGGCACCTGAAACTAGAAGCGATTAGAGTGCCAAAATGTGTACGGCAGTATCACTGTACCGAACAGTACTGTTAGCAGTGTAGCGAGCAGTGTCAGCAGTGTAAGTGTTAAATAGAAGATAGGTACAGTCGACTACAACTAATTAATGCCCTATAACAGATTAACAGTGTTAGAAGAATATTTCCTGCCGTATTTTACGGGGAAACAAGGAACCAACAGAATGACTAAGGTTTGAACTTTGAAACAAGATTTTAAATGGCTGTGCTGAAATACAAGAGAGTTAGGGGCACAAATCGGAAATAGAACATCCATCTTTTCTTAGTAAATCAAAATGCACAAGTTAAAGAAAATGTGGAAGGTCATTTCACTTGTACACTGTAGACACCCTTTTGACTACTCAATTGACTAAATGATATGGCGTATTCAAAACGTACAAAAGAATGTCATGAATTTTTTTTAACAATTATTACTGAAATTGAAAATTTAATAATAAACATTTTAGTGACGGGACCACTGTTATCATCGCTCCTCATCTGCACCACTGGGAATGGCGCAGCAAGATTCCCGGAAAAATAATTTTTAAAATAATAATTATAATTTTTTTTAAATATTAACGAGCCATTGGTATTGACATTGTCAGATAAAATATTTTTGAAAAATAGTAATTTATTTTTTAATAATAATAATAATATATTTATAAATTTTTTTTTAAAATGTGAACGCGTCACTTTCATTGACGGTCCGAAAATTTTTATTTTAAAAAATAATAGTATATATATTTTTAAATAGTAAGCACCGATGGGACTAACGTGGATAGAAAATTGAAAAAATATCAAACTTGAAAAGCGGACACTCTAAAATGGGTCTGAATGGAAAGATGCGTTAATGGGAGTGGCATCGGGCCAGTCCGCTCTGCCATTGGCTTTTATCATGTTTATTGATAAAACTATTTATTTTTAATATTTAATATTAAATTTTTAATTTGAGATATGTGTATTAAAAAAAAATTACGGACTCTCTTCAGAAAGCAAAGTACTGTTGAAACATATTCAGAAAACTCAAAATTTTTATTTATTAATTTTGTTTAGCATTATTCATTTGGATGAATTAAATATTTGATGATCATTAAATCCTCTTTGTCCCATTCCATCAGTTATCAAAATCAATTATATAGATTTTAATGCATTTATCTCCCACTACAAATGAGATTTGATTTGTCCGTTAAATCAATTAAAGAAAATTTATTTGCCTCATAATCACAAGGGATTGAATATGACAGTAGTGCACATCAATTTATTTGCTATATATAAACAAGTTCATACTTTTTTCGCATAGAGAAATTGAGACAGAAAAATAAACTTGATCAAATTTCTATTCTCCATTTAGATATTCCTCGTAATTAATTTTTAATTTCATTTGAATATTATTCATATTGATTCTGCTGAATATTGTGGAGATAACTCATCAGTCATTTTTTCGGTCGTGTCCTAAGGAGTGACAATTACCCGAATTATCTTGGTTGCGATTCCTCTTGTACGTTGAGACGAAATACGCTTAATGACAGCACCTAGCCCGATTCGGATAAAACTATTATAATTATTTATGTTATTTATTTTTTTGCTATGCGAATTTATTTATTTGATTCTGCACCAACAAGTACGTCCTCACAAAAATTAGGACAGTGCCTAGCGTGAATTTATTTATTTGATTTTGTTCCGTTTGGATGGCACAAGAATAACTCTTCCTAGGGGGAAAATTAGCAAGAGTTATTCCTAAGCATCCAAACTTGTTAGGAATAAGGTGGGAATAGTTCTTCCCAAAATAGCACTTTTTTCTAACACATCTCTTATTTTCATTCCTTATTTCTAACACATCATCCAAACAACATTTCTTCTTCCCAAAACTTCCTACGCTTCCCGAAATAACAATCTTTCTAATTTTTCCGCTCGAAATAGTTTTTCTTTTCATATTCCTAGGCCATCCAAATGAGCCCTTACATAAGTTCTTACGAAAAAATTGTAAATTTGTAATCAACAAATCCTGAGACTGAGAATTTGTAATCGACTAAGGATAACATGTAGACTGGTCAAACCATACTTGGATCATGCACCAGCGCCAAGTGTACTATTGAATAGCCTTATCTTAAGACACAGTTGACTTAATTACCCAAAATCTTCCAAATTCTCATATTTGTTTTGCCAGACTGTGGTATTATTATCGGTCCTCCAACTAAATACTAAAATACATAGTCAACTCCATAATAAACTCTGGAAGATCTCATAGTTAGATCGCACCTTTTAACATATATTGGAAAAACCTGAAACTTGTTCGTCTAGTAACTTAATAGTAAAAACAGGATGACCATAAAAAAAAAAAAATCAAATGGTTCAAGTCTTGCATTCATGTAAATTTCTTTTTTAGATAAATGAGAATGGCTATGACCTCCGTGTTGTTAAAACATAAAAAATGAAAAGATATATATTTTTAAAATCTTGTAATTAATTGTGCTCTCTTTAAGGGATCAAGGGGTATAGAATTTTCTCAATTGTAGCAATTGTGAGAGTTATTCTTTTTTTTTAAGATAAATTGGGAGACAAGCCTCCCAACTTATTTTTAAATTACTTGTGAGAGTCTTTTTTTTCTACCATATAGGCGGACAGCATAAAAGGTTATGGATTTAATATCAGTGTCTTTCATACCAAATAGCACTCTCTATAAAAAACTCCCAAGCATCCAACCTGTTATTTTCTTTTACTAATCAAACAAGAGCACATCCAGAACAGAACTAGAATTGTGAGGATAAATTAGGTCTGTATTTAAGGCTCACAGTCAGGAGGAATTTGTCCTGCCTTATCTGGCTCTCGAAGGGACTCTCCTTCTTCCTAATCTCAGTAGCTTGTCTTAATTTCTCCATTTATTGAAAGTGTATAAACATATTTTAATACGAGATTTAAACAAATTAATATCTTTTAAGGAGTTGTAATGAGTAAATTCATGACTAACCGAAGTAACCTTTAATACTGGGCACTTTGCAAACAAACCTAACGCATTACTTTAACAATAAAAACGAGACTACAGAAACAACAATTGCAGAAACTTTACTTGTTGGAGAATTATCATTCTGTAAAATATATAGATGACACTGAATAGTTTTAGATAGCGTTTAAAATTAAAAATAATTGTAAACATCTGGTCATCATTCTGTATAATAAAGAATTTTTTTTTTTTTTTATCATACAAACTTCATCCTGAACTAGAGTTCAAGGACAATATGATCGAATGTTGAGGAGAGGACAAGTACGGTTTTGGGGGCAATTCCAACTCATCTAAACTCTTTTCCAGCATTTCTACAACTCCGTTAATCGAAGGCCTATTGGCTGGAAATGTTTGTATACACCACAAACCAACTATGGCCATCTTTCTAGCAATTCCTTCAGTTTCAGCTGTTACATTACATGTTTCAATTTCCCGGCCTTGAACAACATGGTCATAGATCCAATGAGCAAAGTAATCTCGGCTCGAATTTTCAACTATTGATTTTGCATTCTTCCTAAATCCCACCATATCCAACACCATCATTCCATAACTGTAAACGTCAGATTTTGTTGAAGGGACACCAAAACTTCTGGAGAAGACTTCTGGGGCAATAAATCCTATTGTTCCCCTCATCTCAGCTAATGATACTATGCTTTCCTTTGGTTTACACAACTTTGCCAGGCCAAAATCAGCAATTTTTGGACAAAAATCTTCATCTAATAAGATATTTTTAGGCTTGATATCAAAATGCACAATACGTGGGTTACAACCCTGGTGTAAGTACTCTATGCCTCGTGCAATGCTAATTGCTATGTCATATAGCTTTTCCCAACCAAGAACATCTCTAAAAATTTTAGTGTAGATGTAATTTTCTAATGACCCATTAGGCATATACTCATAAATAAGAGCATCCTTAGACCCTTCAGTGCAAAAACCAAGAAGACGCACTACATTGACATGAGAGGTTCTTCCAATACTAATTACCTCATTCAAAAACTCCTCTTGGTCTCTTGTACCCTCGTGCAAGAGCTTAACAACAACAAAACGGCCATCATGGAGGCTTCCTTTATAAACAGTACCAAAAGCTCCTTTACCCAATCTGTCTTGAAATGACATTGTAATTTTTTTTAGCTCTCTGTAGTTGTATCTCTTTGGAGCAACAGATCCATATTTTTCAATTAGCATTTCGATTTCTTTTTGTTCTCTGTATTTCGTTTGGAAAATACTCAGCCTTTCATACTTGAAAATTAGCAAGGCTGAAATTATGATTGTTGCCAAAGCTGCAGCAGTCAATGAACCTAAATGTTTAAACAAAGAGTACAGGCACTTAGCTACTAATAAACACCAATTTGAAACTTGAAGCACCTATCTTGATGGTGAACACTAACATATGATCAAGCTTTTAAATTTCGGTTTTTTCGGTATGACGGTCCAGGTCCCCATGTTATTTCGGTGTTATTTCGATGTTATAACGGCGATATAACGGTGTAGTGTTTTTTTCAAAGTTTGACACACATCAATTCTATAACTATCAATTTATATGCTTATACATCTCCAATACTCCATACAAATAGCATACGGCCATACCAAATTCAATATACTGCAGTGTACCAATATTGAGTAGCAGTTTGTGCCAATTTAACAATAGTTCAATATTGAATACACAATTTAACAATAGTAGCAATAACAGCTTGTTATTTCGCCCAAATAACTGAAATAACGCGTTATATCGCCGAAATAACTGAAATAACGTGTTATATCGCCGAAATAACTGAAATAACACGTTACGTCATTTTCTCAATTAAGACTGTAACGTTCATGAGGTTTGACACAGAATACCGTTATTTCTGTTATTTCGTCGTTATTTCGGAGAAATTTAGAAGCTTGCATATGATAGACAATATTATATGATGTTCTTTGTTCCTCTATGTAAAAGCTTAAGTTATTTTCCTATATATTTAAATAAAGGCATCCTTCTTAATTCTAAATAAAGCAATTTATCAGTTTAAATATGGATAATTAATTGGCCGGAATTGATTCGCACACCCCTTTCTATAGTCCAAACACCTTTCTTATTTAAAACTAAATTGTTTATTTTTTTTTTCCTTTGCAGTATTGCTCTAAATATTCTCCAAGTCTGAACATTACATGTTTAATATTGAGATTTTGATTTTCAATTTAAATACCAGCTCTTTATACCTTTTGATTTTTCTTGAATTTGTTCAGTTTGAGAATATGTGATCTCAAAATTGCTTTTTCTTAGTTTCTGGAGCTTTTTCAGTTTCCGAATTAACATCTTTGATCATGTCATTTTTTTTTTTTTTGGTTTTTAATTTGTGGTGATCAATAACTGATTGCTGCTTACAAAAATTTTGAAGACATATTTAATTATTCTTAAATATATAGAGATAAGGATAATTTGGTCATAAAATTATTTTTAGGGTGTTCGAACTAAATGGAGGGGTGCGCGAATCAACCAATGTTGTACCATTACATGCCATAATAATGAAAAAAATATATTCAGATGAAGAAGGTGAGATGGGCTCATAATTTACCTATTAGTATGAGGTTTGATTTTGACTGTGTCCCTGCAAAACCTACCAAGAATCAATATATTAACAAGGGAATCACATAGAACAAAAAATATTGTGTTATTATGAGTAACATCATTAGTGTTAACACGGCAAGTAATATAATACTTATTTTATGACTAACCAAACATTAGAAGAATTAAGGAAGCTGATACAAAAGAGGTAAAACATGCTTTTACCTTTACATGATGGATCGTTAGAAAATGAAGCTGACAAAAGAGTGAGATCTCCTGCCTGAATATTTTTAAATGATAATTTCCATATGAATGAGAAAGTCGGTGGGTTAGAACAAGTACCAGAGAATTTCTCTTTGTTGACGGAATACAAACATGTCCAATGATGTCTTTCACAAAAATCATTTAGAATGTGGCGAGTCTTAAGGTCACATTGGATGGAAGAAAACAAATCATACTTTTCCTCAAACTCATAAGCATTCTTATCAATGGGGGATGGTTCGAATGATATTGTCACACTGCTACAGTTAGAATGTAGCAAAGAATTGCTCAAGTTATCATCTCTAATAACGAGAGTACTATCATTGTATGAGATGTTTTCCAACTGAAACCAGAGATCAGGCCTAAAAAGATTGATAAAAGGATCATTACCATTGCATCTAATGTATATTGGAGCACCGCATCCACGTCCTTTACCCATGCATCCATTGTTTGTCTGATCATCACATTCAAGGCAGGAGTCATTGTAGGCACAGAAAGGGGATTGGATTATGAAAGATGTATTACATGGATATGCTGATGGACATGGATTAGAGAAACAAGGAGAAAAAAGCAGAAGGGCAACAATAGAAATTAGTGAGATAACCATCAGATCATCTAAACAAACGGAAACAAGGGCAGAAGAACGGAAGGACAATATTTAAGGAAGCTACTTAGACCAGAATAAAATATAAACCAACTGAAGCAACTTATGGTTCTTTCGCACAGAACAGAGAAAAAATATAGCTCTACAAATATCTCATCCCGATTCCTCGCATATTTTTCTAATGCAGCTTGACTAAGACCTTAACTTGTGATAAACAAAAGATATGCTGCAAACTTACACGACGGAGGAGACTTCCTACAAACTCGTACCTATGTGCTCCTATTGATTTCTAAGACTCCAAATATCAAGAAAACAGAAAGCAGGTTCTTTTACTGCTTGACGCAAATGACGCAAGCAAATTATTACTGAGATAAAGTATCTTTAAGAAATTTCCAAGGAAAATTATAATGACTCTTATGTCTTTGAAAAAAAGAAATTTACGTGTGGACTGGGTGGAAAGGAAAATTAAATAAAGGCTTTTTAGTATATTGGTGAATACCTTGACTTTAGGATATAGTTGACTTAGTCAAAGTCTTCTCTTTCATTATCTGAAAATGACCGCTAGACTAAATTTAATTACGATAAAGCTGTGCTTTTATCTAAATTACTTAATATCGAAATCTGTCCCACCATTGACTGCGTTGTTTGACTATCTTTTTTTTTTTAAACAAGTGAGCATAACACAAATCTCTGTGAGTGACATCCCGAAAGTTAAATTACAGAGTATATAACACAATCATAGAAGATGATGCAAAGAGGTACAAAATGTTTTAACCTTCACATGAGGGATCATTAGAAAATGAAGCTGACAAAAGAATGAGATCTCCTGTCTGATTATTAAATAAGAATGTCCAGTTGAATGAGAAAGATGGTGGTTCACTTCAGAACAAGTAACAGGGTAATTCTTTTCGTTGATGTCAAACGAACAATTCCGAACATGCTTGTCACAAATGTAATTCGGGAGGCGGTGAGTTTTATGGTCACACTGGATGGAAGAAAACAAATCATGCTCTTCCTCAAACTCATTAATGGGAAATGATTCAAAAGATATCATCACATTGCTACAGTTAGAATGTAGCAAGGATTGCCCCAATTTATCATCTCTAATAACGAGAGTACTGTTATTGTATGAGATGTTTTCCAACTGAAACCAGATATCAAGCCCAAAGAGCTTGATAGTAAGATGATTACTCTTGCATCTAATTAGAGCATTACATAGAGGAACCATCCCACTGCATCCAATTGGACCATCACATTTAGGACAAGGATCATATGCATTGTCGACACAGAAAGGGTATTGGATTTCGGAAGATCTATTACAAAGATGTTCTGATGGACATGGATTAGAGAAACAGGGAGAAAGTAACAAAAGAACAGCAATACAAATAAGTGAAATCACCATCAGAATATAAACAAAGCGAAACAAGGTCAGAATAAAGTTATTTTGGCAATTAGACCACAACAAAACATTAAACCAACTGAAACAACTTGTGGTTCTCTTGCACAGAACAGATAAGAAATATGGCTCTACAAATATCTCATCCGAATGCATCATATATTTTTTCTAATGTAACTTGACTAAGACCTTGACTTGTGATAAACAAAAGACGTACTGCTAGTGCTAACTTAAACCACATGGAGGAAACTTCCTCAAATTCGTACCGTTGTGCTCTTATTGATTTCTAAGACTCCAATGACAAGCGAACAGAAACGTAATATGATGTAAGAAAATTATTACTGAAATTAAGCATCTTTAAAAATCAATTTCCCTGAAAAATAATGATGATTCCCATGTCTTTGAATAGAAAAAAAATTACGTCTGGACTGGACGGAAATGAAAATTAAATCAAGGCTTCAGTACATTTAGTAAATAACTAAATATCTTGACTTAAAAGACATAGTTAACTAATTGACTTAGTCAGAGTCTTCTCTTTCATTATCTGAAAATGACCGCCAGATTAAATTTACGATAAAGCTGTACTTCTATCTAAATTACTTAATATCGGAATCTGTCTACCATTATCTGCGTCGTTGACTTCTATAGAGCCATCTACGACTACGAGAAGTTGAGATCTCAAAATAATTTTTGTACAGGAATATATGGGCTTAATATATAGTGCTAAACAAACCCCACTGGTCCTCGCTTGTGCAATTCTATCCCCAAATAAATTTAAGTTGAATTTAAGAAGCTTTTTTACAAATAAATTCAGCAATCAAGAAATTAATGATCTACTTCTGTGAAATCAAAACCTTCACATAGCATAAGCAAACAACAATCAGAAGGTCGTCATACACACTAGCAGTTGCGGCTTGGCGGAGGAGGCATGGCTCTTACCCAACTCATTGGTACCGGCGTGCCGCGTCAATTTGGGTGTAAAAAGCAATCAGATGACGAACAGAAGTAACAATTCGAAACTAATTTTGTGGGCTTGATACTAATTTTCTGCACACTATTTGTCGGGCCTATCTGGGCTTTAAGCACATAGGCCTAAAAAATAAAACAGAAACGACAAGTCATAAGTGTCAGACTGTCAACGTCATTGTTGAAGGTAATTACTACTTTTTTTTTTTTTTGAGTAACAAGGTAATTACTACTTACCATCCATCATTTGGTCATCTGCGTCATCCAAGAGAGCGCGCACCTCTCATCCATCGTATGATCCGATCCGACAGATCTGAGCGCTCGCATTTTCTCTCACCCAGCGGTACCTTCTCTCCCTTCGCTTCCATATACCCCTTCCATCTCTTCCTTCGTGAGTTCCCCTCCCTCCCTTCCTTCGTTCTTCTTTCTTTTTCCTTTCTCCCTTCTTTCACTGGCCCTTTGCTTTTTTTTCTCTCTCTCTTTCATCTCATATTACATATGTCCAATTAATTTGTTATATCTGTTCAATTTATGTTCATTTTTTGTTATGAGTTTTACATTTTGTTATATTTGTTCTATGTATTGTTATATGTGTGCAATTTATTGTTATATCTGTTAATTTTATATGTCATGTTTGTTCATTTTATTTGTTATTTCTATTTTATATATGTTCACTTTTATTTGTTAAATCTGTTCAATTTATTTGTAACATCTGTTCATTTTATTTATTATATATGTTCCATATATGCTCAATTTTTTTTTTGTATGAGTCTAATTTGCTTGTTATATCAATTCAATTTGTTTGTTTATTATTTATACGAGTTAGCATGCTTGTTACATCTGTTCAGTTTATTTGTTATAAATGTTCAATTTATTTGTTATTTATGTTCAGTTTATTTGCTCACTTTTACTTTTTTGTATGAGTCCATATTATTTGTTACACCTGTTCAGTTTATGTGTTATAACTGTTCAATTTATTGTCATTTCTGTTCAGTTTATTTGCTCACTTTTACTTTTTGTATGAGTCCACATTGTTGTTACATCTGTTCAATTTATTTACCATTTATGTTCAATTAGTTGTTATATCAGTTCAGTTTATTTATTATGTATATTTATTTTTGTTCTTATATATATACACTCTGATTATATGTTCTTATTATCATCGTATCTGTTCAATTTATTGTTGTATATGTTCATTTAAAAGGTGGAGTTCATGGAGAAAAAAATTTTGATGGAAAGAAAGAGAGGAGATGAGGCAGAGAAAAGGAAGCATGATGGAATGAAGGAGAGGAGAGAAAAAAATCGCACAAGAGGAGAGGAGGCTAGGAGGTAGGAGGGGAGGCTGGGAGGAAGAAGGAGTGAGGAATTGAGAGGAAAGGAGAGGGGGAGGCGAGGTAGTAGAGATGGCAGAGGTAAGACGAAAGGGAAGAAAAACAGAGGTGAAGAGGAGAGAGGCGAAGAGGGAGAGAGAAGCGGAAAAAAATTTCGGAGAAAATATCAGAGGAGAGGAAAGTAAAAATTGGATGATCTGAATGATAATTTGGTGGATGATGCTTATCACTCCTGATTGTTGAAATTGTCATCGCGTGCCATCCCCACTTCCCTCCGCCTCTTGCCCTTTCCTTGCACTTCTTCTCTCGCTCCTGAAAACCAACAACTAGCAGAAACATACATAAAGGTTTGCTTCACTCCAAATCCAGTTGCAAATCGTGTGTGTCTCTATTGCTTCCTGAGAAAATCAAGTTGTGCAACTGTTTGTTTTGTTAATTAATTTTGTTGTGCAATTTGTCTTGCTATGCAGCACATTGGTACACTGGTCTTTGATTCTCCCATTTTATTTTTTACTTTCATATTAGCTTTTATTTTTTCTCTCTTTATTTGAGCAATCTGACCGATGATTAAATAAATTTAAGACGAGCATTTGTTTGAATTTTCTTGTGTGAACCGTTTTCAATTTTCAGATTCAGTCCTTTTATATTTTTGTTGAGTTTTATTTTGATTTAAATAAATTAATCCTTTCTGATTTTTGTTGTCAGTGATGAAGTTGTGGAATAAGCGTGTTGTATGAAAAATTTGTGATTATAAATCCTACTGTTGCCTTCCTTCTGAAACCACTATTTTTCAAGTTTTTGTTTATGTGCTGAATTTGTTAATGTAAATTCAATTTGTTGTACAGTGTATGAATTTGATGCATTGTTGTAAGCTTTATTAATTTTGTTGTACAATATATACTTTGTTATTCAAATATTGTTGAAAGTTCAATTTCTGTTGTACAATGCTAAGTTTAACGTTACTTTCATTAAGATGGAACATTAAACGAAAAATATTTTATTTATGTTTTAATTATGGAACATTATACGAAAATTACAGTTCTACCGTGCATAACAACGGAACATAAACGTAAGTGCTCATTTTCGTGGCTATTGTAGACGTTTGACAGATCTAGTTGTATCACTGAAAGCCACTCAAGGAAGTGAAGACTTTTCAAAACAACTTAACCTAGGAAGCCCGGCTATGACCAATTTTTTTTTTTTTTTTTTTTTTTTTTTTTTTTTGAGGGTCGGGCTATGAACAATAATACGAAGTTGAAAGTTACAGCCCCACTGGTCCTCGCTTGTGCAATGCCGCCGGCCCCAAATAAAATTTGGTTGAAATTAATTACAAAAGTTTCTAATTAGAAAAGCAATTCTGTTTCAAATTTTTGAATTGTCAGCATTCTGGATGGTCAGGAATTCCAATTAAATTCCAATTAAGTCGTTATCTATTGGGTGCGTTTGGATAGGTGTGGGAAGAAGGGAATAAGGGAAGAAGTGAGAAGATGTATTGGGAAGTGTGTAATTTTGTGAAGAGTTTGGATTGTTTATAATTTTTTTTTCTTCCCATCTTCCTTCTTCCTCTTCTTCTTCTCTCATCCAAACGCAAGCTATGTTCCAAATTTTTGGTGCCCCATAAGCAATCGCCTACTATTTTCAAGGATATTTTTTTTCCCCTTTTTTGCATATATTTGAAAAGAAAAGAAAATAAGGCTTTGAGTTTGAGATGATTGCTATGGCTATATATGGCAATGTGCGGTCTTTTATGACGGTACTAAGTCAATATTGATTGCTATGACAAACTGCGGTCTTTTAACTAAAAGACTAACAAGTCAAATGGTAGTAGGAACCTGAGGGAACCAATGCACACAATATTATGTAAGACCGGTTTACTTGTAATATATTGATAGTAACTTTGTTTTTCGTAATAAATAAAGATCGTAACTTTTTTTTTTCTTAATAAATATCGCTTAAGCTGGCTATTGCCATTGCCTTTAATCTCACAATTGAAAGATGTAAACCAGAATTTAAAATCAGGTTCACTAATTAACCAAGGCTGAATTAATCTCACAAAAAATTGAGAAGGAGATCAGAAGAAACCAAACCCATGAACATAACCTGGCCGAAACCTCTTAGAGTGAGAAGCCGAAAAATTTAAAAATAATATTAAATTAATTTAATATATTAAAAATAATATCAATATAATAATATTTTTTAAATAGTATCACAAGATCGGAATCCCGTATTCCGATCTTAATTTTTTAATTTTTTTATATATTATTTATTTATTTAGTTAGTTAATTAATTAGAAAATAGATAATATATTATAAAAATATTGAAAAAATATGAAAAAAAATCAGGAATAATTAAATTAAATTTTATATGTAATATATTATTTTTTGGGAAATTAAATTTTTTTTCTTTTATTAGTTTATTAATTAGTTAATTAATTAGAAAAATAGATAATATATTCTACAACATTGAAAAAATATAAAAAAATCAGGAATAACTAAACCAAATTTTATATGTAATTTAGTATTTTTTTAAATTAAATTTATTTTTATTTTAATTAATTTATTTAATTAAATATAAATTTAATTAATTTATTTAATTAAAAATGAATAATTTTTAAACAACCATTTGATATGTGTCCCGGATGTCGTCCTTTGTATATATTATTTTCATATTATATATTAAACAATCATAACGAGTCTCATGTTCAAGAAAACACTTTCTGGATTGCGTTAGAAAGGAATCACACGAGATTGATGTTTTACTGAGACGAAGAAGAAAGACTAAATTCACTTGATTTACTGCATTTCTCTTTTAAATGATTAATTTATGATTTTCAAAATCTTTTTAGTAGTTTAGAGTGGTTTTTAGGTTTGCAAACTTTCAAAGTGAATTTTGGAGGTCCAGAGAGCGTTTTTTTGCTCCGAAAATGGTCGTTATGAGATTTCACCCCAGTAAAACGTGTAGATCTCGTCGCCAGCTTTCCGGAATGTGCTCGTTTGCGTCAAACGGACCTTCCTATCAAAAGTTATGCCTGTTTAAAATTTTAATGTTCAAGTTATACCTTTGTATCCCTGCAAATGCAAAAATGATTAATAAAACTTTGAAAATTCTGAAAGGATTATGCCTTTGTATCCCTGCAAATTCTGAAAATTTATAATCTTTTCTAAATGGTACAATTCATTTAATTAAATAAGTTATGAATATTTATATTTTAATTAAATAAATTAATTAAAATGAAAAAAAATCCACTGTAAAATTAGGAATAGAGAGAGAGAGGGAGAGAAGCTCGAGTCTGTATCTGAAACTGCTAGGGAGAAGAGAAGAAGTCGTGAGGCAATCTGAATATAAATCAAGGTAATTGTAAAGGAAAGCCAAGTATTATTGTACCGATTGCTTGTTTGTTGATGGAATTTGATTTCTCGTGTGCATGCTGTGTTTCTTGATCTGACTCGTGTGATTCTGGAATGTATCTTTGGTTATCTCGTTCAATTCCTCTTTGCCAACTCGAATCTTGAATAACTTAGGTTAATGATAGCTCAATCGTGCTCAAATTTATGTTTGAATCAATTGATAAAAATGCCATTGTGACCGATGTTGCTCAAGTCTGGATAAGTCAGAACTTAATTAAAATTCTCTTAAAATTGGCACAATTAGTCCAGTTATTATAGCACTTTGTTTAAATTAAATGCAATGAGGCCCTGGATATGAGATTGTACTTGTATGACAGTGAAAGAACATATATAACCAGTCCATATTGAAGTACCAAATGGATATTATCTATTGAGTTTCATCTCAATGCCCTTTCTGCCTCCTCTTGTCATAAGATAGAACGCCGTTCTATCTTTGAAAATTATTAAATCGCCATGGTTTGGCTGAGACGCCGTCTCACCAAGTCAAATCATGGTGTGATAAAAAATGGAAATTAACACAAAAACAAGGGAACATGCTGTCAAAATTTCCCCAGAATTTATGTAGGATTGAAATAGTGAATAAGTTAATTCTTTAAGGTCCATTGTGTAGAAAAAAGTGCAGAATTTCATATCTTCATATTACATCCTTTTCTTATTTTGTGCATGATATGGTTTATCAGTAACTTGTTTCTCATCTCAGAGTATATAAAAGCACATTATGTGAGAATAAGAATTTGTGCAACGGTTCTGACAAATAAAAAATGTATATTATGTTGTTAATAAATCAGTTCTGATGCTTAGTTTTTTTTAAGTTAATTCTCTGAATGGCAGTAAAAAATGCTTAGTTTTTTTTAAGTTAGTTCTGATGCAACTGTTTTGTTATGATAAAACTTGATATCATAAAAATGTAATTGCTTTGTTAAGTATATCTTGAAATGTCGAATGCAATACCTGCCCATTATTTCTAAGCCTTTGCTGCCATGAAAATAAGTTGCCATGTCAATTCCTGTTACAAAAAGTAGTTGACTTGCTAAGTACAATTGTTTGAACTTCTAGTGTAGCAGTAGAAAATAGATTGCGTATCCAAAGTTGAACAAAAAGGAAGAAAGCAAAAAGACCAAAACCAAGTGAATTTGTTTACATATGTGATTCCATGCCCTTCTATTAATTTACTAACTAATCTTCTTCCCTTTTCTTATATCAGGTACTTAAGAAGAGCTTCAAAGCTTTAATTGTGTACTTACAAAGAATTTGAAGATTCTGACTTTTGTTAAATGTAATAACAGAATTTGTATAATAGAAATTTGATATGATATAATTGTGTAAATGCTTTAAGTTAACTGTATAAGTCGCATGTATAAGATTGGATATATATACTTTATTGGAGATGATATAAATATATATATATATATATATATATATATATATATTTACTCATGCTTGTCAGTGACACATCAGTGTGCAAAATATGGCGTGCCAAATTCAATTAGTGCATGACTTTAGAGGTGTACAATGATTATTCATGCTCTAATGTGATATGTTGAAATGTTAAAGTCTTAAATGGGTAATCGAGTAGTAATGCTGTATAATTGGGTATATAGGAAATTATAGGTATGATGAGAATGTGACGTCAATGGCCATGTCAACTCCTATACCCAAACTTGGCATCTCTTTCTACCGGTTCCCTCACTGAAAATTAAGGTCTCCAGAAATTATGTATATATATTCACTCTTTGTGCTAATAACCTAATACCAAAGAAACTTCAATGACACTAACCCATTAATAGCTGTACCTATACCTCCTTGCTTTATCGCCCCGTACCAGTACCTCACTGTACCAGTCCTCATACCTAAACCTCTACCCTGGCACCTATTCTTTCTAGCATTAAATGTATATATTGAGTTTGCAAAGAAGAAGAGAGATACTGAATCTGCAAATGAATTATTGGATCTTGTTTGATTTCATGTATATATATGTTGTTTTACATATACTTGTCAGGGTTCTGACAGGTCTCAAAGTTATTTGGGTTTATTAATTCTGGACCTTTACGTGTCAATCCTTAAGCTGGCTATTTGCTTTGATGCTGAATAATTCCCAACTGACAACCATGTATACCCCAGTATTTAATGTCTATACCTAAAGTTAGTAGAAAATAATACTATATTCTGACTTATTCCTTGACCTCTAAGATCTGTACCTTATTGATATTCACACCAATCTGATACTGTTACTGGGCCCCCTGTACCAATTACATTCATGTACCGGCCTTGTGCTAGAACTGTGTATATGTAACCAGCCCAAGAACTTAAACACTATGTACATCTCTAAACCCTTCACACCTGTGCCAATATCAAATGAAGCCCACTAACACCGAAACCTTCTCATCCGACTCAACTTCATATGGCCATTGTACCTGTCTTTTCTCTGTACCAGAGCCAAATAGTCTTCACCAAAGTTAAAACCCTCTGGAATCTAAACCTAAAAGTCAAAACCCTGAAATCCAAATCCAAAAGCCATGAAACCCTAAAATTTCAACCCAAGAGCCAAAAACCCTCAAACTTAAACCAAATCATTTTCAAATAAAGATTAAACCAAGTTAAAATTCTCAAAGTTCTCAATTGGGTCCCGTTAATTAGGTCTGGTACCATCAATTGAGTATGGTTTAAGCCAAAAGAATAAGTCCTTGCCTAAACACAAAAAATCATTTTAGAGACGATTTTCCTAGCCTATTGCATACAATTCTTTAGATCCTTAATCAGAGGTTCTCGTGAGTGATCAAGAGGTAATTAACAATAGGGGCTTGCGCCTATTGGAGAGTGATCAAGAGATAATTAACCATAGGGGCTTGCGCCTATTGGAAAGAAATGACCCGCAAAATTAATAAACCCTTTTAAGTAGCAACTCTTGTTTTGGTTCTCTTGTCGTCAAGAGAGTCCCATACAGAGATCGAACCTTAAGGGGGGTGAATCTAAGGCATTTTTCTTTTCTCAAGGGAACCCATTCCATCCTTTGAGAGCGAACGACGAAAAAGGCCATGCAATAACTTCAACAATTATATATATATATATTAAATGTTAATATATAACTGTTGAATAATGCTGGATTTCATCTTCGGGGGAATACAAGAAAGTTATGAAGGGATGAGGAATGATAAAAACGCGTTATTAATTGCATTTTCGAAAATAACAGAAAGATTCACGCGTCATTAATGAAGCGCTGGAAAGAGCTAGGGGATGATGGAATTCAAAAAATGATCTTAAGCAATTCCGATATTAAATGCCTTCTTCTTCTTTTTTTTTCTTTTTGAAATGCCATTTTATATTGCCCATTTGCGGTAGCATAGGTTACATAGCAATGAAGGTTGATTTTGAAAGGCCACATGCTCTGAAGTGAAAGGCGCCTTGCACATAGGCCTGCTGACGGAAGATTCGTCCAAACTGAACAAATTTTGGCATACGTTTTCGAAACGGAACGGTAAACAAAACGAATTTTAGTATATGTTTGTGTGAAATACAGTGTAAATTGAGTCGTTCCGCTATGTTCCGTCCATTCTGTTGTAAACAGAACGGATAACGAATCGTTTCAATACATACCGTTGTTGAAACGGAACGAAAAACAAAATGGCCAATTTCGTTGCCGTTTACAACGTTAAACAGGCCTACTTGCACACACAACACATATATTGCTATTTGCTAATGAAAAGTGTTGACTTGCCATTGACTTATCCTATACTAGGCAGCAACTTCTTTCTATTTGTAATCTCACTTTTCCTCCCTTATGTTGCTTATCAACTGCTTTAAGAATTAATTTAATTTCTTTCCATATATTTCTTTTACTTCCGTCTTCATTCAACCAAATGAATTGGTTACAGGCACCAGCTCCCAAAAAAGAGCGATAATTAGAAATTTTTCTTAATGATTTTCCAATTTCACACATATGATGATGCTAGACAAATTAATTTATGTGACAAACTTATTCTACAATATTGCAATCAGTACAAAAATATTTTTTTATGAATTTCAATATATTTTAATTTGATGTTGTTTTTCTTTCCTCAACCAATGACTAATAAGGAATGATGACGATATTGAAAATAAAAATGAAATGATAAATGATATGATTTGGTAAAACAATAAGTTGTTAAACAAAAGATATCTTTGGTCTCAAATAGAAAACTCATATTGATGAGTATCTTAATAGATATCAATTGCTATCAGACTTGACTTTTTATCTCCCATATTGCTTCACCTATCATCTATTTTTAATAATTAATTATGAAAAACATATTCCAATCTAGCGACAATTTTATCTCCATGTAAAAGGAAGAGTACGGTGGAACTTATATGATGATTCACATGTAGCAATTAATCAAATCAGATGATCAATGATTTAGAACATGTATAAATAACTATAATATTTCTACTTTTGGTCTCAATATAAACTTCTGGTCTGTATGTTACTTATCTGTTTAATTAATATAGCGCATATGTTTCTTTTATTATATTTATCTCCTCATATATTTTAATAAAATGATATGTCTAACTTCTGGATCTTTGGTTGTTCATTATTGCAATCTTATCAGAAATAATTTCGGCTTTGTTTATTGCAAATTTGCAGGGCCATGGGCAACACATATAGTTGGAAGGTCCTATTAAAGCTCAGCTGGTAAGGAACTAGGTCATAGGACGGAGAGCGACCCAGAGGCGATTGAAAAGGCGATTGAAGGCGATGGACTCCGGTGACTGGCAGACGGTGCGTCGACGCAGAACCAGGGCAGCCCCCTCTACCACTGCTCCTCAAAGGTTGCTCCAGGCGTCGGAGCTGTCAGTCTATGAAGGCAGAGCTTCTTACGCGCAAGTCCTGGTCATTGGGAGGCCAGGAGCCGGTGCTCCGATCGACAAGCCTAACCCTACTCCGTTCAATAACCTACCGCCGCCACACCACGCACGGCCGTGTCAACCAACCCTCATCAAATCCCCTGACAACCCCATAACCTTGTCTTTTCCTCCAAGAATCAGCGACCCCGATTGGTTCAACCGTTGCTTCAGGTGCTTTCGGCGAGGCCACACGGCGCCGAAATGTCCCAACCCTAGTAGATGTGCTACTTGCTGGGGAGAAGAACATACCTACCATGAGTGTGCCGAGTTTCATCGCAACATCTCCAGGGGCCGACGACGTCAGCCACGTCGAACAAACACCGGCCGCAACCATGCCAAGCACATAACTCGAACTCAGGGTTATTGTGTTGTTGCTGACAGGCGCACTGGTACGGCCCCACAACGTCAGGAGCAAGCACAACAGCCCCCGCCGAGCAATACCAACACCAATGTGTCACAACCACAAGAACCAATGGAGGAGCCTGATTTCATTGATCTCTTGACTGATCCAAAAGATTCAACCGTCCTCCCTCCGCCGGAGGCAAGGCCGGCCTCCGTTACTTGCTTTCTTTCTAGAGATGCAGCTTACTTCTCTCAGTTTGCTTCACTCTCCAAATCTCTTGTTATAACACAACCCAGAGACACACCAGATGAACTCTCTCTGGACTATGTGGCAAAAATGGTGGAAGGCACGGGTCTTGTTAGAGCAAATCGACTTCGAGTGGGGTCATTAAACGGCGGCCGCTTCTTGATCTTTTTACTGATTTGTTTGACGTCAATCCTGATGAGGCGGTCACCATCAAGATTACAGACATGCATCGCATCTTTAGGCATGTTGATCCGACTCTTATTCCGGAGGACTTAGCCGCCGTGCTTCGCCCATCGATGAAGATCGACCCAAAGGGGAAGAAGCCGATTGACGGCACCGTTACCATCCTCAAGAGAAACTTCACGGTAACGGATGTCGATAACGGCGGAAAAAATGTGGCTGCAACTGTGACGGGGAACGGAGCTGACGGATTGCTTGACACCCCTACTCAAGTTGTCATGCTGCCAGACCACACCAATACACGCTGTCAGAAACGACTCTGTGCTATTGACATAGAGGAATTGCGTGCGTCTGTGATCCCACGTGCCAGTCAAGGTGTGGACAGAAGCCAGCTATCACAAACAGATGAATTAGCACAGGTTCTTACCCTTTCTCAGAACACAGTACTGTCGCGGCTTTTTCGTCATTATTCTCCTCGAAGGGATTTCTCGAAGAACAATGGGAACATAGCCTAGATTCACCTCCCTTAAGGTTTCGATCTCCATGGCGGGTATCTCTCAACACAAGAGAACCCTATAAAGAGTCGCTACTTAAAGAAGTTTCTTGATTTAGCGGGTCCTTTCTTTCCAGTAGGCGCAAGCACCTACTGTTAATTACCCTATAGTTTCCTACGGGAACCTCTGATTAAGGGACATGAGGGGTATTGACGTAATGGGCTAGGAAAAGAGACTTATGGAGTGCTATTAAGGAGGACTTAATTGATGGTACCAAATCTAATAGACGGGACCCAATTGAGGATCGACCAAAGACTTCTAACTTGACTAAAAGAAGGGAATGGATTCTTGGTTTTAGAAGAGGTTTTTGATGGGTTAAAGGGAAGGCTTCACTGGAGGTTATTCATGGTGAACTCTCGGGGCTATGACTGGCCTTCTTGTGAGAGTGAAAAGAGTTTTGCAACCTTCGGGACCTCTTGGGCGGCCTCGATAAGAGTCGGTCTTCTTAATAAGAGTCGGTTCTCGGGATCATCTTAGTCGATCTTCTTGTGAGAACAACAGCAGTTTTGCAACCTTCGGGTCCTCTTTTATGACTACTCGACGAAAGTTGGTTCTTTTGCAACCCTAGGGACCATCTTCATTGGTCTTCTTAATAAGAGTTGGTTCTTTAACGACCCTAGGGACCATCTTCATCGGTCTTCTTAATAAGAGTCGGTTCTCGGGATCATCTTAGTCGATCTTCTTGTGAGAACAAAAGCAGTTTTGCAACCTTCGGGTCCTCTTTAATGGCTACTCGACGAAAGTTGGTTCTTTTACAACCCTTGGGACCATCTTCATTGGTCTTCTTAATAAGAGTTGGTTCTTTAACGACCCTAGGGACCATCTTCATCGGTCTTCTTAACAAGAGTCGGTTCTCGGGATCATCTTAGTCAATCTTCTTGTGAAAACAAATAAGTTTTGCAACCTTCGGGTCCTCTTTGATGGCTACTCGACGAAAGTTGGTTCTTTTACAACCCTTGGGACCATCTTCATCGGTCTTCTTAATAAGAGTTGGTTCTTTTACGACCCTAGGGACCATCTTCATCGGTCTTCTTAATAAGAGTCGGTTCTCGGGTTCATCTTGATCAATCTTCTTATGAGAACGTAAATGGAATTCTTTGGACGAGGGGGCCCGTAAGAATTCAATTTCTAAGTCATCTAAGGTCGATTTCAACCCTAGCGAGGGACTTTTCCTCAAGCGAAGAGGTTTCGGTTTTGACTTTAGGTTTCGTGTTTTGGACTTGTAATTTCTGAAGTTTCACTTGGGATATTGGTGATTTTTATTCACTTTAGCCTTTTGCGCCTTTGACCTTTAAAAGCACTTTTCTATTTCAAAATACTTAATCTTGGAAGACATTTGATATTAAAAGATATCATTTTCGAAATCACTTGAGCTTTTGAAAATATTTCTAATCGAGTGTACTTAGCTTTAAAAAATAGTATATTTGAAATCCTTATTTTGAAAATACTTAGCATTTTTATAAAAGGGTTTATTTCATTTTCTAAAATCCATTTTTAAAGCGAAAAATACTTCAAAAATACAAAAGACCGCTACTTTGACATATTTTCATATCAAAGTATCAGTGAAGCAAGTTTGTTTTGATTTTTAGAATTTTATGGATATGTCGTTTGTATTTTTGGGGCTTCTTATTATTTTTAATAATTTTCTAATGTTTCTGTCCAATTGTCTTTTTCCTACTGGGCCACGTCATCGGATAAGCTAACGTGGCAGCTGACTGGGCTTGCTCCTGGGTTTCGAATTGGGCCAAAACCTCCTCCGTTTATATCATTTAGCATTTCATCAGAAGTTGGACATATGAGTTGCACAATCATTCTTGCCGCAGAGGATCATGAAGGCCTTCGCGCACTAAGCTTCAAGAAGAAATGGAATCGGGTTCGTTTCATCATAAAAGGGTTCGGCTAGACGGGTACAGATCCGCTAACAGTTCCGGTCACCGTAGCTGACGAGAAGGGAATCCCTGGCATCGTGGGAGAGAGAGGGATACAATGGTGGCCTCCGTTTGTAGTGCGTCGTTCCCATAGATTTGCAGCAAACCTTTATTCAATTTAGTCCCTGGAAGCTTCGTTTTCATATTTCCGGTGATCGTCGCCGTCATAACTGACGGGACAAACTTCATTAGAACCACGATGGGGAAGAGATTATAAAAAAAAGTGCCTAATTTGTGTTGCATCTACCTAAATTGACGGGTGAGTTACTAGGTGATACAGTGAAACAAAACCAAGCATAAAGCAATCTGCTATTCTCATACTCAGGACAAATTTATTTGTACCACACGCTGGTCACTTGAGGCTTAGAAATAGCGCATGCAATACATCCATGCTCAATTTATATTAATGAAGTTTAATTGGACGCAAATGATAAGTACTGGAAAATAGCCGATGCTAACTGGTACCAAAATCAAAAGGGACAAGGGGGCATAAAATTGAGTACCTTACCGATGTATTATGACTAATTCTTACAACTAAACACCATGTTAATCCGTACTTTGTTCATTTTACTTTCACATGTTTACCAGGGGTGCCATATACATACATGTGCTGGTTATGATAACAAGTCAAAGAACATCATGTACCATCATTTCATTTACACAACTTAAACTTACCATAGCTTGTATATACACCTGACAAGTCCCTGTCAATCAATGTTTCAGTACACAACTTCAGTGCTATTCTTGAACAACAAGTGTAGAACGATCTCAACTCTGACTTCAGTTTAACTGAGCCACAACATGAATTCTACTTACTGTACATACAGCACCAAAAGACATTTCTTAAAGTGAATACCTCAGAATTCCATTCCTTGACTAGCAATATTACTAAGAGGTCCCTTAATCTTCATCAATTATCAGAGATGGAACAGTTACAGAAATCAAAGGCCTTAGTGCAGAAGATATGGTCAGATCAAGAAGATTTGCAATAAAACCCTTCACTACTTCTAATTAACATTTAATTTACGTAACAATTTCAGAAAGAGTACTAACATGAGAGGAATGCAGATTTTAGAAGAAGGACCCTAGCAACTATTCTAATTGCAAAACGGTGATAAACACAAACCTTTTTATCTGTTGTGCAATCTGAACTGTGCATCAGGATTACACGCAAGATATACTCGGTTTATGTTCAAACTCATCTTCAAAGCGACTCAGCTATGCTCGAGACCGCATGAGAAGTGAGGGGATGTTACTCTTCTCCATGGCTACTGAGCTATGCTCGAGACATCCATGGGAGAGTTTGTAGAGCTTTTCCAAGTCATGGCTGAGCTATGCATCAGACCAAGACTGAAGGATCAGCTAGATCGTTTGTGAAGGAGAAGACAAATTGAACTCTTAAAGAAATGCAGTAAAGATGAAACATTTGAAAAGGAATTAACTTCACCTTCACAATGACTGAGTTATGCATCAGACCATGGTAAAAGATGAATCTAAGATGCAAAATAGAAAAGATATCTATCCGATTGTTACATGAAAAAGAACAAAAGGGAGTTCAACAAGATCTATACAAGAAAGTCATATGATTTGATAACCAAAGAAGAATTAGCCTAATTAATGCCACGACTGAGCTATGCATCAGATCTTGGCCAAAGAAGAATCAAGAACGATATGAGAAGGGAAAATTGGACCAAATTGATTTTAGAAATCGAAGGAAAGAAGTTGAAAACGGCACGTAAGCCTCATCTCCACCATGACTGAGCTATGCATCAGACCATGGCTTCGAATCGAGTCAAGAAAGGGGAAGAAGAAGACTAAACGACACTACTTCAAAAGATTCGAGAAGAAACAAGAAAGAACAGAAAATAACCAATGCCAAATCCGATTTCAACAAAATTCAACTTTATTCCATCAAAATCTTACAAAATTCAGCACAATCCCGATTCATTCTACCTATCTTACCTTCCTTCTTTACAAGATTTCGTCTACAGCTTCTTTATTTCTGCCCCTCCTCTCTCTTTTTACAATGCTCTCTAGATGTTTGTGGAAATGCCTAGTTTCTCTTTCTGTCTAGCTAAGTGTGTGTGCGTGAGTGTGTGTGTTTGAGATCTGAAACTATCTAGTGAGAGAGAAGGTCAGAGAGAGATCCAAAAGTGGAACGAGGTTAGAACCCCTCTTCTGTCTTCAATTGTGGTATATATAGGCCTCAAGGCCGGGTTGGCTTCTTCAAGTATCTTCAGTCTCCGTTCGATCTCTACCATCCGTTCCAGAGCACACGGATCGACTCCTGATCTAAGGGCTGAGAGGCCATCGGTTTGTGCTTGTTTTGGAGCGGTCAACTGAAGAGGAGTATGGAGTTTGACCATGGCAGTTAGGGGGTTTGTTGCAGCCTCTTCAATCACGTCCCTTGGTTTCATGGATCACGAATCGATTCTCATCCGACGGCCCTCGTTGTATCACGTTGCAGGGCTTCTAGAAAGGCGCAAAACAGAATCCGTTGAAGGTGGTTACGGCAGCTTCTCTTTCTCCCTTCTTCGATTTCTCTCTTTCATTTCTGTCAGGGAAGGAGACTCTTCGCCTGGGACCCACTCGTCAGGGTTAATGAGACACAGGCAGCGCCTCTCTCTTCTCCTGGCTTCGCATGAACTCGGTTCACAGTGCACCAACTAAAGGCTAACCATCCTTTGTGCACGGTTTATAAAAGAACAGGAGCTCCCAAGCAATTTTCTATAGGAGGGAAGTTCAAATTCGGGTCCATTTCCCCTCCATTTCTCTTACCATTGTCTGTCTCCATTTCTCCTTCTAAACCAATTTCTATTTGTTGCTGAAACCAAATAAATTATTTGGGGTCTTTTCCAATTGATTTTTTATGTGAAATTTGGTGTGTAGATTCACGAAAAAATGTAGAATCCAGTGGAATCAATAAATTTCCAAAAATACCCCTCCTCCAATTTTATTTAATTTCACCAAAATTATGGTCTTCTTTGCATAAAACAGCAACTCTGCAGCTCCTTTGACCATTCTGAAAGTACCATAATATTCCTCATGATACACTGGATTTTTGGGTATTTTTGCATGATTTTTGGAGTCCATTTGCTATTTTTCATGATTTTCTCAAACTTCTTGCAAATCGGTCTGTGTCTCCAATCGCGAAATTTTAGGGTCAAACAAGTACCTGTTGATATTGTCCCCTTACCTGTCTCCACTCTTTTTCCAGAAACAAACAATCCTGCTGATCCCCAGAGGATTGAAGATAGCTTGGCTTTAGTTAATTGTGATTTGTTGACACATAGCACACCTCATAAGCAAGCATCTTTAGGGGTTAGCTTAAAAATAAGAAAATTGCTACCTGCAAAAAAACATTCCCAGGCAAAAACAAATCTGAAAACATTGTGCAAAAAAAAGGTATTCCCTTAGTAGCACACTTGGAACCAAGCAATTTTATAAACGTACCCCTGACTTATGCTGAGTCTCTAGATATTACCTCTCTGTTTGGGGTTTCAAATGAAACAGCGTGTGAGCTATTGCCATTGCCAGCTGTGGGCCCGTTAGATGTTAATAACCCTTCTTGTATTTCTGTAAGGCCTGCTAACAATATTGAATGCCATCAGGTTGTCAGCCCAATCAAGTTAAGGGGTCGGCCAGTACAAAAGAGGCAAGTTGGAAGCTCCGAAATTTAAAAAAATAATACTAAAATAATATAATCAATTAAAATTAATATCAATATAATAAGTTTAATATAAATAGTATCACGAGATCGGAATCTTGGATTCCGAACGTTAGATCGGAATCCAGGATTCCGATCTAAGCTTAGATCGGAATCCAGGACTCCGAACAGTGCTGTAACAGGAATTTTTGTCGTTTTTAATGATTTTATTGTACTCCTATTATAAACATTAATTAAATATATAAAATTTTAATATTAAATTAATATATTATAAAATATCTGTAATATATTTTGAAGATAAAATATTAAATTAATATATTTTATTGTACTTCTATTATAAACATTAATTAAATATATAAATTTTTAATATTAAATTAATATATTATAAAATTTTTGTCGTTTGTTTAGAATCGGATTTTTGATATTTTGAAGAATGTTAATATAATATTTTAATATTTAAAGTTTTGATATTAATTTTATATGGATGCTTTTATTTTTAATATTAAAAATTTTCAATTATGTTAAATATTGTACATAATAAGTACATAATACTTTATGTAATAATTTATTTATGGCAATAATTATAATATTAACTTATAATTAAATATTAGATTTATTTCATTTAATTCATAATATAAAAATACAGGAATTATAAGTGTCATCGGCAAATATACCATCCCAGCTATCGGTAAATACAAAGTGAACATATTCCGGAAATAAGCTGAACATATAGACGATCTAAGTGAACACTTACAAACTTATTTTTATAGAACTTATTTGTTTGTATGTGTTCACAGGAAATTCTACACCAGGTTAAAACATCCAAACAATCTGGAGTTGGGGGGAACTTAGATCGTTTATATGATCACTTTGTTTTATGTATATGTTCACCATTAGAAGAAGAATTGAATTTTGTAACCATAATATAAATTAGCACACTAAAATAAAAGAAAGGGAAAAATACATGAAAATCATAATATAATTTAGCACACTGAAATAATAAAAAAGGAAAAATGTACATAAAAAACCATAATATAAATGAACACACTGAATTTAGTTTGGTACTTAAAAACAAAGTAATAAATATACTTAGAGATCTTGATCATCTACATGTTGCAGAATTTCATCCCACCAGGGTTGATCTTCTTCCGCATTCATTTCTTGTTGATTACTGGCACCATGGTTGTCGGCGAATTGAGCGGCCTCGTTCCAGAAAGCGGCATCAGATTGTTGTTCATTACTGGCATCGTGGTTTTCAGCGAGTTGAGCTGCTTCGTTCCAAAAAGCCTCATCATGTTCTTGTTGATTATTCGCAGCCGGGTTGTCTGCGAATTGAGCGGCTTCGTTCCAGAAAGCTGCCTCGACTTCTTGTTGCTCAATCTCAGCCATTCTAGCTACTGCAATTTTGCGTTGTTCATCTCTCTTCTTGATCTTTATTAGGCTCTCCTTAATTTTTTTTCTAATTTTTTCTTGTTGCAACCTCCGGCTCTCTTCGGTGGCCTTTTCTTCCATTCTTCTCCTTTCGAACCATTGTTCTTTCACTCTGAATCTCTTTAGAATTTCATCCCTCTTTTCTTGTTTTTTGTGTTCATCGTAGTGGTCACGCAAAATGGTATCTTTGAAATTGAAAACCTGACCACACTTTGTACAGCTCACTGTGTGGTCTCCACGAAAATCGTATATGCTTTCGTAAACAATCATGGGTGTAGGATCTGGTTTCCACGGTTTAAGTTTCGGCATCGGTTCAGGTTCTGTGTAGTACTTTTTATAGCGTTCAGAGTTGCTCGACTCAGGTTTAGTCAGATAATGTCGCAATCTCTCTCTGCGGTCTCTTTATGGGCCACCATGAATGTGCCACTGATAGTGGGTGTATAATGGCCACTCGCCACCATTCCGTGTATAGATATTGTAGTCGAAATTGCGATAAAATTTATTACATATCGCATGATAATCTCCATTTTCGATCTCATTTGGATTGGTAAGGGAATGTTCGTAATTTGGCCAGTACTCATGTCGAGTAGATAGTCATTCCGGCACTTCACCGTTGGAGGTATTTCCTTTCTCCATGGTAGTGAATGTTGAAGAAAGAAGGATTGAGTGGGTGTGACATATTTTGGCTGAGGAAGAATAATTTTATAGATCATTTTAGACTTGCAATTATTTAAAATTAATAAATATAATGTGATATCTTTTCAGACTTTATCAGAATACGTTTGTCCTTTTGCATAGCTTAGGTAGGCATCAGTATACTTTTTAGACTTTATCAGAATACGTTTGTTCTTTTTGCAGTGCTTAGGTAGGCATCAGTATACTTTTGAGCTTTTATCAGAGCACGCCTGTCCTTTTGCAGTGCTTAGGTAGGTATGAATATAATTTCCAGACTTTATCAGTTGCATTAATTTAATGACATTAAAAATTAATTAAATAAAATTATTTAATAATTTGATTTAATTTATAGTAATAAAATCTTATTTAGATATTTGAAGTAATTAATTTAATTTAATTTCATTTAGTTAATTTAATTTGATTGAGCTAAGATTTTTTTAACTACTTTAATTTAATTTACAAAACAATATAAATTATTAATTTGATTTTACAAATATAATTAAAATATAATTATTAATTTAATTAAATTGTAAATAGTAAAAAGAAAAAGTATTGATTTGATTGTGCGTGGATTCCTCTGACAAATGCTAAGATCGGAATCCTGGATTCCGATCTAATTTAATTTAATTTAACTATGTAGCTATTGAATATGGAATAATTTAATTTAATTTAACTAATTTAATTTCACTAATTTAATTTAACTATGTAGCTAAAAGGTGAGGTAACCGATGCGGCTCCCCAACGAGCTCCAACTGCGTCCTGCAGCCCTTTAGCATCTCCTTCCCAGCCCGTCTGAATCCTTTCTTCACCGCCCATGCACATGCTCGCAGAGCTTGCGTCAATATGTGCTTGACCTGTTTATTTGTTATTAGTGACCAAAATACAAATCAATTCATTTTAATTGAGTAAAAAACATACCATAGTCACCCGCTCGGGCGCATCCTCTAGATAGGTCATCCGGCTAGCTGGAATCTGCTGTGCTACTCCCGGAATGGGGACAACATGAGCACCTCCATGTATCCGCATCCATCTATCGTACGCGTGCAAAATATCGTCACTCCATGGCAGCGCCTCTGCCACCTCGACCTGCGTCGTGTCGGCCCACATCGCAACCTCTACTGTGAAAAGGTCCTGCAAATCCCTCTGACGAAATGTGTTATGCCGGTACTGTAACAAAGCCTCCATCCTCCTCCAAGCCTGTTTTTTTTAAGTCATATTTAATGCATGTATTATAAATATTTCAATTTAAATCACGAAGGTGAAAAGAATAACGTACCGTAGGAAGAGGAGGCGGAACAGTCTGGAACAGCATGAACTGATGCATCACCCGATCGGCATAGTGCCACGCTACGACCCAGAAATGGATGCATGGAACGCGGAGCCGGTAGTACCTCTGCTCGTAGCGGGCATAAGGAGGCATGACCACCTGTCTGAGCTCATCCTCGTATGGCCGCCACACCACGTGTGCATGCTCCATCTTCATTAGTACGTCTCGAGCGTACTCAATACCGATGCGAACGAGACCTTTCACCTTTTTCGACCTAAGCCGTGTCGTCCATTGCCTGGCAAATCATTACAATTATCATGATTTTAATTGTTTAACTAAGTAATTAATTTTAAATTACGTAATTTAATTTGTTTACAATTATGACTAATTTAATTTTAATTTGTTTACAATTATGACTAATTTTAATTGTTTAACTAACTAATTTAAAATATCGAATTTGCACTAATTAATTATTACCTATCAAATTTGTTTACCAAAATTCTTGATTATAATTTTTAAACAAACAAATTGATGTTATATTACAATATTTTATTTATTTTATTTAAGAAAAATATTATACCTCCCATACGGCGAACATCTCTCAACTGACGGCTTCCCCCAACCTTGGAAACTTTTCGTAACGGACGGGCGACAAAGTAGTAACCGGGTGTACGACCACAACTGAAGCAGTAGCCACGGAGCATGAACCTTCTGAGCGCCATTTACTAGGACTGCCAAGTCCAGGCCGCGGTATAACATAGCAAGTGTGGCCGCACCCCAGTTATATCTCACTGACTCCGATGCATGAACATCCTGCAAATAAGAAAAAATAATTTTCGTTAGTTGCTCCACATTTTAAACTAAGTCATCCAAGTTACTACTAATGTAAGAGATGTTCTTAATATTTACAATTACTAACCCGAAGTAACTCCAGATAAAAACAAGGAACATAATCTCCTGTGGTATATGGAAACATCTCGCAACCCATCAAGTCCAACACCAGGGCCCGTGTGTATCTATCGATCCTATCTGCGTCCTCTGACCCAGGTCCCTGTGCCCACATATCACGTAGTTTCCCAAACTGTACTGCGTGAAGTTTCCTGCATTACATAAACATTACACATATATATATATATTGCAGCATATCTCAAAATTTTAATTAAATTTTAAAACGTTTGTTACCTCCCAGCACGTCGATCAGTCGCCCTCTCTCTGAAGCAATCTAGAACATCCTCCATAGGAGTGTCCCGTGGCAATGTAAAGTCGGCTAGCTTCGGCACATCGTCGTAATCAGTACGACCGGTCACCGGTCGTCCAGTCGTAGGCAAGCCAAAAATGAAGGCGACATCCTGCAAATTTTATTTACATTTTTTATTAAACAACAAAAAAAAAATAAATAAATAAATAGGTACCAACAGAACTTGGAAAAAATAATACCTCAAGAGTAACGGTCATCTCGCCTACGCGGGGAAAGTGGAACGTGTGGGTCTCGGACCTCCAGAACATGGCTAGACCCTGTATCATGGAACGATCCAATGGCATGTGACCTAACTCAACGAAATGAATAAGGCCCAATGTCACAAGACGCTGGTCCACCTCCTCGGTTCGTATCATTTTTGCCTTATGCATTTCGGGCGTCCACGCCTAAATAAGTTAAAAAACATATTATTTACTATATATACTATTAACTATATACAAAAATTAACTATATAAATAAAAAAATTTATTATTTCCTTAAACCCTATACCCTAAATAATTTAAAAAATAAATTATTTCCTATATATACTATTAAAAATATATATATAAAAGAATTAACTATATAAATAAAAAAAAACTTACTCGTACGCCTCGAAGCTCAGACTGACTGAGATGTAGAAGCTGATCAGCAGGAGGAGGAACGGGGGGGGGGGGGGGGGGAGGGGGCAGCAGGGGGGGCAGATGAAGAAACGCCAGGATCTCCTCCTGTTGTAGATGCGCCAGGATCTCCTCGACGCCTCGTGGATAAACGTGGATCCTCTGGTCTTCTTCTTCGCGGTGGCATTTCGACTGTTACTGCAATTAAAATTTAATAAAGTATAAAATCTACCAAAATTTCGGCAACATCTCCCCAGTACCGGGAGAGTTTTCTAAAAAATCTGAACCCAATTACAACCCAATTTCAACCCAACCCAACCCAATTTCATTCCAATTTGAACCCAACTCAACCCAATTTGAATAAATCATTCAAATTTTACAATCATTGCATTTCACAAACCATTTCACAAGTATCAATGAATCAATTATTTAAACATTGCATTTCACAAGCATTTCACAATTTTACAATCATTGTATTTCACAATTTTACAATCAATCAATCAATCTACAAGCAATTCACAAACATTTCTATTCAAACAATAATAAAATAAGCATATAAAAAAGCTAACCTGGAGTAGAAAGGAATTGACTCTCTTCTAAACAATTTTTTTCCTACATTTTTAATTAATACCATCAATTATTATCATTTTTCTAATTTTCTCATATTTAATTATCAAAATCTTAATTATTAAAAGCAAAATAAAATAAAATAAATAAATAAATTACACATAAATTTTCATATGATTTTTTCTTATTTTTCCGTATTTTTGAAATAATTTTACAATTTATTATCTATTTTCCTAATTAATTAAGTAGTGAATAAACAAATAAAAAGATAAAAAATTTCAATATAATTAATAAATTACATATAAATTTACATTTTATTTTTTCTGATTTTTTCAGATTTTTTAAATATTTTTTCAATATTTTTCCTATTTTTAAATTTAATTAACTAAATTAAAAACTAATAAACTAAATAAATAAAAAATTAAATAAATAAAAAAAACTCACTGTTCTCGCGCGGAAAGGGAGCGTCCAAGCGAGCGAAGGCAGCGTCTCCTTAGATCGGAATCCTGGATTCCGATCTAAGTTTAAATCAGAATCCCAAAATCCGATCAAAGCTTAGATCGGAATCCAGGATTCCGATCCAGGATTCCGATCTCGTGATACTATTTATATTAAACTTATTATATTGATATTAATTTTAATGTATTATATTATTTTAGTATTATTTTTTAAAAATACGGTTGGAAGGTGTACGTGACAAGCCAACTGGGCCCATAAAGGGGAAGAAAAAATGCAGCGCATATATTGGAACCCACAACTAGATGGACACTGAGCAATGCCTTCGGCTTGATGCAAGTAGGGGTGAAAACGGTAGTCGTTTCGACCGTTATTTCGTTTCGTTTCGTCCAAAATAGAACAGTAACAGTTAAAGATTTCAGTTTCGTTTATGGAACAGAACAGTTAACGCAAATATAAACTCAATTTCGTTTCAAAATGGAACGGTTAACGAAACATACCAATTTCGTGATTGTTTATTTCGTCCGTTTCGTTTTGCATTTTACGGTACTGCTATTTTTTGAATTGCAGAGACGCGAGGCGGACAAAACGATGTATTGATCTAAAACCTAATTGCGCCGCTTACCCTCTCATATCTCTCTCTCTCCCCCTCTCTCTTCGCCGATCATCCCTCCCCTCTCCGTCGCCTCCCATCTCTCCCTCTGTCTTCTCCGATCACGTCCCTCGCCCTTCCCCTCTCCATCAACTCCCTTCTCTGCCTCATCACCCAGAACCCAGCACCTCTCTCTCGCTCTTCTCCACTGAACACCTCTCCTTTCTCCGATCGTCTCTCTCATCCATCTCTTCTCTCATGCAGCAACCAAGGACCCCATCTTGATCCTTTTTCTCTCACTCTCTCTCGCAACAACTAAGGATCTTCCATGGAAGCTGGTAGATGGCCATGGAAGCAATTGCACAATCACGCACCTCCCTCCTCTTTCTCTCTCGAGCAAGACTGACGGTGACCTTTGGCGGCTGAAGATGGTCGACAGCAGCAGAAGGTACGAGCTTGGTACCAGTACTGCAGGAGCAACTCAGATTGGTACGAGCTTGGTACCAGTACTGCAGCAACAACTCAGTTTGGTACGAGCTTGGTACCAGTTGAAGGTAAGCTTTTCTGGTTGATCTGTTTCAATTTTTCAGATCTGATCTCGTGTATTAAAAGACTTGTGCAAGCAGAAAGATGTAGTTTTTCTTTGTTGTTTCGTTTCGATTTTTCTATTTCTCAAGGAGTGTGTCATCTATGCACTGAGCTTGTGCTTGACTAGTTTTTTCTGGATTTTTTTAGTTTACCAGTTTTGAAGTTAGCCAGATTTTCTGATTTTTTCTGGTTTATCAGTTTTTCAGAATTTTGTTTGCTTGATTTAATTTTTTGTTTTCTGAAGTTTATCTCCCTTTTTGTCTTAATATATGTTCATGCTTTGGTGGCCTTACTTGATTACTTTTGAGAATACAAATTTTCATCTGTTATCTCAATGTTTATTTAATTTTTTTGAATTAAAGAGAGATTATGTGACGGACTAGAAGAAAAATTTTTGAACATTTCTTGGCAATTTGTAATAACTCAGGGATATTGCTAATGTATTGCTAAAATGAATAATTCTTTATTGCATATTGCTACTGTGTATGTATTGTGTGTATATAATTTCAATGATTTTGATTCTGATTTTGGCTTGAGCAATAGCGGTTTGAATAAATGTTTAATGATTTTAATTGAGTTTAAGTTAGATCTGTGATTTTTTCAATGCTAAGCTGCCTAAGGTGAAATATTGTGAAATATAGTATTGGACATACGATTGCCCCCTTTAGTACTGTAATCTCTTGCCTCTATTCAATAAAAAATGTAGAACGTTTGAACAGTCGAAAACGGTTATAACCGTTTTCATCGTTCTGGTGAACGATACGATCAACGCAACTTGTTTTAAACGGATGAAACGATCGGCGCAAGAAGTTAAAAATTTGCGTTCATTGACGCAACGATTAACGAAAATTATGAATTTCGTGGTCGTTTTAGAATTTATGCACCCCTAGATGCAAGCTCGGAGGACGAATTATCTAGTTGTTAGTTGGGCATGACCCAGTAGCTAGCTTGTGCTATTTTTTGTAGGCTATTTTTGTTCAATGAATTGTAAGCCTATTAAAGTAATGACTTGGAATGTTAGAGGGTTGTGTGATGTTTCTAAAAGGAGACTTATTGCTGATGCTATTAGAACAGCTAGGTGTGACATTGTATGTTTGCAAGAGACAAAACTTGATGAACTTGAGTATAGCTGCATTCGTTCTCTGTTACCCTCTTTTTTTGGTATCGATGTTGTATCCTTAAATGCACTGCAAACACGGGGATGCTGTCTAATTTGTTGGAAGCGCTTTTATGTTTTGATCAACTCTTGGGCAACGTCTTTTTCATGCTCAGCTTTGTTCACAGATAGCAAAACAAATCAAACAGTTCTGATCACTTGTGTCTATGGGCCACACTCGGCACCTCAACGTAGAATTCTTTTTCAACAGCTGTTGTTCACCTCCAAACTATCTCCAGGCTTGTGGCTATCTTGGGAGATTTCAATACAATGCGATGGATGACGGAGAGATCGACGATATGCACAGACTTCAATTCTATGCAAGATTTTAACAATTTTATTGATGAAGCACAGCTGTTTAATGTACCTTTGCAAAACAGACAGTTCACACGTTCTAACATGCAACCACAGCCGACTTTGTCACGACTGGATAGAGCTCTTCTATCGGGTGAATGGCAACACCTTTATGCAAATATCACTTTAGAATCCTTGCCTTTGATGTGTTCAGATCATACACCACTCCTCCTTTAATGTAGACAACTTGCCACGGCACCCAGACCATATAGAATTGAGCATTTCTGGTTAAATAATGCCACAGCAAACAAGTTGGTAGCAGACATCTGGACTGGCACACAACAAAGGGATCATGTGATCGATTCTTTAAAATGTCGATCTCTTGTAGTGCACAGAGGGTTAAGGGATTGACATCTCAACAACTACTCTTCAATTTCCATCTTTCTCATGAATGCTAAAACTTGTGTTGCATGCCTCGATATAGTTGAAGAGAGCAGGCAACTTACTATTTTGGAGCGCAAGGTCAGAATTATGGCAAAAGAAAAGGCATATGAACTGGCAAATATAATGGAAATTAGATGGCATCAACGTGCTAGAGCTAAGTGGGTTACATGTGGCGACCGTAATGATGAAGGCTTAAAACCTAGGAATCAAATAAATTTATAAACCTAGAGCTAACCTCACTAATCTTTTGGAGTACAGCTTTAGGGTCGAACCCAAGGGACGGTACAATTGATTACTGGACTTATCCTTTTTCAAAAGCTAGACAAGAATATTTTTATGGAGTTTTGATGGATTAAATGTAAAGGTGCAAGTAAAGTATATATTTTTGGTTGTTTTGTCAATTAAAATAAAGTAAACAACTAAAGTAAGGTTTTTGGGTTTTCAAACAGTATAAAAAGCGTCTTAGGGTTCAGGTTTCACCTTGGTTTGGACTCTAGAACACATAACTTATCACTTTCGTGCATCGAACGGTGTTTTTCAAGCGTTTACTTCTCTGTTCGGTTCGAACAAGGATCTGTTCAATCCGAACAGGACTCTGTTCAATCCGAACAGGAGTCTGTTCAATCCGAACAGGACTCTGTTCAATCCGAACAGGAGTCTGTTCAATCCGAACAGGAGTCTGTTCAATCCGAACAGGAGTCTGTTCGATCCGAACAGATGGTATAAGTGTGTGGTTTTGACCTTTTATGATACTTTATGCCTTGTGCTAGGGTTTGTTGGTCAAACCTAGATATTCTAAACCTCAGCTGTCGCTTGTTGGACTAGAAACTGGTTAAATCACAACCTAACCTAATTAACTCGATTGGTTCACAACTTTTGGTATAGAATTCAATCAACTTAAACTTGTTTGTTGGAGTTCATAAGGATATCTAGAGGTCTTTTGGACTTGTCTAAAAGTTACACTTTTGATGTCAACTAATCTCCCCTTTCGGATCTACGATTTATCCCAAATACTTTATCTAAATTATCTTGATTAACCTAACTTTAGAACTTAACTAAATGTGGCCATTCATCTAGAAGTTAATTAGACTTAACCAAGCAATTTAAACAAGCAATTAACATAATTCTCAACGAAACAAATCAACAAAACATATCATATCATATCAAGTCAAATCACAACATCCAAACCTAAGTTACTACCTTACCCCTAAGACTACATAAATTTAGCCTAACATAGTACTAAAACACACAACAAATAACATAGAAATAACAAGATACAAGCCCATTGAAAATAGAGAAGAAAACATAGAAGAATAAACCGAATACTCCTTTATGCTTTCGAACTACGATCTCTAGGCAGTGAGGTGTTGCAAGATGGTCACCAAACTCGTCTCCTTGCTGCCGTCCCTTCAAAGAACCAAGCTTTGATGATCTCCAATGGTGGAAGGAAGAAAAACGCCTATGGAAAGAGGAATTTTGTGGTATGAAAGGTTGTCCCCTTTCCTTCAGGTCTAGAGGTGTATATATGGATGTCCCAGGTCGCAAGGATGGAAGGCTAGGGCACCAGGGCGCAAGAAATTGCCATTTCCATCAGTTTCTATGTAAAAAATAATGCCTTATGTGATATGGCGGCACCCTGGTCAAACCGAACAGATCCTTGTTCGAACCGAACAGGAGAGAGAAAGAACAGCTGCACAAGTCTGCTGTTGTGATGCCCAGTCGGATCGAACAGGCTCCTGGTCGGGTCGACCAGGAGAGAGAAAATGACGCCTGGCTGCCATAGGTGCTGGTCGGATCGAACAGAAGATTGTTCGGGTCGACCAGGAGAGAGAAAAGAGCCTCCAATGCTAGGAATGAGTCGTCTAGCGTGCGTGCTACGTCGGGAATCCATCTATATGCTCCAAAATCATCAGAAATCATCAAAATCCTGTAAAATGAGAGAAGAAACGACGGTAGAGCCAATTCCATCGAAATCATAGCAATCTATTGAATAATTCAATGGTTTGAGTGTTATTTGAGTGCCAAGTATGGTCCAAATGCCTACAAATAATGACGATGTCAAATCCCCCCAAACTTAAAGTTTGCTTGTCCTCAAGCAACACCCTAAGCTTAGAGTTTTGGACTATACTTAAACTTTAAACATTGAGTTGTATCTCAAACCAATAAATATCGTGAAATCAATTGCTATGCCTAAAATTTCTCACACTTTCATCAAATGAGTCAAACAAGAATCAAAATCAAAAACCAAGTTAAGTGTTCACAACTTAATTAATGCAACTCTTGGCCCTAAGTAAAGTCTTTTCCCAAAAATTAGAACTCTAGCTTCCCTTTGATATTTCAAAAGCGATCTCAATTTCAATTACCCGTTCCTTTTCACATTCCACAAAAATTTGTAAAGGCCTTTATCAACTTCAGAAATTTTATAATGAACTTTTCTCAAAAGCAATTTCAATTTTTCACCAATGTTTTTTTTCTTCTTTTTTTTTTCGTGCAAGTCGAGCCGTGGGGCTTTACACCCTAGAGGATAATGCGGTATCATTGGCCTTAAGTTTGCTACTAGCACATGTCGCTCTAGGGAGGTTAGACGGGTGTTGCTCGACTATGGCCACGGTACACTTGGGCCATAATACTCAACAACTCCTTTACCAATGCTTTCGCACCGGGTCCGGTAGAATTAAGCATGAGTTGTCCAATTATTTCTCGGTTTCTTTGAGTTGTAATTCCTAACAATTCATACCTAACCCAATACCCTCCAATTTGTGGCTAAGTTGGTGGAGAAAGGCCTCAGTGCGTCCTCGTTTTCACAGCTATTTTGATTTATTGTCCCATTATTTTTGCTTGTTGGTGATTCAAGCGATTAAAAAGCAATTTCAACAAGACAAAGTTCATTTTACAATTTCCAAAATCGATAAATTTCTTTTCAAAAGTTTGTCAAATACGAATCAGTTCACTCGGCAAAAACTTGTGAGAATCGACTAAGATTGTCATAACAATTCTAAGCATCCAAGATCAAGTTCAAATTTTAAAGAAAATACTCCAATTCAGTCCATTGGTGCAAGATCAAGTGTGATATCAAAACATTCTAGGGTTCTTTGAGAAAATTTTTGTTTGACTCAAAAACAAGTTTAAGCAGTGTGAGATTTAACGTTTAAAATCCAAATCGAGAGAGAATAGGCAAACCAACTTATTTCCAAGCCAAAATCATACCAATCTATGCAATTTCCATGTTCTGGTCGGATTGACCAGGTGTCTGTTCGATCCGACCAAAGAGAAAGTTAAAAACAGAAGTTTCCAAGGCTTTGGTCGGATTGACCAGATGTCTGTTCGAGCTGACCAGAGAAGCAAAAAGTTCGAAAAAATTGCAAAAATTTACCAAAATCCACCAAAAGTTCGATTTTTCTCCTATTCCCTCCCCCCAAACTTAGATCAAGCATTGTCCTCAATGCATGCAATCGAATAGAAAAGTAAATAGGAGGGAAAAGAGAACTTAGCCAATTTTTGCTTTCCATATGTTGATTTGCTTCTAGTTTGTTCTCTCGTTGTCCAAGACGGCTCTATCATTTTTTCTAGATCTTTTGATGCAATCCGTATGAGGTCGATCGGGGTTAGTTGGTTCACGTAACCCATGGTGCTCTAGCACGAATCACATCTTCTTTCGTTTGTTCCTCAAAATTTCCCTACAAACAAACAAACACAAACATCAAATTCTATTTTTGTTATTTTATGTTTTTCTATTTTTTTGTGATTTTCTATTTTTAATGACAAAATAAATAATAGAGAGAAGAGTTGAGAAATCCTTGGGTTGCCTCCCAAGAAGCGCTTGTTTTAGGTCCCTAGCTTGACCATATTTCACTAGGTCTTGATCGGATCGGATCCGGAGAGCGAGACGGCGAGCGATTTGTCATGACCCTTGTTGGCGGGATTGGAGCACTTCAAAGCATGATCTATTGAAAATCGGAGTTTCTCTCCTCCCACTCTAACCAAAATCGTCCCATCTCGAGCATCCATCTTCACACCGGCGGTTCTAAGGAAGGGGCGTCCTAAAATTATAGGCACCTCCTTGTCTTCTTCCATGTCCATCACCACGAAATCGCCCGGTATGACAAACTTATCCACTTGAACGGGCACATCTTTAATAACACCCAAGGGCAACCGCATTGAGGAATCAGCGAGCTTCAATGTCATGCATGTGGGTCTCAATTCTCCAATTCCAATCTTTTCATAAACGGACTTGGGCATCAAACTAACACTAGCCCCCATATCACACAAGGCTTGCTTGATTGTTGCGTTTCCAATAGTGCAAGGAAGAGCAAACCTACCCGGATCCTCAAGTTTTGGGGGCATCTTGCTTTTCAAAGTCTCGCTACTCTTGTGTGATAGGGCCACTGTTTTGAGCTCTTCCATGGATCTCTTGCCCGTGCATAACTCCTTCAAGAATCTTGCAAAGATCGGCACTTGAGCTATGACATCTGTGAATGGAATGTTGACCTTCAATTCCTTGAGAATCTCCCAAAAAGTTCGAAATCGTTCTTCCTCATTCTTCTTCACAAGTCGCTGAGGAAATGGGACAGGTGGCCTATAGGTTGACTCAGGTTGTTGTGCCTTCCTTCTGCCCTTGCTTTGGACCACTTTTGTGCTCTGTTCGAACCGAACAGGAGCTTGGTCGGACCGAACAGAGGATGCAAGTGGCACCTCTTCAGCTTGTTCAGGCTCAGGAATGGTGCCTTGTGTCTGGGATGCCTCATGGAGTGGAGGGAATGCCAAAATTTTCTCAAGAATTGGTTGCATCTCCCCTGGTTCCTCCTGTTCGGACCGAACGGGATTCTGGTCGGACCGAACAGAGAGGTTGTTCCCTTCGTTTGGTGGCACGGGTGGGTCTTGGTACTCATTGCCGCTTCGTAGAACATGAATGGCTTTGATCTCTGCACTTGGGTTGACTTGTGGTTGGCTTGGAAGCTTGCCAGGTGGTCGGGAGAAGTGTGCTTCCATCATGCGCTCCAAGCGTTGTAAGGTGCTTGCACTTCCCTTAAATTCGTTGATGGTAGCCTTCAATTCGTCAGTGGTGGCCTTCAATTCATCTAACCCTAAAGCCACAGATTTGTTAATCCTTTCTTGCTCACTCATGAATTCTTGAATAACAATTGGAATCTCTTCCCTATCGAAAAAGGGTTTCTTTTGAAATGATTGGTCTCTATTGTTGTTATTGAATTGCGCATTCCTATACAAATTTGGAGGGCTATTTTGGTACTTTGAACCGTAAGGGGGCCCATTGTGTAGGTAGTTCACTTGGGCCCCTCCGTTACCAATTTTGGCAAGAGGACAATTGATAGATGTATGTCCTTCCTCGCCGCACGCTCCGCATTGGTTTGAATGGAGATGTGTCCCTTGAGTCGATTGGTAAGCGGCAAGTTCAGCTTCTAGTTCCTCGATCCTCGCCTCTTTAGTTGAAATTGTGTGCACTTGTTGCCTCGAACTACTTGAGTGGCGGGGAATGAGTAGAGGGTACCATGTGTAATTTCTTGCACAATAATCAAGTAAATCTCGCCCTCGTGCCGTATCAAGTCTTTTGAATGCCCCACCTGAAAGAGAATCAAGATTGATTTTAATATTATCATAAAGTCCAGTGTAGAATGATTTAAGGAGCATCCATTCTTGAATCCCATGATGTGGGCAAGAATTTTCTAAATCCCTAAACCGTTCCCATGCATCCCTCATTGATTCATTTTGGTTTTGGGCAAAATTATTCAATTCAGCTCTAATTTTGTCCGCTCTATCCGAAGGAAAATACCTATCCAAGAAGGTTTGTGCCATTTCATCCCAAGACCTAATTGACCCTTTTTTCAATGTTTTATACCATTTTTGTGCTCGATCCTTAAGGGTGAAATGAAATAACAATAGCCTAATTGCTTGTTGAGGAACACCATTAAACTTAATCAATCTAGTGCAATCAATAAAAGTTTGTAAGTGAGCATGGGGATCCTCATCGTCGTTCCCATAGAACGGATTTTGTTGCACAAGCACGACGTGGTTGGGGGCGATTTGCATGTTGTTAGCGGCGATGCCTGGAATCACCACTGGTCCGCCCACGTTTCTTGCGCTGGGAACTCCAAACTCCATAAGAGTCCTTTCACGATCTTCTTCATCTTCGTAGTCGGAGTTATGGACGCTTCCCTCGTCTTCTTGAGTCCATCGGCGACGCTCATTGTCAAAATCCCTCCTTTGACCCGCTAGGAGGGTCCGATCGGCTGTCAATCGAGCCTCTCTTTGCTCAAGTTGGAGGCGGAGGTCCTCCAATTCTTGTGTGCGCTGGGCAATGGCCTCGGGAGTGAGTTGGTCGGCCATTGCTGGGTTTTCTTCTCTCTGTTCGGAGTGCTGGTCGGATCGAACGGGGCTCTGGTCGGTTCGAACAGAAGTGAAGGAGGAGGAGCTGGCTTCTTCGTTTATTCTCCGGAGAAAGTCTTTGACCTTTGGGGGTGGGGACTTCTTCCTTTGCGTGTTACCTGTCAGTCCTGTAATCAAGAGAGAAGAAAACGTGAGTTTAAAAAGAAAAAGAAAAGATCTAGTCTCTTAATACTAAGATAAGGATCCAATATCAACACCGTCCCCGGCAACGGCGCCAATTTGATGAAGGCTTAAAACCTAGGAATCAAATAAATTTATAAACCTAGAGCTAACCTCACTAATCTTTTGGAGTACAGCTTTAGGGTCGAACCCAAGGGACGGTACAATTGATTACTGGACTTATCCTTTTTCAAAAGCTAGACAAGAATATTTTTATGGAGTTTTGATGGATTAAATGTAAAGGTGCAAGTAAAGTATATATTTTTGGTTGTTTTGTCAATTAAAATAAAGTAAACAACTAAAGTAAGGTTTTTGGGTTTTCAAACAGTATAAAAAGCGTCTTAGGGTTCAGGTTTCACCTTGGTTTGGACTCTAGAACACATAACTTATCACTTTCGTGCATCGAACGGTGTTTTTCAAGCGTTTACTTCTCTGTTCGGTTCGAACAAGGATCTGTTCAATCCGAACAGGACTCTGTTCAATCCGAACAGGAGTCTGTTCAATCCGAACAGGAGTCTGTTCGATCCGAACAGATGGTATAAGTGTGTGGTTTTGACCTTTTATGATACTTTATGCCTTGTGCTAGGGTTTGTTGGTCAAACCTAGATATTCTAAACCTCAGCTGTCGCTTGTTGGACTAGAAACTGGTTAAATCACAACCTAACCTAATTAACTCGATTGGTTCACAACTTTTGGTATAGAATTCAATCAACTTAAACTTGTTTGTTGGAGTTCATAAGGATATCTAGAGGTCTTTTGGACTTGTCTAAAAGTTACACTTTTGATGTCAACTAATCTCCCCTTTCGGATCTACGATTTATCCCAAATACTTTATCTAAATTATCTTGATTAACCTAACTTTAGAACTTAACTAAATGTGGCCATTCATCTAGAAGTTAATTAGACTTAACCAAGCAATTTAAACAAGCAATTAACATAATTCTCAACGAAACAAATCAACAAAACATATCATATCATATCAAGTCAAATCACAACATCCAAACCTAAGTTACTACCTTACCCCTAAGACTACATAAATTTAGCCTAACATAGTACTAAAACACACAACAAATAACATAGAAATAACAAGATACAAGCCCATTGAAAATAGAGAAGAAAACATAGAAGAATAAACCGAATACTCCTTTATGCTTTCGAACTACGATCTCTAGGCAGTGAGGTGTTGCAAGATGGTCACCAAACTCGTCTCCTTGCTGCCGTCCCTTCAAAGAACCAAGCTTTGATGATCTCCAATGGTGGAAGGAAGAAAAACGCCTATGGAAAGAGGAATTTTGTGGTATGAAAGGTTGTCCCCTTTCCTTCAGGTCTAGAGGTGTATATATGGATGTCCCAGGTCGCAAGGATGGAAGGCTAGGGCACCAGGGCGCAAGAAATTGCCATTTCCATCAGTTTCTATGTAAAAAATAATGCCTTATGTGATATGGCGGCACCCTGGTCAAACCGAACAGATCCTTGTTCGAACCGAACAGGAGAGAGAAAGAACAGCTGCACAAGTCTGCTGTTGTGATGCCCAGTCGGATCGAACAGGCTCCTGGTCGGGTCGACCAGGAGAGAGAAAATGACGCCTGGCTGCCATAGGTGCTGGTCGGATCGAACAGAAGATTGTTCGGGTCGACCAGGAGAGAGAAAAGAGCCTCCAATGCTAGGAATGAGTCGTCTAGCGTGCGTGCTACGTCGGGAATCCATCTATATGCTCCAAAATCATCAGAAATCATCAAAATCCTGTAAAATGAGAGAAGAAACGACGGTAGAGCCAATTCCATCGAAATCATAGCAATCTATTGAATAATTCAATGGTTTGAGTGTTATTTGAGTGCCAAGTATGGTCCAAATGCCTACAAATAATGACGATGTCACGTAACACTAGATATTTTCATGCTTTAGCAACCACAAAAAAGATGGCCAAATTTATTTCCAGAATCTCTTTGAACCAACAGGAATTGATAGACACCAGAGAGATATCTGCTGTTTTCACTGACTTTTATAGAGGTTTACTGGTACTGAGGTCCCAACAGCTTCCTTCACTCCAAACTTTTTTTTATTCTGATCTCTCTTTTGAATTGTATGAATTGGGGATTCCCTTCATAGAAGAGGAGATAAGAAAAGCTGTGATGACAATGTCTAATAATAAAGCGTGTGGGCCCGATGGCTATCCTAATGAATTCTTCAAATTCATTGGGAAGTGGTTAAACAAGATCTTATACAACTGTTCAACTCCCTGTTTGCAGACCAGCTAGACCTTTCTTCCTTTAATCTGGTACACATCATCTTATTGCCTAAACAAGAGCATGCATGCCACTTGTCAGAATTTAGACCTATTAGCTTGATCAATTATGCTCTAAAACTAATCTCAAAGGTTCTGGCTCAACGGCTATCGCCACACATCCCGATCCTTATTTCAAAAACACAAACAGGGTTCGTGCATGGTCACTTGTTACTAGAAAACTTCAACTCAGCAAGGGAACTCATTTTTGAAATCTCCAAACAAAAGGAACCAGCTTTTCTGCTCAAAATTGACTTCAAGAAAGCCTTTGACTCGGTTGATTGGATGTTTTTGTTTCAGATATTGCAATGCAGAGGCTTTCCCACAAATTACATTTCCTGGATCAAGTTGCTCTTTCAGACTGCAACTTCCTCAATTGTGCTTAATGATCATGTGGGCCCAGCTTTCTCTCATAAAAGGGGACTCCGACAAGGAGATCCCTTATCTCCTTTTCTCTTCTTGTTAGCTGGCGATGTACTAAGCAGAATGTTAGAAGCATCAGCTTTAACACTCAGGGAGGGTATAACGGTCAAATTGACGGATCCTTTTTACATCTTGCAGTACGCTGATGACACGCTCATCTTCTCTACGGCTAAAGGGAATGCACCGACTATCTTGCACTGTGTCTTGCACACCTTTTCTGCAATTTCAGGGATTGCAATAAATGATGGAAAAAGTGCTTTAGTTCCATTCAATCTGACACAGCAGGAGAGTGACTCCATCCAAGCAACTTTCAACTGTATTCTCTCTACATTACCTCTTACCTACCTTGGTTTACCTTTGACAAAAGGTAGACCTGATAGAGTAGCATTTCAAGCTTTAATTGACAGAGTTAACTGTAAGATGCAAAGTTGGAAAGGAAAACTGATGTCAACATCAGGGAAGTTAGTGCTAGCATCAGCTGTCCTCTCGTCTATCCCGATTTTCTATATGTCAGTTTTTAAACTTCCTATCTGGGTGATCAAGGCAATAGATAAAATCAGACGTAACTTCATTTGGGGTAAGGGAATACCCGGCAGTAAAGGGGTTCCTTTGCTTTCTTGGGATAGAGTTTGCTTACCTAAGGCTTATGGTAACTTTGGCTTAATAAATCTTCAACTACAAAATCTTTCTCTCTTGCTGAGATGGTGGTGGAGATTATATGACGCACCAGACTCACAATGGACAATCGTCACAAGACTTTTGTATGGAAAAAGAGATTTTAATGTGTCGCCAATTGGTTGGAATGGAGGAGGATCTTTTTTCTGGAAAGATTTGATGGCAATAAGAATGTACTTTCAGTTTTCCACTAACACTGAAGTTCATTCAGGAAAGCAGAACTTGTTTTGGTTTGATAAATGGGGAGAGAAAATGTTGTATCTTTTTGGCTTGGAGCCGTCTAACCTGCCAAAAAAGTTCATTTCGCTAGCTCATGCATTGCCTATTTTGTCTCAACTTTTGACAGCACCTTTTACCAGACAACAATCTGAATTGATCCAAGAAGTTGCTAGCATGAATTTCAATGCTTGCAATGATCGCCTAGTTTGGCGCTGGACTTCAAATGGCATTTACTCAGCTTCTTCGGTGTATAAGGCTTTAATTTCGGCTGGAAAAAAAAAGCTTTCCCCTTAAAAAAATTTGGAGACTAAAAGTAACACCATCTATCAAATGCTTCTTGCTTCTGCTAGCACACAAAAGAATCTTGACTCAGGAGCAATTGCGCAGAAGGAACATACACTTTGTGGAGAGATGTGTACTGTGTGAGCAAAGCATATGTGAGACTACCTCGCATCTATTCTTATCATGTGCGTTCTCCACCTCTCTTTGGAGTAAACTGAGCCATGACAACGGCATTCCCCCTCTAGTCCAGACCACTAATTGCTCTCAAGCGTTGATCAATTTGATCAGCCAGACAACGCAAAACAGTTTCAAAGAAACCGTCATAACAACTACCTTCTGGGGGTTATGGCTTGAGCGCAACAACAGGGTGTTTAGAGAAGAACGAAGGCCACTAAGCGTGGTGCATGATTGGATAATAGGGGAAGCAACCTTCTTTATGAGATATTGCTAGCAGTTTAGTTCAGTTCAGCTTGAGTTCTTCCTTTTTTCTGGGTTTCTTTTTTCTCTTTTTCTTTTCTTCTTTGTCTCTTTTTCTTTTAAACTAGATAGCCTCTATCTAGTCTGTCCAAAAAAAAAAACATATATAGTTGGATGTGGTACGCCGGGGACAGATAATTTCGGCTCTCTATGGCCCCGATAAAAAAAAACCTTTATTTTTAACACATGATTTCATTAGAAATTTTTTTTATCAAAATGAATGGATTTAGTATTATTTGATTAGAAATTTTATGTTGTTAGTTCCAATGAAATCCTAAGAAATCAATTTAAATAAAATGAAATCAGTGTAAAAACCATTTTGATGAAAGCCTATATGTTTTTAATTTTTTATCAATGGAACAGAGAATTCTTTTATGTCTGATGCTTTTAATTAAAATCTGAGATATCAAACATGAGCATAGGAGGAATTTGGACTTAACAATTAGATTCTACTGCTTTAGATTGACATCTTATGAGTAATCTAAATCAGAAAAGTATCTAAGAGATTATGAAGTTCGTATATTGATTCTCAATTAGATTGACTGAATTATGCCATCTTTATTGAATAATCGTAATTTAACAAATCAAAATCAATGTTCAACCTATCAAATTACTAGATAAAAAATTGTGCATGATCGATATTTAAAATAAATTGACTTAAAAAGGCAAATTTGATGGATCTTCTCCGACAAAAACAAACTGAGTTGAAAGGAAACAACAGGGTCTTCTCTAACAGAAGCAAAGCAAACATGGCTAGTTGGCTACTCACCGAAGAAATGGGGAATTTTGCTTCATACACTCGTTCACATTGGAGATCCACTCCTTTTTGACGAAAATGTCCCTCACGTTTTAAACTGGCGTGTGAATTGAGATGTAAATTGAAGGAATGCAAGAGGTATTTTCGTCTACAAAGGAATGATGCAAAAATCACTGTCGAGTTGGGCTACCCACTGCTGTTAGGGAACTTATTAGTTCGCCTGTCATTGTTAAGGTCTGGATCCGGGGTAGCTCTCCTATCTGTTTGTGTTGATTTTATTAGTTCGCCTGTCTCAATTAATTCGATTAATTCTACAAATTTGTAAGAAAATCAAAGTTAAATGAGCAAATTGGAATAAAGAAAATTTTTTACGACCAAATATAAAAATCAGGTATGAACATTTTTTGTGAACAGAATTTGGGTAACAACATGGATCGATATACAGTCTTTTATATTCTCATTTCATTCATTTCATCCATCATCATTCATCACATGTTGTAGACCCACATAACAGTTAGTGCTATGGATCATAGGTAGAAAACGATCATCCTGTCTAATTAAACAATGTACAATTTCTTTCTTAAAAGAAACTATTTTTGCGCAATCCGGTCATTTAAATATATATTAATGAAAATTGAAAACTATCTAATTATTTAAAAAAAAACTTTTGTATATTTTCGTTAGCAACAGGTACAATTTAAAAAGGTAATTAATGAAAATGGAAGCATCTCATCATATATTAATATATAAAAAACTTAATTTCGAAACATATATTTTAAAAATATTCTTGAATATTTTAGTTGTACAAATGGCGGTGACACTAAACATTTGCAATAGAAAAAGAAAAGTGTGGTTCTTAATATACTCTTTCCTAGTACTAATCAATTCCAGCACTCAAACTTCCAACTACGCCCACGGGCTTAAAATACTATCAGACTTCTTCAGTTCGGGTGCAGCTGTTTATCTTTGCTATCTCTTTCTCCTTGTTGTCTACTCTCGTTGCTTTTCTTCCAAGTTCCTCCACCCAAATTGATCCAAATGCATCCTAGCTTGTCACTACTGCACCACTTATTCATAATTTCCATGTTCTTGCAAAGCACTGCTCTACTTGATACCCCCAAAATGAAGGCCTGTGAGCCTAGAATGTGTGGAAATCTAACCATTACATACCCCTTCTGGATCAACGGGGTGCATCCATCGTACTGCGGTAATCCTAGTCTCGAGATCGACTGCCGGCATGGAAAGCCTTATCTAGTGGATTCATACGATACTAGTTACTACATGAAACATGTATTTTATGAGAACAACTCTTTCGTGGCTATCAGTTCCATTTTGGAAAATGTTATTGGAGACTGTTATATCCCTGAATTCAACGTTTCAATTGGCCTCGGTCCATTCGAAATCAGCGAGATGAACAAAGTGCTGCTCTTCTTCTATGATTGCACTGACATTCAGCCTCCTTCTGCTGATTATTTGCACGTAACCTGTAATACCAATCAATCTCAATCTGCTAACGAGTCGTTCGTGAGGCTGTATAAGAATGACAAATATGGACCTGAGAATCTGCTCAATAACTGTACCATCTCAAAGAGACCTGTTTTGGGCTGGAATCAACAGCCAGTGGATCAGTACATGAGTTTGATGAAGGATGGCTTTTTGTTGGAGCTCAAGGTGATGAGCTGTGAAGATTGCAAAGAGAGCAATGGCGCATGCGGGTTCAACACTTCCACCTCTGCTTTCATGTGCATTTGCTCCAATGGCACTACATACCCTGTCAGTTGCCCCGTGAATTTTAAGCAAGGTAACTCAACTCTTTGACTAATTCTTTGCTTTTGGTAAGTTTTAATTAATGTTTTAGTTTCTTGAATCTAGAAACTTGTCTGAGTATAAAAGCCAAAAGATAAAGAGGAAGAATGGACTAACAAAAAAAAATGTAATATTCAGTTGAGTAATTTTAGCTGCTTTAAAGTCTTCTTCCTCCATTATGATTGCTGGGACAAAAATTGGCAATGGATTTTGGAACGGTACTAAAGGGGAAAAAGTCTAGAGCTACAATATCTAAATTCTAGTACAATGAAAAAAGATTGTGCAAAAATCGAAATAAGAATCCAGTTATGCAATAACATAAATTGATATACTCATGATATTACATAATAATTCAAAATACAAAAAAAAATTAAAATTTTAATTATATCGCTTAGCTCATAGGTTCAGCCAGGCAAAATCCAGCCCAGATTTGTGATAACAGTGCTTCCAGCGGCAGCGTGTTACTAATAATATTAGTTTTCTCTTTTTGCTTCTTGCTGTTCAGAAAGTGGAGTTGGGTTACCGCTCGGATTCAGTAATTCTTGTGTTGTAACATTTTTCTTTTTATTGGTTACATGCATCTAGTAGTGAGCAGAAATGTTCGACGAAAAGTTCAACAGAAATTTTGACAATTGGATGGGACCTGACAGATAAATCATTTTCACTGTTCTGTTCAAGTTTGAAAATTTCGTACAAGCTCTCACACGCTCCTGTTCTGAAAATGTGGCAAAGGCTGACCTTATCTCATTTGTCTTCTTAAATAAGTGTTTATTCAACACCAACTACCTCGTATTATTACAGTGGAGCCCACTTCTGTAAATGATTAACCCTCCCATTTCAGACTAGTTCTCTATTCACTACATTTAATTAATGTTGATTTAACTATAATCGTTATTATATGAGAATCAAATCTTGGTCTATTGGCCAAAAACAATGCACAAGTGGAGGTTGTGGATCTGAAAGTGCGCAGACTATAAATCCTTAAAATATTGAAATTTGAAAGGCTTGAATACCATCTTTATCTTTATCTAAAAGGAAAAAGAAAAAAAAAACTATATTTAAATGTTTGAATGGCTTGAATACCATCTTTATCTTTATCCAAAAGGAAAAAGAAAAAAAAAACTATATTTGAAAGGCTTGAATACCATCTTTATTCTCTTGATTTGGAGAGAAGAATCATGAGAGTCATGGCCTAATTTAGCACATGCCTGCAGGAAGATATTGTTCTTGTAATTAGACATGATGGATCTGTTCATTTGTAATTCTGCAAATGTAACACTACATTTTGATGATATTAATTAATCTTCATTTATAAACTTTATTTAAATGTTTTAAATCAAAACAACTAGAAGTTTGTAAAAATTACTTGGTGGTTCTCTACGGGTGAATTTCTATTGATGCTTGGATTATACAATGCAGAGACATGGTTGCACTCGCACAGGAAGATGGCATTAATAGGTAAACTGTAGACATTAAATGTCGTAATTTTTATAAGAACAGTTAAGTTTATTCATTTCTTCGCTAAGATATTTATGCTTAATTCATTATGACTATTGGTTTAATGTTTATTCTCTGTAAATAAGATTTTCAAATTTCTTTATTAATTAAGATCAGTGAATAAATTGTCAGTGGGAAAACAAGCAAGCAACATGCTATCAATTTCTAAAATAAAGCACTCCAGCACATGCAACACAAAAATTGGCGATAGAGGGTAGCAGCAGCACTGTCGCTGCAGTGGAAAGGAGTTGGGAGATGGACTTAATCAACAACCACCATGTTATTGTTCCCCAATAATAAACTAGCAATCCATTATAGCAAATGTTTCAATTTTGCACTCCAATAATCTTAAATGTGCTTTCGGTGCTATTTCAAAGCAGGCTTGGCAATATTTGCAACTGCCCTGTTTTCCTTGGCATGTGTTCTTTCCATTTTCAAGCTTCATAAATCCTATATGTTTTCAAAGCAATACAATCAACTAAAAAAGATAGAACAGCGTTTAGGAATGCATGGATCCCTTGCTCCGAAAAGGTACAGATACAGAGAACTAAAGAAAATTACATGGTCTTTCCGAGAGAAGCTGGGTAAAGGTGGTTTTGGCACGGTTTACAAAGGATGCTTAAGTGACAGCCGTTTGGTTGCGGTCAAAATCTTGCACAACTTGACGAGCAATGCGGAGCAGTTTTTGAACGAGGTGGCAAGCATCAGCAGAACATCTCATGTCAATGTTGTAAATCTACTTGGTTTTTGCTTTGAGGGTCCCAAGCAAGCTCTTATTTATGAATACATGCCTAATGGATCACTTGACAGTTATATATACTCGGATGATGCAACAACTCTTGGTTGGGAAAAGCTGTATGAAATAGCAATTGGCATAGCACGAGGTTTAGAGTATTTGCTGTAATATAAATGGTGCAAATTACATTAGAAGGTATTTCCCATAAAGTGTGTAATTAGATTAACTAATCGGAAATGATTTGAATTTCATTTAAATAAAGGACCATAGTGCATACGCTTTTGGTTTTTAAATGAAATGTCAAATAGCCATATCCGTGCAAGCCAAACCATGGAAATCAATTTATTATTAAATTGATTATGCGTTTGATTTTGGGCTATAGCTTGTATAAGCTTTTCCGAGCGGATCGTTTATAAACGATTGGATAATCGTTAGTAAATGATTGAGACGGAATTAAATTGAGTCGGCAAGTTTAATTGGCCAGATGCATGAATTAATTCGCACCCTTTTAGATATGATCTCAGCCATTAATTATGCACCTTTTAGTTTGCATCTACTGAGTGATTGAGGACCCCTTGATATACCTATCATTCTGATGGAGAGGGTTAGGAGTATAATTTCTCTCTGTCTCAAACTAAGGCACCATTTGAGAGAAACAGAGAGAGGAGAAGGGAGACGAGGTCAGGACCGATATCCCGTAGTTCACCATCAAGGCAAGGGAAGCAGTTCGGTTCTGTAGTGCTCTTCTCGGTATTGTTCTCTGCAGGAATTCTATTCCACCATTCACAAGAGAAAGCATGGCTGGAGGTAATCGATTGATCTTGGTTTATTCCGCATTCAAGGTCGTTAATTTGCTAACAGTTGGTATCAGAGCGGTTTAGCCTATGTCTGCTTGTTTTAGACTAAATTTCATAAAGGTTTTCGAAATTCAAGTCTTGTGAATGTTTGTAGATTAGTTCTGGTTGTTAATTTGTGATTGTTTAGTCTTAATTTCGTGATTAAGGAAGAGAACAAGGGGAAACCCTAAGTTCTGTCCAGAAACAGTTACTGTTCTGATTGACTGATTTCGTTGAGGCATATCTCACAATTCGCTTACTTGTTTTGAGTGAGGTTTTCGGCACTGGAAAGATCCTGGAGTCTACTTTCCATAGAGACCAATATCTTGGTAATCAAGTAAACGTACAGTGAGAATTTGAAGTCGAAATCAGAGGTTGTCAGTCTGTCTGTTTTCTGAAAATTCCGACCCTTCTGGGATGCGGGACGAATTTCTCTCACTCTGTAACTTGGATTGACATGAAATTTTACTGGGTTATAGTTCTTTCACATACCTTTCCAGAAAGTATTTATTTGTTTGAATCCGATAAAGGACGAGTGAGATATGATTTTCGCAATATGAGTTAGTCTGACAGTTTGTCAGAATCTGCCAGTGTTAGTCTGAATTCCGAGGGCTGTATATTTCGATATATGAACTTGTTTAGGACGAGATCTGATTTTCTGGAAAGATCTTTAAGTCTAGTTTCCAGAATGTCCAAGAACTCGCAAAACGGTTCACTATAGAGAAAGTTTTGGCCATTTTACCAGAGGGTGTTCAGATTATCAGAAATTTCTGGAATTTGACATTTTATGTTGTTATGACCCGGAACATGTTGTTATGGTCATGTTATGATCTATAATGTGTTGGGTGTTATCCAAAATGAAATTTACACGAAATTTAAGACATGACCAGTCTAATGATGATACTCCGTAGCCAACTAATGGTATTGATTATTTAACGATAGTCATACATATACAATCAGAAATTGTTATGGAATTGTGAGGTTTATTTCCATATTAACAAGTATTCTGAATTGTAATAAAGTTTTATGGATCAATCTAGATATATAGAATAACTAGTTAGCAATTTGCCAAAATATGAAATTTGTGTAGAAAAATGGTTGGCATTTTTCGTTGAAAATGAATAGTCAATACATAAAGGATAAATGCTATGTTTGTATAATACTATAGTAGTAAGTATTGATGTAGCCCACAGGTCATCATACTGCAAAGATACTCTATTAGTATTAGTACGATTTTTACAAGCATTGTATTGATTGGATGGACAAATTGGTTTTACTATACATATGGTATAGTAGCATATATTACACAAATTATATTTATAAAGGATATGGCGGAAATTGTGTGTATGATTACTATTCTATACTGTAATGACTAGATGATTTATGATCATGGTGAAGTTTGGCATTAATGTTATTTGGATTGGTAACAGATTGTTAATGGACCGATGCATGTTATAACGGGCCGTTATACAAGGATACAATCTGTGTTGAGGTCTATAATATGTTATTAACGGGCAATAAAGTTTACAACAGACCGTTTCATTTGGATTCAGATAATATTAAGTTATGTCTAGTGATTAATATATATTAAGTAAAATTGGAGAGTAGCCACAGCATCTTCAATTGTATTAAGGTATATATATTATATAGTGTATCTATAAATCACATTAGGAGTAAAAGACATAAATTGTGATAAAGTATATTAATGAAGTTAATATCGTCCCACAGGACTATTGACTGAAATTTGTATAATTTATTAGGATATAATAGTTAATTATAAATCTTAATCTACCCACAGGAATTAAGATTAGGCATATAGTTAACTAGTTATATCATAAAAGAATAAGAATCAAAACATGGTATTTAGCCCACAGGTAATACTATGTAGGAACTTGATTCATGAAGTGATAATGTTTTATTACATTTAGAATCAAAGTACAATATTTAGCCCACAGGTAATATTGTGCAGGAAATTGATTCGTAAGGTTATGCACTTAGTTTACATCTGGTAAATTGAGTATAAAGGCTAAGTCTCAATATAAAGTATAAGCATGTATCGGTTTTACTTTCATAAAGAATAGCAGATTTTCGTTTAGAATTGTTATATTCTAATGTTCCTAAGTTGAGGATAATATTTATAAGACCTGGGATGAGTTTGTTTCCTTCATTCATTCTAAAGACATTGATCTTGCTATCCGGAAGGATCAACCAAGAAAACAAATTTTGAGGATGAGCTTTTGAATATGGATTATTGTGCACAGTGGGAGCGGTTTAACCGCTTATAGGTACTGTTCATAAAGGACAAGCTCTTTCTATTATTTTGTGGTTTGGTTGAGAAGCATAACAATGTGTAGGTCTTAGTTAAGACATTAGATGAGTAATTTGTCTATTTGGATTAAACAATTGCAATGACACTCATCATGAGGTTAAAGTCCTTAGTCTTATTACCATTACGGTTGTGCGAAAGCGCATGATGAATGTAAAATGTAATTGCTCAACTAAAGAGACTAGAAATGTTAATTTCTAGAAGAATTATCAGATTAGTGGGAGCGATCAATTTAATGATCATACATGTATTCCCTCTAATGTATAATTGGATGATATTCTTTCAGGTTTTATGAATATTGACAATCCAATAACTGATATTCCATGTTGGCCAATGATACACTAATTGATCAAGTTGAATATTTATATTCAATGTTAAGATGATCTAATCATGTGATAAGGCCAGATATTTTCTAGTGATTATGTAGTTTATCTACATGACTCTTATTAAGGTATAAGCGTTGAGCATGGTCAAGTTACATTTTACAAGTTATTAATTGCAGCAAGTTTACATTCTTGTATAATGCTAAAAGGAATTGACTTATATAAGATGAATCAACTACATTGAGATATAATCTCTTGTATAAAGGAATGATTCACTTTATGTGATTTTGGCATTGGTAACTCATTTTGGTTCTGAGTTAAATTGGGTGGATAAGATGACTGCATTTGTAACGATATTCTAGAGGAGATGGTTGTATGAAAAACCATAAGGTTTCTTTCTCTAGTGGTAATAAGGATCTAGTGTGCAACCAAAGAAATTTCGTATAAGAATTAAAACAAGTATCCTACATATAGTATTTTGAGTTCTATGAGGTCATTTCTTCATGAGGTTTTGAAGAAAAATATCATGAACTGTTTTAAATACTAGAAGGTCAGTGGGAGTCAAGTTCTTTCTTGTTTTATATATGGATGATATTCTGATTGTGACTAAGGACATAAGATGGTTCTGTGAGGTAAAATAATTTCTTTCTAAAATATTGATATCAAGGATATGGGTGAAGTCTTGTTTGTTGTAGGCATACAAGATCCATAGAGATAGGAATCAAGGAGGTATTCTTGATTTATCTCAACAAGCATATATCAATAAGGAATTAGAAAGATTTCAGTTGAGAAAATTATATTTACCGATTTAAGTGTCTATTTAAAAGACAATTGATTCAGTTTGAATCAGCATCCTCAAATTAACTTAGGAAATGGATAAATGGTTTATATTCCATGGGCTTTGGTAATTGAAGCATAAAGTTTATTAAGGTTTATATAGACCTGAGGACATAGTTTGTGTCAATGGAATACTAAACCATTATAAAAGTAATCCAGGAAATAGACCACTAGCAAAGTGCTAAGAAAGTAATGAAATATCTTTAAGGTACTAAAGATAATTTGCTTATGTATCAATGAACTGACTAGTTTGAGATATTTAGGTATGAAGATCGGCTTAGTCGATTCTAGTAAATCGAATTATGGATATAGCTTAGCCAATAGGTCTGTGCATGAAGTGTCAAATAGGCACTTATTGCTATCTCAACTATAAAGTGGTGTTCATTGTTTGTTTTTGAGATTCTTCCCATGGTGGTTGAGGAGTTTTATTTCAGGACTTAGAATTATGGATTTTAAATCTAAGTCATTAAGGATTTTGTGTTAATAATTCTACTGCAGACTTTCTAACCATGAGTACTAGTGTAAAAGTCGAGTTAAGTGTTTCGACATTAAGTGTATGGCTTTGAAAGAACGCATCAAGGAGAATTTAGTGGTCATTACGGTATATTCACACAAAATCAATGCTGGTTGATCCTTTGAAGAAATGCACGCAATTAAGGAAATTCAAGGATCGTGTAGCGGATATAGGAGTTGGTCCTATTGTGAAATAAATGAATCGTACGATTGTGTGTCTAAAACTCTTCATATAAAGTTAATGTCATTCTTGTTGATTGTGCACAAGATATATTTGATTAATCATTAAGGTTGAGAATGACATTGTTAAGCTGACCTAGAATAAACGTCGGGTTTATTCATTAAGGTTATTTTATCAATCACATAAGGGTTAAATTAAAGTTGCACAGGTGCATTGAAATGCATGGAAAGTAATATTCGCACAAAGATGACTTACTGCCATGATTCGTGCATCTCTGTATATTTTATTTTGACATAAAGGTTGTAGATGCATTAAGGTTTCATAGGATGCTGAGATCAAGTGGGAGAATGTAATATAAATGGTGCAAATTACATTAGAAGGTATTTCCCATAAAGTGTGTAATTAGATTAACTAATCGGAAATGATTTGAATTTCATTTAAATAAAGGACCATAGTGCATACGCTTTTGGTTTTTAAATGAAATGTCAAATAGCCATATCCGTGCAAGCCAAACCATGGAAATCAATTTATTATTAAATTGATTATGCGTTTGATTTTGGGCTATAGCTTGTATAAGCTTTTCCGAGCGGATCGTTTATAAACGATTGGATAATCGTTAGTAAATGATTGAGACGGAATTAAATTGAGTCGGCAAGTTTAATTGGCCAGATGCATGAATTAATTCGCACCCTTTTAGATATGATCTCAGCCATTAATTATGCACCTTTTAGTTTGCATCTACTGAGTGATTGAGGACCCCTTTATATACCTATCATTCTGATGGAGAGGGTTAGGAGTATAATTTCTCTCTGTCTCAAACTAAGGCACCATTTGAGAGAAACAGAGAGAGGAGAAGGGAGACGAGGTCAGGACCGATATCCCGTAGTTCACCATCAAGGCAAGGGAAGCAGTTCGGTTCTGTAGTGCTCTTCTCGGTATTGTTCTCTGCAGGAATTCTATTCCACCATTCATAAGAGAAAGCATGGCTGGAGGTAATCGATTGATCTTGGTTTATTCCGCATTCAAGGTCGTTAATTTGCTAACATTTGCATCAAGGTTGTAATACACACATCGTTCATTTTGACATCAAACCTCAAAATATTTTATTAGATGAAGATTTTCGCCCAAAAATTGCTGATTTTGGTCTTGCAAAATTGTGCCCTCCAAAGGATAGCATTATTTCAATGGCTGAAATGAGAGGAACTATAGGTTTTATCGCCCCAGAAATTTTTTCCAGGAGTTTTGGGGTTGTTTCAACAAAATCAGATGTTTATAGCTATGGAATGATGTTGTTGGAGATCGTTGGTGGAGGAAGAAATGTAAAACCAAGTGTTGATAATTTAAGCCAAGAGTACTTTCCCCATTGGATTTACAATCGCCTTCTTGAAGGGGAAGAAATTCAAATTGGTGATGTAACCCCTGTTAGTGCAGAAATTGTACGGAAGATGGCATTGGTAGGTTTGTGGTGTATACAAACAACACCTCATAATAGGCCTTCAATGGGAAGAGTTGTGGAAATGTTGGAGAGAGATCTCCATGATTTGGAAATGCCGCCAAAACCTTACCTGGATTCTGCACCTGGTTTCATGTCGTTACCAGTAAGTCACGGTAGTTTTTACTTTTAACAAAAGCATTTAATTTTATCTAAAAATTTTATAAATTATAATCCGTATACGTTAATTCTGTTTGATGTGTTATTATATCACCTCAAATTGACGCATAGCATGAAATGGAAATTAATCTTAGATTAGTAGCTAATCCAATATACACTCAGAATTAGACTTTTGAATGGTGTCTTACAAAAGAATTAATTTAATCTTATGTTGCTTCTCTTTGTAAAAATGTAGATGGATTGTGCATGTACGACTAGTTCTCATACACAATACCCACCTATGTTGAGCCCGGAAAAGAGTGCCATCATACCAGTAGTTGTTGTAAACCCATGCTCAAGTGCTTCTTTATAATTTTTGTTTTTTTAAGTTATTTAGTGTATATAATTTGTTGGAAATTCTTCAAACTAATGTTGCTTGTAGAATTTGTTTATAATTATTATTAATTAAGAGCGACACACGATAAGGATTCAGATACATAGTGTATATAATATGACTAGTTCTCATACATGGTACTGTTTGACAAGCAAGTTGAATGGCTACGAATGAGATATTCAGAAGCTTTTTGTAAAATTGGCATAATCAAAATTTGTTTAAATTTCTTAATCTGTGTAGTTTTTGAGTCGGAATTTATATGAAATAAACGCAGCTTTCCATTTATAAACTTTTGCAGCTGTTAAGTTTTGTTTATTTTGTATACTGTCCGAGGAATGATGAGGTACCAGGGGTAAGGGTATTGGCTGAGATATTAATTAATGGGTGTTTGCATGGACTTGGCATTAGCTTCTTAAATCGATTAATTTTTGAAGTACTAAGCACTTCGCATATTATGATCTAATAACTAAAGTACCTCTGCACATTTCTCGTGCATATATCTGAATTATCTCCACATAGTCAAGAGACTTTTAATCTTTTAATTTCAGGAAAAGGAAATAATAAAACAAGAAAGTGCACCAAAACCTGCAATTTTGAGATGATCGTCTCACAACTATGATCACAGGCATTTAATGAAAATCTCAGTAAACTGGAAAACTCTCAGTATGGTAATTGAATGATCTATGCACTTGAAAGTTGAAATTAATCTTGTAGCACAATATTTCATTCTACATTATTGTATGATGTAGAAACAGGGGTAAAAAAAAAAAAAAAACATAGATTTATTTGTTGGTTTGAAATAATAAAGCTATAAAATTCTAAGAATGAGGTTATCATAACCAACATGGCCCCTGTACCTGTCTAACAGCTTCTCATATTATTTGTACATATTATTCAGATAATCCCAATTACGAGCAGTTTCTGCATCAACATGGTTACAAAGGCTGCTGTAGCACTACTACATGAACATAAGAGGGGGCCTTCATATCTATCCATTGACCATCTTAATGAATTCTTAACTGGTTTTCATAATTCTCAGCCTGAACAAATGCTTTTGTAGATCAATAGTTATGAGAATAAAAATTAAACAAAGGATAAAATTGTAATTTAGCAAAAAAGTACATTTGAATGTTAGATGTAACGGTAGGATATCTTGTCTATTTATAGCCCTTTCTTTGTAACCGTTAGAGATATACAATAATCAATAAACAAAAATACAATACTCATAAAATACATATTCTTTCATGGTATCAGAGCAGTAGCTCTATCCCCTCAGCTTTTCTGAGTAAATTGCAATAGAACCAAAGAAACAGCATGACAGGCTCCACTCGTACAACCACCGAGACCAACTGTAACATATAGGAAAATGCCAATCTAAATTTCAGTTTAATAACCAGATTAATTCCATTAATGATATTGGAATAAAGAAATAAATATTATGCAATCTAAGTTCATTAAAAACAAATTCTGGTTAATCTGAACTCTCGAATCATGAAACAAATTTCTTGATTTATTTGGACCGTCGCTTTTAAATGGACGATCGGATCATCAACACTCCGTATACAGCTCCAAAAAAAAAGGCATATACGTATACAGCTCCTCTCCCCTCTTCTTCGTATTTTCCTTTCTTGCGTTCGTACATAGGCTTTTAGAGAAGAAAAAGACAGAGCAAAAGAGAGAAAAAGCGAGAGAGAGAAAGAGAAAACAAAAAAGGAAGGAGAGAGTACGAGAAGCGACAAACGTCGAGGCGTCATGGAGAGAAACCCTAGGTTGCTTCGACGGAGACAAACCCTAGGTTGCGTCGATGGAGACAAACCCTAGGTTGCAGAAGCCATAAGATTTTTCTTTGGTAAGTTATTCAACCTTAGCAGCTACTTTTTGATTTTTCGAAAATTTTGATCTTTCTGATCTTTCGAAAATTTACCCTAGCTGGTAAGTTATTTTAGTAAGAGCCTCTGAAATTGTTTCCAGCACAGTATTTGCTCAAAACTTAGCACAGTACTTGGTATTTATGATTAATCATAATCATAAATTTTGCCACCACATAATCTCCTTATGATTCTGAGTAAATATTCAACCAATTTAAGTTGATTTGTTAATCTTATTTTGGTTAATCTTATTGCACACAGCACAGTATTTGCTCAAAACTTAGGCCAGACTATTGAAGTTAATGTGTAAAAAGATCTTTTCCCACCATCGATCATACCTGCCTTGCACCACATTGGCTAAAACTTCTTGGCTGGTCTGCTTGCAAAACTAGTAAGTAGTTAAGAATATCACAAGTGGTTAGTTTGTTTGGTACCATGAATTGCCTAAGCAAATAGAAGAGGACCTCCTAAGGTGAGTAGTGCTGACGAAGCAAGAAAATTAACAAATCAACTAATACCATTTTGTAATTTTTCCTTTTAGGTTTATTATTTGATTGAGAAATGAAAGCAATGGATGAGGGAAGTTGTTCCTCACCGAATGAGGTGTCATACATTTGCAAAAAATATAAATTTCCATGTGATGTGGCGGTATCTAGATCCGAAAGAAATCTGGGTCGAGAATTTTATGCATGCAATTGCGTTGAAGGTAATTATTTTCGTGCGTGGTGCGACAACGGTCAATCTCGAGGGGGCATCAAGAAGCAATCGAGGGGACATCAGCATCAAGAAGCAATTAAAGATAAGGAAAATTGTCATGATTATAAATTTATTTTGAAGGAAATAATCGCGGAATTTGCAATAGTCTTATATATTATTGTAATCTTGCTTTGTAATATGGTATCCTTTATGTGTGCGAATGACAATAATATAACTTTTTCATGTGCTGCTATTTAACTTTTTCATGTGCTGCTATCTGTTAGTTAATTGTGATGGCACTAATATTCAATTTCTGATTGTGTGAAAATCTTGTCATGTAAACATAAAAGGTCCAGTACTAGCAACTAGCAGATATAATGGGGATCAGTTTGATAGCTTGCAGTAGTTCCAATTAACTATTCATTGATCATAGGAAATGAGCCTAGTTGAATTTTCTTACTGAAATCAGTGTCACTTGTTATTCCTTTTTATAATTTTGCACTCTGCAGATTATTGCACATCTTAGCATTGAACCTCAAAATATTAGCAAGCAATATATAAATAGTTGGCCTTATAGGGATCTGCTTTGATTTTTGAAAGGATTCATTTGGAATGCATCTCGTCCCACTAATAGCAAATTAGCTTTAATAAACTCTTTCTTTAAAATGCAAAGCAAGTGCCATTTGATTACAAATGGTCCTATAAAAGCTGGTTGCAAATGCACAAACGCATAAATGAGTTACTCCAGTGATCACAAACGCATAATATAAATTGCACAATATAATTAAACAAAACCTATTCTTTCATATAACTCTTCTAAATACTACACTAGTAATTTAAATTGAGGCTTTCATTTTACAAAATATTGCCACAACACTATCTTTCTTCACAAAAAATTGCCAAAACGATCCACAACTTCTCTAATACTCTATAATTGTAATATTGCTGCAAAAAAACGAAATTATTAGTAATCGGCCCTCGAGTAATTATATCGTATGTAATTACCAATCTTTAGATATTTCAAAGCTCTTACCGTAAGTAATTGCACCATCTTGTTTGCTCTTATTTCCTTTGCCCTTTCTTACTCCAAAACCATTTCTTCCACCATAATCATACCAAACCGACCATGCTTCATCTAATGTTTGATATTTCATACCCAATCGAGGTACAAAATCATCTTCATGTTCCTCCATATCCTTCACGAAAATGACATAAGAAATTAGAAAATTGACAAAAAAAATCATGCATTGATTGGTTGGTGCCAAGGGGAATAAGAGCAGATAAGACATAGCTTGTTAATGTTGTCAATAGATGGTCTGGTATGATCATCTCAATTATCCAGAGAGAATTAAGTTTTGTTGTATTCAAGTCGTATTGTGTAGTTTCATGATGAAAAAGCAATTGGTACTGTACATGATACATCTGTACAATTTCATGCTATTTAGTTCCAAAGCTTCCATTTTGTGCAAGTTTTTCAAGGTACTCTCTGATGCTCCTTTCTAACTTACACTAAATTGCAAGTTCAAATTGAAATAATCACATTTCAGCATAATTTAAATGCTATCCATTTTTGCTGGTTAAATTTGCAAGTTTGATCAGAACATAGTTAAGGTCGAACAAAACCTAAATAGTGAACCTTCACTTAGTGTAACAGTCAAATGAGGTCTGACATGTACAATGGCGCCAGAAAGGGTTTCACGATAGTACGCACAGTAGTCAGTACTCTCTTCCCTTGGAGCAACTCTCCTCTTCAATTTCGTGCGCCAGAAAGGGTTTCGCGACGGGGCCAAAAATTTCGCAACGAAGAGAAAGGGATTTCGAAGGGTTTGCGCGCCAGAAAATATATCAATCCCCTCTTCTTCGAACGCAAGAGAGGGAAATACGAAGAAGAGGGGAGAGGAGCTGTATACGTATATGCCTTTTTATTTATTTATTTTTTTTGGAGCTGTATACGGAGTGTTGATGATCCGATCGTCCATTTAAAAGCGACGGCTATGATACGCAGACAACCAATGGTCGTTTTTATGCAGACGACCAGAGGATCCCGATTGATCTACCCCTTCCCGTTCTTATCTTCTTCCCCGTTCTCATCTTCTCTTCCTCGCTGGCCCAATCACCTTCGTTCTTGCTTGAGCTTATCGGCACTGATGGACGGCTACCGTGGGATCAACATCGAGTGTACCTCAAGAAAACTCTTGAGACCCTTCTCTCAGTCTCAACCTACCTAACAGTGGGACCCACGAGATTGATTTTTAGTTGGGTTTCTGAGGTGGCCATGGCTGATTGGAGCCTCCTGCACTACCTCTCTTCTCTTTACCTATAAATAGGTTAACCTTGTTGTTTCCTTCTCCCTTTGATGCACACAAAATATTTTCCCCTTTTTCCTTCTTAATTTCAGTCGAGGGTTGGTGATGGTGAAAGGGTAGAGGGAGGTAGGAACTAGGAAACCGAGATGAGTGTATTGGATGTGCCAATTTTTTTTTTAGTTCTTGTGATTCTGGCTCGAAACCATGGTCTTTTCTCCTTGGGTTGTTTTAATGACAAGGATGGTTGGATGCTGGAGTTAGGTAAGAAAGAGAAGCACGGGAAGAAAATAAGAAGTTGAGGTTGGCATTGATTGTTGGGCATTCTGGTTGCTTTAGGTAGTTTTCCAATTTCCAACTCCTTTTTACTTTCTTTGTTAAATCCGAATTGATGAGATAAAACAACATTAGATCGGTTTGCACAACTAAATACCATCCCTGTACCTGTTTGGATGTATAGATTGATGTCAGGAAGAGGTATAACCTTGGTACCAGTTGGTACATGACAAAAATCGGGTGCTGGTAAAGAAACCCTCGAATTCAGGGACCAGTTTGTAAATTTTTCTAAGGGTAGATATTCAAATTTCGGGGGCACTTGTCAAATACCAGTGGAAACTCAAGGGCTAAATGGAATAAGAACTTGTTTTATTGGATTCGAATCTGTTTAGCTGTGTGATAAAGGATTGCTTCCATTAGGGAAAATGAACATCTCTCTCTTTTCTCCTTTGTTTAGATCCGTTGGAAATTGATGGTTACTCTGTCTTTATAAACTAAATGAATAAATTATTGAATCATGATTGTTATACTGATTGGATACTTATAAGATGATACAAATCACTAAAAGTATAATAAGCTAATGTGTTATTCATTTACTGGGACGTTATTCTTTTCCAAGCTAAACATGAATGAATTAAAATTAAGTTAATTGCTTTGTGAAAGCATGATACTTGACAATTAATCAAGGAGGTCATTTAAGTAGACGACATGCAGTTTATAAATGCATGAAAGTGTTGAAGTGTTTTAATTGTCTAATTATCCTAGATGAACAATTGAAATTGTGAAAGACAAACTAAAACTAACTTAATTTATTTAGTGATAACGCTAAACAATTGTTAGTTTATACAATACCTTATACAAAGTTATCAAGACTGATATTAATTGGAGTTGGATTTGGAAAATAAAATAAAGTAAAATATCCTTAATTCTAAAATACAAATAATCAAGATATGTTGGTTTGCACTTGAATAATAATTTATCAAGATAACGTCTAATATAAACAATTATGACATCAACATTTCAGAGCTTAATATAATTAGTAGCTAGTTGTTCATATTTCTGACATAAAGATATGAGTAAGTGACATTTAAGTAATTTTTAAGAATAAAGAATATAAAAAAATTAATAATAAAAATGGTGACGTTTCAATGTTCCAAACTTAGTTAATAATTGTTAGCTATGTATGAAATAATTAAACAATCGAATGAATAATATAATAGAATAAATGAATAGTAAATCAACGAACATTTTAATCTTAAATAAACTTTAATTAAATGTAGGAATTATATAACTTAAATAGAATCTCATCATAACCTAATGACTAGAAAGTCAAAACCAATTATCAAGATAATTAAATCAAATACTTAATAATATATTTTAAAACAAAGTCTCCTCAATTAGGAATCCGAATATAATCATTCAAATCCCAACCAGTCTAGTTAACCTAGACAGTCAATATGGTAATTCCATAACCATTTAGCAATATGTTATTTAGGTTACTTTAAGTATTTAACGGTTAGTAAGAAATTCACCCATTTTATTAGGAAATTGAACTAGAATCAATTGACACGAGACTATCAAGCCTAAAAGATCATCAAGCAAGAGAACCCGAGTAGGTGATGGTCAAGCACTCGAACCATCATAGGATATCGAGGAGCTACGCTTATGCTTGCGATCAGGTGCAGATTTACGTTAGATTTTTGTTAAAATTTAAGTAATTAATAAAATATGTTTTTATTCATATGCATATTGTAAATCCGTTTGCCTGCATGACCGTATTGAAGCATTTTTAAAGCATAGCGCCCAAATATTGATAAAACTGCATTTTCAGATGCATGTTCTCCGTTTGAGAAATTTGAAGAAATACAGTCAGATATTTGGATATGCCATTGTGATTGATAAATCTGACTCATGAATGATCTGACTAAAATGGTTTACTAGAATATGCCATGACATGCCTGACATGATATGTATGTCCCTAGTCAAGAGTTACATCTCTCATGCCGGCCAGGTAAGGGAAAGATCCCTCATGTCACCTGGTCAAGAGATGTAATCTCTCATGCCGGCTAGGTAAAGGAAAGATCTTGTATGATTTTGTATCACTCTCTGGAGTCGATTGGCCCCCGGCTTCGGCCAGTTCGATAGCGCTATGCGGATATGGAATTCCCTCATGCCACTTGGTCAAGGGATAAGTCCCTCATGCCGGCCAGATAAGGGAAAGGTCTCCTTATGTGCCCATCCGGATGGGAAAGGGACTTGAGTGATTATGATTATGGAATTATGTGAATGATATGTGATTTGTTCAGACTCATGCTATGCTCAGCCTGTAATGCTCGGACCATGACACGCTCAGTTTCCTGTCACGCTTAGACATGTGTTGTCTGTGACGGAATTCGTGCCACGTGTTCAGTTCCAGCATGTACATGACTTTTGTCATAGTCAGATTTGTGCTTTGTCCAGTTTTGATTATAATCGTATGCTAGATGTCATTTGCAATTGATTTCGTTAAAAATGAGATATGCATGTTATATTTTATATTAAATGAAGATATTGTTTCAGCATGTTCCATTTTAGAAATAAATTTTTATTACGGCTAATATTTCTAGAACTTGGATTTTAGACTAAATCCACGTACTGGAACTAAAATCCGCACTGACAATTAAATTCTCAATCCATGCTTTTGCATGTTTTTCCACATTGGTTGTGGGTTCCAGGTTGCAGAGACGGGCTCAATCAAGTCAAGCGAAGATTAAGCCAAAAATATATTGCCATGATGACTCAATGAGTCTTAGAGACCTAGCCTGGTAAATCATGGTAAGTTGGAATTTAAACCTTGTAATTGGTAGGAAACGTCTTGCGGGTACATAGAGATTGTGTATTCGCGGCGGGATTGTCACATCCTATGTGTCGGGATGTGACACCAACCCTCCATGGAGTAGTCTTCAAGGTGTTGATACTAGCACTGTCAAACTCACTACCATTCTTCTCAATGGTCAGAATTTTCAACAGTGGGTTCATGCCATAACCATTGCACTTGAAGGAAAGGGGTTACTGGAATTCATCACAGGGAAATTCCAAAAACCAGCAGAGTATAAATAATGGAGAAAACTCGACTGTCAGTTCCTTCACCCTCATCTCCGACCTAAGTGGTGGAAAAGAGAAGGTGGACGAAAAAATTGGTGCGGCGGAGAATTCGAAAAAGAAGGAGAGGAGAGGGTTTGGAGCTGTGCGCTACGGAGAAACGAAGGGATTAAAATCCCTCGTAGCGGATCTGTCGCGGAGGCTGGATCCGCTTCGAATCCGAATCCGAATCCGAGCCAAGCCGATTTGGGCTCCCTGCTGGCCCAGTTAACAGAGCTCCTCAGGCCCAAAAATCTTCAGGGTTTTTTAATTTCGTTAGGCCCAAACATTTAAATGGTGTTGAGATTGACTCAAACCAGAATAACGATGAACCAAAACTGAGCCAGACCTCTATTATACCAAATAAAAAATTGACCTCTTAAATAAACTAATATATACTTTTCTTGGCCATCATGATCATGAAGAATTAGATAATACTTGGATTTTAGATTCCGGTGCAACCAATCATATGACTGGGAATAGAAATTTGTTATTTGACCACTATGTCTTAGAAAATAAAGACTATGTAATTGTATCTTATGGCAACAAAATGAAGATTTGTGGATATGGTTCAATCAAGCTTTCTCCTAAAGAAATTAGAAATGTTTTTTATGTAGAAAATTGTACTTCAAACTTATTATCTATTTCAAAACTTGCTCTTGAACTAGATTGCGAAATTATTTTTTCACCCAACAGAGTTTTTTTCCAGTATTTGAAATACATGAAGAAGATTGGTGAAGGGTCTTTGTATAATGGGATCTATTTTTTGAAAGAAAAGAAACTTAATTTCTATACAAAAGCTGAAGATTTTGGACGGCTTTGGCACAAGAAAATAGGGCATCCTTCCGATAAAGTCTTGAAGCATGTTTTTGATTTTCCAAATTTAAATTGTAGTAATTGTGATGTTTGTAAATTAGCAAAGCAAACTAGATTACCTTTTCATGCTTCAAATTCAAAGAGTGAAAATTGTTTCGACCTTGTCCATTCCGATGTGTGGGGACCCACTCCCGTTGATTCCTTTAATGGTTTTAAATATTTTGTTATTTTTATAGATGACTTCTCTAGGGTTACTTGGCTTTACCTTTTGAAAAATAAAAGTGAAGTTTTCTCAAAATTTCAATCCTTCTCTAATATGGTTGAAACTCAATTTAACACTAGAATCAAGACTCTTCGAACCGATAACGGGACGGAGTATGTGAATCATAATTTAAAAAAAAATTTAAGAGAAAAAGGAATTTTACACCAAACAACTTGTATTTATACTCCTCAACAAAATGGAATTTTCGAAAGAAAAAATCGCCATCTTCTTGAAGTAACTAGAGCTCTTCTTTTTCAAAATAATGTTCCCAAGATGTTTTGGTCGGATGCCGTTCTCACCGCCACGTATTTAATAAATAGACTCCCTAGTATTATTTTAGATTTTAAAAGCCCTTTAGAAGTTTTATATAAAAGAAAGTTCGACCTTAATCATTTACGTGTTTTTTGTTGTACTTGTTATATTCATGAAAATAAGCTAGACAAACTAGATTATACTTCTATTAAGACAATCTTTCTTGGTTATTCTTCTCAAAAAAAGATTATAATGTTATGATCCTAAAGAAAAAAAAATTTATATATCTAGAGATGTTGTCTTTTTTGAAAATGAACCTTTCTTTAAAGAAAATAATAATAAGCTTGATGATCATATTTCCGCAAGTGAATTTGTTTTACCTATCATTTCTAATCCGATTAGTGAGAAAGAGATTGTAGTTCATGATCAAGAAGGGGAACATGAAGATGAGAATGGAAATGAAATTGATGATATTACCCAAAACGAGGTCGAGGAAGAAGATACAAGATCGGATGAAGAAAGGCCGTTGAGAAGATCCACACGCTCTACTCAACCACCAACAAGGTTACGAGATTTCATAACATATGAGGTTCAATATCCCATACAAAATTTTATTTCTTATGATAACATAACCAATAATGATCGTGCGTTTGTAAGTGCAATATCCCAAAATGAAGAATTAAAAAATTTTGAAGAAGCCATAAACCAACCGGTATGGTGCAAGGCCATGAGGGAAGAACTTCAAGACTTAGAAAAAAATAATACTTGGACAATAGTACCATTGCCCAAAAATAAAAAATCCGTTGGATGCAAATGGGTTTATAAAATCAAATACAATAGTGATGGTACTATAGAACGGTATAAAGTTAGATTGGTCGCCAAAGGCTATACCCAAGCCTATGGTATTGATTACCAAGAGACCTTTGCTCCCGTAGCAAAAATGAATACCGTTAGAATTTTACATTCGGTAGCGGTGAATAACGGTTGGAAATTATATCAAATGGATGTGAAAAATATGTTTCTTCAAGTAACACTTGAAGAGGAGGTGTACATGACCCTTCCACCGGGTCATGTAAAAAAAATACTAATCTTGTTTGTAGTTTGAGAAAATCCATTTATGGACTTAAACAATCTCCGAGAGCTTGGTATGAAAAAATTGTCTCATTTTTTAATTCTTGTGGTTTTAAAGTAAGCCATTCCGATACATCATTATTTTCAAAACATGAAAATAATGACACCACCATTGTCCTTGAATATGTTGATGACATAATTGTTACCGGCAATAATTTAGAGAAAATTAATTGTGTTAAAAAACAATTAAGGGACAAATTTGAAATTAAGGACCTTGGCATACTAAAATATTTTTTAGGCATTGAGATAGCACACTCCACCAAAGGTTTATTTATTTGTCAAAGAAAATATACTTTAGATTTTTTAAAAGAAATCGGTAAATTAGGATCAAAACCGGCCTCTACTCTAATTGATAATATACCAAACTAAATTCCGAAGATGGTGAACCATTGAAAAATGTAAACCAATTTCAACGGCTTGTAGGTAAATTAATTTACCTAACCGTAACTAGGCCGGACATATCTTATGTCGTTAGCCAAGTGAGTAAATTTATGCATGCCCCAAGAAAACCACACTTGGATGCTATCAATTTTGAGATATCTTAAGAAATCACCCGGGAAGGGTATATGGTTGAAAAATAATAAATCTAATGATATGTGTGGCTATTCCGATGCAGACTAGGCCGGGAGTTTTAATAGAAAATCGACAATCGGCTATTGCACGTTTGTAGAAACAAAATGTCATGGCGCGATCAAGTGCAGAAGCGGAGTATCGAGCCATGGCATCCACCGCATGTGAGATTACTTGGATCAAACAAGTACTTAAAGACATGCATGTTCCAATACATAAGCCAATGAAGATGTTTTGCGATAACAACTCGGCACGACATATCGTTTCAAATCCGGTGTTTCATGAAAAAACTAAGTACATTGAAGTCGATTGTCATTACATAAGGGAAAAAGTTCAAGCAAAAGAAATTGAGACTCCTTATGTAAAAAGTGAAGACCAATTGACTGACATTTTCACCAAGGGACTCATTCCAAAAGTTTTTAAAGATTTAGTTAGCAAGCTAGGATTAATAGATCTATATAACCCTAGCTTGAGGGGGAGTGTTGAGAATAAAAATTAATCAAAGAGTAAAATTGTAATTTAGCAAAAAAATACATTTGAACGTTAGATGTAACGGTAGGATAGCTTGTCTATTTATATCCCTTCCATTGTAACCGTTAGAGATATACAATAATCAATATATAAAAATACAATACTCATAAAATACATATTCTTTCAAATAGGCTAACATCAGGCTGATCTAAATATATGCAGGGTGTGCAAGACTCCATTCGGGCACACCCATCAAAACGGTAGATGCAAAGTGACATAATGCATGCTCGGCCTGATAATCAACCAATGTTATCAGACGAGACATGCATGAAATGATATTTTACAAAGTGAACACTGAAGAGGCAAGAGGAGCACAATCTAATGCCCTTTTCAACATGGACAACCTGAAAAAATAAATAAGAAAATTAGTTCCAAGTTTTATGAGTCGATGCCTTGCAAACATCCCTTTTCTCCTTAGAACTCCTGACAATCAACAGGGATGTTTTGCAAACATGTACCTTTTCTCCTTAGAACTCCTGACAATCAACGAAACTGGGGATGATGACAAACCGAAATGGACTTTCTAGGTTCCACGGATTAGGGTTTGGTTGGTGAAGATATTGCGATGAAGGTCAGCTTGCAAATAATCAAAAATAAAATTTGTCTAAGAAAAAGAAGAAGTGGGGTTTTGAGTTTTGACCAACCTTTACCAGCGAGTTGCAAGTCTCAGCGACTCTCTAATTTTTTGAGCAAGTCACAAGATTTTGTGATTTTTCGAAAAAATAAAATAGTGTCTGAACTCAGCGTATATTCCATACAATCAATGAATTGTGGTCCCACTTTTTCAATGCGACAAAGCGGGACAAATCAGTTCTGAATCTGATGGACCGAAACCCGATCCGATCCGATAGTATGGACCGATATCCGAAAACCAGGCTGAACGCAGGAAAAATGTTTGACTCTGCGTTCAAACCCCGTCTGAACGCTGGAAAAACCTCTGCGTTCAGCCCTCGGTGTTCACTGTTCAGCGTTCAACTATTGTCGGCTTTTGCGGGCTTTATATTGGAGCTATTCCGGGTTTTTCTGATCCTGTTCCTTGTAAATTGTGATACGTGCTATTGTGGGCTATTGCGCGTAACTCTCGCGTGCCTCTTTGTGAGGAGAGTCGTCACTCCACACTCCACAGACCACAGTCCACAATCAATTATGTCGACAATTCTAAAATAAAAGTGTATGCTTAAAATTTAAATTCTGACATTGTAGGTATGAAGTATATATCATTTCTATACAAAATTATGAAATCTAATCTACTTCACCCTTCATCAAGTTATTTTCGTTTTTTCAACATTTTGAAATTAACAATCTGTTGGCTATCGCCAACCTTCAAAAAATAAAATAAAATAATATTCCATGATCGATAATCAAAGAACATTTAAATTGCATAAATAATTTGATTTTTGGTTAGAGAAATGTTTAATTATATATGTATACTTTTACATTTCAATTATTAACATTATTTTTAACCTTATTGAAAAATTATTATTAATATGGTCAAAATAATCATTTATTGATCGCTTCAAAATTAAATACACAAAAATCTTTAAGTTAAGACAAATAGAACTTTAGGAAGAAGAAAGAATTGAAAAAAAAAAGAGAAAAAAATTCCTTGCCGATTCATATTCTATGAACTAGTCCCACATGAGCCAATGGACTTGACACTTGTACCCAGTCTCAGTGTGACAACGCTTCATTATGTTGCTTGTCTATCGTTTTCATCTCCTAATTGTATATGTGGCCAACGACTTCAAATGCAAGGCTGAGCTGTTAGTGCATATACTGTAATAGATGTGAACTATTCAATAGTCACTCTGCTCCTCTTATGCAGATTCAAGATTCACCTCTTGTCTATAATGCCAGAGACCGAGAAAAAGGAAGGGGCAATGGCTACTAGAACAAAAGGCAGTACAACAGAGACAATGGAAACATCTAATATATACTGTTAAATTCTACTATTTCAAGACTATTGTGGCTCTTCTACTATGGCTTGGTGCTGTTCCCTTCAATGCGGCTCTTCTACTGCTCTCGTTTTTTTTCCTTCCCTTCTGACCTAGCTGTGTTGTATGTACATTGTTTTTCTATTGTCGGTTTTCCCCTGGATTGATTTGATTTGCCTTGTGGTTTACTGCTTCTCCTTCTGGTTTTGTAGGGTTCTTGGTGTGTTCGCGATGCTTTTTATTATGCTTACGATGGTTTCTGCTGATGATAAGAGCAGTTTTGGAAGAAAGCTGTGAAGGTTTTGTGATAAATGTTTCATGTACTTCATCAGTTATAGCTCATGTTTAGTACTGTACCTGTGAGGTCTGGTACCATTAAGTAGTGGACACTTTTGGAGAAAACTGTTTTGGTACCATTTATTATTTTCGTTCGCTGATTAAAAGGGAAATTATTGCTGTAGTGTTGGTCAAAATTAATTTTTGCATAGCAAAGATGTAACTATTGGATCAAGCTGCAATTTAATATTTTTTTTATTATGTTCATATGCAAATATGCATTCAATTATTTTCCAATTACGCTGCATTTTGAGGATATAAAGGCTTTTGACCCAGAACAAGCTTATGGTTAGTGGCTACTTGTTCTTTAATCAAATTTCAGTTTTCCCTGTCAGCATGGAAAAATTTTAGTGAATTTTAATTTCTAACCTCCTAAAGCTCTAATTTTATACGTTCTTGGCTGTACCATTTGAGCCGCACTCAGTTTTACCGATTGGAATTTGTGTGCTATCTGATCGCACGGGCTTCATGCCTCTGCCTAAAACCAACCGTGGCCCTTGCTAGTGGCCCTGTAAGGTTCCAAATACTCTTTTAATTTATCTATAAATTGTTGATTTGACTTTCCATTTCTGTAATGTAAAACTTTTAAATGTTTAAAGTCCGTCTCCAGGAGGATTTTGCCTTTTACTCTATTGTCATCATGTAATATGCAACGCTCATCCACATGTGCCTGTTAATTATTATTTTTTTTTGGTAATTAAGTAATTTGATGTTTAACTTTGATTTTTTTCAAAACATCTTTGAACTTTTCGTGTTGTGCATCACTAGTAATTATGTATGATTATAAATATCATTCTTTGATTTCTATCACTATCTTTTGATTTGGTATAGCTGGCCTGAATCTTCTGGAATGCATATTGAAAGTACATGGAGAAAAAAATAAACTTGGTCAAATTATTAATTGCTTATGCACTCTGGTGCATCTTTGCCATTAACTTAACTTTTAAGTTAAGGTCCAAAATTGGTTCTGGTCATGTATGATGAAATCAATTTCCGAAAAAAAAAAATGCCCCTATTCGCTGCGTTAGTCTTACCGACCATGTAGACTCTTGGGTTCGGACGTTCACTCGAGTGAGCATAGCATATGGTTGGGTCTAGAAGTTGTAATTGGCAAAGAGCCTTTGATATTTTTACACGAGAACGGCCTTTTTTTCATTGTAAATTGTGTGGCTGAGGAATTTCATCGAACAAGTTGCGGGCAATGCACTTAGTGCCAGAATAAGGTACAAGGAATTTCATCACATTCATTACGGTGTGCTGGCTGAACTGGTAGTGAATGTGATTCCTTCTTTAGTCCTTTAGACGATGGATCCTTCTATAGGCACTTGGTTAATGGGGATCCTGTGTTTTGTGATATGGAGAGAACGATGCAACAGACTCTTCGCTGAATCTTTACAGCCAAACAACTCTCTGGTACTTCAAGTCTTCACCGAATGGGAGGCACTACACTCATTTTCTGACAGCATATCGGACTCCTAATTTCTTTGATTTGTTTTATTTCCTTTGTTTTTATTTTTTGTGTTCTTTCCTTTTATCTACTTTACTTGTTTAGCCGCTGGCTAAATTTTGTACATTATCTTATTTTAATAAAAAGGTGGGGACGCCGATCCCCATTTTTTCCTAAAAAAAAAAAAAAAAATGTCCCATAGTAAGTGTTTGTAGAGCTGTAGAAAATAGATGCCCAAGAAGGCATTATGGCAAGATTATGAAAACTTTGTAATTGTTGCTGCCAGATCACAGATTCAGGTTTCTATTGTCGGCTCACGATAATTGATTTTTAGCGTAACAAAGATTTCTAATTTTCTAGTTAAGGGATTTCTAAGAAAGCTGGAGGAAGTTGACGGCCCACAATTTATTAAGAGGGGTTTTAAACAAGTGATATCTTTTCTCCATTTATAAGTTAGTTAGGTTCCTCTTATTACGACTCTACAAGTCTACAGGAACAGGAACACTACTAATTTGCATTTTCATGAAGCCACGCAAATGAAACATTACCCCGACGGCCGACCACAGTGTTTAAAAAACCGTACCGGACCGGCCGGTTCAACCGGCTTTACTGTGAACCGGACCCTGATCCGGTAGGTTTATCCCATAAAACCGGAGTTTTAACGAACCGGATAAAAACCGTTTAAACCGAAAAACCGATAATTAAACCAACTGGTTTATTATTTTGAATCAGAAAAAAACAAGTTAAATTGAAAAACCTTACAAAATTTGTAACCACTAGACCACAAGATTCTTTCGATATAAATGAACCTTTATTTATTATTATAATCAGTTTGTAAATCGATAAAACCGGTAAACCTCGATAAACTTCATACCGGCACCCTCACCGGTTTGAGTGCTGATACGATATTTAAAACACTTGCCGACCATGAGATGGCCCGGCAATACGATTAAATGGCAGATAATCCGCAGGACAAATGGACCAGACCTAACGAAACATTGAACTAGGGGACTTAGACATTTAGATTATTTATAATTTACCAAAATAATATGAGATGGGCTAAAATCAGTCACGACTAACAGATGCAACCGTCAGTTACGATCAAATTTCAATTTTCGAGATTCTAACAGTCAATCCGAACCGTTCAATTTATTCTCCATATTAAAATCTCATTGGAGACCAAATTTTACATTTTTCTGAAATTTTTTAGTATTTGTTTGATAGTTTACAAAATTCTTAATCTATACAATTCTAGACCCTTCAATAACTATGATTTTTAAAAATCTAAAAAAAAGTAAACAAAATTAGAAAAATGTAAAATTTGGTATCCAATGAGATTTCAATATGGAGAACACATTTAACGTTCGGATCGACTGTTAGAATCTCAAAAATTGAGATTTGATCGTAGCTGACGGTTGCATCCGTCAGTTATGGCTGATTTTAGCCCATCTCAAATAATATTGATGAGCACTAAGCTAGTAGAACTTAGGTGGATGTATTATCATTATTAATTTTTATTACTTAAAAATTAGATATGTTGTTTGTTGAACTTTTAATAATTATAATAAATTATTCTTAATTAGGCACTTCTACCTATATTTGTTAATTTCACATTTTACATCTTATTTATTAATTCCATTTGTTTGGTATATTTTTTTATACCAAACATAATATATAAATTTGGACGAAGTACAATGGTTTAACTGCTTACTCCTTATTAAGCTACTCGTAACTCGTCGAGTTACTTCTGACCAAGCATGGCTAAAAGTTAAAGACGTCAACACTCTCACACTTTAAGGGTCTGCTCCAGAAAGAGGTATTTTGGACTAAGGAAAGGAAGAGGAAGTAAAGAGAGAGGAAGGAAGCGTATGAAAATGAAGATAACTTGCTCCAGAATTTGAAATGCATGTATAAGATTAATGATAGTAACATTCTCTTTAATTTAACTTGGCAGCCGCTGCCTGGCATCTCTAAAAACCCATTCTCTTTAATTCATAGAAGGACAATATTACCCTTCTATTTGAATTGGGACTGAATTTTGTGAGTTAAAAGACAAGGTCATTTTTGGTAAAAAAATTGATGGTTGGTTTTCTTTGTTACACTCCAATTTTGGAGATAACCATCATTCTCTTAAAATGAGGTTCTAAGAAAACTTAGTTTCCTTCCGTTTTTTTTTTTTTTTTGTTCACCCAAAATTACAATGAGAACAAGGTATTGAGCTTCTCCTTCTTTTTCTTAGCCTAGGTTTACTCCTTCTGGAGCACACCCTAAATGTGCATCCGCGGTACGCTTCCATCAGTTCCATGCATTTTGACGGCATTGGAATATTGGATGAAATATAAGAAAAATAATAGGTAATAGTCAATTGCGAATCGGTTGAGTAGGAATAGAGACTAGAGAGATGAATATTGCAATTAATGTCAAGGACTGTTGACCAGTGACCACTGACCAGTACGGATAATTTTGGAGGCAAGGTAGGTATGTAAATGCATTATGCATGCGTGTCACCATTTTTTAATTGCTAATTATTAATTCCCAATTTACCTTTTTTCAAAGTACTCTTAAAGACCGCAATTATTAAATTTCTTATTAAAACTCACGTTGACAAATGCAACGATTAAATAATTAAATTTTTTTTCCCAAGAAACCAGAAAAAGCCGGTTGCCTTCCGACACGCCAAAAATAAGAAAATATTAATTATGCGTATATTAATTATTGGCTAAAATGGCTGGGAAATTTTCTGCGTATCTAACACACCAGCTTCAATGGATTCCAGCTCATAGGGTGCCTGAGCAAGACTGTATCCAAGCTAATTTGATGTTACAGTTAGATTGTAATGCCTGTCTTTTCGCAATTTCTGTTTGTGATAACTGATAAGTGTTGTAGATGCACTTGTTTGCCTGTTTGGACAACCTTAATTAGTACATGTTTTTATTTTCTCATCTTTTATGTAGAATATACTCCTAGAAAGTACTCTACAGAAATGACCTTCTAGTTTTTTTTTAAAAAAAAACAAAGAAAAATCGGATATAAACCCCTCAAATCTTTTGTATTTGGAGATAAACCCCTCAAATCTTGAAAATCAGACATAACCCCTCTAATCTTTTTTTTCTGAGGATATAAGCCCTTGTTATCAATTTTAAACTTAATTTAAATAAAATTTTTAAAACTTCTGACCAATTTTCTCTAGCTTGCCCCGTCCTCTTCATTTTGCTGCCATACTTTCCATCTTCCCATTGCGTTTATGGAGAAAAAAAATATGATTATTTCCAAATCGCAAAATTACTTACTCCCCATTGTCTCTCTCTCTCCCTTCCCATCTCCATATCTCCACGAAGTAATTATGGTACTATTAGAATTTGGAAGATAATAATTAGTAAAATTGTTGGAGTGCTTCAAAATTTAATTAAATGAAGACCAAAATCTTATGTCTGCAATTATTAAGAGTGAGAAGGAATGTTTTTTCATTGTGCTATATCACAATTCACAACTATCTGAAGTGCTGGATAAGCACACATAAGCAATAATGTATACTTTATGAAGTATCAGGGAAAATATCGTTATTTTTTTTTGGTGATAAACACAAATAGGTACATGAAAGTCTGGGCAAAAACATGAAGAGCTGCGCAACCCAGGGGTATAATGGTCCGAGATTTTAGAAATTATTATTTTTTACTTAAATACGATTAAAATAAATCAAAAGAGTTTATATTTTTATACTTAGTAAACAAGATTAGAAGGGGTTATATCCAATTTTGAAGATTTGAGGGGTTAGTTTCCAATTGAAGAAGCTTTGAGGGGGTTATATCTGATTTTGCCTTAAAAAAATAATAATATATCCCAACTGTAAGCTAAATTCAATTTTAGAATCAATCAAGACATGGTCGTATACGCTAGCAAGATGAAAATTTTAGGGCTAAAAGCAGTCTTAACTTTCCTGCATGTAGTTGAATAGTAATTTCTAGAAATGATCAAGTCTATCAAATATCACCAACGTTAATCCTTAGTTATTGTAATAATTTAGTCTAATATAATACCTACTTTTCATTATCAGTGAATACATAAATTTAAAGAAGTGTTCATCAAAATTGAAATTATTCAATTACAATATGTCAAAGTTATAATTTTAGGTTTACATTTTTTTTAAAATATATATTTAAGTATTAATAAATTAACATTATTTTTGAAATATGGTAGACTACAACACATCGCAAAAATAATTTAAAAAAAATGTACTTCACACTCATCCGAGTTTCAAATGATCGATTTGAATGTTTTAGTTTCGTATTCACATTGAAATTGTGTTAGAAACCAAAATTTATGTTTAAGCTTTTTGTACTATTTTTTTATTAAAAAATTACGGACCTTCTAATTCCAAAATTACCACTAAGAGGTAAGAGCCCACATCTTCTGAAAGGCATAAAAGTGAAACATTGACTTTGCAAACCCACATGCTTTGGGGTGGAATGAACAAAACTTCTTATCAAAAAAAAAAAAAAAAAAAAAGAAGAAGAAGAAAGAAAGAAAGAACAAAACTCATAGTCATACCATACGACATATATACGTACTGCTAATTAATGAAAAAAGTGTGTTGACTGACCAGGGACTTTTATTAAACTTTTTTTTTTCCTTACTGAGGAGCCTGGGGTTTTGCATTATTGCTATCTTGTCAGAAATAATTTTGGTTCCATTGCATGCAAACTTGCAGGACCATATATGGGCAGTCTAAATGAAAATTCCTACATAAAAAGATCATAAAGTCCGTATATTCTAAAGTTGACAGATTGGATTGAGAACGAGAAATACATCATCGATATGACAGCATCATGCCATCTTATTATTGTCAATTTATAGTAACGAAATTAATTTTTAGAACTTGTTGGTCGAGTGACAAAGAGTAATATATACATCTTAAGTGAAAGGTTACAAGCACATGCCCCCTGCTGCCTCCTCGGTGTCCGATGTGATTTTCACTTTCAGATCTTCCCTACCTGTGGGAGATTGTTCTAGAGATCTTTCCTTTCTTTTTACGGCTTTGCATATAATCTGACGAGCAAGAAATGCAATGATTTTCAGAGATGAGACAAGAACACCTTTGGTCTTGGCTGGGATTGCAGCAAGTGAGGCGAAACTGATTTTTAAAAATGCTTAACACAAGAATGTCAAGGCTTTTTACAGCTGTGCTGATTTTCTTTTTGGCTAGTTGGTTTGTGTAATTCTGGTTTTTTTTTTCCTTTTCCTTAGCAGCCGCTGCTAAGTTGTCTAAAAAAAAGTGAAAGGTTACAAGTTCAAAATCTGAATGGGATCTTTTATGGATATTTAATTTAAAAAAAAATTGAAAGTTTCGATCCAATTTATCTTAAAAAAATTAATAATAATAATAATGATGATGATGATGATGAAATTATTCTATATATTTTGAACAAAATTAATATTTTAACTACTGCTGGATTAAACTTGTGCATGGTTCAAAACTTCATACAAATTGACTTAAAAAACACACAAACAATCGATCGATAGAAGTGATGCAAATTGCTGACAAGTGGGCTGAAAATATTAGCTAGGCTGTCAATGCTGTCATTGTTAAAATGTTAAGGTCCTGGACTCCGGGTCGCCCGGGGAGCTCTTTTTATATTTATTTAAGGATCGGGGTATCTCTCATATCTCTTTATTATGGGTTAATTTTTGTCGTACTGGGTAATAGAAAGCTGTAGTCAACTAACCATTAGATTTAATTACGTGCATTCTACAATATATATTTCCTTTATGAACAAATTATTATTATTAATTATATGGGGGGGGGGGAGGGGTTTCAAAGTTCAATGACCAAATTGGACAAAGCAAATTTTATTAATGTCAAAAAATTCAATTTAGGTGACAATAATGTTCTTAAAACAAAATTTAGGTAAAGCACACGATACTATCTCAGCGATGTAGTATAAATGATTAAAAAGTTAAAATACTATCTATAAATGATTAAAAAAACTATATTTTTGTTAGCGTCAGTTACAATTTCAAAAAAAAAAAAATTCGTAACTGCAAAAGTCCAGAACTATAAAAATGAAAGAATCTCATATAAATGAAAAACTAAATTATATCATTTTCTTAAAAAAAAATATTAATAACATATAAATGGACAATTTTAGATGAACAATTGGTGGTGACACAAAACATTTCCAATAGAAAGAAGGAAACAGTTTGTGATTATTAATATGGTAACGTATTCCAGCCCTGAAGGCTGAAGCTTCGACGTATTCAGCTGAGCTGCAGCCTGCTTTGTCTAATTATTGTCTTTTCCATCTCTTCCTCATTGTTGTTCATTCTCGTTGATTTCCTTCCTAACATATCCATCCTAAATTGACCGAAATGAATCCTAGCTTGTCACAACTGTACCACTTATTCGTAATTTCCGTTTTTTTGCAAAGCACAGCTCTCTCTGATTCTGATACACCCACTATGGAGGCCTGTGAACCTCGAATGTGTGGAAATCTAAGCATTACATACCCCTTCTGGATCAATGGCATGCATCCATCATACTGCGGTTACTCCAGTCTCGAAATCGACTGCCAGAGCAGAAAACCTGTTCTAGTAGATTCGTACGAGAGAAGCTACTACTTGAAACATGTGTTCTATGAGAACAACTCCTTTGTGGCTATCAGTTCCATTTTAGAAAATGCTATAGGAGACTGTTACATCCCTGAATTCAACGTTTCAATCGGCCTAGGTCCATTTGAAATCAGCAAGATTAACAAAGTGTTGCTCTTCTTCTATGAATGCGCCAACCTCCAGCCTCCTTCGGCCGATTATTTGCATGTAACCTGTAATACAAATCAATCTCAATCCGCTAATGACTCGTTCGTCAGACTGTATGAGAACGACAAATATGAACCTGGGGATCTGCTCAACAACTGTACCATCTCAAAGAGACCTGTGTTGGGGTGGACTGGACGACCAGTAAACGAGTACATGAGTCTAATGAAGGACGGCTATCTGTTGGAGCTCAAGGTGACAAGCTGTGCTGATTGCAAAGCGAGCAACGGCGTGTGTGGGTTCAACACTTCCACACAGGCTTTCATGTGCATTTGTTCCAATGGTACTACACACTCAGTCAGTTGTCCCATGTATCTTAAGAAAGGTAATTCTTTTATTATTAGTTCGATCCTTTTCTTTTCGTAAGTTTTAATTAATGTTTCTTGAAGCTAGAAATTGTAGGATTACAAGAACCAAATTAAAATATAAAGAGAAAGAAAGGAGTAAGAAAAGAATAAAATGTATTATTCATTACATTTTGGTAATTTTAAGCTGCTACGAGATCTTTTTCCTTATGATTTCTGTGACAAAAAATTAACAATTGCTTTTGGGACGATAGTATATATAGGGGAAATTAAAGAGTCTCATTCGATATAAAAACGAATTATTAGGCAAAATGCAAAAAAATTATCACCCCTGCTAATAAAATTATATGATATTTCAAAATTAAAAAAAGTTTAAAATTAAATAATTGGTCGCCGATAGGCCCGGCCAGATGCACAACCCTGATTTGCGACATAGTGCTTCCAACGCGTGCTCACAGCGAGAGAGAGAGAGAGAGAGTTGGGTCACTGCATCCAGTGTTCCTTGTGTTGTAAGCTTTTACTATTTATTGGCTATTTGGGCGCATCTATCCAGTGAACATAACGTATTCGACGGAATGCTTAAGAGAAGTTTTGACAATTTGTTGGGACCTGCAGATAATGATTGTCATTAATTGTTAAGTTCAAGTTTGAAATTTTCATAAGATCTGCTCTCAAATTACTTTTCTGAAGATGTCGCCAAATGCTGATCTCATCTCATTTGTCTTCGTAATATTCAAAACTTATTCAACCCCAACTACCTCTTATATTATTGGAGTGGAAACCAATGTTTGGCCATCCCATTTCATACTTGGTTATTGTTTGATTCAACTATATAATTATTATAGGAGAAGTAGAACATGGTCAATTGGATAAGAACAATGCACTTTAATTAAATGAAATTTGTGAGTTAGAAATCAGATTTAATTAGAAGATCGCTTCTCAATGTTAAATTGAACTTATCTAAGAAAAAAGAAAACTATAACCATTATATAAGAAGATATATACTATCTGGCAGATTTCTTTTTTAACAAAAAAAAAAGGATATGTACCTTGATATAGAGAGTAAATCATAGAAATACCTTCTGACATAACAGAAGTCATGCATGGGTCAATTTGGCAATTGCTTGCTGGAAATATTGTACATGTAACTATGGCCTTTATTAGAATTACTTTTATTTTAACAAGGGATTTCATTTCATTACAAATTTTTTGATCATAATGTATGAATTTGATGTCATTTGATCGGTACCATGTATGTTATTAGACTCAACGAAATCCTGAGAAGTCAATTCTAATTAAATGATCCCACGTAAAAATCATTTTGATGAAAGCCAGAATGGTTCATTTCGAACTTTTGGTTATGTTGTAATACTGCATGTGATTATGCTATCTTCATTTGTCAATTTTTCTTAATGTTTTAATTTCAAAACGAAAAGAAAACTTTCTATCAATTAGTTTGTTTTTTCTCTACGGGTAGGATTTCTAATTGTTCTTGGAATTTATATTGCAGAGACCTGGTTGCAGTCACATAGGAAGAAGGCATTAATAGGTAAATATTGGCATTATGTGCCATACTTTTAAATTTATGCTTCATCCATGATGCCTGCACGAGGAAATTTTTTTTTTCTTCGTTTAATGCATGTACTAGGAATAAGATTTTAAATTTTTTTATTGGAAATTATCGAATAATTTTTTTTTAATTGGGAAAACAAAAATGCCGCATATAAATTTTTGTAAAATAAAGCATTCGTTTCAGTTCCGCTTTTGCAGGACCACATGCAGCGATCCTCAGCCCAGGTAACAAGAAAATTGGTGATATAGAATAGCAGTAGCACTTTCAGTGCAGTGAGGGGAGATGGACTCAATCAACAACCTGCATATTACTGTTCCCCTATAATAAATTTGCAACCAATTTTTAGCAAGTGCTTCAATTTTTTACATACTATTTCAATACTCTTACTCTTAAGTCCGCTTGCTGTACTATTTCAAACCAGGCTCGGCAATATTTACAGCTGCCCTGTTTTCCTTGGCGTGCGTTCTTTTCATTTTCAAGCTTCGTAGGTCCTACAAGTTCTCAAGGCAGTACAATCAACTAAAGAGGATTCAACAAAGCTTAGGAATGTATGGTTCCCTTGCTCCGAAAAGGTATAGATACAGAGAACTAAAGAAAATTACAAGGTCTTTCCGAGCGAAACTGGGTAAAGGTGGTTTTGGCACGGTTTACAAAGGATGCTTAAGTGACAACCGTTTGGTTGCGGTTAAAATTTTGCACAGCTCGACAAGCAATGTAGAGCAGTTTTTGAATGAGGTGGCAAGCATCAGCAGAACGTCCCATGTCAATGTTGTAAGTCTACTTGGTTTTTGCTTTGAGGGGCCCAAGCAAGCTCTTGTGTATGAATACATGCCTAATGGATCGCTCGACAGGTATATATACCCGGATGCAACAACAACTCTTGGTTGGGACAAGCTATATGGAATAGCCATTGGTGTCGCACGGGGTTTAGAGTACTTGCACCAGGGTTGCAACACACACATCGTACATTTTGATATCAAACCTCAAAATATTTTATTAGATGAAGATTTTCGCCCAAAAATTGCTGATTTTGGTCTTGCAAAATTGTGCCCTCCAAAGGAAAGCATTATTTCAATGGCTGAGATGAGGGGAACTATAGGTTTTATTGCCCCAGAAGTTTTTTCCAGGAATTTTGGGGTCATTTCAACAAAATCAGATGTTTATGGCTATGGAATGATGTTGTTGCAGATAGTTGGAGGAAGAAGGAATGTAGGAAGATTTGTTGATAATTTTAGCCATGATTACTTTCCCCACTGGATTTATCATTGCCTTCTTGAAGGGGGTGAAATTCAAATTGATGATTTAACTCCTGTAACTGAAGAAATTGCACGGAAGATAGCATTGGTGGGTTTGTGGTGTATACAAACATCACCGAGTAATCGGCCTTCAATGGGAAGAGTTGTAGAAATGTTAGAGAGAAATCTATACGATTTGGATTTACCGCCAAAGCCTTACCTGGATTCTGCACCTCGCTCCACGATGTCACAAGTAAGTTACTGTACTTCTTATCTGGATTCTGCACCTGGCCTTCAATGGGTTTGTGGTGTATACATGTTAATTGTGTTTGATGTACATGGGAATTGAGACGCAGATTAAAGGAACATTCATGAGTTCATACTTTTAGATTAGCAAATAATACAATATATACTCACTGAATTTGTATTTTGAATGGTGTCTTGCAAATTAAGGAAGGCTCTGATCAAGATCCCATTTTTTAACATGGGATTTCATTTCATTTCATTTGGTTGGAAAATCCGTGATTTAATCAGGGCTGAATTGATTAAATCTGATGTTGCTTCTCTCTTTGTAAAATGTAGACGGGTTGTACATGTACGACTAGTTCTGCTACACAATACCTGCATACAATCAGCCTGGGAAATAGAGCCATCAACCAGTAGCTGCTTCATCAAAAGCAGCAGTAACATCCCCATGCTCAAGTGCTTCTTAATCATTATTCTTTTTCTAAGTTATTTAGTACATATATTCTGCTGGAAATTGTTAAAAATTAATTTTATTCTTACAATTTGTTTATAGTTCAGAATTTTAACCAAATGATTTACTTGATTTTGACTGTGAATTTAAATGCATCTTCAGTTTTTGCTCCTGTACAAAATATTTTTTTTTTTAGAAAACATTGTAGAGGCTACCAAGTGTGCTCCTGTACAAAACTTAATATATGGATTTTCAGATTTAAATATGAAGCATTTTGATAAATATTCATATTCAATTTAATATATTATTTCTAAACAAGTATGATGATCAGTTATGGATTTTAGTTAACAAAAGTAGACAGGAGAGAAATTAAACCACATCAAAATGCATTGAAAAAAATATTTCTTAAAAATAAGTTGTTGTTTGGTTTCACCTATTCAACCGGAATTCAGGAGCCTATCTGGACAGAACTCGTTTCCAGTTCATTGTCGAACCAGTCCAACCGATCTTCCAGTCTGGGTAGAAGCAGATTTCTCAATTCTTTTATTTCAATTGATTTTTCAGAATTTCGTTGGATTTAATAACATAGAAATTCCAACCAAATGACATGAATTTCATTAATTTTGATGAAAGAATTTCTAGTGAAATGAAATCGTATATTAAATAGATGAGATTTTGATCAGCGCCGTACTGATTTGGACAGACGAAATTCTAGGCAGGATTGAATTTGATCCCTTCTTTGTGACATATAATTGGTCCATCTTTATAAATTTGATATATGTCACTACTTATTCAATTCCTATTGTAGAAATGGAGAGTCTCAATTTCTTTTTTGTACTGATAAAAACATGATTTAGAAATTTCCTTACATAAATTTATGAGGTTGCTGGGTTTTTTCTTCTAGAGACTAAACTCCTTTAAATTACTTATATCCATTAAAGTTGCTACTTAAAAAAGAGACACATACCATGCCATCCAAGACTTTATCCTCACTAACTTGAAGTCGTGAGCCTGAACACATCGCAGTCCAAAGTTAAAATATTAAGAACTTTTGATCAAAAAACAAACTTAAATAGCTTTCGTCAAAGAAATGCATCAGAAGATCCACCTACCCTTGTAAATAACTGTCATAGTGTATCTAAAGTATATAAAGAACAGAAACATCAGAATCTAGCTGGCTGTTTGTTTTGTCTAGGTATAATAACTACGGGTGTTTAGATATAGGAGATGCACTGGTACAGTGGTACCAGGGGATTTGGATATAAGTGCAATCAAAAAGTTTTGAACTGGCAATGATAGGCAGGGCAAAAATGTTAAAAGTTTTGTTTAAGGAACATGTGTACAGTGTACATGTTTGCTTTTCTGGTTTGAATAGAAATGTACAGAGGCAATCCGCAGTTAATTTTAAAAAAGAGTTTAAATATAATCAAATAATTCAGGTAGTACCATATATGGTTTCCTCCCTTTTCTCAACCAAAGTACTTTGTTTGAGTTGTTAAAAAATATTTTAAAAAATAAACCCTTGAAGCAAGAAATTGGAAAGGAAGAGCAGATAATGTAATTTTCTAGAGCAATAAAAATGGGGTCAAGGCTTTTTGAAAAAGACATAACAGCGTATATACGTAAATTTGCATAATAATATATCATGAAAAGTCTTTGTGAGTAAAAGAAGTTTTGAACTGAAAACCCCTAAGGTAAAGGAAAGAGTTTCGTCTTGCCAAATTGAATTGAAAGGAACGGTAAAATATATTTGCTCATGTGTCTCCTCTCCTATTGTATGGATTTAGTTGGAGAGTCCTCGACAAATTAAAGCCATGTAGATCAAAACAGTTCATATTAGACTGCAGTCTAATTTTGGTCCACAACTCAGATCTGTGTGGAACTCCATGAAATGATCAGCTTGAAAAAAAAAATATAAAACAATTATCTCTCGTATGATATTATAAATGAAACGCAAAATTATCCAGAATCCGAATTGTCAAGCAAACTTGCCTATCAGAATCCTAATTATCTATTGTATATTTGACAAGCAAACTTGTTGTCTATCAGATATATTCAAAAGCCTTTTATAAAATTGTCATAAATCATTTTTTTAACCATTTATCATTGCCAAAAGTCACATTATAATTCTCAATAGACCAAAAGGTGACGCTGATTCAAAGATTTTTAATAATTATAAATTAATTGAAAGAGGGGTTATTCATGCCTTCAATGAATCAATGTAGAGGGTTATTAAGAAATTTCAAGACTTCAATGATTTCAATGAATGAAAAATTAAATAGTCCAGAAATGACTCAACCGAATTTTATAAGGAAATGAAAAATAAAATTATAGATTTTGATTATTTCTTTCTCATTGGAAATCTTCAATTCAACCAAATGCATTATTCAAGTCATTTAGTCCTTAATTAGTTACCTCAGGGATGATGAATTCAACCAAATACTCCACAGGACGACCCTGCTATTCTCAATCTTGTTTGTTCGTTTAAAGTGGATTAAGAATAGCAGGGTCTCTTCAATCGTTATGCTTAGTGTTTGGATGAGTTGGGAATAGGAAATAGGAATAAGAATTTCGGTTTCCGTGCTTATTCTTATTCTTGTGCAATCCAAACAACACAAGAATAAGGAATAAGGGCCCTTATTCCTATACTAACAAAACCATGGTATAAGAATAAGGAATAAGGATAGACACGCAAACCGAAATTTCTTATTCTTATTCTCTATTCCCGGCTTATTCCGTTGCATCCAAACACACGGTGTGTTTACCTGGTCGAGTGCTGCAATTTCATTTTATTTTATGGTATTCTCAAAATCAGTCTGTGATGGTCATTGAAAATATAAACATTGTGGCTAAGATCCGAAATGTGGCCAAAGATTTTTATATTAGTATTTTAAAAGTTTTTTAACTATTTTAAAAGGTCCTGAATTATTTTTATTCTTTAATTATATCCCAAAAACAATTATATTAATTTTATTCTTTTTTGCCACAAAAAAAAAAGAAATAAGCACTACTCTGCTTCTCTGTGCGTCATAAATCATGTAGGCTATTGGATGTACAGACCACAGGGCTGTTAGCCTGTTACTCTGTTAGCAACTGAGCAAGTTAGCATAGCTCATTGGATGGTCATCCACTAGATGATTTTGATCTCAACCGTCTGATTTAATCTCAACGGTTATAAATACTTCGTGCATAATATCAGGATGATAGATCCGAAAAAGTTTTACTCTTGAGATTAAATCGGACAGTTCGGATCAAAAGACGTCCGGTGGACGGTTGTATTGAACCATCCACGGATTCTCAGCATATCGGTCCCTCGGTCCCTCTGATGTAATTTGATTTGTGTTCAGTCGTCAGTCGTGTGATCGAGGAATCCCATCGAACAAGATGTGGGCAAAAAAGTAAGGTATAAGGGCATCATCCACCTGCAATAACAGTTCAGGCTAGCAGCATGGACTTCTCCGAGTTGCGTCCCTGCCGCTTCCAGTCCTTCACTTTCCCAAACCCAAATCCGAGTCTGCCACATCACTACTCCGATCCGCTCCGTGTCGCCGTGCTCGACTCCCCCGTCACCTCTCCTCAGGGACAGGCTGCGACTACGTCTGCCATGCTGGTCCCACCTGGCCGTGAGAGCGACTGGATCTTCTCCACCGAGGCTGGGCACCTCCACCTCCTCCTCTCCTCCTCCTCCCCTCCCTTCTCCCGCCTCGTCCTTATCGGTTCCCTCCCTTCCTCCTTAACTATACCCTACACCCGCGTACCTCCCCTACCCGACAAGGATCTTGATTCAATACAGGATTCCCTTCTTCCTCTCCTTCTCGCCCTTTCCCCCAAATCTGCATTTGACCAGGGCCACATACCTGAGGTACCATTTCTCTCTTTTGAGGATGATGCTCTTCACATACTGCCTGTGAAGGTGCTTGAAGGGCCTTCTGTTGGAGAGATGATTGTAGAGGATGTCGCCATTCAAAAGGATGCTTCCTGTGTCCCTCAGATTAGACAAAGGCTTCGCTTTAAGAGGATGCCTAATTTAATTCAGACCCAAATTCGTTTGGTACCTGATTTGGATCTTTCTCATTGTTCTAGTTCTGATTTGCTGTCACTGTTGGAATCCAGGTCGTTTCGGCTTGAGTCGGCATCGTTAGTGCAGCCTTATCTCGCACCAATGGTTGCCGGTCTCTCTCTGATTGCCAATGTAGCAGAGGAGAAAATTGCGAGTGAGATCAGACCGAGTTGTCTTTGTGTCGGAGTAGGCGGTGGTGCTTTGCTGACATGCTTGAGGATCCAGTTGGGGTTTGATGTACATGGATTGGAGACTGACTTGGTTGTGGTAGAAGTAGCTAGAAAGTATTTTGGATTGGTTGAAGACGAGTTCCTTGGCGTCTCCATTGGGGATGGCATTGGAATTATCAAAAGATATGCCCGAGAGAAAGAAAGGGGCAACAATCGTTTGGAAAAGTTTTCTTCAAGTTTTGATGCAGTTATGGTTGATTTGGACTCTGAGGATATAATTAGTGGGGTGAGTGCACCGCCATTGGAGTTTATTGAGAAGGATGTTCTTCTAGCTGTGAAGGCAGTCCTGTGCAAGACTGGTATTCTAGTAATGAATGTGATTCCTCCTTTAGATGATGGATCCTTCTACAGGCACTTGGTTAGTGTCCTTAGTAACATGTTTGTAGAGCTGTACAAAATAGATGTCCAGGATAATGAAAATTTTGTAATTGTTGCTACAAGATCAGAGATTCAGATTTCTTCAGCAGAGAGTAGGCATCAATTTCTTAGAAAACTGGAGGAAGTTATTGGCCCACAGTTGGTTTTTAGCATAACAAAAATTACCAGTTATAATGCTTAAAGATCAAACAATTTTGGATTCAATTGCCTTTCCAGTTTGGATCTTTAGAGTTTATCATACAATCCGTGATTTTAACTTTTCTTTTCTTTATTCTTTTTAAGTATTTATCTTTTATTGATTTTTTTTAAAAATTCGCTACTGCCCTTCACGTTAGGTTAGCAACTTTTGATTAGAACATGAAGAACCAAGCCTGAAGATCTTTGCAATTGACTCAGGGTTCCTTTTTATTCTTACATTCAGGTAGTATTGACCTTTTTGTTAATAAGGGCCCACGGATAGTTCCGTTACATTGCAAAGAGTATTCAAATGACATCACAAAAATTAACAATAGGAAATGTGTAATCCTTAATACGGATTATGTATATTGACTGCATTTGTTAAGAGCTGTGTAGCAGAATTGTCCTTTCTGATGAGATACCGGCAACAGAAAACAATGATTCCTATAGATGAGCAAAGCTGTATGTAAAAATGGTCCAGAATTGCATCGTACTATAAGAAAAATAAGATGATAGTGGTATGGAATTTAGAAGCTCTGTAAAGTTAAGATGACTTGAAAATTGACAATATTGTTTTTACGATCTGATAGAAAAGCTGTAAGAGATTTATTTATGTAATATTGTAATGTACCAGCCACAGAGTTAAAAGAAACAAGAAAAATGGTATTCTATTCTAAAATTAGTTTCTTCTACAACTATCTTTTAATAACACTATCCATGGACCCGTATTGAACAGGGGATTCTGCAAGATAAGCATTAATAACCAATGGCTATTATCTCAGGCCATCGGATGGCTCTGAATTGGATAGTGGTGCAGTGCTGTCGATGGATTGCACGGACATGGTATCCAGAGAATGTTGCGAGTATGGTTCCAAATCCATGGATTGACGAGGAGAAGTAATGTATGGTTTTGGTGGCAGTTCCAACTCATCTAGACTCCTTTCCGACATTTCAACTACTCTGCCCATGGATGGCCGGTTAGCCGGAATTGTTTGGGTGCACCAGAAACCGACCAAAGCCATCTTTCTTGTGATTTCTTCAGTCTTGTTTGTCATATCACTAGCTGCAATGTCACCGCCTTCAGCAACACGATCATAAATCCAGTGAGGAAAGTACACTTCACTTGGATTTTGGGCACTTGGTTTTAGGTTCTTTCTTCCTCCAACCATTTCCAACATCATCATTCCATAACTATAAACATCCGACTTTGTTGAAACGACACCAACACCCCTAGAGAAGACTTCAGGGGCAATGAATCCTATGGTTCCTCTCAAATCGGCCATTGATGAGAGAACACTCTCTTTTGGTGGGCATAATTTTGCCAGACCAAAGTCTGCAATTTTGGGACAAAAATCTTCATCAAGTAAAATATTTTGGGGCTTGATATCGAAATGTACAATGTGTGTACTGCACCCTCGGTGCAAGTACTCCAGCCCTCGTGCAACGCCGATTGCTATCTCGTACAGCTTATCCCAACCAAGAACTGTTTTTGGATTTTCTGAGTATATGTACTTGTCAAGTGAACTGTTAGGCAAGTACTCGTAAACAAGAGCACGCTTGGACCCCTTGATGCAAAAGCCGAGAAGGCTCACAATATTGATATGGGAGGTATTACCAATGCTGACCACCTCATTCAGAAATTCATCTCCGTTACTTGTGGAATCATGCAAAAATTTCACGGCAACCATGCGTCCATCTGATTGCTTACCTTCGTAAACTGTCCCAAATCCCCCTCTTCCCAGCTTGGCTTGAAAAGAATGTGTAATTTTCTTTAATGGTGCGTTTGGATAGGTGTGGGAAGAAGGGAAGAAGGGAAGAAGTGGGAAGAAGTATTGGGAAGTGTGTAACTTTGTGAAGATTTTGGATTGTTTATAATTTTTTTTCTTCTTTCTTCCTTCTTCCCCATTCTTCTTCTCTCATCCAAACGCCCCCTAAGCTCATAATTTTGTACCTTCTTGGAGCGAGGGATCCATATTGTTTTAATAGCTTTTCAATGTTTTCTTGAGCATTATACTTCCTCTGCAGCTTTAAGAAAATCACTACTGCCATGCCTACGTTTGGATGAGAGAAGAAGGAGGAAGAAGGAAGAGAGAAAAAAAAAATTATAAACAATCCAAACTCTTCACAAAATTACACACCTCCCAATACTTCTTCCTACTTCTTCCCTTCCTCCCTTCTTCCCACACCTATCCAAACGGAGAAAAGCTCTAGCAAGTGAACCTAAAAAATTCAAACGAATAGTAGGTATTAGCATTCTAGTTCTAAATGCAAATCACTAGGAAGTCATATATATGCTCAAATTGAAATGGAACTATATGCTAATTCATCCTAACATATGTAAAACTCCACATCCCAACCGCCGCCAACACCACCCCCCCCCCCCCTAAAAAAAAAACAAACAAAAAAGAAAGTATACTATATACTAATTCATACTAACAGATTATTATGTGTTTCTTTTTCCTGTGAGAAAACTTTGCATACTATATTAATTATAAAACTAAACGATACATTGAACTGTCGTGTTGAACAATTTCCGGTGATTATATCCACTAGCATGTCACCAAGCAAAGCCGAGCTATTCTGATAGAAGAGTTGTTTGACATAGTAGGCGCTGTTGTACGACTGCGTGAGTAAAGGCTTGCAGTCACTGCAGCTGATCTCAAGAGCCGAGTAGCCGCAATAGGACGGTTGTTGGCCACTGATCCAGAATGGGTAGCTGATGTTGTTTCCACACTGCTTAGGCGCGCAATCCTCCATTTTCAGGGTATCAGCCGAGGCAAGAAGCCATAGGAGATGAAATGCAAGGATAATTTGGGGGAGCTTTGACAGGATAACCTCCATCCTTTGTTGAAATGAAGCAACAGAAAAAAAAATGATGGCTATAAAAGATTGTCAGTTCTTCCTCTGTATCCTGGTGTTATAGTGTGGAAACGGTTTTTGGAGGGACAGGTAACTTAAATTAATTTGGGACGGCTCAACCCAGTTTAGGTGGCACTCCGTGGAGAAAACTTGTTTGACATCTCTCAAGTTTGAAAGTTCGTTGATTTTAAATCTCATTGAAATATATATGGATATAATTATTCCGAAAAGACCACTGGTCTCTAATCTCAATGATTGCAACAGAAAGTTTGGATGGAAATTGTGAAATATTTCCTTTAGTTAGCTGTAATCCTTACATTATTATTAATAATATTAATTTATTCGTTGCCAAGGAGATCAGCATTCAATCTAATAGCAACAGGACAATCAATATTTCAAGAGATAGACTAAATTCAGTCTCGACAGACTATCAGGACAATCTCAATTTTCAAGATTCTAACAGTTGATCCGAATCGTTTAATATGTTTTTCATATTGAAAATCTCGTTGGAGATCAAATTTTATATTTTTCTGATATTTTACAAAATTCTTAATGTAAATAATTCTAGACCCTTCAATAACAATGATTTTTAAAAATCTAAAAAAAATTCAGAAAAATATAAAATTTGTTCTCCAATGAGATTTTAATATGGAAAATAAATTGAACGGTTCGAATTAACTATTAGAACATCAAAAGTTAAAATATAATCGCGGCTGACAGGTCAATCCGTTAGTCGTGTTTGATTTTAGTCTATCTCATATTTCAATGTTACCTCTTTCAGACGCAACAATTAATTGTAAAAATATTATCTTGGAAACAATTTATAGCGTTTTTAAAAGTCATTGTAATACTTGTTTCAATATTAAAAAAAAAGTCATTAACTTAGGTGATGAGTGAGGTCGCACGTGCAGTTTTTGTTACGCCCAAATATATATATGCATACATGGTTAATTCTAAAAAAGAGTCAAACTTCTCATATGCAATAATTTACAAGAAAATCAGAGAACTAAGAACAAGAACAAGAACTGAGAATTAATCTCAGTTTCTTGTTCGTGAGCAATTTGCCAAACAACAAGTAATCCTTAGAACTAAAATAAGAACTAAAACCCAAACAAGATAATAAGGGCTTTAAATTTTGGATTTCGGGGACAAGAACTAAATAAGAATTATCCAAACAGCTAGTTTTTGTTCTTGTTCGTATTCCGCTGGAATAGTAGATAGATGAAATTTATATCATTAATTATTGACAAAATACAATGTTTGACAATGCACGTGGAATTGCTATTTCCGAACTCAACAACAATTAACAATTTTTTTCTCAGTTCGCTCTTCCAAGTTGGCATGTTCTCCAAAATTCTGGAATTTAGGAACAACAGCTATTCGTCAGTTCGCGAACTTCGCTACACGTTTGGTTCGGCGTGAACTATCTCTGTTCCCAGTTGCCAAACATACGAGTTATGTAACTCGTATTTATAGGGTGTGTTTGGCAGCGCACGCGAACAGCTTGTTCGCGAACAGCGCCAGTTCGCAGGAACCAAACAAAGCACGAACTGCGCGAACTCCCCCTATTCCTTGTTTCTACTTTTTGGGCGAACTGCGCGAACAGCAGGTCGCGAACATCTTGGGGTGCGAACTCACTGTTCGCGTGAGTTACCAAACACACCCATAGTTTATTAAATGTAACATTTAAGTGGAAGATTTTATTGGAAATCGCAAGGAGTGTTGCCGTGTTGGGTTTTATGACTACACTACGCTACACGTCTACACGTGACGAGCTAGAGCCCGTATGTAGAAAGGGGGCGTTTGTTTGCGTAGTAAGGAGTTGCATAATTTAAGGATGTCTAAGTGTTTATGTAGTGTTATGTAATAGATGTTTGGTTGTGTAGTAAGGATGACTAACTTAATGCATGCATATATTCATGTCAAAAGACTAAAATGCCCTTAAATTTGAATTAGTATTATGTATTATATGTTGTGACCTAATTATTTTTAATTATTAATTATTATAAAAATTAATTATTAATGATGATAATAAATAATTTTTACTATTATGAAATATTAATAATTACTTTTAATTAAATATTATAAATATTATTATTTATTTTATAATAAAAATTATTATTGATTAATTATCTTCAATTAATTATTATTATTAATTAATATTGCTTGTTAAATATTATTAATTATAATAATTAATCTTTGTTATTAATTATGATTTTGTAATAATTATTGTTACTTATTAAGTATTATTATTTATCAATTAATATTAATTAATTTTTAATTTGTAATTATTATAGAAATTAATTATTAATGATAATAAGAAATAATTTTATTATTATGAAATATTATTAATTATTTTTAATTAAATATTATAAATATTATAAATTATTTAATAATAAATCAATATTGTTTATTAATTATTATTATTACTTGTTATATATTATTATTTATTAAATATAATTATTAATTATTTCTAAGGAGTATTGTTGGAAAAAAAATTAAAGGGGACCAATGCATAACTTATGCAACCTATTTAGGTTGCATAACTTATGTACCCTTAAGGCATCTTATGTAAGAGGTGTTTGGTGACTTAAGGATACATAACTTAAGGTATGCACCCTTTAAGTCACAAACAAACGCCCCCAAAGAATTTTTGCCATTTCTAAACACAGTTGTGGGCCATAAAGATACGGCCCCAAGAGGTGTCGGGCGTTATGAGTTATGACTCAGCATCCAACGGGCTCAATTACTGCAAAGCCCGACTTAATTGTGCGGTGACTCCGCAAATACAGGTACGTCATTCAAGCTCCGTTTGGATGGATGCATGAATAAGAAAATAGTTTCTTCCTACTCCCAAATTTATTATAAACAATCCAAACTCTTTATAAAGTTACACAATTTCCAATACTTCTTTCCTTATTCATCTTATTCCCACACCATCCAAATGGAGCCTTATAGGTGGGGTGGTAATATTCATATGCACGAAAGGTAGTGCATATACTGTCTGATAAATATACAACAGGAGAGTTCCCTGCCACAATTTTTGGACTGCCACAAATGCCACCAAATCTCACCCATCAGATAAAGAGTGATTAACGGATCTGATTAACTACTAGAAACACTATCAAAAGTTACTTTCGTCCTTTTTCTATGAATTAATTTTTGTATTGTTTTCAGTCAAAAATTTTTTTTGTATTGTAATAAATAGCATATGACACATAGCACAGTTGGAAATTTTATGACTATGTCTCACTTTCTTATTATTACTCCGTGCCTATTTTTTCGGATGCATTATTTGTTCGCGCTCAAATTTATATTGCCTCATTTCTCCCCAATATATCATATACGCAGAATGCTAAAACAACCCCAAAAAATCGTTTATGAAAAATTTTAGCCGTCTCTTACTGTATATATTTCTACTTTTGAGTGACAATTTGTGATATCCCTGAATTTTAGGACATTTTTGCAATACATCGAATTCTAAGGTCCTATTTGAAAATGTTCATGTTTATCCACTTTGAAAATATCTCTTTGATCTTATCCACTTTGAAAATATCTATTTGATCTTATCCACATTTTTAGTAGCTAAGTAATCAATATTTATATAAATAATTTCTGATAATTAGTATCTTTATAAATAGGCTCAGTTATTTTTATAAATAGTATTAATATTTTCAGAAATAATAGCTAAGTAATTCCTTTCTGCTTACTTAGCCATTAAGTAATCTAGAATATTTACCATTTTAGCCAGACCTCCACTATAAATAGACCCCAGCCTCATTTCATTTCATTTCGTATATCATTTCTGTTTCTCTCTCTTCCTAGCAAACTGTGAATACCACCTTGGCTTTGAATAGTCGGCCATTTGGAATTCGAGTTCTACGTCGCAGTTGTAGTCATCCCGATTTGCTTGTGCTATGGATCGCTCAGTCAGGTAACCGGACTTCTCTATAATTAGTTCTGTATTGCTTGATTTGATTACCGCTTGGCTTTGCTTGCATGTGTATGCCCGTTTGTGGTTGTCTTTTTATGACGTGTGGATGCCTTTCGAGATTTTATTATTCTTTTGATAGGAACTAGCAAATTTGATTATGAAATATAAAAGTGATTCGGAATAACTGAAAATGGATGATGAATGTGAAACAGAATGAGACCGAGTAGTTAAGTTGTTTTACTTGTGGTTTCTATTATCGGGAGGTTGCACCCCAGCTAATGCCGGTGGCCTACTTATAATAGCGATCACGGGTAACGCGTACTGATCTACTCTGCTTTTCAGCCTCTAGGCGGATTAGCGGTCATTTGGTATATATATTTCTTTTGTTTGGACTGGCTGGAACCATTAGGTGTGTGGAAGCGGACTACCCCACGGAACTCCACGGTAGTAACCCAGTACTGGTGTATACTAGCCCCCACTTAGTGCACGGTGGAGGGCAGGAGCGGTTGCAAAGCAACCAGGGTCGGGTGTTTATACATTAGGTATACGCTCGATGGGTAGGATCGATTAAGCACAGGTACAGTCATAAAATACAATATGGTGGACTTGGCGCGGGACCTTTTCCCCAGGTCTAAGTAAGGATTGAGACATGTAGGGTGGATTTGGCACGGGAATTATTCCCGCAGGGTTGGAGTTATGTAAGGTGGATACTCTCGTATTATATTATATGATATTTCTCAAGAATGTACACCGAATCACATCCAGTCATGTTTAATTTGCTTTAACAACTAATATAGAGAAGCTGCGTCGTTAAATAACCGGTTACTGAGCTTTTTAGCTGACATCCGTTTTGTTCCTTTTCTGCTTGCGACGTAGGTTGACGGGCCGTCGGATGGATGCAGAAGATACCGTCCCACCGTCCCGCCCCGTGTGTCGGTGTGTCAGCGCGGGGTGTGACACAATTTACTATATATTTGATATTTTTATTTTTTTTAAACAACCACCTCCTAACATATATACCAGCTGCTGGAATTATTTGTAAATTTTGAAAATATAATAGCTCCTTTTGAGTCACATTTTATTTACCATATAAAGTACTCTTTCTTTGAAAATAGCAGCCATATGGCTACCAAAATTTGCAGCCCAAATGAAAACAGAACGAAAATTTCTTATACAATATCGGAATTTCAAACCCAAAAAAAAAAAACAGTAACAATAATTAACTTACCATGTATGTCTCCTATTCCTACCCAAATATCAAGTCCTTTCAAATGGACTTCCATCCTAAAAATCATTTGAGGTACCACATTAACTTTTAAATTTTTGGTCTAATATTTTTATGGAATTGCTCACCATCATCTTCAAAATTCCATCATCCCCTCATTCCAGCATCCTTGTTAATTTTTCTCATCAAACGTCTTCATTAACTAACTTTTTAATTTTGTCACTCAGCTTGACTACTCAGCTCCTCCCGTCCCTCTGTTTCTCTTCCTCAACCGAAGTACTCGCCTCCCCCCTTCCCCCTATTGTCTTAGTTTTATTTTGAAAAAAATATTACAAAAGAAATGAAGGATAACATAGTAGAAGGGCAAATGGAGTATATGGGGTGAAGAAAAAATTATGAAAAGGAAAGAAGGAGATGGGATGAGATTTCAGAAACGGAAGAGCATCTGAATGACAGTGATGAGTTTCTAGAACAAAAAGGGAAAATGATGAAGTTACGTAGGAATTTAAGAGGATGATGAGAATGATAAATCTTGAAGATTATACTTATCAGCCCCGATTCTTTTTGCCATCTACATGAATCTTGTGACCATAATTGTAACACTTAAAAAATTGTGAAAAAAAAAAATCATTGATAAGCTCGATTAAAAAGAGTTTCGGCTGGTAAAATAAAATGGAATCATATCTTATCAGCATTGCTCATCCTGTCTTTTTAGAAAAATAATTTGGACAGAGATCATAACAGAGTGTAACCGCAAGAAAGAGGTGACCAAGAGAGGAGAGAGATCAAGAGCCTATTGTTGGCAAAGGGTTAAGAGGAGGAGACCAAGTAATAATTTCTTTTCATATCGGGAAAGAAGAAAAAGTAATAAAGTATTATGGGCATTTGAAAAAGTTAAGTTGAAAATTGTTGTTGATAGATTTAATTAGAATTGTTAAGCAAATTTCATTCTGTTAGAAAATGTGTGTGGAGCCATGTTGTTATGGTTGGAACGGCCCGGTCCAATTCTGGGACGGCCCGGTCCAACTTCTGGAACGGACTGGTTTGCTGGGCAAACCAACAGTCTCGCTGTGGTTGGGACGGCCCAGTCCAATTCTGGAACGGCCCGGTCCAACCAGTTGGGACGGCCTGGTCCAACTCTGGACCGGACCGTTCCAGACAACAGTTATGAATCTGAAAGGTCTGTTTCCAGACTGGCTATTTATACCCCTCTCTTCTGAAGCGTCTCTGAGGTTGGAACTCGTGTCTTTTGAGATAACCACCATCCTAGAGAGTCCAGAGAGAGATCAGAAAGAGGGAGGAGCCATACTATTGCTTGGAGAGCAATAGGAAGCACACGCACGAGTCGACCGGCACTTGGATTCGTGAAGGGTAACGCCAAGCCCTTGCCTGAGGTTGTGGTGTACCAGTTGCGTGCGGAGGAAGACTTGGAGCGCAAGACAAGGGTTGCAGCAAAACTTTGAGAAGAGTCTAGGCAATCGATCAACTTCCGCTGCGGTACATCTGAACTCTATGCATGTGTGATAGGTTAGATGTACATATAGGTCAAGGACCGACTAAAACCTTCATTGAGAGTCCAGAGAGAGATCAGAAAGAGGGAGGAGCCATACTATTGCTTGGAGAGCAATAGGAAGCACACGCACGAGTCGACCGGCACTTGGATTCGTGAAGGGTAACGCCAAGCCCTTGCCTGAGGTTGTGGTGTACCAGTTGCGTGCGGAGGAAGACTTGGAGCGCAAGACAAGGGTTGCAGCAAAGCTTTGAGAAGAGTCTAGGCAATCGATCAACTTCCGCTGCGGTACATCTGAACTCTATGCATGTGTGATAGGTTAGATGTACATATAGGTCAAGGACCGACTAAAACCTTCATTGGTATCAGAGACATAAGGTTCTTTTCGAAGTTTTGGTACTGTTTAACCCCTAGAAACCATGAAAATTGATAGTTTTGTTCTGGTCTGAGTTTTGGTTGTTAATGGAGACTCTAATTTCGATATGTAATCAGTTTTTGGCTTTAGATCTCATCATTAATGATAGATCTTATAGCAAATACTGGAGAAAGGTCGATTTAGGGTATAACAACCATACTGGTAAAGAAAACTGACTTCTGAGGAGTTCCATCGCAGGAAATGCCAGAATCAGGGTTTCAGCAACGTCTGGACCGGACCGTTCCAACTCTGGGACGGACCGTCCCAGGACATTGCTGACAGGACGGCGTGCAGGCTGGTCCGACCCAGCAGTGGGACGGGCCGTTCCAGAGATGGGACGGACCGTTCCAGGCTGGAAACCCTTAACCAGTCTGTAGTTTGCATCTGGGACGGACCGTTCCAATGTTGGACCGGACCGTTCCAATTGTTTGACAGAACAAAATTGAGTAAACCTGTGGTTTGACCTGACCAATTATGAACATACCTGTATGTCCAACATGGTTTCTGACTTATCCTCTAGATAACTCAGTGGTTATTACATGCATTCTTGCATAGTTGAGTGATGGTAGGTCTATAGACCTCTCACAAATGGTTACATGCTTGAGTAGGCCTTCAAGGTTTCTGACTCGCATGTAGACCAAAAGCACACAACGGGTGACTTTGGATTTTAAGATCTGGGTATCTTAACCAATGTCTGAACCTCGCGCCAATCGAGTTGGTTGGGAGGTGGTGCACTTAGTTCATGTGATTTGATTGGTGGCCCTGGTTGTCATCTTTTGATCATCGTGGCTAGGTTGCATCATCTTTTGGATCGATTCAAGGGTTGTGCAGTGAGGCATACTGGATGTTATAACTTGGAGTTATATCATATGTGTTGATGCTAACATGCATACATGTGCTTTGTCTCTATTTTGTAGAAAGATGTCGGCAAATAAGAGCATAGTCGCTGATCTCAATGCTGGTGAGAAACTGACGAGCAACAATTACGATGTTTGGCATCGTAAGGTTCAATTTCTCCTTGAGATGCAGGACTTGCATGAGCCACTCACAAAAGAACTCACTGAAGCCGAAAGGACCAATCCAAGGCGAGTTCAGGCCAATGAGGATTTCAGGAAGAAGGACCGTGCCGCTCGCATAACGTTGCTGAGTAGCATGTCCAATGATCTTCTCCTCAGGTTTGAGAGGCACCGCACCACAAAAGAGCTGTGGGAGGCGGTCAAGCTCCAGTATGGTGGTACTTCAACCACCAGGATCCGGCAACTTACACTAAGGTTTGACGGCTATAAGAAGCGCCCTGAGCACTCTATGAGGGAGCATATCTTAGCCATGTCTAACATGATTAGTGAGTTGCAGCAAGCGGGTCATGTCCTCTCGAATGAGCAGCAAGTGCAAGCTGTCATCCGCTCTCTACCTCGCTCATGGGAGCACATGAGAGTCAATTTGACTCACAATGACAACATACGCACCTTTGATGAGGTAGCGCGTCATGTGGAGTTGGAGGAGGACCGCTTATTGGCTGAGAGAGCCGATAAGGCGGCTGGAGAGGCAATGATTGCCGCCTCTAAGAACTCGCAAAGGAAACCGAGGCAGAATTCCGGTTCCAAGAAAAATGCGGGTGGCAATGGCGTGGCCAATGCCAAGATTGACAAGAAGCGCAGCAAGAAGCGCGGTAAAGGGAAGGAGAAGCCCAAGGGGGCTTGCTTCAACTGTGATCAGGTGGGACATTTCGCTCGTGATTGCACGAAGCCGAAAAAGGTACCCTCTGAACCTTTTGGGGCGGACCGTTCCAAAGTGGGGCGGACCGTCCCAATTCCCTTAGATTCTGGGACGGACCGTTCTGATGCAGAACGGACCATCCAGAACTCATCTGCTTGTGATTCAGCTTTATTTGTGTCCAGTTGCTTTATGCTTACTGATAACACTCCTGTTTGGACTGTTGATTCTGCAGCAACTGACCACATAGCTAGGGATCGAGCGGTATTTCTGGACTATCGTCGCATACCGGCAGGAAGCAAACGGATTTTCATGGGAAATAATAGTAGTGTCCAAGTGCATGGCATAGGCACAAGTGAGCTTATGTTTCGCAATGGACATAGATTAATTCTCCATGATGTTTTGTATGCGCCTGATGTGAGGCGAAGTCTTGTATCTGTTTTAGTTCTTGTCAAAACTGGATTGAGTGTTGTTTTTGTGAACAATTGTGTTGAATTGTATCAGAATTCTATGTTGATTGGCAATGGATTTCTTAATGATAAATTCATGGTTTTAGACACAATTGATGGCTCTTCTCTATCTTATAATGTTTCTTCTTCTAATGTGAATGATAACATGATGATATGGCATGCTAGATTATGTCATGTAGGTCAGGAAAGGATGACTAGATTGGCTAAGGTTGGACTGTTGGGTCCCTTAACCAAGGTCTCCTTGCCTACATGTGAGAATTGTCTAGCGGGTAAGGCTACCCGAAAGCCTTTTGGTAAGGCTGTTCGTGCCACAACTCCTTTGCAATTGATACACTCGGATATCTGTGGTCCTTTGAGTGTTAGGGCCAGACATGGTGCCTATTATTTCATCACATTTATAGATGACCACACAAGGTTTGGTCATGTCTATTTGATCTCCCACAAGTCAGAGGCACTGGGTTGCTTCACAAAGTACTTGTTGGAAATGGTTAGATCTATGATGGCACAAGCAAGTCTACCAATTTCGTATTGGGGAGATGCGCTGTTGACAGCCGCATATGTTCTGAACCGTGTCCCTTCGAAATCTGTGACAGCCACCCCCTACGAGTTATGGACTGGACGAAAACCAGATTTGGGTAATCTCCATCCATGGGGTTGTTTGGCTTATGTCCATGATCCGTCTCACAAACATGGGAAGCTTGGTCCGAGAGGGAGGAAGTGTATCTTTATAAGGTACTCTGAAGCTTCCAAGGGCCACGTGTTTGTTGGAGAGGATCTGAGCGGGACTGTCACGGAAATAGAGTCGAGAGATGCAACATTCCTTGAGAGCGACTTTCCAAAGAAAAATGAGGTTTCACGACTGCAAGGACTCTATGAGGACATTCCTTCTGTCAATGTTGATATTGGTCAAGAGGTGGAGGCTCAACCTCCGGAGACCAGGTCAATTGCAGAAGAGGGAACTCAACGAGTCAATCTCGACAGTTGGAACGGACCGTCCCAAGACTGGGGCGGACCGTCCCAAGGCTGGGGCAGACCGTCCCAGCTGCGAGATTATTCTCCTGATCTGACTGGAACGGACCGTCCCAGGTCTGGGGCGGACCGTCCCAATGATGAAAACAGACAGGTTGAAGCAGAACCTCGTAGGTCTGAACGGGAAAGAGTACCCCGCCGAAGATTTCAGATCGAAGGGGGGGGAATGTTCATGGCCGCTTTGGATGGTTTGGTTGTACCGAAAGAGGATGATAAGCCTAAACGCAATAGGGCTGTTAAGGCTATCGATTTGGATGAACCAAGGAATGTGCGAGAAGCACTTTCTGGCTCTAACTCTAAGGAATGGTTGCTGGCCATGCAAGAGGAGATTGATTCCATGAAGAAGAATCAGGTCTGGGACTTAGTTGACTTACCACGAGGTCGTAAGGCTGTTGGGAGCAAATGGGTTCTCAAAGTCAAACGTAAAAGTGACGGGTCAATTGAGCGTTACAAAGCTCGCTTGGTTGCAAAAGGATTCACCCAAGTAGAGGGAGTGGATTATGAGGAAACCTTTTCTCCTGTGGTTAGGTTTGCCTCTATCCGCTTGATCCTAGCAATTGTCGCTGCAATGGATCTAGAACTATACCAAATGGACGTAAAGACTGCATTTCTCAATGGAGAATTGCAAGAGGAGATATATATGGCACAGCCTGAAGGGTTTGTGATTAATGGGAAGGAGCACAAGGTGTGCAAACTTCGCCGTTCCATATATGGTCTCAAGCAAGCATCACGACAATGGAACCTCCGATTCCACCAAGCTGTCTTGTCAAACGGCTTTGAGGTGATGGAAGAGGATCATTGTGTGTATGTAAAGAGATCCATGGGTGGGTTCTTGATCATGACATTGTATGTGGATGACATATTGCTTACAGGTAACAACAAGTCGCTGATTGGTTCAACGCAGACTTGGTTGTCCTCTACATTTGACATGAAAGACATGGGTGAAGCTAGTTTTGTGCTAGGTGTCAAGATAACTCGAGATAGAACCAAGAGGTTTCTCAGTTTATCTCAAGAAACTTATGTGAAGAAGATTCTTGAACGATTTGACATGGCTGAATGTCGATCGGTTGACACTCCTATTGACAAGAACACAAGCTTGAGCAGTGACATATGTCCCAAGACAAATGAGGAAAAAGATAAGATGGAAAAAGTGCAGTACTCAAGTGCAGTTGGAAGCTTGATGTATGCCATGATGTGTACAAGACCCGATATATGTTATGCGGTGAGTCTTGTCAGCCGATTTCAATCGAATCCTGGATTTGCTCATTGGCAAGCAGTCAAGAGGATTTTGAGATATCTCAAGGGCACATCTGATTATGTGCTATGCTACCAAGGCAGAGACCTGAATTTAGTCGGCTATTCGGATGCTGATTGGGGTGGAGACTTGGATGAGCGCAAGTCCACTTCAGGTTTCATTTTCATGCTTGGTAAGAGTGTAATCTCTTGGGCTAGTAAAAAGCAAACGTGTGTTGCTTTATCCACCATGGAGGCCGAGTACATTGCATGTTCTGCGGCTGCCCAAGAGGCAATATGGTTGAGACGTTTCCTAAAGGAACTGGGGGTGGTCAAGGTGCCCATCGGACCTGTGACTATTTATTGTGATAGCACTGCTGCTATAGCATTCTCTAAAGACCCCAAGTATCATGGAAAAGGCAAACATATTGACATGAGATATCACTTTGTTAGAGACAGACAAGAACACAACAAGATTGTGTTAGAGCACATTTCCACCGACGAGATGGTGGCAGACCCATTTACAAAGGCCATAGCTAGGATGCAGTTCCTTAAGATGGTTAGAATCATGGGTTTGAGATCTGCAGGCGGATCCTAGGATTGGAACGGCCCGTCCCAGATTGGGGCGGCCCGTCCGGATTTCAGCAGGACCGTCTGAACACTGAAAAACAGCTGGGGCGTGGCCTGTTTTAGGCTGGGACGGCCCGTCCGGAATCTGGGACGGCCCGGTCCAATTTTTCAGACTTGTGTATGTGTGTATGTGTTTGAACAATTATGTTTTATTGATATATATTAAGACATTTGCATTCATTCTTTATATTGAATTGCCTGTTATTGTTCAATTAAATGTTAGCATGAATGGTAGTGTGTATTTGAACTTGAGATTGTCTCGCTCACACGAGAAATCGCCTCTAATGCCAGGGGCATGTAGAGATGAGACTAGATTGAGTTATGTGCGCTTAGTCAAGGACTAAGGAGCCACCTGGGGTGGTCGAAACTCAATGCTCATTTCAGTCTGGGACTGAAATGAGGCTTGTCTTCTTTTAGGCGATCCGATATGATTGTATCCCCAACAATCATATAGTTCAAATTAAAGCCGAGGTGAGAATCTCCTTAAAACTCTGGGAGTGTTTAAGTGGAGAATCTCAGGATTAGTTGCAATAAGGAGTGGTCTAGACCATAGACACTTGATTTGCAAACTGAATCTAGACTCGTACAGCGAATGTGAACACACGTCTGTTGGTGCAGATGATTCGTTGTAACATGTGCTCATACCACATGTGCTAGGCGACTCTTGGAAGATGGGTTGAGTGGTTCCAGGACCAAGACCGTATGACTCCCCATTGTGTGAGTTCCACAATTACGTACCCTTTGACTTTTGACTATGTCATGAGGGACAGGATCAGTGCCTGCTACTTTGGTGTGTACCCTATGGTGATGCATATTCCGCCTGTCGGGGCATTGCTGGGAAAGCGACTGGTTTTGTTCTGACTTTCATGAGACAAAAGAAAGATCAGATTCGATTTGCACAAATGAGAGATCTGTTGGTGTTCAGGATCCACCAAACTCGTCATTTGGACTGAGGTTGGGAACATACAGCGGACTAAGACTGAAAAGGAAAGGACATGTATCATTGAGCGGTCGATAATGTCCAATCTAGTGCAAATTTGAATATATCTAAGGTACTAGTATACACAATTATCTAACTGTTTTTATAAAAGGGTAGATGCTTTCTCGCTGGCCTTAACTATGTTATGGTGAGGCGTTTTAGCTCCCGCTTGACAGGTGTATGCGCTGGTCGCACGGTCCATTTGCCGTATGAGGTCTGACTCTGTGTTTGGCAACGATGTCTCCAAGAGGGAGATGTTAGAAAATGTGTGTGGAGCCATGTTGTTATGGTTGGAACGGCCCGGTGCAATTCTGGGACGGCCCGGTCCAACTTCTGGAACGGACTGGTTTGCTGGGCAAACCAACAGTCTCGCTGTGGTTGGGACGGCCCAGTCCAATTCTGGAACGGCCCGGTCCAACCAGTTGGGACGGCCCGGTCCAACTCTGGACCGGACCGTTCCAGACAACAGTTATGAATCTGAAAGGTCTGTTTCCAGACTGGCTATTTATACCCCTCTCTTCTGAAGCGTCTCTGAGGTTGGAACTCGTGTCTTTTGAGATAACCACCATCCTAGAGAGTCCAGAGAGAGATCAGAAAGAGGGAGGAGCCATACTATTGCTTGGAGAGCAATAGGAAGCACACGCACGAGTCGACCGGCACTTGGATTCGTGAAGGGTAACGCCAAGCCCTTGCCTGAGGTTGTGGTGTACCAGTTGCGTGCGGAGGAAGACTTGGAGCGCAAGACAAGGGTTGCAGCAAAGCTTTGAGAAGAGTCTAGGCAATCGATCAACTTCCGCTGCGGTACATCTGAACTCTATGCATGTGTGATAGGTTAGATGTACATATAGGTCAAGGACCGACTAAAACCTTCACATTCAATGGGGGAGATTTGGTGGCATTTGTGATAACAAAAAAATTGTGGCAGGACAACTCTCCTCAATGAACAAATATATTTATAAGAATGACTTTTTCTTAACTTGTCTACGTAAATTGTGTAATTAAGAGTATTTGAAGTTGCATTATATGTCGTGTAGTTTAACCAGGTTAAAATCAAATAATATGCTCTAAAGATAATATATCTTTTATAAAGAGTTGCTCCGACAAATTTTTTATAAAGGATTGATAGAATGCTACACGTAGCATGGATGGACTCGTGCAATACTTTCAAAGTTTAAATATTATGGTTCAAATGATCGATTTGTACTATTCAATGTAATTTTTATATTGAAATTTCATTAGAGGTCAAATTTTATTATTTTATTATTAGTTTTTATTTTTTGAAAATATTCATTATTAGAAGACTCAAAACTAATTAGATCAATAGATTTCGAAAATTAAAAAAAAAACAAAAAAATCACAAAAATAGTATTGTAAATAATTCTGTGTAATCACTTTCTTGACTAGGTCGGACTTAGAATTTTCTTTAATAAATATAATTAGAGCTGCTTGTTTCAAATAATTATCTATTGGAAAAACACAAATTAAAAAATAAATATTTTATAAAATATCTTATTTAGCAAATTTTGAATACAAATAAATTTTGTTGTTGTAATATTAAAGATAAATATAGTAAAATAATGCAACATGTGCCCCGAAAATTTATGCAGAGAGATAATTAAAGGCACATAAAAGTTAAAACACATCCTTAATTTGTAAATGAGAAGTAAAGCATGGAGTACAAAAATCATCTAATAAATGGACAATTAACAATATGGATGATACGATATAGTAAAGCTTGGAAATACATTTATAATTAGTAAAACAGAAAAAGAATATACTAAATAGATCGTTTTCTTTAGAAGAAAAAACATATTTTGGTTCAATAAATTTTTTTGAGTATAGACTTCGTATTTCAATTTTTTAGACCAGTATATTATCAAATGCAAAGAAGTGAAAAAAGAAAATTACGACTTTTATAGGGACACATTATTTTTACTAATACTATTATGGCCATTAGCCTGATCAAAAAGAGTTCCTATCCTGCAAATATATCGCAATCCTAATTTTATTAAGCCATCCTAATCGTTCGTTGTGACCAATTTAACTATCCTATTCAAACCCTTCTAGCTGTATATATCTTAAGTTTGACTTGACTGTTGACAAATTAAGCACTAGACATCAGAATTGAATTTTCAAGCATTATTCATTCGCACCTATTAAGTTGCTTTAAAATTTAGCTTACTATCTTTTGACCTTTTTCATAATAAACTTTTATTCAATACAGTCGTTGACAACAATGACAAGTATATATTCCTAGCTATTATAATCGGAAGTTAGTATATCGGCTATCAAAGAAAATACCATTGAAGTAATTCTGTTTAAATACGATTATAGTTTACACTAAAAATCTTACTATTCCCTTTAACTAAAAAACAAATTAGCATATGGATCAAAAAATAAAATAGATATAAATTAAGTTGAAACTGGTTTATAACCTCTTGAGCTATTCATTTTTTCTAGTTTTCAAACACTTTGCTAGTTAATGTACATATTTAAATTTAAGCTTCAGAATTCTAAAATTTTACAATTAATAACTTTCACTTATTTCAAAGTTTTGAAATTTGAGAACAGAGATATAATGGTCAATATGAAAAATTGTGTATGAAGATGAATGTGTATAAGTGGCCAATTTCTAACTTTTGAACTTGTCGTAATAATTTTCAGAAACATAATTTTGTAAAGATATTTTAAATATATATATATATATATATATTAGAGTGGCATGTATCTAATTCCATTTTTTTTCAATTTTTAAAATTTTTGAGTGGCATGTATCTAACTTTTTCTTAAAATGAACACCAAACAAAGTTTGGATCCTGATATCTCGTATTTATATTGTTATTTTGACCGGACTTTACATCGAAATCGTGACTAAAACTTTGATTCTATGTTATTTTTGCTTTTCTTTGCCAGATTTGGCACTGCCTTTTGCACTTTGTTTTTATTTGTAGGAATCCAAGGAAAACAGTAAGGAAAGCAGCAATTCAGATGCTAGACGACTCATACCTAGTCTAGATCAACTCCCGACCCGCACGAATCAAGACTATTCTCAACCAGACTCTGCAATTCGGTCCGGAATTCGGACAGAATTCCTGCACAGGCAACACTTCTGAAATTCCAGTGAGACCAATTCGGTCCGAATTCCCCTGAATTCGGTCCGAATTGCTATACAGGGAAGGTATCCAGCTGATGCTCTGGAGCGTTTTTTCCTTATGGAAGGCCTTGATTTTGACCTAGATTGGGGGGAAAACGTGTGCTAGCTGTCCAGGAGCCAGAGGAGAGTATTATAGGCGTCTTCCATCTTGGGAGAGACCAACTTTCATTCCATTTTTCAGCCATTCTCTCTTCAGCAGATCTGGATATGGTTTTTGGTGATTTTCTCTGGGTTTTGCGACTTGGACGGGGGTTAGTGTTGTTGCTTGCTGCTCCGATGCTTTCCGAAGGATTCTACACTCTCTCTAGTGCATTGGCGGTGATTTGTGCCCCAAAAACTTGATCTATTTGTGTATCTCTAGTACTTGTTCTCTATTTTCTAGATTATGGTTTGTTTTGACTTATCTACTTATATTTGCATGATTTCTATTAGTATGTTAGGCTAAAAACATGTTGCTTTAGGGATAGATGTAGCCTAGATTTAGGTTTGCTTGATTTGTTGATGGACGAAGCCAGATATCTTTGGAGTTTTTATTGAATTGCTTGTGTTTGAATCGTTTATTACTTGTGTTGCTTGACATTTGTACGGCCACATTTGTTGGGAACTTCAACCCATTATAATAATCGAGTCTTGTACGAGTGTTTCGAGATAGGTCAAGGGCGAAAGTCGACCAACAAGTAACCAAAAGTTAACGTTTCTAGTTATTCGATTTGTGTCAACAACTCTTTTCTCATTTTTTATCGTCTAGCTTTAATGAACTAATAAGAATAATACTCATATCCATTTCTGTGGGATCGACACCTTTACTCTACTACAAACGACTAGTCGAGTACAAGATTTATTTGTTTGACCTTGGTTTACACCTCGATCAGACCCTGTACGAATATCATTCCAATGATGCGTAAAAGAAAAATTAAATTAAAACCATTGAAAGTTTGGCCACTTGATGAATGATGTTAGATCCAAACATGATATGTAGACCCAAAAAAACATGCCTATAATATCGAATTTGATATTTTGAATTTAACTTTTGATGATTGTCGAAATTATCAAGTAAATTTTCACAATAAATTTATACTTGCACTAAATTTTGGAGTAATAAAAAAAGCAGAAATAACAGTGTTTTACAATTTATTTTTGTTATTACTGTTTTAGCTATTAAGACATTTAAACTCAGATTGTGTAATTTATATACTCTGCATCCATTCATATTGCTCCTCAATTGTGGTGTAGCTGTTATGTTTTCTTTTTTTTTTTAATAGTGAAATTATTCACCTATATCTCTTAAGGTTTGTTGGATCGCTTGAGAATATAAGTTATAATTAGCTATTCGAAATAAAAACTTCTATTTTTAAATGACAGAGAATATTTTTCTGTATACAAATGAATAGTGTTATTTTAAATAATTTTAAATTGGGAATAATTTATTAATTCAAGTACAATTGTAAAAATTTTTTATTCTGAATTAATATTTTATTCCAAAAAATATATTGTAATAATTTATACTATAACCCGTGACATTTTTTCCCCTATTTTGTCCGCCTTTTTGCATTTTTTTATTTTTGACCGCTTTTTCTTAAAAATAGTTTTATATTTTTAGTTAAAAATAATTTTTTTTAATTTTCTATAATTAAAAATAGTGTTTTGTTAAAGTGATACCAATTATTATATAATTTATTTAATAATTAAATATATTTGAAAATCATGCTGAATTATTGTCATTTAAAAAATAGCGCAGCGAAGCTGAGAAAGTTCAGCTTGTTGGCATTTTCTAATTAAAGAAAACAATCGGACCCGGAGAATCAATTCCTTTTTCCAACAATGACCGACTTGGGGAGCTTCGATCGACTGTTGTGCCTAGTTCAAATTAAAATATGATCCAAACACACTCAGATTAAAATTTATTCTATATTTTGAGGATAACTTAAAAATAACACTCTACATCCAAAAGTTATATTTGGTAGAGAAGTAAACAAGTAGTAAGGCTCTTAATCTGCTTCAACTCTAGACGAGTAGCTACCAAAATTGAGGAAGAAAATTACTCCTTATGAACAGAGGCGGAGCCAGTAGGGGTGCAAAAGGGGGATGGCTCCCCTAAGATTTAAAATTTGTAGAAATAACTTTTCAAATATATACTAAATTTTGTAATTTATATAACATATTGCAACCCTAGAGTTCAAATACGATCTAGTTAAGTTTATTATTTATTCAAGCTAGATTAATTATAATTTTTCTTTTAGAGCAAATTTAGAAGACAAAAAAATCACAAAGATCGGCGCAAGAAATGCTTTCCGCAGTACCGAAAATATTGCTCAAATATGAAAATCTTCGCTTATTATTTTTTGAAGAAAAAACTACATCTTTATTTGTTTGATATATACAATTAATGTTTGAAAAAATACTACTATAAAATAATGCAATATTATTTTTTATTATTAATTTTTTTTTAGATTTTTAAACTTTCAAATTTTAGGATGTCTAAGTCGAAATTCTGGCTTCGCTCCTACTTGTGAGGATGGTATACTTAATTTTACTCCATGAAGCAAGCAAAGGAGCGGGTCTCATATCGAGTACAACTGTACAACCTGATATTTGCGTACGGATATATCTCAATTTCAAGTGATCTTGAATTTCTATCCTGTAAATTTTGAGTTGGAAAGGGTTCACTTATTGACTGTAGATTCAATAGACTCAATAAGTCAAAGACAGAAAAGGTATTGCCTTGAAAGCATTGGGTTCGCCTGTCGACCGTTCAAGTCGAACATAATTATAAATCAGTTAAGTAGTCGATATATTTTAGGGTTAGTTGAAGTCAGATTGAATTTAATTAGGTATGGTCAGATACCCAGATTAGATTGTCAGTTATTATGGTTCGAATTGGGTTTATATTTTGGACCATTGACTCTTCAATAAGGCAAAACTTGCTGGTATGTGTAAATCGGCGATCGAGTTTGTTTAGATTAGGCAACTTGTAGTTGACACAAATTTGTCATTAATTGTGGGTCATGTTTAATCATTTTGTCTTCAATCTTCATAGGCTCCGTTTGGGTAGGTGTGGAAAAAAGGAAAGAAGTGGGAAGAAGTATTGGGAAGTGTGTTAACTTTGTGAAGAGTTTGGATTGTTTATAATTTTTTTTTCTTCCTTCTTTCTTTTTCTTTCTTCCAACGATCCAAATGCACCCAAAGATACGGTGTAACAGGGAGCATTGTCAAATTTATAATCTGACTTTTGGGCTTTCAAAACGAACTCTAAATTATTTTGTAAGAAGATTTAGATCCACGTTGTTCAATCTTGATAAAGATGATGATGATTCATATTCAATGACATGGATACCATCCCCATCAATACTAAATGTACGGATTTTGTTGACCCACCTGCGTACAAAAAAATTGCAGACGTGTTTGAATGCTGTATCTATGTTGATGAAAAGTAAATTTGGTTGAATATTTTAAGAGCTTTTCGTTATTTTTTTTTTCCAAATTTCAAAGGATTGACGTCAAACAACAAAAGCGACACCGACATGACTTGAATTTAATGCAACTTGATAGTAAGCGCAGCGGGCTTTGAACTCCTTAATTTCGTTCATAAAGATAATTTAAAATCATTTAGTTGATTTAGATTAGATTGTAGATATATAGAAAATGGTCATTAGTATCACTTAAGTTGCATGTATATAAATGCGAACTAATGAATTTCAATTAAGGTAAACAAATGCCATGCTTAATTTTTCCGTTTTAGTTAATGAGAAGAAAAATTTAGCAAAGAAAATTAAGGTGGATATGGAAATTCTATTTCCGGCTTATATCATCAGATTCTAGGAGGATAAAATGGAGTTTATGGAGTTAGCCCATCACGGTTCAATTACCATTATTATTATTATTAATAACAGATAACATGTTAGCTTAAAATAAAAAAATTTCTATAAAAAACTACAAAATGCTAGGATATTCTCTCCGTTGAAAAAAATATATATATATATCTTGTTTACTTCCGGTTTTGGAAAGAAACCAAAACTGTTCCTCCTTAAAAAGAATTAATGACTCTATGTTTAACTCTTGATAGCGTGCGGCGATATTAATGTGGTCCATGTGGATTGTATGTAAGTTGCAACCACGGTCCACGGATATCAAATATCCAATTGAATTCCTCTCAAATTTCATTAAAGTACATCTATAACTAAATAGATATGCGCTGTTGATTTTTTTATCAAATTATCTATCAAAATTAATAACAGTTCATAGAGATATGTTCAATTGTGCGAATTTAACAATACTCAGTTATTCAATTTGAAATACTTTCTTCATATTCATCTATGGGAGCTCATTTAGTTAGAAATTTATCGTGTATTATTTATTTACATCAATCACATAATTGAATAAATGCTTAATTCACGAATTTTATGGCGACTTCATGTTTTACTTCCAACTACTGCACTATTATTGTTTTTCTGGATACCTAGATTTAGTTATTATTTTAATTATTTTGGTTTTGAGGAGGGCGACACTATACGATTGGTCACTTCATTTTTGAAGTAGGATTCTAATGCCACTATTTTTTTGGTATCACAAAATGTGATAATTTTTTATTAATATTTTTAAATTTAAAAAAATTGAAATGACGAATCAAACAGCTGATTTTGTTTAATTTAATGGACGATGTATTTTATATAAATTTTGTGAAATTTACTGGATCAAGATGTCAAAATATAAACTTATTAAAATGATAATTTCATAGTTGATAAGATTTGTTTATTTTTTTTATCTCTTGATTGAGTATCGAATAAACTCTAAATTTTAGAAACGTATGCATTTACTCATTAAATTGAACAAGATCAACAATTTAGGTTCATAATTTGAATTTTTAAAATTTTAAACTATTAATAAAAAATATGATATTTTGTGGAATAAAAAAGTTATGGCACTGTAACGTCTAGCTTTTGGTTAGTGCAAACAAATTACATAGAAAAAAACGGTGAGCCTTTTTCACTTCATTCATGTTTGTTGTGGCCTTGATCTTTGTATTGATTTCCAAAAGTATCTTCCAAATATAAAAAAAGCTAATATTAAAAGGATCGAATTAAGAAAATATAAATTATGTTAAGAGTATCGCGGACATCCGATCTCTAGCCATTTCCCATTTCAATTTCTTGCCTTGGCGAAACGGACATCCGATCTCTAGCCATTTCCCATTTGCATCGCGGCATCTGGACGTCTACATGGCCACATGTCGCTTGTCGAATGCGATAGAATTCTAGGACATAATTTTGTAAATCCTTTTGAATTAGGTATATCTTTCCCTATTGTTCTAATATCCGCGGCAGGCACAAAATTTTTTCAGCTTTAGCCCCACCTTATTTGAGTATGAGTATGAGTACTGAGTAGTGACCATGGCGAGTCAACCCAAGTACAGAAAACTCCGTAACGAACTTGTTACACATAATAAACAAACTTTATGTTCATAGAAATTCATATACGAAGTCCGCTCATTAGGCTCACCTGTACCTTCATCTCCCAACTTTTTGTCTCCGCTTACCGCTTTGGCTTTAAAATATTCCGAGACTCCCACTCTCCCACAAGGCCAGTAGGCCAGAAATGAAAAATATGAAAGTAATTGCAAAAAGTCCCCTCCTTTGACAAAGACTGGTCAAACCATTCGGCTCTCCCTCCCTCTCTCCGTCTCTTATTCCCCATTTTGGTTTCTTCTCTCATCAGTCATCTCTCTATCCCTCCGCCTCAAACGATGCGCAGTCGACTGTTTCCTGTCATCTGTCTCCTATTCCATCTATGGAGCGTCGCTCTATCCGATGCTATTGAAAACAAGTGCGCTCCTGTTAAGTGTGGGAATGTCGACATCTCTTACCCCTTTTGGATTCCTGACCAACAGGCCGACTACTGTGGCTATCCGACTCTAGAGATCAACTGTCACGATGACAAACCCTTTCTGGTGCAGTCCTACGACGCTAATTACTACATCGACCGAGTGTTTTACGATAACAGCTCCTTCGTCCTCATCAATTCCATTTTGGTTGACTACAAATTCAACTGCACTGTGCCCCAATTCAATGTGTCTTTAGGTCTTGGTCCAATGGTGGTCAGTAAGATCAACAAGGAACTCGTTTTCTTCTTCAATTGTGGGAATATGTCCTCCCCTCCTGGGGAGTATCAGCCAACTCCGTGTGTTCCCGGGCAATCTGATGGTGCGGGTAACCAGTCGTTTGTGCGCCTTTTTGAAAACTACAATGATGGTGTTAATAGTGTTCCCGGAGAGTCGTTGGGCAACTGTAGCATCTCTAGGATACCGGTGTCCGGATGGAATGGGTCCGAAGTTCAATACACAACCGTCATGAATGATGGGTTTTTGGTGGAGTTGAAGGTCACCAGTTGCTCTGATTGCCAGAAGAGCGGCGGTCAGTGCGGGTTCAATACCTCCAGCGTCATGTTTATGTGCATCTGCTCTGATGACCATACGTATCCAATGAGTTGCCCAAATTCTAAAGGTAATTACTATTTTCTTTTTACTTTTTTTTTCCGGCTGTTTTTATTTTCAAAAGTAGTATATTTTTGTATGTGGTCCTTATATTGTTAGAGCTGATCCAGACCCAAAAGCAACTCCACCTGGCATACCATTTTTTGCCTAATCCAACTTTTTTTTTTTTTGCCTAATTTACACGTCCATTGCATAGTGATAGTAGGTACGCACTGAAGGTCCCAACCTCACTTTGTTTTGTAAGTGCTGGGCTCAATCATTTTAGTTGTGTAAGTGCTTACACAATTGGAATTTGTTAAATGAGTCTATTGATTTGATTACGTCAGGTAAATCGAACTCGCTAGTAGGAATACTCGCCAGCATTGTAAGGATCAGATTCCACTTTTGCATTCTGATCACCTTTTCAAATTGAATCACCATGCCATATTTACTTGCACTTTCCATAATTCTTTGACAAATTGACCAATTCTAATCGTAGAAATCTGTGCTAGCATTCGTACTTTTTTATAGGGCAAACTAGAGACAATACATTTTGGATACACTAGATAAGGACTATCTAGAAAAGCTAGAGACAATACTTGATTATACTTCTGATCAATGATAAATTAAAGTTTGCTGTCTACCTTTTGGAATGGGTATCTCAACTATCCCTTCGCAGTTTTTTCAGTACTCAACTTCTTGTTTTTCTTGTCACTCCTTTTGGATTATTGTCACCATTTTCAATTCAAACGGGACAATAATTAGTTTAAGCTATAGTTTTTAACTCAAATAGTCAGAATTTGTCATGTGAAGTGACTGATTTTGTATTAGTATTGATTAGTCTGAAAACCTTTTCAAATATATTTTTTTTCTATATTGTCTCAATTTTTGTACGAATACTTCATGACTCATATGTATTTTCAGTATAAAATGGAAATGTTGACCTAATTTGGATAGAACTTAAAAGTTCAGTGCCTAAATTGGATAATTGTAACTTGAATGTGTATAAACAAATAGAGGTTAAGTTTAATGATATCTGATAGAAGTTATCCTTTTGAAATACATGACTATGCACCTAGATGGTATTAGACTGCTCTCAGCCCTCAATGTTTCATCTAGGTAGTATATACCCACCCCCACAGTTGAGTACATATGACGACATTGATTGTATGATTTATTGAGTTCTGCTTATTGGGTTGGAACATAATAGGTAAGTCTATGTGCTTCTAGGCTACTTGGTTTTATTGTAGTATTTGTGGAATAGCCTCAAGTTTTATGGGCCAAGTTGAAGCCCGTAGGTCAGGTTATTTTTGGCAGGCTTTACTATTGTATCTTTTAAAGGCAAAGTTCAACACTTCTATGTAGCAGAACAGGTTGAGCTAATTTACTTATTTGAATTTAATTCATTAATTGTATTACTTTTCTGTGTTACCTACTCTCTTTTGAGTTTTCTGATTAATCTAATTATAGTCTAAAACTTCAAAATAGCATCTAGGTAAAAATTGGGTTTTACTCCCAGCTTTGTAGAAATAACCGTATTGAACCTCGTTTTGGTAAAAGACATTATTAAACCAATATATTAACTAGGAACTTTATCTTCCTTAGACTTTAAAATTATATCTTATTTCTTTCAAGGTCGACATCCTATGGCTCAACTCTAGCATCCGAATCTTTTATTTATTTTTAGTTGTCTAACGTAGTCACTCCTTTACTGAGAGAATTTTATTAGAATGTCCGCTCAAAATAAGCCATTCAGTAACCAGATGCATGGAAAAATTCTGGAGCGTTATCCGATTGTAGGGCGCTTGTGGGATGAAAGGAGAACTCAGTTAACTCCAACACAAATTTAAAATTAGGGTTCACTAAGTTATCTCAGGTACAGAGCAGATCTGATTCATTAGGTATAAAATCAGTGGGTATCAAATGTACTAAATCTTTGATGGGTTCTGCTCAATTTTTAACCTTCTTTTTCTGACGAAGCAACTTTGTTGTTGAGAGCCTCACTTGAGCTATAATCATCAGTAAAATTATAATTAAGCAAGATCAAGATATAAAGATTGAGCCACAGAAGTTGAATTATGTCCCACAAAGAACTAAGAATCTAAGATAGACCCAGCTCTGCATAGTATGTATTGATAGTTGAGTAAATTGAACAGAATAAGATGAATGTGTTTCACTTCCTGAAAAGACCACTTATTTCGTATTTGTTTGTCGACAGGTTCTGCATGAAATCCAAAATAATTGGAAAAAAGAATTATCCGATTTAGTGTTTCTAAAGGGTTTTTCAAAGCTCTTTCTGTTACGTTAGCTTCACATATTATGGTTCCTTGTGTGTTTCAAATACCTCTTCTTTTCAAATGCATCCTTGGAATATTCTGTTATGTTCAGATGCATATTAAGACCTAGCATGTGTCTGCATATTGTGGGCCTTTTTGTTTGCTTGTATTAGTTAGTGAACAACATAATCAATAGCATAATAGACTGTTAGCTATGAAGTAAATATGATATAAGAATTCATCCTCCTAAAAATATGATGGTGACTTTTCAGATTGTGGCAATAGAAGACTTTGACTAAGTCAGCTACATTTTAAGCTCAACATAGTGCACAGTTTCTTCTTTCATTTTTCTGCATGCGATCTTCTAGTCTTTTCAAGCCTAATTTCTTTGAATTTCTATATATAACTTTGCTTTTACATGCTTTATGTCATGGAGGAAAAATTTTCCTTTCTAGTGTCGCTAACTTGATAGACCTGTTACTTCAGTTGTTACTTCCTTTCTAGTATAGCCATTTCTTCTCTTTTCTTTGAAGAACGACCACTTATTTCAGTTCATTTCATTTTTTTATTCGTCTTAATAAGTTGTCTTATTTTGTTCTACTCCCATTGTTTTATTTTGTTCTTTTGTTTGATTTTTCCTTTTTCTCTCCCCTCTGATGATTGCTTCATTTACTTTTGTTGTTGTCCTTCTCTTCTTCTTCCCTTGTGCTTCTGGGGCCTGTCAATCATCACTTCCTTGTAACAGCACTATTAAAATCCAGTTTCCTTTCTCCTTTGATTATAGTTTTGCAAATGACATATGTTATGAACCTTACGCTCCTCGCTCATTAAAGATTGGATGCCATGATGCTGTTCCTGTTATCTATCTATTTAAGTCTCCTCTATGGTTTCAGTTGGAAGTCATCTCATATACAAGCAATAGACTTGTTTTTGAAGACAGTGATCTTAGCAAGTCCATGATACACTCTAACTGTCTCAGCGCCTTCTTCAAATTTGAACCCTCCATACATTACTTTGATTTTCAGAATAACAGCATGCTAAACATGCTTTTCTTTTCTATCAGGTGTGATCGTGAAACTAAATACCTACCAGATGATTTTTGCAAAAAGCATGATCTGAACTGTTCGTCTGTGATAAGTTACATGCACTCTCCAGCTAATTGTTCTAACTCTCAGTCTCTCTCATTTGAGTGGACATTTTCTTTTGACAATCACACTGGAGATCTCACACTTTTGTCAGCTTCATTTACGAATGATCCTTCACTTCTTCTTGATTGTGCTGCTCGTGAGCGCCAAGCACCCCTACATTGCAAAAATCCACCTTGTGAAGGTTTAGACCTTCAATAGTTCTTTTGCATTAGCTGCTATAACTATATTAATTGTTCTTTGTTAAGTCATTACACTTCTAAAGGTTATTCTTGCAATATTTTTTTTTTTGTAATTTAACTTTTAGGCTGTAACTATTCACGGTGATTTGTTTATTTTTCTTAAATTGCAGTTAAGAAAGAGGATACAAAGAAGACAATTTTAATAGGCAAGTATACTCTCTTTTTGCCTCATCTGTCATTGAAAATCTTCTCCTTGATGCCAAATCTTTTTGTATCTATATATATACTCTTTTGGAATTATTTTTGGTCCAATGCATAACTTGGTCTATGTAGTCCTTATTGTTGTGAATTAGTTAAATAATAGAATTTGAGGGCAATTTCTGTGCTTCATGTTGTTCATGGACCACAATGATGCATATTGCCTGCTGAGGGTGACAAAATGTTTTTCAAGAAATTATTTTGTTTGCTTTATTTGATTTATATTTTATTTTTTTTGTCGGTCCTTCTAGATGAGGTGGACCAAATTTTTTTTTCCCCTTTATTCTTAGTTAATGTCAGCTGCTGAACTGTAAGTAGGTATCAGCTATCGATTGTGCCTCTTTGATATTGCCAGTGACTAGTAGTATGACAAATATCTCAAATTCGCAACTTTCTTGCCCAATGAAGAAAAGCTTTCTTTGATGTCTACAACAAATTATTAATAACTATTAATAATTATTATTAATCATCATTAATAACATTTTTATAATAACTATTTTTGCTTGTTATTTCGTTTTCCTCAGTTTGTATATCAGTAGGAGTAGGTGGCTTCCTTGTAGCATGTTGTGCCTGTCTGCTCCTGTGTAAGCGAAAGAAGCTGAAGTGGGTCTCGTCATCCTCACTGCTTCTCACACCAAGAGATTCTTCTGACCAATACTTTCATGACCTAGAGATGGCTGGATCGCAATCCACTCAGATCTTCTCTTATGAGGAACTTGAGGAGGCAACTGATAGATTTAGTCCATCAAAAGAACTTGGCGATGGTGGGTTTGGAACTGTGTATAGAGGTATCATCACTTCCTGTTTTCCGATATTTTTCGTTTGTAATGTTTTTTTCTCGTTGTCAATAATTGTTGTGGGCTGCATCAGGAATAATAAAAGAAATATTTTGGTATCTTTTGTATACACTTTTTAATTTGAGGAATTGCTTTAATTTAGCTGATATTTAGTCACACCATAATGGTGGAAATCATGCTCTAGATATCATTCCAAAGACATCTTTACCTTGTTGATGTACTAGATAATTTTGAGCTTGTTAGTTGCAGTAGAAAGAGTTAATTTATCTTAGCAATCTAGAAACATAGATTGATAGCTTGTCCAGCCATGCATCTATTGCCATTGGACAGGTTGAGGCAACCAGATTTGCTCTGTGTTTTTTTTTTAATTTTTTTTTTATGTATGTGGGAGATTTAGGTTATATTTTGGAAATGTAGACTGAGCCCAAGTACTCATTGACTGATATCTTGATTCTTTTTTTTTGTCGTATTCAGGGAAACTAAGAGATGGACGAATAGTTGCTGTGAAGCGCCTCTACCAGAACAGCTACAAGAGAGCCGAGCAATTCATGAATGAAGTTGACATTCTCTCTCGTCTGCACCATCGCAACCTTGTCAGCCTCTATGGCTGCACTGCTCGCACAAGCCGTGAGCTGCTTCTTGTTTATGAGTATGTCTCCAATGGTACTGTTGCCGACCACCTCCATGGGCCCCGGTCTTGTGAGAATGCACTCAGCTGGCCAGTTCGTCTGTCAATTGCTATTGAGACAGCTGATGCATTGGCATACTTACATGCAGTTGAACCCCAAATTATTCATAGAGATGTAAAAACAAATAATATACTACTAGATGATGGGTTTCATGTCAAGGTCGGTGATTTTGGTTTGTCACGTTTATTCCCGTTGGATGTGAGTCATGTGTCGACTGTCCCTCAGGGCACACCTGGGTATGTTGATCCAGTGTACCACCAATGTTACCAACTAACTGATAGAAGTGATGTTTACAGTTTTGGAGTGGTCTTGGTGGAGTTGATATCATCAAAGCCAGCTGTGGATATGAACAGGAGCAGAGATGAGATAAACCTGGCTAACATGGCGTTAAACAAGATACAGAGGTCTGAGCTGGATGATTTGGTAGATCCTAATCTTGGGTTCCAGTCAAATTGGGAGATGAGGCGGATGGTTTCTTTGGTAGCTGAGTTGGCATTTCGGTGCTTGCAGTCTGATAGGGATATGAGACCATCTATTAAGGAGGTTTTGGAAGCACTAAAAGTAATAGAAAAAGGGGGCCAGAGTGAAGATAAATTTGGAAAGGAAAACTCGGCAAAGGAAGAAGCTCACTTGTTAAAGAGTGATGCAATTTTTTCTCCTGTTACTGTCATGGAAAGGTGGAAGAGCAGCTCAACTACACCTAATACTAGTATATGATGTATTAGTATTCTATATCTTCGATTCCTGCTAATTCTATGTGGCCACATGGTGGTGTTTGAGGGAGTTGGGGTGGGGGGATGTACATAGTATATATAGTTAAATACAGGATACTGTGGGCCACACTGTAGAGATTGGTTGTAGTATGTAAAGGCACTGATTTTCTCAGGATGTTGATACAACAGAAATGTGGATTTTAGGATAGATAAAAAAAGCTTGTTATTTAATTGCCTGTGTACATGCCTTTTCTAAGGAAGAGGCAACTATATGCTCAGACTGTTCTACTAGTTCCAATTTTTGAGACCTGTTTTTATTTTCGGGAAAGATACAATTTACTACTTTCATTAATATTGTTTAACTTATGTTAAATCATGTCATCGACTCGTTAGTCCAGAATTACTCTTGTTATAAATTTACAATTCTTAGAATGTATTTTGTTTGTTGGATATTACAAGCCATGGTTGTTTTTATTTGCAATTTGACAACCTTAATTCTTTTATAAAGGAAAATGTCAGTACATTGCCAATTCATGGCGGGGTATGCGTTATGTTATGCTCAACACGCTTTTCTCATTTTATTTAGTATGAGGTGTCATTATGCCCTCATCTTTTAATTAATTATAAATCTTCCTGGTCTCGTGTCAGTGGACTTTTCTGTATGGTCCTTGCACAAGCCAAATAACAAATAATAATAAACTGGAAAATGCCAATATAGTGGGACTGCTGGCGTCCTTTCTAGCCTCAGTCTCTCTCTCTCTCTCTCTATCGTCGAAGGGGAGGAGTAACTCTTCAGGAGGAGCTTGCAATCAAAGAATCAATAATCGCCAACCCGATGATCAAGACGATAGATGCTACAATTGTGGCAAGAGATGACATTATGCTCGAGAATGCCGGTCCAAGAAGAAGGTCCAAGGGAACGTGGCAACATCAAGAGACAGACGACGTGACAAGAATCATAAAAATAGCAGCGAAGACGATTGGAACGTCGAGACTGCATGCACGGTTGCAACTACTGACTTGAAGGAGAAGCAAGAAGAGAATCAAAAGGTTGCTTTGACTGCGGTGACCAAGATAGAGCGAATCAACTACGAGAGTGACTGGATTGTCGACTCCGGTTGCTCAAATCACATGACAGGAGACATCAAGAAACTTGAAGACTTGAAAAAAAATATAATGGAAGACAGGTGATCGTGACCGCCAACAACTCCAAGTTGAAGGATCGCAATATAAAGGCATCAGGCACACCGATCATGGAGGGTCGAAGGATGGAGTCGATCTATGTGATGTCAGCAGAGCCGGCCTATGTAGACAACACTCGAAAGAATGAGGCTTCGGATCTCTGGCATGCACGATTAGGGCACGTGAGCTACCATAAGCTGAAGATCATGGTTGAGAAGTCGATGGTCAAGGGTTTATCGGACGTGGAGGTACGTACCGACATAGTATATGTGGGGTGCCAATTTGGTAAGGCACATCAACTTTCTTATCAACAATCCAAGTTTACAGCTAAGGAGCCCTTGGAGCTAGTTCACTCAGATGTCTTTGGACTAATCAAGCAAACTTCCATAGGCGGCTCAAAGTATATGATGACATTTATCGACGACTTCTCGAGATATGTGTGGGTGTACTTTATGAAAGAAAATTTCGAGACACTTTCTAAATTCAAGGAGTTTAAGGAAGAAGGTGGAAAGTGAGCTCAATAAAAAGGTACGGTGTCTTAGCTCTGATAATGGAAGAGAATATGTATCACATGAGTTTGACACCTACCTAAAGCAGCACAAGATCCGACGACAGTTAACCTGTCCCAACACCCCACAACAAAATAGCGTAGCAGAAAAGAAGAATCGACATATTGCCGAAACATGTCGAAGCATGATACACGCCAAGAATGTGCCAGGGAGATTTTGGACCGAGTGCATGAAGACAGCGGCACACATCATCAACCGTTTATCTCAAGAGAAGATGAGTTTCTTCTCACCATTCCAGAAGTTTTGGAAGATCAAGCTGACAGTAAGTCACTTCAAAGTTTTTGGTTGTGTGTTCTATGTGTTCGTGCCTGATCATCTTCGAACCAAGTTCGATAGGAAGGCGGTACGATGTATCTTCGTCGGCTATGAAAATGAAAGAAAGGGATGGAGGTATTGTGATCCTACAAAAGGGCGCATTTACACCTCAAGGAATGTGGTCTTTGATGAAGCCTCATCATGGTGGCCATCTAAAGACATAATTCAATTTGAAGCAAAAGACATGGAGAGGGAGATTGAAGAAATGGCAAGAGAGGTAGCACAAGATGATCATAAGGTCCAAAGTGACGGCGATAAGATCTCAACTCCTTCAAAATTCAAGAGTTCAAGGCAGACAGGAGTGCACGAAGAAGTAGAAAATGTGACTCCGCAACTTCTAGAAGAAGTTGAAGAAATTCCTCCATCACTTCGGAGATCGTCTCGACAAAAACGTCCAAACCTGAAATATACGAATGCCGCAATTATCGAAGATTTCGAGCCAACGTCTTATGAAGAAGGGACAAGGACTGACAAATGGAGAAAAGCGATGGAGGAGGAGATGACGATCTTAAGGCAAAACCAAACATAGAAGTTAGTCCCTAAGCGTGAAGGAGTGAAGACAATCTCATACAAATGGATGAAGAAGGCGAAGACTCAAAGAGACACTGATCGAAATATACAAGGCTCGACAAATCACACAAGAATGTATGAGCACGACTAGAAAGTGTCGAAAGACAAGAAAAAGTTCGAGGAGATGCGCGAACAACTTGGGATCGTTAAAAGAACGAAAGTTAAAGGGCTCAATGTTGAGGGGGAGGGTTACGAATACAACATTGGCCCAAGATACTATGCCCAACAGAGAGCTCAACGTGATTGAACAAGAAAAATCTAGAACCAATTTGAAACATCCAACTACATTATAGTATGTTATGGAACCATCAAGAAAATTGTATACTAGCTTCTAGGCATCTCCATAATCGATATTGAAGAGTATAAATAGGTGGTTAGAGTATTGGTTTGTATAATCTAAGTTAAGCAATCTAAATCCACTTGTAAGAAGATAGAATGTAGTAGTTAGGAGGTGTAGGAATAGTTGAGAGATAGAGTTGCAATTTTGGAGGTATAATAGTTGAGAAGTAGAGGTTGTAACGATATTTTAAGTGATAATTAACAAGCAAGTTTCATCATAACGCCTCGCCTCTACTCAACATAATATGTTCCTCTACTTTCCATATAGTCTTCTATACATACATCTCAAATGTATGACAGCACAAATATTTTTAAAACAAAATGAACAAGTCTGACTGGGCAAAATTGAAACTAGTGATCATGCTCTGGACCATAGGTACAGCTTCGATACAATTGAGATCACATTTTAGTTTTTTTTTATTTCATTTGATATTCTTGAGCTTTCTTGAAATTGAGTTATGCCATCTATTTCAAAAGTTAAAAAAATAAAAAAATTAAAATGTCATTTTACCCAATCAATATCAGGTACAGCAATTTATCCTGACTTGCACTGATATTTTGGCAATCGTTGAAATGAATTGATTAAAGTAAAATTAAATATCTAAGTAAAACTTGCAAAATTTTTAGTTCCACGATCCGTAAGATTAACCCAGACTCTGGAATTGTTAGCAATAAACTCTGGAATTACCAGAATATTAAGTTCACGTATTACTGTAAACATTGAGACAAGAAGAAACTATGGAATTTTTACCAGTATGTGTACTAGAAGAGCATGGAGCAGTACAAGGGTTGTACAATTAAACCATATATTAAACAAATACGCATTATAAGATGACATCCAATTTATCTTAAAAAAATACGCATTATAAGTTCACAAAGTATCAGTCAACGACAAGGAACGAGGCTAATAATGATTGATGAGTCGGTACAACTGGAAAGCTGTTAATAAAACCACCAATAAATGAGTTACAAGCACAAATAAAAAATACAATCATTCACACGACACAAAGCTTAATCACATAACGAAAGGAGTTAGGAATTTAACTCAAATTAGAGAAAGGGGAAAATTTTCAAATTCAATAGAAAAAAAAACTATCAAATTGAATGAAATTTTTTTTTTTTTGAAAGAAGGTGGGAGCGCCACCCAGTTTCATTTTGAAAAAAAACGAAACAAAGCAATACAAACACGACCACTGCTACTAAAGTTAAAAACTACACTTGTGACTCTACTCTCAGTCACAAACACTCAAAATCCAAGCTATATTGAAAACTCCTACATCTTTGTTTCCTACCAGCCGTAACTCACTGAGTTATTATAGCCCACCAAACATTATTCCATCATCCAAAACATAATGAACAAAAATTCAAGTAGACCTGACCACTCAATAAAATAAACGATAGACTAACTACACTCAAATGAACATCTTTGTGTTTCTCTTTTCAATCATCTCTCAGAAAATTGCTGCCATCCACTGTTGGTAAGGTGCATTTTCTTGTGGTACATCTGTGATGTGTACTGGGCTAGGTTCCTCTTGTAGGGGTATCAACTCCCACCTGTTTGGTATCCATTGTTGTAACATTCTCTGACTGGTTGCATCCATGAGACCTGACTAGTAATCTAGCAAAGAGCATATTTGAATTAGTATACTTTTAGTTGACATTATATGCTTATTATTGAAAATAATTTTATTTCTGTGAAGCCATACAGACCAGCAAACTGCACTCACCATGGTCAAGAAAACTTCTTTTTCTTTACAAGTCATTTTGTCAGCAAAATCAATAATATTCTGGAAAGTTGTCCATCTATCAAAGATTTCTTCACAGTTCCCCATCCAAAACCAAAATTTCTTAATCCACTGACAAGTGATGAACAAATGGTCCCTACATTCCTCTAAATCACAAAAACAACAAGTTCTATTTCCTACCCAGCCCCTCTTGCTCAAGACATCTTTGGTTAAAATTTTGTTGATACTCAGTAACCACATAAAAATGCTATTTTTATAAGGGATCTTCAGATTCCACCACAAATAAGGAGAGTCAATGTTTCTACCTCTAAAATTAAAAAAACTTATACATGTCATGAGAGGAGTACATCCCATTGTTATTCCATCTAAAAGTCATTAAATCAACTTCATCAGTATAATAAGAAGGAATATAAGAAGATTTAATCTCCAACCACTCTTGGAGGAGTATACCTGACAGGGCTCTGCAAAAAGTAATGTTGGACCCTTTATGTAGAATCACTGCCTGAAGACAAACTTTGGGAGTATCGCATATAGAGAAGAGTTGAGGAAATCTAGTAGCTAAACTACACTCTCCCTTCCATATGTCAGTCCAAAAGTCTATAAACTCCCCGGACCCTGGGCTAAACTTCCTAGAAATTGTTCCTAAGTGATGTAGTTTCAGAATTTCTGACCAAAAAGGTGAATATTCTCTAACATAACCATATTTTTTTTGAATAAGGGACTTCCAGACTCCGTGAAAGTTAGGGTCAGTATATTTCCACCACCATTTCATTAAAAGAGCTATATTCATACTATCTAAATCTATTACTCCCAATCCACCAAACTCCTTCTTGAGACTTACTTTTTGCCAATTGACTAGAGAAAACTTCTTCCTAGGCCCACTATTACCTTGCCATAAAAATCTATTTCTACTCCTATCAATTGCTTTCCTAATTACTGTTGGAATTCTATACATAGAAAGAAAATACAATGGAATTGTACTCAAGACAGCATTTATCATTGTTACCCTACCCCCAATCGACATCATAGCCCCTTTCCAAGACTGAATTCTCTTTTCTATTTTTTGAATTAAGCCTTCCCATTCAATAGAGTGAAGTTTTTTATAAGAGATAGGAATTCCTAAATAGTGTAAAGGGAACTTACCTTGTTTGCATCCAAAAAGAGCAGCTAGTCTCTCCCCTCTTTCTACAGTGATGTTAATAGGGAGCAGTTCAGTTTTGCTGAGGTTCATCTTTATCCCTGAAATAGCTTCAAATCCAAGCATAGTCCACAAAGTATACTCTATGTTCCTATCATCTGCTTCCAAAAAAATAATTGTGTCATCTGCATAGTGTATATTAGTTATAGGTTTACCTTGAATGCAGGGAGGTCCTAGCCCTTTAATAATACCTAAATCTCTACTTTTGGTAAACATCCTACATAAAGTATCAGCGGCTATATTAAAAAGGAAAGGAGACAAGGGATCCCCTTGTCTCAAACCTCTTGTACAGTTAAAGTATGGTGACAAATGACCATTGACATTCACACAAGTATGTGCGCTACTACATAAGTTATGAATCCAGTGTCTCCACTTGATACCAAACCCCCTACTAATTAATGTATTTTGTAAGTAATCCCAGTTAATCCTATCGTATGCCTTTTCAAAATCTATTTTAATAACTACACCTGAAAGCTTAGAAGCATAACAGTCATGTAAGAGTTCATGCGCAATTACCACATTATCAAGGATAAATCTATTTTGTAAAAAGCCTGTTTGCACTGGATCTATAAGATTGTTAATCACTTTACCCAATCTATCAGTGAGGATACTAGTAATGATTTTAAAACTACAGTTAACTAAACTAATTGGTCTAAAATTTTTTGCTGAAATGCTATTTCTGTCCTTGGGGATGAGAACTACTATTGCCTTATTGATTTTAGCCAGATTAAGGTCACCAACAAAAAATGACTAAACTAAAGTAAACAGATCATCACTAACTAAATCCGAGAATTGCTGATAAAAGAAAAATGTCAACCCATCTGGCCCTGGGGCACCGGAGGAGGAAGAAGTAAAAACTGCCTTATGAATTTCTTCTATAGATATGGGTTTTTCAAGTGATTGTTGATCCTCATTTGACAAGTTATGAGAAGAGTCCCAAAAGGAAGGTAACATATGACCCCCTAAATTGTTAGTGGTACCAAGTAAGTTCTTGTAAAAATCAAATTGAATGAAATTTAAAAATCATAACTCAAACTTATACAAATTACTTGTCGAGATCGAGATCGAAGCTAGGGTTTAGTTTTAGGTTTGTCTGCACTATCAATTGAAGGTAGGTCTAGGTCTACATTTCGCAGCTAGGGGAAGGGGAGTCGAGGTCGAGGTCGAAGATTCGATTGATTCGATTTGGTGGAGGCGAGAGTGTATGGAAGAGACTCTCGAGTCCCTGCACGATTTTAATGGAAACGGAAGAAGAACGGAAATGGAGAAACGAGCAAACATGTGCCTAAATCTCATATATCTGCACGATTTTTAAAGACATCCGACCGTCTAAAAGTCTCTAGTACATGGTATGTTTACATATGGTACTACGGACGTTCTCCTGTATTAAGCCTATATCAAATCAAAACATATATTAATTCCCGTTCCACTGCTAACTTACATCCTGATTGAAAACCTTTTTTTAACGAAGGGAATTGGAATCGAAATTCCCATTTATCGCTTTTCGGATCGAAACAAGGGACGATAAGAATCGGAATTGGAGTCGAAGGAAGTTTAGCGCCCTCAAATCCCATTTCCAAATTCCCTCAAAATCGAAGAAATTTGATGGGATTCTTCGTGCTGCCGCTCGATCAAGCGATCAAGTGATGAAGAGGTGAGATTAAGGCTGTGCTCCAGAAGTTTTTAATAAAGGAATGGAAGAGAGGAGAAGGATTGGAAGAGTAGAATAAATTCTTACACTCCAATTTGGAGGGTACAAATTTATATAAAAGTAGAGTAAACTCTTTCCATTACTCTTGTTTCATTCATATCCTGAAACAAATAAAGAGTAAACTTTTCCTTATCTTCCTCTTCTTTCTCCTAAATTTTGTTTCTCTGGAGCATACCCTAAAACTCCGCTCAAATCAAATCATTTCTTCCGTCCTCTTTCCGATCAGTGAATGGAATTCGTAAAACCTTTTCTTTCTCCGTTGAACTCTTTTCTTTTCGACTCCTTTCTTTTCCGATTTGTCGAGCTTCCGATCAGTAATCGAATCTAAGCCGTTCATTTCGTTTCTTCGATCCTGACCGTTCGATATCGGCCTTCTCTTCCGTCCGATAGATTTTGTTCTGGAGAGTTCTCCTTCTCTCTCCTTCTCACTCTAAGAACCGGATGGATGGGTGATCACCGTACGGAGCTCTTTGCCTGCTCCCCATGACCCCATGGGAGCGTATCCTCTACCAACTTTTTTAGGTTGGTAGAGGGCCAACGTTTGATCCAAGCTGTTAGATCTAATCTCGACGGTTAAAATTTTTCGGGCCTATCAATCTAGATTACATGCACGGGGCTCCCTTAACCATTGAGATTAGATCTAACGGTTTAGATCAAACGTTGGCCCTCTACCAACCATAAATGGTTGGCAGAGGATGTGATTCCTGACCCCATCCCTCTACTTTCTTCTTTTCTCAAAGGTGTTCTCTCACGTCCGTATTTTTCCGAGGAACTCCCATCAGCCTCTTTCTCTCTCTCTCATTATTTTCAGAAAACAAAATGAGGTCTGCTCCCACCTTTCATTTGAGAAAACTAATCTGTAATCGATGGCTTTCGACTTTCTCTTTTGCTTTTGACCTTTCGCCTTCGCTACTGGATGGAGGCGTGCTTCCTCCTTTCTTGGCCTCTGCCTCTGCCTCTGCTGATAGATCGAGGCGTGCATCCTCCTTTCTGTAACTTTTGTTTCTTTTGTCAATATCCTTTTATTTTTTTCCGCACATGATGGTTTTTATTTCTGGATGAGTTTTTTTTGCGTCTTTTTCCCCTTCTCTGCCTGATTTGGTTTTTGTGCTTTCTCTAAAGAGAGGGAAATGTAAATTTACCAAGCTCTATCAAGTTTTTGTGTTTGCCTGATTTATTTTTCTCTCTGTAGGTGGTCAGTCCTCTTTACCAAGCTTAATCTAAGTACTTGATGGGAGGAGGTAGGCATGGTGGGCAGCATGGGTTGTGCCCAAATTCCCTGATGTAAGTTTGAATTTTTATCAACGTAGAGAGAGGGAAAACTAAATTTTTTGTTTAGTTAGTTGCCTTTGATGGTTGATTTGTTGATTAAATTTGGGCAAGAGAACTTCAAATTATCTATTGATTTTATAATGGACCAATTGCCACTGTTGTCTGTTTGTCAAATTTGAAATTGATTTGGTATTATAAATTTTAGTTTAGTTACCAAAATTTTGCTTCTATTTGTTTACCTTCTTTTCATTATACCACGATTAACTTGAGATTTCTATCACGTTTTTCTTTGTGGGCAGTCAGTGAATTTGGAGAATCTTCAATAGAATTTCAGACAAATGTTGTTTGCTGCTATTCATCAGAGTCAAAGATATTTATTGCAACCCTATAGTTCACACTTTCTGTCCTTGATTATTGATCAGGTGTCCATGCCATTTTGTTGGTATGATCTATTATTTTACAACTAAATTTTCTGATTATTTGATTTTGTTTTTTTTTCAGAAACATATGCAGGTCTCATTCTTCTTCTTCTTTTCTTTTAGGCATATTAGAAAAGATGGATTAGTCTGAGTAAAAAGAGGTCATTGTTTACCTGTCTGCCGCAACGGAAATGAATGAAAATAAGGTGTAACAATGTAAGCACTTAACTTCATATTTGACTTTGGTTGCAAATTTATTTTCCCGACGATTTTATTTCTTTCTCATTGGTTTTCTATTTGGGTGTTTATCTTTATATTTTTCCTACTAGGACATGACAGTTGAGGGAAATTTATTAAAATGTTTTACAGTTTATTAAACCTAATTCATTTCATTTTATCAAAATTCCTCTATTTGTAGAAGGTTGATTTCACAAACTCTTGATCTCAAGTATTATGTTTCATGTATTTTTTTTTTAATTTAGTTTGTTTTATGATGAGGAGATATCAGATTGCATGCAAAGCTGATATGAGACTTACTTAGTCATCGATTGTGCAATATTTAATTTGTTCGGATTAATAGAAAGGATAGTGAGAAAATTGTAGTGCTGTTCTACAGATAAAATTATCCTAAAATGTGCAAAACTTTGCAGCGTGGTCAAATTGGATGCCAAAATATTTACTGAAGCAAAATACTTCATTAGCTTTTCTTTCTATGTTATGTACTCCAACTTATAGGCAGGTACTTCTTTTTTAGTTAATTTTTTATCTTATCTAAATTTCTGATGTATAAAGATGCCTCATCATCTTGATAGTTTTTTTTCCCCTAATTATTAGTATGTGCATGTTATTTTGTCTAATAACTATTTTGAGTCGATAAAAATAAATTCCATAATTTTTTTTACAGGTTTAGACGGTTCAAGTTATATTTCAGACAGTTCACTGCTGGTGCATATCAATCATCTCATTCTTATTTTGGAATATAGCATTCAGATGATGAAGTATTAAGATAATGGTGTCAAGAACTTTCAAATCTATAAAATTAAAATGTTATAAGTACCACCTTTCTTTTTTTGATATTACAATTCATGTATTTATCTGGCAAAAACTTTTTCACATTTTATGCTCAGCATTGGATTTTCATTCCACATGCAATCTGTTTTGCCGATTTCAGCCTCTCATATTGTACATGTACAAAAAAATCAAAATTCTTTTCGATTTGTCTTGCATCTTTCCCTTAATTACATTATATATGCAGTGCGATATGTAGTGTCCTGTGTCGCTCTGAAAGACAGGAGCACCAGTCTCATAACAAATTATATGGATGCAATATATAAGAGCTGCCGCGATCATTAGAGGTGTATAATATAACCTGAGCCTTTCTTAATTGAGTTGCATTTTATTAGTCCATCTAGATAAGAATTTGCAGAATTTGTGTTTCAACATGGCACAAATTGACGTCTTTGTTAAAGAACGTTCAGAGCCACAACATTGTTGCATTTAGATTTTAGATATAAAGTAAATGAAACTGGACCATAAACTATAAAAGTGAACAACTGAACATTCATACTATTCTTTTAAATGTCATAAGAACCATCTTAATAAGTAGAAGTACACTCTATCATTTAGATTTTATAGATATAAATATAATGAAGTAAAATAAAACTGGAGCATGAATTAATATAACACGTATTGGAAGCATTTTCCCACCTAGCGATTATAAAAATATAGGGTGGCTCATCGAGCTTCGCCCGATCCATGAGTTTTTATTAAATTAATTATTATTTTATATTTATAAAAAAAATATTTGTAATTCATTTTTTATATCTCAATAAGAAAAAAAATTGTCCATAATTTGAAGTTTTGAACAATGAAAAAAGAAACCTATAAATAGGTAAGCATATATTTAAATATTTAACTGCAGTTTCATATTGTTATTTCATTATCTTTTGCTCGTGAATCTCTAATGTTACAATATCACAATATTCATGACAAATGACAAATAAAATTTTGAGAATTAATAATTAACTTAACAATAAGTATCTTGCAAGTTATCGTTATTGAAAAATAAAAATTGGGACGACAAACTTTTGTTCATCATAGGTGTAGGAAGAAGGAAAGAAGGGAAAAAGGGAAGAAGTGGGAAGAAGTATTGGGAAGTGTGTAACTTTGTGAAGAGTTTGAATTGTTTATAATTTTTTTTTCTTCCCTTCTTCATTCTTCCTACTTCTTCTCAACGCATCCAAACGGAGGCATAGAAAAGAAAGAATAAAGAATAGGACGATAAACATTTGTTCTTCAAAGAAAAGTCGGTCCAATATTATATCATTAGTCACATCCATGCTATGACTAATTGTGCTATGTTGGTCCTCATATCTCTTATACCAGACTAATGTAAGAAGAGTTAGGATAATAGTACGTGAGAATTTAATAGGATGATAAAGTACAAAATGCTCAAAAGAAATAGAAGCCAAAAGGAATATACACGACCAACTAAGAGTGACTAACAACACATAGTGGTAATTTCAATAAATTGATTCCATAATACCACATTAGAGAAATAATTATCTAAAAAAATCTTATTCATTTATCTGCAACAAAAATCAAATCATAAAACACTATCTAAAGTAAAATAGAAAACTAATTGCTAATCTATTTGTCAAAGCCGTTATCTATCTTCATCAGACAACACATCTGATATTGGAATCTCTGAATTATACAGAGAGATAATCATAACTTTGCATAATCATAAACGATGCAAAAAAAATTAGGACCTACCGGTCTCATTGTCAAATCCTAACCCTTGATCTTGTAATAACAACATATCAACTATTAATATGTATTCAACCTTGATCCTGTAATAATAACATATCAACTATTAACATGTAGTCACTCATCTAGATCAATTTGGTATCATGTATGTACTAACTGGTAAGATATCAGTAAATTTTAAATAATACTAGGCATCTCATCGCGCTTCGCGCGATGTAGTTCTGACTGCGATTTTTGGCGAAAGATGTCTTTAGGATGGTGGTTGTGATGGTCAGGTGATGACAGATGGAAATATTGTTGCCTGTCTTTTTCTTAAATGTATGGTAACTCTCTGTAAATAAAATTTTCCCTTTTCTTTTCAGTGAATCATTTGCCAGTAACGGCCTAACGGGTGCATTATTTGGGATAAGCATAGTATAGTTTTTCCTGTTTTTAGTAACGGGTGTACTAAAAAAAACTGACGACCTTAATAACTGACATTGTAAAAGGCCGCAATACTGTAAAAGGCTGCAATATTGTAAAGAGCTGAAACGGAAAAAAAAATATACAGAATATAAACAGCGAATATGCACCTTGTTGAGTCCACAAATACCAATTCATTCCATCAATAATTATCAACAATTAGTGAATGTTCTATGCATAACCTGACCAGTTAAAATAACTATTTGTTATATACATCAAGGATTTATGTTGGTCCGATAGACAAATAAAGTTATTTTTGACCTAAGACAATTGACACCATTCAGCTCAATAAAACATCACAAAAGGCTCACATCCATACCACCTAAATTGCCTAAAGAAAAATTTAGAAAATTTAAAACACAACCACCATACCTTTTTATTGTCCCATGAATGCAGTGGAGCCTCAACTTCAGCAGCAACCATGAGTCATAGTTCTGCACAATTATCCAAGCATCCTGCAAACACCTTGAATTCAATCAAACTACCTAAGATATCACAACCATGCGTCACAGTTTTGTCAGCTCTTTTTTGTGTTACCCATTTGTCAGTCTATGTTACCTATTTGTTTTGGCAGATTTGGTTGGTGTAGTCTCCCTTAGGCTTCCAAGGCCAACAGGTAGTACGAGGCTCCCCGCAGGGGGCTCGTAGGTGGAGGCTTTGTCTACTATTATTGATAGGAAAATGCAATCACTAGAAGGTTTTCAAGTTCACTTAACTTCATTTCTGTGGATGATTTCATAATCAGTGGATCATGACACACCTAACATTTTAAAAATGCAATAAGAAATTATAAAATGAAAAGCAAATGTATGTTGCAAACAAATGGGGACAATAGCGGGTACCCTACAGTCTAACATTCATACAACGGTCAATATACATGCTAGAGCTAGAATGCCATACTATCAGAACATGCCAGTACCACTGTACCAGTAATGTCTGTTTCCAACTAAGTCCGGTACAGTGTCGCCTAATTCATTACCAACTGAATGGATCCTAAGACTAAGACTTGACCAGTCCATTATAATATTAATAAGCAGGAAAGTATATGAGTCATGAACAAACTTGTTGATATTGTTAAAAATTGAATAATAAGGCTTGAATTAATTACGAATAAGCTCGGAGCTTGGAAGAGTTACAGTTACCTTTTTGAATGAGTGGAGATGCAGCCATCCGAAAGAGCTACGCTTCATGCTTTTTGGTAATCAGAATTAACTGTAATCTCAACAAAAAAGGAAAGTGCTCCTCCTTTTTTTTAGCTCCTGAGGCCGTTGCATTAGTCTGTACATTGAAAAATGGGAAAATCTAAACAGCCGAGCCAATTAACTGACCCAAGAATATAGAGAAACTTGATTGAGCACTAACATGATGCCGTTGCATTAGTCTGTAGACAGCACACAACACAATTCTGTTGTAGGTCTTTACTTTTTCAATAATCGTTTTAAGAACTCGGCATAAATTGTGGCCTTAACATGATGCATGTTTAATTCGAAGTTTCTGGGTTAAAAAAAATAACTTACTTTTACAACTTAGTGTAAATTGTAGTACCTAACACAACATACTTCTCACAAATGCGGCACCAATGTGCTAAATTATTCTACAAAGGCTTAACGTAGTCATACCATGCTGATATAGGATGGTAGAGCCGCAGATTAGATAAAATAAAATGCTATAATGCCCAACAATAGCACCCTTTCACATAAAATAGCAGTTAGTACTATAGCTCTTTTATCGATCATATCCAGTAATATTATCGCATAATACAGTACCATGTGCATGAATCCCACAATAACCTAGGTGGTCTCCCATGATACAGTCCCAAAAAGGCTAGTGCTTAACCTGAAATATAGAAGATAGAAATCTTTAGATCCACCAGATCTGCATTTTGGCTCAAATAAAAAGATAATTATAATGATAGGCATCAATGAGAATGCATTGCATCTATATTCTATACCTCTCATCTTTGATTATAGCCCTAAGCAGAGGTTGAATACTTGAATTCATATCTGCTAAGATGGTCGAATTTTGGACCAGCGCCAGAGCATGATCAGAAGAAGCTGAAACCTATTAATACAGACTATTAAAAAGAGAAACTTGATTAGGCATAAAGCCTAAACGCTCCAATTGGAAAAAAATTTCTCTTCAACAAAGTCCAAAACACAATGTATGCAGAACTAAATGAAAGAAAAAGGTAATTAGTAAAGACTAAAAAAATGTAAGAATAAACTATATAAATTCGCAAAATGCTCCAACTGAGTGAATTCGAAGAATCATTGGAGCAAATTTGTAGCACTGAAATATTATTTTAAAAAACATAACAGTTGCAAAAATCACCAAGCATAGACAACTGCTCCAGGATATCCTATATACCTTGAAAATCCTGATGCAACATATCACAAAATTTAAGTAGTCTTCAGTGACCCTCCAAACACTCTAAAACATCCAGCTTTACACTTGAAAACAGTCAAGCTGAAATATCTCTAAAACCAAAGATTTAATCAGCTAAACCAATCTCAATCGATGCACACGACAATAAATAAATAAATAATAAATAAATAAATCAGTAGAGAAAAGTTTGTCTCCTAAATTCAAATACCAACTAAATTAACAAATCACTAATTAAAACCATCATGATATTTTCTTCTTGTTTCGATGGCCTTGTGTAAAATGAAAATTCATACTAAAATAGGAGCTGATACCTTCAACAGGAAAAGCAAAAGAGTGTGGAGCCTTGTTTCCAGAAGCACCAAAATTTCGAAAGGCAAACATAAGGAGGAGAAGTTATGGTGGACAACAATATTTTCTCCTACAAACACATGGCAAAAACTATTTTATTTCTATAAAACCAAATATTATTATTATACATCAAACGGAATTGAATAAAGAAAATACTACCTGAAGCAATGAAAATGGAGAATAACACAGTCACCATGGAGGATAGAACATGAAGCCCAAATCTAAAATCAGGAACCCTGCAAAGCAGCAGAAAAAAAATTAAGCCAAAATGCTACCGTGACGAAATTTTGCTTAAAAATAAATAAAGGAAACCGCAAAATTATACAAATTGAACGAAATGGAACGACATTAAGCAACAACAAAAGCAATAGACGCTAAATAGGGGAAAAAATAGACTGAAAAAGAAGAAAAGTGGCTGATATACTGATCCACAAAATCGATGCTTCAAGTTGAGATCGGAGGCCAGGGCATGGTTCTTCTTCACTTCGTCTCGATGGCCCAACATGAGAGAAGAATAATCCTAATGGGTAGAAAGAAGCCTCTGCGATCAGCGATCCCCATCTCCCTATCACTCTCTCTCTCTCCTTTTTGGCTCCGTGCAGAGCAAAGAAAATTCGAGAAGTGTCTGTGTCGAAGAGGAGAAGTATGGAGCTCCCTCTCCAACTCGAATCCGGTGTTGCTTCCCTCTCTCCTAGCCTCCTTTTTGGCTTCGTGCAGAAAAGTTAAGGATGGAAGAAGGGTCTAGAAAGACTTGCGTTGAAGAAGGCTTCATTGATCCCTGTTATCATGTAGTCATCCATGTATCGAAAGAATTTAAAAAGAAAGGCATATAAGGAATTCTGCGCAACACAGAAGCCTACAAAAAACAACGCAAGGAAAATCCAAAGCATAGATCGACAGCGGAGACGTCCCAGTAGCCGTTCATGTTCCTGCAAGAAGCTAAATAGAAAATCACGTAAGAAACTCTATGCGACACAGGAGGCAACAACAAACAACGACCAGAAAATCTGCAATAAAAAATTGATAGTGGAGACCGACGGGCATGATGAAATCCATCACAAATAGACGGAAATCAGACGGCTTAGATTGGCCAGAAAGTTACTGTAGATTGAGCCACTCAACTATGAATGTTTTATGATTTTATAATAGAAAGAAACAAAATCTGCATTACCAGTATCTACAACAAAGGAAGAAATATAAGAGTGGTGAATAATTGTAAAATTTTCTTTTTAAATCAATGATCTGTTACCAGTAGCTACAACAATTGGGAAAAAAAAAGAAAATAGTATATCCGTACCAGTATAAAAAGATGAAAGAGAAAAGGCTTTGAACTCTTCAATGGGCACCCATCGCTGGAAGAAGTAAACAAAAAAAAATCTATTATTGAAAATATTTGTAAGTGTAAGGTTATATGAATTTTAAATAAAAATTTGATAAAATCTGAATTTTATGTAATTTGGACAGGGAGCTGAGATGGAAGAAGCATCAAATAGCAAATAAATAATCTGAAGGCAAGTACTAATAAACTAAATCGGAGGGAAAAAAATATCGACAAAGTTACCTTTTCAGAAGTCAATGTATATTAAAAAAAAAATAACACTAATGACAGAGTACAGAAAAAATATCTCACAGAAGAACCTATATATAGACAAAAGTAGAACAAAAAGAAACTAATCAGTTAATATCCTGTATTAAATAAGAAATTTAAAGGTGTTTAATAAGGAATTATTTTTCCTGTACGTAACGCCAGATGCAATAAAATAAAACAGCAATTAATGCCATTATTATTGCCATATTTCAAAAGAAATTGATGACATATTTCTCTATAGATCAAAGGAAAGTGTAATGAAACAACTACCCCTGATTCCTGACGGTAACGCCTAAAAGTGAAAAAAAAATTTAACAGAAATGTCAGTATAAAAAGCCAAAAAATTTTGGGATAAAATAAGGGACAAATTAAATACCAATAAAAGTTGCCGTAATTAATATTTAGTCATGGTGGGAATTCGCCTTCATGATCGTTTATAAAAAGTTTCCTAATTATTACATTGGAAAAAAAAAACATTACCAACAACTATCTATAAAACGAAGATATAAAAAATAAAATTTAACGGGGACAAATTTTAGAGCTTAAATTTCACTACGACATAAAGCAACAAAAAAAATCTATATATATATTTGTAAAATATCCTCACCGAGTAAATAAGGACAAAATTTAGAGCATAAAGTTTCACTAATTCGAATAAGACAAAAGAAAGAAGAGAGAAATTCATAAACTAAATTACTCTTACCGAGTATAAAAATTATCAAAGGACGGGAGGCTAATCGGAAGCTGAAGGAAATTGAAAAGAGAGGATAGCTTAGTAGAGTAAATCAAGAGGCAATATAGAGCACAGTGAAAACGAAAATTAGGGAGGGCATATCAAGGCGAGGGAGAACGAAAAGGATGTCGAATGGAGAAAGGCCATCATGGCCATGGCGACAGAGTAAGGTAGAAAATTAGATAGGGTTCGTTTGTTTGGAAATGAAAAATTGTGCAGGAAATTTAACACCAACTGGTGAGCCGGGTCAATTAAATGACTAAAAGAGTTGCTACAAAAGTATCTACATAGTTATTGTCACAAAACTCAGATAAAAATTGAATGCCAAAATAAACCTGATTGCCGTGTCGGACAAAATTTCAACAAAACAGATAGGACACCCACGCATCTTTATTTATAATACTGATATGATATCTCCTTTTCCTATGTATCTGGATTGTTGATGTGCGTAACTCTTTGCATTTGAAATGTCATTCTCTTGCTTGCTTATTGGATATTACAGGAAGAAAATTTTGAGTCCATTTTTTGCTTGGACAGAAATAGCCTTTCCTTCAAAACCTTACAAAAAGGTAAATTAATTTTTAAGCAATTATTATATGTCGGTTAATTTTAGGCTTGCATATTGTTGCTTTAAATAAGTTGAACTATTAATTTTATTTGAACAATGAAGACTGTCCTACTCTGTGATGTCTGTTAACTTTTCTTTTTATATCACAATTGTTGCCTCGCATTTCTGTTAAAAATCCTATTCATATCAACTGTCATCTGATATAACTGTTATGTTAATCTATTTGACATGCCTTATGCAGCGAGGCAGTCAAATGTGAAGCTCATTCAATCAAACAACATGGTACAGATCAAGCACAGCAAGAATTCTTGAAACAGCCGTAGAAATATGGTTTTAGGAACAACCAAACAAATCCCATACAATGTTTCATAAAACTCGGATGAAGCAGAAAAAATATTTAAGAGAAATAGAAAGGTAACGGGCTTTCTGTTGGTATGTAATAGAAAAGTACATAATGTGTGTGGAATAGAATAATTGACTTTCTTTTTGCATATACAGGCAAGGTAATTGGCTTGCATATAGAATAGCGCTACCTATTTCATGTGGATGTATAACGTGTGCATTTACAAAGATATGTTCTACAACATATAAAAATAGCTCTATGTTGCTAAATTTAACACAAAATATCAAAAATAGAAATAGATCGCGCCACTAGTATAATATATTCCAGTATAAATTATGTTGAGTTCTCAACTTCTCATAGATGGCTCTATAGTTAGTCAACAACGCAGTCAATGGTGGGACTGATTTCGATATTAAGTAATTTAGATAAAAGCACAGCTTTATCGTAATTAAATTTAGTCTAGCGGTCATTTTCAGATAATGAAAGAGAAGACTTTGACTAAGTCAACTATATCCTAAGGTCAAGGTATTCACCAATATATTGAAGCCTTTATTTAATTTTCCTTTCCACCCAGTCCACACGCAAATTTCTTTTTTTCAATGACATAAGAATCATCATAATTTTCCGTGGAAATTTCTTAAAGATACTTTATCTCAGTAATAATTTGCTTACATCATTTGTGTCAAGGAGGAGAACCTCCTTTCCGTTTGCTTGTTATTGGAGTCTTACAAATCACAAGTCAAGGTCTTACTCAAGTTCCGTTATATATATATATATATATATATATATATATATATATATATATATATATGAGGCATTGGGATGAGATATTTAGAGAGCCATATTTTTTCTCAGTTCTGTGGAAAAAACCAGAATTTTCTTCAGTTGGTTTATTTTTTATTCTGGTCTAAATAACCTTCCTAATTGTCCTTTCAGTCTTCTGCCCTTGTTTCTGTTTGTTTAGACGATCTGATGGTTATTTCACTAATTTCTATTGTTGCCCTTTCGCTATTTTCTCCATGTTTCTCTAATCCATGTCCATCAGCATATCCATGTAATACATCTTTCGTAATCCAGCCCCCTTTCTGTGCCTACAATGACTCCTGCCTCGAATGTGATGATCAGACAAACAATGGATGCATGGGTAAAGGACCTGGATGTGGTGCTCCAATAAACATTAGATGCAATAGTAATGATCCTTATATCAATCTTTTTGGGCCTGATCGCTGGTTTCAGTTGGAAAATATCTCGTACAATGACAGTACTCTCGTTATTAGAGATAAGTACTTGGAACAATCCTTGCTACATTCTAGCTGTAGCAATGCAATGATAGTGTTTGAATCATCCCCCATTGATAACAATGCTGATAAGTTTGAGGAAAAGTATGATTTGTTTTCTTCCATCCAGTGTGACCCTATGACTCGCCACATTCTAAATGATTTTTGTGAAAGGCATCATTGGACATGTTTGTATTCCGTCAACAAAGAGAAATTCTCTGGTACTTGTTCTAACCCACCGACTTTCTCATTCATATGGAAATTATCATTTAAAAATATTCAGGCAGGAGATCTCACTCTTTTGTCAGCTTCATTTTATAATGATCCATCATGTAAAGGTAAAAGCATTTTGTACCTCTTAACATCAGCTTCTTTGATTGTGTTATATTACTTGCTCTCTAACTTTTAAGGATGTTACTCACAGAGATTTGTCTTATTTTCTATATTTCAGCGAAGAAACAGAAAGGAAAGAACATAATTTTTATAGGCAAGTGTGCTATCTTTTGCATCACCTGTCAATAAATATATTCTGATCCTAGGTGTTAACTTTTTTTTCTATATTACATTTTAAAACCATTTTTGGAATAATGCTGATCTGAAAAAAGAATATGGCACACTTGGTGTGGCTTTCTTTTGTCTAAAGATAAGTAATAGAATTTGAAGAAGACTAGAAGAGCCACTGCTGTGCTTCATATTTTTAGTGGACCAGAATGATATGTAGTGTTTATTTTTGTTTTGGTGTGGCTTTCTTTTGTCTAAAGACAAATGGCAAAAAGTTTCTTAAGAGAAGCTTTTGTTTAGCTGTGTAGTGTTTTTATATTTGTTTTGGTCATCCTGAACGAATAAAAAATGACCAAACTTATTCTTCATGTTTAATCTGATTTAAATTTGGGAAATATACTGTTAAAAGTGAGTATTGGTTATGGTCAGTGCTGGTAGCTGGAGTATTGGGTAATATTAGCAGTGGCATAGTAGCATATAAGTGAATTGTCATGAAGTAAGCAATTTCACAAATTTTCATCTATAAGCCATCTATATCAGATCTCACTGCGCCACAACCATTCAAAATTTTTATTTCTAAGAATAAAAATATATATTTATAGTGTTTGCCTCAATAATTTGTTTTTTGACTTTTTTTATTTTATTTCCATCAGCTGGAATATCAGTAGGATTAGGCAGTCTATTGGTAGCGTGCTGCTCCTGTCTACTCCTGTGCAAACGGAAGAAAGTGAACTGGCTCTCATCATCCTCACTACTTCTAACGCAAAGAGAGTCAAGTGATCAGTACTTTGATGATCTCGAGATGGATGGGACGCACTTCACTCAGATCTTCTCCTATGAGGAACTCAAGGAGGCAACTAATGGATTCAGTCCATTAAAAGAACTTGGCGATGGTGGTTTTGGCACTGTGTATAAAGGTTAATATACTTAATTTTCCATTTTTTCATTTAGTTTCCTAATTGGTTGTCACTAAATTTCATGAGTTGCATCAGGAAAGAAAATAGTGTTGGTGATTTTCATTTAGACTTTTAATTGGGATTTATTTTCTTTTATAGTAATTAATTTATAAAGGTGGGTATCATGCTGCTCCTTTTTTTATGACATATGTATTTTGGAGTTATGACATATATATTTTGGACAGTAAATTGAACCAGAGCACTTGTGATGCATCAATTTCTCTCTCTCCTTTAAATATTTAAGGTAAATTACGAGATGGGCGTATAGTTGCTGTGAAGCGACTTTACCAGAACAACAACAGGAGAGCCGAGCAATTTATGAATGAAGTTGATATCCTTTCTCGTCTTCGACATCCCAATCTTGTCAGCCTCTACGGATGCACAACTAGCACAAGCCGTGAGCTTCTGCTAGTCTTGGAGTATGTCTCAAATGGCACAGTTGCCGACCACCTTCATGGGCCCCTCTCTTATGAGAATGCCCTCACTTGGCCAGTTCGTCTGTCAATTGCTATCGAGACAGCCAATGCCTTGGCATACTTACATGCAGTTGAGCCCCCTGTTATTCACAGAGATGTCAAAACAAATAATATATTACTGGACAATGAGTTTCATGTCAAGGTCGGTGATTTTGGTTTGTCACGTTTATTTCCATCGGATGTGAGCCATGTGTCGACTTTCCCTGTGGGCACACCTGGGTATGTTGACCCAGTGTACCATGAATGCTATCAGCTAACCGATCGAAGTGATGTTTACAGCTTTGGAGTTGTTTTGGTGGAGTTGATATCATCAAAACCGGCTGTTGATTTGAGCAGAACCCGAGATGAGATAAATCTGGCTAATCTGGCATTAAATATGATACAGAGGTCTGAGCTAGATGAGCTGGTGGACCCTGCTCTTGGGTTCCAGTCGAACTGGGAGATAAGGCGCATGATTTTGTTGGTAGCTGAGCTGGCATTTCAGTGCTTACAATCTGATAGGGACTTGAGACCTTCGATTAAGGAGGTTTTGGAGGCACTCAATGTGATAGAAAAAAGGGGACATGGTGGAGATAAATTGGAAAAGGAAAATTTGAGTAAGGACAGTCACTTGCTACAGAGTGGTGCTAATTTTTCTCCTGTTACGGTCATGGATAGGTGGGAGAGCAGCTCTACGACACCTAATATTAGTGTATGAAGTGCTAGTACTTTGTTTTGCCTTGATTAATTAATTCCATATGGCCACATATTGTATTATATTAGTTTTGTTATTTTGGGTGTTGTAGTGTATATAGTATATATAGTTAAGTACATTAGTCATATACTAGGCCTATGTGGCAGAGATTGGTTTGTAGTTTGTAATCGACTGATTTTGTCCTGATTTCAATATTTTAAATTCTTACGGTATTTTAAATCTTTTTAATTGAAAATTTTAAAATATATTACAAGTTTGTTTGAAAAATAATAGAAGCCATGTTTCTCTTATTTGGAAACCAAGGATCTTTATACTTGCCAATAGTACAAATTAATTGTTGCCAATTTACAGTAGAGTGTGAGTACAGCCCTTTCTTATTGAAAGAAAATTTTCATTAGCAAAATGTCTTATATCTAATTGAAAGTATAACCAACTAACCATCACACATCTTCTATTACTGTACATATGTTTTCACATGTATTGACTAATTTAGAATGCAACTGAAAATGGAAGAGCCGAAAAAGATAAAAGGAACAAAGAAAATCTTTGGAATTTATTGAGAATGATAGATTCATCGAATACAATCTATATATCAATACATGAGAGATTCATCGAATTTGATAAAGTAATTCGGTGGAATAAATATAGATAGGAACGTCAGACACCAATGCAAGGGTGAGCCTCTTCAGACTTCTTTTTTCTTCAATCTATGTTTTAGGAGATTCCTTTTGTCTCCAGTTTAATGCGAACCGTCTCCTGCCTATTCTCACTACTGTGGGTCGCCTTGTTTGATACAGAAGACTCAAGACTCAAGAGGGTGATCCTTATCGTTCAGTTCAGTAACGCCGTTAATGCTAATGTCTGGGTCCCATGATCTCATCCAATCGGTTCTCTTGTTTCATCCTTCACGCCGTTATCTAGTCTACTATCCCCTTCTCCCCAATCTGCCTGAAGTTTGAACAAGACAAAGCTTCAAACATCTACCCCAATTCAATTAGGCTACGTGCCACTCTATTATTAGAATATTTGAGATTTAGTGCAATAATTGAAACTTTGGTATTGCCACTCAGCCTCGTATCCAGCAATTACTGATTATTGAGTGCAGGTTTTTAGATGATTTTGCTTCACTCCAACCAGTCATTTTCACACTTGCATCTTTCTTATAGATGAGGTCCAGTCTTAGTCAAATGCTTTATTTTAACCTGTTCGAAATAAATTAATTTTTTTGTGACTTTAGTTTTGATTATTGACGTGAGAATACTTTGAATAGGTCAACTATCTTTTAAGTTCAAGAATATTTATGTTTACATTACTAGCTAACTAACGTTTTCCTAACATTTATGCCAAAGTTGGCCGGTCTACAAGTTATTCTATCGTCAGGGGATATATTGCAAATTTTACATGCGATGTCGAAAGAATAGCTGCACTTTTCGACAGCTGACTTCTTTTCTTCCCTTTTAAAATGAAATCAGGGGCCTCTTCCACTATATTTTGTTAATGGTCCAGCATAAGTATTATTATTATTATTATTATTATTATTATTATTATTATTATTATTATTATTATTATTATTATGATCATCTTCCTCATCATCATCGTCATCATCAGTACTATAGAATTGTTTTTTTGTCAAGCTTTGAGTAGTCAGATATATAGAAATATAGTACAGTAATTAAGCCAGTAACTATAGGAAAATTTTTATCAAAGACAAAAATATTCTTAATAATTTTAAAATAGACAAAAGAGTACTATTTTTTTTAATAATAGCGCAACTGTATTTTATTAATTTTTTTCATTTTACTTTGCCTATAGCGGCAATACTAATACCGCTATAGGACTTTCCTTTTTTACCGTTTTACTTTGCACTTTAATCTTTTCATTTTTCGTTTTATTTGTTTTTTTTACTTTATTTTTGTTTATTACATAAATAAATAATGTAATTTTACATAAATTTTACATGTATATATAATTAATATTTTTAAAATTGTTCAATTTTATTTGTATGTATGGTTCTTCAAAATGACACGACACGACATGACACGACACAACACGAGTACGGAATTGGCACGACACGATTGCGTTATCTTGTCTGTTGGTAATCTTGAAAAATTAACACGATTTGATACGACACGTCTAACACGCAACACGATTTGTCAGTCGTGTCGTGTCGTGTCGTGTTGACACGTCGTGTTAGAAATTTTTCTTTATTTTTTGTGTTAAAAAATTAATTGATGATTTTTTTTTTGCTAACTCATTTCTTTATTGTTTCAACATATTAAAAAATAAAATATTTTAAGAAAGTAAATAGACATTAAAAAAGAAAGTACATCAGTTACAATTTGAATTTTAATATAAAATCAATTTAAATATTTTTTTAAAAAACGATTTAAAAAAAGAAGTATGTTTACGATGTATTTTTTATAATATTAAAAATTAAATATGCGTTGTCATATCGTGTTAGTTCGTGTTCGTGTCGTATTACGTGTTAGTCGTGTCGTGTCAAATCTTGTTATATTTTTAAGATTGCCAACACGACACGATTATGACACGACACGTAACACGATCGTGTCACACTAATTCCGTACTTGTGTCGTGTCGCGTCATGCCAACATGTATGTCTCGTCGTGCCAACACGCAAAACGACACGTAAAAATTTTTTACACAACATCTCAACACGGCACAACTAACACAATTGCGTATTGTCGTACCGTGCCAGAATATTTTTGATAAAAGATTAATGGATGATTTTATTTTTTTTAGCTCTTTTCTTTATTGTTTGAAAATATTAAAAAAATAAAATATTTAAAAAAAGTAAATATAGTTAAAAAAGTACGGTTATAATTTAAATTTTAATATAAAATTAATTTAAATAATTTTTTAGAAAAATAATTTTAAAAAAATATGTTTATGATGCTATTTTTTGATAATGTTAAAAAATAAATTCGTATTGTGTTGCGTGTTAGTAGTGTCGTGTCAAATCGTGTTAATTTTTTAAGATTACCAACACGATACGATAACACGATCTTGTCATGCCAATTTCGTGCTCATCTCGGGTCATGTCAAATCGTGTTAATTTTTTAAGATTACCAGCACGATACGATAACACGATCGTGTCGTGCCAATTTCGTACTCGTGTTGTGTTGTGTCGTGTCAACAGGCATGTCGACATGTCGTGTCGTGTCATTTTGAAGACAACTACATATAAGTAAAATTGAACAATTTAAAAATATTAATTATATATATATATATATATATAAATTATGTAAAACTACATTACGTTCTTGTAATAAACAAAAATAAAGTAAAAAAATAAAATAAAACGAATAAAGAAAAGAAATTAAATGCAAATAAAACGGCAAAAAAAAAAAAAGGGAAAGTCCTATAGCGGCATAAGTATTGCTGCTATAGGCGCACTAAAATGAAAAAAAAAAAAATCCAGTTGCGCTATAGCAACAATAGCATTGCCGCTATAACTGTACTATTATTTAAAAAAAATAGTACTCCTTTGTCTTTTTAAAATTATTTGGGTACGTTTGTCTTTCATAAAATTTTTCCGTAACTATAATATGGTACATTTTTCATAATTGTAGGTCCCAGTTAGTGGCTTCTGGTTGTGTTGAAACTAAACTACAATTCCATCGTCAAGGTCAAATTCAATCCAAGAAATATTATATGGTGCTGCAATAATAGCAGGGCTGTATCCATATCTTATCTTCTCCAAGTTCGGGCACATGTATAACCCAAGTATCGTAATTAGTTGGTTTTGCTTTCAATGGCTGCAATAATTAGTTGGTTTCTATATAAGTTTATAAAATTTAGAGTTAATTTGATATTTGATCAAGAGGTCAAACCATGAACGTATTACAATTAATATGTCATAGTTAACAAGATTTGTTCATTTTTTAACCTCTTGATCAAATATCAAATCAAGTCCAAATTTATTAAAATTTATATGAAAATGCATCGCTCGTTAAGTTGTACAAGATCAACGATTTGGATTCAATATTTAAATTTAAAAATTTTTTTAGTATTGATGAAATGTAAAGTTGTGGTATCGGAAATTTTCTCTTCTTGAATTTTGTTATTGAACACATCCCTGTTGTATATATGTGTGGTCGTTTGAGTTCACTAGGTAATCAATGGTAGGAGCAGCCGAAGAAGAATTTTCTTTTGCCTTAGGAATAATCAATTAGGTTTGACTTTATTAATGTTCTAATAACGTCATTATAATAGTATTTCAAATAACCTTTAAGCCCATGAATGTTCAGAATTATAAATTATTAAAATAATGCATGGCTGCTTCTTTTCCAATTTTTTCTTCCAAAGTTGCCCGCTACACAGGTAACTCATGTGTAAAATTCCAGATTTATCCATACGTTTTGAAAAGGATCTCTAATTTTTACAATAATTGTTTTATCCCATTTCCTCTTTAAATCGAATCAGGGGCACTTCACACCAAGTTTAACTTATTGTCTAACATAGTTCTGCTATTCTTTATTGCTTTCATCAATCTTATCCTTTATGTTTTGCTTTTATAAGAGGTGCTGTGAAGAAAATTCCTTTTTATGACAAAATTTCGCACTACAGAACGCCAAACTTCCTTTTCCCACTATATCAATATCACGGTCCTTGTCAAACAATAGAAAAGTAATTGAGGCCATTAGAATGGCACGTAGGTATAACTATGACCAAACTTCTCCCACGTTTAAAAATAGCTACTAGATCTTTTGTTCGCTATGCAATGGCCACTTTAGCGAATTATGTTATTCTCTTCTTCTTCCTCCTATTCCCCTTCCCCTGCTTCTCTAGCTCATGTGAAACTACCCTTCCATGTAATAATTCCATTATTCAAATTAGGCCTCCTTTCTTCATCCATACTCCTGATTCTGCAACTGATTCTAATAATAATTGTGGTAAATTCTTGGTTCTATGTGAAGCTGATATTCCATATATCTATATCTACTATTCAGTTTTACTCCCATTGGAAAGCATCTCATATGGCGTCCCCAACACTGTCAGAGTTAAAGATCCATCCCTCACTAGTTCCTTGCAGCGATCTAACTGCAGTAATATTTATTTTGATTTTCCAAGTCCTGTCAACTACTTCCGTTCAAATATGTACAGTTCATTGCACACCAGCTTTTCTTCCATAAGGTGTAACTCTACTGATCTGATACAATCACCCCTCAATACTTTCAGAAAGGATTACAATCTGAATTATTCTACCAGTGGGGATGAGAAAAGTAGTCTTTTGAAAAACTGTACGAGTAATAATTCCTCTCCGTCCTTTGAGTTGACATTTTCAGTCTATTTTGACAATCGAGAAGTTTCTCTGCTGTCAGCTAATTATTCAAATCATCTTTTAGCAAAGCCTGGCTGCTTTGCCAAAAGCACTTTGATATTTGCTTGTGATCCACGATGTAAAGGTTAATAACCTGCCAACAGTTTATTTTGGTTAATTTTTCCCATTCTTTGCTACTGCATATATTATTACTGTATTTCATTTGTTTTAGTTATTCTTATCCACTCTGATCCAACATGACATTTCTTTTTTATTCATATTGCAGAGAAGCAGTTTCGAAGGAGAATCATAATAGGCAAGTATTACTTCTTATTTAGTTTTAGAATAAAATAATGATTTTCTCTTTACCATTTGTCACAATTTCCATGTAAAAACTTGAAAGATAGCTTAATAAATCAATTACTCTCCAGAACTGTCAGTTTAACATCTTGGTGCACAACCTGTTTACAGATTCTATACCAATCAACCAAATAGCCATGACCACACAGTCACACACTAATAGTGAACATAACATCTAATCCATGGAGGGCCGTTTGGATCACTTAGGAATAAGAGGAATAGCCTCTTTCTAGGCGAAAATTTATTCCTAACCATCTAAACTCTTCACAAAATTACACACTTCTCAATGTTTTCCGTCTAGGAATAGGCTATTCCTCTTATTCCTAAGCGATCCAAACGGCAAGAAAATTTCTCAGGTGCCAAAATAAATACCACCGGCCAAGATTAGGAGATCCTTACAAACAACACCTAGCGTGGTACTACAAAGAAAAAAAAAATTTAATATAACTAAGAATCTAAGAATCTTGGTGGCCAAATTCATCTGTATTAATTTATTGATATTGGGGACGAAATTCACGTTCCTAATTCGCCACGAATCCTTCTTGCTCTCTGTAGATTTTCATTTTGCCTCTCTTTTCCTCATGTATTTATCGATCATTAGCCCTCTTGTAGCTCTGGTAGGAACTTGGATCACAGTGCCAACATTTTGACAGGACAAGACCCCTAATGTTATGCATTATTTATCTCAGCACCCCTTTTCACTGCTCCTTTTCTTTTAAAAGGAAAATTGGTTCTGTACTTCTGTGAGATTCTCAATTGGGATGAAGGGAACTTTGCATGGTTACCTTAACTTCAGTAAACCTACTTGAAATGTCAACTCCTCACTTTTTCGGACATATGAAATATTTCATTTTTTATCTGCTTGACCCCTGAAATTTCTTATGCTTCTCTTTGATTATTATCCTTGCAGGCTTGACGGCAGGATCAGCTTCTCTGCTTGCATTTTGCAGTTTCTCCTTTTTCTTTTACAAGCGGAAGAAACTGAAATCAGCCTCATCATTGTCAAAGCTTCTGACACGAAGAGAATCTTCTGATCAATACTTTCATGATCTAGAGATGGCTGGAATGGAATACACTCAGGTTTTCTCTTATGAGGAACTCAAGGAGGCTACTGAAGGCTTTAGTGCATCAAATGAGCTCGGTGATGGAGGTTTTGGCACTGTATATAAAGGTAACTGTATCATCACTTGTTGTCATGCATAATTTTACATTCTGTACTGGCTGAGTTTGATTCACCTACAACGGAAATCTCAGTTCTGGTTAATGCAGAATCAGATTATTCATCAAACTTAATGAGTTTGCTTAGAAATTTACTGAAGCACTTACAGATAATACTTAATTCATTAAATCAGTAATTAACAATCAAAATTTCCATAGGGATACTGAAGGATAGACGTGTAGTTGCTGTAAAGCGCCTTTACAAGAACAATTACAAAAAGGCTGAGCAATTTATAAATGAGGTCGCAATTCTCTCCCGTCTCCACCACCCTAACCTTGTCACTCTCTATGGCTGCACTGCTCTTACTAGCCCTGAGCTGCTTCTTGTCTTTGAGTTTGTTCCCAATGGGACCATTGCCGACCACCTCCATGGGCCCCGGTCTAGCAAGAATGCACTCACATGGCCCGTCCGCTTGTCAATTGCCATTGAGACAGCTAATGCTCTTGCATATTTACATGCAGTTGAACCCCCAATAATACACCGAGATGTCAAGACCAATAACATACTACTAGATGATAACTTCCATGTCAAGGTTGGTGATTTTGGTTTGTCGCGCTTGTTCCCGTTGGATGTGACTCATGTGTCTACTGTCCCCCAGGGTACACCAGGGTATGTTGACCCTGTGTACCACCAGTGTTACCATCTTACTGATAAGAGTGATGTGTACAGTTTTGGAGTTGTTTTGGTGGAGTTGATATCGTCAAAACCGGCTGTGGATTTGAACAGAGGCAATGATGAGATCAACCTGGCTAACATGGCATTAAACAAAATTCAGAGGTCTCAGCTGGATGATTTGGTTGACCCGGATCTTGGATTCAGGACAAATTCAGACATAAGGAAGATGATTTCTTTAGTTGCTGAGCTGGCATTTCAATGCTTGCAATCTGATAGGGAAATGAGGCCATCTATTAAGGAGGTTTTGGAGGCACTTCGAGTGATTGAAAAGGGCAATTTTAATGTTAACAAAATGAAGGAAAATATTACAAAGGAAGAAACTTATCTGTTAAGATGTGATGCAAATTCTTCTCCTGATACTATGATAAATAGTTGGAACAGCTGCTCTACGACACCTAATACTAGTGGATGAGGTACTTGTAATAATTACTATTAATTATTTTTATTATTATGATTGTTTTTTTTGGAAAGGTAGAGCTCGGGCTTCCCTTTTTCTGAGTTCAAATATTATTTTTGTTTCATTACAAATATTTTTTATGGTTACCAGGGGAAATATGTTTCTTTTGATCCCTCCCTGCGGCATTATAATACAGAATAATATAGAGTTGATTACATGATAATACATCTGGTACAGTTAAATAAGACAACATTTATGAAAAATATTTCATTTAGCTGATTTTCTGCAGAAAATTTTTTTTTAAAAATGCTAAACCAGTACAGTAGGTCAATACAACACCATAAGATTTTTAAAGTTAATGTCTGCAAAATACTCACAAAAAAAAATTGTATTAGTTTAAGTTGAGGTAAGAGTTTATTATCGTGTTATATCTGATTCAAATAAACAAGAGAAACATGGAAACACGTGAAACATCCCATCACCGTTAATTAAAAGAGAGAAATAAGATTGTGATAAAAAAAAATGAAAATACTGTGTGGCATGACCCAGATACGTTTGGAAATTGCTATGTTTGGATACACGCGAACAGCTTTGTTCAGTGTAATTATATGTATTTTTTTTATGCCAGTTGATAGTGCAGTGTAATATATCGTACAAGTCAATGACACTTCTTTTTCAGTGTTATTATCTTTCAATTAATGTCAAAATTCATGGTAACGTCCTTGTACTGTCATGTCTCGGTGGTTCAATCCTGAAAGTGCTGACTAAATTACTTATCATTCCCAAAGCTGACTGACTGTGTTTGTCTTGAAAGATACAACGCCTTTGTTTAATCCTCGCACCAATTTGGCATTACAAATTCAGCACTTGCTTGATGAAATTGTAGTGTATTATTATTATTATTATTATTTTAAATGGTTGACAGAAGCGGTCAACGTTAAAATTATAGTATATTATTGACTAGATTGAATATGTATAATATATTATTCACCAATTTGGCATTACAAATTTAGCACTTGTTTGATGCTCCTATCAATGACAACCTCCGCATTGAATATTGATTGAAATTGACGTCTTTCCAAGTTCCAATTAATTTCGTTTCGTATGCTCATATATTATATACATTGATGAGCATTACTAGCTAAGAATTATGTACGTTTTATTTGTTTTGAGCGCCTTTTTAAACAACAGAAGAATTAATTGTTCATGAATAATTTGTTCAACTTTTTATATTATTCATAAATTTTTATGTATTATAATAGATAATATACGATTTATCCTAGTATTTCATGTATATATCAATTTTTGTTTACTTTTCAGATATTTCAGTGTGTTTGATGTATTATTTGTGTTAGAAAAGAATTATGCTTATAGATTTATATCATAGTCTAATCATGAATTTAAAATTATGTTCGAATTATTTTGAGAAATGCTAGAGTCCAATATATTAGACGGATGGGGTCCGTCCAATACGATCATTTTCATGTTTTTAAATTTTAAATAATCGATCCGAACCATTCAATATGTTCTCCATATTGAAAACTTATAAAAAATATTTTTTTTACAATTTTTCGAAAATTTTTACTATTTTTAGGTATTTCAGAAAATAGTTGTTATTGGACGATACATAATGTTTATATCATGAATTTTCAAAAATACCAAAAAAATAGTAAAAAATTTTGAAAAAAAATGTAAAAATTGGTTTCTCGCAAGTTTTCAATAGGGAGAACATATTGAAATGTTCGGATCAGTCATTAGAAATTTAAAAATGTAAAAACGATCATATTGAACGGACACATCTGTCCATTATATTGGACAATTTCTCAATTATTTTTAAATATCGAATTTTAAGTAACTTAAAATGTTGATGAGTACTTGCAACATAATGTGAACTTCATTTTATTTGTTTTTGTTGCATTTTTTTACCCTGGGTATTGAAAAGCATGTATCCTTCCCGTTTCTGCAATCAGAACTTCCTTCATTGTATCTTTATTTTATTTAAAAATTATCTTATTAGTTTCCTCAAAAACTATACAGATGCTTTTTTAAAGAGTGCACTAAAAGATAACGATTGGAGATGAGGCAAGTGTACCTCTCAAATTGGAAGATAACAAATGGAGATGAATGTCTCTGTCTAGCTTATCCATAAAAAAAAAAAAAAAAACGGAGATGAATATATTTTCTATTTGTGTCTGTGTTTTCCTCCTCTCTCATATCCTTTGCTCTATACAATTATACCCAATGGAGAACTTATATTTTTCAACGAATATCATCATATTGTTTCCAAATGTTCTTTTATATGATGAGACTGCTTCTCTCTTTCCACACTCCACTTACTTCACAACATAAAAATGTGTTGTTTATTTGTGTAATATGTTATAATTTTTTTTTTCATTTTTGTACATTAATTTGATATTCGTTTTAAAAAAGAGAATCGCTTATGCCTGTCTCAATTAGGATGCAACATTGCTATATGAGAAGTTGTGTTACCCGTAAAATAGGAAATTCCTGCTGATGGAAACTTTCTGAGAAGAAAGAAGAAATAACGACTAATTGAAAAAATTAAATGAGAGAAAGTAATTAAAAAAAGTTTGGATAAGAGAACAACTAATTATGGAAATTTATGTTAGACAAATCTTAAAAAAAAAAAACAGAATATAATCAAAATTGACATATGAGTATTTTTATTCACAACATTTTATCAAATATGTTAAGAAATATATGATTCGTCCAAAGCAGTTACATTTTTCATTTTTGTGAACAAATAAAACAAAGCGGTAACCTTTATATCTTTCCTTCCCTCTTCCCTTGTAAGATTTTCTGTACTACATGCTGGTATAGTGGTATGTGACATATGCGGTACCGCCTGTCTGCCATCCTAAACCTCTACTTCACTCTTACCTCCTCATTACCATCTGTCATGGTGCTTCCTTTCGTTTTAAGTTCTATAGATCCGATCATAATGACCTCTTATCACGGTATACTGATAAATCGGTGCGGTCTTCCATGCACAGCAGGTGCTCGTTCATTTGACTCTGAGAGCAAGACCAACTCCCATGATTTCCCCCCACCATATACCATGCTCTTGGTGACCACCACATGTTTTCCCGCAAGTTTTCCATGGCAGTCTCTCCTATTTCTTTCTACTTTGGAAATCCTTTTATTCATTTCTATGAAATGCGTGCATTGTCACCTAGATGTCTGATGAAATGTCCAGGAGAGCCTCTCCCAGCTTTTTTTAGATTAAACAAGCTTGGTGCTTGAAACATCTCCTATGTATCAATGTATGCAAGGGACTCCTCTTTTCTACAACAACAATCTGTACCACAAGATTTGTTATGGCTTTTCCCTTCCGTGCTCAGCTATCATGACATAATTGTGGTATGAACTGCCATCACCACAAACCATGCAAGCTTTCTTGTTAGCTATGGCTTTTGTCGGTGAATGGATATGTGCTTTGGTTGTGTAATGCCGTAATGCTGTAATGGTATCATTGTGATACTACACTATTTATTTCACTGAAAATGGAAAGATAAACCTCAGTGTAGGCTACTTACATTTATCTTAACTATCTGGAAATTAAGTGGAAAGTGGTACGGACAATTTGGGGACAAAGTAAAGGTTGTCACAAATGGTGAACTGTTTTAGTAATTCTGGAGGTCTCCTCGCACAATTAGTTTACTCTTCTCTAGATAAAAACAGCTTACCAGTTACCATACATGTTCTTTCCGAGGTGTTTTAAACTTATGTCTTAACTCTTACCTCATACTCCCATCAGATTTTATTTTTCCTTTAATAGTCAACTATGTAGTCAATTCTAGAAGCTTTCATACTGAAAGTGATGTGATAGAACAATCTCTTTTTGAATAATGTTTGGAAAATAAATGTGGTGCTTTCCTGACATTGACACAAGTAGACTTTGACCAAGTCTACTGTCTTTTATGTCCATGTCTATCAACAAGTACATCGTTGCCTTTTTTTCTACTTAGTCTCAAAGAATTTTTCAGGTTACATGTAATTGTGACTCTTGTCAAATTATTTTAGATTTTAAGGTCTTAGTAAAAATTTAGATGAACATCACACTGAAATGATTCATTTTCACCATTATATGTGGCACTTTATATTCAGTTGGCCTTCAAATGAAAAGAAGAGAGAGGGAGTATATATAAAACTTGCCTTATATTTAAGCTATATGTTTTTTATTATTGATTATTCATTGTTAGTCTTTTGATAGTCCAGAGGAGTTCCTGAGAGGAAGCTTACAAGAAGCTTCCCTTTTTCAGAAATCATATGTCATGGTAGTGGCTCTTTTGGCTCTTTCAACATGTTGGGGAAATTTCATCCTTTGACGCTCATGAGTTCAGTAATATTGTGTGCCTTCCTTTGCATGTATGTATAAGTCTGTCTTCCTTTTCATCTTCTAAAGAACACTTTTATAATGTCTCTCTCGCCCATCTGTCTTTTTTCCTTGTTCTTTCTTTTCCCTTCCTTGTCTAGCTCATGTCTGCCGGAGCCACAACCCGTTCGACTACCATGTAACAACTCTATTGAGATCAGACCTCCTTTCTATTTGACGAATGGAACTACACCTCTATGCGATGATGCAATAAACGTAAAGTGTGGTTCTGTTTATAAAGGTCCACAAGTGTTTCTATTTCCATTTGGAAATGTCTGGTTTTCTTTGGAAAACATTTTATATGCCTCAGAAGGCCCAGAAAACCACTCCCTGAACAGGTTAGTAGTTCGAGATCCACCACTTGAACAACTTTTAAATACATCAAACTGTGGAAACCTCCAAATCTCTGTTCAAACATCCTCTCATGAACACTTTAATTATGAACAGTATTTATCGTTTAGTAAGAACATCACGTCCTTTTGCCACTCTTCAAATCTGTCTTCCCGTACCCCAATCATCACTTATGAGTATACATTAAACTATTCAGCTACAACTGCCACAACTCTTCCTATAGGCTGTTACAAAAAACCTCCAAATGCATCATTTGAGTGGACATTTTCATTTGATGTACATGGGGTTCTTTTTCCCTTGTCGGCTCAATATTCCTATAATCTCTTACCTCAGCAAGGATGCTTCAATCAAAGTGTAGTTGTAGGCGATTGTGGTGACGATTGTAATCCAATTGAAGGTTATGGACTTACATATTACACAAGGATGACTCTTATTTTGTACTTAAATTGTTTCTTTTTGAAGCTGCTTGTATGTTGACAATGTTTTATACTTGCAGTAATTTTCGTTTTGTTAAACAAGAGCTGTATCACTATATACCTTGGTTCTGCAACTTCAAATTTCAGTACTAATTTTTCTTTATTGTACGCTGATTTTTCGATTTATTTTCTTTCTAATACAGGAGATGCTGGCAAAACAGAAAGTTCAGGAAAAACAAGCAGACCAGCCACTAAGTCAATTCTGATAGGTGTGAATAGGTTTAATTCAAAAAAATATAATGCCTTTTAGTTACAAGTTCTGCAAAGTCTTCAAGCGTCATCCAATAAAGGGAACTGCCAAAAAAAAAAATCCTTTTTCTGATATCAGATCAGTGAACTTCAATAGTATATTCATTATTCGGATGTTATATCTCGTCTAAATTGGGTCGCTTCAAATAATTCTTGATTGTTTAATTGTGCTAAGGGATAAAGTCCAAATGTTAACCATAGATACCAGTAAAAACCAATACTATTATTTGTTGAAATCTTTGGAAGTGTTCAGAATTTAATTATAATGCAAATAATCTTTTGTTAACAGGAACGACGATTGGATTTGCTGGCCTCTTTATAGTATGTTGTATCTTTCTAATCCTTGTCAAGCACAAGAAATTGAATTGTGCATCCTTATCCTCCAAACTTCTCATGCGAAGAGACACTTCTGAGCAGTACTCTTATGATGCAGAGATGGTTGAATCACAATACACTCAGATTTTCTCTTATGTAGAACTCGATGAAGCTACTGAAGGATTTAGTGCGTCAAAAGAACTTGGTGATGGTGGCTTTGGAACTGTATATAAGGGTAAGTAGAATCAATATTGACTCCATATGTGGCTTCCCAAGATTTATCAAAACCATTTTGTAAAATCTGATGAACCCATTAAAAAAACTGAATCAAATTATAACAAAATCCCACGTCTTTATAATCAGGAACTAATATAAGAAACATCAACAGGAAAACTAAGGGATGGTCGCATAGTTGCAGTGAAGCGTCTCTACAAGAATAACTACAAAAGGACTGAACAATTTGTTAACGAAGTCGAAATCCTCTCCCGTCTCCACCACCCCAACCTTGTAAATCTCTATGGCTGCACTGCTCGAACCAGCAGTGAGCTGCTTCTTGTCTTCGAGTTTGTCCCTAATGGCACCATTGCTGACCACCTCCATGGGCCGCACTCAAGCGAAAACATCCTCAGCTGGCCCATCCGCCTTTCTATTGCTGTCGAGACAGCCGATGCCTTGGCTTATCTACATGCAGTTGAGCCCCAGATCATTCATCGAGATGTTAAAACAAATAATATATTACTGGATGATGGGTTCCATGTCAAAGTTGGGGATTTTGGTTTGTCACGGTTATTCCCCTTGGATGTGACTCATGTGTCGACTGTCCCTCAGGGCACACCTGGGTATGTCGACCCAGTGTACCACCAGTGTTATCAGCTTACTGATAAAAGTGATGTTTATAGTTTTGGAGTTGTCTTGGTGGAGTTAATATCATCAAAACCAGCTGTGGATATAACAAGGAGAAGGGATGAGATTAATCTTGCTAGTCTGGCATTGAATAAAATACAGACTGATCAGCTAGATGAGTTGGTAGACCCAGCTCTTGGGTTCCAGTCAGATCCGGAGGTGCGACAGATGATTTCTTTGGTAGCAGAAGTGGCTTTCCGGTGCCTGCAATCGGATAGAGATATGAGGCCGTCTATGAAGGAGGTTTTAGAGGTGTTGAGATTGATACAAAAAGGTAATTTCAGAGGAGAAAAAATTAGGAAGCTGGAGAGGGATGCAGTTTGCTCTCCCAACACAGTAATGAATGGATTGATAAGTCAGTCGACAACACCTAATACAAGTGCCTGATTTACCAGTATGTCATGAGATGTATGATAACTGCTGTTTATATCTGCGACTGTAGATAATGTACACGGAATTTTTGTATGATTATTACGACCTCTGCATTAGATAATTTGTGGTTATATATGTAATGATAATATATTTCTCTATTTGTGATGAAAGACTGAAATGGAATATCTGCGCAAATAGCTGTTTCTGTTAACGGTGCTGTTCCAATCAGTCAAGGGGATGAATTAAGAAAACAATATTAATCACTGGGATGTGAACCATGTTTCTTAATTGACTTCCAATTTATTGGAAATCGAATTTTCAACTTTTTTTTAAACTTTCATTTTTCCTCCTCTTTATAACACTATTTTGAAAATTTGATTTTAATTTCAAAATTTTTTGTTTGGAAGTTTAGAATTTCGGAAACAAATAGATTTTTTCAATTTTGGAGATCGCATATTTGGAACATTTTTTAGAAATTTAACTTGGCAAAAGTTATTTATTTTTTTTAAACCAATTATCCAAATTTTTTTCGAAGTCCGTGTTTTAAAATAATTTAGAATCGTTTCTTTCGACTTCTTTTTTTTGAGGGTTGGCTTACGCCAACAAATTTCTTTCGACTTCTTATGATTGTATAGAAAACTGAAAAAGGAGAGATAAGAGCCATAGAAGGACACAAAAATGTAAAAATAAATAATACATGACAAAGTTGTTGATCCGACTGGCAGTATGACTCGCCAGCACAGATTGTGATTGCTCGTATTCGGTTTCGGTAGCGAGCGACACAGCCAGACAGCCTACGCTTTCCACTCTATGGTCTATGCTACGGCCTACGGGGGAATTGTTGAGGACACGCCCCCACTTACTCATTCGCTCTCTATTTTTTAAAAAATTGACTAAATTATTCTTCCTCCAGTGCTAGTCTGATAAAACAAGATGTTAGAGAAGAGGGCATTTTAATCATTTTTTAGAGTGAACGAGTAATGTGACTAAATTATCATTTTTGAGAGTGAATGAGCAATTCCCATGCTACGACGTACAGTTGCAAAATTGCAAATGAGTACTCACTCATTTATAAAATTACTTAACTCACGTCCAATCTATCAGCAAGTATGATACATAGTATTTTATAAAGAGAAATGCTAGAGTTCATTATATTGGATGGATGAGATTCGTCAACGATTGTTTTCATATTTTTAAATTTAAAATAATCGATTCGAACCGTTCAATGTGTTCTTCATAATGAAAACTTATAAGAAACTAATTTTTATATTTTTTTTGAATTTTTTACTATTTTTTTGGTATTTTAGAACATCATTGTTATTGGACGATCCATAAATCTATAATGTTTATATCATAAATTTTTAAAAAATACCAAAAAATTAGTAAAAATTTTCGAAAAAATGTAAAATTTGATTTATTATAAGTTTTTAATATGAAGAACATATTGAACGGTTCAGATCAGTCATTTGAAATTTAAAAATGTAAAAACAATCATATTAGACGATGTGACGGACCCATCCGTCCAAAACATTGGACACTAGCCTTTCTCATTTACAAATGATATAGAGAGTACATTTATAATTTTCCTTTTTTACATATGGATAACATTAAGCATGAGCCATTATTGTAAGTTTGTAACCAAAATGTTAAAATGTTAGGTATTAAACTATTAATATACTGTATCTAAGTATTACAAACAATATATTTCCCAATTATTCTCTCTTATGCCGAAATCATCACATGCGACAATAATCCTGGAGCACATTTTCTCTATTGACTTTTTTTTTTTGCCTGAGAAGTCCAAATAAATAAATAAAATAGGCACAACCGTGAAGGACCATTTGGATAAGGGTCAAGTAACGGAGTAGAAGCTTCAAGCAGTCAAGTTGCGAAGGCTATTTGGTTTTGTGTGTAGACTGGTAGTCGGATAAGTTCCCGATTTTATTTTATTTTTTTTCCTTCTCGTGTGTGAAAATAAAGTTTTGTATATGATTTATTTCTGATTCCTCTCCCGGCAATGTTGTCCCCCTTTATTTTGAGTTGGTAGGAAGAGAGCAGGATAATGGGATGAATTATTTGAGTAGCTTTAATTTAATTTAATCAATTTTTAGTGAAATCAAAATTAATAAACATCTATTTGAAGGGTGAACTAAAAACCGCATAAATATTTTAATTGCTATTTGTTCTGAATTTGGTCATTAAAAGCATCAAATATGCGTACAAAAGAATTATTGATCATGCAACTATGGAACATGAAGAATGAAATATTGCAATTGGTAGCCTCAAAGTTTTATAGATTGCAATTGGTAGGCACAAATCCTTTTATTTCTGTGATTATATATGTAATGGAAATTTATTTCTCTGTGCGTGATTAAAGAATGACATGGAATATTTGGCAAATAGAGTATTAGCTGTTTCTGGTAACGGTACTGTTCTGGTAATGTCAAGGCGATGAATGAGGAACTATATTAATTAGTGGGAAATTTTGAAGTATTTTAGTGAACCCATGTTTCTTAATTTGGTACTTCTAATTATAAAAATATAAAAATATATACACAACCCTGAAGGACCGTCTGGATAAGGCCCTGATCAAAATTCTATTTTTTTAACGTGGGATTTCATTTTATTTTATTTCGTTGGAAAATTTTTGATCAAAATGAAAGAATTTGGTATCATTTGGTTAGAATTTTTATGTAATTAGATCCAACAAAATTCTACGAAATTAATTCAAATGAAATGAAATCCACCTAAAATTCATTTTGATCGGGGCCTAAGTGTGAAGTAACGTAATAGAAGCATCAAGTAGTCAAGTTGCAGTGCGATAGGCGAAGGTTATTTGGTTTTGTGTGTAGACTGGTAGTCGGATAAGTTGCTACTTTTATTTTTTTTTCCTTTGTGTTCAAAAATAAAGTTTGCAACCCTTAGTTTGGGATCAGGTTGGCCGTATATGATTTATTTCTGATTCTTTCTTTTTTATTTCCTTTGCAATCCCCCCCCCCCCCGGCCCCCCCTTCATTTTTGGATTGGTAGAGAAGAGTAAGATAATGGGATGAATTACTTGCAAATATTATTACAGTAGCTTTAATTTAATTTATTGTGTTTCTGTATAATATTATTTAAATAAAAAAATTCAATTTGTATGCATTCTACATGATTTCAATAGAACATGCATTAAATTCGACTAAACCAAAATTAACGCTTGATGTGCTTATGGATTATATAGAACAAAATTAACTAAACATCTATTTAAATAATGAACTAAAAATCCTAAAATTTTAGTATTTTCTTTGTTATTTGTTATGACTTTGGTTATGAAAAGTATCAAATACGCGTACAAAAGGATTATTGGTCTTGCAAGTTGCAACTATGGAACATGAAGAAGGAAAGATTGGGTATCAATTGTCATAGGATTAGCTTTGCTAATTGGTTCCCTCAAATCCTGTGTTGTTTAGTGAACCCCTATCATATAATTTGAAGCACTTGTCATGACCACCACTGTGCAAATTGACCCGTCTATAACCATCAATTGGGGGCGTTTGGATGAGGTTGGAATAGGTGGGAATTGCAAATTCCCGGAATTTGCAATGCCAAATTTATTATAAACAATCCAAACTCTTCACAAAGTTACACACTTCCCAATAAATTTATGCCTAGAATTGGCTATTTCTCCAATTCCCAACCCATCCAAACGGCCCCAGTAAGACTAACCCATCCTAAATTCCCTCAATAAATGAATAAAGACAAGAGAAGAAGCACTTCGAGGTAAATACATCAAATTAGACCAAACCGAAAGCACTCAAAGCAACACTGAAAAGCACTAGGTCCCACTCAATGAAAAAAAACAAATCATACATCCGAATCAATATCTACTTGACGCCTTCTCCTCATTCTGCTCTGTTTAAAAAAAAAAAAAAAGATCAATATCCATGTGACAAACAAAACAATGAAGGTTTTCCAAAATTGCAAGCTGCAAGCAATATTTAGTTGCTTTTTGGCAACAAACTCAAGCACAGATAAATCTATCACAAACCGCAAATTGCAGCAGAAGCTACATTTTTCTCTACCACTCTGCAAGCTTTTATGTTTCAGAGACTGGTCTGTAGAAGCCACTCCAATGGAGAGGAAAGAGTTGCTGAGGTGCTCGCTTCAAGACTTATTCGTCTCATTTCCGCCGCTTCCGCTTCACTGTAGTGGCAACGACACTTTGTTGGGGTCAATAATTGAGACTTCTCAAACAAACGAGACCAGTGATCAGATCAGCGGTTCGGGGATGCATCATCGGTTTCGGTTTGCAAACCTCAGGCGTCGATTGCTGAGAACGTCTTGGCGCCCAGCTCTCGGTGCCATTCCTGAATAATCTATAAGTAGTTTCTACAAGCAACTGCTCAACAGCACAAGTACATAGTTACATTAAGGGCTTTTTTTTCTATTTTTTTCTGATAAATAACTTATCTATTGTCATTCTTGTAATATCGAAATTGTAAGTTTTAATAAAAGGGTGATCTATTGAAAAATGTTCAGTACAGAGATTATTTTGAATATATATATACATAGAAAGTTTAATATGCACCATAGTGCATAGGGTATTCCGTGCACCACGAACTATTTCGGAGATATTTTTGTAAATTGAGAATCTAATTTAACCAATCTAATCTATATATTGAAATCTCAAAGAAAATAAAATTTTACAATTTTTGAAATTTTATTATTATTTTTTCTAATTTTTTAAAACATGTCATTTTTTTTGAAAAGTTGTACTATTTACAATGTTCCAAAAATGTGGCTTGTTTTAAAAAATTCGAAAAACATAGTAATAAAATCTCGAAAATTGCAAAATTTGGTTTGCTATGAGATTTCAATATTTATATTAGATTGGTTAAATTAGCTTTGTCAATTTACAAAAATACTCCCGAAAAAGTCCGCGGTGCACGGAATGCCCTGTGCACTATAGTGCATATTAAAATTTCTCTCTCTATATATATATATATGGCCCCACTTTCCGGTTTCAACATTCAAAAGTAAAAAACTGCAAATTAGTTCTACTAATTTTGCTGACAACATTTGCATATCTATAATTACATAATTTAGAGGTAAAAATTTTTATTTTGTAATTCCTATGTTCTTTTTTTTTTTTTTTTTTTGGTGAAGGTGAGGGACAGATGAATGAAATACCTCATAAAAGTAAGAAAAGCCATATCTATAATTACATAATTTAGAGGTAAAAATTTTTATTTTGTAATTCCTATGTTCTTTTTTTTTTTTTGGTGAAGGTGAGGGACAGATGAATGAAATACCTCATAAAAGTAAGAAAAGCTAGCGTCTCAAAAGTCAAAAAGTAAGTTGTTTTATATATAGCCTGTTTTCGATGGAATTCAGATCTGGTGCCGCGCGGCACACCGTGTAGCGCGGCATCAGAGCCGTCTGATCAAGATCCAATGGACAAGGGAGCTCCGTGCATGTAACCTAGATTGATAGGCCCGTAAAAAATAAACCGTCCGATCAAGATCAGACGGCTCGTACGCGTGCTACACGGTGTCCCGCGCTACACCAGATTCGGGTCCGTTTTCGATGGCATCATTGCTCGTTGGCAATTTGGCATGTACAGTCCACGACAAATTTAAGAAACGAAACAAACAAAGATTGTTTGTTCTTCTAATTTGGACTTTATTTATGCAACAGTCCTAGTTGTGCTGTCCGGGTTCGAAATTGAGGAAAGCAAGCCTAATGAATTATCATAAAATTAAGCCCAATCCAGTATACTTCTCTATTCAATAAATAGGCCCAGAGAAGTATTGGAAAGAAAATAAAAAATAAGAAAAGGAAATGGAAAATGAAGAGGCGTTTTGAGCAGCTTCCAGAAAAATTTGTTAACGGGGATAGCGACCAGAGCAGATCTCTCTAGCAATCCCTACACTATTCCGCAAAATTATTGCAAGGGACATGGAATGATGGATGGGGAACTCCTACCCTTCCTTCCTTCTCTGGAGCACTCTGGAGAATGCTGCACATAGCCTCTCTTCTCCTATAAATAGGCACCATTTCAGACTTGCCATCATCGATCAGTTCATAGCAAAGCACCATTAAAACACAGCTCACCAAGCAAAAACACAAGCATACTTCACACTCTTCAAACTCTAAAATAAAAAATGTCGATTGTCAGGAGCAACATCTTCGACCCCTTCTCACTCAACGTCTGGGATCCATTCCAGGGCTTTCCTTTCAACACTAACGGGTCCCTCACCACTTTCGACAATGACACCTCTACCTTCGTCAATACCCGCATCGACTGGAAGGAGACTCCTGAAGCACATGTCTTCAAGGCCGACCTTCCAGGCGTGAAGAAGGAAGAGGTGAAGGTAGAGGTGGAGGAAGGCAATGTGCTCAAAATCAGTGGGGAGCGCAGCAAGGAGAAGGAGGAGAAGAATGACAAGTGGCACCGTGTCGAGCGCAGCAGTGGTCAGTTCATGAGGAGGTTCAGGTTGCCCGAGAATGCCAAGGTCGACCAGGTGAAGGCGGCCTTGGAGAACGGAGTGCTCACTGTGACGGTGCCAAAGGAGGAGGTCAAGAAGCCTGAGGCCAAGGCCATTGAAATCTCTGGTTAATTTGGAGATCAATGAGTGATATATATAATATATGTATCATATGAGATAAAAGAGTTGTGGTTCATCCCTTTGTTTTCCGTGTTGCGATGCCTTCATGAATTTCCATACCACACTTTTATTAGTATGTTTTGCGCGAGATGTGTGTTTTATACTTTTATCTTTGTTTTTGTTGGGTGTAAAGTATGAATAAAATGTGATCTTTCTTTTTGTATAAATAAGGCTTTCTTTTATCGTATGATTTTCATCCTTTTTTTTCTCTTTTTTTATTATTATCGGAGAATAAACACAATAAAACAGGCATAACAAATTTGTAGTTTTATATCCTAAACACAATGGACCAGAAGTGCGGCATACTGGCATGATAGCTCAAGTGGTAATAGTATTGGCTCGCTTCGCATGTTTGTAATAGACTTAATAAATTGACGTAATAATTTAATCATATACCAAAAAAAAAAATTGATGTGGATCTGAGAGTGTCACATTTTGAATCTATTTCAATTTGAAACAAAATTTTGAATTGATTGAGATTGATGATATCCTTTCTCATCATGTAATTAATTATAGCTTGTTGTAGAACAGCATACAACATCATTCCACGAGCAATTAAAATTCCCAACCAAATTATTAACTAATCAAAACTCCAGACCAAATTATCAACTTGTGAAATAATGACCTGGCAATGAAAAAAAAACCACGATAATTATTTGGCCTTTGTGTGGAAACAGTGATGATATAGCCTTTACTATAATCTTCTACTTCTAATCAGTTCCCAAAGATTTGTCTTAGTTTTCTTATGTATCTTTAAATCAACTCAATATTGACAATGATTTTTTTAAAAAAAATTAATAAAATGATTTGCATAATAAAAATTTATTGTTGAAGTATTATTTAGTTAAGTATTAATTTCTGGCTTTCTGCCTTAAAAAATTAAATTTCTTGATAAATAATAAAATATGTATAGAGTTTTGCTATGGTGAGTTGCAACTCACTAAAGCGTCAGTGAGTCAAGCTCAAAATTCCAAAATTTTGTTCAAAATGATCGATCCAAACCGTCTAATATGATCTCTCTAGTAAAATCTCCATGCAGACCAAATTTTATATTTTTTTTAAATTTTTAAGTATTTATTTCGGATTTTTAAAAACTACTGTTTTTGAACGGTTCAGAACTAATTAGATTAATGATTTTCTAAAATTTCAAAAAAATACTTACAAATTTCGAAAAAATATAAAATTTGGTCTGTATGGAGATTTTAATAGGGAGATCGTATTAGACGGTTTGGATCGGACATTTTTAACTAAATTTTGAAATTTTGAGCGCGACTCACGGATGCTTTGGTGAGTTGCAACTCACCATAGCAAAACCCAATATGAGTGTATAAATTTTAGTGTAGTCAAATGAGATATATTTTGTAACGGTCAAATTATTTTATCTCATAAAATTTTTAAAACTCAATGTGTAAGCCACAGGCGAGTGGAGAACACGTAAATGTATTTTCCTAATTATGTTCTCTTCTGTTTTTTATTTAATAACTACGACTTGTCCACTAGCTAAAGTTACGAAATTAAGGATATTAGTTTTTTTTTTTTTTTAAGGTTGGTTTGAAACCAACGATTTTCTTATAAACAACCCTGCTTAAATTAGAGATATTTGTTAAACAGAGGAAAACATTTTTTACTAATTAAATCTGTGCGAAGTGCGAACAAAAACTACTTTGAATAGACCTTGTCTCATCGATTAAGTTTAAAAAATAATTGTATTTCACTTTCAAAGTAAAATATTAAAAAGGATTATTATTTTTTTATTTTTACAATGTAATGGCATTATGAACCAACAAAAATGCATTGTTTAAAATTCAGATTGATGTGAATCGAAGAGTTTTCAATAAATGAAATTTAGTTTTTAGATGTTTTCGAATGGCACTATTAACGTTTCGAATGGCAATCAAGTGTATGTAGGGCTGTCAATTTCTCTCCGTTTCGGACGTTTTCGTTCCGTTCCGTCCGAAACGGAACAGAAACGGAAGCAATTGTAGTTACGTTGTATTTTGCGGAACAGCAACGGAATTGAAATGAGTTACGTTGGTATGAACGGAACGGAAACGAAACCGGTATCTTTCGTTCCGTCTGATTAACGTTAATTACGTTTCTGCAGCCCAGCCCACAATAGCCCATATAGCGGAGCTATTTAGGCATGCTTTCTGCTAACCCTAGGCGCCGCTCGACAATCTCTTTCTCTCTCGATTGTGTCTCCCAGACTCCCAGTCTCCCTCTCTCTGTCTCTCTCTTTTCCGATTTTCCTCGTGACTTTTCTCTGTCGATTGTGTCTCACTGTCTCTCTCTCTCTCTGAGTGTTGTTGACTTGTTGATTTGTTGTGAGTGTTTGACAGCCCCCTAAGTACAATTTGTGATAGTCTGAATGTTTGATTGAGATTTGAGAGAGCGTGCGTGCCTATATAAATCTATGATTTGTTTTCTTCTCTGTCTGCACCGATGTGGCTATGTATCACCCCTCTGACTCTCTCCGCCATTTGTGACTTGTGACTTTGTGAGGCTCGAGGCCCTTGACGAGGCAGATGATACAGATACTACACATACTACAGATTTTTTAGGCATGATGATTACATCTCCGTCTAGGGCTCGTTGGTACCAGTCACAGTCAGGCATGATGATTGTCTCTTGTTATTATATAGCGAAGGCACAGACAGAGAAGAAAAGGAGAGGAAAGCCTAAACGGAAAAGGGAAGAGGAAACCACAAAGAGAAAGAGAAAGATAAGGTATTTTTTATCTGACTTTTACCTTCTTTTTTTATTCACAGTCTGTTTAATTTGGCACATTTTTTACACAATTTGAGAAAGAAAAAGAAAAAAAATACTTTTTAATCGAATGATTCATGTGATTCTTTTGTGTGTTTAACCTGTATTTGCAAACTAAATTCCAACTTCCTGGTTTCCAATAATTAATAAGACATGTTACTTCCAAGTTTCAACTTTCAATATCACAAGTAACTTACTGTTTCACGAGGACATATCATGACAAACATTAAAAGAACACACGCTTAGATTATATGCAAAGGTGAAGTTGTGATTTCTTTCTGTTTAAATTTGCACATTTTTGCTTCATTACTTGTAATTCCTTCTTTTTTTTTTTGCAGTGGTGAAGTTGTGATTTGGTTGACTGGCGGCAATGGTTGATCCAGAAAGAGTAACAATTAGTGGAGAATCTGAGCCAGACCCAGACCCAGATATGTCAGATCCAGATGAGTAAACCGTTATCTCTATTTTTTTAAATTTTAAATTGTCAATGTTAGATTGAGATATGGAGAACTGTTAAATGTTAGATGTTAACTGTTATTAGATATGGAGAACTGTTAGATGTGGATAACTGTTAGATATGGAGAACTGTTATTGAGATATGGAGAACTGTTAGATGTTAGATGTTAACTGTTAGATGTTAGATAAACTGTTATTAGATGTTAACTGTTAATTTAGATAAACTGTTATTAGATGTTTTTGGTTATTAGATGTTAACTGTTATTAGATGTTTTTGGTTATTAGATGTTAACTGTTAATTTAGATAAACTGTTATTAGATGTTAAAATAGATGTTAACTGTGAATTTGATTTTAAAATAGATGTTAACTGATTTTATTTATTGTCAGCATGGGGTTACATCCTGATTTAACTGGTGAGCAAATGCAACGCATCATGAGGGAAGGTCAAGGTGAAGGTGCACCTCAGGCTGAAGGAGAAGGTGCACCTCAGGCTGAAGGAGAAGGTGCACCTCAAGCACCTAAAAAGAGAAAATATAATGTAAATTTGAAAGCAGAGGCATGGAAGCACTTCATAAGGGGTGTAACCAAAGAGGATGGTTCATATACTGCAACTTGCAAATATTGTGGGATAGTGTATGATATGGGAAATCAGAAGGGGACTGGGTCATTGAGACATCACTACCTCAAGTCATGTCAGAAAAAACCAACTAGAAAGAATGCCGATAAAAAGCAACAGTTGTTGCAGTTTCAGAATGCAACTGAAGCAGGTAAATAGCATATGATTTTTTCTTCCAAAATAGCAACTGTTGCACAATTTGTGATAGTCTGAATGTTTGATTGATATGTTGTTTGTTTTTTTAGGTGACAACAAAGTTGCTGTATGGTCATTTGACCAAGCAACTTGCAGGAAGTACTTAGCAATCATGGTCATTGTCCATGAGTACCCCTTTAATATTGTTTCTCACTATTTCTTTAGGTTGTTTTTAAAGACTCTTCAACCCCAGTTCAAGTTGATAAGTAGGAATACTCTTAGGTCTGATTGTATTAGTCTTTATGAACAAGAAAGAAAATCTTTATATGAGGAGCTTGGTAAACATGATTGTAAAGTCAGTTTTTCTACTGATTTGTGGACCAATCACTTAGGGGATAGGGGGTTTATGGCATTGACTTGCCATTACATAGATGACAGTTGGAGAATTAGGAAAAGAATAATCAATTTCTGCCCTCTTCCCACCCCACACACTGGGAAGAATATTGCTGAAGCATTCTATGGTATGTTGGTAATGTGGAATCTGGATAAAAGGGCTTTTAGCCTTGTGCTTGACAATGCATCTTCTAATGATGCTTGCATCAGAGAGTTGCTGGGTGGACCAATGGTAACTGTTTATTTAAAATTTGCTTCTTATTTAGATACTTCATACTTATATGAACAATGGTAAGTACTAATCTGCTTGTTTGTTGATATGTAGAGAGATGCACTACCTGTAGATGGATCAGTGTTCCATCAAAGATGTGGATGCCATATCTTGAACTTGGTTGTTCAAGATGGGATTTCTGTATTAACTGATGAGATAACAAAAGTTCGTGAAACGATGAAGTACCTTCGTCATTCACAAGCTAGAATGGAAAGGTTTAAGTTGGCATCATCTCAGGTATGTATAATGTACTTGACCTAAGTTTATATGTTTCATTTACTTTACTTAATTATGAAAACTAACTTTAATTTTTTTTCAGGTTAAGGTACCAAATAAGAAACCAGCATGGGATGTTCCAACACGATGGAATTCAACATATCTTATGTTGGAACTAGCTTTAGAGCTCAGACCTGCCATTGAGAGGTATGCTACCCTTGACAAGCATTACACATTGAAACCAAAAGACACAGAATGGGAAGCAGTGGAGGCACTAATGGACTGTTTGAAGATTTTTTACACTGCTACATTGAAATTTAGTGCAGTGAAGTATCCAACACTGAACTACTTCTTTCCTGAAATGTGTGAGGTGTATGTAAGTATCAAAAATATGGAAAGCAGTCCATATCCTTTTATTGTATTGATGGCTACCAAAATGTTTGCTAAGTGGGAAAGATACTGGACCAGTGGAAATACACTCTTAGCTATTGCATGTGTATTGGATCCAAGATGCAAGGTAGCAGTTGTGGAGTATTATTTTAAGTTGGTATATCCTGGCCACCATGATTTTTATATGTCAAATTTGAATGCTTGCATCAATGCTATGTTCATGGAGTATTTGGAGGCATACAACTCATCCTTGCAGAGCCAAACTGAGAGTTCATCGAGGACTCAGAGTCAAAGCCAGAGGTAATTGCAATCACTTAATTTAATTCAATTAATTTCTTCTTAACTTGTTATTAATTTTTATTTGTTATGCTTGTTTCAGGTGCCAATCTAGTGGAGCATCAAGTAGTGGTGCTGTGAATAATATAAGGGCTGGACTGAAAAGTTTGTTGGCTGAGAAGAAAACCACAGAACCAGTCAAGTCAGAGCTTGAACAGTATATAAGTGAGCCATTGGATGATACTGCTTTGGAGGCAGAATTTGACATCCTTGCATGGTGGAAGCTCAAGGTGCCTAAATATCCAGTGTTGTCACGATTAGCCCGAGACATCCTGGCGGTTCCGGCATCGACAGTGGCATCTGAGTCCACATTCTCCACTAGTGGAAGGACACTCTCAGTTGTGAGGAACTCCTTGAATGATGAGAGCATAGAAGCTCTCATCTGTGCTCAAGACTGGTTGCGTGCTAAAGTCACCGGTAATTTATGTTATTTCTTTTTGTTATTTCTTTTTTTTGTTATGTTGGATAATAGTTGGTAATTTACTTTAATTATATTGTGTGTATGTGTTCATTTGCAGAGAATGGTGAACAAGTTGGTGATCCATTATGGCCCAGTGTCGAAGCGACACCAGATGATACAATTGCTGGTAGTCAAGCTTGAATGCATGATCCAAGTCAGTGTTGGCTTTTGCATTTTGTGTTGTTGGCTTTTGCATTTTGTGATGATACTTTGCTTGTTGGCTTTTGCATTTTGTGATGTCCTGACAATTTTGTTGCTGGTCAGTTGTCAGTGTGATCAAGTGGTTGCTTGTTAGTTGGCTTTGTTGCTTGTTGGCTTGTTGGTTGTTAGTAAGATCAAGTAGTTGGAAAATGAAGCCTGGAGTATTAAGCTCTTGGGCTCCTTAGTCTCAAGCTGATTGTCTTCGATGATGACATATTTTATTGGCTTCATAGTAAGTTTTTTATTTTTAGTCATTGGCTGAGAAAGGTACCTGAGAAGATAAGCTTGAGGCTAAGTTGAGCTCATTGCTTAAACTAGAGTTCATTTGTAAGGTTTTATTGTTTAAGAGATGGAGTTGTGGAGTTGTGGAGTTGTGGAGTTGTGGGCTTGTGGCGTTGTGATCTGTGATTTGTGTAATATTTAAGATATGGATGTGTAATATTTAAGACAAGGATTTGTGATTTGTGCTTTGAATGTATGAAGTTTATTTATTATGAATTTTAAGTTAATTTTTATCTTTAAATGAGTATATCTGTGATTTGCAAAAGTTAACGTTATTAACGTTTTCTTCCGTTTTACTCAGACGGAACGAAAACGGTTGTAATTTTGCTTACGTTTCTTACTACGGAACGGAACGAAACTCAAACTTGTTACGTGATAAGAAACGGAACGACAACGTAACAGACTATTTCCGTGAACGTTGTTAACGTTTGACAGCCCTAAGTGTATGGTCCATCGACTCCGTCTGAATCCACCTGGTCGTTCCGCTGCTGAATCCAAACGACTATAAACAAAATAAGAATTCATGTATTTCATCCAAGGCCCTTGAAACCTCTGGTTAATTTGAGGAGCAGTGGCCAATTCCATTTTCTACATAATTATTTTTCTTATTTTATGATCAAAATACTAACATTAAAAATATTTGAAAAAATATTCGTGGATTAAGGATAAGAAAGATTACGTATTTGAATTATATTTTATCTTCAATCCAAAGCAAGTGTGCTTGCAGTTGCAGCTTTGTGAACGGACAGAAATGGCAAAGTTCCGAAATAGCAGCTAAGGACGCGAAAGTACCTTTTGAGGAGCTTTCGGGGGAATCTAGGGGAACGAATGGATGACAAGAACGACACGTGGCGCCGTGCGGAACGTGGCATTGACAAGTTCCTGAGGCGGTTCAGACTGGCGCCAGAGAATGCCAAGGTTGAGCAAAGCAAGGCATCCATGGAGAATGGAGTGCTTACAGTGAATGTGCCCAAGGAGGAGGTCAAGGAGCCTGACATCAAATCCATTGAAATTTCTGGCTAATTTCAAGAAATTTGCAAAATCTTTATATGGTATATGGCTACAAAACGGTCGAAACGGTGACGAAATTAGAGTGTTTCGTCAACCGTTTCGTTTCGTTTGACGAAACAGATTTTTTACTTCGAAATCGACTAAATTTTCGTGATTTACACATGGACGAAACTGTTTCATTGTTTCGTTAACCGTTTTGTCTAACCAAACGAAATCATTTTGTTATTTTGTTAACCGTTCGTCCGGGCGAAACGAAACAGAAATATGTTATATATTTTGGAAATCCGTGAGATACATGTTTAAAATTTGGGCTGAGTGCTTTGACCAGTGAAGATTGATGTTTATCTTCTTAATTTGTATAGGTGAACTGTAATTGTATAATAAATGTGTAAGTTTATAAATAAATCCTTTCGAAAAGTTATCTGCCAATTTCTATGCTTTTAAAACATATATATTTTTTTTTTGTAATAAAAGGCCCGTTTGATTAAAAACAGTCAAAGTATATTTACAGCCTATATACTCTATATTAATTGGTACCAGTACCACAGGCCGGTACCACCTAGGCCATTTCACTGCGACATATCAACCTTTTTGTATATCAAACCCAACGCTAAGAGAGCGCCTTTCTCCTACTACATTTCCAGCATAGAATGAAACTAAAAGTCAATTCCTTGTTTGTATCAAACCCAACGCTAAATTTCTTTTTTTATACTCTTAAATGACATTTTTCTTTTTTTTATGGATTTTATTTAACATGATTTTTTTTGAAATGTGTTAATCGGAAAAAAACTTTCAAAGAATGAAACACATAAACAAATTTATAAGGTAAGAAAACTTGGAAATGGAGCAGATATAGTAATGTAATGAAGTTCTCGAAGCGCTTTAAGTATCTGAAATCAAATTCCATTGATCATAATAAATATGGATAATTGTTAAATCAGTTCCCTATACTAAAACGAACATATCGATGTACTTATTTTGGTTATAAAACTAATATATTGAACGTTACAAACTTGATATGTGTTTGAAGCATCAACTGAAGTTCTCAAAATTGCTCAAAGGGGGGAAAATATGCTAAAGAAAAAAAAAATGCTTCCAACTTATATTTTCTTAATTTGACAAATCTACCTCAAGCCATATAGTCTGCACTTAACACCTAGTTCCCTGTGAGTCTGTGACTAAGAGGAGTGACATGCTATGTATGTATAATTTTGTTTGACAAAAAACGTAGAAAGAAATTAAATATATGGTTGCGAGTATTTTTGTGCTCCAACAAAACTTATTTTGTACGAGCATCAAGTATAGGTGGATCCGCATAGGGACCTCTTAACCAGCTTTTGGTGATATAGCGATAGGCGGTCTCGGTTAAGCGCAGACCATCCCAATTCAAATATGTTGATGGATTCTGGCATGCAGTAACATGTACATGTGGCGAGCCGCACAATGCGAACGATAACCAATTGTACTCGCCACCTTTTCCACAGCAAACAATAAGTGGTCTAGATGTAAATCCTGAAATAACAAATTATATACGTTTTTGAATTAAGACCAGAAATAAGCACATGTAGAAATTAAACAATTCTGAAATTAATACATGAGCTTTGAAGACGACGACTACTTATTATCATCATTGTCGTCGTCGTCATCATCATCATTATTATTTTTGGAATATAGGATATCATTTTTTCTGTCGATTGAATTTTTGGCTCACCATAACGTTGCGGAAATCTGACAAAGTTCATAACTGGCTTATAAATATCTGCAAAAATGATTTTTGCATGAGGATACTTGACCCGAAGTTCTTTTACTGCCTTAAGTAGAAGGGAGTTATGATATCTTGATAGCTTGTTGTATGTTTCAACGCATCCAGTCTTAAGATCAAATGAAGAGTTATCACCATGAAATTTGAAATCTGTCAAAATTGCTGGGAGACAACCCATAGGTATAATTCCTGGTACCACCACAGTCCGTGCACCTTGATCGAGAAGTTCCTATATTAAAAGAAAAGGTATATATATTTATGGTAATATATTATCTGTAATTACTTCATAAATAGATATTTACACATATATTTAATGAGAACATAGATCAATTTTATGTTTGTCTATAAGAACCTTGATTGTTCCACCAATAATCCGAACAATTGTTGGAGCACAAGACATCATCATATTCAAATCACTGGATTGCATTTCCATTTCTAAGTAGTCTCTCTCTTCAATTAGTCCAACAATAAAGAGAGATCTGCCAAAATAATCTCTACAGTCTGCAGTGCGAGGACATTGCCAATTAGTTCAGTTATTTTTATTCAGAAAGTTTAATATGCATTATAGTGCATAGGGCATTCCGTGCACCGCGGCATTTTTCAGGGGTATTTTTGTAAATTGACAAATCTAATTTAACCAATTTAATCTACATATTGAAATCTCAAAAAAATCAAATTTTCAGATTTTATTATTATTTTTTCGAATTTTTTAAAACATGTCATTTTTGGAAAATTTTAAATAGTACAACATTCCAAAAATGGCATATTTTAAAAAATTCGAAAAAAAATAGTAATAAAATCTCAAAAATAGTAAATTTTGGTTTGGTATGAGATTTCAATATGTAGATTAGATTGGTTAAATTAGATTTGTCAATTTATAAAAATATTCCCGAAAAAGTCCGTGGTGCACGGAATGCCCTATGCAATATGGTGCATATTAAACTTTCTCAATATATATATATATAGAGAGAGAGAGAGAGAGAGAGAGAGAATGACTAACGTTCCATAGATGGCATAGAGGGTCCTCTGCCAAAGAGTCATTTTTCGAGATCCAAAATTTAAATGCTCAATATGAACCGTTAAAGTTATTCACCATATTAAAATAACCTTGGAGACCAAAGTTTACATTTTTCAGATTTTCTGCTATTTATATGATATTTTTAAAAAATATTATAATTCGGGTATTTTAGACCCTCCGATTTGAATATATAAAAATAAATATCGAAAATTCAAAAAATGTAAAATTTCGTCTCCAATTATATTTCAATATGGTCATCAATTTGAACGGTTCGGATTGACGAATTGAATTTTCAGATTTTAAAAAATGGCTCAAAAAATATATCTATTGTGACATGCACCGACACGGATCATACTTTGACCAATTTTGACTGTGTTGACCACACTTTTGACCTTTGACTTGTCAAAGATATTTACCAAATTGACCATGAAATTTTCCCTTGATCGAACTTTGTAGTTTTGTGTTTGAACCGAATGAAAAAAAGAAAAAGGAGAAGACAATATATTTTCCCTAAGATAGGAGAGGCACCACCGTGACTGACTTACTGTCTGGACCCGCTTATCTCCATAAAATATATTATTTGTGCTATGTATTAATCCGATCTGATTGAACATTGTTATAATAATTAAATGTAGAGAATCTGCGTCGTTAAATAATCGGTTACTGAAGGTTTGTACCTGACTTCTGTTTGTTATTATGTTGCGACGTAGGTTGACGGACTATCAGATTGATGCAGAAGATATCGTTTCGGCTCCCGTACCGCGATTCGTTGGTGCGGAACGTGACAGATGGTATTAGAACATTCGTTTCTTGGACTGTATCTGGGTCCATGTTGCTGTTGGAGTTATGTCCTAGAAGTCAATAATTTAATAACTTAAATATTAATTTATGTTATGGATGATATTTTATCATTTGTTCCTAGGTTTATTATTGAAAAATCATTCAGGTTGAGGATCTGAATTGTGAATCTCTGTGAATCATTCTTTAGAATGACAATAATAAATCTAAACTGTCCATAATCTTGATAATTAACAAGGAACATTAATTGTCATATAAGATTAGTATGCAAGTTAAGTGATGATTAAGTTCTACAAAACATAGGTAAAGAGTTACCAACTTAATTGTATATGTGTATGTTATTGGAACATAGCACAGGACTTGACCCAATGAAATAAACATATGGATTGTGTTATGTGTAAAATTGTTTATTTCATATGAGTTTGATTTTAAGTTTGAGATGGTTTAATCTTTCCACATGAGGATAGGTTCTATAAATATCGTCTACCGCTGATTTTCGATAAGGGCTGCTATACAGACTTTATTTATATTCTCTTGAATTGTGCGGGGAAAGATTGTCCATCAAGAAAATCATATGTCCCTCATCAGTATACCTAGTGATTGATGATATCTGTTTGGGCCTCTTGATGGAGTTGGATTGTTTGGCCAATTTGTACAATCAACTCTAGATCAAGAAATGTATAGTCTGCAAGAATGACACATTTCTAATTAAAACTATACAGTGATATCATGTGGCATAAGAATCAGACAAGAAAATACTTTTATTTTCCACACAGGATTGAGATATTGTAGTAGTACATTATTTTTGTGAATTGGGAATCATAGTGTGTTGCTAGATACCGTCTATGATTATTGGAAATAAATAGCGATTTATTTTTCATTTCCAACATAGCATAAATCCTCAAAGGGTCACACAAATAGAACTTTAATCACACAGTGCATTATTTATTTATTTATTCACAGAAGTAAGTACTGTGGAAATATGATAAGATTTATTAATTAATTATATACCGTTGCGAACCGTTATAATTAATTAAGTCAATGAATCATATAGAAATAAATTAATTCATTAACTAATTCTAAAAAGAATTATTAATTAGTTAATAATTAATTTAGTTCAACACAATTTTAATATAAATGGTTATATTAATTAATTGAGCTGCTATTTAAGAGTAAATAGATAGTTCAATTAAAGAGCAAATAAATGAGGCTTTAATTAATAGAATTAGAGACTAAATTGAGTGGATTAAGTGGCCCATAAAGCCCATTTCGTGGCAGCCATATAATGGTGGTAGATGGGATGACATAGTTGTAATTATACAATAGGTTAATTAGATTTTGTGCTCTATATAAGGACCACTTATGAGAGCCTCCACCTAGATTTTTCTCTCTCCTCTCTTTCCTCCCATTGAGGCCGCCACTTTCTCTCCCTCTCTCTCTCATTTGCTCATGTGTTGAGCTATTTTCTCTCCACTAAATCAAGATTGTTGATTGATGCAAGAGAGAAAATCATAAGGATTAGGCTTGTTCTTTGGGTAACACGTACCTTGTAGAACGTGACTAATTCTCCTTGGTGGACTCGAGGGCGGCGGCTAAACGTGGTGAAGACGGTGGAGAAGGCGCGCCATCGATTCTCATGCCTTGGTCAAGGCTCGCGGATACGATTTCGCGAGATGTACAATTTTTCCAACTCATTCTCTTTGTGTGTTGATTGCTTGGCAAGATCCGTTGTGCTTGAGTTTAATTGAAGTTAATTAGTTGTAATTAACATAAAAATTAAAATTTGAACACTTTTTAACAGTTGCTCCATTTGAAATTTGAATTATGTTAATTGTATTTGATTTGTTATTGTTCGTTGAAATTTGAATTATGTTAATTGTATTTGATTTGTTATTGTTCGTTTGAGTTTCGTGGACGAAATTTTTTTAGAGAGGTAAATGTGACATCCACCGACACTGATCATACTTTGACCAATTTTGACTTGGCAATTTTTAGAGGGGTAAATGTGACATCCACCGACACTGATCATACTTTGACCATAATTTTGACCTTTGACTTGTCAGAGATTTTTACCAAATTGACCATGAAATTTTCCCTTGACCGAAATTAATTTTCTTAACCGTATAGTTTTGTATTTGAACCGAATGAAAAAAAAAAAGAGACCTCAGTTTATTTGGGCCGCCTCCTACTTTATTCATTTGTCTCTTGGTTGACACTTGCCCTCCTTGAAACCACGTGTCCCCTCTAAATTTTATTATGCCCTTTATAGACCTATTTGTATTTTAGCTTGTACGATGAAACGAACAACAGAATAACCATCTCCACTTAAAATAAATTTATTTCTTGTTACCCACAAAACTCATGTCCACAGAGAAAAATATATGATGGTACGATTGAAACTATATCAGTCGTTGATAAGTTTGATTAGTCGACCGATTGGAATTCGAATATACGTCGCAGTCGTAATGGATAGTTGATTTGATTCATTTCTAGATCGTATAATGAGGTAACCGGATTTTTTCTGTTTTTAATTTCGTATTGATTGATTGATTTGATTTGTCGTTTGTTTTTCATTAAATATGTGTTATTGAATTGTGATTGGTATATTTTATGGGATATCGAGTTTAGAATTGGATGTGTGAATTTGAAATTGAATTTTGAGCCGTGATTCTCCTAAGTTCGGGGAGGGGTCGGTCCTGATCCTCGTGAGATCGGGGAGGGACCACTGTGACTGACTGACTGTTTAGACCCACCTATCTCCATAAAATATATTATTTGTGCTATGGATTAATCAAATCTGATTGAACTTTGTTATAATAATTAAATGTAGAGAAACTGCGTCGTTAAATAACCGGTTACTGATGTTTGTACCTGATTCTGTTTGTTTTTCTGTTATGGTATAAGTTGACGGACCGTCGGATGAATGCAGAAGATACCATTTCTGCTCGCGTCCCGCGATCCATCGGTGCGGGATGTGACATCTATGACACTTTAGTCCCCTCTAAAATACTATGCATAGCACGGATGACCTTCGTGCTACGGATTCGTTGTTAAATATAATGATTCAAACAATCAATTTAGACCATTCATTATCTTTTTCATTTTATAATCTCATTGGAAACCAAATTTTATATTGTTTTTAAATTTTTTTATTTTTTTCAGATTTTTGATAATCGCTATTATTGAAGGGTCCATAATTTATTAGATTAAGGATTTAAAAAACCTAAATAAAATAGTAAAAAAATTTAAAAAATGTAAAATTTGGTTTCTAATGAGAATTCAATATGAAGAAGATAATGAACGATTTGGATCGATAGTTTGAAGAATGAAATTCAAAAACCAATCCGTAACACGAAAATCATCCGTACTATGCATAGCATTTTAGCAATTATCTATATATATATAACTTAAACATGCGATGTAGGTAAATAGAAATGAAGGACACAAACCCTTTGTTGTTTGGCATAGCGAAGGCTTCAACTCCTTGAACCATTGTAGTTGAGACGATATGGTAGTGCTTAATGAACTTGATGTGACTGTTAGATTGTGCTGCTTGAAGAATGTCGGATCAAGTGCTGTTGCACCGTCTACAGCAAAGTTTGCTCCTTGTCTAAAGCTTCCCTTTTTGCCCAAGTAAGGTTTAAGATATGGCAGGCCAAATTCCTCCGCTGTATGTGAGGAAAAAATTGTAACGTCGTATATGTGTACGTATGTGTCTATGTATATTCTTTTATGCAATACGCAATATGTACATATACGTCAGATTTATTATAAAAATATATATCTAATTTAATTAATTTAATTTACATTTTAAACAATTTACAAATTAGACTATATTTTTATATAATTTCACTATTTTTTTAATTTTTAGAGCATTATTCAGATGCAAACTAATATACAGAAAAGAAATAATTTGACCACACTAAAATATTATGCATAGCACGGGTGGGTGCGTATTACACTTTCGAATCTTGAATTTCGTATTTCAAATAATCGAATTTCATACTTATTAGTTAAGGTTGTTTGATCATAAGACACACTGTCAAAGTTACGGTCATTAATGCACCGAAAATAGAAGTGTAAAAGAGCAAATGAAAGAAAAAGTAATCTGAAGTGCATGCAGTCTACAATGTCTCTTTACAATTCAAAAAAAAAAAAAAGTCCACAATGTCTCTTTCATTTTATATCTAACTTTATGCATTTGATCTGTTAATGATTAGTCATAATTAATTAAATGAGTTAAAAAATTCCAAATTAAAGAGTTGTCACAAATTAATACCGAGGAAATCCACGATCAATCTTCCATCACTATACCGGCCAGAGGGGCGGTGGAAGAAAGTCTGTCCATAAGGCGAATTGTCACTGTATGGAGGATCCGAGAATTTCTTACCTAGCAAATTTATGTTACCAGTGTCGATGTACGAATCTCCAAAGCTAAATATCGAGTCGAATGCATGAGATGGAGTTGGTTGGATTGGCCACAAAACCAAAAGAAGAGAGAGAATGATAAGAGTTGCTGGGTTCATTTTTACCAGTCTAGCAATCTATATAGGATAAATGGAATGAAAATTGATGAAAATCTACACTGTTTTTTTTTTATTATTTGTCGAGCATAAGAAGTATTTAATGTACATCTCTCAAAACATTTTTAGTTTCTGCCACACTGAACCAACAGAATGCTTTATATATAGAATTAATAGAGTGGTTAATCGTTAATGACAATTGTCTACTTGCCAGTCCCTGCTAGCTTACTAAAAAAAGATAGTACTTGTAATCAGAGAGAATTATGTTTCTCTCAAAGAAAACCGGAAGGGTATATTAATATTTGAAGAGCTGCTCGAGTTAGTGTCATAAGGAGATGAGAATTTCAAGTATCATTACAATAATCATTATAAAATCTCAAATTTCGAATTTAATTTCTGAGAACTTGGTTCATTATAGACGTATTCAATTTAATTAAATACTAGTTTAATTTTGTGCACCTAAATTTTGACCAGTTAAGAGAATTAAATATAATATAACAAATTTTAACTCTATATAATTTTAAAACTTTTATGCATAGATAATTTTTTTGAAATACATGATCGAATCCTTAAAATGAGAATGTGACAAAATTTCTAAAAGGGTGTGTTTGGATAGGTGTGGGAAGAAGGGAAGAAGTGGAAAGAAGTATTGGGAAGTGTGTAATTTTGTGAAGAGTTTGAATTGTTTATAATTTTTTTTTGCCTTTTTCCTTCTTCCTTCTTCCTTCTTCCAACCCCATCCAAACAAAGGCTAATATAGGAATAAGCACAAAAGTTTGGTCCATTGAGGATCCCCAATTTAAAATTGCAAAAACACATTTCATTTTTGGAGATTAGACATGTGACCTTTAATTCTTCTGTAATTAGATATTACCCCTCCAATCTTTTGGTCAATTCTAAATTTCTAATTTTTTTAAAATTTTAATGGATATTTGACCTGTGGTCAACATCACATCAGTCAACAGAGGATACACAACGTATGAACCATGACGCTCCGGCCTCCGGTACATGTATGCCTGTCAAACATTGATGGTGAAAGCGGAAATGAGGTGTTCCGTTTTCTGTTCTATTTCAGTAACAGAACAACAATGTTGTTTTGTTTCCGTTCTGTTTCGTCAAACAAAACAGATTTCTATTCCGTTTAGAGTTCCGTCCTCCATTTTCTATTGATTTCAATCCATTTCCGTCCATTTTCGTGTTCCGTTTATCGTTCTGTTCGTTTTCTTCGGTTCCGTTTCCGTTTCGATTTCAGTTTCGAAACTAATTTTCTGTTTCGTTTAACGTTCCATTCGAACGGAACGTTCGAAATGATGGAACATTAATATGCCTAGGTACATGAATTAATGAGCTCTGATATTCAGTGGATTCCATACATGCATCTAATACAACTTCTGACCCCTAGAAATGTAGACTAGAAGCTACTTAAATGTATCTAGGTTACTTATATATATGTCATCCAGTGTATTATACTCTGATATTCAGTTAGGGGTGGTAAAAAAGTTCGTGGCTCGTGACTCGCTCGAGAAAAATTCGACTTGATTCGACATTGGTTCGAAGCAAAATTCGACTCGTTCGAAATTAACTCGAAATTGGCTCGAAATATAATTTTGTTAACAAATTTATAATACATATATTAGTACATAATTTGATATATAATATATTTATTTATTACATATAAATGCTATTTTTATTTAAAATATTATTATAAAATGAATAAAATACTAGTTTATAAATAAAAAATAATATTAATTAATTTGTATATTATTTGCTTGAAAAAATATATATAAAGTATTATAATTTATCTCGACGAGCTCGTTAAGAAACTCGATACAAATTCGATTCGATTCGACAAAACTCGAATTAATTTCAAATCAAGCTTAGACTAAGGTTAGCTCGCTCGAGCTCGATTCGTTGCCAGCCCTATTAATTCAGTCGATCCCTCATCCCTCTGCTCTTATTCTTTCCAGTAGATTGATACACCATGACCAGCTAGTTACACATTGCCGTAAATTTTTTTAATAGACAGATCTTAAATGAAAAATTTAATACTGAACATGCAATCAAAATTAAAATTAAAATTAAATTAATTAAACCATCCAAACATATATTAATGCCCAGAATTGAATCCGCCTCCGAAACAACTGTGGCCGAACAGTTGTTGGAACAGTGTTTGCATCTGGTTCGTCCATCTCTTCTTCTTCGATCCTCTCCGTCCGATGGAGTTTGATCTGGCTGTCTATATGCGCCTCTTCGATCTTTGTAGAGACACCCTTTGAACGCCTGAAGGGTCAAGCTCTGTGCTACCTGTCTCTGGACCCTCTCTCCCTCTCCCTCTTTCTCTTGCACACGGTCAGAAACTGTACCTCGCTCGCCCCTCCCTCTATCTCTCCCTCCCTCTCTCTCTCTCTCTTTCTCTTTTCTCTTCCGATCCATGGCGGTCACCCTCTCTCTCTTCTATCACAACATCTCGACCCCTATTTCTTCTCTTTCAGGCGGGTACCAGTTTCCAGGAACTAAGGTGTGGCATAAGAAGAGGTTGGCTTCTTCTCTTTCAACTAAGTGTGACATAAGAAGAGGTTGGCTTCTTCTCTTTCAACTAAGTGTGACATAAGAAGAGGTTGGCTTCTTCGCTTCAGGATTTTCTTTCATTTTGTCTCCCAGGTATTTTTCTTATGTTTCTTCTTTGATTATCTTGCCTAAATAATTTTTCTTTTTAGTTTCGATTTTAGCAGTATCTCAACGAATTTGCTTGCTGTTTATTCCCTGTGCGTTACTTTATTATTTTACTGCTTTTCCTCCTTTTTTGGTCTGGCATCCTCCTTTAGTTATAATTTTTGTTTTTTGGGATCTGCAGTTCAAGGAAATATGCTACTATTTATTCTAGCAAATAACGATTTGCTCTACTAAATTGCAGTTCAAGGAAACATAATAGATGTGACTGTTCCTGCCTGATCTCTATTTGGTCATTGCTTTAAATTGCTATTTGATAAATTTTAATGAAATCAATAAATGTGGAACGGTAATACTCATTGCAGTTACAATTTTATTTCGCCTATATATAAACACTGCTGCAAATAGGATGCTAATGACCTCAGGTATATTTTCAAAGGTAGCTCTATATTCCTTACTGTAATATTTTTTCATTTCAGTTTTTTTCTTTATTACGGCTTCTTCTTTGAAAATAAGTAATTAGATGGAACTCATTTAGCAACAACTATCAAGTAGTAACTGATACTGTGAATTTTCTTTTGTATTTGATTTCAGAAAAGAAATTAGGGTTATGCTCACTTCCCTTCCAACCACCATTTGAGGTAATTTACAATTTGTCAATATTTAGAGTAAACATCATGTGAATAAGGGCTAAGGCCATTTTTGGAACATTCTATGCATTTTCAATGAAGGTACAAAGAAAATTGGCATAATAATTTTCTTCGTTGCTGCTGCCATATACTAAGCAAATTTGCTCTTTTTTTTCAGGATTTCACTGATTCAGCATCATATGATGGAATGACAAGAATAATAAAATTGAAACCTTGGATAAAAATCAAAGAAAGGTATCTCTGATAATTTTTGGTAAAACCTAAAATTAGATAAAAATTAATAAATACCAAAATCTCAAATCTTAGACCCAAAGTTATGTTTTCACTGTATTTCTTAAGGTTGAAGTTCTGAAAGCCAATGCACCAATCAGTGCCAGTCCCATATTTGATAAAAACTGAGTTTTCCTGTGGAATTCAATGAGGTGGAGAAATATTTACTCAATTAAATCTTAGATAATTAGACTGGGTTTGGACCTTATACGCAGGTATTTGCTCGGATCACTGTTCAGGTTGATTAAGTATTATCACAATATTATTCTCCTTAAATTAATAACAAGGGAAGCTATTAACATATATTACAGCTTTTATGCGAGTGTCATATTACTGCAATGGGGTTTGGTTTCTATTTTGCAGTTGTGTCTGTATTTGTCAAAATTATAGATCATTTGAGTATTTTATTTTTCTATGCACACATGGCCACTGTATAAGAGAATGGTGGGAATCAATATGAACAAATTGCCCTATCAAATAAAAAAAAAATGAACAAGTTTATTTCGTTGCTTCAGTTTAGATATGCACTAGATTCTCAGATGTTCCTTCACTAAACTATTTATAATTTATTTGGCTTCTCATTCTTTTTTTTCATCTTCATTAGGATATGAGGCAAATCGTGCTAAAAAGGCTGATCTGGTAGCAATTTAGCATGGTGTTGTTTTGAACTTTATGAGACACCTTTGTTTTTCTTTCTCCCAATAGTTTTGTCCCACTTTTTCTGAGCTTTATCTGCGTTCCTGTTTCTTTTCTTTCTTCTTTGTTTGCGTCTCCTCTCTGTGCAGTTAGAGCTGATCGAGTTTAATCTGTTTCTATTCTGCAGGAGAATGACCATGGAGCACCACGTTCAGGTTTGTGCCTAATTGAAAATTGCTTTTCTTTGTAAGATTAATACTGTCAAATTATTTTTGAGAGTCGGTTTTGTTTTATAGAATCAATATTTGGTGTTTCTTACACTGATTGTCATCTTTATCAGTCAGTTAAAATGTTAGTGTGATAACAATATGACATTGTTCAATGATTTTTCAGCACGGACTCATTAATTATAGGAAAATTCTGCCATGAGGTCAAATTTCTGAATCGGACTTCGATCACAACCGTTCATGAGTGCTAATGAATTAACCTTTCTTGAAAATGAATGGTTGAGATTAAAGCCCGATTCAAAATTAGACTTCATGGCAGAATTTCCCATTATTATATTAGATATTGTTATACGAAATGTGATATGCATAAAGCCTAACAGTCCATTCATGGTGAGAGCTAGCATGCATTGGTTTGGATCATGGTTTAGACATCACATTTATTAGATAATTGATGCAAAAATTTCATTCACAGTCTGTTTCTCACAATCTTGCATCAGTCAACTTAGCTGATTTAATTTCTTTGATTTTAGATGGACATAAAGACAAAAATCTAACAAAGTACTGGTAAATACTTTGTAATGATGGGTAGACAATAGACAGTGTTACCAACTTCTAAAAGCATGTAAATGCAAAATTGCTTACTTCATATTATTATGTTTAGAAAAATCTGAGAAGTTTCAATTAATGGCACAAACCTTTTACTTTCTTCAGTTTTAGTTTGATAATCATGTATGGCGAATTCTATTGACAGGGTTCTTAGGTTGATCCGTAACAGTTTTACTGGCTTCAGTTTTAGATGCTTTCTAACGGAGGTATAATGATGAAATTCAAAGAATTTAAGGTAAATTTTTGCTTTCCTATATAGTTCATGTAAATGTTTTTTGGAGACGAACATCAAAGGCCTATGAGAAGGTAATTCGTTCTTCATTTCTGGTTTTGATTCAGGGTTGAGTTGTTCAAAATTTTGGAATTTAAATACTTTCTCTATATAGGTCATGTAAAAAAAAATTCTTTCTAGAGACGTTGTCTTTGGATGTAAACATGTCTAATGCGTCTAATATATATATAATTTTTGTGTTGTTCAAAATTTTGTGGTATAAATACGTTTGATGCATATTTCTCTGTTTTTGGCATTTATTCCATTCGATCTGCCTATTTTGCATTTATTCTTTTAAGTCTACTAAACTCTGGATTCATGTTAGATAATATGCTTTCCTTTTTAAACGAAGATTAGTAATGAAATGTCATTCTCTTATGTTATTTGTATGTTTCTTTTGCCACAACATTCAAATTTTATTATTTAAGCAATATCCCTGACAGTGAAGTAGCATGGAAAAAACTTCAACATTTATTTCCTATCTTTCATCTTACTTTTAATAATTTTTTTAACGTTTATTTCTGCTTTGGTTGATAGATGTAGTGCAATAAACTATATTTAATAAAAAAAATGAGAGGGAAAATAGGTCGCGCAACGCGCGACGTCCCCACTAGTATATATTAATTTGCAGAATATGATTCGAAAGTACTATTGGCGAACGGTGCTCGGAACAGTAACAGATCCTGATCGTTCATTCAATCTCTCTGCCTATCATGACCTTGGATCTCGGTTTATCTCAGTCGTTCGATTAGTCTTCTGTATAGTTCCGCTGCTTTACCTCCGAATCCGATACTAGCGTGCCTCTTCGATGTTTGTAGAGCCTTCGACGCGTGAAGAGTCGATTCCGACTCTCTTCGAGTGGCCCCTCTCTCTCTCCCTCTTTATCCTCCGATCGATAACAGTGCTTAAAAATCCTTGTGTAGACTTTTCCTCTCAATTTCTCTTTGCAAAAAGAAACAATTTGGATTTCCGACGTTGGAGGAAGGAACTAGGTTTTCCTTGCGCGGAAGTAATCGTTCGTAGCACCGAACAGAAGGTCATTTCTTCTCTCTTAACTGATGTTTGTATTCCAATTTCTCATTTTTTTGTTGCCGATTTTTTCTCTTAAGTGGTTTTTGTGATTTTTGAGCTCAAGAAGCTATCTAATTTGAAGAATTTGTTGCCTTATTTATGTTGGATAGAGACATTTGCCAGCATTGGACAATGGAATAGCTGCTCCCTTCTCTCGAGATACTTTCCACTTATTTTAGGTTTGTATAGGACACTTTGCATCTGGATTGATTTGGATTGTTCAAATCAGTGTTTATTAAATCTGAATTGAGCTGAATAATAAGCGCCTCTTAAAATCCATGAGTTTTATTATTACACATAGCTCACAATTTTTGCAGTATTCAAATAATACTGGTACCATGATTGATGGGTAAACAGAAGAATGAGTTGATGGGTACCATGTTATACTTTAATCCTTCATAATATTGGTACCATGTTAAATTTTCTATGTCTACACTTTGCGCCTGTTTTGATGGGTAGGACGTAGAACAAAGCATTTGGTTGATTTGAGGAACTCAAGTATGAGTTTGACATTGAAAAGGTAAAATGCAACGAAAATCATGGGAAAAAATTTTTGACCGCGCAACGTGCGAGATTCCCACTAGTATAAATAAATTTATCAATAAACATCACAGAATGCCACTGGCAGAGAGCACTAGCGGCGGAGGCACTTCCATTGGCGCAATTTTGTGTTTTTTTTTAAAATGTTTTTATTTGCCATTTCTTCCCTTTTCTGGAGACTGCTTAAAATCATTTTTTTTTCAAATGCGCTAATAGAAACGAATAATCCTAAAATTCAAGAAATGCATCCTTTAAAAATTATGAACAAACAAAAAGTAGGAAGACACAGCAAGCGAATTTTAATAAGCAAAAGAGCTTTATTTATTTATTTATTACTTGTTAGATAGCAAGGCTAATATATATTTGCCATAGTACTGACATGAAAACATCACGCATCTCCGATAACAATTCACAATATTCCCTTGTATGACACAAAAACCTCGCTTTGAACAATTATGCACAAGTTCCTTGAAACTAACCAGAGATTTCAATGGCCTTGGCTTCAGGCTTCTTGACCTCCTCCTTTGGCACCGTCACAGTGAGCACTCCATTCTCCATGGCTGCCTTCACTTGGTCGACCTTGGCATTCTCAGGCAGCCTGAACCTCCTCAGGAACTGACCGCTGCTCCGCTCGACACGGTGCCATTTATCGTTCTTCTCCTCCTTCTCCCTGCTGCGCTGCCCGCTGATTTTGAGCACATTGCATTCCTCCACCTCTACCTTCACTTCTTCCTTCTTCATGCCCGGAAGGTCGGCCTTGAAGACATGGGCTTCAGGAGTTTCCTTCCAGTCAATGCGGGCATTGACAAAGGTGGAGGTGTCATTGTCGAAAGTGGTGAGGGACCGGTTAGTGTTGAAAGGGAAGCCCTGGAAGGGATCCCAGACGTCGAGTGAGAAGGGGTCGAAGATGTTGCTCCTGACAATCGACATAATTCTTTTATAGTCGCTTAGCTAGAGAAGAGAAGAGTTGAAGATTGTGCTTGATTTGCTGAAGGGTATGTAGATGTTTTTTCTTCGTTCGCCTTTTGTGCGTCGATGGTGATGTGGAGTAATCCGGCGCAATTTATAGACGGAGGCAATTCATTGTCACTTTGTTAGGAACGCTCTGGACTCTGGAGTCTACTGATCTACTCTTGAATAATAGAATCTGGATTACTCATAGAATCTGGATTACTCCAGACACTAATTTCTGCACACATGCAGGTTTGTCTCGGCGCTGCGAGAGTTATCTAGCAACGGACCAACGGTGCTACTGGCCTACTGCTACTAAGTCGATATACTTGATAAATGATAAAATGATACTTGAACGAATAAATGGGCTTAACAAAATAGTAAAAATAAAGGCCCATCGGCTTATCAACAGAAGTAAAGCGCCACACTCGTATTGTCGTTTTTAGTTTTTACGGATCAAACATTTGAAATTTCGACTTATTTATTTTTTCTTTCTCGTTTCATTCGTTCATTATTTTTATGTGATTATGTCGTAATAAAAGCGGTTCCGGAAGCGTCAATAGGGAGTCTTTTGTTCTTGGTTCCTAACTTCCTATCCTAAGTTCCTAACTCAGTACTTTTATTTTTATTAAGTCACATTTTAAGTTTTTAACCTCTAAGGGCTGTATTTTTGGAATATATACTTGTCGATAATAAGGTTGATTCAAATATATATGATAGACACAAAAGTGTTAAAGTATAATGTAGAGATCGGATTCTTGACTATAGCTATCCCAAGTCCCAACATGGAGGGAACGAATATAATTATATATATCGACTAATTTGTATAAGCTTTATCCACTCAAATTTCTTTTCTTTGAAGGGAGGAGCTGTTGCTATAATGAAATTAGTGGCGTGTCCCAAGACCAGGCCAAGTCACCATCACAAATTTATTTCAGAGAGGTGGATAGGATCCGTGTCATTTTTTAAGTGGGTAATGATTGCGACCAGATATAAACCCTCAAATCTTGGTTTTAAATATTAAAAATAAAATCTTTTATTGAAAAAAAAAGCTTTGGTTTTATTTCCATTTTATCTCGATTACCTCAAATTAAATAATTAACAGATAAATTATATGGAGCATTGAAGAGCATGCAGATCATAACCTCCTTTGCATTAATGAGTATTACGATCAAAAGAAGGATATCTAATTTTGTAACAAACATGAAACATGTCCTTGTCAGGAGGATATATCCAACCCCAGCTTTATTACAAAAAAGGAAAGTGCCCACAACATTTATAAAATTCTTTCCGTAAAGGAGCCAAAAGCGACACCGGTTGATCTCAATATTTTAATTTTAATTGGAAGTGTATGTCTCAACAAAAAGGGTAGAGACAAGAAAATGGGAGAAAATTAAAACAATAAAAAAAAGTACGAAGGTCAATGGCAAAAGTAATTACTTTTATTAGATCAGTGGATTAAGTAATAATTTAACATTATTTTTTATTAGACTAAACCTCAATTTATAGAATTTCAAAAGTCTTTTGACAAATTCAGCAAACTGAAAAACACATTTGCATTTTTTATTTTTTATCTAGACTTCCGTTCATTTCACATTTGACTCCGACCAAACGACCTTCAATGGAGAAAAATATGTCCATGTATTTCATATTTTTCGTTCCATATTACAGTGATAGTAGGGGACCATGACAGAGACTCGCAACTACTTCTTTTTACAAATTACAAGGCAAACTATGGATTAAACAATTTTGCTTGTATATTATTTCTAGAATTTCCGGATTTTGCAAGGCTACACAATTTTAATTTGTTTGACCAAGTATACCTAGTTTGAGCGGTTACTACGATTAGCAAAAATAGTTACATGCTGTCACACAAATTCGTGACCGTATTCAATTAAACATTCACATATAGTCCTGTAAATAAATTATGCATAATAAGTATTGGAGTGATTTTTCTTATGAAATTTTGTTCATGGGCTGTATTAAAAAGTTGACAATACTTTTGAGTATAATTGCATAGGAAACTACCTAATTTTGAAAAGCAATTAAATTAACACTTGTTACTAAAAGGAGTTTCAATAAAACTCTTTCTCGTCGATCAGCTTTAATGATGGACACATAGGGTGCGTTTGGATCGTTGGAAGAAAGAAGAAGAAGGAAGAAGAAGAAAAAAAATTATAAACAATCCAAACTCTTCACAAAGTTACACACTTCTCAATACTTCTTCCCAGAGGCGAAGCTAGAAAAATAACTTAAGTTGGGCCAATATGTAAATTTTACTTTTTTGAAGGGGCCAATCTACATAATTACCATTACTTTCAGTAAATTTAGCTTATAAATATTAATCAATTTTGAAAATGTAGAGAGGCCAAGTCCACCAAGGCTCCCACCTTGGCTCCGCCCCTGCTTCTTTTCACTTCTTCCCTTTTTCTCTTTTTTCCACACCTATCCAAACGCACCCATAGAGAATACCATAGGAGATCCGCTGCCAAATGATAGAATCTTGGCAATATTTCAGCCATCTTTTTTTCTGAATGGATTAATTACTTATTTTTGCTTTCTTTCTTTGGAACTTAGATTGCTCAGGTAGTTCACATGGAGAACCGTATTTTGTATCGAGTATTGAATATGTATCTGCTATAAATTTTCATATAATACTCGTACAATATGTATCGAAATGCATCTCATTATTTTAAATAACCTTCTGATGTATTAATACGGTCAATATTACAAGTATCTCTACAGTACATATCCATAAAAGGAAGAAGTAAAGTTTTTTATTGACTTGTACGTATTTTTAATAGATTTTGAAGTTTTTATTTTTCTACGTAATACAAAACATACTTTTCATATGTTAAAAGGAGAAATAAATTGTTAAAAAAATTTTAAAAAATCTGTATTGTTTCATTTATTAAAATTAATTATATAAGAATATATATAAAAAAATTTGTATCATAGTTTCTTTTTTTTAAAAAAAAATAGGTATTGATACACGTCGTGTATCCGATACGATGCTCGTATTCATATGCCTGCAACATAGCTTTTGCAAATACTAGATATTCTTGTCCCAATAATTACAGCTTCAACTATTTTCAACATTTTATATATGTTACAAAATATACTTGTTGAAAGTTTCCTCTCAATATCTGGAGAATAATTTTCTCAAAAAAAAAAGTCTGGAGAATAAAAGCGCGGAGAGATTCATTTAAAAAACGATTGTATGGCTGTATGCAAAAGAGTTTATATTATATTCTTACATAAAAGAAAAGAATGGACCATCCATAAAAACATACCATTTTGTCTTCTCCTAGGAGTTATGGCTCCCTTTGGATTCTATTTGGAAAGAAGGGAAGAAGAAAATAAAAAAATAAAATTATTATAAACAATTCAAACTCTTCACAAAATTACACACTTTCCAATACTTTTTTTTCACTTATTCCCTTCTTCCCTTCTTTCCACACCTTATACAAACGGAGCCTATAGTAGTCCATATTGCTAAAACTTATAATATAATTATCCCACTATAAAATCATAAAACTGTATTTTTTACTGAGCTTTCAAAATGAATCACAAAAAAAATATTCATTTAAGTCACTCCACTGTAAAGAAATGACAATCCCACTTAATGCTTCCACTAAGAAAATGAATGAGCTCATTTAACTGTTTATTTTTTTAAATAAGCTTTCAAAATAAATCACAAATAATGTTCGCCGTATAGTAACTAAATATATCATTTTTCATTTGTATAATTTTACTTTGTATTTTAACAAAAGAAAGTATCAAATTATAGGGATTGAATAATAACAATTAAATAAAAGGATGGAAGTTTCCAAAGATGATTACTCGTTGGCAAATAAATTAAATTATTTCTCAAATGAAATCGCAATGAAACACTTTGTCAGAGACAAACCACATAAATGGACAGAAAGAGAGCAGCACTGGAAATCTCCACCTAAATGATAGAATCTCTAAATTATTTATTTATTATAATCGCTTTTCTGAGAAAGGGCTACTTATTCACTTCGCCTTTCTCTCTTCTCTCTTCTGTCTTGCTTCCTTTGCAAAGATGTTTCCGGCTTGTTCAATTCGAGTTTCTAAGTATTTTCTTTCTATAAAAAATTGCGTAATATTACTGTAGAAAATTTCCTCCCCATATCTGGAAAACATAAGCGAGGAAAGCTTCTACTTCAAATATCTGACCAAAATTGCTTCTTCTCTCCGCCTCTCTCTCTCTCTCTCTCTCGTTCACTCCAACCTAAGAGGAAATTCCGATCGAGAACTAAATTGGGTTTTGTGGAATCATGTCTATGAACGATTCAATCGGGCTGAGCAAGCGAGATCTCGTCAATGCTTGCGCTGGAGCCTCCTCAGGTTACCAATCCCAATTCCCAATTCCCATTTCATGCTTTGCTCTTGAATAATTGAGAAATTTGTTGTGCTTGAAACACTGTTACTGACATGGAAATTATTAATTCAGGAGTGATCGCAGCTGTGTTTGTGTGCCCCTTGGATCTGATCAAAACGAGGCTTCAGGTTCATGGCTTGCGAAATCCCCCACCTACAAATGGTATCGATTTTTTTCACTTTTTTTTTTTACTACTGTTTTGTTAAATTCCAATTTTCATGTTCACAATCCGTTTTGAGGGAACTTTATGAACCAAAAAAGCAAAATGGGTGCCACCTGAATATTAAATTTAGTAACAATACCAATTGGTAGATGAGTTAAAATGAATACATATGAATTTGATTACAAGATATGTTGTTTGATTCATGGACAGTGTGAACTAATCTCATATATCACAAGTGATTATTTTTCATGTTTTTATACATCAAGGAAAATTATCTCATTAAATTTTAATTTTCTTTTCCTTGGTCGAAATTTTGCTTGGTTTACTCCTGAACAGGAAGTTATATCATTGCAAGCTTAGAACAGATTGTGAAGAATGAAGGAATTGTTGGCCTCTATCGGGGCCTTTCTCCTACTATTCTTGCACTTCTACCGACGTGGGCTGTAAGTACGCATATATCTACAATACTTATTCATCTACATAAATTATCTACAGGAACTATATTAGTTAATTTACTGTCAAAAACACATGGCATTAAGTTTAAGCTCCCAAGTCCCAACATTTGAATATCTGGCATAAATCAAAGTATGTTTATTTTAGCTATTCAAAATTAATTAATCGTCCAGTTGCTGTTGTTAAAGGAAAATATCCCAGTGCATGCAATTTTTAATTAGTCATTAGCTTTGTAATCAACAAAAGGAAAATTGAAGTAATAAGGTATTTGTAGAAGAGGCATTGTAAATTATGGTATAATATAAGAAAGCTGCAAAGCATTGAGTCCACTGGGGAGTGCATTGTTTCTTAAAATAGGGTGTAACACAGGTTTAAATGTTTGCTATTGTAAATTTGACTTCTTATTTGGCCTTCTTTGACATATGCTGATCCTTTTGATTAAAATAGTGGTTTTTCTCCAGTTGCAGTAAAATTGGGAACCATTTGTCTTTAGAAATTAACAGCATAATAAATTTTCATTATTTATCCAATATGATTCTCCTGTGATGGTTCTTTTATGATTCTCCAATATGATTCTCCTGTGGTGATTACCCTTTAGATATAACTGACATAATTATGATGTCCAATAATATTTAAGGGAAATAGGTTTTGCTTTGAATTTCATATCACCAGAGCATGCCTGCACATCATAAATATTTAAAGCAAACTGATTCTGTTGCCAAAGTACACATCAGTAGAGCACTAAGGACCTGTTTTAACTTAACACTGTTTTTATCAAATTTACCTTGGTCATCTGGTATATAGTAATTGCTTGTAATTTTGTGACTTTATTTCTGCTTTTAGTTTGGCCAAATTATTAAAATCACTTGACAAAATAGTGCTTAGCTTGTAATATTCTGTTACAGACTATCAGCACGAGGCAAACTGGTACAAAACAGAAATGTAATTTTATGAAAGATAAATATTTTCTTACCAAATGGGCAGGTGTACTTCACAGTATATGAGAAGCTGAAGCATGAACTTGCATCTGGTACAGATGGCCAACTCTCAGTTGCAGGAAATGTATTTGCTGCTGTTGGTGCTGGAACTACATCTGCACTTGTTACTAACCCTCTATGGGTGGTGAAGACTCGATTTCAGGTTCTTCTCTTCTTATTATCACATCAGTTTATTTATTTATTGTTACGAAGAAAATATTGTTTTGTCAACACCAGAACAGCTTAGTCAACTTAATACAATCCAAAAGTGTCCAATATTTGTTTGTAAGGAATCATTCTATTTCAAATGGATCTTTTAACTTATAATTAATAGAATTATACCTCCTCATCACTAAATTTATTTTTTTTGTCCTGTAAAAGGCAAGGACTGTCAAGTCAGCAAGTATACCATATGAAAGTACAATTTCAGCTTTAAGAAAGATTAAATGTGAAGAAGGCTTCAGGGGTTTATACAGGTAATCTGATTTTACCAATCTAACTTAGCTTCTAATAATTGCGCCTTCTTGTTAAATTAGATCCAATATTTCTATCATAATTGCAATTACCATTAAATTAGAGTTCTGGTCAAAATAGGCATTTGGTAGTACAGCTCAAATAGCGAAAGTTAGATCCAATATTTCTATCATAATTGCAATTACCATCCAAAATACCAAGACTTTTGTTATTTGCAGCTAAGACTTAAAATGAAGGATAGCTCAAGTATAAAATGATTACATTGTACCTTCCTTTTCATGTTAATTCATAAAAAGAAATGTTAGCCGGTCCAAACTGTCAGAAATCTCTACATATGTCTGGTCTGCTCAATTTAGATGAATCAGCTTTGAAGAAAAAAATATATATATTAGATCAGGTCACCTTTTCCTCAATATAATAACATCATATCAGAAGATGCGGATTTAGATGATGAAACAGAAAAACTTAAATGGTATGTTCGCATCCTTTGTCTGCGAAAATCTTTTTGTTCGCTCACAATCTCTGCGATCCTCTGTAACTAAAACCACACATTGTTCTTTAACAAACAAGATAGCAAACTGAACTTCCTACTGATCTTTATATAGAAAAGTGGCATAGGGCCATAGGGGTGTGTGGTGAAATTGTCAATATCGATGGTGTTCAGTTGCATGCAAATAGAAATAATAATGAGGGGAATTTTGCGAATAAGGTTTTTTTTTTTTTTTTTGTGGGGTGGGGGGGAAAGAGGAACACTGTAATCATATGCTAAATTATGTCTTAAATTCCACATCTAACTTGTTTTTCTTGACTGTTAATAGTGGTATCCTTCCTTCTTTAGTGGGAGTTAGCCATGCAGCAATCCAATTTCCTGCTTATGAGAAGCTTAAATCTTACCTTGCGAAAATGGGTAACTTCTTTTTTGCACAGAGTGTTTACTTTGTTGTGTGGATTTCTTTTTTGGCTGTTATAGTCTAATAGTTTTTTTTGCCTTCATCTTTGGTTTTCTTCCAGAGAATACAACAGTGGATAAGCTAAGCGCAGGAAATGTAGCTGTTGCCTCTTCTCTGTCAAAATTACTTGCGTCCACCATGACTTATCCTCACGAGGTATGGAAAGAGCAAAATAGCTCTCTCTCTCTCTCTCTCTCTCCCTCTCCTTTTTCCAAATGTATCTGGTGGCTTATGAATTTCTTTGTTAGGTTATAAGATCAAGGCTTCAGGAGCAAAGCTACACAAATGATACTGGCAGCCGGTACGCTGGTGCAATTGACTGTACCAAAAAGGTCTTCATGAAAGATGGACTACCTGGTCTGTACCGAGGCTATGCCACCAATTTATTGAGAACTATACCAACCAATGTCATTACTCTTACAAGCTTTGAATTAATATATCGATTGCTGACCCGAGTTTTGTTAGATGACCAAGATAAAAAATAGGCACCCGGCAATGAGTTTATTCAAGGGATTAATATATCTGAGGTATTTATCAAATTTGGAGGGATAATAAAGATGTAGGTAAACGTAGGTAGGAGCAAAAGTCTGGTGGTAGTTTTTGCGATAACTAACCCTTGGATTACAAGGATGAAAAGGGTTGAATTGGTCTCGATTTGAGTTACATAGAAAAGGGGGTTATAATTGATGGAAGGTTTTCCTTCTCTTCCATTGGAAACTTTTGTGGTGGCTTTTTGTAATAAATATGCAGATTATTGCTGTAGGAAATAGAATGTGTTTTCCTCTTTTTTTCTCTTTTTGTTAGATTGGAAATTGTATAAATGTTCATGAAAGGATAATTGTCAGATCTAATGGTTATACTGTACTTTGGTTTTCCTTTGTGACTTAAAACTGGTGTAAATGGTAATCAGTTACAAGGCACTATTCCCCGCATCTCACGTACAACATCCCAAAATTTCTTGTTGGTTGGATTGGTACCAGAAGAAGTTGCTTCGGAGCCTTCCAAGTTCCAAATGATTCGGTATATTCATGTTGCTGCATATTTTCCATGAACCTTTTAGAAAGCATAATTACAGAGCCTGGTAATCTTGGACCTAGATTTGGCAAAATAACGGGAAGGGTTTGATGGCCTCATGTCTTATAGCTAGCTCAAGTTTGGTTCAAATTTTGCTAGTTCTGCGTGATTACTGAAACAATGATTTTGACACTTTTTTCTATTTCTTGCCAAAGGTTACTAGCAAGTTGCAACTGAAGGCCTAATTATAAAAATGGTCACGTTGACAGGCTAAATTACTCAAAATTGCAAAAACTAAGTTGTTTCGAAAAAAAAAAACTCTCTTTTGCTTTTTAGGCCCATTAACAAATCTATATACCTGTGCTCCAACATATCATGAATTCAACATGAATCAGAATCTTATAGTAAACCGAGGAATCCAAATAAACGAACATATGAAACAGCGAAACATTTAATATATTACATGAAAATTGTATGGCATGGTTAAATTACAAAAAAGAATCAAAGAATACATCCCAAAAGCATACTACAAGTGCTTCAAGAGAAGATTAATACACACCTGACCTAAAGAACTGAACTACATCATACACGTCCCAAATTTTTGGAACAAAAACAGGAAACAAAAACTTAACCATGTGCAAAATGGAAAATGAACTTGAAAATAGACTTCGCCTCTTTTGATTACATATAATATTTGTGTGTAAGCAAAAAGGGCAGCTAAGACTAGAAATAGTAATTTACCATTCTTCTTCCCTTTCGGTTTCTTCAGTTCATATACTTGTAGTATATAACATAGATCAAATATGTACACTTGTACAACTTTTCAACCTCTTAAGCTTGTTTAAGCCCAGGGTGTATCTAATTAAGGATAGGGCTCGAAATGAAACGAGCCGGTATATTCAACTTGGAAGCTTGTGGAAGCCTCGTCATCATCCAAACCCCCAATTTGAAAATCCTGATTTGTGGGGTACCATGGGAGTGTCCCAGCGGGGCCCTGAATCACAGTTTCACCTAAAAGGAATTGAAATTATGTGTAAGATGGATGTACTCTAGATGAATAAAGAAAAATCACATTCTGCGACTAGAATTAGATTTGCTTACTTTGAATCAGTGCAAGACTCGCATTCGGAATTGCATCGACCTCTCTAAGGCTGTCCTGCTGCTGATAAGCTTCCTGTACCAACTGCAGTACATAATTCTGCATTGATCCAAAAAAATTTTGGTTAGTTAAGTCTGTTTGAAACAAACAGTATTGAGTTTCATGTCAGAAATTACATATTACTTAATATTTGGACAACTCACCTTATGAATTCTTGGAAGCTCTTGCAGTGAATAAAGCATGCCGCCAATTGTGACTGAGACAAGCTCGTATACAGAGTTGAAAAAAACCGTTATATTCTCGCCACCATGCGAATAGATCTTGTCCCCTGGATGGCATGTTTTCGCATGATTTATGGTAATTTCCCACATCTTGTCTGACATTCCCGGACCCATGATCTGGTTGACAGAAGTAACAAAAAATTAGATATCTATTATTAATAAATGTATCTTCATTTATTGGCATGTGATTGAATAAGAAGTCTAAATTTTACCGTGCGGAGTTGATTCGGGTCGACATTTAAAAGACGCAAAAAATCTTGCACGTTGTTGATGTTGTTTTCACCAAGTTTTCTGTGAAAAGCTCCTTCCTTGCCAATCTTTTCAAGTCTCCAAACCTCATCATTTAGTTTTGGGGGATAGTGCTTGCGGTAAACTGACATAAGAAGAAAACAATCTAGTTGTTAGAATAGTACATGAGCATAGAATAAGAATAACAAAGAAAGACATTAAAGAAGTCGTAGGTCAAGGTCCTATTTTCACACATTGCTTTCAGATTGTAAATTTGAACATCAAATACATCTTTTTGTTGCACTTGTTTCCACGTGGACGGTGGGACCATATAACCGTGTTGTAACTTAAATTATCTCAGAGTCAAGTCTTTTCTATTATGGATATAATTAACTATCAGCAATTTATTTTTAATTAAACAAAGAATCAAATCAGTTTTCTGTTTTCATTTGGTTAATAAATGCTACTTTTGCTCGCTAACAAAACCACAATATTACTACTGAAAATGAGAAATGATTCATCAAATCTAAAATTGATCAAATTACGTACGTTCACCACGATGGTCACGGACAACGAACTTATCGGTCATTGCCTCTCTGATCCTGGGCCCATCATAACTTCCTGGCATAACCCGCACTGCAATTCTGAAATTTCGGCTGCGAATCCAGCTCGAATTGTCGGTGAACTGGAGTTCACCAATCGTTGCAACCCCATCCCTCATGGTGATATTGCTCACATCACCCGTAAGCAATGGCCTCTTCCCGGCCCTTTCTTTGATGATGTACTTGTTGAATTCTTCGTTTGTCCAGTCATCATTCCCGTCTGATGGGAAATCACCATCTAGAACGAGGAGTTCGATTTTGATCGGTGCTGGGAACGAGGAAGGAGACCCGGTGGTTCCTGCAACAAGGAGGATTTGAAGTGGTTTTCCTTCAAGGTCCTCAATTTTGCTGCCAGTAAAAATCGGGGTGTTTGGTGGGTTCTTGAATATCAGCCGGTACAAAGACGGTGCTGGAGCTTCAATTCGCATGCATGGTGATCTGTAAAATAAAATAAGAAGGCATTAGTGATCTGCAATTAATCATCAAGTTGTAGTTATGGAGTGCTTAGACCAAGAAATAATTCTTTTGAAAAAGAAATTTTACCGGTCAACGTAGCGTGGACTATTTAGAAGTCCTTTCTCAATCTCCTCTTGTACCTATGCAAAAAATATCACTCAATGTATTAGATATGAAATCTAGAAGCTCAATTCTTCCAAACTAATGCAGGTTTAGATAATATATCCTTACCACTTTGCGAAGAAGAGGCTCAATTGCCACAAACAAGTTCTGCACTGATTTAACCATTATAGCCTCTCTTATCACTCTGTTGGTTAACAAATAAAATTCAGTTCATTAAATTAAATTATAATACATTCATCCACCATCGAACAAACTGCAATTAAAGTCATATGCAAAGACTAACGTGGAGAAAGAAGGCAAACGCTTCATCCTTTTGTCACCCGGCTGATTCGGGTCCTCGTCGTAGCGCCTCTTAGCTGCCATTCCTGTTCAAAGTTCGTTAAAAGTATTTTGGAAGAAGAATTGGAAGAGGAGCAGGGAAGAATTGTTGGTATGATTCGAGCGTAGAGGTGCTTTCAGAGAGCAAATTTTGAGACGGGGGTATAAAGTCAAGACAAGACCAGATATTTATAGAGAAAGCTCAAGCTGCAACGCTGCATCAGTGGAGTGGGCCCGCCCCATAGGCTTGACATTTGAGCCGTTTGGGAAGTTTAATCGAAGTTGCTGGGAAGTTGCTCTCTCTCTAGTTTTTGTTTAGATGTTTGCATGACCGTAGTTGTTTAAATATATTTCTTTAACTAATTAATACTAAGAAAAGAACATATGTGGAGTCTTTAAGTTTTTATATGTTATTTATGTCTTCCATATTAATTGTTTGTGAATTTTGTATTTTTTTTTATCTTGTGTCTTCTTCTTTGATGTACCCAATGTGTAATATAACTTAAATAATATGTTTGTTTGTCCTCCTCTAAATGAATTATTTTATAACTAATTGTGTTGCTTATCATTGTATTTATCTTTAGTATTTCAAATTAGGTTTTTTATTTGTGGGAAAATTCCGATGAATATTGAAATCCTTTCAATAAAATCTGTCTCGTTTTTCTTTTTTAAAAAATAACGCTTTAATAGATTTTTTTTCCCATGATGAAATCCCGAAAACAATCGTAGTTTACGGAAAATTTTGTTCCTAGGTTAAAAATGTAGCTATATATTGTGTCATATTACAGGGGACCTTTAATTTAAACTTTCAATTTTGAAGGGTTAATACAATCGCGCCCAGCATATAGTTGATTAAGAAAATGCTCTTCATGTGTATGATAGATGTTTCAAATCCAACTGCATTTAGAATTTTATGATTTAAAAAAAGGGCGAACAAGAAGGATCACACCCTTCATTATTTATATGAATCGAATTTTGACACTTGAGCCAAGTTTTGATAAGTACTGACAATCGAATTTTAAAACTCCAAACGTTATTTTAGTAAGTTCAATTTAGGTTTCTAAACATTACTAAAAATTATGGTATTAAGTTAAATCATGATTTTGGAATCACAACCAAAGTTTCAAATTCATTGTTCTAAACTTTTAATTGTTGTCAATTTAAGTTTAAAGGTGTTAATTCTGTTAATGTAGTTAGCTAAACACAAATTCGGATGGAGGATAACTCGCCACAGGGTGTGTATCACATCTTCACCGTTCTAGCGAATCTGATTATTATTGAGCTTACGTCATTTCTTCTGATGTCATTTAGCTGGACTTTGTCAACTGTAGTTATAAAAAGTTAGAGCTAAGTATCTCTCTCAAACAGAAAAGTAGATTCGGCAACTGTACCTAAATAAATTCATGATTGTGTCCGTCCATAATTTATATATGGAATCGAAATTGTTGTGATATACGGCATAAAACAAAAAATGAAAAAACTGCAGTTCTTTTATATGACTGCTTCAGGTGGATCACAGATGCTTCCGTAGTTCTGCATTATACATTTAATAGTATATTGTATTTCACGCAAAAAATTATATCGATATCGATATTTTTGCGTCAATATTTTTATATTTTTAATAAAAGATTATAAAACTTAATAACATTTAATGATGTTTACCGTAAATAATTATTTATTGTCAATGATTTTTTTCACAATCTCTTAATTCTACTCAAGATAAAATGAAAAATAATATAATGTGTTAAATGCGTTTAGAAAAAGTTTACTTAAGACCAATTAAGAATAAATTATTTATTCCAGGAATGATAATTGTCATCTGCAATTTTGCCATCCCTATCATCGCTAAATATAAAGTGAACATATACAGCAAACAAGGTGAACATATTAATGATATAAGTCAACACTTACAAACAAATAAGTGTTATCATCATTTGTTCAGAATTTTACATGCATATTCAACTTATTGTCATTGAACTTATTTGTTTGTATGTGTTCACTTAGATAGTCTATATGTTCACTTTGTTTGCTATATATGTTCACTTATATTTAGCAAAACTGCAGATGGCAGTAATTAATTCCCTAACAATAACATGTTAACATCCCTATATAATCAGAATTATAATTGCATTAGTTAAAAGGGAGTACGCAAATTTGAAATCCGTGAAGGGGGGGAAAGAAAAAAAAAGTACAAACGCTGAGTCATGCACCGATGCACGTATGGCGGGCTGGCGGCCTTTTCTTTATTACGTGTTTGTTTTGATAATGCCAATTGATAAAGACCCAATCCTAAAAATAATTACACGGCGTTGGTGAACTTTCGGCTGAGAGCATGTTAGATCCCAGCCGTTCAAACTGAATCCAATTCAATCATAATGGGTTGGTCCATCGACCCTTTTCATTACTCGGTTGCGGCTATGTGAACATCTGTAACTATTTTATCAGAATTACAATTATAACATTCTTTTCTTGGAAATTTCTAGTGTGAGTAAAATTTCCCATCGTATAACAAATTAATTTGCAAGCTTTACCTTCTAATTCGTTAGAATTACAAAATTTCTAGATCACTCTATATATTTTATCGATCAAAAACTTCGTACATTTCTAACATTTACATTTTTCATGTCAACTAGCTTCTCATTTAAATAATTCTTTGACTAACGTGACTACTTAATTAAATACTCCTCTTAATGTGGGTATATTTTTTTTTTGTATCAATATCGATAATTTTAATACAGACCTGGATAGTAACCTAGTACTGCCATAGTATTTTGGGTTGGAAAGCCAAGTTAGAAATTTTAGAAAGACAAATTAAAAACTTAAAAAATTTCAACAAAAGTCAAAATCATAATTTTACTGTCAATCCATGTCATGGCCACATGAGATGAAGGTTGGTGACTTTCTTGGAAACTATTAGTTATATATGTTTCACTTGAACCGAGCTTTTGGTCTTTAACATGAATACATTTCTAATTCTTAATATATTAATAGTTGCACATAATCTGGAGTCTGGACATTGTTATTCTCATTTACATATCATGATTCTAAATAGTATGTATTCAATCTCAAGTTTATAAAACTCATTGCAAATATTTATTAATCTAAATATACGCATGCAATTGCATTTAAATCTAATATTGCAATATTGAGGTAGAACCACTAATATTTTGCATCTACCCAATAAAATTTTCGATTTATGGCGAAAAAAAACGTGGGATTGGGTGGGAGGTCAAATGGTGTTTAGTTTCTTTTGAGTGTGCATGGCTAATTGGCCTTGGATCTTAACTTAGGAGCCAATAAATAAAAGTGTTTAGAACTTTAGATTGAATCATGCATATATCAATTGATATATATATATATATATATATATATATAAAGAATATACTCAGACGCAAATGACTTTTTGTGTATTTATAACTCACGACAGTCGCAGAGGTAGATATATCAAAATATACGTCTGCATAACATTAACGCCATCATCTTTATTTTTGTTCAACTCGGCACAATCATCTCAAAGATACTTCGAAGGGTATAAGTACATAAATAATTTTAAATCTGTCCAATTATCTACCTTATTTGATATTTTGTTCTTTACTTGAGTCCCAAGTTGATGTAGTTTACTTATGGTTACCGAGTGAAGACTGAGCAATCAATAGAGAAAAACAACAAAAAAATAGTGTCCTCTGTGATGCTGACTAGATATAAGATTAATAATTGATAGTTATGTACTAATCATATCCGTCTCCCGTTGATGTAAAATATTTAATCGAGTTTTTATTTTTCTATATAATGTTAAATCGGTGGTAATGCTTGCTTTTGCGATAAAAATTTCTCTGTACATCGAAGTTTTAGTACCGACAATTTATAACAAACTCATATTTTAATAAAATATACCATTGTTATAGCCTTCAACTTAATTTGTAGAATATGAATTGTTCATTTGAAATGTCTGTCATGCATTATGAGACAAACATATTTTCTTAAATTTTAATTCAATAGTTAACAACTTTAAAAGAGAAATAATCTTTTGAACACTGTCAATATGAGAATTGCTCACGATTTATTGAAGTCGAATTGTGTATATTCTCTAAGCCGCCGACAAGCTTCTCGAAATTTTTTTTTTTTCACAATTAACAATCAATCGGGAAAATAGTTGGGATAATTATAACAATTATTGAGCTCTGTGGTCATTCCTATCCGGATATAAAAAAAATGCAGACATAAAAAAATATTCAAACTTATGACTTACAATGAGAAACTAGATAAACGATTTTTTTAATTAATTAATTAACTTCGATAATATGATGACTCAAAATCTATCCCGCAGCAAATTGACGAAGCCAAGGTAAAAGAAAAAAAAAAGAAATAAAAGTTGATGGGATTCATTTTAAATACAAAAGACGTATGTTAATTTCAAAGATTTGTTATGTATTAATTTTTTCGTAATTTAAGTGTTATTTGATTTTTTTTAATTGGATGTTTAAAAGATAATTAGTTTTTCAGTTTCAAATTGCTTGATTAATACTAAAACGTATTAAAAGTTATCATCTTTTTACGATTATGCGTGAAATACATATACTAAAGGCCCCAGTACCATTTTTCGAATTCGAAAGTAAAAATATATCTTATAATTATCAAAATTATTAAATTAATCCTTGACAATGTTATATTTGTTGAAAAGAGTACATTCGTTTTAAGAACCTTATTATATAATTAATAGAAAAACTTAAGACGTAGACTAAAATCAGTCGTGATGGATGAGCTCGTCAACCAAAAATTATATTTTAATTTTTGAGATTCTAACAGTTGATCTGAACCGTTCAATATGTTCTCCATATTGAAATCTCATTTAAGACCAAATCTTATATTTTTTTTTCGAAACTTTTTTAGCATTTTACAGAAGTCCTAATCTAAAAAATTTTGGACCCTTCAATAACAACAATTTTTTAAAATATTTAAAAAATAGTTAAAAATTTAAAAAATGAAAAATTGGGTATCCAATGAGATATGAATATTAAGAACACATTTAACAGTTCGAATTAGTCACTAGAATCTCGAAAATTGGATATAATCACGACTGACGGACCATCCGTCAATAATGACTGATTTTAGTCTTTATCTCAAAACTTAACAGCTATCACATGATGTAAGGATTAACTATAAAAAGAAAAATTCATTGACATAAATAGTATAATTAATGCTTTGTAACGTAACGTCCCTTGTTCTCTCTTTGACAGAGAAGTACTGTCCTTTTTCAAAAGTTGTAGAAGAGAAATCAAGACTACTAAACCATGGAGACCAACTGCCGTTGGAGAAGTACGCTCCATGTAAAGACGCGGTTTCTTGAATTGAAAAATAATTGAATAAAAGAATAGAAGGACTAGAAAATAAAAGCTCCGCGTTAAGAGGAAGGAATAGGAGCGAAAGACGCGCTCCTGGTAGGACCAGACTAGACTCCAAGTTCTTTATTTCCCAAGTCTTTCCTTTTTAATAGAAAATTATTATTAGTAGGTGATACTTGGATCGACCAAAATATTTATTTATTGATAAAATTTAAGGGGATCAAGTGATCAACAGAAAGTTGAACGATCTGAGATTTTCTGATTGTTACTTCCTTTTTTAAAGCCTTTGCCTTTGTTCAGATATTATGTGGCCACTATTTTGTATCTTTCAATGTAACATTAGTTGTTCTTTTTTTTTTAGAGAACTAAGTTGAACGATCTGAGATTTTCTGATTGTTACTTCCTTTTTTAAAGCTTTTGTCTTTGTTCAGATATTATGTGGCCACTATTTTGTATAAATTTTCAGAACGGTAATTATTACCTTTACACGAGTTTTTTCGAACAGGAAGAACGTCAAATTTTTCCAATTGTACCCAGCAACAAATTAATATATAATTCCAATTTTACTCATACATCATTATTATAACTACATACATTTATGGTTTATAAATTTTTAAGCAAATCACCGACACATATTTATTAAGGTTCGATGCTTACTATTTTCAGTAATTAAAGATTACACTTGTTTGTGATAACGATTGATAGTTAGACCGCAAGGAGCTCAATTTATACATATGGAACCATATTTATTTCAAATTAAAAGGAAAAAGACGAATGAGAAAAAAAAATTCTTGTTTGGTTATGGCTTGCTAGCCTTGCAACCAGGGGCGACGCTACATTGAGGCAAGTGTCCAGGCTTAATTTTCACAAATCAACGATCACATGCTTTGGTTTGAGAACAGTGCCTAGGCTTCATATTTTTATGTGCCTACGCTTGATTCAATTGTTGTTGTGAGTTGTGACTCAAATAACAGTAATTCACTGATTCGATTTATTAGTCTGTATAAAGTCCGAACCCGTTAGTCCATTACATTCTACAAAAGATATAGCAATTGCATGGTGGGGCCTACGTGCATTTCTTATTTTCCCAACACCTGAACTGTTGGAATAATTCTAAAACATATGCATGGTCTTAGAATTTAGAACGATGGAATTTGGTCGTTTGGCTTACATGAAATTTTTTTGTAGTTAGCTTGTACTGGGATATTAATCAACAAATTAAGCATTGTTATCCGAAATATATAATGAGAAAATTATATAACATTTCAAACTATGCATCTATGCAAATATTATTGCTTGCACTAGTATTATAATAATTTCTTTTTTGTTCGTATATATTTTTGGTGAAAAATTTATAATTATTGTACTATTTGGTGAAAAATATTATTGTTTGCATTGAGCATTTTGTAATAATACTACATTTTAAATAGGTTTTATTTTTTAAATTAAAATACTTTTTTTATATAAATTTTATTTTTAATGTTAAATTTACTATTATTTTATTGTGCCCAGCCTTAAAAAAAGTCTGGACTCGTCACTGCTTGCAACTTGTGATGTACGTACAACTTTGATAGTTTAGTATTTATTTAGTAACTATATATCTTGTAATTTGATAAAATGTAATTACTTATTTACAAGAAAACCCCACTCAAATTAATTGTAGCAATAATATGTGTAGCTAAGAGTCATAAGAATATTTGTAGACAGTGGTGGAGATACATTCAACAAATGGAGGTCAATTGATCCCCATTGAAATAAAATTTTTTGCTGCCTTGTATATAAAAATTTATACATATAGCATGAATTTTTCTATAACACACTAATTTGAACCACAATAAATATATAAAATTATATTGATTGAACCCCATTAAAATTTTAATATGGATCTGTCTTATGATATAACTTTTTTTTATGCAATTAGAAAATTCTTACAGAATATGGAAAGATATTGAATAAGAAAAAAAATAGTCGAGTCAGCTAATTTTTTTCTTCCAATTTTCAATTTTCATTCCATTTTCAGGGAGAGCACAATTTTATAACAACATGTATTCTATTTTTTCCCTTTTTTTTCTTTTTTTTTTCTTGTCTTTGCTTGCATCTGGTAGAGAAAAAAAATGATTCTTTGATATTTGCTAATTGGTCAAACTTTGAATTCTCTAGTCTTTAGATAATGAAATAATTAAAATTTTTCATATTAATATTATGAATTTATTAAATTTCATTAGAAAAATTTTTAGCTCCGCCACTGTTTGTATGTAGGTGCGGCAAGAAAATAAGCGAGATAAATATTTCGAGCCACAGAATACTTTTACCTTCGACAATTTTTAGGCTCGGACTGAGGCACTGAGCTTTCTCAAGTTCCAATGAAACAACGCGTCAATACGTCATTGTCAGAAAAAATAAATTATATGAGTTGAGTATATTAATTAGAGAACAATGTTAGTATTCTAATTATTGCGATGACCTACTTGAAGTCGTTAATGCGTTTTTGTTAGTTGAGACAGTTTTCTTTCCATGTTCTCTCCAAAACAAGAAATATATAAAAAAAACAATAATTTTTTCTTGGTTTTTTTTAGTTTGATCTCTCCGCGTGAAACCTAAGATCTGATGAGGTTATCAGTTGATTATTTTATCTCAAGAGTGCAGACAAGTGGCTGATGTTTTATATTGCTATAAAATTTAAAGATATAATCTCAAGTGTAATAAAACCTTATATTTGACGCCATTAATTGTTTTGATTTCATATATTTAGCGATTCTGATTTCTATTTGTAAGGCTGTTGAGAAACCAATATAAAAATATATTGTTAATCAGATCAATGTTGATTTGAGAATATTTTTCTTTTTACCGAAAAATGAAGGGTTAGTTAGGTTTATGCCACTGCGAAAAGTTGAAATTAGTAAAATGCCATCACTAAATGACAAATTAGTTTTATGCTACTGTGAAAAAGTAAAAATTAGATTTTTGCCACCGAAAAATTTATTTGCCAATTTTACCCTTTTAAATATGCCTCTACAAAAAAATAGAAATTAGAAAATTAGTTTTGTGACACTACAAAAATTTAAAATTAGAAAAATACCATCACTGAATGATAAATTAGTTTTATGCCCTAAATAACTCTTTTGAATGTAAAATTTGATTATTTCTTTCCTAGAACAAGACATGAATATAAGGTCAAAATATAGATGCAAACAATGGATCAATTTATCATTAAACATCACACTAAGAATCAATTTTAACATGAAATATAAGTGAAGGTCAGAGCATGATGCATTTAAAATTTTGATTATTTCAATGATAACTATTTGGGGTTACGTGGTGTCGGGAAATAATATTTTACATAGGACATAAGACACAATTCCGTCTTTTATACTTATATATAATACACAATCCATCATCCTTCTAAATTAACAAGGGTAGTTCAGGAATTTGTAAAAATATTAAGAGATTTTAGAATGACATTTTTAGAATTAAACTATTTTTGGAATAAAATAATGGCATATATCTAATTTAACCAATTTGATAATGGCATAAATCTAATTAGCAATCTAACAGTGGCATATTCCAAATTAACTATTTTGTAGGATGGCATAAATCTAATTAATCCAAAAAAAAAAGAAATATGCTGCTCGTATTGCCGTTAATACTTAACACTGCAAAATCAAATTTTACTGACTTAATTTTAAGAAAAAAGTAGTCCAATATATTAATTCCGCATCGGTCAAATTTGAACATGAGAAAATAAAAAATTTTAATGATATATAAGCTCAAAGTTCGTCATTATTGAATCCAAATTATAAATTCAGAAGTAATTAAATAATTTTAGAATTACATTAAAACCTGAATATGTATGAAATAAATTTTACGCACAAAATAAATTCTATTTCAAAACAGTTTCGAACTGAAGCAACATATAACTAAATGCTAGCCTCAGCAATTTTTTTTAATCTAAAAAAACTATTCCAATTTAACAATTCGCAAATTATTCTTTTTATAAAGAACATATATTTCTATATTTTAAAATATATAATGTAATACACGTATACATTACAGATAACTTGCTGGGTCGCAAACAAAGTTTCATACAAAAAAAATGATAATATCACTTTTAAAAGGCAATGTTTTTTATAGAAAAGCTTGACAGTGGCTGTCAAGTAATTTAAAGGGCAATGTTGACAAGCCTGAAACTCTACATCAAAAGTGATCCAAATATATAAATAAAAGTCATCAGCTCATACAAAATAGCATTAATTTGACAATTTTGTAACGTAATAACTAAATAAAAAATTTGATTTAATTTTGAAAATAGAAAATAAATCAATAAATTTAATGTGAGCTACAGCCTACACCTACAAAAAGTGAGATTTCTCTTCGAATTAAATTTTTCGTACTACGTTACTAGGAGAATTTGAATTTATTTACGAAGCGGATTCTGTTATTTCAGTTTTCAAATTACGTGTGTGAAGAGAATTCTTTTCTTTTTAAAAAAAAATAAATTAGAGAATTCTTTTTCTATATTCATGCGATGGGGTCATTCTCAGGTGGACCTATATTTTTTTGGAAAAAGGCATATGTACATCTTTGTCGTTCTTTTCTAGTTTAAAAAGAAAAAAGTAAAAAAAAAAAAGAGATTGTCACTGTCTATGTTTCTCCGCGTGTTGACTTCTGAGAGAGAATTGAGATAAGAGCTACAAAAAGTTTGGTCAAGAGTATATTAAATATATACAAGGTTTAATTATGGTCAGATGATAATCTATCGTAAATTTAGGCAAAATAATAATAACAATAAATTAACTGAAAATTGAGATAATCATAACATCATAGACCAGTCGCCTGTGCACTGTTGAATCGGTTTAGATAAATATTGAGTTGGATTTCTTGGGCAAACTTCTGCATTAAATTATTTAGTTCAAACTGTTTGAAAGAAGATTTAATAGCCCAAAAATGGTGAATATGATCCACAATTACAATTTAATTATTTTTTTATTTGTTTAAATAAACATTTATAAGATCAAGTTATTGAAAATAAATTATTTTGATATCTTTATGTGTTTTTAACTTTTTATATTTTTGGAGTTTGGACCAACCCATTCCGTACAAAAGGGACTCGTACAAGTAAAAACTTGGTTATACACTGCTAGGTTTGTCGATCAAATCGAGATTAATTGTCATATCCAACAATAAAATTGGTCCTACAATTTTAAATATTTCTTTAAGCAAAAGATAAGTATCCAGCCTTCATAATTTAGCTAGTAACTTATCTGACAAAGTAAACTTACTATTGATTTATCAACAACGTATAAATTTGGATTTTGGGCTAGACGGCTAGACCCCAATCTTATTTGTTTATTTGAATAAATAGATTTGTCAAAGAAGAAAAAAATTCTTTAAAAAAGGAACAACCAAAAGATGAAAGGAATAGATAGAACAAATGATGTGTGAGGTGGTGAGCAAACTACAAAAGTACAAAGCTAGTTGCAAAGAACGAAGTACAAAATCACCGGTACGGTACCTCCCTAGCTCAACAGTGAGGCAGTGACGCTTCTTTGTGAGTCTCTGTTACCGTACCGAGTGCGGTTGATCTGATATATCATCTGAAGGAATTAATAGGGACAATAATTGAAAAAGTCTCTCCTCTCTCGTACAAAGGCAACAGTGATTAGATTGTCAATCTCGCCTATTTTATTCTGGTTCATTTGCCACCATAATTTTTTAATGCTGAGCTCATGAATATAATATAATATATTTTTTGTTTAATTTCAGTTCATACTAATTTTAAATGACAAATAAAATTATTTGCACTTAATTGGAGGTTATAATATATTTGTTTTCTTTTTCTTTTTCTATTTAATTAAGTAATTTCGGTTGGATGCCTGAGACCAGTATGACAAGGTCCATACATGATACATTTTATGGTATAAGATTCAGATCTGACCCGTTTATCTTTTGAATTTTGATCGTAGGGCTCCAATTAAGACGGCAATATAAATCTGCTTATGTCACTTTCATAGAATTTCAAATATAGTATCTTCGTCAAAACAATCAAGCAGGGGCGAAGCCAGGATTCGGTGGCGAGGGGGCCGAGGTCACACTTCGGAGTTGTTCGGTCGACCAATATGTGACTGAATACATTAAAATTGATAGAAAAAAAGACATTTTTTATATTATGCATGAAAGTTTAGAGAGATGGAATCTCATTTTTACTAGGCTACTAAATTTACTCAAGAAGTAGAAGGAAAACTATTAAACTTTGTATTAACTAGGGGGAGCCCAATCATAATATTCCCTTGGATAGGTGTGGGAAGAAAGGAAGAAGGGAAGAAGTGGGAAAAAGTATTGGGAAGTGTGTAACTTTGTGAAGAGTTTGGATTGTTTATAATTTTTTTTCTTTTTCTTCCTTCTTCTTCTTCTTTCTTCCAACGATCCAAACACACCCAATATGCAAAAAACAGCGTGGGCCTGGCCCTCTTGGACCACCGTGCTGGTTCCGCCCCTGCAATCAAGGTTGAACACTTGAGCGTGATTCTGGTCAATATATTAGAAACTAGAACACAAATTTCGAGTGTTTTCCCCCTTAATTCTTTTAAATTTATTAACTTTGAAAAAAAAAACCGGTTCCTAAATTAAAAGAAAAAAATTACTCCACACGCACACTTTTATTTACATCAAATCAGACACTTTTGGAAAGAAATTAATTTCGGAACCACATTTGTTCCTAAACTAATTAAAGCAAAGTACTTCAAAATATTTTTCGTTATTATGCAGGATCGATTCTTTATTGGGATATGATATATGGATTATTGTTATATTTTTCCCTCATATATTGATTCAATTGTCTTAGCTTTTTCGAAAAACTTAGCAGAGTCCGTCAAATTAAATTCAATTGTTTTGGTTGATTGATATTCCGTACATCATTGAGAAAATATCAGGCAGTACATTTCGGAATAAAATTGAAAGAGGCATGCAGGCAGGCAGGCACCTCTAATTCGTCTAACTCTGCGATTAATATTTCCAAAATAACTCAAGTTTTTCTGGTAGAGTTTTGATAGAACAATCTCAATCAGCAGCTCGTAGAAAACAAAAGCAATGTCATTCAAGTCTTGTTCTCTCCGCGTGTACATCTACTTTATAGCCTTATTTAATGCTAAAGATAGGAACATATAAATAGAACAAGTGATTGCGATGGTGAGTATATTTCTTTGAATCGATGGTACCTATTTTATTTGCTTGCTTCCTGTTCTCGTCACTCGTCAGTCGTCAGTGACATCGTGCATGCAATATTGACACATGATAATTTATTTTTTTATTTTTGCCGTTCAAATCTGAAGTAAAAATTTTGATTATTTTAGCGTGCAATATTTAATTTTTTTAAGGTACATTATATTTTAGCGTACATGTTATGGCTGAATTTAAAGAAAATTTATTATGCTTTTAGGTTAACTTTTATCTTTTTTATATATAATATTACTGTGAGGTATCTATAATCTAAAAATGTAAGATATATATTAAATCTCGTGGCCGCTATGCAGCATTTTTTTTTTTTGCATTTTCTATAATTAAAAATAGTTTTCTTTTTAAAAAATTAAATATATTTGAAAATCTAAGATAATTCATGTTTATAGTATTATCTCCTCCTACGACATGCGATCTAGAACTCTAATTTTCATTAATTTATTGATATGAATTTATGTCAAGTTTATATGATGCTTTTATATGGTAAAAATTACTAAATTTGAACTAACAAATTTTTATCTAGAGATTTTGGTAAGTTTTTTAGACAGATATTTTTTTATATTTTACATCAGAAAATTTTGTCAAATTTGACAAAATAGATTAAATTATTCACAATCTAAGAAACCATAGCTCAGCGAAGCTACGACTATCATGTCTAATATTAATTAAGATCTGTGATTATTTTTCCTTTATTTTTGATTGCTTTTTGCATTTAGTTAAATATAGTTTTCTATTTTTAGTTAAAAATAATTTTTTATTTTTATATTTTCTATAATTAAAAATAGTTTTATCTTTTTTTATTAAATATATAAAAATAGTTGTGTCGGTCATTATTTTAAGGTAGTTAATAATGAATTATTATCATCTAAAAGTATCGGGACTGATAAGGATCATCCTCGATTCCTATCATCCCCATCATCCTTAAAACGCGTTTTTCATTTTTAGAAAACTCATAAATAACTTAATTCTATTTTCAGAAATTAATTAAATCTCGTCATCCTCATCCATCATCCCCTGAAATTATTCCCTCTCTCCCTCTTTATTTCGCTAACTTCCCCTTCATCCCTCTCTGATTCATTACTATCCAATGTTCATCCCTCCATCTCCTCTGCTTTGATATACATAACAGTTCTACTTAATATATATAAAGGTTCTAGTTAATATATATAAAGGTTCTAGTTAATATGTATAAAGGTTCTACTTATATATATATAAATTTTAGTTAATATATATATATATATATATATATATATATAAAAGATTTCACTTATATATAAAGGTTGTGGAAAGTCTTTTCACTGAAAAAAAAGAAGTTACGTGACGAAAGAAAAAAAAAACAGAACGAAGGAGGAAGGAGGAAGGAAGATGGGACCTGAGATGACAAGGAATAGCGCTAGATGGGGATGATGCAGATGACGGTAAAGATGGAGATAACGCGTTTAGACAGTTATTAACGCGTTTTTAATGATGCATTATCTGTGAGGATGATGGAGATAATACAGAGGAGGGGATGATACAGAAAAGAGGATGATTTTAAGCAATTCCGTAAAAATGTAGCAATGTCTAGTAACTTTTAAAATTTGAATATACAACATCAGATTTATTCTAATATGACAGTGGCTATCTACCAGGTACAAATTAAGGTCTGTCTTCTTTATTTATTTATTTATTTATTTTATTTTTTATAGTTGAGGAGGGATTAGGGAAAGCGAAATAAAGAAGGTTAGTAAATTGTGACAAGAGAAAAGGGAATTAGGTCCTTCAATTTAGTTTAACGGGGCATGCAAAGCTCTGATCGTGTAACATCTCGCAATTGGTATTTAAGTTTAATTGCTCGAAATATAATAAAGTGAGAGGGATTTTGTTTCCCTAGAATCTAGAGGCTCCTAAGTCCTAAGTCCTAACACAGCTCTTAAGTAGAGGCTCTACTTAACAAACAGCCCATTTAACTTTAATTGCTCAATTCCTTCCATGATAGATGAGAGCAATTTTAGTTCTTAGCTCAGAGAATACAGACCACACTTGTTCGGAATTTCTCATTTTTATGCTCTATTCTCCCTACTACTAGATACTTTTTGTAAGAAATTGAACATTAATTAATACTGAAAATAGGATTAGTATCAGCTAGTGGGGATCTCCCCCAGGCTTCTGATATAAGTTTCTTGTTGGGCCTTTTTGGGTAATTAAACATACAATTAGTCCTGCAAAATGATTGAAACGGTGACAAAGTTAGGATGTTTCGTTGACCATATTGTTCCGTTGACGAAACAAAATTTTCAATTTTGTTGACCGTTTCATCAAGAAGAAACGATCAAAATTAACGAAATTTTTGTAATTTACACATGGACGAAATCGTTTCATTGTTTCGTTAATCATTTCGTCGAACCAAACGAAATTGTTTTATTGTTTCATTAACCATTTCGTCCGGATGAAACAAAATGAAAAATGATTAAATGGGTTTTCGTTTGCAAGCCTACATACAATACAAAATACAAAGTGATATTGACGCATTGTACGAAACGAGATCCTCTGGTTGGCCGACCAGATAGATTCTCTAGACGTCTTTTGATGTGAGCCGTTCGATTTAATCTCAAAAGGTTAATGAATGTCCAGTGAATCTCAAAGGTTAATCCTCTGGTCGGACGATTTTTTTTCTTCCTTCCCCTTTTTTTTTCCCAAATATATACGTACGGCTCTATATATATATATTTTTTAAAAAAAAAGTAGAGTTGTTTATACTCTTGCAATGGTTTTCTTTCCTTTCAGATCCTGTTGTAGTTTTCCTTTTCAAACAAGACTCAATGAAATTACCTTTCCCATGGTATTATTTAGAAAAGAGGTGCTAAATATCGCCTAGGAGTTGTTGACCCACCAATAATAAAAGTGATTTATCAAAAAAGTGATGGCCTAATGATATAAGTAGCACAGTTTCATACAATAGTAATTCTGGTCGGATGATATAGACTGTCAGTAGAAACAGTTTGTTTTGACCAATAATGATTAATACAAATAGAAAAGGTTAAGGTTCACTGTGCATTCATGCTTGATTACAAGAGCAGAAAACAGTGGATCTATTATAATTTGGCCATTAATAATATAGATGATGACCACTAGTTGTGAGAATGAATTGATAACTTATTTTTACCTTTTTCACCTTTAATTTATTTTTTCCCTTCTTTTTTCATCCTTTCTTTTTCGTTCTTAGGCCTTGTACAGCTCTTTAGGTTCGCTTTTTTTTATTCTTTTTTCTTTCTTTTTTCTGTTCCATGTAATTACTCTTTGTAAATTTTACTTGTTTAATGAATTTCGTCGGTGTGGTGCTTTACCACTTATCCCTTAAAAAAATTGATAACTTAATACTGAATTTTTATTATTTATTTTTTAAAAGGCTATTAAGTGTCAATTCAAGTGGATATATATATATATAGTTTTGCTATGGTGAGTCGCGACTCACAAAAGGGTCCGTGAGTCGGGTTCAAAACTTCTAAATCTTGTTCGAAATGACCGATCCAAACCGTTCAATATGATCTACCAATCGAAACCTCCATGCTGACCAAATTTTATATTTTTTCGCAATTTTTAAGTATTTTTTTGAAATTTTGGAAAATTGTTGATCTAATTAGTTCTGAACCGTTCAAAAATTGCAATTTTTAAAAATCTGAAAAAAATACTTAAAATTTCGAAAAAATGTAAAATTTGGTCAGCATAGATGTTTCGATAGGGAGATCGTATTGAACGGTTTGGATCGGTCATTTCGAACAAGATTTAGGAGTTTTGAGTCCGACTCACGGACCCTCTTGTGAGTAGGTGTGTCAACGGCAACTGTTTCGCCGTTATGCCGTCACGTTAACGGTAAGTGGCAGCGAAAATTGTGACGTTTCGATAATGGAACTGCAAACGAAATGGGTAGTGGAACGGAATAGCACATGCCGTTTATTGAAATTGTATATTTTGTACATATTGTTTAGCGAAATGGTAAATGGAACGGCAAACGGAACGTCGAAATTGTGTCGTTTTATTTGTGGCACGGCAAACGGAACGGCCTGTTCCGTTGCCACATACCACGTTGACAGCCCTACTTGTGAGTCGCGATTCACCATAGCAAAACTCTATATATATATATATATATATGAGAATATATAATTTTAAAACAAATCGAAAAGCATATACACGACAAATTGCTTGTAGATTGCAATCGTGATCAATTCAAGAGTCAAGACTATTGAATTTTCTTCTTTATTTCCTTCATTTTTTCAGGGTCAGGTGGCACCACGCCGACAATTTTATATTAATAAGAAAAAGTTACAAAGTTACAAAGATAAAAAGGTGAAAAGAAAAAGAAAAGAGGTCTAACCCTGAAAATAAACAGTAGGTATACAAAAGTACGTAAGGGAAAAGGAAAATAAAATCTAAACGCTAAGGATGATTAGTCCAAATGTTGATGCATGTTGTTATCTCTTTGAAAATCAAGTGAGGTGGCGTCTCAATATTTTGGAAAATAAGTTTATTGCGTGCCTTTCAAATATTTCAGGTCGTCGCTGTCCAAATGATGTTCCAATTTTTAACGTGTAAGTTCCTGTGTGTAATCCAAAAATTGATATTGCCTTGAGCAAAGTGTAGCACTGGCAGTCTGAGATGGGATTGAATCAAGGACCACACATTTAAAGCGAAACGGAACTGTAAAAAGAAGTGATCATCCGATTCCAACATGCCACTATCGCAACTAGGACAAGTTGAACTTGTAGGCCAACCTCGAACAAGCAGATTATTTTGTGTTAAAAGTCTGTCCAACATAAGTAATCAAAGGAAGATTTTCACTGTTGATAGGGCCTTGATTTTCCAGAGAGCAAGATGCCTATCTTTATTTCCTTCATTGTTATTTGTTTATTTTCCTTCTTTTTGTAAGATTTGACTGTACACGCTCGTTGGAAAACAACAATAAACTAAAAAAAAAAATACAATTTTTGCCGTTATGGTACCGAAGAACAACATCAGCATATCCGGAAAGTACAGAGAAGAAAAGTAGAATATTTTCAATTGTTTAATTAAATGAATTTTTTTGTCATATCGACAAACCAATAAAAAAACATAAATTTAGTGTATAACTTTTGATTCGAACTGTCCAAGGCTTTGATAGAATTGTTCTTTAAAATAAGGTTTGATGTGGTGGCTTTTACTTGAACAGCAAACACATTAAAATTTTTTTTAGTTAAGGCTCCGTTTGGATGAGTCCTACGAATAAGAGAATAGTAAATTTATTATAAACAATCTAAATTTTTCACAAAGTTACACATTTCTCAATACTTCTTTTCTTATTTTTCGGGGTGTGTTTGGATAGGGCGGGAATAAGGAATAGGAATAAGGAATTTCGATTTGCGTGCTTATTCTTATTCTTGTGCAACCCAAACAACATGAGAATAAGGAATAAGAGCCCTTATTCCTATACTAACAAAACCATGGTATAAAAATAAGGAATAAAAATAAGTACGCAAACCGAAATTCCTTATTTTTATTCTCTATTCCCAGCTTATTCCGTTGCATCCAAACACACTCCTTATTCCCACACCATCCAAAAAGAGCCTTAATGAAAAACTATTGTCAAAGAAAGAATGAAACTTTAATTATCGCACGGCAGAATTATTGCATGATACACGTCAATATCAGGAGTTTATTCAATGTACAAGCTCTATTAATGCTGGGCCGTTTTTTGGTCTATAATCAACGATTCCCTCTTTTGATTAAGTTGTTTTTGTTGATTGATGTGATCTGTGTACCTAATTAAGAGTTCAAGACAATGTTAAAGTTACCTTTATCAGTAACTAACCAAAAATTAACATCAGGAAGGCTACTTAATTTAGTTCTTATCAGTGCATAATACTTCCAAAATTAACTTCAATTATCTAGAAAAAAAATATGGTAAGATTTGGGTCACTTGTGATTGTGAGTCTTGTTCTATCCGCGTGTGTACTTTGGAGGCTTAAAAAGAGTATTTTCAAGATAAGCACTATTCTAGCGATTGGGACATATTTAGCCAATATCTTTAGAGAATTTAAAGGTAATATCATGTGGCTTCCAAATATTTCACTTGGAATAAGAAAACCCCGTCAAACTTTTAATGTTGACACAATCACGAGTGAATACAAATACTGAACAGAATATATTATCTTTTATAAATCTTTTATAAATCTTGTAAAATTTTAAAAAATGGAAAGGTTATATATTAAGAACAAATTGTTTGGAAGACCTTGCTGACATTATCTTTGGAACATAATATTTAATTCATGCAAATTAGCTAGCTTAGTAGCTTCACATGTTTATTGCAGAATTTTTTTTCCGGCTAATACTCAATTTATTTGTTTTTGAAATAGATTTAAGCAGCAACTTTATTTTACTTTTAAGCTATTGATCTAAAAAAAGTAAATTAAAATAAACCAAGGAGATTCGCTAATACAAAACTGATTTTCAATCTTTACTTAAAAAAAAAAAATGCCTTCATCTCAAGCCTACCTCCCCGTATATCAACTCAAGTACAAAACATTCAATTTTTTCTTAAAAAAAAAAAAGTACAAAGCATTCAACCGTCCGTAAGTGACATGGTATGTCGTGCAGAAAGGACCGTTGAAGAATTGGCATAGAAAATTTGGCTAAGATTTTGAACCGGAAATTCGATTTTCCGTGTTCATTTCGGATACAACGAACGGGGCTGATAATGATCATTTTCTAAATTTATCATTCTCATCATTTTCCTTAATTATATTTCGAAAAAGAAAAGAGAAGATGAGGATGATAGAAATGATTCCCTTGACAGTTACATTAACGCGTACGCGTTTTTGGATGAGGAGATGAAGAGAGGGAGGACTGAACGACACAGAGGAGAGGGAGGGAGCGACACAAAAAAGAGGGAGAGACACAAACATAGAGAAAAGAAAAATAATTGTACTAGTTAATATATACGACAATAACAGTTCTACTTAATATATACAAAGGTTCTACTTATATACATAACAGTTCTACTTAATATATATAAAAGTTCTATTTATATACATAACAGTTCTACTTAATATATATAAAGATTCTACTTATATACATAACAGTTCTACTTAATATATATAAAAGTTCTACTTATATATATATGGTGTGTTTGGTAGAATCCCGAACAAGGGATGAACAGCGGTCCATGAACAAAGTCCACGAACATCTAAGACAAAAAAGTAGTTCGTGAAAATTGGAGAATCCCGAACAGGGAGGTAGTTCGCGTTTTTTGGCTGTTCGCGTGATGTTTGGTTTGTGCGAACTGCCGCTGTTCGCGAACAGGCAGTTCGAGCGCACATCCAAACATACCCATAAAGGTTCTAGTTAATATATGTAAAGGTACTACTTATATATATAAAGGTTTTGAAAAATTTAGTTTGCTCCCTCCTCCTTTGATTCGCTCTCTCCCTCCGATTCGCTCATCTTCTCTGGACTGCCTCATCCCATCATCCTCTCATCCTCTGTTGGACTTCCAGAAATAGAATTAGTGTGTTTTCTAAAAATAGAAAATATTAAACGCGTTTTTAGAAGGATGACGGGGATGATACAAAAGAGAGGATGATCTTAAACAATTCCGTATAGGGAAATATATAAATTGAATATTTGTGTTAACGGAAGAATGGGGAAAAAGTTCCCAATTCATGTTACGAGACCTAATTAGAATTGTAAATGGTACGATACTAGAAGATATTTTCATATCCAAACCTGTTAAAACTTTTTTTACATGTATCCTATCTGTTTCCATTAAAAAATAATTTTATCCGCACTCTTTCCGTATCCGTTAAGAATTAACTATAAAGATAGAATAATGGTACACAATAAGTAATAATAATATTATTAATTTAATAAAAATTTTATAATTTTTTAAATAAATAATATCAAATGAATATATGGATAAAATACAATATGAAAATAACACTTAAGACATAACAAAAATTATGAAATTTATTCTCATATCAATTGAATTGAAAAAATCAATATAACTAATTGTAAATTTATAATATAATAAAGTGCAAATTAATTTTTTCATCAACATAAATAAATTTGGACGAAGATCAAAACTAATAACATATCTTACAAAATACACTAATAAAATAGTTATATATACATATATGTTTGTAAATTTTTATCCATTAGATAATGGATACGACATATCCTTTACCCATACCCTTACCTGAACTTGAAAGTTAACGAAAATTTTTCTTTACCCATACTCATATCCATACCGTTAATCTAACGAAAATAAAATCTTACCCATACCGTCTTATTGGATACAGTATGGATAGGATAAATGGGTAAAAAAGTTTTATTGACGGTCCTAGCACTAACGACTAATATGTGATCTAGTGTAAAAGAACAATTTACTCTAAGTGTAAAATTTCATTTTCGAAATTGATTGGAGATCTTTTATGAATACTAGCAAAAGATACTTCCAACATGTGGGCAAATAAAAAATAAAATAATTTTAGGTAATAAAATTATCTTGTTGAATCTTTCAGTGATATAGGTCGATAACTTTTTTTTTGAAAAATAAATTATTTAAACACCATGAATCTTTTTTGTCAAAAAAGTTTGATCTTTTATCTGAAATCAACATTTAGATCACACTAATCAATAGGGCTATCAAAATTTTATAATAAAAAATTTAATCCAATCCTATTATATCGAGTTGAAAGCAAATTTTTACCGATCCATTTGTAATCCAGCCCAATCAAGATAATTTTTTGCATAGAGACGGGTTTTGCGAGTTACGGAATCAAAAGGATTATGATTTTAATTGTGCAAAAAAAAATCATATAAATGAAATAAATTAAACATGGCTTAGCATTTAACATTCTTTTATCGTCTTTTCTACATTACAATTTTATTTGCCTTTTTTTAAATTAAATTAAGTTGACTGACTAACATATCATCACTACTCCTGCTCGTATATATAAAACACAACCATGTCAAAAAATTATGATTACACTAGTGAAACAATTATGTGTCAGGATAAGAAAACATATATATTTTATATGTTATCTAGCATAAAGAAAATGTCCATGTATATGGTCGCATTGCACTGAAGAGATTTAGTAAAAAGTTGAAATTGGAAAATAAAAAAAATTTTGACGACCTCGTAGCACTGAAGAGATTTAGTAATGATCATTTTCAAATAAAAATTTATCTTTCTGAAATTTAATTAAAATTTTGACCACCGAAGAAGAGATTCAAGTAACTAAACGGGTCGGTACAAAACGGGTTAATAAGAGTAAAAATATATTATGATCCAGTAAAACTGCGTTAATAATATTAAAAATTCGACTCAACTTGAATAATGTTTGAACCTGTTAAAATACTAGTTAAATGGGTCCAACGAATTTTTTTGCTTGTACTGCAGATTAATGATCCATAATTGATATAATAATTATTTCACCCCTCTACTTAAATTGTTCTGATTTTTTTATGGATGTTTTTATTTTATAAATAGTAAGATTTATTTTAATTTGAAAATAAATTGAAATCATCTTATAGTAAAAAATATCATTTTCTTTATAACCAGGCCTGATCATTTTCATTTTTTTTGGTTTAGAAAATACAGGAAACATGTCTAGTGTTATTACCTGTTAGAGCAGCTGGCTAAGTCACTCGTTGGTGTCAAAACACGTAATTCCAAAGTGCCACTCAACACGCGTGTCCCGTGTTTCCTGTTATTATTTGGAAAAATTTGAGGCCTGAAAACATATTATTCACTTAGAAATAATTTCGGATCCAGAAATATATCAGAAGTTCAGAACATGTACTCTTTGACGCGGTATGTTCATTTTTGACACGATATGTTATATTATTTACGGTTAATACAGAATTTATTTATAGTTTATATTATATAGATTCCGAACAATTTGATACAGTTTTTTTTTTTTAAGGTCAGGTGGCAATCACCATGAATTTGATACAGTTTAAATACTAATTGGTCATTCATGAGTCGCTTTAAAATATTAGCATATTTTATTTATCGTAATTGGTTGTTGATCAAACAATTTTCAAATTGCACTGAATCTGATACAAATGTCTAAATCAAAGATTTCAATAACAGCTTGGCACGCTTCAGAAATTATTTTATATAAGAATTTTCACATAAAAAATTTTAATAGAAAGAATTATTATTATTTTTTTTAATAAGAAGAAAATTCGAACGCGTTTTATAAAAGCGTAAAGTATCTCTCCTTCGTACCCGTTTATAAAACGCGCTCGAAGGCTTCGAGCGCATTTTATAAACGGGTACGAAGGAGAATAAACAATTACGCCTCAAAAGGCTGGTCAGACCTTCGTACCCGTTTATAAAACGCGTTCGGAGCCTTCGAGCACGTTTTATAAACGGGTAGGAAGGTTTTTCATATTTTTCACTCAAGCCGCAACATTTAACTTATTAAAAATAATATTTTGCAACAAGGTCCCTGCATGTTTCATATTTACAAAATTTTTAAAATTTTATTTCCAATTAAAGATGTATTAACAAGATATAACAAATATATCACACATATTTTATATGCATTTGATTGCATATATATTTTTTTGAACATGTGTATAATATCATTTTGTTTGAATAATTATTCGCCGATGACCCTGTATTTTTACTATTTAATTCTACAAATTTATCTTTTGCATTGTAGTCTCTCCTTTTTTATTTTATGTTAGCCATATATAATATAGAAATAATTAAAATATAAATTTTTTATTTTATGTTAGCCATATATAATATGGAAATAATTAAAATATAAATTTTTAATTAAAAAATTTTGAACATTAAAACTTTAAACATGCATAACTTTTGATAGGAAGGTCCGTTTGGGGCGATCGAGCACAATCTGAAAAGCTGGCGACGAGATCTACACGTTTTATCGGGGTGAAACCCCGTAACGACCATTTTCAGAGCCAAAAAACGCTCTCTAGACCTCCAAAATCCACTTTGAAAGTTTGCAAACCTAAAAACCACTCTAAACTACTATCATAAATTAATCATTAAAAAGAGAAATGCAGTAAATCAAGTGACTTTCTTGATAGTTATTCAAACAAAATGATATTAATGTCAAAATTAATATTCGAATGTCATTTTTAAATAAAATTAATATGAAATTAAATGTGATATTTTAAAAATTGTAAATTTAACCTTAAAAATAAATTTAACCTAAATTTTCACATTAATTTTCCTATTAATTTTGAAAAAAAAAGGGTAATAACTCAATTTCGAAAAATTTACGCCTTCCTACCCGTTTATAAAACGCGCTCGAAGGCTTCGAACGTGTTTTATAAACGAGTACGAAGGTCTGACCAGCCTTTTGAGGCGTAACTGTTTATTCTCCTTCGTACCCGTTTATAAAACGCGTTCGAAGCCTTCGAGCGCGTTTTATAAATGGGTACGAAGGAGAGATACGTTACGCTTTTATAAAACGCGTTCGAACTTTCTTCTTATTAAAAAAAATAATAATAATTCTTTCTATTAAAATTTTTTGTGTGAAAATTCTTATATAAAATAATTTCGGGGAATGCTTTGTGGTTTATTGTATATATCCTTTTCCTATATCATAAACATTTATTAGCAATCAGATAATTTATAAAAGTGAATGATTCCGCTTTATTCACAAATGAGCGACCAAATGTATTATAAATTTATAACTTTTATTTTCAGTTATTGAGGTTGTCAAACACAGTTGATTGTTAGTATATCAGCTCTCTTATTGATGCATCCATTAATTTATTTTGATTTTTGAAGAACTTAATTTATTTGTCATATATTAAAGCTCGGTGCTCGGAATCGGAGGTCAGAAGACTGTCCTGTCCGTTTGAAGGGGCCTCCTTCAACCCTGAGTCCTGCAGAATGGGCCTTTTATTGGGCCATTTCAGGTAGTAAAAGAAAAACGTGTTAATATACTAGTAGCTGGATTTATGCTATTGTTCATTCTTTTTAAATTTGTTCTCTCCTTTTCTTTTCTTTTCTTTTCTTTTCTTTTTTGTTTGAAAATCCCCCCCCCCCCCTCTTCTATAATGGGTATTATAGAATTACTACAAATAAGGAAGAAAAGGTCACCTCAGCCGTACATCAAACACCAAATAATTAACAGATCAACACTGACCAACAAAATGAAATAACAGCTGAACTAGCTGTTGTAGGCACTAGGAAAGTGCACAATGATAAAGACTGGAATTTAGCAAATAAAGGAGCAGACAGCTAGTTTGGCCACTGTGACTATAAATAGACCAAGTTCAGAAACCAACAAAAGCAAATCTCTTATCCTCAATCTATAAGAAAATGCAAAATCTAATGTCTTGAATCTTGATTCATGTGAATTTGACTTATGATTGTTGTTTCAGCTGAGATGCTTTGTCAAGCTCAATGCAGACCAAGAACTTGCTTCGCCCTTTCCAAAACAAAAAGTCTATATACTCCCTTGAACTTGAAAGAAAGGAAATTTCTAACACAGGAGCAGTAATTCCTTGTAGGATCCACCTAGACAAATAGAAAGCAGGTCTTATATAGTTATATTATTATGAAAACTGTCTATTAAGAGAGGAGACAAAGAATTCACCTTATTAATAGTTTATAAACAAGCGTCTCTCTTATAGAAATTTCCTATAACTAGACACGTCAAGTGTTTCAAAGCGAGCAGGAATTAACGGCCAGGTAACATATAGAGCAGCACAAAGAATCAGAATCAGAATCGGAATCTACCATGGTAGCATTCTCCGCAATAAGAATCTTATGCGGTGGCACTTGTTTTAAAAATTTCTGTGATGAATAGGATGGCAAGTTGTTTAAGTTTAATAACAAAAGTTGTCACATTTTTTTTTGGTGAACAAACTAGGACGTACTAGAATAATGCCTCCACTCTGTCCCAGCTTGCTATTGTCTTGAGTTGTGACACATGGCTTCAATTATATTTTACTTGTCGGCCGAATAACTGGATCAGTGCATAGTATTTCCACTAACTGTATTCTTTTCGTTTTTGAGGAAAGCTGTATTCTTTTCTAATTAAACTAAAATGAAAACTCAGTATATATAGAAAACATTTGATAAATATTAAAATTCAAAATCAAACGTGTAAGTGAGGCACAACAGTTATGCAATGAGGTTAATATAAAAAATTAAGAGTAAAATTACGAATAAACAACATATATTTTTTGGTCATTTACTATGACAATTCTATAAATAAGGGTTGGATATCTAAAGTTAAAAACAAATGCCAAAAGTAGTTGAGTAATAATGCCAAAGTAGTTTGGATATTATTTATTACGGTGTATTTATATATAAAAAAAAAGAGTTTTATGAGTTGTAACTCAACATTAGATCGGTGAGTTGCGATCAAAATTTCTAGATCTAGTTCAAAACTGTCCAATATGATCAAAACTCCAATATGGAATCTCCATTCAAATCAAATTATATATTTTTTTAAAAATTTTTAAGTGTTTTTTTGGATTTTTTTAACTGCTGTTTTTGAACGATTCAGAACTAATTATATTAATGATTTTCTAAATTTTTTTTAAAAAATACTTAAATATTTCGAAAAAATGTAAAATTTGGTTTGCATGGAGATTTCAATAGGAAGATCATATTGGACGGTTTGGATCAGTCATTTTGAACTAGATCTAGAAGTTTTGATTGTAACTCACCAATTCTTTCGTGAGTTCTAACTTATCATAATAAAACTCATATAAAAGTGTAGATAAATATTGACATAATGCTGAAAAAAAGGTAAACCAACTGATGCACCACAGAAAATAAGACTGTAATTCATAGGCCACAAATTACTAACCACAGAAGAACTATGGAAGTCACATGTGCACGACTAATGAGAACGTTTTTAGAGTGAAAAGCCTACGCAGGATCCAGGTAAATAAGAACTATACGTATAACTATAACTAGACAATTCACCGAATTTTCCCAAAGAATAAAAGAAGTTTTCTCGTTTTGAATCTTACCCTTGATGTATACATCATGCAGTGAACATATATATATATATATATATACAATTAATTACAGATTTACTTCATTAAGTGCCTCTCCAGTTTCAAGTCAAGTCTTGTATGAAGTATGAACTATTAACTCTGAAGTATAAAAGCGAGAAATATCTTTCTGATGTGACCACTGTCGCTGACCAAATAGTTACACATGACTAGAGCTGTCAAACGTCGGAAACGGCATCGGAAATAATGTCTGCCGTTTTCATTCCGTTTCGGCAACGAAACTCAAAGCTTATAACGTTTCTGTTTTGTTTCGTTAAATGAAATGATTTTTCTATTCCATTTCGGTTCCGTTATCAATATTTCATTGATTTCAATCCATTTTCTATTGATTTTAGCCAGTTTTCAGTAAAACAAAACAGTAACATGTATCACTCCATGTTCCGTTCCCGCTCCATTTTCAGAAACAAAACACATATTTCTTTCCATTAGTTGTTCCTTTTGGACGGAACGGAACGAAAACAGTACAAACGGATTTTGTTTGACAGCTCTACACATGACCGTTCCAGTCAATTTTCATTCTATTCTATTCGAAGTAAGGTGGTATTATAACTAGAAAGCCATGCATGAACAACCAAAAATTCTAGGAAAACAAAAAACACTCATTGACGCACATGCACAAACGTATGCATTGACAAAGTTTTAACTTAGAGAATGCGCTCAATTACGCCTTCACCTTCTAAGAATTTTCTAAAGAATTTCATACAGCCTATGTAGAGGCTTCATATATGTGTGCATGCCCTCTACTATATATAATAAGCGTAACCCTCCAATGAAAACCCCCCTTCTCCACAAATCAATATTAAAAAGACTTGCTCTCTTAGTAGAGTATACTCTCTTGTTCCAATCATATTCTCTAATTAATTTAAACTTCTTAATTATTTGATTAACAAACAAAATGGAGGACGACAGGCTACGTGGCGATCAACGAGAGGATCAAAAGAGGCTGAGAGACCGTCCGATGTGGTTCGTGCCATTTCCTGTCAAATTAGCTAGTACACAGTTATATATATGTATCATTTTTAACCTAGAAAGAGTGATTAAATAATTAATTAAATAGTTTGTTCCGACAGTGCATGTGTATTTTATGTAGGGATCTAAGACAGACATTGGAATTTGATCCCCTACCAAGCGGTGTTGCCATGGTGTTGGAGGATTTGCTTCGCCAAATGGTAAGAAAAAAGAATCCAAAGGATCTTTTGTTAACATGCAAATAGAAGATAGGTTGCCATGTTGTTCATGCATTTATTTTTTTTAAAGTAGGGGTGGCAAAAAGCCACTCCTACTGTTTTCATTAATTAAAGGAGAAAAGATTATAGAATGTAAAAGGTTACATTAAAAATAAATAAACCAAGCCAATGAAAATACCCAAGAAAAAGATCAATGAGAATTCAGCCAAAAAGTAAATAAAAAAAAGAAAAATCAAATAAAATTAATATCATATTTGCGAAATCCGTAACCCAGTGCACATGCACTCATTGCATCTCTAGATAACAAAAATAGCAATCAATATATATAACTCTTCTTAAGTGCAGAGAAGAAGTTGTAATTAGGAAAGCATGTAAAGGTATTTGACTACATTGCAGCATATGAAAAATACAGATATAGGCTTGTAGCAGTAAGTGTTCATCAAAGCCATCCTGACAGCATGAGATGGAGAAAAGCAGCTATTGAATAAATGATCATAACTGTTTAACATCAAACTTGCAAAGATAGCAGACAACTTTTTTTTTTATATAATTCTTGATCTTTTTTTTTAAAGCATAATTCTTAAAAATATAAACTTCCATGATTCCATCAGTAAAGATATATATTAGTTCAGTTGAGAGATATAGGGAGTGCTCTACAGTGAAAGGACTTTGATTTGTTGATATATATATTTCATGGTGTAGGTAAGAGAAGAGGTGGAACGTTCTATTGGCCTCATACCACGGAACCTCGAAAGGTAAACTGCGATTTAAATATTTATTTTTGTAAAATATTTCTAAGAGTATGAAGCTTTATATATTAGAGACCCTCATCTTTGTTTTTGTACTATATATATTGTCCTATCTCAGACAATCACAAATGCAAATTCCGTCGTCTCCAGAGACACCTCTGTACCAGCTAATCTTCAAAAATCAACCAAAAACACCAATATTCGCAGGTGCCAGAATTCAGGATCATGAAGGAAGTCCGCTCGAAATCCAGCTAGTAGTGGGACCCACCAGATCCCCTTGTTCGTCTCCATCGCCAATCAAAATTGAACTAGTAGTTCTTGATGGAGATTTCCCTTCGCATGATGATTGGACAAGTGAGGAGTTTGAGAAAGCTATAGTAAAAGAACGTACAGGTCGAAGGCCGTTGCTTTCCGGTGATGTCTGTAACATTACCATGAGAGATGGATCCACAACTATTGGAGATCTCCAGTTCACTGATAACTCTAGCTGGATCAGAAATCGGCATTTCAGGATTGGTGTCAGAGTTATGCCAGGCATAAATGACCGAACCTTTATTAAGGAAAGCATGACTGAGAAATTTACAGTGAAAGATCATCGAGGTGAATGTGAGTTTTTTAATTTTTTTCACTCTTTATAAATATCATGAAGATACAATTCTCTTTCGCTTTCCACATTTAAAAAAATAAAGAATCAAGTTTCAGGTGATTAGTGCTAGCTAGATAGCGCAGATATTATTGTGCAAAACTTAATTGCTAGATTGGAAAATGTGAACCAAATACAACAATAATACATCATTTCCCTGACGATAGCTCACCAATTCACCATCGTCAATAGTAATATATATAATGGTATATCAAAGAATATACAACATGTGATGTCATCCAAGAACGAACCTTTTGAGCAAAATATTATATATATAAATAAATAAAAGCCACTTGAAGTTCTTCAATGTAAATGAAGTTCGATCCATTACTCATTACATGAGATGCAATGTGACCGTTGCATTAATTAACAAATTGTCAAGTTCAATTAGTTTAAAAATTGAATAACATTATATGCTCCCATCAGGCCGCCGTTAAATTTTGAAAAGAAACCAAGAAAGATTAATTAAAAACTAACAAGCATGAAGCCCCACGCTACTGACCTGCTCTGTCCCAAACTTTGACCCAAGTCAAGTTCTGTGTAATATTTTTCTGAGCAACGATCACCTAACACTTGAAGTCTTGAACTGTACATATGTACAGTGTGCAGGAAACATTACCCTCCAGTTCTAACAGATGAGGTATGGAGACTGGAGAAGATTGGAAAAAATGGATCTTCCCACAAGAAGCTCTCTGAAAGCAACATACACAACATACAAGATTTCTTGAAGCTTCACAGCGTTGACCCTGGTCAACTACGCCACGTAAGATCTCAACTATGAAGCTACTGGTACCATACTATATTATCTAAAAAAAAAAACTAAGTCTTACTAGCTTATAAGTATCTAATTACTTTATTCTTCTTCTCTATTCAGATACTAAATGGGGTGAAAGACAGAAATTGGGAAAGAGTCATAAATCATGCATCAAAATGCGATCTGGGGGACAAAATCTACTGTTACTCTGGCCAAAATGCTGTGAAGATTTTCTTGAATTAAATTTGCCAAGTAGTACAGATCACAATAGATGGCTTTCCCCACGCAATTGAGGAGCTGCCAAAGAACTATAGGGTCAGTAAAGAAATTTCCTCTATAAATTTCCGTAGTATTAACATCATACTTAATTAGAATGAAGTTTACTCTTTGTGGGTTTAGGACTATGTACGGCAGCTGGTACGAGAGGCTTACCAGCAATGGAATAACTTGAGGGAAGCTGATGACGTTGATGCAAATGTTGCCTTAATCCAAAGTAAATAGCATGTTATCATTTGATAATTCATCGTCTCTACTCAATTATGTTTCCTTTGTAAATTATTCTTTTTTTTTTCTTTTTGAAGGCCAAAATTTGGTACAAACTGAAGCGGGGCAAGTTCAATGGTATCAGAACAGTAGCCAAGATAGTGGCATAATAGAATTTAAAGGAGAAGCAGATGAAGGCAGTTCTTCTAACAGTTTCCAGTTTGATGGAGTTTCTTCAATGGAGTGGAGCCATGAGTTCAACCAAATGCCTTGAAGTCAAGCTAGCTGGACAAAATTAGTGACATAACTCCTAGTCCTAGTGTAAATATTTGTAACCTGAAGGTAAATATGAAAAAAGCAAAAAAAAATAAATAAATAAAAGGAAACAAAGGATTGCATATATATAAGTACTTTCTGAAGGAGAATCAGTTGCCCTGCTTGTTTGCATAAGATATGGTAGAATGTGCAAGCAAACTGAGGCGTACAGACACCTGACTTGGTGCCTTCTAGCAGTAAGATGTGTTGTATAGTCGTCCGTCTGGTGCGCAATATTTAAGTTTTTATGTAGATATATATACTTATAACACAAGTGTCTCACATTATTGTTTTTGTAAATTGACAGATGTAGAAAAAATTTTCTGTGCAGAAGTTTTATTTGTTTATGTATATTATTATTTTAGGATTGTGATCCTTTAAGAATGGAACTAATGCAATAGTTCTTACCAATTAAAAAACTAATTCTCAATTTTGAAATTTGAAATGTGGAACATATATAGTTTACACTTCACATATATCATTCGTTCATTACCTTTGATGGATGATACCAAATAACATTTAAATTTAAATGAAAATTTGATAGACTAATCTGTAAAGTTAGTAATATGTTTATATACTTTCTTCTCTTTTGAAAATATGTTTCCCTAATTTAAAAATATTATCACAATTATATATTAAGTTATTAACAATTGTAAATGAATCCTCATCTTTGTTTTAGTGCGTACAAAATCTTTAAGCAGAGCTTAAGAGCCTATAGTTTCTGGTTTTGTAAATGCCAATTTCTTTTTCTGAGGCAAAAAAATTCTGATTTTGGGTGAGATTAGATTTAGGCCCAGCATGTTATAGTGACCCAATCGTTCTCTGGCTTTGTAAGTGCCAACTATTTTTGGTCAAAACTCATCACCATAACTAATTTTCAAATATATATATTAGATGGTATTCACCTCCGAGACAACTGCTTACTGAGTGCTAAAAGCGGCAGCTATAATTAGCATCTTTTTGCATTTTTTTATATTTAATACTAAACGAGCCGCTTTTGTAAAATTTAGGGATAAAGTAGATTTGGCAATCAATTTAGTATTATGTTTTTTTGTATATCTGTCCTGTCCAGAAGTGACGGACAAAAAAAACTGAATCTCTAAGAAATTACAGTTAACTTCACGAAAAGGAACCAAACCAAGAAAGAGAAACAAAGAATGCACAAACAATTTACACAACCAATAACATGGATTAAGCCAGTACACATCGGCACTATAGTAAACGAGTTCAAGTTATAGAAAAAAAAAAAAAAAAGGTAAAAGCCCTCTGCAAAAGAAACCGAGAAGCTCTCTCCCTAGTTATTAGACCCCTCACTAAACACTACCATGCAGACAAAAGAAATAGTCGTCACAAATGAAAAATCTTCTTTGTACGGGCCCAAATGACAGAACCAACTAGGATTTCTTGGGATGCTCGTCCTCTTCAGGGTCGCGAAGGGTGCCGAACATCCAGTCCATCCAGACGGTGTAATGGCCATAGTTATGCCGGTAGGTGGTGTGGTGGATGGTGTGGTAACCAGCCCCCATGACAGGCCACACCTTCCCGTGGATGCAATCGTGGATGTTGGCTGTCCATACGGCCTCACAAAAAAGTGCAGCCACATGTGTGGTGAAGTGGCACGGGACGATGAACAGTGCAAGCACGTGTGGCACAGCTTGCAAGATGCCATCCAAGGGATGAAATGCAAGTCCTACAAAAAGTCATATATTTTGCTGAGAAATTAGGCTAGCCTAAACACTAATGTTACATTCCTGTAGGAGACTTCAAACAAGTAATTCCAATTACCTGGAAATTGCAAAAAACAAATAAAAATTCCCTCTTCATTTGAATATGAAAAAAATAAACTCCTCGGATCTTCATTTACTTGAGAGTAAATAACAGGAATATGCAAATAACACTTGAGTTTATTGAAGTCATACTTGCAATCTTATGTATTTCCTCATAAAAAATGCAAATTATGTCAAAGAAGGTTACTATCGTCCTTCTATCAACTTGTACCATTGGCGTTTAAAAACAAAATACACTCCCGAAGTAATATTTCAAAAAAAAACATTTTTTGTAAAATGAAATACCCTAAGTTCAAAAAGGGAACAAAACATACTAACCAGCAAAAGGAGACAGAGTGTTCTGCTTATTGTAGATGTGGTGAGTGGCATGGAGCCACTTGTACAGCGGCTTAATATCATGCAACTCTCGGTGCATCCAATATATGCCGAACTCAACGAGAACCAGGTACACTGCCAGGTAGACAAAGTACATGGGCCAGCCAACTTCACCTATGGTTGCAAAACTCCGGGTCCACCCAGACTCAATCATATACTCAGAGATGGAGGGCAAAGCACTGTACCATGGCATAGCCTTCATTGCCACCATTATTTGCAAATACATGGCATGGTTTGTTGGTATTGCATCTGAAACAGATAATATAGTAATTAATAACTGGAACAGTGACAAAATTATTGGAATACTGAAGAGTATATTATATCACAAGAAGTCAAGTATACAAGTAGCCAAGTAGGAGTAGATCACATCACATCACAGCCCAGCCCAACAAAAGAGACAGATCAGTTTATTTCTTTTCTTTTTCAAAAGTGACAGGTCAATTGATAACTAACTACAGTTGCTTTGCCAAATCAATACAACATAAGATTTCTGGATGGAATAAGAAAAATAAAGTATTGTTGAAATAGTATAAGTTCCCAAATGATCATAATTAATGCTCTGTAAATGGTAGCAATACTGGGCAAATGATTGTGCATTTGAATTTGACAGGTCAATCAGTGCTGGTAATTCCTTTTGTAATTTCTCATTCTGGAATCCAAATTATGTTTTCGGCTGCCTATAAATGACCAAGACAATAATATAAGGCGGCAGGATGTTGCAGAAGTAGATCTAGCCTCCGATTAGAAAACAAATGGATGCAATTTGGAAATTTGCGTTAATATTGAGTCAGCAAACGTAACATCCATTAGTTTGCAGATCTGATTTAGTAATTTATAAATATATAAGCAATGTGCATTTTTCTCTTTCAGAAGATTAATTCGGATCCAGACAGGATGTGTGGTTACAACCAAAAGAACATCAACTAGTCTGGCATTTCACCAAAATATGTGGGAACAATGATTCAATCCTTGCAACAAGGCATGCAAATGGCGGAGTTTAGAAACAGAGTGTGAGAGAGGAGAGGAGAGGAGAGGTACCTTTGGGGACATAGACATTGCGCTTCCAGTAGTAGATGACGAGGCACCAGAGGAAGCCGGAGAGTAAGTAGACGAGGGTTCCGCCGAGGTAGTTGCGGAGCCAAGACTGGAAGAAGTGAGGCAAGCGCCGCCACGCCTCGCCTGGGACGATGCTCCCCAGCACGATCTCGTTGTACCAGGTCGTCTCCGCCACGAACAGCTTCAAGTACTCCGTCGCCTCGGCCATGCGCGTCGGAGCGAGAGATGGGAGAGAGAGAGAGAGAGAGAGAGAGAGAAGAGAAGGAGCGGGTGGAGAACAGATGAGATGGAGTAGAGATGATTTGGAGCGGTTCCAGACTCCAGAGAGAGAGAGAGAGAGACAGAGAGAGGTTTTGTTTTGTTTTTTGTTTCTGTGGTGGCGACGACGTGGTCTGGCGCTCTCGACTTGTTCTCCTCTCCAACTCCACCCATTTCTGATAGTCTACGCCGTTCAATCAGAAACGTCCAATCTGATATGAATGGTTCAGATCCCCGTGAATGATGTCATATATTGGAGAGGATCACCCAGTCGTTTAGCGCCCCCGCAGGGGCAGGTGTGTGAAAGTCGCTTTCCGTGTGGACATGCGAGTACAGTGCACTGCTGTTGTTCTTCTTACAATCCGTTTGCGTAGCACCGGCGCCAACAGTGCTACACAAGTACATGCACAGTGAAGTTTCAAAGAATCAAAACTACTCACGAGACAAAAAGATTTTTTTTTCAGTTTCAAATTAACAAAAATTTACCTATTTTTTATTCGGGGCTAAGAAGGATGATTCCCAAATTCTATCATTTCATTATCCTCACAGCAATTAGATTAATTATATTTCGAAAAAGAAAAAAAGAGGTGAGGATGAGGAGATGATAACGCTTTTTTCTTTTTTTGAATAAGGGGATGAGGAAAGGCGGGATGAGCGAAATAGAGGTGAGAGATGAGCGTTTCACGGAGAAAAGGGAGGCAGCGACACAGAGGGGAGGGAGGCAGCTACATAAAGAGGAGGGATATACAATTGTAATAGTTCTAGTTAACATATTTAACAGTTCTAGTAATATACATAACAGTTCTACTTAATATATATATATAGATTCTACTTATATACATAACAGTTGTACTTAATATATATAAAAGTTATACTTATACATATAACAGTTCTACTTAATATATATAAAGGTTCTACTTATATATATAAAGGTTCTAGTTTACTAGAACATTTATATCTAACAGTTCTAATTAATATATATAACTATTCTATTTATAAAAATTACGATATTAACTGGTTCGCTCCCTCCCTCCGATTCACTCCCTCCTCCTCTGATTCGCTCCCTTCGTCCGATTCACTCATCCTCTCTGGACTTTCTCATCCCATCATCCTCTACTGGATTTTCAGAAATTGAATTAGCGCAGTTTCTAAAAATAAAAAAAATTAAACGCGTCTTTAAAAAGATGACGAGGATGATACAAAAAAGGGGATGGTCTTAAGCAATTCTGATTTTTTGTTGAGTTTGATGGGGGTGGAGAAAAAGTTGGAGATTTCAAAAATTTAGAAAATGTGCTGCCCGCCTGCCCCTAATCTACAATTCCGTCTCCGTTCTCCTTTGGAATTATGCTTTCAGGTCCCTTATTATTTTCAAACAGCATCGCCTCTTTTTTCCCCTGATACCAAATGGTTCAACCTTAAATATAAAAGTAAGATATCGAATTAATTTGATCAATAACGTCTTCAATCCAACTGATTTACTATTTTAAACAATCCAGTTCCTTAATAATAGCAAATAAGTACTACCAACAAAAGCATAAATTTCATTAAAAGTTTTATTCAAGCTTTGATTTTTTTAAGATAATGATGAGGGCTAACTCTCTCAGCTTCTAAATTCCACGATCAAAAGACACCCTCCAACTAATTTCGAACTCGCCTCATCACATTGTGTGTTCCGATGAATTGATTTTATTAAATTTCAGCGTGTGATGTTGGATATAGTGGACAGAGATAAATAAAAGAATCTTTAACAAAAGTCGAAAGATTCTTCGGACGCACACACTCATCGCGTGGCCATTAAAACCGTCTGGGCACACAATACACTTGCGATCCAACGGTTCAGATTATTTTTAATTGAACAGCTGCGCCGTTGTGGCTTGTGAGTTGGTGGATTGGACCTTCATCTGATACCGCATGCGAACACAAAACAGACATAGAAGGCCTACTAGATACTAACAAGCAAGCACCGTAGCCATTGTTGTGATTAGTGCATACAACATTTTTGTTTTTGTTTTGTGAGCCGTGCAAACATACATATATGATATATATGATATATCCCAGACCAGCGTGAGATACTTTCTTCCTGCTGTGATCCCAAAGCTGGCAGATATTGTGCCGTGACCGTGAAGACATAATGTCTTTTTCCTATAAAAATATATTAAATAATAATACACTGTATCTATCTAGCTATCTCTTTTTTTTCTCCTTGGATTCTTTAATGTGGCGGGTTATTGTCATCGCTGACCAGGTGGTTTGCTACTCTTTCTTTAATGGTTGAACGCTCACAGAAAATCTTCATTTATGCTCCGTTTGGATTGGTTAGGAATAAGAGGAATAATCTATTTCTAGACGGAAAGTATTGGGAAGTGTATAACTTTGTGAAGAGTTTGGATTGTTTATAATAAATTTACGTCTAAGAAGAATCTATTCATCCTATTCCCATACGATCTAAACAGGACCTTAAATATCACTAATATGTTCATTGGATTTGTCTACTAATATTAATCTCCTCCACAATACTCTCCCAATCATATCAAAATAATAGCTAAATCGAGCTGTTTAGCTCTTTTAATATGGTGTTCAAATTAATAGCTAAAACAAATCATCTTTTGAGAATATAGTGTATATATCACTACTAGAATCCGACTTATCTGCTACCCAAATTCGCGTCCCTATTCCGACACGATAAGCCCATCGCGTCCACTTAGCGACGCAACCATAGAGACTCCGATACCCTAGCCGCAAATACTCAACATCTGGGTCGCATGGACGCGAATTAGATTACCGCGTCCTTAATTATGATTTGTGTTGCGTCAACCATAGGGACCCCGATACCCTCCTTGGACAGCTCATTCGATTCTTACTGCGTCCCTATTTGGAAACAACGCTGTCGATACGGCGACACCTTCCCTTAGCGATCCAGATAAAACAATGTGAGGAAATACGGGACCCACCTTGTCAGAAAACGGGACCCACCTTGTCAGAACAAGGGACCCACATTGTCAGAATACGGGACCCACTTTGTCAGATCGTGGCGGGACCCACGTTGTCAGAACAAGGGTCCTACATTGTCAGAATAAGGGACCCACGTTGTCAGAACGTGGCAGGTCCTGCGTTGTCAGAATTCGGGACCCACGTTGTCAGAACGTGGTGGGACCCACGTTGTCAGCTTTTAGCCGGACCCGCTTTCAGATTTGAAGTCAGTATAGCGACGCATTTGTTTCTATCTATTTCAAATACATTTATACGGCCATTCATTTCTGCCCGGTACCAATTTGGTACCACCACTATTGAACGGTCATTCATCTCTGCCCGGTACCAATTTGGTACCACCACTATTGTATTCTATAGTAGCCCAGTACTATACCAAAACTAGAACAGAAAGTAAAATGACATTCACACAAACATGAGACACAAATTGTAAATTTCAATGAACATTAAAGAGCATTCTTACCAGAATTCAAATTAAAATGACATTCAAGCAAAAATTCAAAGTAAAATAGCATATGTTATGTCAATCTGTCTAAACAAAAAACTTTAGAACCTACAAACACAAGTTTAGCTAAAGTTTTCATAACCATTGACATATCCATGGTCGCCTTGCTCCTGCGATCCAAGTAAGGCAGTGAATCCTCCCATAGTATTTGAAGTGTTTGCCGATGGTACACCTAGGTACTCTCCATTTATTGGCTCTTTCGAAGTGTTGCTGCAGACAAGTGGAGGTGCAAAATTCCTATGTTGCTGAAATATCAAGATTGAGAATGAATTAGCAATCACTTACAAAACCTACCCTATATTGACAATTGCTATATACTGCATTTACTGACAATGTAGGACTTAAAACACAGGTCGTTGCTTACAATAAAAAATGAAGTAACAGTTTAATTGCCTTGATTTATTCACTCCCTTTTCATTTATTTATCCAAAAAACTCTTTGTTTATTTCTTATTATTTTTCAAAATAATTTAATTATCAAATTTGATCTCAAGAAATATCAGAATCTAACCAGCTGAGATATGAAATCATTTTGATACTTGGCTTCAGATTCTATCTCAAGAGCAACATGCAATTGACACAGAAGTGTCGGCAAAAATAAAGAAGAAAGCCTTACACAAAGTTTAAGGAGTACAAAACGAAACTAACCCCTTTTGAGTTTAGGGAGCTGGCCTCTCAGGTCATAAATCTACTCATCTAGATCAGCATGCATCGCATCGATTTGCACCTGGACCTCGTCAGAATTCGGCTCCAATCTGACCATAAGCGCATCCCTATTATCCAAACAAAAGTTTTGGAAAAATTAGATGCAGAGAGAATAAAGATCACAATTTCAACAACAAATTGGATTCTACGAGATCCAACCTGAATCGTATGCCTTCTGCGAGAAGGTGATAGAGAGCACGACAGTTCGGTGCGTGAAGCAGAAAATCAGAAGTTGTTCCTTTTCTTAGGCTAATATAAAAGATTCAGCAATTTTTTCGCTTCCCATCTACCCAAGCAGTATAGCCTAGAACTAAATACCCAAAATCCTCACAGAATCAATTTCAAGTTTATCAAGGATAAACTTCTAGATCGAAATTTCACTTATTTGTATTATCATTTTACCAAATCAGAAACTCCAACATAGGGTATAAGATCAACATACCAATAGCAAGCCAAAAGGCCCTTTTTTTCTGTCAACGAAAACAAATTCTAGAAATTTTACATCAATAATCTAAACTTATACACATAAAACTTGAATTATAGGATCCTAAACAGTTAAAACAACAAATTAAGCACCAATTCCAAGCTTGGGAGGTACAAAACTAAAGACATAACAAAGGTCCAAGCAAGAGACTAACCAAAGTTTGAGCCGAAGGAGTGAAAAACTTTTAATTTATACTCTCTGATCTCAGTTAAAAACTTCCAATTTATTCTCTCTGATCTCCTCCTATTATCCATTATAACACTTTCTGATTTTACTTGTAAATCAACTAAAAATAAAAATATCGATCGCCCCTATATGATTTAAAGGTCGTCTTATTAGAGATAACTTACCGGGGAGGTATCATCCTTATCCACTATAAACAAATCCAACAAAGTGGAATCCGTCGAAGTCGGCAAATCAGGGGCCGGATCAGTCGACATATCGGGGATTGGAACGATAGAGGTGCAACGCGAAGTCGTGGCCGTGGAGATGAAGGTGGAGTTGGTTCTCCGGACGTAGATTCATGGCTCTGCTTCCACCGTCGTTGTCGAAGCCAGAGCAGGGAGAGGAGAGGTCTGGATCGACATTGGTGCGCTCGTGCGCCGTCGGGAGTTCGAAACCGAAGGTGGTCTCTCTAAAACAAAGAGTAAACCCTAGGCACAAATGAAAAGGAGGCGGCAATAAAAGCCTGACAGCCGAAAATATTTCTAAATTTTACTATTTTTTTTTAATAAGGAGGCGCGTATACTAAATATTTTAGAGAACAAAAAAAATTAATTTTATAAGTTGGACTTGGAATAGTGGAGGATTGGTTTTTCTGTGTAATTTTATAAAATTGCAGTTATATGATAAGACTTTCTACAATATATTTGGGGCAATTATGTGCGCCAAAATATTCTAAAGTGTGTTAATTATTAGAATTCCTACCTAAGAAACGATAACTATATTTCTGCATATTATTTTATTAAATAATTAATATAAGTAATACTTTGAGTGCATTAACACATTCACATTTGATATATTAATAAATAAATTTATCAAATCGACCAAATATGTCTTATAGATATGGGCAATGTAATTAATTTAATCTATTGAACTGTATTAATAAAATTTTGGTAATCATTTATACTATCTTTTAATTAATAAAATGTGGTCCCATCTCACATTTGATATATAATATATTACTTGGTAATGAATCACATTTTTTCTTCCTTCGCAATGAATCTTATTAAGTTAAAACTTATAAAAAAATAGAAATAAAGTTTTTTAAAAGCTTTATTAGACACTAGCAGCAGCGCCCACCCAATGTGTGGGCGGACTTTAATATGTGATATGTGAAAATGAAAATATTATTTGGCATCAATAACTTGTCCATTTTCAATATGAAAGTTCTACGTTGTTTTGATCATCTTTGAAATTAGTTTGTTATTTTGGTTTAAAAAAAACGATGGTTTGTTATTTTGGTATCTAAAAAAGAAAATGAACAGACCAGCTTATTTTGGTTACAATAATAAATAGACCTGTTGAAATTAATTTTTTTAATAAAAAAAATGAACAGACCAGATAAAGTTGCATTGTTTTTTGGTTGAAAAAAATAAATATATTGGCTGAAATTAATTTTTATTTTAATTAAAAAAAAAGAACAGACCAGCTGATGTTAATTTGTGATTTTTTTTTATAAAAAAAGAAACGAATAGACCGGCTAAAAACAGTTTGTTATTTTAGCTTCATCCCTGTAACAGCTTTCTTTGATTATTTATTGTTTTACTGGTATTCAATTTATTAGAAAAGAAAATAGTTTGTTTTTTTATTAGAAAAAAGAAAATGAACAAACTTTATTTCTTTGTTGCACCAATGTATCATATTTATGCTCTCCCTTATCAGTTTTAAGTCATTGCCATAACAACTAACTGTTAGCTACAAGCTGAAATAAAGGTAATAAAATGGACAAGAAAAATGAGCAAACCTTGCACTATATAAAAAATAATATTAATCTAACAACCCGTTTATATGTATTTTTAATCTAAAATCATATAATTGTGTTTTATTCAACTTATTTATTAATCTATAATTGTTTTATTATTGCACCATAGTTAATTTTATTTAAAATCAGGGTTTATAATTTTACAATTTTTTATTAGGTTGTGAAATGCATTAAAAATATATATGTTTTAAGGTTCTGAAATTATTTTGTTGCAGATGATTTTATTTAATTGCGATACTTTGACTTTAGACATAGCGTTTAAAGATAATAATAGCACATTTTTTTTATATTTTCTATTATTCTTATTCAAGTTAATGAAGCTTGTTATTTCTTTTGCTAGTCACGGCAGCAACAACTTCCGTTTATTTTGTATCAAATATATATATTGACATTTATCCAACAATCTTTACTTTCAAATATTATGACCTTTTCTGTCCTCTTTGGATTGATGTATTTTTAATTAATAATACGAACAGGAAATTAAATTCTGAATTGACCCATGACCTTTTTCAACTCGCAAGCTCCATCTGACCCTTTATTTTTCAACTTTGTTATATTCAAATTTCCACTGCACTCGTTTCCATTCTCTCTCTCTCCTATTAAATGGTAATGATAATCGATTTCTCCATATCTTACCTTTCTCGAGCCGAATTTAATATGAGTAAGCTGGAATATATATCATTATTGATTTCCTCCCTAATGGGCTTCATATTTTTCATTTCCAATTAATGACTTTTCTCTCTTAATTAGATTCCATGTTGAGATGTTGACCGAATAAATTATGCCACATGAGTTGCAGCCAAATCATTTTTGTTACTCCTGGGTCTCTTCCATTTTTGTTATACAAAGAGTTGCCTTTCCGTTTTAGTTATTAATGTAGTGTCTCTCTCTCTAACTGTGCATTATAAGTGATATCAGCTCGGAAAATAAAGAATGAACGTATATATCTATTTTTTAATAAAAAACAACATAGTGTTGCTAGCTTTCATTAACAAAATCTGAATACTAAAGTCAAAACTTTATCGCTAAAAAATGACAGTTACTGGCTTAAAATAGAAATGCTGCTGCATTTTTCTGAAAAATTCACCAAAAGGTTAGCCAGATAATGAAAACTCTGTTGCATTTTCCTGAAATCTTCACCAAGAGCTGCCCTAAATTCTCCTCGGACAACCGTCATGCGTTCTAGGTTGGCAAGCATGGTGTAGGATGGTACAAACAGCTGTACCCAAAAAGCAAGCCCCTTCTTCTGCCCTTGGAAACTGTGATTTATGAGACACTGCATTTGGAATTTTGTGATTGAATTAAGGAATTTTGTTTGCTTTATATACTTTTGGATATTTATTTTTTTATTGCTTGAATGGAGACTGATATGCCTTAACATCTTAGAAGTACAAAGTTTAGAAATATTCATTTATTGATGTGAAAAATCTAATTTAGCTACACTAAACCAATTATCTCAGTATTGATCTACAAGTTTGTTGCTTTAATGTGTAAATTTTACAAAAAAAAAACATCAATTTAGAAACTTATCTCTTTCAGCTCTTTTTTGACATTCTCCGGACCACACATGTCTTACAAACTAACATTTGGTAGTTCAAAAACCTACACAACATAACCCAGAATTTAGATAATTCTAAATTTATAATCATCAACCCTGTACAACTCAACACCATCAACAAAAACCAGCTGCATTTTGGAGCATTATAGTATTTTATTGACCAATGTTACATGACTGGTTTTTATAAAAGTTTATTTATTCAAAAACAATTTTTTTTAAAAGTTCGAAACACTGTGAACAAACTTATCGAAGCCATTTGGAAGGTAGTGTTGGATCCCCTGATGAGAGAGCAATTTCGCAATTTAATCAAAACATACAGAAAATTTGAACTGTTTACCTCATCATATTTATTTATCTCATGGCTGTACACCTTAAGCACAGGGACATATAAATTAATTTTCGTCTCCAAGCCTGTCAAAATTGGCCAAAAAAGCTAAATCAAGGCTTAATATAAAAAAAGAAAATTAAATAGGAGCTCAATATGTACTGGTGCCACTACTCCAACACCAACAAAACACAAGTGACAAGAAAAGAAATACAATAAATTCGAGACAAATATAATGTTACTGACAACATCAACTATGTCCAGTGATATTGATTCATACCAATGTGGTCTCAAACTCTCAATACATGCTAAATGGATTCTGGTGCGGCAATAATTTGCAACCTACATATTAAAAAAAAAAAGAATTAGACAACCTTTTGGCTTCTTACTTTGATTTCATGTTTAGGCGACGCCGAGCAGTGCTCATAGCGTAAATCATGTTTCGGGCAGCACTGAGAGGAGCAAGGTCGTAATGAGAAGGTGGTATGGCGCGTTGGATCGAGGCAGCTTGAAAGGAATTTGAAATGGGAGACGTGCGGTGCGGCAGCGAAGCGATCTAGGTTTTCATGGAAAAAGAAATAAAAAATTGTGATAGAGACGATCTGGGTGAAAGATTATCAATGGAAATGCGATAGAAATTATGGAAAGATTTGCTATGAAATGTTTCATATCCAACCTAAATCGTGCCGCTAAATTTGGGGAAAAAAATAAAGGAAAGAAAAGAGCTCGATATATTTAATGAAACATAACAAAAAATAAAGTGCCAGAGGCGAGAATCGAACACCGACTTCGCTTAGCGATTTCAGCGTCCTGACTTATTTGTGTGTAGAGTCGATTCCTTTATAGAAATAGCGATCTAAACTGTACATCATATTGATCAATGGTTTATAATGATGCTAACAAAATTGTTTGGACCCCTTTATGTGAAAAATGCTGACCTTGCTAAGGGTGCTTTATAAGTAGTAGAGATTATATGCCATTGTCGAACATATATTTTAAAAAAAAAAATTATTGAACCTGCTAACACGGAATCCTAACTACGCCCATGTCTGCAATATTTTTTGGGGCAAAGTTGTGCCCCAAAAAGTCTCTCAATTTTATTGACCGAACTTTCTACCTAGATATAAGCAAATATATATTTAAGAAACAATATGTACATTATTTCATTGATCTAATAATTAATACCTTTGATCACGTATGTGTCTCATATAAATAAATGAAAAATAATAATTCCCACATAATGCTTGCATTGATATTTTTCCATAATTTAGATATTTTTCCCAAAAAATTCTATACTTTACTGCCTCCCCTCAAAACAATTTCGTTGAAAATTTTTTTGTTTAGGCACAATTCTGAAATGCATCTCCCTCCAAAAAAAAAAATTTCGCTGGGTGGAAAATTTTACATCTCCCTCCAAAAAAATATTTCGCTGGTTGGAAAATTTCGCATCTCCCTCCAAAAAAATTCAGTTATACGACAAAAGTATATTTCCCTATATATTAGCCTAATAATTTCTAATCACTCGATATTATATCAGTTGCTACTTGCTACATATAATTATATAATCATATAATGACCAATTTATCTAAATTGAAAGTATATAACAGCTTATGTATGATTTTCATGTTCCTTACTTTGCATGAGTGTAGTGGATTAGACCAACCATATTTATATGACCATATGAATTATCTTTCAACAATAAAGCATTGTTTTCATTTTTTTAATCCAAACTAACAATTTTCATTCTTTGAGTGATTTCTCACTCGCATAAACATCTTCTCGTTGGAATTAAGCAAGAGAAGTTTAGTCCAATAAACGCCACGTGCAAATTTAACTTTAAAATTAATTCAGTCATTGCAAATTGAACACATACAAACAAATAAGTTTTCAAAATTTTCGAATAAGTTTTTCATTTCCGCCTAAAAAACTTTTGCTAGATTTTTCATTTAGGCGCAATTCTAAAATTTATCTCCATCCAGAAAAATTGTCGTTGGTTCTAAACTTTACATATTAGCGAAATTCTTTAATAATAAAAATTTTAAGGTATTCTTTAGGCTATAATTTTTATATTTAGAATTTCTAAATTTTATTGTATTTTTTAAAATTAATTTCTCTTTAATATTTAGAGACCCATAGTGTTTTATTATAATTTTTTGTTGATATTTTTAATATGGACTATTAGAGACTCATAATTTCACTCGATTTGTTTATAAAAAATCAAAATTTTTATAAACAATCCAATATATATTGAAATCTCATAAGAAATCATTTTTTTGAAAAAATTTTACTTTTTTTTTACAAATTGAATTTTTTTTTTCAAAAAATATAACATTTGGTTTGTAATAAGCTTTCAATATGTAGATTGGACTGGTTTAATTAGATTTGACAATTTGTAAAACGATTGATGGATAATGATCGCAATGTACAAAAGTTAGATTCAAGTTATAAACTTTTGCTTCTCATCTTGATTTTAAAAAACTAGAACAAAAATAGACTGTCAACTCGAAAATCATATAATCACAGACTAATTAATATTTGGCCAATTGTACTCGCTGAATAAGACAATTTCTATTTATCCTATCTTCAAAACAAATTGTAATTTATCCCAAATTGATTTTTCTCCCATACAAACTAATAATTGCTCGATTAAACAAACAACCAACAATTAAATTTATTTATAAATTATAAGTAAATTCTTTTACACAAGAATAATAATTTTTCTTCCATATTAGTAGGTCACTTAGAAAAATTATAATTCTATAATAGAAGTATAAAATTCATACAATACGTCAAAATAATAGTTTTTTTAATCTGAAAAATAACTTAAAATTTTGAAAAAAAAATATAAAATTTAGTTCGAAAGATCATAATGGACAGTTTGATTTGATTGAATCCATTATCCAATAATCATTAATGATTTAACTATTTAAACTCTTAATATTTATTAAATAGTTGTAATATTTTTTGCACGAATGAAAAATATTTTCATGATAATAATGTTTTTTTACCATTATAATTATTATTCTCTATGATAATTAATAATAATAATAATAGTAAATGCTAATTTAATAAATGCACATAGTCTAATACATCTAACGGATGGAACATTGGACCTATCAAATGTGATGGATCCTCAATTTGTAAGGTTCAAATATAATATGATGCTAGTTATGCAATTGGAAAATTAATCAAGAAAGAAAATCTTTTGAAATAAAATAGGATTCAATTAACAACATCCACGAGATTGATTTTTTTTTTCCAAATAAAGATAAAACCCTTCGTTCCCCTCAATTTCAAACTTTCAATTGACAACATCAACAGAAAACATATTAAATTGGGATGTACTGTTTTGTCCAGTAAAAATGAATTGGAGGGCAGAAAAAAATCAAAGATAAAGCAAAACATTCGCTTCGTGCATGTGGGACCCTCATCCACCAACAAAATGAGCTGTCAAAACAGAGAGAATTAAATTTGATATAATTGATTTTTGGCGCTATCAAAAAGGAGGGAAACGATTAACAAATTCATATTATTGTTACTCATACATTGCCGATGCATTAGACTAATTTTTTGACATTTTTTTTGACTTCTATTGAGATTAAACTCCATCGCAAGATGGTGCTAAAATATTTTTTATAATCCAATGAGGATATTTTGAAAATATTTAATTATACTAGCATATGTGAGAGTAATATTTTTTAATTACTATAATTATAGAGAAATTATTGGCACAAAATTTATTTAAGTAATTTTTAGTGTATTTCCAATCATTAATCTACTATGACATATATTTAATTAATAAGTTTTATTTTTTTCAGATTTAAAAAGCTGTTGTTATTGAAGGGTTCAAAATTATTTAAATCAAGAATTTTCTAAATTCAAAAAAAAAATGTAAAAAAATAAATAAATTTGGTTGACATAAGAATTTCAATATGAAAATCACATCAAACGGTATGGATCAATCATTTGAACTTCGAATTTGAGATTAGGTCGGATTTGATGGTGTCGTCCATCCATGTTGCTTCAATCATAGCATTTGTAAATATCATTATTTATAATATGAAGATTTAGAATATGAAAAAAAACGTTGTAATATTATGTAATTATTTATTGATGAAGTAGAACAAAATTTAGTGCCACCGGTCAATCTTTAATTGAATTGATATATATTTTCATATAATCTTTTATATTTTTAATTAATTGAGTTATATATATAAAAGCAATTTTAGTTACAAAATCTAATTAAAAATACACAATAAAATTAGAAGGAAATTATGTCATGGAAGGCCAACATAAGATTTCGTGTACAAGCAACAATAATAAATTAATAATATTCTGATTGTTTTCAAATAAAATTGCATACATGATGTATAAATTTGTAGGATAATTTTTTTATTACGAATGGAGTAATCTAATAAAATGAAAATTTGTAGGATAATTTTTTCGTTTCCCTCTTCCATTTCCCTCTAAAATTTCGTCAAATCCATATTTCCCTCCATTCCACGTTCTTTCTAATTAGCATACTCTACATTGCCCCCACTTTTCAATCCTCGATCGATCGTGCTCCTCTCTTGGACCTAGTCTGTCTCATTCCGAGTCACCGTAGTGTGCCCCCTGAACCACCTTGCTGACCAACTACCACTGTTGGTCTCGCGTTCATCAACCCAAACTCCGGCTATCTTGGCATCTCTTAAAATCCCGTTTGGTCTTTTGAAGCTTCTACTCTCAATTCGCTCCCCGGCACTGCATGCGCAACCTCCAATTACTGGTACTGCGTGCCCAACCTCCAATTATTTGGTAAAATGTCTTACATAATTTCGAAGGTCACCAATCAGGTATTAGAGGTCGGGTGGGTGGGTTGAATCTCATCAAAGGCACTATCTCTCTCCTCACTCTTCCTCTCTAAAGTGAATGGAACCAGGAATACAATCTAAATACTTCTCGATCTCTTTTGAGTTCTGGATTAGAAAACCTAGGCGCCAAATTCCTGATCTCTCTTTGAGGTGTCTCGATCGTTGGTTTGATTTCTGTTCCCTTTGTTCTTCTTGCTATTCGTTTCTTTTTTGTTGCCCTCTTTTTCTAATTCTTTATCTTTTTTTCTTTGCTTCCCTTCTCTTTTGATTCTGACATTGGTGCTTTTCCATATCTCGATTGCAGGATTTTTCAACGAGGATTCAGGCATTAGTACTTTCGCGCAGTTCGCTGCATTTTCTTGCCTTGCATGGGTAATTGAATTTAGTCTGTGCAAAACATGGTAATTGACTTCAGTATGTGCAGATCATTGGTAATTGCTCAGATATATTGCTGGAAAAAAAATGATTTGGGACAAGTGTGGGTGCTCCTTATAAAAGTGCTGATGTGTTCTTAATCTTTAATGTTTCAGTGTTCACCAAAAAGTTAATATGAACTTGAGTTGTTAATTGAAATCGGTAAACAACAGAAAACAAATGATACTGAAACTGAAATTGGTACACGTAAGAAAACGAAGCAATGTTTACAAAATATAGATCTATATATGCGTCGGTTCTAACACATTAAATTACCAATTCATTTCTCATTTAAAAAATTTAGTAATTTGTTTATTAGAGTCTGTGTTGATATGTGTCAACTTGCGACTCTAATTACGCGCGCCCGTAAGAAAAAAAAATCCGCGTCTCTATCTGAAAGAGTTATGCGACCTAACTAATACGCGTCCTTGTTGATATGTGTCGGTATACCGACGCGAATTAAATATAGCATATTCGCGTCCCTACAGAGAACTACAGAGCGTCTCTAGGTAGAAGGTTGTTGCGTCCTAACTAATATCCGTCGGCCTAGCGACGCAGCTTAGAAGACTTCAAGTCCACTTTTTTCTTTCTGCGTCCCTATTTTATTGAGGGACGCGAACACGTTGGTGCTGCGACGCAGTAAAACGAAATTCTGGTAGTGTATACTCGAAACTGTTTGCTAATACTTTTATCTTTTGAAGAATATATTATATTGTCGAAGAGCATGTTCTAGCAACATCAATTTTTGGTGCCACCAAATACCACATATGTTTCATCAATATTTATAAATTTTAAAATTTATACTTCGAATCTAAATTGTTAATCTTATTCATTTTAATGAGTGATGTGTTTTCATATAAATTTTATAAATTTTTCACTCGATTTTGATACTCATCAAGAGATCAAATCATTAACGAATCTAGTTTACTATGACAGATTAGTTGCAATACATTTCTTGATCGAGTATCAAATCAACTCCAAATATTATAAAACTTATATGAAACACATCACTTGTTAAAATTAACAAGATCAACTGTTTAGAGTTGAAATTTTAAAATATTGATAAAATATAAAGTTGTGATTTTTTGTGACACCAAAAAATTATGGAACTAAAACCTTACCCATAACAAAAACTATTTGTTGCTATTCATCATGTTTACAACGTGAGTTGGTCTACGTAATAAAAGAACTACCAATAATTCAAAAAAATTAATGAAATTGTGATTTGATAATAAGATGCACTATTTTTTTTTTGGTGTAAAGAAATTATACAATATAATATTTTACTGTACGTTATCTTTTTTTTCTAAATAAGTGGGCAACCCCACCATTTTTCCATTCCACTGTACACTATCCGAGTTAGGAGCATATATATATATATAGAAAATATATGGTGCATACTAATGTACGGAAGCTTCAGTGCATACTGATCCGAACTCTTGGATCTGCTTCATACGATAAATCCAAACCGTCTAATATGATCTCCCTATTATAATCTTTTTACTGACCAAATTTTATATTTTTTTCGAAATTTTTAAGTTTTTTTTCAAATTTTAGAAAATCGCAAATCTAATTTTTTCTAAACCGTTCAAAAATAGCAGTTTTTAAAAATTCGAAAAAAATATTAAAAAATTTCGAAAAAATATAAAATATTGCATTGCCTCGAGCCGTGACCCTAAACCTGCACAATATTTTAGGTACCAATTTTGGATTGCCTCGAGCCGTTATACTTGTACCCTTTCCTGTTGAAACATTTGTTCCCTTTTCCCGTTATTTTACCTTTGTTCAATTACAATTCCGCAGGAAAACATGTTGTTCCACAGCATAAGCATGCCTAACACATGCAGTTAAGATTCTGTGGGCAAGAGTGGGAGGGGGTTGTTAATGGTACCCGGTTTAATTGTTTGCAGAGACAACTTGGGCATATTTGTCTTTACAAGGGGTATTAAAAACTCTAAACTAAAGTCCAGGAGAAGGACAAGTGATGGGTCTTATTTTGTGTTTCTATGTTTGAGCTTTGTTTTCCGATTTTTTAAAATTAATTATAATATTTAATGTACCTAAAACATATACATGTACTCCTAAATTATGGGAAATACAGAAAAAAAAATCAATAAACCATAGTCCTTACATTATTGTTGAGTTTTAGTTTTGGAGAGAATATATGACGAAAAGGTATACTAGTTTATTGTCCCCCCCCCCCCCCCTTTTCTCCTTCAATTTCTTCAGAAACAGAGGTATGCACATGTAGACATCTTATCTAGATAGCTGTCTGTTTTGTCATTGGAATACACAACGGAACCTTTCTATTTTCGATAAAAAAAATAATTTTCTATTTTCCTATTCTATATATATTTCTATTTTCTAATTTCTAATTATTATTGATTTTCTCTTCAATTATTATCCAAATTTGTTTTACTAGAGGAGTTGTGTTAATAGGTGTCAACTGTCAACGCTCAATCCATTTTGCATCACTTCTTCTATTGCTCTCGGGTAATAAATAAAATAATTTTTTAAAAAAAATCTTCCTATACGAGAGCATTAGTTCAATCAGTAATATAATCCAGTCCTACGTGACAGTCGGTCACACGTGATGTGTAAGTACTTTACATCAGTGCATGTTATTGCCTTACAGTCTGATGGAAAGCAAGGTTCTTGCCAATTTCTCTTCAGTTTATTGAAGACGAGGTTAAAACTTAAAAGAAGAAAAATTGAAATTGAAATTAAAATTGAATATTCTTTTAGTAAAAATAAAGGACCAGTTTTATTCTACTGGTTGAATACCAACAGCACGAATGACATAATTTCTATATAAGATTAACAGTTTGAGTTTTATCTTTTGTATTTTCCTGCCATATAATATCCCAGGAACATAAAATCAGAGGAGAAGAAACACCCGGGAGTTAAGCTCTTTCACCAAAAAAAACGTACATTGACAGGTTTCATAATACGGAATTTCCTGCCGAAATCAATGCGAGTAGATTCTGATATCAATTCACTGTGGTTGTCGGGAAAAAAAAATAAAATCTTAAAACCTACATATAGTCAGTCATCTCTTTTCAAGCCTTGGTAGCGGCGAGTCAGCAGCATATTTGCCGATGCTCTTCTCATGTTTCAAATCATGTTCAATTTTAATTAGAAAAATAAACTTACATCATATCATTGGATAATTGATACTCTTATGCTTCCATTCAAAATAAAATTGGACAAGATTGAAGAGATGGGAAAACCGTCCAATTCAGAAATAATTCATAATCCAAAAGTACAATATATAGGAACGAAAAAAGTACCCAAAACCTACACAATATTTAGGTAGCAATTTTGGACTGTCTCAGGCCGTTACACTTGTATCCTTTCCTGTTGAACCCTTTGTTCCTTTTTCCTGTTATTTTACCTTCGTTTAATTACAATTCCGCAGGAAAACATGTTGTTCCACAGCATAAGCATGCAGTTTAGATTCTGTGGGCAGGAGGGGGTTTGGGGGGGCGGGGGGTGGTGCTAATGATACCCGGTTTAATTGTTTGCAGAGGCAACTTGGGAATATATTTGTCTTTACAAGGGTTATTAACAACTCTAAACTAAATTCCAGGAGAAGGACAAGTGATGGGTCTTATTTTGTGTTTTTATATTTGAGCTTTGTTTTCCAATTTTTTTAATTAATTATAATATTTGATGTACCTAAAACATATACATTTACTCCTAAATTTTGGGAAATACAGAAAAAAAAATCAATAAACCATAGGCCTTACATTATTGTTGAGTTTTGGAAAGAATTTTAGACGAAAAGGTATCACTAGTTTATTGCTTTTTTTTCCCCTTTTTCTTTTTCAATTTCTTTAAAAACAGAGGTATACATATGTAGACATCTTGTCTAGGCGTCTAGCTGTCAGTTTTGTCATTGGAATTACACAACAGAACCTTTCTATTTTCGGTAAAAAAAATTATTTTCTATTTTATTATTCTATACATATTTCTATTTTTCTAATTTCTAGTTATTCTTGATTTTCTCAACAATTATTATCCAAATTTGTTGTACTAGAGCGGTTGTGTTAATAGGTGTTAATTCTCAATCCATTTTGAATTACTTCTTCTATTGCTCTCGGGTAATAAATGAAATAAATTTTTAAAAAAATCTACCTATATGAGAGCATTAGTTCAATCAGCAATATTATATCCAGTGCTACGTGACAGTCAGTCACAGTCACACGTGATGTGTAAGTGCTTTACATCAGTGCATGTTATTGCCTTACAATCTGACGGAAAGCAAGGATCTTCTCGATTCGCTTCAGTTTAGTGAAGACGAGGTTCAAACTTTAAAGAAGAACAATTAATTTTTTTTTTTTTTTTTTGATGAACTGCCCGTAGGACGTACATTAGATAAACTCTTAAAATAATAGGGTTACAAAGTATCAAGTTTGAGCATTAAGCAATCATACAAACAAACCCCCAAGGTACGCTAGATACCGGTAAAACTGAAAATAGTCTCACAAAAGGAAAATTGCTGAATAAAAAGAAAAGAAAAAAAAAAGATAAGGACCTAATTAAACAACTCTGGGGGAATTAAAGAGTAACCAAACCAACAAATCAAGGTGGACCCTCTTGGACTTGTTCAAAGAATCTAGAATCAATTTCCATCCCTATTTTGTGCTCACGCAATGGTATGCCCTGGTATGCCCTGGGTATGCCCTGGTACCTGAGTCCCCTTATCCTTGCGTGATTAGCCATGTCATGGGCTGGGCGCACGGCTTCACCGGAGGTCACGTATTCGAAACCTAAAAGGACCAGTTCTTGATATAGCGGAAATGAACAATCCACTTTCACCGGAGGTCACGTATTCGAAACCTAATTGGAGCCTTGAAGGATCATTTTTGACATTTAATTTCAAAGTAATAATGAAGAAGCTAAGGTGGAAATAATTTATTAGAAGAGATTTTCAAAGAGCCAAAATTTTCTACTGGTTTACTCTTGGAAAAAAGGAGAAGAAAGTACGGATGGAACAAGTAATAGAGATCATATATCTGTTCGTCTCTACTGCGTTCTGCGGCCGGCTAATTGACGTACGAATTGTTGTTGATAACTGCAAATATGCTCCGAGTCTCTGATTACTATATATGTAATTTTAAGCAGTACTCGTCAACGAACTAATTAATTTAAGCAGCCATGTTTTATTCTACTGGTTGAATACCAGCAGCACAATGACATAACTTCTAAGATGGCTTCTGTAAGTAATTTTCATACAAAGATTAACAGTTTGAGTTCTATTCTATCCCAGGAACATAAAATCAGAGGAGAAAAAACACCAGGGAGTTAAGCTCTTTAACCAAAAAACGTACAGTGACAGGTTTCATAGTACGGAATTTCATGCCGAAATCAATGCGAGTAGATTCTGATATTGATTCACTTTGGTTGTCAGGGAAAAAAAATAAAATCTTAAAACCTACGTATAGTCATCTCTTTTCATGGATCAAATCTACTTATCCATAATTTTCTCTACCTACTTTAGTTCTTAACCCACTTTTTCTTCTAGTGGGCCTAAGATTTCACGGGTAGTACGTGTGGCCTTACTCTTCTGTCCTGCTTGTTTGCTGAAAACTTCCTATAGTCAAATTACCACAACATTAAAAAAAAAACAAAAAGGATTGCCCTCATAATTCACTAGATTTTCAATACTGCTAAAATACAATTTTACCTGAACATTGTGGCATAGAGCAAAATTTAGGCGTCTTGTGTTTCAGATATTCGGTTTGCATGAAGATGGTGAGTTTCAGTATAAGAGGCATCCCAAATTATTTGCTTCTGTTCTTTCCTACTCTTTCTCCCGTTTCACAGTTCTCCAATCTCCATGTGCTTAGCTTCATTTGATGTCAGGAAAAACTAGCCAACAAATCAAATTATTCTAGTTCTTCACTCTCAAATTAAATTACTGTGCGTAAAATAAAATGAAATTTTGATGAAGCAATCACTTCTGGCTTCCGGGTGCCTGCCTACTCGGTACTAATTTCATTTAATATTTAGTATCATAATTTTGAATTAAACCACCGACCCCTCTGGCAGGACATCAATAGGCCCGTGCAAGTTGCAATTTCCACAGCCCTATATAAACTCCTAAAGAGATAAGACTCTCCTCACACTCACAGGTCACACAAGTGAATATAGACGACTGTATATCGATCGTATCAAGGAATATACTAATTGTTGAATTGAGCAGGTGAACATATATGGCGTCAAAGCTATTCTTGCCTGCTGTGGTTGCGCTCGTCTGCACTGCAAGTGCAACAACCATCTCTGCCCAAAGTGTTGGTGATGTCAGTGGAGCCACTACATATCAGCACTGTAGTAAACGAGTTAAAGTTATAGGGAAGAAAAAAAAAAAAAAAGGTAAAAGCCTTCTGCAAAAGAAACCGATAGGCTCTCTCCCTAGTTATTAGACCCCTCACTAAACACTAACATGCAGACAAAAGAAATAGTCGTCACAAATGAAAAATCTTCTTTGTACGGACCCAAATGACAGAACCAACTAGGATTTCTTGAGATGCTCGTCCTCTTCAGGGTCGCGTAGTGTGCCGAACATCCAGTCCATCCAGACGGTGTAATGGCCATAGTTATGCCGGTAGGTGGTGTGGTGGATGGTGTGGTAACCAGCCCCCATGACAGGCCACACCTTCCCGTGGATGCAATCGTGGATGTTGGCTGTCCATACGGCCTCACAAAAAATTGCAGCCACATGTGTGGTGAAGTGGCACGGGACGATGAACAGTGCAAGCACGTGTGGCACAGCTTGCAAGATACCATCCAAGGGATGAAATGCAAGTCCTACAAAAAGTCGTGTATTTTGCTGAGAAATTATTTTGGCTGAAAAAAGTTGGCATTATTAGGCTAGCCTAAACGCTAATGTTACACTCCTGTAGGAGAATTCAAACTAGTAGTTCCAATTACCTGGAAATAGCAAAAAACAAATAAAAATTCCCTCTGCATTTTAGTTCGAAAATAATAATCTCCTTGGATCTTCATTTACTTGAGAGTAAATAACAGGAATATGCAAAGAACACTTGAGTTTATTGAAGTCACACTTGCAATATTATGTATTTCCTCATACAAAATGCAAATTATGTCAAAGAAGGTTACTATCATCCTTCTATCAACTTGCACCATTGGCGTTTAAAAACAAAATAAACTCCCGAAGTAATATTTAAAAAAAAAAAGATTTTTTGTAAAATGAAATACCCTAAGTTTAAAAAGGGAACAAAACATACTAACCAGCAAAAGGAGACAGAGTGTTCTGCTTATTGTAGATGTGGTGAGTGGCATGGAGCCACTTGTACAGCGGCTTAATATCATGCAACTCCCGGTGCATCCAATAAATGCCGAACTCAACGATAACCAGGTACACTGCCAGGTAGACAAAGTACATGGGCCAGCCGACTTCACCAATGGTTGCAAAACTCCGGGTCCACCCAGACTCGATCATATACTCAGATATGGATGGCAAGGCACTGTACCATGGCATAGCCTTCATGGCCACTATTATTTGCAAATACATGGCATGGTTTGTTGGTATTGCATCTGAAACAGATAAAACAGTGATTAATAACTGGAACAGTGAGAAAATTATTGAAGTCATCAATTATAAAAGTAGGAGTAGATCACATCACATCACAGACTCACAGCCCAGCCCAACAAAAGAAACAGGTCAGTTTTCTTTTGTTATTTTATTTTCTTTTTCAAAAGCTATAGGTCAATTGATAACTACAGATGCTTTGCCAAATCAATACAACAAAAGATTTCTGGATGGAATAAGAAAAAGAAAGTATTCTTGAAATAGTATAACTTTCCAAATGATCATAATTAATGCTCTGTAAAAGGTAGCAATACTGGGCAAATGATTGTGCATTTGAATTTGACAGGTCAATCAGTGCTGGTAATTCCTTTTGTAATTTCTCATTCTGGAATCCAAATTATGTTTTCGGCTGCCTATAATGACCAAGACAATAATATAAGGCAGCAGGAAATTGCAGAAGTAGATCTAGGCTGTGATTAGGAAACAAATGGATGCAATTTGCAAATTTGCGTTAATAATATGGAGTCAGCAATAATAACATTAACATCCATTAATTTGCAGATCTGAATTAGTAATCTAAAAGACCATCAAATAGTCCGGCATTTCACCACAACGAGGCATGCTAATGGCGGAGTTTAGGAAGAGAGAGAGAGGAGAGGTACCTTTGGGGACGTAGACATTGCGCTTCCAGTAGTAGATGACGAGGCACCAGAGGAAACCGGAGAGGAAGTAGACGAGGGTCCCGCCGAGGAAGTTGCGGAGCCAGGACTGGAAGAAGTGAGGCAGGCGCCGCCACGCCTCGCCTGGGACGATGCTCCCCAGCACGATCTCGTTGTACCAGGTCGTCTCCGCCACGAACAGCTTCAGGTACTCCGTCGAAGCCTCCGCCATGCGAGAGATGGGAGAGAGAGAGAAGGACAGATGGACTAGTAGAGATTATTTGGAGCGAGAAAGAGAGAGAGGGGTTTTGTTTTGCTTCTGTGGTGGCGACGTGGTATGCCGTTCTCGACTAGATCTCCTCTCCAATTCCGCCCATTTCTCATAATATTCATCCAGAAATGTCCAATCTGAAATGAATGCTGCAGATCCCCGCATAGTTCAATGAAAAGATATCTTGTATTGGAGACGATCACAGAGTAGTTTAGTCCCCCGCAGGCCGCAGGTGCGTGAAACTCGCTTTCCGTGTGGACATGCGTGCCAGTACAGTGCACTGCTGTTGTTCTTCTTACATTACATATTCATCCGTCTGTGTAGCAGGGCCGCAAACAGTTCTACTCCTGTACATCCACAGTGATGTTTCAGAGAATCAAGAACTACTTACAACATGCAAATTTCTTTTTTTTTTCCCAGTTTTAAATTAGCAAGGTTTAAGCTATTTTTTTTTTTATTGAGTTTGGTGGGTTAGAAACGGAATTGTTTATCATCTCATAGTCTTTATTAATTATCTACGTCTTTATTAATAGAAAATCTAGAAAATAGAGGATGAGATAAAAAAATAGCAAATGCAGAGGATGAACATAATTATCCAGCACCTTCGCACTCACCTCCCTCTCTCGTGTTTTCCTTCCCTCCCAGAATTTCATTTTTTTTTCTAGGTGAAAATATTTTCCATAACAGTTATATTCTGAAACTAAAATAATTAAATTACAAAACAATTATGTTCAAAAACTAGAAAAAGTTTGTTCTGAAACTAGAACAATTATGTTCTGAAACTAAAACAATTAGATATATTAACTAGAACAATTATTTATATTAACTAGAACAAATTAGTATTCAGAATAGAACAATTAATGTTCTACTTCTGTAACACAATTTTCTTAGAATATTAGCACAGAGGCTGAATTGTATAGGTGCTAGATGGGGGATGAGCGCCAGATTAATTGCATTAATGAGGTAATTAATGAGGTGTTGTTGGAATGATGAATGAGAAGCTTATTTAATGACATTCCAAAAATAAAAAATGTATTTTCCAGAGAATGATGGGAATGAGGAATATTAGGGATAATCATTATCAACCCCAGTAGAGAAAATTGTATAACATAGGAAAAACTTGGAGGAGGATAGATTTTTACAATTATGTTTTGGGAGTCAGGACTCAGGACTCACGACTCAACACGGGCTCGAATCCTCTGCGTGTTTTTTTTAATACACGCACTGCAAATTTTTTCATCCGGCTGTTCGATTTAATCTCGACGAATAGATTTTTACAAGCCGTACGAATTTAATATTAATCATGGGACATCCATCATTGATCGAACGACTACGATTGAAAGACTTGCGCTGCGTGTTTAAAAAAAAAATCATGCGGAAGATCTCGTTTCTGACTCGGGCATAGTGCTACAAATCCACCTAAATCTATAGGCTGCCTGTAATGAGTTGCGAATCTACAATTCCATCTCCATTCTCTGTTGAAATTAATGCTTTCATCTCCCTCATTATTTTCGAGCAGCATCGCGCATATATATATGTATAGAGGTGGGCTAAAGTACCATAGATGGCAATGCCATAGACATCTTTTTTGAGTCATTTTTTGAATATCCGAAATTCAATCAGTTAATCCAAACCGTTCAAATTGATCACTATATTGAAATACTATTGGAGACCAAATTATATATATTTTTGAGTTTAGCTACGGTGAGTCGCGACTCACGGACCCTCCGGTGAGTCGCGACCAAAACTCCTAGATCTAGATCAAAATGACCGATCCAAACCGTCCAATATGATCTCCCTATTGAAATCTCCATGTAGACTGAATTTTTCATTTTTTCGAAATTTTTAAGTATTTTTTTTTGAAATTTTAGAAAATCGTTAATCTAATTGGTTCTGAACCATTCAAAAACATCAGTTTTTAAAAATCCGAAAAAAATACTTAAAAATTTCGAAAAAATAAAAAAATTGGTTTGCACGGAGATTTCAATAGGGAGATCATATTGGACGGTTTGGATCAGTCATTTTGATATAGATCTAGGAGTTTTGGTCGCGACTCACTGGAGGGTCCGTGAGTCGCGACTCACCGTAGCTAAACTCTATATTTTTTTAATTTTTTTGCTATTTATTTTGATATGTTTAAATTGGAGGTCTGAAATACTCCAATTATAACGTTTTTTTTAAATATCATAATAAATAGCAGAAAAATTTGAAAAAATATAAAATTTTGTCTCTAAGGGTATTTTAATATGGTGAATAACTTGAACGGTTCGGATTGAGCCTTTGAATTTTGGATCTCGAAAAACGACTCTATGGCACGGGACCCTATGTGCCATCTATGACACATTAGCCATTCCTATATATATATATATATTCCTTTTACTAAATCGTTCAGCTTAAAATATAAATATCGAATTAGTTTGATGAATAACGTCTTGAATCGATCTGATTTACTATTTGAAACAATCCAAGTTCGTTAATAATAGCAAATAAGTACTACCAACAAATGCATAAATTTTATTTCCCCATCGTGTTGATTAAAATAGCACAATTATGTGAAACATAGATCTGTTTTTTTTTTCCTAAGATAATGATGAGACTAACTCTCTCGACTTTAAAATTCCACAATCAAAAGGCTTCATCATCACATTGTGTGTCCCGTTTATCCATTAAGGCGACATTTATTTCTAAAAAACATTGACATTTGAATTGATTTTATTATATTTCAACATGCGATGTTGAATATATATAGTGGACAAAGAAAAATAAAAAAATCTTTAATGAAATTGTGGATACTAATTCTCACTCACTGTATTTTAATATTCTTAGTTTATACAAGGACATGTTTCACTACTAACATGGAGGCAAGCTTGACAAAAAATGATGAAAGGAATGGACATACAAAAAATGATGAAAATCCGAACTAAGAAGTGCTTAACAATTTCTAAAGAACACCTGCTGAAGTTTATTTTGCTTTTTACCCTTCAGCCATGCTCAATACTTTTTGTGTCTGTGACAGTGTTAGTTTGTGCGATATTGAGATGTTAAGCATTAATAGAAATTACATTGGATTTCTATATTCATTTACATCTTCGATTAATAGAAGAAAGAAATGTAATTTTTCATCAGTTAAAATTTCTCATTTAATAATATTTCACTATTACATCACAAAAAGAGAGTTGGTGATTGTTAGGTTTAATATTTCTAATATGTTGTCATGTATTCGACAAGCTATGTAAATATTGGAAATTATTGAAGATGAATTTTTTATCACCGATTGATTATTGTAATTATTCTGAACAAGAAAGTAACTATTCTTCTTGCAAGTTACTAAGTAAGACACTTGGTATAATTGACTAGTATGATAGTATCCCTTTTGAATATTATTATTATTACCTTCTGTACTACTAGATTATCCAACAAATACTTATCCCCGCATAATTTGCATTTAAAATCATTAATTGCGCTGGTCACTATCATACAATGGGACAAACAGGTACTATATAACAAAAAAGAAATGTACTATATAAGAAGGACAAAAGAGAAGGATGGTGCTTTGGGCAACATATTTTTCACCTCGAGCAACATCTATATATTTTTAATGACTAATTTACCCCTCCAGACTTTCGAATTCTTTTTATGTTCTCTCGATAAATAGTGGTTGTTTTATGTGAAAAAGGCATGGATTGAACATAACATATTTAAGCATTAGAGATCATAAAAATGATTTTGAATAGCTAGTTCTATTCTACGATTAAACATTATAGTAATCAATTTATATTGGGAGATTTTTTTCAGTTAATTATTATAGTGTTAACAAGTCTTTCATTCTATTAAGTTGCTAAATAAAAATTTAGCGCGCAAAAAAAAATACAGACCTCAAAATTTAAGATTAGCCATACCAATAAAATTTCTATTGAAGAATAATTAAGTTTTACCATAACATAAAAAGAATCAATTGGTTTTAGAGGTTAGTGTTTGAATGTATTATTATAGAAAAGTTAATCAGGAAAGTTCATTGACATTGAGGACATATTTGTCCACACTATATTTTCTAATGTTGCTCCAAGCATAAAAACGGTTGCCCAAAGCACCTCCCAAAATAGAAAGGTGCACTCAAGAAAATAACTAAACAAGAAGGAACGGATGTGGACAGAGTTAAATAAAATAAAAGAGTTTGCAGATGTGTAAGTTTCAAAAATGTTCTTTTCAATGATAAAAGATGAAATGGAAGTTCAATCAACCAAATAATGCATATAGAAATTGACGGGTTATCCGAGGATTCTAGCGAGAACAATTGCAGAGTATTTTATCTCGAGTAGTATTCCAATCCTGGGCATGCGCGAAATCTGTGGACTGAAGAATCACTAGCCGTTGGATGGATCAACTTGCACGATTGTTAAAGCGGTCAACAGAGACCAGGTACTGTCCGCATCGCCATGTCGCAACAAATCTCTGATTCATTTCAGAAAAAAAAAAAAAAATCTCTGAGACTCTGACAAAAGTCGAAAGATTCTTTGGACACACACACTCGTCACGTGGCCATGAAATCTTCTGGGCACACAATACACTTTCGTCCAACGGTGCAGATTATTTCTGATTGTGAGTTCGTTGATTGGGCCTTCATCTGATACCGCTTGCGAACACAAAAGAGCCATAGAAGGCCTACTAAATTCTAACAAGCAGAAGCTGCAGAAGCAAGCAAACGTAGTCCGTTGTTGTGAGTAATGAGTTGGTGGATACAAGTATACAACATTGTTGTTTTGTGAGCCGTGCAAACATATTACATATATGATATATCCCAGGCCAGCGTGAGATACCTTTTTCCTGCTGTGATCCCAAAGCTGACAGATATTGTGCTGTGAAGACATACTGTCTTCTTCCCATAAAAATATATTGAAAAATAATACACTGTATCTATCTATTTATCTATCTATCTATCTGACGCAGGGCTGACAAAAGGTGCACCAGGTGTTGATACACTAGGTGCAGAATCTGAACAAGGAAAGTATTTGAGGCCACCTATCACTCAAGTCTATAAAAGGCGTCATAATTCTAAGACACAAACCTAGTTAGGACAGACCTAATTAGCAATCAGAAATAGAGTAGAAAGTATCTTTTTAGAGTTCCTAAAATTAGCACACTGTAAATACAGTAGGTTTCCTAATTTAGAGTTTCTAAAATTAACATGATCCTCTCTTTATAAAGAGGTGCTTCACACCTAAGAGGGACATCCTGTATTTCTGTTTAGTTTAATGAAATTTCTAGTTAAATCCTATTTGATACTTCTCTAAATTTCTGGTTTTTACCCGGCTTTTCCGGAGTAGGTGCTAGAAAGACGATCGGAGACTTGAACTCCGGCGTCAAATTGGTATCAGAGCCAGGTTCATACCGCTACGCAACATGAGCAACAACGACATACCGAAGGAGCCAAACTTGGTTACTGTTCTGGAAGCAATTCAGCGCTCTCAAGATCAAATGATGCAATTGATGACAGCGATGATGGGACAGATGACAACAAGGCAACATGGTCAACCTGTGGTACAACCCCCAGAGGAGAGGCCTACTCGTGATGGTGGAAATAATCGATGGGATGGGGGATTTAGAATAGAAGTTCCTGAATTTGCTGGAGGATTAAGTGCAGATGGGTTTCTGGATTGGGTAACCACGGTGGATGAGATTTTATCCCTCAAAGAGGTGCCACCCGATAAGCAAGTATCACTAATTGCCATCCGGTTCAAAGACCAACCATTGTTGAGGGATTGGAGTGAATTGAAACGTGAGATGACAAAGGAATTTCTCCCTCTCAACTTTCGACAAACCATATTCCAACAGTTGCAAGGTTTAGTCCAGGGCTCTAAGAGTGTAGAAGACTACACATTAGAGTTTTACCGTCTGGTGGCTCGCAATCAATTGAGAGAAACAGAAGAGCAATTGGTGGCTCGTTATCTCCATGGACTACGACCAACCATTCAAGATGCCTTGTGTGTGCATACCATAGGGACAGTGGCTGAAGCTCAAACCAAAGCGAGGGCTGTTGAGCAGAGTCTCATGCGCAACCGTACTCTTGCGAACAACCGAGGGAATATAGGGGCAGCCAACAACACAAACCAGTCTTTTCTGAAACCAAACCTAAATGTCAACAACCCAAAATTACCACAACCCACTGGACCGAAACCCACAAACCGACGTTCTAATGTTCGCTGCCACCGTTGCCAAGAACTTGGTCACTATGCCAATGAATGTCCAAAAGCAAGAGCCCAGTTGTACATAAATGAAGAGGAATATGAGGTTCCAGTGCAAACAATGAATGGTGAAAATGATGAGGAAGATGTTTTTGTAGTGGAACCAGATGATGTGCATGGTGAGAGTTTGATTAGTAGGAGATTATGCTTGGCCCCAAGAACTGATGAGGATTGGAGAAGGCGTGACATCTTCACTACTAATTGCACCATAGACAACAAGCGATGTAAGGTAATAATTGACACTGGGAGTTGGGAAAATATGATATCTGAAGAGGCTGTGCACAAGTTAGCTCTATCAACCATTCCACACCCACATCCATACCGTTTAGGTTGGGTAAAGCAAGGCAGTGAGATAAGAGTGGATAAAAGGTGTTGTGTGAGTTTGGCATTTGGTCCTCATTACAGAACTGAGATACAAGCAGATGTTGTGCCTATGGACGCGGCCCATGTTATTCTCGGAAGGCCATGGCAGTTTGATAACAATGTGGTGTACGATGGGAGAGCACACACTTATATCATACATATGGATAACAAGCGAATAGTTGTGCAACCACTTCGACAAGAGGAGAAAGGAGAAAAAAAGACAATATTTTGCCTTCCAAAAATTGAGTTTGAGAAAGCTATAGCTGAGGAGACTGTTTGTTTTGCTGTAGTTTCGCGTACATTTGCAACTACAGAGGGTATTAATGGAGGTCCAGATGAGATTAAAAGTGTTTTAGCCGAGTACAGTGATGTTTTGGGAGATATACCTAATGCACTTCCACCTCTTCGTGACATACAACATCAAATAGATTTGTTGCCAGGAGCATCACTTCCTAACCGACCCCATTATAGAATGACACCCCAGCAACATGATGAGTTGAAAAGACAAGTGCAGGAGCTGTTGGAAAAGGGGTTCGTGCGGGAGAGTATTAGTCCTTGTGCCGTACCAGCTCTATTGGTGCCCAAGAAGGATGGAAGCTGGCGCATGTGTGTGGACAGCAGGGCAATCAATAGAATAACTGTCAAATACCGCTTTCCTATACCTCGTTTGGAAGATATGTTGGACCAATTGAGTGGTGCTAAGGTATTCTCTAAAATTGATCTCAAAAGTGGATACCACCAGGTGCGAATTAAGCCGGGTGATGAATGGAAGACGGCGTTCAAAACAAAAGATGGCCTTTTCGAATGGATTGTTATGCCATTCGGCCTATCTAATGCACCCAGCACATTTATGAGGATGATGAATCAGGTTTTGCGACCCTATCTCAATGATTTTGTTGTGGTTTATTTCGATGATATTTTGATTTACAGCAAAACAAAGGAAGAGCACAAACAACACCTTCAACATGTGCTAGCAACTTTACGGGTCCAACAACTTTATGTGAATGCTAAGAAGTGTGTTTGGCAAGTAGAAGAATTGTTGTTCCTTGGATTTATGATAAATGTCGCGGGCATAAGTCCTGACAAGAGCAAGGTTCAAGCTGTGGTTGATTGGCCAGTTCCAACCACAATTTCTGAAGTCCGATCATTCCTCGGATTGGCTGGATTTTATCGAAGATTTATCAGACATTATAGTCGTATAGCTGCTCCCATAACCGACCTCCTCAAGAGTCCGCAGTTTGGATGGACTCACGAGGCACAGCTAGCTTTTGAAAAGCTAAAGGAGAAGCTGGTGGCTGCACCATTGTTGGCATTGCCAAATTTTGAGAAATTATTTGAGGTGGACTGTGATGCATCAAAAGTAGGGATAGGAGCAGTACTCAGCCAAGAGGGTAAACCAGTAGCATATTATAGTGAAAAACTGAATGGTGCAAAACTTAACTATTCAGTTTATGATCTTGAGCTGTATGCTGTGGTCAAAGCATTACACTATTGGCGGCATTATTTACTCCACCAAGAATTTGTGTTATTTTCTGATCATAAAGCGCTGGCCTTTTTACAAGGACAGCACAAGTTGAGTGCTAGACATGCCAAATGGATAGCATCTTTGCAAGAGTTCACCTTTTCAATCAAGCACAAATCAGGTGAAACAAATAAGGTGGCTGATGCCTTGAGTAGGCGCCATGCACTGGTGACTGCCATGACAGTACAGACCTTGGGGTTTGAACATGTGAGACACACCATTAGAGAAGATGAATATTTTAAATCCATTATTGATGCAGTGGACAACAACATGCGTAATGACTACTCGTTCTATGACGGGTATTTATTTAAAGGTCATTGTCTGTGCATTCCGAATACTTCCTTAAGGATCCTTATAATTCAAGAGTTACACCAACAAGGACATTTTGGCCAAGAAAAGACAAGCAAGCTGGTGAAAGAAAGGTTCTACTGGCCGGGTATAGACAAGGATGTTAAACTCTTTGTAAAGCGGTGTCGGGTGTGTCAACAAGCGAAAGGGACCGATAGTAACAAAGGTTTGTATACTCCACTGCCTTTAGCAACTGCGCCTTGGAGAGATATCTCACTTGACTTCATTGTGGGGTTGCCACGTACAAAGAAGGGACATGACAGCATTATGGTTGTTGTAGACAGATTTAGCAAAATGGTCATTTTTACAGCTTGTAAGACAACTATGGATGCCTCAAAAATTGCTGATCTGTATTTTAAGGAAGTGGTGAGACACTATGGACTACCAATTTCCATTGTGTCAGATCGTGATGTGAAGTTTATGAGTCATTTTTGGAAAGAACTGTGGAAGAAATTGGGGACTGTTTTGAAATTTAGTAGTCCATACCACCCGCAGACAGATGGGCAGACAGAAGTAGTGAACAGGAGTTTGGGAAATATGTTGCGTGCTCAAGTTAAAACCCTAGGTAGTTGGGACAGTGTGTTGCCAAAAGTGGAGTTTGAGTTTAATAGCTCTGTTAATCGTTCAACAGGTTATTCTCCATTTCAAGTGATATATGGGTTCAACCCTAGAGGTCCTCTAGACCTGCTGCCAATTGAGGGGCCAAATAGTGGTACTAAAAAAGTGGATCAGCTACTTGAAGGGCTTTTGAGTATACATGAACAAGTGCGTAAGAATCTAGAGGACTCTTATGCTAAATACAAGCAACAAGCTGATGTGTCACGTGTGGAAGCAAATTTTGATGTGGGTGATTTGGTGTGGGTTTATTTGTCCCGTGATCGATATCCCTTGGGTGCATATAATAAGCTAAAACCTAGGAAATTTGGACCATGTCAGATTTTGGAAAAAATGGGGAATAATGCATATCGTGTGCAATTGCCTGATGACATGAACATCACAAATGTATTTAATATCAGGCACTTGTATTCTTTTCACGGGGATAATCCAAGCTTGAGGCCAAGCTTTGAAGAGGAGGGGGAGCATGACGCAGGGCTGACAAAAGGTGCACCAGGTGTTGATACACTAGGTGCAGAATCTGAACAAGGAAAGTATTTGAGGCCACCTATCACTCAAGTCTATAAAAGGCGTCATAATTCTAAGACACAAACCTAGTTAGGACAGACCTAATTAGCAATCAGAAATAGAGTAGAAAGTATCTTTTTAGAGTTCCTAAAATTAGCACACTGTAAATACAGTAGGTTTCCTAATTTAGAGTTTCTAAAATTAACATGATCCTCTCTTTATAAAGAGGTGCTTCACACCTAAGAGGGACATCCTGTATTTCTGTTTAGTTTAATGAAATTTCTAGTTAAATCCTATTTGATACTTCTCTAAATTTCTGGTTTTTACCCGGCTTTTCCGGAGTAGGTGCTAGAAAGACGATCGGAGACTTGAACTCCGGCGTCACTATCTCCTTGGATTCTTTAATGTGGCGGGTTATTGTCGTGACTCGTGAAACTGACCAAGTAGGGTCACAGAAATTTTCATTTAAATATCCCTGATCCGTTCGTTGGACTTGTCTATTAATACTAAATCTCCTCCGCACTACTCTCCCAACCATATCAAAATTATACCTTAATCAAACTGTTTAGCTCTTTTAAGGAAAAATTTTAAATCGAACAATTTTAACAACAAAAATTTTAAATAAAACAAAGATTATTACTTTTTTTTTTAAATAAGAGCACAATTATAGCGGCAATGTGCATGACGATATAGTCCAGTCCTCTAGTGAAGCGATGCATCCTCAGCCGTCTGATCCGTGAGGAAGTTTGATGTACGGCTTGGATGGCAACATAAGATGAGTTAGCAGAGCTGCAACTTGCAGTGTTTACGGATCCCGACACCATGTTAGGCATCTACTAGTTTTATTAGATGCTTTGAATATTTTAAACTTCTACCAGTTCACAATACATGTGACTGGTTAAAAATTTTATCTGTACTTTCTAATATTTATACAAACGCTACTAATCTGCCATATGATTTTAATGGACGGAAAAGATTAAAAAAATCACTCAAGTCCCCAAATTTTGTTACATGTTTTCTTGGTTGGCTATGTAAACAAGGATAATTTCATGTCATAATTTAAAATTATACCATGTACATGAGAAACAGGGGGTATACATATTACTACGAAAAAGAAGAACTAAAAAAAAAACATATATCCTTCTCATTTCTAAATTTCTATGAAAATACTGTAGCTGCTTCTTTCCCCTTCATTTTATACAGGAATAATCTGATAAAATAAAAGTGAGTGTTATATCCATCAACTCAAAATAAAAAGTGAGTGTTAATACAATTATTGGTGCAAACTTGGGTCGTAGAACTAGCTAGGAGGGAAAAAGTAATATATATTTTGGATATGTAATTTGAAAGGAAGTAGTATAGATTTGAAAAAACAGTAAGAATATATTTGGATTTATTATAGGGAAAAATAATCATCTTTTGCCTAAAGGAATTCTCAATCTAAGTAAGGTTCACTTGATACTCAGGGTTTAATTATTTTCATTTTATATGTATTTTATTGGTAGTATAAAAGAGTTTAAATGTGGATTATTGTGATGAAATGACTTAGAATGAATCCAGAAACGAATGAAATGTTCAAATGATGCTCAGAATTGGATTATTTGCACTTTATATGCGTAATTACCATGTGTAATCCATTCTTTTCGAGTAAATAACACACGAACCGTATTATTAACAGTATAAAAGAGTTTAAAGGATGATTATTGTGATGAAATGACTTAGAATGAATCCAGAAACGATTGAAATGCTCAAATGATGATCAGAATTGCATTATTTGCACTTTATATGTGTAATTGCCATGTATAAACACACGAATCATATAATTGACAGTATAAAAGAGTTTAAATGTTTATTATAGTGATGAAATGACTTAGAATGAATCTAGAAACAATTGAAATGCTCAAATGATGCTCAGAATTACATTATTTGTACTTTATAGGCATAATCACCATGTTTAATCCACTCATTTTGAATAAATAACAAATGAATCATATTAGTGAAAGAATAAAAGAGTTTAAATATTGATTATTATGATGAAATAAATTAGAATGAATGCAGAAACGATTGAAATGCTCAAATGATGCTCGGAATTGAATTATTTGTATTTTGTATGCGTAATTGCCTTGTATAATCTATTCTTTTTGTACAAATAACACAAGAATCGTATTATTGACAGTATAAAAGTGTTTAAATGTTTATTATTATGATGAAATGACTTAGAATGAATCCAGAAACGATTGAAATGCTCAAACGATGCTCAGAATTACATTATTTGCACTTTATATGCAAAATTTCCATTTATAATCCATTATTTTTTAATAAATAGCACATGAATTGTATTATTGACAGTATACAAGAGTTTAAATGTTGATTACTGTGATGAAATGACTTAGAATTTGTTCAGAAACGATTGAAATGCTCAAATTTTGCTCAGAATTGCATTATTTGCACTTGGTATGCGTAATTGTCATTTATAATCCATTATTTTTAAATAAATAACACACGAATCGTATTATTTACAATATAAAAGAGTTTAAATGTGGATTGATGTGATGAAATTTCTTAGAATGAATCCAGAAATGATTGAATGCTCAAATGATGCTCAGAATTGCATTATTTGCTCATTATATGCGTAATCGCCATGTATAATCTACTCATTTTGAATAAATAATGCATGAATCGTATTATTTCAGTATAAAAGAGTTCAAATATAGATTTTGTGATGAAATAACTTAGAATGAATCCATAAACGATTGAAATGCTCAAATGATGCTCAGAATCAAATTATTTGCATTTTATATGCGTAAATGCAATGTACAATCCATTTTTTTTTAAAGAAATAACAAACGAATCATATTATTTAGTATAAAGGAGTTTAAATGTTGATTATTGTGATGAAATGCCTTAGAATAAATCTAGAACCGATTGAAATGATCAAATGATGCTCAGAATTTAATTATTAGCATTTTCTATGTGTAATGCCCTGTATAATCCATTCTTTTTCTATAAATAACACTCAAATAATTTTATTGACAGTATAAAAGAGTTTAATTGTTGATTATTGTGATGAAATGACTTAGAATGAATCCAGAAACGATTGAAATGCAAAAATGATACAAAGAATTACATTATTGGCACATTGTATGCGTAATCGCCATGTATAATCCACTCTTTTTGAAAAAATAACACACGAATCGTGTTGTTGACAGTATAAAAGAGTTTAAATGATGATTACTGTGATGAAATGACTAGAATGTATCCAGAAACGATTGAAATATTGAAATGCTGCACAGAATTTGATTATTTGCACTTTATATGCGTAATTGTCATATATAATCCACTATTTTGGAATAAATATACACACGAATCGTGTTATTGACAGAATAAAAGAGTTTAAATGTTGATTATTGTGATGAAATGATTTAGAATGAATCCAGAAACGAATTAAATGATCAAATGATGCACAGAATTGTATTATTTTGCACTTTGTATTCATAATGGCCATGTATAACCACTCTTTTTGATGAAATAACACACGATTTGTATTATTGACAGTATAATTGAGTTTAAATGTTGATTATTGAGATGAAATGACTTAGAATGAATCCAAAAATATTGAAATGATCAAAAGATGCACAGAATTGTATTATCTTGCCCTTTGTATTCGTAATGGCCAAGTATAATCCACTCTTTTTGAAGAAATAACACACGATTCGTATTATTGACTGTTTAATAGAGTTTAAATGTTGATTATTGTGATGAAATGATTTAGAATGAATCCAGAAACGATTCAAAAGCTCAAATGATGCTCAGAATGGCATTATTTGCAGTTTATATGCATAATTGCCATTTATAATCCATTCTTTTTGAATGAATGAAACAAAAATCGTATTATTGACAGTATAAAGAGTTTAAATGTTGATTATTGTGATGAAATGACTTAGAATATATCAAGAAACGATTGAAATGCTCAAATTTTGCTCAGAATTTCATTATTTGCACTTTGTATGCATAATTGCCATTTATAATCAATTCTGTTTGAATGAATAACACACGAATCATATTATTGACGATATAAAAGAGTTTAAATGTGGATTGATGTGATGAAATTTCTTAGAATTAATCCAGAAATTGTTGAAATGCTCAGAATTGTATTATTTGCTCTTTATATGCGTAATCGCCGTGTATAATCCACTCGTTTTGAATAAATGACACACGAATTGTATTATTTCAGTATAAAAAAGTTTAAATGTTGATTATTGTGATGAAATGACTTAGAATGAATCCAGAAACGATTGAAATGCTCAAATGATGCTCAGAATTGAATTATTTGCACTTTTTATGCGTAATTTCCAGGTATAATTGATTCTTTTTGAATAAATAACACAAGAATCGTATTATTGACATTATAAAAGAGTTTAAATGTATATTATTGTGTTGAAATGACTTAGAATGAATCCATAAACGATTGAAATAATCAAATGATACTCTGAATTGCGTTATTTGCACTTTATATGCGTAATCGCCTTGTATAATCCACTCTTTTTTAATATATAACACACGAATCGTATTACTGACAGTATAAAAAGTTTGAATGTTGATTTTTGTGGTTTATTCTCTTAGAATGATACTCAGAACAGAAACGATTGAAATGCCCAAATGATGCTCAGAATTGCATTATTTGCACTTTATATGCATAAATGCCTTGTACAATCCATATTTTTCGAATGAATAACAATCAAATAGTATTATTGACTGTATAAAGGAGTTTAAATATTAATTATTGTGATGAAATGACTTAGAGTGAATTCAGAAACGATTGAAATGATCACAAGATGCTCAGAATTGAATAATTAGCATTTTGTACGCACCAACTACCCTGTATAATTCAATCTTTTTGTTTAAATGAAATACAAATCGTATTATTGACAGTATAAAATCCATTAATTGTTGATTATTGTGATGAAATGACTTAGAATGAATCCAGAAACGATTGAAATACTCAAATGATTCTCATAATTGCATTATTTGCACTTTATATGCATAATTGCTATGTATAAACACACGAATCATATTATTGACAGTATAAAAGAGTTTAAATGTTTATTATAGTGATGAAATGACTTAGAATGAATCTAGAAATAATTGAAATGCTCAAATGATGCTCAGAATTGCATTATTTGTACTTTATAGGCATAGTCACCATGTTTAATCCACTCTTTTTGAATAAATAACAAATGAATCATATTAGTGAAACAATAAAAGAGTTTAAATGTTGATTATTGTGATGAAATAAATTAGAATGAATGCAGAAACGATTGAAATGCTCAAATGATGCTCGGAATTGAATTATTTGTATTTTGTATGCGTAATTGCGTTGTACAATCTATTCTTTTTGTACAAATAACAAAAGAATCGTATTATTGACAGTATAAAAGAGTTTAAATGTGGATTGATGTGATGAAATTTCTTAGAATGAATCCAGAAATGATTGAAATGCTCAAATGATGCTCCGAATTGCATTATTTGCTCATTATATGCGTAATACTTGTTTTGACTAAATAATGCATGAATCGTATTATTTCAGTATAAAAGTGTTCAAATATAGATTTTGTGATGAAATAACTTAGAATGAATCCAGAAACGATTGAAATGCTCAAATGATGCTCAGAATTGAATTATTTGCATTTTATATGCTTAAATGCCATGTACAATCCATTTTTTTTTTTTGAAAGAAATAACAAATGAATCATATTATTTAGTATCAAGGAGTTTAAATGTTGATTATTGTGATGAAATGCCTTAGAATAAATCCAGAAACGATTGAAATGATCAAATGATGCTCAGAATTTAATTATTAGCATTTTCTATGCGTAATGCCCTGTATAATCCATTCTTTTTCTATAAATAACACTCAAATAATTTTATTGACAGTATAAAAGAGTTTAATTGTTGATTATTGTGATGAAATGACTTAGAATGAATCCAGAAACGATTGAAATGCAAAAATGATACAAAGAATTGTATTATTGGCACTTTGTATGCGTAATCGCCATGTATAATCCACTCTTTTTGAAAAAGTAACACACGAATCGTATTGTTGACAGTATAAAAGAGTTTAAATGATGATTACTGTGATGAAATGACTAGAATGTATCCAGAAACGATTGAAATATCGAAATGTTGTACAGAATTTGTTTATTTGCACTTTATATGCGTAATTGTCATGTATAATCCACTATTTTTGAATAAATATACACACGAATCGTATTACTGACAGTATAAAAAGTTTTAATGTTGATTTTTGTCGTTTATTCTCTTAGAATGATACTCAGAACAGAAACGATTGAAATGCACAAATGATACTCAGAATTGCATTATTTGCACTTTGAATGCATAAATGATCACAAAGGAGTTTAAATATTTTTCGAATGCATAAACTTTGTATGCGTAATTGTCATGTACAATCCATATTTTTCGAATGAATAACAATCTAATAGTATTATTGACTGTATAAAGGAGTTTAAATATTAATTATGGTGATGAAATGACTTAGAGTGAATTCAGAAACGATTGAAATGATCACAAGATGGTCAGAATTGAATTATTAGCATTTTGTATGCGCAACTACCCTGTATAATTCAATCTTTTTGTTTAAATGAAATACAAATCGTATTATTGACAGTATAAAATCCATTAATTGTTAATTATTGTGATGAAATGACTTAGAATGAATCCTGAAATGATTGAAATACTCAAATGATTCTCAGAATTGTATTATTTGCACTTTATATGCGTAATTGCTATGTATAAACACACGAATATTAATATTTACAGTATAAAAAGAGTCTAAATGTTTATTATAGTGATGAAATGACTTAGAATGAATCTAGAAATGATTGAAATGCTCAAATGATGCTCAGAATTGCATTATTTGTACTTTATAGGCATAATCACCATGTTTAATCCACTCTTTTTGAATAAATAACTAATGAATCATATTAGTTAAAGAATAAAAGTCTTTCAATGTTGATTATTGTGATGAAATAAATTAGAATGAATGCAGAAATGATTGAAATGTTCAAATGATGCTCGGAATTGAATTATTTGTATTTTGTATGCGTAATTGCCTTGTATAATCTATTCTTTTTGTACAAATAACACAAGAATCGTATTATTGACAGTATAAAAGTGTTTAAATGTTTATTATTATGATGAAATGACTTAGAATGAATCCAGAAACGATTGAAATGCTCAAATGATGCCCAGAATTACATTATTTGCACTTTATATGCAAAATTTCCATTTATAATCCTTTCTTTTTGAATAAATAGCACATGAATTGTATTATTGACAGTATAAAAGAGTTTAAATGTTTATTATTGTGAGGTTTTGACTTAGAATTTGTCCAGAAACGATTGAAATGCTCAAATATTGCTCAGAATTGCATTATTTGCACTTTGTATGCGTAATTGTCATTTATAATCCATTATTTTTAAATAAATGACACACGAATCGTATTATTGACAGTATAAAAGAGTTTAAAAGTGGATAGATGTGATGAAATTTCTTAGAATGAATCCAGAAATGTTTGAAATGCTCAAATGATGCTCATAATTACATTATTATTTGCTCATTATATGCGTAATTGCCATGTATAATTTACTCATTTTGAATAAATAATGCATGAATCGTATTATTTCAGTATAAAATAGTTCAAATATAGATTCTGTGATGAAATAACTTAGAATGAATCCAGAAATGATTGAAATGCTCAAATGATGCTCAGAATTGAATTATGTGCATTTTGTATGCGTACATGCCATGTACAATCCATTTTTTTTTAAAGAAATAACAAACGAATCATATTATTTAGTATAAAGGAGTTTAAATGTTGATTATTGTGATGAAATGCCTTAGAATAAATCCAGAAACTATTGAAATGATCAAATGATGCTCAGAATTTAATTATTAGCATTTTCTATGTGTAATGCCCTGTATAATCCATTCTTTTGCTATATATAACACTCAAATATTTCTATTGACATTATAATGAATCCAGAAACGATTGAAATGCAAAACTGATACAAAGAATTGTATTATCGCCATGTATAATCCACTCTTTTTGAAAAAATAACACACAAATCGTGTTGTTGACAGTATAAAAGAGTTTAAATGATGATTACTGTGATGAAATGACTAGAATGTATCCAGAAACGATTGAAATATTGAAATGCTGCACAGAATTTGATTATTTGCACTTTATATGCGTAATTGTCATGTATAATCCACTATTTTGGAATAAATATACACACGAATCGTATTATTGACAGAATAAAAGAGTTTAAATGTTGATTATTGTGATGAAATGATTTAGAATGAATCCAGAAACGAATTAAATGATCAAATGATGCACAGAATTGTATTATTTTGCACTTTGTATTCATAATGGCCATGTATAATCCACTCTTTTTGAAGAAATAACACACGATTTGTATTATTGACAGTATAATTGAGTTTAAATGTTGATTATTGAGATGAAATGACTTAGAATGAATCCAAAAATATTGAAATGATCAAAAGATGCACAGAATTGTATTATCTTGCCCTTTGTATTCGTAATGGCCAAGTATAATCCACTCTTTTTGATGAAATAACACACGATTCGTATTATTGACTGTTTAATAGAGTTTAAATGTTGATTATTGTGATGAAATGATTTAGAATGAATCCAGAAACGATTCAAAAGCTCAAATGATGCTCAGAATGGCATTATTTGCAGTTTATATGCATAATTGTCATTTATAATCCATTCTTTTTGAATGAATGACACAAAAATCGTATTATTGACAGTATAAAGAGTTTAAATGTTGATTATTGTGATTAAATGACTTAGAATATATCAAGAAACGATTGAAATGCTCAAATTTTGCTCAGAATTTCATTATTTGCACTTTGTATGCATAATTGCCATTTATAATCAATTCTGTTTGAATGAATAACACACGAATCGTATTATTGACGATATAAAAGAGTTTAAATGTGGATTGATGTGATGAAATTTCTTAGAATTAATCCAGAAATTGTTGAAATGCTCAGAATTGTATTATTTGCTCTTTATATGCGTAATCGCCGTGTATAATCCACTCGTTTTGAATAAATGACACACGAATTGTATTATTTCAGTATAAAAAAGTTTAAATGTTGATTATTGTGATGAAATGACTTAGAATGAATCCAGAAACGATTGAAATGCTCAAATGATGCTCAGAATTGAATTATTTGCACTTTTTAAGCGTAATTTCTAGGTATAATTGATTCTTTTTGAATAAATAACACAAGAATCGTATTATTGACATTATAAAAGAGTTTAAATGTATATTATTGTGATGAAATGACTTAGAATGAATCCAGAAACGATTGAAATAATCAAATGATACTCTGAATTGCGTTATTTGCACTTTATATGCGTAATCGCCTTGTATAATCCACTCTTTTTGAATATATAACACACGAATCGTATTACTGACAGTATAAAAAGTTTGAATGTTGATTTTTGTGGTTTATTCTCTTAGAATGATACTCAGAACAGAAACGATTGAAATGCCCAAATGATGCTCAGAATTGCATTATTTGCACTTTATATGCATAAATGCCTTGTACAATCCATATTTTTCGAATGAATAACAATCAAATAGTATTATTGACTGTATAAAGGAGTTTAAATATTAATTATTGTGATGAAATGACTTAGAGTGAATTCAGAAACGATTGAAATGATCACAAGATGCTCAGAATTGAATAATTAGCATTTTGTACGCACCAACTACCCTGTATAATTCAATCTTTTTGTTTAAATGAAATACAAATCTTATTATTGACAGTATAAAATCCATTAATTGTTGATTATTGTGATGAAATGACTTAGAATGAATCCAGAAACGATTGAAACACTCAAATGATTCTCATAATTGCATTATTTGCACTTTATATGCATAATTGCTATGTATAAACACACAAATCATATTATTGACAGTATAAAAGAGTTTAAATGTTTATTATAGTGATGAAATGACTTAGAATGAATCTAGAAATAATTGAAATGCTCAAATGATGCTCAGAATTGCATTATTTGTACTTTATAGGCATAGTCACCATGTTTAATCCACTCTTTTTGAATAAATAACAAATGAATCATATTAGTGAAAGAATAAAAGAGTTTAAATGTTGATTATTGTGATGAAATAAATTAGAATGAATGCAGAAACGATTGAAATGCTCAAATGATGCTCGGAATTGAATTATTTGTATTTTGTATGCGTAATTGCGTTGTACAATCTATTCTTTTTGTACAAATAACAAAAGAATCGTATTATTGACAGTATAAAAGAGTTTAAATGTGGATTGATGTGATGAAATTTCTTAGAATGAATCCAGAAATGATTGAAATGCTCAAATGATGCTCAGAATTGCATTATTTGCTCATTATATGCGTAATCACCATGTATAATCTACTTGTTTTGACTAAATAATGCATGAATCGTATTATTTCAGTATAAAAGTGTTCAAATATAGATTTTGTGATGAAATAACTTAGAATGAATCCAGAAACGATTGAAATGCTCAAATGATGCTCAGAATTGAATTATTTGCATTTCATATGCTTAAATGCCATGTACAATCCATTTTTTTTTTGAAAGAAATAACAAATGAATCATATTATTTAGTATCAAGGAGTTTAAATGTTGATTATTGTGATGAAATGCCTTAGAATGAATCCAGAAACGATTGAAATGATCAAATGATGCTCAGAATTTAATTATTAGCATTTTCTATGCGTAATGCCCTGTATAATCCATTCTTTTTCTATAAATAACACTCAAATAATTTTATTGACAGTATAAAAGAGTTTAATTGTTGATTATTGTGATGAAATGACTTAGAATGAATCCAGAAACGATTGAAATGCAAAAATGATACAAAGAATTGTATTATTGGCACTTTGTATGCGTAATCGCCATGTATAATCCACTCTTTTTGAAAAAGTAACACACGAATCGTATTGTTGACAGTATAAAAGAGTTTAAATGATGATTACTGTGATGAAATGACTAGAATGTATCCAGAAACGATTGAAATATCGAAATGTTGTACAGAATTTGTTTATTTGCACTTTATATGCGTAATTGTCATGTATAATCCACTATTTTTGAATAAATATACACACGAATCGTATTACTGACAGTATAAAAAGTTTTAATGTTGATTTTTGTCGTTTATTCTCTTAGAATGATACTCAGAACAGAAACGATTGAAATGCACAAATGATACTCAGAATTGCATTATTTGCACTTTATATGCATAAATGCCTTGTACAATCCATATTTTTCGAATGAATAACAATCTAATAGTATTATTGACTGTATAAAGGAGTTTAAATATTAATTATGGTGATGAAATGACTTAGAGTGAATTCAGAAACGATTGAAATGATCACAAGATGGTCAGAATTGAATTATTAGCATTTTGTATGCGCAACTACCCTGTATAATTCAATCTTTTTGTTTAAATGAAATACAAATCGTATTATTGACAGTGTAAAATCCATTAATTGTTAATTATTGTGATGAAATGACTTAGAATGAATCCTGAAATGATTGAAATACTCAAATGATTCTCAGAATTGTATTATTTGCACTTTATATGCGTAATTGCTATGTATAAACACACGAATAATTATATTTACAGTATAAAAAGAGTCTAAATGTTTATTATAGTGATGAAATGACTTAGAATGAATCTAGAAATGATTGAAATGCTCAAATGATGCTCAGAATTGCATTATTTGTACTTTATAGGCATAATCACCATGTTTAATCCACTCTTTTTGAATAAATAACTAATGAATCATATTAGTTAAAGAATAAAAGAGTTTCAATGTTGATTATTGTGATGAAATAAATTAGAATGAATGCAGAAATGATTGAAATGTTCAAATGATGCTCGGAATTGAATTATTTGTATTTTGTATGCGTAATTGCCTTGTATAATCTATTTTTTTTGTACAAATAACACAAGAATCGTATTATTGACAGTATAAAAGTGTTTAAATGTTTATTATTATGTTGAAATGACTTAGAATGAATCCAGAAATGATGGAAATGCTCAAATGATGCTCAGAATTACATTATTTGCACTTTATATGCAAAATTTCCATTTATAATCCATTCTTTTTGAATAAATAGCACATGAATTGTATTATTGACAGTATAAAAGAGTTTAAATGTTGATTATTGTGAGGTTTTGACTTAGAATTTGTCCAGAAACGATTGAAATGCTCAAATATTGCTCAGAATTGCATTATTTGCACTTTGTATGCCTAATTGTCATTTATAATCCATTATTTTTAAATAAATGACACACGAATCGTATTATTGACAGTATAAAAGAGTTTAAAAGTGGATAGATGTGATGAAATTTCTTAGAATGAATCCAGAAATGTTTGAAATGCTCAAATGATGCTCATAATTGCATTATTATTTGCTCATTATATGCGTAATTGCCATGTATAATTTACTCGTTTTGAATAAATAATGCATGAATCGTATTATTTCAGTATAAAATAGTTCAAATATAGATTCTGTGATGAAATAACTTAGAATGAATCCAGAAATGATTGAAATGCTCAAATGATGCTCAGAATTGAATTATGTGCATTTTGTATGGGTACATGCCATGTACAATCCATTTTTTTTTAAAAGAAATAACAAACGAATCATATTATTTAGTATAAAGGAGTTTAAATGTTGATTATTGTAATGAAATGCCTTAGAATAAATCCAGAAACTATTGAAATGATCAAATGATGCTCAGAATTTAATTATTAGCATTTTCTATGCGTAATACCCTGTATAATCCATTCTTTTGCTATATATAACACTCAAATATTTTTATTGACAGTATAAAAGAGTTTAATTGTTGATTATTGTGGTGAAATGACTTAGAATGAATCCAGAAACGATTGAAATGCAAAACTGATACAAAGAATTGTATTTTTGAAAAAATAACACACAAATCGTGTTGTTGACAGTATAAAAGAGTTTAAATGATGATTACTGTGATGAAATGACTAGAATGTATCCAGAAACGATTGAAATATTGAAATGCTGCACAGAATTTGATTATTTGCACTTTATATGCGTAATTGTCATGTATAATCCACTATTTTGGAATAAATATACACACGAATCGTATTATTGACAGAATAAAAGAGTTTAAATGTTGATTATTGTGATGAAATGATTTAGAATGAATCCAGAAACGAATTAAATGATCAAATGATGCACAGAATTGTATTATTTTGCACTTTGTATTCATAATGGCCATGTATAATCCACTCTTTTTGAAGAAATAACACACGATTTGTATTATTGACAGTATAATTGAGTTTAAATGTTGATTATTGAGATGAAATGACTTAGAATGAATCCAAAAATATTGAAATGATCAAAAGATGCACAGAATTGTATTATCTTGCCCTTTGTATTCGTAATGGCCAAGTATAATCCACTCTTTTTGATGAAATAGCACACGATTCGTATTATTGACTGTTTAATAGAGTTTAAATGTTGATTATTGTGATGAAATGATTTAGAATGAATCCAGAAACGATTCAAAAGCTCAAATGATGCTCAGAATGGCATTATTTGCAGTTTATATGCATAATTGCCATTTATAATCCATTCTTTTTGAATGAATGACACAAAAATCGTATTATTGACAGTATAAAGAGTTTAAATGTAGATTATTGTGATGAAATGACTTAGAATATATCAAGAAACGATTGAAATGCTCAAATTTTGCTCAGAATTTCATTATTTTCACTTTGTATGCATAATTGCCATTTATAATCAATTCTGTTTGAATGAATAACACACGAATCGTATTATTGACGATATAAAAGAGTTTAAATGTGGATTGATGTGATGAAATTTCTTAGAATTAATCCAGAAATTGTTGAAATGCTCAGAATTGTATTATTTGCTCTTTATATGCGTAATCGCCGTGTATAATCCACTCGTTTTGAATAAATGACACACGAATTGTATTATTTCAGTATAAAAAAGTTTAAATGTTGATTATTGTGATGAAATGACTTAGAATGAATCCAGAAACGATTGAAATGCTCAAATGATGCTCAGAATTGAATTATTTGCACTTTTTATGCGTAATTTCCAGGTATAATTGATTCTTTTTGAATAAATAACACAAGAATCGTATTATTGACATTATAAAGGAGTTTAAATGTATATTATTGTGATGAAATGACTTAGAATGAATCCAGAAACGATTGAAATAATCAAATGATACTCTGAATTGCGTTATTTGCACTTTATATGCGTAATCGCCTTGTATAATCCACTCTTTTTGAATATATAACACACGAATCGTATTACTGACAGTATAAAAAGTTTGAATGTTGATTTTTGTGGTTTATTCTCTTAGAATGATACTCAGAACAGAAACGATTGAAATGCCCAAATGATGCTCAGAATTGCATTATTTGCACTTTATATGCATAAATGCCTTGTACAATCCATATTTTTCGAATGAATAACAATCAAATAGTATTATTGACTGTATAAAGGAGTTTAAATATTAATTATTGTGATGAAATGACTTAGAGTGAATTCAGAAACGATTGAAATGATCACAAGATGCTCAGAATTGAATAATTAGCATTTTGTACGCACCAACTACCTTGTATAATTCAATCTTTTGTTTAAATGAAATACAAATCGTATTATTGACAGTATAAAATCCATTATTTGTTATGAATCCAGAAACGATTGAAATACTCAAATGATTCTCAGAATTGCATTATTTGCACTTTATATGCGTAATTGCTATGTATAAACACACGAATCATATTATTGACAGTATAAAAAGAGTTTAAATGTTTATTATAGTGATGAAATGACTTAGAATGAATCTAGAAATGATTGAAATGCTCAAATGATGCTCAGTATTGCATTATTTGTAATTTATAGGCATAATCACCATGTTGAATCCACTCTTTTTGAATAAATAACAAATGAATCATATTAGTTAAAGAATAAAAGAGTTTAAATGTTGATTATTGTGATGAAATAAATTAGAATGAATGCAGAAACGATTGAAATGTTCAAATAATGCTCGGAATTGAATTATTTGTATTTTGTATGCGTAATTGCCTTGTATAATCTATTCTTTTTGTACAAATAACACAAGAATCATATAATTGACAGTATGAAAGTGTTTAAATGTTTATTATTATGATGAAATGACTTAGAATGAATCCAGATACGATTGAAAAACTCAAATGATGCTCAGAATTACATTATTTGCACTTTATATGCAAAATTTCCATTTATAATCCATTCTTTTTGAATAAATAGCACATGAATTATATTATTGACAGTATAAAAGAGTTTAAATGTTGATTATTGTGCTGAAATGACTTAGAATTTGTCCAGAAACGATTGAAATGCTCAAATTTTGCTCAGAATTACATTATTTTCACTTTGTATGCCTAATTGTCAATTATAATCCATTATTTTTAAATAAATAACACACGAATCGTATTATTGAAAGAAAAAAAGAGTTTGATGGTGGATTGATGTGTTGAAATTCCTTAGAATGAATCCAGAAATGATTGAAATGCTCAAATGATGCTCAGAATTGCATTATTTGCTCATTATATGCGTAATCGCCATGTATAATCTACTCGTTTTGAATAAATAATGCATGAATCGTATTATTTCAGTATAAAAGAGTTCAAATATAGATTTTGTGATGAAATAACTTAGAATGAATCCAGAAACGATTGAAATGCTCAAATGATGCTCAGAATTGAATTATGTGCATTTTGTATGCGTACATGCCATGTACAATCTTTTTTTTTTTAAAGAAATAACAAAGGAATCATATTATTTTGTATAAAGGAGTTTAAATGTTGATTATTGTGATGAAATGCCTTAGAATAAATCCAGAATCTATTGAAATGATCAAATGATGCTCAGAATTTAATTATTAGCATTTTCTATGCGTAATGCCCTGTATATTCCATTCTTTTTCTATATATAACACTCAAATAATTTTATTGACAGTATAAAAGAGTTTAAGTGTTGATTATTGTGATGAAATGACTTAGAATGAATCCATAAACGATTGAAATACTCAAATTTTGCTCAGAATAGCATTATTTGCACATTGTATGCGTAACCGCTAAGTAATCCACTCTTTTTGAAAAAATAACACACGAATCGTATTGTTGACAGTATAAAAGAGTTTAAATGATGATTGCTGTAATTAAATGACTAGAATGTATCCAGAAATGATTTTAATACTGAAATGTTGCTAAGAATTTTATTATTTGCACTTTATATGCGTAATTGTCTTGTATAATCCACTCTTTTTAAATAAATATACACACGAATCGTATTATTGACATTATAAAAGAGTTTAAATGTTGATTATTGTGATGAAATGACTTAGAATGAATCCAGAAACGAATGAAATGATCAAATGATGCACAGAATTGTATATTTTTGCACTTTGTATTCGTAATGCCCATGTATAATCAACTCTTTTTGATGAAATAACACACGATTCGTATTATTGACCATGTAATAGAGTTTAAATGTTGATTATTGTGATGAAATAACTTAGAATTAATCCAAAAACGATTGAAATGATCAAAAGATGCACAGAATTGTATTATTTTGCTCTTTGTATTCGTAATGGCCAAGTATAATCCACTCATTTTGAGGAAATAACACACGATTCGTATTATTGACAGTATAATAGAGTTTAAATGTTGATTATTGTGATGAAATGATTTAGAATGAATCCAGAAACGATTAAAAAGCTCAAATGATGCTCAGAATGACATTATTTGCACTTTATATGCGTAGTTGCCATGTATAATCCATTCTTTTTGAATGAATAACACATAAGTCGTGTTATTGACAGTATAAAAGAGTTTAAATGTTGATTATTGTGATGAAATGACTTAGAATTTGTCCAGAAACGATTGTAATGCTCAAATTTTGCTCAGAATTTCGTTAATTGCACTTCGTATGCTGCCATTTATAATCCATTCTATTTCAATGACTAACACACGATTCATATTATTGACAATATAAAAGAGTTTAAATGTGGATTGATATTATAAATTTCTTAGAATTAATCTAGTAATTGTTGAAATGCTCAGAATTGCATTATTTGCTCTTTATATGCGTAATCCCCGTGTATAATCCACTCGTTTTTATTAAAGGACACATGAATTGTATTATTTCAGTATAAAAGAGTTTAAATGTTGATTCTTGTGAAGAAATGAATTAGAATGAATCCAGAAACAATTGAAATGCTCAAGTGATGCTCAGAATTGAATTATTTGCACTTTATATGCGTAATTGCCAGGTATAATCGATTCTTTTTTAATAAATAACACACGAATCGTATTGTTGACATTATAAAAGAGTTTAAATGTATATTATTGTGATGAAATGACTTAGAATGAATCTAGAAACGATTGAAATAATCAAATGATCCTCTGAATTGCGTTATTTGCAATTTATATGCGTAATCGCCTTGTATTGTCCACTCTTTTTTAATATATAACACAAGAATAATATTACTGACAGTACAAAAAGTTTTAATGTTGATTTTTGTGATGTATTCTCTTAGAATGAATACGGAAACGATTGAAATGCTAAAATGATGCTCAGAATTGCATTATTTGCACTTTAAATGTGTAAATGCCTTGTACAATCCATATATTTTCGAATAAATTACAATCGAATAGTATTATTGACTGTATAAAGGAGTTTAAATATTAATTATTGTGATGAAATGACTTAGAGTGACTTCAGAAACGATTGAAATGATCACAAGATGCTCAGAATTGAATTATTAGCATATTGTATGCGTAATTACCCTGTATAATCCATTTTTTGTATAAATGAAATACAAATCGTATTATTGACAGTATAAAATTCTTTAATTGTTGATTATTGTGATGAAATGACATAGAAGAATCCAGAAACGATTGAAATGCTCAAATGATGCTAAGAATTGCATTATTTGCACTTTATATGCGTAATTGCCATGTATAATCCATTCTTATTGATTAAATAACACAAGAACAATATTATTGAAAGCATAAAAGAGTTAAAATATTGATTATTGTGATGAAATAACTTACAATGAATCCAGAAATGATTAAAATGCTCAAATGAAGCTCAGAATTGCATTATTTCATTTTATATATATAACTGCCATGTATAATCCACTTTTTTTGAATAAATAACACACGAATCGTATTATTGACAGTATAAAAGAGTTTATATGTTGATTATTATGATGAATAATTTATAATTAATCCAAAAACAATTGAAATACTAAAATGTTGCTCAGAATTTGATTATTTGAACTTTATATGCGTAATTGTCGTGTATAATCTTTTCTTTTTTAATAAATAGCATATGAATCGTATTATTGACAGTATAAAAGAGTTTAAATGAAAATGACTTAGAATGAATCCAGAAACGATTGAAATGCTCAAATGATGCTCAGAATTACATTTTTTAAATTTTATATGCGTAATCGCCATTTATAATCCCCTCTTTTTGAATAAATAACACACGAATCGTATTATTGTCAGTATAAAAGATTATAAATGTTGATTATTGTGATGAAAAGACTTGGAATGAATCCAGAATCCATTGAAATGCTCAAATGATGCTCAGAATTGCATTATTTGTACTTTATATGCGTAATCGCCATGTATAATCCACTCTTTTTGAATAAGTAACACTCAAATTCTATTATTGACAGTATAAAAGACTTTATATGTTGATTATTGTTATGATATGACTTAGAATGAATCCAGAAATGATTGGAATACTCAAATGATGCTCAGAATTGAATTATTTGCACTTTATATGCGTAAATGCCATGTACAATCCATTTTTTGAATAAATAACAAACAATTCATATTATTGACAGTATAGAGGAGTTTAAATGTTGATTATTGTGATGAAATGACTTAGAATGAATCCATAAAAGATTGAAATGCTAAAACGATACTCAGAATTGCATTATTAGCATTTTGTATGCGTAATTGCCCTGTATAATCTATTCTTTTTGAATAAATAATATAGGAATCTTATTATTGACAGTATAAAAGAGTTTAAATGTGGATTAGTGTGATGAAATGACATAGAATGAATCCAGAAACAAATAAAATTCTCAAATGATTCACAGAATTGTATTATTGGCACTTTTTAATGCGTAATCGCCATGTATAATCCACTTTTTTTTAATAAATAACACACGAATCATATTGTTGTCAGTATAAAAGAGTTTAAATGATTATTATAGTGATGAAATGACTTAGAATGTATTCAGAAATGATTGAAACACTGAAATGTTGCTCAGAATTGGCTTATTTGCACTTTATATGCGTAATTGACATTTATAATCCACTCTTTTTGAATAAATAATACACGAATCATATTATGCCCTCCTTTAGCTCTAAGCCTTGTCTTATCCCACTAACCATTCCATTTATTTGTTCCTCTTTCATACCTCAAATCTGACTTTTAAATAACTAATTAAATAGAGCCCAAATAGCTCATATATATTAAAATAAGTTGAACATAATTATTATTAACTTATTAATAATTAATTTGGGATTAGCAAATGCATTAATTTATTTCTATATGATCTCTTTGACTTAATTAATTATAACAGTCTGCAGCGTTATATAATTAATTAATCAACTCATCATATTTTCGCAATACGCATTGTTGCGAATAAATAAGACACGCAACACAATTCATATATATTTATTTTGATGGGTCAAGTCCTGTACTATGTTCAATAACATACACATTTGCAATTAAGTTGGTAACTCTTTACCCATGATGTGTAGAACTTAATCATCACTTAACTTGCATACTAATCTTATTGATAATTAATGTTCCTTGTTAATTATCAAGATTATGGATCTTTTAGATTTATGATTGTCATTTAATTATAAATGAACTATAGAGATCTATAATTCAGATTCTCAACCTGAATGATCTGTCAATAAATAAATCAAGAAACAAATGATCATATATCATCAATAACATAAACCATAGAAGTAGCCAGATAAGATTGGATTCTAGGACATATCTCTAACACAAATGATTCTCAGATTTGCATTATTTGCACTTTATGCATAATTGCCACGTATCATCCGTTCTTTTTGTATAAATAGCACACAAATCATATTGTTGACAGTATAAAAGAGTTTAAATGTGGATTATTGTAATGATATGACCTAGAATGAATCCATAAATGATTGAAGAGGAGGGTTCCAATGCCAACATTTTGGTTGCCCCCAAATGCCAACATTCCACTATTTGGTTACTTTTTTAAAATTTAAAATAGAAACGTCAAATCCAAACCGGTCATCTTATTTAGTTCAATGACTGATGCATTTTGATATAAGTTTTGTAAATTTTAGAGTTTATTTGCTACTCTATCAAGAGGTAGAAAAATAAACGAACCTTATTAATTGTGATAGATTCATTCTAATACGTCCATGTTTTAGCCTTTGATGGAGTATCAAATAAACTCTAAAATTTACAAAACTTATATCAAAATGCATCGGTCATTGAACTAAATAAGATGACCGGTTTGGATTTGACGTTTCTATTTTAAATTTTAAAAAAGTAACCAAATAGTGAAATGTTGGCATTTGGGGGCAACCAAAATGTTGGCATTGGAACCCTTCTCATGATTGAAATGCTCAAATGATGCTCAGATTGCATTATTTGCACTTTATATGCGTAAATGCCATGCATAGTCAATTTTTGTTAAATAAATAACACATGAATCGTATTATTGATAGTATAAAAGAGTTTAAATGAGAATTATTGTGATAAAATTAATTTGAATGAATCCAAAAACGTTTGAAATGCTCAAATGATGCTCAGAATTACATTATTTGCACTTTATATTCGTAATTGCCCTATATAATTCATTCTTTTTGAATAAATAACACAGAATCGTATTATTGACAATATAAAAGAGTTGAAATGTGGATTATTGCGATGAAATGACTTAAAATGAATCCAGAAATGATTCAAATGCTCAAATGATGCTTTGAATTTCATTATTTGCACTTTATATGCGTAATTGCCATGTATAACACATTCTTTTTCAATAAATAAAATATGAATCGTATTATTGATAGTATAAAAGAGTTTAAATGTTGATTATTCTGATGAAATGACTCATAATGAATCCAGAAACGATTAAAATGCTCAAATGATGCTCAGAATTGTATTATTTGCACTTTATATGCGTAATCGTTTTGAATTGCATTAACCATATGCATTATTTGCACTTTATATGCTCAAAATTACATTATTTGCATTTTATATGTGTAATCCATATAAATAGAAATCTCATTAGGATATTATTAAGCATATGGTTTTATATTATACGGAACTAGTTATATATAGTTTATTATCCCGAAATTATTTAATATAAAAATTCAGACACCAAAAAATTTAATACAAAGAATTATTTATTTTTTTTTTAATAAGAAGAAAGTTCCAACGCGTTTATAAACCGCGCCTCCCTCTCTCCTCTCGAACGCGTTTTATAAACGCGTTACAGGCCCTAAAACGCGTTTATAAAACGCGCTAGAAGCCTGAACTTTCGGAATAGTTAAAACGCAATTAACGCGTTTATAAAACGCGCTAGAAAGCTTTTTACTCGTTTATAAAACGCGCTAGAAGCCTGAACATTCCAACTTCTATCACTTCGATCAAACTTTAGTCATTTCGATCGAACTTTAGTCATTTCTGTCTATAAGTTTGTGAATTTATAAACGCGTTATTTGAAGTTATATAAGACTATACATTCTCGCAGAATTTAAATCGTCAACAACAGATTATCTCTTACAATTTAAAAACCTATCAATCAAATCCAAAAATGTCTACAATTACAATATATGTCAACCAATGTCCAACTTTTGGTGCTTCTTACTTCCACATCGGTTGTAGTATGCATACCACATTTGCTGAAATTCGAAATGAATTATACAGCAGGCTACAGATTTTAGAAACCCAGTACACTTTGAATATCCATGGTCGTTACAATGAAATTGTAAATGGGAGATATGAATCACTATTTCTTCCTGTAAATTCTGAAGATCAATGGCACCTTTTTTACCACGAGACATTCGAGACGAGAGGGTTACCGATTATTGAGTTGCATGTTGATTTCATCCCCGTATATGGCACGGGACCAGATCTGAACCTAACACCCCTTGACGAGCCCGGTAGCAGTGAGCCAAACACTTCCTTAAACCTTATGTGTGGCCAGCAATCCACCCCTTACCAATACACTGGCGAACAGTCCGTTCCTACGCAAGACAATAACACATCAGGAGATGAAGTCGAGGTTGCCGATGGTGATGAAGATGAGGGTCCGGCGACTTACTCCGACCTTCCTACCGGAGAAGAATATACCGATGTGGATGACTTCTCCGAGAGAGAAATGCCTTTTTATTCAAACTGCGACCAGCCATACGTTTCAGGAAGGACGGACTTGCACCATCCTGTAAGTGAATTGTGTGATATTTCCATGTTTGAGTATGCTGGTATGCCGGAGCGTAGTTTAGGGCCACAAGGCGAACTTGCTGTTGGTAAACGATTCGGTTCCAAAAAACAATTAATTCTAGCTGTCTGTGATGTTTCATGCAAAACAAATCGAGAAGTTCGAACGGAAACTAGCAATAAACAAAAAATTGTAATGGTTTGCATGCAAAAACCGAATTGTAAGTGGCGATTGTATGGTAGACGTGAGAGTTATAATACAAATTGGAAGATCTCTACCAATCCAAATGAGCATATTTGTTCGAGACCCCCGGGCCAAAAAGGTCACGCAAACCTTACAGCTAGTCTCATTGCCGAACACGTTAGGGATGAATTGAAAAAAAATTTGGGAAAAAGTGTCCAGGACATAGGAAGCCTCATAAGGGCTAGATATCCACGTATTAAACCGACCTATAATAAACTATGGAGTGGGAGGGAGCGAGCGTTGGAGCAATTGTTTGGGTCCTGGGAAGGGGCCTACAATAAACTTCCACGCCTCCTGGAGGCAATGAAGGCGACAACCCCAGGAACGAAATACACAATAGTTTCTTGGCCTACAAACGATCCTAACGTTGGCGTCTTCAAGATGGCAGCCTGGGCTTTTGGTCCGTGCATAGAAGCGATGAAATATGCCAGACCTGTTATCTCAATTGATGCTAGTTTTTTATCGGGCCGATACAAAGGTAGATTGTTCTCAGTGTGTGGTTATGATCCAGAAAATCGATTAATTCCGGTTGCATTCGGATTGGGCGAAAAAGAAGATAAGGATACTTGGGGATGGTTTATGTCTTGGGTTAGATGGGAAGTTTTAGGCCGGAACACTAGATACTGTGTCATATCTGACCGTCATAAGGCAATAAAAGCGGTATTTGCATCCGTAGATTACGGTTGGAAGGCACAAGGTGCGCATGCAGTAGCGATTCATCGGTTCTGCATGCAGCATGTTGCGGAAAACTTATGGAAGGAGGCTGGCGGGTCACAAGATGCTGATTTGAAAAACTTTTTCAAATGTAGACTTGCTAACAAGAAAAACCCTAGACGTTTTAGAGAGAATTGGGGAGTTCTGAAGGAAAATAACCTGAGGGCTTATCAGTACCTAAGAAATTGTGGTAAAATTAATGAAAATGACAACAACGAGCGGCCAAAACTATATAAATGGGCTCAGAGTTTTGACAAGGGGCATCGGTGGGGTATAATGACGAGTAATGGATCGGAGAGTCTGAATAATGTGTTTAGAATAGAGAGAAGATTACCAGTGACAGCACTTATAGAAGGCACGTGGTATAAATGTGCCAACTGGATGAACAAGCGAACACAAGAAGCACTTCAAAGGTTGAGTTTAGGAGAAAGATGGCCGGAAGGAGTAAAGAATAAATTGATCAAGCACGATGGAAAATCACGTAAGTACTTAAAGAAAAAGAATTCAATTCATTCATTCATTTTAATCCATTTTGAACTAACTTCATCTTTTTGTTTCAATCTCAGAGGAGTTTATGAGCACATTCGTGTTAAGATTGGACCTTGGAGAATTTCGCGTGAAAGTTCGCGAGGAGTACCGTGATGGTGTAGGCTACGATTATTCCCATTACACAGTTCAAATTCCACCTGACATGGAGCAAACCGATGTGCAATTGCCCTTCACTCGAACCACATGTGAGTGCCAAAAACCACAATTGACAGGTATCCCTTGCGCACATGTCATTGCTGTTTGCAGGGAGACAAATTACAATGTAGATCAATTTGTGGATGGTCACTATAGCATGCAAAACCAGCACATGATTTGGTCAGCAGGTCGGTTTCATTGTTACAAAGATGAGGAAGAGTTGCCAGTTTATACAGGTCCGATAATTGTCCCCGACAAGAGTTTGGTCAATCGAGGAAGGCGCAAAATCATTCGTGCAGAGATGTGGATGGATAGGATGGAAGGAAGGAAAGGTGGAGGTTCCACAAGAAAAACAAAAAAGAAAAATCAAGGTGAAGCTTCAACCAGTCAACCGCGACAAGCAGCACCCCAACCGCCATATCCGATGGACGCATTGCAATCCGGTCGATACACCAGTAGACCACCAACAAGGGCCAACAGTCCAAGAAGGGCAGCGAGTACTGAACTTACGGTTCGGACTCGTCAAACACCCATTCAACCAGGACGAATGTCATTGCATGTTGATCCACGAAGCAACAATAATCGGGAGGACCAAGGATCTGTACAACCACAGAGAAATTCTATAAGCATTGATCCACGGGTAAGAGATGTCGCATCTGGAAATATGAGAAGTGAGTCGGCTAGATTTCCAACAGATCAAGGCAATACATCAAGGGAGAGAGGACGTAAAGGATTGTTTGGGGGGAAATTTGGCAATATACTGTCTTTCGGTAGGAAGAAAAAATGAAATAATTGAAGATTAAGTGTTGTCGTAATTTTATATATTGTAATGGAATGTATTGTAAGAGAATTTTACAATTAACTCGTATAATATAATGTTGAAAGGTTTAGTGTTAGCATTGACAGACATGCATTCTTGTTATCTACAAAAAGCCCTAATCCTAAAAGGCTTTGTACTCTATAGTTCATCCGACCTTCATGCAAAGACTGAGGCACTTGAACTTTTTAGTGTTGAGAAGCAGTTAATTAACTCATATAATGGGACCCTCAGCATTCAATTAACTATTTAGCGTTGGGAAGCAGTTAATTTGCTCGTAGCGCTAAAAGGCTTTGTACCCTTTTATAAAACGCGCTAAAAGGCTTTCTACCCTTTTATAAAACGCGTTAAAGGCTTTACCCTATTATAAAACGCGTTCAGAGGCTTTGTACCCTTTTATAAAACGCGCTAAAAGGCTTTACCCTTTTATAAAACACGCTAAAAGGCTTTACCCTTTTATAAAACGCGTTAAAAGGCTTTGTACCCTTTTATAAAACGCGTTAAAAGGCTTTGTACCATTTTATAAAACGCGTTAAAAGGCTTTACCTTTTTATAAAACGCCCAATTCTCGCATCTCTCATTCTCACCTCTGAATATCATTCTCATCTCTCATTCTCACCTCTCTCATTCTCACCTCTCAATGTTAATAAGTGCGAAATTGTAATAAGAGATTTTCCCGTGGAATCTGTTATTATGTACGAAGGTCGGCCCAGATGGACAGCTCGCTAACTTCATCATCATCTGAGGTAGACCAACACTCTGCTGCCTACGATCATGGATAATGGGCGGTAGAGTTCTGCCGACCCAATTAGGGGAGAACTCGACGACTGTCGAAGGCTCTCGCAGAATTGGGCAACCGTCCATGAGTCTCCGCAAATCGTTGTTTTCATATTAATGAGAATTATTGTAATGAAAATTATTATTAATTTAAATCGTTGTTTTCATATTAATGAGAGTTATTGTAATGCAAATTTTTCTTAATTTTTATATTAATTAGTTATAAATATTAAAACATAGATAAAACATAAATTCATACAATAACATAAATTTCATAGAAAATAAAATAGATAAATTCCATTATTCTAGCACAATTAAACTTTAATTTTTCTCCACTTCCTTAACCTCTTTATTCTTCTCCTCCTCCTTATTCTCACTAGAACTCTCATCTATTTTAACCCCCATACTAAAATCAGGGCTCCTGCCACATCCTGGAGGGAAACGACGTACAGCCGAGACGGCCCTTCTCTTCAGAGGGCCGTATAATGGGATCCTTTTTGCTCCCACATTAGGTGTTCCCTCTCCCACCTTGGATGTTTCCTCCCCCATCTTATTATTGTTTTGATCCTTCTCCATTTCTCAAATTTCTGATTTTACGCGTCTTTTGTTTGTGATTTTTCTGATTTTACGCGTCTTTTGTTTGTGATTTTTTGATACGAAATAGGAGAACGAATTGAGATATATATAGGCAATTATTTAACCGTTTATAAAACGCGCTACAATCAAAAAACGCGCTGCTCAAACACAGTATCACGCTCACGCTGCTCAAAAAGTGGACACCACCTTTGTACGCGTTTATAAAACGCGTTGGAGGTCTCCGAACGCGTTTTATAAACGCGTACGAAGGTGGTGTCCAGGTAAAACAGTAAAACAGACTGACAACCTGCGAAAGTATTGAATTCCATTAACTTACCCCTTCGTACGCGTTTATAAAACGCGCTCAAACCTTATTACGCGTTTTATAAACGCGTACGAAGGGTTGAGTCTATAAATAGTCCTGCTTCTCCGCAAATTCACGTCGAAAATTCAGAAATCAAAAACCAAAACTTTAGAGAACTTACGCAGAGAAAAGAAACCGAGAAAACATAATGTCAACTAAACCACGTCATGTTTGTACCGGTGTGCTTCTACAAGGAGATGGAGGAATAAGTAAACGAGATATTCTTCGGCACGTCTACTTGCACTATCCTTCCGACAAATTTTACGTGAAGGTTTTTCAACGCGACGTTTTTGTAGTGAGAGGGCCGAAATATTGGACGGATGCAGTTAAGAGGGATGGAGGATATCATGTCCGACGTGGAGATGGAATCGTTTGGTTGCGTTTGCAACAGGCATGTCCTCCTGGATTTGAAAATCACCCTTTAAATGGAAATGACATATATCATTTGGACTGATTATTAGGTTTTCTATAATTAGATGTTTTTATTATTGTGTGTTCTATAATTATGTTTTCTATAATTAGATGTTTTTATTATTGTGTGTTCTATAATTAGGTTTTCTATAATTAGATGTTTTTATTATTGTGTGTTCTATTATTATCTGTTTTCTTTTATGTTTTAGTATATGTATTAATTCGTGTTTTAGTATATGTATTAATTCGTGTAGTATATGTGTTGTAAGTTTTATTATCTAATTTATTTTAGTTTTTATTTTATCCATTTTCATTTTTATTGTCAAATTCGAAATATTAATATTAAGAGACTTAATATTTATTTAAATTATATTAGACATTACAACTCAATGAACATTATAAAAAAAAACACAACACAAATTAAAAATTACAATTTATTAAAATTTTGAACCACACAATACACAACAAAAAAAAATTACAAAATACATGATATTAAAATTTTGAACCACATAAAAAAAATTTGTAGAGGATCCATTGCTAAGGGTGGGAAGAGAAAACATCACCGCAACTAATAGACAAGAGTCGGGCGACTGATTGTCATATTGACCCCCTCTTTTTCTGAGACTTGGATGAGGATGACTGCATGTATGCAGATTCTCATCCAAGGATGTCGGCTGCGGTGTTATGGCTCGTAGACCCAGCCCAACAAACCGTCCTCTACACGTAATAACAGATTCCACAGGAAAGTTTTTATTTTAAAGTTGGTGGAATATTAATAGCCATAAGGATTGTGTGCGACTCTGTATCAGTGAATAAGTGTGCCGCATACAACCCTTATGGCTATTAGTTTCGCACCAACTAATATTATTTTGCATTCCACCATCTAACTCTTCTTTTCCTCTCATTTTTTTCTTTTTTTCAGATTTTTTTCCTTTTTTTTTTTGATTTTGGACGACAGAAGGTTGGGTATTTATATGGAAATTAGATCTCTCGAACGCGTTTTATAAAGGGGTAAGAAGGTTTCTTACGCGTTTTATAAACGCGTAAAATCAGAAAATAACGCGCAAAGTCAGAAACTTTCGCCGCAATCACTGCAGCTTCTAGCGCGTTTTATAAACGCGTTTTAGGGCCTGTAACGCGTTTATAAAACGCGTTCGAGAGGAGAGAGGGAGGCGCGGTTTATAAACGCGTTGGAACTTTCTTCTTATTAAAAAAAAATAAATAATTCTTTGTATTAAATTTTTTGGTGTCTGAATTTTTATATTAAATAATTTCGGTTTATTATCACATGTACTTACTTTAATAGTAAGCGTTTTGTTTGTTTTGAATTATAGCATTGAACAATATTAGTTCTCAAATGTTTGGAATAGTATTATTGAATGGAACAAAATTTTCAATTCGGAAAGAGAAAATTGAGATCTGTCTTGGTGTTTTTGAAATGGACCAAATATTACGTTTAGATAAACCTATGAAACCAAAGGATGTGTTAGAAACTCAAGTTTGTGTGCAATTTTAATTTTTATTACTAATTAACAACAATTAAACCAAGCACAACACAAGAGGATCTAGTTATTAGCCATTTTAGCACAAGAGAGGAGGAATTGTTATACCTCTTGCAAAAATATGTAAATAAATGTAAACACTGCAAAAATTTGAAGTTACACACTTATCTGAATATATTTTATAATAAAGTAGTTCACATGCAAGAGTCGATACTTAAATGGACTCAATTTATAACAGTGTAGTTCACATGCTTCTTTTCCATTCATTTTATACAGGAATAATTTGATAAAAATAGAAGTGAGTGTTAATACAATGTTCCTTGCGCGTCTACAATTATTGGTGCAAACTTGGGTCTTAGAACTAGCTAGGAGGGAAAAACTAATACATATCTTGGATATGTAATTTGAAAGGAAGTAGTATAGATTTGAAAAAAAAAGTAAGAAAATATTTGGATTTATATTAGGGAAAAATAATCTTCTTTTGCCTGAAGGAATTCTCAGTCTAATTAATTCGTTCACCAATAAAAAATTATCTCGTGTGTAAATCTTGTATCAAAATATGTAAATAAATGTAAACACTCTGCAAAAAAAATTTGAAGTTACGTACTTATCTGAATATATTTTATAATAGTGTAGTTCACATGCGAGTCGATACTTAAATGGACTCAATTTTGACGAAATTTTCTTGACAATTTTTTTTTTCTCATAACTTTTTGGCCGTATTCGAGCATGATACGAACTTTTGCAGGGGGTAATTAGTGAAATATGCTTTTGATTAGTAGGTTTGTTATCTGTCCAGTAGTTTGAAGGATTCGATCGAATTAAAATATACGGGCAATTTCTTTTCTCTTCCATTTTAAACTACTGGCACACATTGTATTCTCATTGCTCGGCGCAAGAGCTGCAGAAAAACGAAAAAAAACAAAAAATCTCCTAAAGCGGCATTTACAGTACCGCTATAAGGACTTATAGCGCCTCGGTGAATGCCGCTACAGGACTGGTCTATAACACTGTTGTAATAGTTGTACTTTTATTAAAGAAATTTAATAAGTTTTTCTATTTAAATTTTTTTATGTTAAAATTTTTCCCGCTTTTAATATGGTGTTCAAATTAATAGCGAAAACATGTCATCTTTTCGAGAATATAGTGCGTATATATACTCGATTTCGAAACTGTTTGCTAATATGTATATCTTTTGAAGAATATATTACATTGTTGAAGAGTAAGTTCTAGTACCACCATTTTTTGATGCCATCAAATACCATAACTTTATATTTCATCAATATTTATAAATTTTAAAATTTAAGCTTCAAACCTAAATTGTTAATCTTGTTTATTTTAATGAGCGATGTATTTTCATATAAAATTTAAAAAATTTCCACTCGATTTTGATACTCATCAAAAGATCAAATCATTAACAAATCTAGTTAACTATGACAGATTAGTTGTAATACGTTTCTTGATCGAGTATGAAATTAACTCCAAATATTATAAAACTTAAATGAAACACATCACTTGTTAAATTAATAAGATCAAAGATTTAAATTTGAAATTTTAAAATATTGATAAAATATAAAGTTGTAATTTTTTGTGACACCAAAAAGTGATGGCATTAAACCTTACTCATAACAGAAACTATTTGTTGCTATTTATTATGTTTACATCGTGAGTTGGTCTACGTAATAAAAGAACTACCAACAATTCAAAAAATTTAATTAAATAGTGATTTAATAATAAGATGCACTAATTTTTTTTGGTGAAAAGAAATTATACAATATAATATTTTATTGTACATTATTTTTTTTTTCTAAATAAGTGGGAACCCCACCACTTTTCTAATATATATATATATATATATATATATATATATATATAGATTGGCTAAAGTATACTCCATCATATAGACAGGGACGGAGCTAGAAAATTTCATAAGGGGGTTCACTAAATCTTCGGTCACTTTATAAGATCAATAGAATAGTTTTTTGTGTTAATTTGAACCCGTTTAATTAGGGACTTTTTTTTTTGAATATTTGACAGCGGCCGTCAAAAAATATCTGTTTAGGGACTTGAGAGATTGAAGTACCATCTTGATATTGCCGTCTTTTCAAAAATTTCTCCATATTCAATTTAACAGAGAACATTAAAAAAGAAAATTGTCCTAAATATTTTGAATTAAAATATTAAAATTATTATATTGTTTGATACATATAACAGCAAATAAACTTTCATTGTTTCGTCATTAAAAATTAACCATTACAAATTTGAAATTGACTATGTTTTAGAGTTGTAAAAAATTTTCAAACAACAATTTAACTTGCAAACCGGACTTTTGATATGTTATAATCAGGAAAAAAAGAATTGATTTGATTTAAAAAAAGGTAAATTTGAAAAGTAATACCTTTTTCTCTATTGTTCTGGCAAAAAGAGGATTAGAGCAATCAAGTCCTGGATGAAATTTTTTCCATCTCATCTCTCAAGTTGAAAAGAGGAGAGAATCGCTCGAGTTTCGTTCCAGTAAAGTAAAATTGCAGAAAGAGGAAAGGGCCAACTGGGCGTCGCTGGATAACGTTTTTTTTTCCCTTTTTTATTAAAAAATTGTCTTTTATTTTCTTGATGTGATTGGTTAATTGCACAACTATTATCTAATTGGGCTATGAGGCGCACAAACAACTAAGGCAACAACAATAAGTGCATCTTTATTTGGTCATATTAAATTGACTTTTTTATTATGGCAATACTTTTGCAAATATAAATTGTACGGTCTTTCCAAAAAAACAAAATAATAAACCTCACAAAAATTGACGTATAAATTACGTATGGGGTTCAATAATGATAAATTATGTAAATATTTATGGGGTTCAAACTTATGATGCATATAACAAAGTTACACCTTATAACTATCAAAATTAACATTAGCAATATCATTTTTTAAAAAAAGGGGTGACATTGACACCCCTTTATTGAATGTAAATTCGTCCTGCATATAGATATCCCGTATGCTGGAGTCGTTTTTCACAATCCAAAATGCATACAGTTGATCCGAAACTTTCAAATTGTTCTCCATATTGAAATCTCCTAGGAAACTGAAATTTATATTTTTTCGAATTTTTTTACTATATATTATGCTATTTAAAAAAAAACATTGTAAAGGATTTGTAAAAGAGTATTTCTGACCATTCAATTTTAAAATAGCATAATATATAGCAAAAAAATTCGAAAAAATGTAAAATTTGGTCTTGAAAGATATTTTTATATGGAGAACAACTTGAACGGTTTGGATCGACTGTTTGAATTTTAGATTTTAAAAAACGACTCCAGCATACGAATTTAATCCGTATGCTAGAGTATACTTTAGCCAATCTCTCTCTCTCTATATATATATATATTAGAAAGCCTTGGTAGCCCCGAGTCAGGAGCATATTTGCCGATGCTCTTCTTATGTTTCTTAATTGAAATTAATTTCAGACATTAGCTACTTAATTCTAATCAAGCTCTCAATCGTCACTGTTAATTTATAATAAATTGAGTATGTTGCTGAAGTAATGTCATAGTTCAAATCATGTTGAATTTTAATTAGAAAAAAATAAACTTATATCATGTCATTAAATAATTGATACTCTTATGCTTCCATTCAAAATAAAAATTGGACAAGATTGAAGAGATGTGAAAACCGTCCAATTCAGAAATAATTCATAATTCAAAAATACAATATATATAGGAACGAACAAAGTACCCAAAACCTGCACAATATTTAGGTAGTAATGTTGGATTGCCTCAAGCCGTTATACTTGTACCATTTTCTGTTGAACCCTTTGTTCCCTTTTCCTGTTATTTTACCTTTGTTTAATTACAACTACTCTAGCTCGCGCATTGTCCGATTTATTTTTTTATCATTATTGGTTAATAATATCAGTGATATAACATTTTTTTTTATAACATATAAGGATTGTAGACTATAATGTCTCTTTTAAAAAAAAAAAATTAGTGGATGATATCCGACATTTTTAATGAATGAAATAATGTCTCTTTTATTATCAACTTCATTTCTGCTCGGATTCATCGACGGAACTATGGCAGTCCTTTATGATTAATCTCATGTCAGCTCAACGTTCATCCACCTTATTAATTTCTACAGAAGGAATAGACAACTTTTATCAATGAAATATGAACCTTGCAGACTTAATTTGTATCAATTTGACATCGGCTTTTTAGAAAACTTAACCTTAAAAAAGCCAACAATGTTACAGCATGTGGCAGCAACATTGATGGAAAATATTATGTTGATTTTTCTTGTACCTTCACTTAGGGCTGTCAATGGATACGGTACGGTAGAAGGTATTTTTATTACCGTATCCGTTAAAAATTTTTTTACCCGTACCCGTTAAAATAGCTTTACCCATACCCGTTAAGAATTAACGGTACGGATACGATAACGGTAAAAAATAAATATAATAATAATAAAATTTGTACACTATGTATATATAAATTATATCAATAAGTATGTTAATAAAGTGCAACAATGGTGGCAAATATTTTAGGTTTATGCTTTTTTTTTCGTACACTGAATGGAAAGAATTATAAATCTTAAATAAAATCTAGCAATATTTTTTTACCAATCATGCAATATAAGATGCCATATGTATCATATAATTGTATCTTTTTAATTGTGACAATTACCAGTTATGAAAACGGTACGAAATAGCTTTTACCCGTACCCGTACCCATTAAATTAACGAAAAAATTTCCTTACCCGTACCCGTACCCGTACCCGTTAACTTAACGAAAATAAAACTTTACCCATACCCGTCTTATACAGTACGGTACGGATTGGGTAAACGGGTAAACAGGTAAACGGGTTTCATTGACAACCCTGCCTTCACTGAAAATGCATAGAACGTTCCAAAAATGCCCTTCGCTCTTGTTCAAAGGATAGCTCAAAAGTGTACAGTTCGGAACTAACTACCTATGACAAAAAAAAATTAAGTGATATGAATTGTAGAAAAGAAAATAAATCTCCATAGTGATAAGAAAATTTAGATATCCCATGTCTTTCGACTACTTTTAATCATGATCAATTAATCAAACATCAACCATGAAGCACATAGAAGCCTACTATGAAATAGTCTATTACTTAATACCATCAATTATAATATGACAGAAATCACCATATAATTAGAGTAAGGCAAGAGGCAACAACAAATCCTGCATCTACTCACTAGATTGTTGCTCCTTCATAATAAGTGAATGCCCTTTTTTCTTACTATTGTAAGTGTCGTTCCTCTACTATCTGAACTGAATAGAAACATGAAGTTCAAAGCTCAATCAAGACAATTTTGCTTTGAAATCAAGCACATGCGTATGACAAAAAAATAATAAAAGTTCAATTATGCACATAAATTTTGATGAGATAATGCTGCAAACACCAAATACTGGATCCACTAATACTTGTAAGATCATTTTATAATAAAGTACGATTATGGCACTAAATTTAGAAAAAAAGCACATAATAAAATCTCAGCACTCTTTGTTTTAAAACCTAATTGTATTCTGATTTCAAAGAAATTGAGGCCATCTCAGACCTAAATTTATTGACCTAAATTGTACATAATTTATTGTCCTAAATTGTGAGAGCAAAGAGTACTTTTAAAACCTAAATTATATCTAAATAAAGAGTGCTTTTAAAATCTCTGCACTCTTTATTTTAAAAAGTACAGATACTATGAAAGCAAAGAGTACTTTTACACTCTGTTTGGTTCGATGGTACAAGGTGGGAAGGAAAGAAAAAATAAAGAGGGAAGGAAAGAAATGGGATGGAAAGTGAAATAATTGTAAATTTCTTGTTTGGATGAATAATGAAGGGAAAGTAAAAATAATTTTTCTTTCCTTCATATTTCTTGTTTGGATAAATTAGTTATGTGAAAGTAAAATATAAATTTTTACTAATTTATCCTTGGACTCTTGACGTCACTAACAAAACATAGAATACTCTGATAAACTAAAGTGTGTATAATTCAAAATAAACAATGCTAAAAAAATATATTGTACGTACCAAGAAGACTAATTATAGTCTTCAATGTGTACCTGTTAATTGATATATTATTAATAAATCTCAATAAGATGGCCTAAATACAAACACACATTAGTAATTAACACAAACAAGCATCCAAGCAACAGACCCAGATAATGCAATAATTTTCTCTGCCCAAAACAAAAATAAGTATTTAAGCTTCTCTCGCATTGAACAAACTTGAGGGCCGTACATGAAAAAATTAGAGAAAAAAAACCAGTGTTACTTAACTGCCATTGAACATAACATGATATAATCCTTTGTGCTTGACAGCAGAGTCACCAGATTCATCCAACTTACCAATTCTTAAGTACAGATCAGTGGTACAACCTCACAACAATAACATAAGGATAGAAATTTGAATTGCAAAAGTAAGACACAACTTTGAGGTTCTCTCATCACATGTAGCTGATTTTTATTGGTAGAGAATTTTCAAATTGTGAACCCATAAGCGGCTAGAAGAAAAAAGGACTAATAGAAAAGAATTGATAGAAAAAAGAAAATAATAGCAGTGGCCTGCGGATGTGTAAAAAGGAGACGGATGTGTCAAAAAGAGGCTTGAAGAGAGAGAGAGAGAGATTGATGGAAGTGGTCGAGGGCTACTGTGCTTAAAAGAAGTATCGTGCCGCCATAAGGGTAGTGTTGTAAATCGCTTCTCCGTGCATCTCCGTCGATTTTCCTTTCCCTCCATTCTCCGCCAATTCGGAGAAGTATTTTGTGCATAAAAGGAAGTTTTTGGGAGAACCTTTCCCCTCGCAAAAATTACCGTCTTTTTATTTCCTCCGTCCAAACACGAAAAACGATCTAATTTACTCTCGAATCCCGTTCCTTTCTCTTGTGTACCGTCCAACCAAACAGAGTGTTAAAATAAAGAGTGCTATTTGGCTGAGGTCTGAAATAACAGCCATATGAAACCTCACAAATTTCTTAATAGACATCTAATTTATTGACCTTACAAAAGTGATGATCAATATTCAATAACGATATAATAAAAATTTAAGAACTAAATGAAATAATTACCAAGTACTTGTTGAAATCATATGAACAATGGGGCCGTTTGGATCGCTTAGGAAGTTGGGGAATTTGGGGAAGTTGCAATTTCTAGGAATAAATTTATTGAGAAGTGTGTAATTTTGTGAAGAGTTTGGATTGTTTATAATAAATTTATGGTAGGAAGATGAAATTCCTCAAAATCCCCATGGGATCCAAACGGCCCCAATAGTTGGTTCAGGTACAGTGCTAGTCCCTTGAAAATCTTATTATACGCCATAAATAGTCTCTTCATAAGATCTTTGAATCTGCCTAAACTCTATCCTATCGATCATTGGAAACGATGGAGAGAATTTTGTAAAATTAAATTATACCATGAGAGGGCAACAACTTTACCTAGCTTTACTACACGCATTCGATACATATACAGGTAACTAATAGCATGTATGAAACTATCTTACTAATTAAATTAAATAAATAACAACATTCAGAATATTCCAAAATAAATACTCTTAGATATAGAGGCATGTGTATAAAAGAGAAGGGGAAAAACATAAATAAGGAAGTAGAAATAAAAATCTGCTAAGACACAAATACATACATGGTAATTTGATCAACTCCTTTTGCTTGAAAATAGAAGCAATAATTGGTGATTGTCAAAGGAAAAGAAGCGATCTAGTTATTTGCAAAGGAAAAGAAGCAATAATTGGTAGGCTGAGGAAGTCTTCAAGTTTGAGCAAAAAAGGGAGAGAGAGCAAGCCTGTGAGACACCGGAGAAAGAAAGAGGAGAAAAATCAACAGGGCCTGTCTCATGTGCTGTGAGGAAAGAGAGCGTATGTCTCATGCGTGGTTTGTTGGAATTGTTGGGTGACTGCGAGAGAGGGAGGGGAGAGTATCCTCTGGATGGTTGTATTCAACCATCCAGTGGACGTCTTTCGATCCGAGCCGTCCGATTTAATCTCAACGGTTAGATCTTTTCGGGCCTATCAATCCAGGTATCATGCACGGGGCATCTATAGCCATTGAGATTAAATCAGACGGATGAGATCGAAAGTCATCCATAGATGGCCATCCAGAGGATGCAGTTCCAGAGAGGGAGAGCCTCCGACCTCCGTACACTTCGCACATGGTTGATCTCATCTGCCCAGAAGAAATGATCGAACGGAGAAGGAGAAGTCAATCAAGATCAATAAGAATAGATGAACGGTCAGGATTGAAGAACTATTTCTCAACAGTAGCTACAGGGGCTTCGGATGCGGATCTAATTCCGCCGATTAAGGTATTACTAGTTTATTGTTTTTTTTCCTTTTTCTCTTTCAATTTCTTTACAGAGGTATACATATGTAGACATCTTGTCTAGCTGTCTGTTTTGTCATTGGAATTACACAACGGAACCATTCTATTTTCGGTAAATTTTTTTTCTATTTTATTATTCTATACATATTTCTATTTTTCTAATTTCTAGTTATTCTTGATTTTTTCATTCCAAATTTGTTGTACTGGAGCAGTTGTCTTAATAGGTGTCAATTGAATCTATTTTGAATTACTTCTATCGCTCTCGGGTAATAAATGAAATAAATTATAAAAAAAAATCTACCTATGAGTAGAGCTGTTAAACGCGTCAGAAATGTACGGAACAAACTGTTTCATTTTCCGTTCCGTTAAGGAATGCTGTATAGCATTCCATTCCGTTAAGGAATGCTGTACAGCATTCCATTCCGTTAACCGTTCTGTTTTTGAAACGGTACAAAATTTCGTTTCGTTAACCGTTCCATTTCAGAAATAACACATAAAACGATTTGAAATAAGACTGAAAAAGTCGAAACGGTACAATCTGATATTTCATTTACCTTTTCCTTATTGAAACAGAATAAGAATTGGTATTGTTATTCCTTCAAACATCTAATTTTTCTGACCTTTGACAGCTCTATATATGAGAGCATTAGTTCAATGAGCAATATTATCTAGTCCTACGTGACAGTCGGTCACAGTCACACGTGATGTGTAAGTACTTTATTTCAGTGCATGTTATTGCCTTACAGTATGATGGACAGCAAGGATCTTGCCGATTCGCTTCTGTTTAGTGAAGACCAGGTTTAAACTAAGGTGTGTTTGGATTATGTAGAATAAGGAATAGGAATAAAAAATTTCAGTATGCGTGCTTATTTTTTATTCTTGTACAACCCAAACAACATAAGAATAAGAAATTTGGGTCCTTATTCCTATACTAACAAAATCATGGTATAAGAACAAGAAATTTGAATAAGCACGTATATCGAAATTTTTTATTCTTATTCCTTATTCCATGCTCATCCAAACACACATGAAAATTGAAATTGAATTGGAATTTGAATATTTTTTTAGTAAAAATAAAAGGACCAATTCTTGATCTTAGAGGCAATGAGCAATGCAATTTTACCGGAGGTTACAAGTTTGAAACCTAATTGGAGCCTTGAAGGATCATTTTTGACATTTAATTTCAAAGTAATAATGAAGGACCTACGGTGGAAATAATTTATTAGATGAGATTTTCAGAGAACCAAAATTTTCTACTGGTTTACTCTTGGAAAAAAGGAGAAGAAAGTACGGATGGAATAAGCAATAGAGATCTCCGTCGTCTCTCTACTGCAGCCGACTAATTGACGAATTGTTGTTGATATTTGATAACTGCAAAATATGCTCTGAGCCTCTGATTACAATATATGTAATGTAATGCAATGATTTGCCTATCCACCAGTACCAGTCAACGAACTAATTTTTTTAAGCAGCCATGTTTTATTCTACTGGTTGAATATCAGCAGCATGAATGACATAACTTCTATATCAGATGGCTTCTGTAATTAATTTTAATACATAAGATTAACATTTTGAATTCTAACTTTTGTATTTATTTTCCTGCCATATGATATTCCAGGAACATAAAATCAGAGGAGAAGAAACACCCGGGAGTTAAGCTCTTTAACCAAAAACCGTACATTGATAGGTTTCATCATACGGAATTTCCTGCCGAAATCAATGCGAGTAGATTCTGTTATTAATTCACTGTGGTTGTCAGGAAAAAAAATAAAATCTTAAAACCTACATATAGTCAGCCGAAAAATTTAAAAATAATATTAAATTAATATAATATATTAAAATAATATCAATATAATAATATTTTTTAAAATAGTATCACAAGATCGGAATCTGGGATTCCGACCGCAATTACGGAATCCTGGATTCTGATCTTAGCTAAGATCGGAATTCCGGATTCCTATCTTAGCTGAGATCGGAATCCTGGATTCCGATCTTAGCTTTAAATATTAGAAATAATATTTAATTAATTTATTTAATTAAATATAAATTTAATTAATTAATTTAATACATATAAAAAATATTTTGTGGCTATCACAATTTAGTTCGAGGCAAATTAGAGACGCATTTGAATAATCTTTCAACTTTCGAGTCATTGTGAGTGGAAAAGAGGACGTGCATGCCTTTGGAGGACATCGAAACTTTATGAAATAAGAGATATTTGAGTAAGGATGTGAGAAAAAGTGAGACAAAGAGGAATAAATAATGATAAACGGGTGAGTTGAACTATACACGGGTTTACTAGTACATAATTCGTAACCCAACCCGAAGTAACGGGTTTGTCAAAATTAGAACCCGTACCCAACCCAACATCATGCTAACCCGATAAAAAACGGTTCAGGTCGGATGTTGAACGGATTGAACGGATTAACGGTTTTTTGTACACCCCTACATGCGTGAGAAGGGCCGGAGACTTCACGCATGATAATCTAACGGCTGAAGTTATTGCTAACTGTATCAGAAATGCAGTAAAGAGAGATGTCGGTATTTCCTTACCGGGCGTGAAATCTCTATTGGAGAAAGAATACCCGATTGTGGTGCTCACTTATAACAAGATTTGGCATGGGCGCGAGAGAGAGCAATCGAACATATTTTCGGATCGTGGGAAGATTCGTACAACAAACTCCCGAGACTTTTATTGGCTATACAGATGACGACACCCGAGACGCAGATCAAATGGTTGTTTAAAAATTTATAATTTTAATGTAAATTAATTAAAAATTTATAACTTAATTATTCATTTTTTAATAAAATAAAATAATTATTTATATTTTAATTAAATTTATATTTAATTAAATAAATTAATTAAATTTATATTTAATTAAATATTAGAAAAATAGATTCCGATCTTAGTTTTAAATATTAGAAATAATATTTTTTCTAATATTTAAAACTAAGATCGGAATTCGGGATTCCGTAATTGCGGTCGGAATTCCAGATTCCGATCTTGTGATACTATTTAAAAAAATATTATTATATTAATATTATTTTTAATATATTATATTAATTTAATATTATTTTTAAATTTTTCGGTATTGTCAGTCATTTATTTTCATGGATCAAATCTACATATCCAATTATCCATAATTTTCTCTACGTACTTTATTTCATAGCCCATTTTTTCTTCTAGTGGGCCTAAGATTTCACGGGTAGTACATGTGGCCTTACGCAACTGTCCTGCTTGTTTGTTGAAAACTTCCCTATAGTCAAATTAGTGAAATTACCACAACATAAAAAAAAAATTGCCCTCATAATTCAATAGATTTTCAATACTGCTAAAATACAATTTTAACTTATACGTTGTGGCATAGAGCAATTTAGGGGTCTTATATTTCTGATATTCGGTTTTCATCATTTCATGAGTTCAATTTCTTTTTTTTTTTTTTAGAAGGATTGACAGTGGCTGTCAATCAAAAAGAAAGGAAAAAAAAAAACAAAAGAATTAAAGCCACCGAATTCAATTTCTTATGAATCATAATATGGGGTTTGTATGAAGATGGTGAATTCCAGTACGAGACATGCCAAATTGATTCAGTCTCTTTTTTCCTTTTCTTTGTCCCGTATCACAGTTCTTCATATGCTGAGCTTCATTTGATATCAGGAAAAACTAGTCATCAAATAAAATTATTCTAGTTCCTCACTCTCAAATTAAATTACTGCGTGACATAAATAAAATTTGATGAAACAATCACTTCAGGGTGCCTGCCAACTCAGTACTAATTTCATTTAAAATTTTGTATATCATTATGATTTAAACCACCTACCCCTCTGGCAGGACATCAATTGGCCCATGCAAGTTGCAATTCCCACAGGCCACAGCCCTATATAAACTCCTAAAGGGATGAGACTCTCCTCACAGTCACAGGGCACGCAAGTGAAATATATATACGATTGTATATCGATTGTATCAAGGCATATACTAATTGTTGAGGTGAGTAGGTGAACATATATGGCGTCAAAGCTACTGTTGTTTGCTGTGGTTGCGCTCGTGTGCGCTGCAAGTGCAACAACCATCTCTGCCCAAAGTGTTGGTGATGTCAGTGGAGCCCAACATGTTGGCCAAGGGCAAGGGGTTGCCATAGGTATAAATGGTGGTTCAGCGGATGCGCAAGGTGTAGGGACAGGCAACGGCAGTGCAGGCCAAGGTGTTGGTGATGGCATAGGCCGTGCTGCTGATGGAAGTGGTGAAGGTTCACAACCGTAATCGGTTCACGCAGCTCGGTGCACTAAATCTAATGTTATTTCAACTGAAGTAATATTTTCCTAAATGAAGTGATTGTGCTGAGTTGTTGTAACATCATCATAAAATAATGTAAGGACGGAGTCCCTTGTGGCCTTGTCCAATTTATTAGGCATTATGACTCTCTCTTTTACGAGTCACTCCATTGCGTATGCACACGACAAACTATTAACTTTAAAAGAATAAAATAAATTGAAAACACTCGGAATTAAACTGGAAAAATTGCCTCGCTGTACTTGATTATATCACAATTCTTAACTAAACGTAGTGCATGATTCTTTACTTACTATGTACCAGTTCATAAATCATAGTGCGCTGAGACTATAATACCGACGCCTGTTGGCCTCATTTCGACCTCTAATCGGTGAATTTTGTATGGAAGGAATTATTAGCCCAAAACGGTTAACTGAAACCTTGCCTCATGACTATCAAAATTCAAATTCATACATCTGGACGTAACTCAAGAGCATTCACAACCAACTGCAGTATAATAAAATCAGGCAGTTGTTTTTTTTTTACAGCACAGATTCAATCACTAACGAAAAGTACTCCAAAATGGTGGTGTCAATGTGTCATAAATGACAAGTTTAATCAACCGAAATAGGAGGCACACTGCCGAATTTTAATGTAGGCAACCAAAAAGCCTAAGTTTAAGGAATCACATCATCTACCAACCTTTTATAGAGTGCCGATTTATGATCTGAACCGTTAGATCTAATCTCAACGGTTAAGGGAACCCCGTGCATGTAACTAGATTGATAGGCCCGAAAAAATTTTAACCGTCGAGATTAGATCTAACGACTCTTAAGGAACATAACTAGGGGTGCATAACGTCTAAAACGGTCACGAAAATGAGGTGTTGCGCTAACCGTTTCATTTTGAAAACGAAACTGACTATGTGTTGAGTTAACCGTTTCATTTTAGACGAAACGATCGAAATCACAAAAATACACATGGACGAAACTGAATACGTGTTGCGTTAACCATTTCGTTTTTAAAATGCAACCAAAATCTTTAACCGTTTCGTTTCGTTTTGAACGAAAAAACGATTGTCGTTTTCACCCCTAAACATAACGCAGAACTGAATTGATGCATCAACCTTCAGCGTCTAACTAATTATGAAGTGGGCTGATGGTTGCCACTGGATAGTAGTCAAAAACAGAATGCAGATCTAATTTTCAACACAAAGTGGGCTTCTAAAAATCAATAGGTTGTCAATGAAATCCGTTTATCTCTGTTTATCCTACCAGTACTGTATTCGATAAGGCGGATATGAATAAGACTTTATTGTTGTTAGAGTAATGCTATAGATATGGGTAAATAAAAAATTTTATTAACTTATTGGCTACAAGTATGTATTATTTTGTATCCATTATCTAATGAATAAAATTTTACAAACATATATGTATGTATATATATTATATAATCATAGTAATTGGCATATTTCGTTAAATATGGTATTAGTTTCAATCTTAATAATGTTGTAGTTTTTTGAAGCCTAGAAAATTGTGGCATTAAAATCCTCATTGAAATAATTACATTTCTAACCATGCTGTTTTGGTTTTGGCCCTTACTATAAAATATTCTTGCATCTTTCTCGCCATGCAAAAAAAAAAAATTAACACATAGAGACAATTCATTATCTCCAAAACTTTTGATCAAATTTTACTATGGCTGTGAGTAGATTATTATAATTTCCATCTGGTTGTAGCTAGTGAAAACGTGGATCAAATTTACCTATCGACAACTCTGAAATGCAGTGTACGTATAACCCACATTGTTGGCATGTTGCACTTTTTTCGTGGATCCAATTTACTCATCGACAATTTTCTCTACCCACTTTCTCAAGACTGCTATGGTAGTACGTAAATGTGGCCATGCTCTTCTGTCCCTCTTTTTTAATTTGCAAGGAAAACTTCCTAATCAGATTGCCACGTTATAAATAGTTAATTTTAATTAATGGTAAAAACAAATATTAATTTACAGGTTATAGCATACAATATTCAGAGGCCTTTTGTTTTTTTATCTTTGGTCTTTGCGTTAGGAAAAAGTAGCCAACAAAAAATTACTAGGTCCTTACTCTGAATTAAACCGCTGGGTAAAAAACTAAAGATAAAGATAGTTCGATGAAATAATTAATTCTCGGTGACCACTCAAAACTAACTCCTCAAATAGTATTTAGTTAAGTTAATAAATAATCCTCCTACCGTTTTGACTAGATATTAATTGTCCACATAAATTCGGTCGACTTTGACAAAAGCCCTATATAAACCCCTCTAAAGAATAAAAGACTCTCGTCACTTGGCACAAGTGAATTATAAGAGCCTTCTTAGCGATAGAATCAAATAGCAAAAACAGAATATCGGCGTATAGACCAAGTAGGTGAACAAATATGGCTTCCAAGCTATTGTTGTTTTCTGTGGTTGCCCTTGTGTGCGCAGCAATGGCAATAACTATCTGTGCACAGGGTATAGGCAACCAAATTGGAAATGCTGCGAAAGGGGTTGGCGAAGGTGCAGGCACAGCCATTGGTGACACAGCCAAAGGTGTAGGCACAGCCGTAGGAACTGGAGCCACCGGTGTCGGCGATGGCATAGGCAAAGCATATGGTGGAGACAGAGATGGAGGTTTGCAGCCGTAATTGCAACCATAGTAGAGGTGCTCGAAGCGGGGGAAAGTGAATCTTATGTATTGTTATTTTGAGATCTGTCTTATGAAATAAAGGCACTCTGCCAAAATATTGTGTTATGAACATTAAGACAAAGTCCCTTGTCTGATGAATAAATAACACGAATCAATCTCTCCTTAAGGAGTTATTCCAAATAATTTTAAGAAAAGAAAACACTCTGAATGCAAACATTACAATTAGAGCTGTCAACGGAAGGAATTTTAGCATTATTCCGTAACGTTAATGACTAATATAACGATTTACGAAATCAAAATTAGGTGCGTTTATCAACCGTAACGAATAACGGAAGCATATATAACGTTTGTTTTATTAACTTAACGCAAACGATTTGGCAGTGTGTCGTTTGCGTTATTTCGTTTGAGCGTATGCAATTCTACGGTTTTAGAATTATCTCAATAACAGAGGGGTTTAGGGGTATTCTGGTGGAGGATACGAGGGGTTGTAGGCATCCGCATCCTCGACAGTCAAATAAAACGACTGCTCCATGCTGTCCTTTAATGCGATTCGTCGGATCGCGATCGAAGGACGGGGAATAGATACATAAAATAAACTTCTCTCTCCAGCCTGCCCTCCCTGCCCGCCTCCTATTCACTCTTAGCTCTCCCGTCTCTCTGGCGGAACTTCTCTTCCAAGCTCTGAATTCAGCTCTGTGGAGAAATTGGATGTCTGGCTCGGTCCGAGTTGGGCCAAACTCGGACCGAGTTGAACCACATCCCTTTGGCTCGGTCCGAGTTGGCCAGAACTCGGTCCGAGTTGGACCGTCTGACTTTCCTTTTTATGATTTATGCATATATGGAAATGTAATAAAAAGAAATATTAGCCTACCTATTATAAAGGAGGTGCCTCTATATTCCTTTCTGACCTATCTTCTTCCCCAATTCTCTCTTGTACTCCATTATTATTGAAAAGAAATAAAAAAGAGTGATGGTGTGTGTGCGTGTGGATGTAAGTACGAATTCGTACTGAACCACGTTAAATACTGTGTCTTTGAGTTGTTATTTAAGTTTTCATGGTATCAGAGCAGTAGGTCCTTGAACCTGCGTGTTTAATCCCTGTGCGAGTTACTGCACAGCTGTTGCTTCTTTCTCTGTGCGAATTACTGCACAGATCTCCTCGAAACCTCGACCAGAACCACTGTTTCGGACCGAAATTCCTCTGTTTCGGACCGAAACTACCTTTAAACCATGAGTACCCCTAATGATTCGAACCCTAAACCACCTATTCCTGACCCTAATTCACTAGATGCTATGACTCTCATCCAGAATCTGAATAACACCTTGTCCCAATTACTTACACAACCGAGACCTCCATCAAACACCCAAAGCCAAGAAGGATTCACCTCAGCGATGTCAATCAAGCTAGATGGGACGAACTTTTATCTGTGGTCGCAGATGCTGGAGATGAAGCTCAACGGCCGCGATAGATTGGGTCATCTTGATGGATCGACTCGGCCAAAGTCTTCGGACGAGGAAGCTTATAAGCGTTGGTTGGTACTGGATTCTCAGGTCAAAGATTTCATGATCAACTCTATGGACTCATCACTGATAGGTACCTTCTTACCTTACTCTACTGCCAAGGAGGTATGGGATGCAGTTAAAACATCTTACTTTGATGGTAGTGATTTGTCTCAAATCTTGGACCTAAAAAGGAAAATTGGTAAAGTCAAACAAAATGGAGACTTAGTCCAAAATTTTTATAGTACACTCCAAGGGTTGTGGAAGGAATTAGACACTCGTAGACCAAATCCCATGGAATGCCCACACGATATTGAAAAATACCAGAAATTGGTACAGGAAGATAGGGTGCTGACTTTTGGATGGTTTAGATGATAAATTGGACCAGGTTAGGGCTAGTGTACTCCAAATTAACCCCCTCCCTACAGTGGAAGAGGCGTTTGCCTTGGTGAGGAAGGAGGAAAGGCGACAGATGGTTATGTTGACTGGGGGAGAAGTTGGGGATAATTCCTTGGCTATGCTAGCAAAGACCCAAACCTTAAACCTTCAGAAATCCAGCTATCCTCCAAAACCGAACAATAAAAAACCAGTTCCACCTGGAGGGTGTACCCACTGCAAAAATCCAAACCACTCTGTAGAACAATGCTTTAAGTTAATTGGATATCCAGACTGGTGGGAGGAAAATAAAAGGAAGAAGCAGGGAAAGACACGAATGGCAGAAGGAGCTGTATCAGATGAAAAGGCCCTAGCAGTTGCAAATGTGACTGTTTCGGGTCCAGTCAGTAAGCATTTCGGACCGAACTGTGAGAATTTCGGTCCGAAATCAGCAGAGAAACTCACAATTTTACCCTCTGTTGAGAGTAATCAAGGTAAAATCTTTGTTCTAAATACATGTAGCACTGATAAATCTTGAATTATTGATTCAGGGGCAACAGATCATATGACTTATGATAAAGATAATTTGGTAAGAGAATCTATACCAAGGAGAACTGAGATCATCAATGCAAATGGGGAGATCTATCCAGTCACAGGGGCTGGCGAAGTTCAATTTTCATCCTCTCTTACTCTTCCTAACACTCTCTTGGTCCCTTCTCTTTCATCAAAACTTCTATCTGTAGGACAATTATGTGAGGAACATAACTGTGTTGTGCTCATGTATCCCAGATTTTGTCTTTTTCAGGACCTCTTGACGAAGGAGATCATTGGTCGTGGTACTAGAAGAGGAGGGCTGTATCATTTAGAGGACTTGGCTGTTGGACAGACTCACATGACTGCGGGTTCAATGCTGAAAAGGAAGTCTTCTATTTGGATATGGCATAGACGCTTAGGGCATCCATCTTTTGGGTACCTAAGAAAACTTTATCCAAGTCTGTTTTCTGGTTTTGAGAATGATAGTTTTGATTGTGATGTGTGTATCAAATCTAAGAGCCATCGAGCTCATTTTGCTAGAAACCTAGAAAATGATAGTAATAATAGAGCTCCATTTGATTTGGTTCATTCTGATGTTTGGGGACCTTCCCCAGTTGACTCCCTAGTAGGAAATAAATGGTTTGTCTTGTTTGTTGATGACTGCACTAGAATGACTTGGATTAATATAGTGAAACATAAATCTGAAGTACCACTTGCCATTAGATCCTTCATTACCATGGTCAAAACTCAATTTGATAGAAATGTCAAAGTATTCAGAAGCGATAATGGTAGGGAATTTGTCAATAAAATACTAGGCGAGTTTTTTCAAACCAATGGAATTATCCATGAGACCAGTTGTGTTGGTACTCCTCAGCAAAATGGTAAGGCAGAACGTAAGAACAGACAAATTTTGGAAATGACCAGAGCAATGATGCTTGAAAACAATGTTCCCAATTCTTACTGGGATCATGCAATTACCTCAGCAGTGTATTTGATGAATAGACTACCTTCTGCACCAATTAAATTTCAAACACCTTTACAGAAACTCTCAACCTATACTGTGATCCCTTCTGTCCTAAACATCCCACCTAAAGTATTTGGTTGCATAGCTTATGTTCACATACAAAAACATCAACGCTCTAAACTTGACCCATGTGCTGAAAAGTGTGTGTTCATAGGGTATGGTCAACGACAAAAGGGTTATAGGTGTTTGAATCCAATCTCCAAACGGGTCTATACTACCATGGATGTAACATTTATTGAAAATGAAGGATATTTTGGCACAAACCCGACTCATTCTCAGGGGGAGAATGTGATAGACAATGAGCTCTGGTTTGATGCAGTAAGAAGTAAAAGTTTCAGCCCTGAACATGTGCATTTCGGTCCGAATTCAGACCATTTCGGTCCGAAATCTAGTCTCTGTCCAGACGAATCCGATCCGCTCGGTCCGAATTCCAACTATCTCGGTCCGAGTTGTGATCAGTTCGGTCCGAACTCAAGCCATTTCGGTCCGAACCATAACCCTCTCGATCCGAACTCAGACCAGTGTGGTCCGAGACTTGAAGCTGAAGGAGAGAATTCAAATCCAGAAACGGACCCACTGATTATCCCGGGTCCATCAGAAGAAAATGTGGAAAGTGAAGATGAAGAAATGATACAGTCTCCTACTTCACCACATGATCAATCTCCTGAGTCAGAGGTAAGTAATTCTGAGCCTATTACTACTAATCCAATTTATCAGTTACCTTTCAGGATCAACAGAGGAAAACCACCTAAGAGGTACAGACCAGATGAAAGTGGTGAGGGCAGGTATGCAATGGCAAATTTCATGACCTTGTCTCATTTGCCAGAACCTGTGAAGGTGTTTGATAGAACTCTTGCATCAGTTCACATTCCAACTAACCTAAGTGAAGCTCTCAGTGATTCAAAATGGGTGGAGGCAATGAAGACGGAAATGGATGCACTGGAGAAGAATGATACTTGGGAATTAGTAACAAGACCAAAAAACAGAAAGACAGTAGGCTGCAAATGGGTATTTACAGTCAAGTATGGGCCCACTGGAGAAATAGACAGATATAAGGCGAGACTGGTGGCAAAAGACTACTCTCAGACATATGGAGTGGATTATCAAGAAACTTTCTCACCAGTAGCAAAGCTGAATACTGTTAGAATTTTACTGTCCATTGCAGCAAATCAAGACTGGCCACTACACCAATTTGATGTGAAGAATGCTTTTTTGCATGGTGACATTGATGAGGAGATTTACATGGACATACCGCCAGGATATGGTCACTCAAGCAGTCAACCTCTCGTGTGCAGACTGAAAAAGGCGTTGTATGGTTTGAAGCAATCTCCTAGGGCCTGGTTTGGAAGATTCTGTAGTGCTATGAAGGGATATGGATATACTCAGAGTGATACTGACCACACTTTGTTCTTTCTTAAGGATAAAGAGAAAATTGTAATCTTGATAATCTATGTTGATGACATGATAATTACAGGTAATGACTCAGAAGGAATCCATGATTTGGAAGGAAAATTGTCTAGAGAGTTTGAAATGAAGAATCTGGGAGGCTTAAAATACTTTCTAGGAATTGAAGTAGCACGCAATAAGGAAGGTATTTCTTTATCTCAAAGAAAATATGTGCTTGACTTATTAGCAGAAACAGGTATGTTGGATTGTAAACCTGTTGACACACCAACTAAGCAGAACACCAAGTTGGGTGTATTTTCTGATCAGGCACCTGCAAATAAGGATCAATACCAGAGATTGGTAGGGAGACTCATTTACTTGTCACATACTCGGCCTGATATCGCTTATGCTGTGTCTGTGGTGAGTCAATTTATGCATGCTCCCAGTGAACAACATATGGAAGCTGTCATGTGGATTTTAAGGTATCTCAAGGGATCCCCAGGACGAGGTATCTTCTTCAAAAGGAATGGTCATCTTCAGGTTGAGGGATATACAGATTCTGACTGGGCTGGAGATGTGACTGATAGAAAATCCACGTCTGGATACTTCACATTTGTTGGAGGTAACTTGGTTACTTGGAGGAGCAAAAAGCAAAAGGTGGTAGCTTTGTCAAGTGCAGAGGCAGAGTTCAGAGGAATTGCTAAAGGTTTGCAAGAATTACTGTGGATAAAGAGAGTACTCAGGGATCTTGGTCTCTATGATAACAGGGAGATGAAGTTGTTCTGTGACAACAAGGCAGCTATCGCAATATCTCACAATCCGGTGCAACATGATAGGACCAAGCATATTGAAGTGGATAGGCACTTTATTCGACAGAATTTAGAAGATAAAGTCATTAGCATTCCTCACGTGAGAACTGATGAGCAATTGGCAGATATACTAACCAAAGGGGTATCATGTACCATTTTTCAGGGAGTGATTTGCAAGTTGGGCATGCAAGATATCTACCTGCCAACTTGAGGGGGAGTGTGGAGAAATTGGATGTCTGGCTCGGTCCGAGTTGGGCCAAACTCGGACCGAGTTGAACCACATCCCTTTGGCTCGGTCCGAGTTGGCCAGAACTCGGTCCGAGTTGGACCGTCTGACTTTCCTTTTTATGATTTATGCATATATGGAAATGTAATAAAAAGAAATATTAGCCTACCTATTATAAAGGAGGCGCCTCTATATTCCTTTCTGACCTATCTTCTTCCCCAATTCTCTCTTGTACTCTATTATTGAAAAGAAATAAAAAAGAGTGATGGTGTGTGTGCGTGTGGATGTAGGTACGAATTCTAATGGAGAAGACAAATTAATCACTTCGCCTCCTATGATTCCAGCCTCTTATCGCCACTCCCTCATATATGCCGCCCAGTACCTACTTCCTACGTGTTTCCTTGATCTAAGTTGGACAGAAATACGATCCAATCATTTTTTTTTTTTTGAAATTTAAGTTGCAAATTGAAATTCAAGTTGGACAGAACGACAATTGAAATTCAAGTTGCAAATTGAAATTTTGTTGAACTCTGCCGTCACTCTACTGAGTGATATTTTTTTTTGTTGGTGCTGATTTCTAATGTTGGTAACACCTGGATGAAGAAGCCCTTTGACATTCTCCCACTTCCTTGATCACAACCCAATCATTGATCTCTTTGGTGCATATTCTGATGTTTGTTATTTTGATGCAAACAACTTAGTATTTCATTGTCTCAAGTATGATTGTGCCAAGTTAATCTGAACCAAAATAATTATTTTAGACGTTAATTTAACATGGAGATTATATCTAATCCTGGTCTATGCTCTCTTATTCTTTCTTATTCTTTATTGGTTCCTGACTTATGGTATGCGGAGACTAATACACAACAACTGTTGGATGCTAAGTTGCTGATATGTATGCCATGTGTGTGAAATCGACTAGAACCCAACTGCTAATTTGTTGAAGGCACAAGGCATCCATCCATACATCAATCTCAAGGACTAAAGTCTAAGGGTAAGTAACTGAGCTGAAATAATCTTTCAGCACTCATATCATAGGTTTATATCAGTATCAGATTTCCTCTCATCACCGTACCAGTTGGTGGCATCCCCACCAACACAAACTAACACCACCATTGAACTCCTCTCACTCTTGTGAATCATGATGCTAAAGAGTCCGAGCCAGTGGTTTCTGGCGAACGAAAATGGTCGGAGGCCCTTAACGGGTTTGTAACCCGATTAGGCGTTTCAATTGCATTTTCGTTTTTTTTTTTATTTTGAACGGAAGTGGGGACTGGGGACTCGGGCAGGGAGGGGCAGAGTGGAAAGAGGAAAGGGGACGATCGTTCTCTCGCGTATCCTTCGATCGCGATCCGACGAATCGCATTAAAGGACAGCACGGAGCAGTCGTTTTATTTGACTGTCGAGGATGCGGATGCAGGGTTGTAGTTCACAAATCCTAATCTGTTCAATCGCCGTTCATTCTCCTCTTTTTTCCCCTCTTTCTCTCGCACACGGTTGACGACGACACCTCTCTTCTCTCTACCTCTCTCTCTCTCCCTTGCTCAGTTGCTCAATCATTTTGGTGCAGATATGTTCCATTCCTTGATGGTTGTGACTTGCAAAGTTGAAAATTCAGTCACAAATCATGATTTTGTTGAGACTTTCACAGCCATACCCCGACTATAGCCAGCTGTACTTTAAAATAGCGGGACAATTACTGATACATAGTCGATCTATTCAGAGCAAGGCCGAAATGGGAAACAACAGCAGAGGACAAAAGGTAATGGCTTTGTCGCTCTGGTGATACTGAGGATCTCGATCTCAAGAGAGTTGGATTCGAAACCACGGTGGAGACATTAGAGGAGCGGTACCGGTACTGCAGTACAATGAGATCAAAAGAAAGAAACACAATCTTTCTTTGGCATTATTCAATTTCGTCCCTTCTTGTTTTTAATTTTTTCTCTAGTTTCCGTTGGGATGCAGGTCTAAGAGCATATTATTATTTTTTATTATTTAATTTCGTCCCTCTCTTTTCTGAACGTTAAATCGTTTAATTCTGTTTAATTAAACAAAATGATTTGCGGAACTAACTTTTCTGCCGTTATATAAACGATATGGTTAACGTCAAATCAATTTGTACTGTTTCAATAAACAATACGATAACGATCACACGTATTTCCGTGGTCGTTAATCACGTTTGACAGCTCTAATTACAATCCCACAAACGCAGACTAACTAACTAGTTACGCCAATTCAGCGCAATGAGACTAAGGGTGTGTTTGGATAGGCCGAGAATAGGGAATAGGAATAAGGAATTTCGGTTTGCGTGCTTATTCTTATTCTTGTGCAACCCAAACAACTCAAGAATAAGGAATAAGGGCCCTAATTCCTATACTAACAAAACCATGGTATAAGAATAAGGAATAAGGATAAGCACGCAAACCGAAATTTCTTATTCCTATTTCCTATTCCCGGCTTATTCCGTTGCATCCAAACACACCCTAAGACTATAAGGGAAAATGGGCCTTGGTCCTTGAAGAGTTAAGCCCAGTTATATAAGGCCGCTTTATCCAATTTACTAAAACCAAATCTATTTTCAATTTGAATATGCAAGTAATAATAAACCACCTAATGCATCTTACTAATAAAAAAAATCAAGTGACGGCAGCAAACGAACTATTATATTTCATTTAGACGAATTATTTTTATTTGACATGAAACTTAAATAAAAAAAGAACTTTCAGGATTAATAAATTTTAATTAACTCATTATTATATGCGGCCTTTTTTAAAAAAAAAATTCTTGTTCAATGCAATGTATGGGTAAATTAAATTCTTGCTGATTTTTATCCTTTTTTTTCTCTACTTGTTTGGTACGTGAGTAATATCCCCGTATACGATATGGCATTATTTTATTATTAAAGAATTACAAGTATTTTGAATGTATGACCTGGCTATCTGATAAGCAGTTAGCATTGTATTATTCGAAAAGAAATCGATCTGAGCACCTTTATAAAATTAATCTGGGTATCGGATAACCTGCATTAATGGATAATTAATTAATTAATTATACATGCATTATATCAGATAACGCAAAAAATATATGGTTATGGTGAATCTTTGCGAGTTTTGGGGCAGAGCAAGCGGCGATATCGTTGGAAGTTAAAATAGTAAAGTTATTATGCCCTTGATTTGGTAAAAATTTAATCAACAATATTAATTAATAATTAATTAATGAAAGGTTAAAAAAACTGGCGTCCGTCCCTACTCCCTGGACTGGACTCGGCGATCGCCATCTCTTGGGATTTGAAGCATTGAGAGGAAAGCAGGCGAAATGAGATTGAGAGGTGATCCCGATTCTTACTGGGGTGATCTCCCGGACGAGCTGCTAGTGATCATCGCGCAAAAGGCTCCGCGCACCAACGTACAATATGTTCGTCTGAGGTCGGTTTGTAAGGCGTGGCGAAGAGCCCTGCCTCCGCGTCCCCGCCATCTCCTTCCCCCTGTCCCTTGGCTCCTGCTCCCTCGACTCCCTCTCCACACCTGTCGCAAATTCCGAATCCCTGATTCTCTTTTCACATTCTTTGATCTCTCTCGCTCCAAAACAATCCAAATTCGCCTTCCCTACGTGAGCGGCAAGCACATTTGTGGCTCCTCTTATGGTTGGCTTATTCTCGAGCAACACCCTGCAGTGTCCTTGCTCAACCCTATTACCCAGGCAACCATCCTACTTCCTTCCTTGGACGCCCCACCTTCCATTATTTTGACGCCCACCACATCTCAAACTGAAACGGAAACTGAAAGAGGGGAGAGGCCTGAATTTTCCGACCAGAAATCAGAATACAACAACTGCATTCTAAAGGCCAGTTTGTCTTGCAATCCTACTGAGCCTGGATGTGTCGTGGTCGCTTGGTTTTTATCATCGTCAAATTGGGAGCTGGCCTTCTGCCGCATCGGGGATGCTCACTGGACCGGACTGAAGTTGTGGAGTGCACAACCAAAGCTACTGGATTTTACCTTCCATAGTAACTCCGTTTACACCTTGAATAGTGTAAATGAAGTCTGCGTTTATGACCTTCAGAACCTTCCCACATGGAACCTTCATTCCAACTTCCGCTATGGCATCAACATTTGTAATAAGCAGGTGATTTTGGTTGAGGGAGATGCAGACTCTGGTGGACCCCTTGTAGTAGAAAATACTAATGTTGTGTATAAATGGTTTGCCAATCACCGGAGGTGGCTGCCAGTCCATGACATTGGAAGCCGTGTTCTTTTTCTCAATCCGAGGCATTCTATTAATCTGCAATGGGATGAAGGGCGAGAGAATGAAATATACTATGACATAATGCATTCTGGAAATGGGGATGGCCGTTTTCATGTTGGCATCAATCGGCTGAAGCTAGGAACTGGGATGATTCTTCCACGTAACCCTCGCCCCATGGGACTATTTTTTACGATACCTGGATTACCCTTGTGGATTACACCTAGCCTGACATAGCTGTTGTGGGCATCTGAAAAATGAGACTTCTCTGCTTCTACCAGGTACTGATATGCAACACTTCATCCGGATTATCTTTATTGATATAATTAACTAATCACATATTTGTATGGTCAGTTGCCAAAAGTAATAAGAAACTGGCAGTTAATTTTGCATTGCAAATCACAAATTTTGTTGGTAAACCGGCACATGGCATTTTTAAGTTACACCAAAATGTATAATTGCCCTAATTGAAGCTTCCAAAAGATATCCACCAGTTGTGAAGTAAGGAGGACAGAATTTAGTAAACAAAGATTACATACTTATGTAACTGTAATTGGGAAAAGAAAATTAAGGAACTGGTTGGCTGTTGCTTCCTTGCAGCTATGAATCTGTTTTTGTAGGGGTTCCAATTTTACTTGCTAGAGTGCAGCCACTTGTGATGAAGATCTTGTTTTGAAAATTCATTGCTTTCTTTTCACCTCAATTATGTAATGCACTTCATCTTTGAAAGTGGATCCTCCACAGGACTGACAATGCATTTTTACTCGATATATATCTTTGAGAATTTTGGACTTGTGAAAATAATTTCTTGTTTTGAAGATATTGAAACACTCCGGCCCAGTCACCCACAGTTTTGAAGAAATGTCCTTTCCCTCTTGCATTCATGCTTTTTTAACTAAAGAATCCGGTTTGGTCCCAAAGAAAGTTATTAACTTATTACTTTTAATTTTATAAAGGGAAAGTCATGACTTCATTTTTTTTAATTTTCGACCTGAAAATTTTTGTACTATAGATGCATGCATGCAGCACACTTTATGATTAAGTATGAATTCATTTTATGGGACTGGGTCAATTACTTATTTATCAATTACAGTGGAGAGGTTGGCGAATTATTTTTGTAAAAGATAGGGGAAGGGAAAGCAAGTTGTCTGCATCTTTTTATGGTTTGAGGTGTGGTTGTATTATTAGTCCCAGTTCTGGAAAACTTTCCTTGTACTTTCTATTGATGCCTTATTTTATTTAGAATTAATTGCGTTTATGTCAAACCTGAATTTTTTTTCCGTCAGCTTGTTGTCTAATCGACCTTATTTTGTCCAGCATGTGGAAGTTCAAGTTTTTTGTTAAGAGTAAGAAGTACTTGTTAATGCTTCTTAATGTAACAGAAATCAAGAATTCTTATGATGGGAATTCAGATGCAAGTTCTTGGACTGATGCAATTTCAACACTATGGCTTTCAGATAAGTAGAAGTAGGTTGCACTGAGAGAAGTTCTGCTAATAAATGATCTGAGCATATTGTAGCTCGATAAAGTTGAAGCTAACTGGAGCCTTTTATTTTATTCCTTTTTTCATTTGTTTTTCTTTTCAAACTAAAGGATCTTTCATTAATGTCTTCTGTAGTCTAAATCTACTTCTTGATGTCGTGATTTATTTAGCATTTTACTCTTCTAACTGCCACTAGATATTATAGAGTTGCTATTGCTTGAGAATATATGCGTGTGTCTGTTTTTAAGATTTTAAGATGTTGGAGATACACGAATGAGATTTTGCATAATGCATGGTTAATGGTTGATATCATGCTTGAAGTGTGATGGTTAAACTGTATGTATGAAAGATTAAAATTCATAATTTATGGTAAGCAAGTGCTGCTTCGTAATTTTTATGGAGCTTCATGCTGGTGTGTTTGGGCTTGTATGTGCTGTAACAACTAACAACTATGTCCAAGACCCACAATAACACACCCTTCAGGTCAAGAAGAGTTCAATGGCAATGCTTCATGTCAGGAAGATTCCAGATGTGCAGCATCAGCCCAAATTTTACATGTAGGCAATGCAACTGTAGGTGTAGGCATACATGATACAACGGTATATGCCTGACCAATGGTACTGTAGCTGCAGCAGGTTCAGGTTGGCAGCAATCGTCGCAACCATATTGAATATATAGGGCTCCGTTTGGATAGGTGTGGGAAGAAGGGAAGAAGGGAAGAAGTGGGAAGAAGTATTGGGAAGTGTGTAACTTTGTGAAGAATTTGGATTGTTTATAATTTTTTTTCTTCCCTTCTTTCTTCTTTCTCTTCTTCTTCTTGCATCCAAACGGAGCCTAGGAGCGGTAAATTGTTGGGGTGGCATCCTAAATCAAGGGTACCATCCACTAATTATTTAATTAATTAGTTAATGTATTTGAAAACCTAGTGATTTTAAAGCATAATTAGTATGAATAATGCAGCACTGAAAAATTGCGTCTTAAAATTTAAATAATGTCGGGGCAGAGATAAGGGTTGGCAGGAGGCGGCCCTTTCTGCTAAATAAAGGCCATGAATCTCTTGTTTACGAGTCATTCTATCCGAAAAATTTAAAAATAGTATTAAATTAATAGAATATATTAAAAATAATATCAATATAATAATATTTTTTTAAATAGTATCACGAGATCGGAATCCTAGATTCCGAACGTAAGATCGGATTCCTGGATTTCGATCTTAGCTTTTTAATTTTTTTATATATTATTTATTTATTTATTTAATTTATTAATTAGTTAAATAATTAGAAAAATAGATAATATATTGTAAAAATATTGAAAAAATATGGAAAAAATCAGGAATAATTAAACTAAATTTTATATGTAATTTAGTATTTTTTGGGAAAATTAAATTTATTTTCATTTTAATTAATTTATTTAATTAAAATATAAATTTTTATAACTTATTTAATTAAATGAATTGTACCATTTAGAAAGGATTATAGATTTTCAGAATTTGCAGGGATACAAAGGCATAATCCTTTCAGAATGTTCAAAATTTTATTAATTCTTTCTGCATTTGTAGGGATACAAAGGCATAATTTGAACATTAAAACTTTAAACAGGCTTAACTTTTGATAGGAAGGTCCGTTTGGGGCGATCGAGTACATTCCGGAAAGCTGGCGACAAGATCTACACATGTTATTGGGGTAGAACCCCATAACGACCATTTTCGAGGCCAAAAAACGCTCTCTGGACCTCCAAAATTCACTTTGAAAGTTTGCAAACCTAAAAACCACTCTAAACTACTAAAAATGTTTTTAAAATCATAAATTAATCATTAAAAAGAGAAATGCAGTAAATCAAGTGAATTTAGTCTTTCTTCTCCGTCTCAGTAAAACATCAAATCTCGTGTGATTCCTTTCTAACGCAATCCAGAAAGTGCTTTCTTGATCATGAGACTCGATATGATTGTTTAATATATAATATGAAAATAATATATACAGAGGACGACATCCGAGACGCATATCAAATGGTTGTTTAAATTAATTAAAAATTTATACTTAATTATTCATTTTTAATTATATAAATTAATTAAATTTATATTTAATTAAATAAATTAATTAAAAGGAAAATAAATTTAATTTTCCAAAAAAAATACTAAATTACATATAATTTTTTTTAATTATTCCTGATTTTTTTTATATTTTTTCAATATTTTTAGAATATATTATCTATTTTTCTAATTAATTAACTAATTAATAAACTAATAAAAGAAAAAAATTTTAATTTTTCCAAAAAATACTAAATTACATATAAAATTTAGTTTAATTATTCCTGATTTTTTCCATATTTTTTCAATATTTTTACAATATATTATCTATTTTTCTAATTATTTAACTAATTAATAAATTGAATAAATAAGTAAATAATATATAAAAAATTAAAAAGCTAAGATCGGAATCCAGGAATCCGATCTTGCGTTCGGAATCTGGGATTCCAATCTCGTGATACTATTTAAAAAAATATTATTATAATGATATTATATTTAATATATTATATTAATTTAGTATTATTTTTTAAAAATTTCGGTCATTCTATGATGTACAATAAACTGGGCCATTTACAATCCAGATAAAAGCCCGTTATGCTATAAATTTGTCCCTATTATATCCCATCGGGAATTTTCTCCTCGATTCTTCTCTGCTTGAGTCCGGATTTTGAAGTGTGGCTATACCTTTATGCACACTCTTCTTTTTTTTTTTTCTAACAAAAAAAAAAAAACTAAAGCGCTTATTCTTTATTCAAATATTCTTCTTCTAAGTGTTGGATCGAATTGCTTCTTAATAATTATCACAACAGATAAAAAAGTGAACCATTTTTAATGAATATATTTTCAGCTTTCTTGTCAGGATATTAGTCACTCCACAGGGGCAAACTTTCTCCTATAAAATGGAATGTTTTTTTTTTATTTTATTTTTCCCCCAAGGGAATTGCTTGATCAGATTGCTGCAACAGTGAAAACTGTAAGAAATAACTCAATTTAACGTGATGTAGGATGAGATTTTAACCCACTTGAATACGATGATGGAAGACAAGAAAAATTCGAATTTCTTTTTCCATCAAAATTATTATTAAACCATGCTGATCTTACAAACCCTTATTTTTCTTCAAAAAAGTTGATGAAGAAAAAATGTTACAACTGTTTTCTAGCAGACGAATTATTCTTCAACTGTCAACTTACATGGTTCACTACGCCATTTTATCTCTTTAACTGTCAACCTATTAAAATCAGTTCTAAAGATAAAGTCTGACAATTACGAAATTGCCACCGACTATTTTTTATATTGATTTTCTTAAAAACATATGTTACTATAGTGGTGCTAAATTTTTTTTTTTGGTGTAGTGCTTGTTAAAAAAAAGTCAAAATTATTTATCTTAACCACTTATATATAAGGAAACCGATGCACGGCTAGAAAATTGCGGATAAACTAGACTGTTGTACCGATATACGTTTGTTTGTAAAATTTTTTTATTTTTTTAATGAAATTTTCTAGTAGGAAATTGCACGGTACCTAAAAAAGGGGAAAAACAAAAAGAGTGGATGTATGCTCTCGTCTAATTGCAAAATTCTCAATTTGATCAACAAATAAGAACGCCATTATTAAAACTCTTAGTCAGGATGTTTTTATTTGGAATTGATTGAACGAAATTGGATGATTTACAAGGTACCTTAAATTGTAATTAATTTAAGTTTTAAATTGTAATTAATTTAAGTTTTAAATTGTAATTAATTTAAGTTTTATAAAAAAAATGCAATTTTAACTTTTATACAGTCATCACGAATATGTCTCATTTTGCTAATTTGCTTTGTAATGGAGCTGGTAATTCATCAAAAATACAAGCCGAATAGAAAAGTGTCGAGCATTGCATTACATTAATATGTCAAGTGAAACTTATTAAATAAACTCTGTTTTTTTACTTAGTTAAGCACTGGCGCATTAGGCTAGACTTTGATTTCAATCTGTATACTCATGGTATCTGCCTATATATAAAAAAAAGAGAGATTTTCAAGTGGCCTGATCATGATGTACAATAGAACTTATTAAACAACATAATGGAAAACGAAGGAAGGAGGAGTTGCTTATCCCAAATTTGCCGCTCAACCCCAAAACCCTTGGTTACCATTCGAGGATTTCACTACAAGGGCAGCTGTTGTGGCTGCAGAGCTAACATGGGTTGGTTTGAAAGCCAAATTTACAGGTACATCTCTTCTTTAATCTTTTGTTTTTTAAATTTTCTTTCTTTTCACCTATGATTTTTTTACAATTAATTCAGAATTGACCATCTTTTGGGGGAAGATCTGATTGAGAACCTTACTGTTATGAGATTTTTGAACTTGGCCTTTGAGCCCCTTTGGAGCCGAACATACATATGGAATATTCACGTAAGATTCAATATGTTAATTATTTAATTTTAACATAATTCATATTTGAGTTGAAGTAAAGAAAGTAAATTGATTCTGAACTTTTGAAGGGTAAATTTGATATATACTGCTTAAAAGTGAGTGCTTTTTGTTGCTTGATTGCTTCCTGGTGTCCTACCCAGATTAATCTTTAAAAGTTCACATGAAAAAATAAACTTAAATAAAAGCAATTTTTTAAGTTTCAAAAAGCAATCTTATTGCATCAGGCAGCAGAAAATCATAGCAAAATTGCCAGCATTTTGACTGACTTTTTACCCAGCCTTCCTCCAATTGAGCAATCTCACTGCATCAGGTGAGTCCTTGGCTAGGCCCAGCGCATCCACCAAGCACTATGCCAGACTGACCTCTGAGTCCGTCCATAAGTAAAAATAATAAGTATCTTCATAAAAAAATCATGACTTCAAATTCAGATAAGGGATCCAGATTTTCTATATATTCACTGATGCAAGTTTTTCCCATAAATTATAAAATTCGTAATGTTCTTTTGTGATTTTGTATTTTTTTAATTATTGAGAGGATGTGATACAAAAAGCAATCTAAAAAAAAGCCAACAAAATAATGAAACCTGTGCTTATGTCTTTTTATCATTTTGTGCAAATACCAGCCTTTGTGTTGTACTGTTGTGTTTTTGATGTATAGATACTTGGGATGAGTTTTATAGGGCCTTATACTAATGGTACATGCTTGCTACCAGTCCTTGGTACTGCTATGGCGAATCTGGTACCGTGTCTGGTATGAATCTCTGATTACAGAGCATATTTACAAGAAACCAGAAAAGTTTAGGGTTTCAATGCCAAAAAGAAAGATTTCATTATCCTGTACGTGTTATTAGTTTCTGATGATGGTAAACATGAACATTAATTTTTTTTGTAAACTCTTTAAAAGAAAGCATGTATCTTTCTATATATAAAATTAAAATCAGATATTTAACAGTATGAACAATGGTTGAAGAATATGCAAGGTGACAAGAATATGTGTTGTGAAAAAGGTATATTAATCAATAATAGGATTAGCCATATCATACTATTACAATAATTCTGCTACTAGCAATACACTTTACTATTGTCTAAAACATATGCAAATTTATCTGAGCAGTTGGAAACTAGCATTAAGAATGGTGATCTTGAGAGTTTAAAATTTCAATCCATAAAAAGGAAAGCCAAAGAAGACTATGTCTTGACGGTTGGTACCTTCTTTTTCCATATTATGTAGCAAGAACTCTTTGTGCATCAGTCATATAATTGTGACTACCAGTACCGTTAGCTTGGTATTTGAATAAAAAGAGAAATAACAGTAATTATGGATTATAATTTTGGTTAGTAATACAATGTACTCATTCTTTAATCTTTTTAACTCTGCTCTAATTTCGTTGGACTCATAAGTCATAATGCTAGAATTGTAATAAACTACCTTTTGTACTTATATCAGGGGCATAAAAGAACAAAATTAGAAGACGAGCCGAGAGAAGCTCAATGATAAGTAGTCAACTTAACCCAAGAGATGAGATGTCAGAGTTAAATGAGATATCTGATGATGAAAAAGATAATAAAGTAATTAAACATTGTTTACATTTAAACTTTTTAAATAAGTTTTTATTTAGTTTGAATAGTCGAACGTATTCGACATGTTGTGTTACTACCCTAATTTATATTTGGATATGATAAAGTTCAGGTAATAACTCTGTATTTTTTTTTAATAGATAATAGCTAGACAATAGCTTCTATAATCATATACTTGATGAAACTAAGGCCTTATCAAAATCCTCCTTTTTCACGTGGGATTTCATTTCAGTTCAGTTCATTAGAAATTTTCTGATCAAAATGAATGGATTTGGTATCGTTTGGTTGGAAATTCTATGTTATTCGCTCTAATGAAATCATGAAAGATCAATTGAATTGAAATTAAACAAAATGAAATCCGGCCCGCGCAATATATTTTGATCAAGTCCTTATTTATGGCTTATTAACATTTTTTTAAGATAAACTGGGGGTCAAGTCTCTCAATTTTAAATTAAATGTCTATAAAGACCTCTAGCTGATTTTCGAACCTGCGATCTCTTATTTGAAATGCATTGTTCTTTGTCACTAGATCAAGAGCTGATTCTCCTCATTACTTATTAACATCTCGAGATAATTTCTTTTTTATAATTATATACTTGATTAAACTAATTCTACTCATGACTTTATTAACATTTGGATATAATCCATATCGAGCGAAGCACGATTTCACTAACCTAGTTATTATTAAACCATGCTGATCTTACAAACCCTTATTTTTCTTCAAAAAAGTTGATGAAGAAAAAATGTTACAACTGTTTTCTAGCAGACGAATTATTCTTCAACTGTCAACTTACATGGTTCACTACGCCATTTTATCTCTTTAACTGTCAACCTATTAAAATCAATTCTAAAGATAAAGTCTGACAATTACGAAATTGCCACCGACTATTTTTTATACCGATTTTCTTAAAAACATATGTTAATATAGTGGTGCTAAATTTTTTTTTTTTGGTGTAGTGCTTATTAAAAAAAGTCAAAATTATTTATCTTAACCACTTATATATAAGGAAACCGATGCACGGCTAGAAAATTGCGGATAAACTAGACTGTTGTACCGATATACGTTTGTTTGTAAAATTTTTTTATTTTTTTTAATGAAATTTTCTAGTAGGAAATTGCACGGTACCTAAAAAAGGGGAAAAACAAAAAGAGTGGATGTATGCTCTCGTCTAATTGCAAAATTCTCAATTTGATCAACAAATAAGAACGCCATTATTAAAACTCTTAGTCAGGATGTTTTTATTTGGAATTGATTGAACGAAATTGGATGATTTACAAGCAGATACTAGTGGTCCGGCTACTAGTTTTTAGTACTCGAGAAACAAGATATACTATTTGGTCATTTGGAGGATGATATCATTGATATGCATAGATCCCCACCATACTAAGTTGGTACCAAAGTCCAACTATAACAAGTTAACAAATGACAACACTTCTAACGACAAATGTTTCTTAAACTAGTAGCCATAATATTAAATTAATGGAACATATATAGATGTGACAAATTTTGCCTAACTTCAATTTCAAGCTCACGTTTCCTCTCTTTCGGATTGACTTGTAGATCATTAATCAAACAATATCTTAGACTTGAAGACTTCTCTTTCAATCCTCATCATTGACTAATGAGATTAAAAAGAATTGGTGCATCTTACTGTTAGCATTTAAAAGCACACAGGCATGTGCAAATCAATTCACGAAAGATCAATTTGCAAATAAAAAAATTACCTCTCTTCATCTTTGACCGACTACAAAATAATTTAGGATTATTTTGCAAAGTGTCCCCATAAAATACCGAACTTATAATATGGTCCTAATGTTAGATTTACATGAACTCCGATCAAGTTAATTTATTTCACTAAACTATCAAACAAAATCCTTACAACAAATATTTGTTAACCTTATTCACTGGAAGTATTCTTAGTCAAAAATATTGAAAAAACAATAAAGAAAGAAAGAATATTAGGTATCACGACTGCCATGGCAGCCCAGCTCATTTTTCATTAGTACAAAATTTATGAGACTGTCTTTATTAAACGGCTCAAATCTTGCATGCATTTTTAATTTTATTAAAAAGTTAGATGCCAAATACCTTCATGTTTATTCAAAAAACAAAAAAAAAATTATGAGACCGTCTCAAGCAAAATCTGAACCGTTTAATTAATTTCAATTCAAATTCAATCCTGGCATGTTATTTTTAGGCTCTGTTTGGATAGGTGTGGGAAGAATGGAAGAAGTGGGAAGAAGTACTGGGAAGTGTGTAATTTTGTGAAGAATTTGGATTGTTTATAATAAATTTCTTTCTTCTTCCTTCTTCCTTCTTCCTTCATCCAAACGGTGCCTAAAAAAAGATAAAATTAGAAAATAGCAATAGGATATTATTGAACCTGACAGGTTACGACAAAACAATCAAGAATTGATCTAAACCATTCAGTCTGAAGAGTACAATTTAGTGAAAATTTTGTACAATTGGCGATGATACCAACTCCCTGCATGGACCCATAATGGTTGGATCCATGTAAGTGAGAGCCAAGAGCGGATCCAATCATGAAAACATGAAGAACGATTGATGAGCAGCGCCAAATCAGAGAAAGAAAAGGAACAATATATTATATATCTATGTTGGTAATAAACTAATAATAAATATATACTAGGAAGGTTCCTCATGTGCTAGAACAGCACTAGGTACCAAAGATGAAATGAAAAGATGCAAGGGACTGGGGGCCCCTTTTTTCCTCTTGGTTCCTGTTATGAGAGGAGGAGATTAAAGTAGTGAGCTGCCAAAGGTAGAAGGAACAGTGTCCCTGGTGGTGGCAGAGAGAGGCATGGTTAACTACCTCTCCCCCGAGTTCAGATCTGGTGCCGCGCGGCACACCGTGTAGCGCGGCATCGTAGCCGTCTGATCAAGATCCAATGGATAAGGGAGCCCCGTGCATGTAACCTAGATTGATAGGCCCGTAAAAAATGAACCGTCCGATCAAGATCAGACGGCTCGTACGCGCGCTACACGGTGTCCCGCGCTACACGGGATTCGGGTCCCCTCTCCCCCTTGATGGATACTAAGTATTAACGCACCTTATCTACTTTCCACTCTATCTCCATTATCATTTTTTTTTTCTTTATTGCTGTGTTCAAGTTGCAGCTGGTAATATATGCTTGCATGTGTATATTGCGCTGTTCCCAATTGTACCAAGTTGAAGTAAGTTGGATCAGACCTAACTACAATAACGATTTTGTCATATTGACTGCATACAATGTACTTTCTCTCCAAAAAAAATGATACTGTCTTTAATTTTTTTTTACTCTAAAAAATATACAACAATATCTCATAATTACAATCTAATGATTTGAATATCATCATTGTATTAACATTTGTATTGGCATGGTGCAAAAATTTTCATTTAGAAATTTTCTTTCTTCCTATGTCTAAACTAACGTTTTCAACTAGGGACCCCTCGTCCCTGATCGAATCTTACGGTATGAGTTTTTAATCCTAGGGTGCGTTTGGATAGGTGTGGGAAGAATGGAAGAAGGGAAGAAGTGGGAAGAAATATTAGAAAGTGTGTAACTTTGTGAAAAATTTGGATTGTTTATAATTTTTTTTCTTCTTCTTCTTCCTTCTTCTTCTTTCTTCCAACGATCCAAACGCACCCCTAGAGAATCATTGATCAACATTTCACACAATTTTTAATCTAATTTTGGATTCAAATTCCACACAATTTTACATCTATTTTTGGGTTCGATCGAGGGAAATTTTTTACACAATTGGAAAGATATCCATCCTCCGTCTAGTTGGCATTTGGCAGCGTACGAATGGGAAGTTTTTTAGAAGACTAGGTAGCAGCTACCTAGTTGGTATAGGTACGAATGGGAAGTTAATTAGGTGAAGTGACAATAAGATTATCGACAAAAATTGCATGCAAGTGTACATGTAACACGGTAAGGTTTGTCACATTTTGGTCCTATGCTTACAAAAATTTGAGAAACAAATTATTGATACAAAGTTAGGTCCCGCGTGCGCTCGTCAATTAGGTCCCCTCGACAAAATTTTCTTTTCTTGGCACATGATTGAAAAAGCTGGATTAGCATATTGATTTGTTTTACTTGATAAATTAGATTGATTATGGTAAGGACACCAAGTAGGTTGGAAGATGTGTGCCATGGTAATCTTATCAACACAAAAAATGTTCTTGATTAGTTATCTGGCGGTCATAATTTGGACCATGTTTACTAATTTTATTTGGGTAAATTTATTTTTCTTCAATCTAGCAAATTAGTGATAACATGAAATTTATTTTCCTTTTTGTTTTTCTTCTAAAATTCAGAATAATTAAATATTTGTAACTCACATTTAAGAACTACTAATGAAATGATAAGGGGGAAAAAAATTAAATATAAGTAGAAAAATATAGTGGCATGAGAAGAAAAAAAAAATGTGATGCATATTTTATTTTTCAGGTTTCTTGCTGTCTGTCCAGCCAAAAAAAAAAAAAGAAAAAAAGAAAAGAATATTGTTTGCTTGATTTTGAATATAAAAACAAACATAAGCCACCAAAATGCTCATTATACGACTACAGAAATAGGTCCCTTCCAACGGTTTCCCCACAGGATCGTGCACTCACTGTTCCCGGGCATTAAATGGACGATTGCGATTTTTGGGGCTCAACTGTAAAACTGGCTCAGATTGGCACATGAACCTCAACCAATCCTTTCTTCCCAATACAAATACGGAAATACTCTGTGTCGGACTTGCTGCAACAAATCCTGTTACAAGTAGCTTTCCAGCACTGAAGTCAAAAGAAAGTTGTGGACTGACACATAAGGAACAAGAAGTTTGTAACAGGTAATCCGAACAATGTTGGAAGGAAATGACGAGACCGAATACAAATTCAGATCCGCGCGGTACGCTGGCCGTCTGATTAAGATCCAATGGACAAGGGAGCTCCGTGCATGTAACCTAGATTGATAGGCCCGTAAAAAGTGAACCGTCCGATCAAGATCAGACGGCTCGTAGTGCGCTACACGCTGTGTCGCGCAACAGCAGAGTCGGGTTGGACCGAATACCCTTTTCCATTGGGCACAGGCACTGGAAATGAATTTAAAAAGAAAAACTAGATATAAACCTGTACAATAGTTTGTATTATTTTTTGGCATCATGTGTGAAATTTTGCTCCCCGTTTTTTTTCTTTATTAGTGAAAATGCTAGCAATTTGCTACCCTAAAAAAAAAAAAGAATGTTTGCATCCCGTTTTATCGTGAGCAGAATTTACTTTCAAATTTATAATTGTTGTGTTTTTTTTTTGTTGATTCTTAATAAAACAAAAGGTATTGTAAAAAGGTTGTACTTTGGAGACGGTCACTGTACTGCCAAGCGATGAATTGCTCTACGGCCTGGTTGAAAGATGACTTTTATCTTTATAGCAAAATAAAAAAAGAGTTGACTGATAAAATTATAAATTATCTTGTTATTCGTCATTTTAAAGAAACGACTTTTTTTATTTCTTATGTTTGACTTTCTTTTCTAAAAATGTTCGATTTTGTCTAATTTATTCAATCGTATTATTATTCATAAATGATCTTATTATTTATCATGACATTCTTTTTTGAAACATGATCCTTATAATTCAACGTCTAATTCATTCGATCGTTCTATTATTCATAAATGATCTTATTATTTATCATGGATTTCTTTTTTGAAATATGATCCTTATACTTCATCTTTTGGTCGGTAAACTATTCCAACTTTCCATTTAAATCTTTTATCAAATTTCAGATGGGTAAATCTTTGTTTTTTTTTTATGAATGTCGGTAAATCTAGTAGACGGAATTGAACTAGGAGAACAATAAAATAAAAAGAGCAAGGAAATTATGAAATAGAGCCGGTCGTGTACAGATGTACTCATGTCATGTCATGAAGCAACGGTTAGTCTACAGGGGTTCGGGAACAACAAGATCAGATATTATGATTGCAGGAATCACATGTTTCTGACACCTTCCTTTTCCATTATATTTATGTGGGTCAGTCCCTCTGACCCTCTTTCACTGTTTCGGGAACTGCAATTCTGCCAAGTGCATAGAAACCCCTTTCGTATATGTAAATCATTTTTTTCCCCTTGTTCCGTTTTTGAGAAAAAAAACCCCAATAACTGCCCGTCTGTCCCACAATTAATAATATAAAAAGTAATAGTCACAATTATCACACAAATATAAACGTGCGAAAGAAGAGAACAATTTGCTCTGGAGAAAAAAATTACGAAAAATTTTAGATTAAATATATATATTATTGTAAATAATTGTGTTCCTAAACTATAGAATGATTTACGAAATTTTAAAAGGGTGATTTAAATAATAGCCCCGCTATAGCGGTACGACTTGATAGACCACTACGGTGCTAAACTAAAAATGCCGCTATAGCGGGGTTCATTGATATATAATAATATTACTTAACATTATATTTATTTTTGACCTTTTATTTCTTATGGTGGCTATAATGGTAAATATTAATAAAATATAGAAGCACTGTAATGGTATTTTAGAGAAATATAGCGACATAATTTATTACTTGCTAATATAGAATCAGTATTGCAAACATATCTTTGACATATAAACTCTGACTGACCTGATATAATATTAAGTACAATGAAATTTGTCTATTGCAATAATGCATTGTAAAGTGTATGTCTTAAATTTAACTATCATAACATGTATATAACGTAATATGATATTTAATTTTTAATTAAAAATATATATGATGTAATAAATAAGTATATTTGTACATGCCCGTTATGATCCCATAACGGCCGCTAAATGACCGCTATTCGCTATCCGCTATGACATGAAGTTATTCGCTACCAATCCGCTATCCGCTATTTAAACCTTTACTCAGACACGAATATTGCCCTAAACATCTAATTTATGCCAGGCAAAAATTTCCTATATTAAATACAACTAGAAAGTTCGCAAACAATATTTTCATACTTTCCACCTTTATTTACGAATAAAAGTTTATTGTTAAATTTTCATTTGTAAGAAGAGGTTCAGTCGCCTGGCTTTACCAGAGAAAGATAAAAACAAAGAATAATAAAAAGAAAGAAAGATGGATGTATTTTGCTGATACAGACAGTGGAAATCTGGAAGAGGCAGAGATTTGATTTCTGGAGTGAGTAACTGTACTTCATTTGGATTTCAACAGCCTTTGATTGCTCCTATTAAAACATATCTACATCACTACATGTTGAAGCGGGTTCACCTACAAGTAGGGCTGTCAAACGGATACCGTTTCAACGTTTTCCGTTCCGTTCCGTCCGAAACGGAACAGAAACGGAATGGTAAATGACTTACGTTTTTAGAGACGGAACGGAAACGGAACGGGTTGAAATGCACGTTAGTGTTCCGTTTCATCAGAAATGACTGAAATTAATGGAAAATATGCTGAAATCAGTGCAAAATAAGTAGCGGAACAGTTAACGAAACGGAAAAGTGTTCCGTTTTACGAAACGGAACAGAAACGGAATGGTTTTTTATTACGTTACCAGAAACGGAACGGAAACGAAACTGGCATATACCGTTCCGTTTCTAAACGTTTGACAGCCCTACCTACAAGTTTGATAGTTGAGATTCTCTCCTTCCTCCGCAATTTTTGCTCTCTGATCCTCTGCAAAAAGGTTCAGATCCGATTGTATACTGTCTCCTTAAAAGAACCATCCAAATCCAATCCAATCCAATCCAAATCCAAATCTAATCCAAACATATATTAATGCGGAGAATTGAATCCGCCTCCGAAACAACTGTGGCCGAACAGTTGTTGGAACAGTAACAGGATCCTGGCCATTTGTTTACGTTCGGTGAGATCGCACGGCTTAGATGGTATGGTGTTGGTTTATTCTGCGAATATTCTCTTTCCCCATCGTACCCTCTCCCCCCGTGCGTTCTCTATTCCCTTTCTCAAGCCAGTGCCATTCCCGAGGAGTGAGAGAAGGAAACCGCTTCGTTCTTTCGGCGCTTGCTCCCGGCGATCTCTGACTTAGCCTTGTAGCCCGATCTGCAATCATGGAATCATGCGCTCTTCCTCTTTCAGGTGAGTGCCGATTTTACTCATTTCTCTCTCTCACACACAAACCCTTGATAGGTACTGTCGTCGATTACCTTTTCAGTTGATTGATTTCTCTCTCTCGCCTTTCTTTTTTCTATCAGTGGCAATGGGAGGCTAAGCAAGAAATAAAATAGAGTGTTGGTGAAGCATCAAAATTAACTGAAGAGGCCACGGAGAAAGAGAGAACATCCAGAGCATTGAAGGGTTTCTGAACTTCTTTTGATGTTTCCTGAGGTTTCTTTTTTTTTTTCTTCGTCCAAATTCATATCCAATATTTTTCAGTTCGGAACTTCTGACTAGAGTAACAATTTTATTTCTGAGGTGCCTTATTTCAACTTAATTTATTCTTTGTTTCATCGAGAACTTCACATGTTCGATACAAGTGTACAGTTCCTGCAAATGAAGCGATGTTGATTCCATTCTTTTTCTTTGTTTTTCAATTAGTTAGTATTTGGAACTTTCGAACAAATCATTAATTCATTATTTTGTTTCAATTTTCATCTCAGGAGAAAGGACTGGTGATCCGATGGTATGTGCTTTTGTGTGTGCATTTGTGCTTAGGATCTTTCAAGAGAACTGCAGATGAGGTATATCGTACCATATATAGCAATTTCAGTTAGGAAAGGTTGCTAAAAAGGCAGTTCAGAATGCGAAACAAGGAAAATCTTCTATATAGTATTTTAAATGTGTATTTTATTTCTCTCCATATGCTTCAAGTCCTTGGGAGACAGAAGAGGTTTTTTTTTTTGTCAATTGATTGTAATTTGATAGACAGATTTCATGGAGATCGGTTGACAATCACTTCTCAATTGATTGTCATTGTGATCAGTATAAAATCTAAGCCAATTTTGAAAGTAGGTTTAGAGATACTGTTACGAATGCAATTTTTGTCCTAATTACTTCTATGTGCAGGTTCAACAGCAAGGATGAGTCTGTATATAAGACCATCTCCTCTAATTGACTTTGAGTGCGAGTATTTTGCTTTTGTTAGGGTAAACTTGCCTTTTATGCGAATGGCTCTTCAGTCTCTCTCTTCCTTTCCTTTTCTTTTTGCCTCTCCGTTTTGCTTCTGTTCTTGGTGAGTTTACCCCTCTTTTGTAGTTCTGTTTTCTTTCTCTGATTTTGTCTCTGTGTAAGTTTGTAAACTTATGTTGTCAGTTTTCAATTTTGATTTTGTGCTCATCGCTTTTGTTTTTCTCTTCATTACAGGCTTTGTTGGAGCTGTGGGAAAAAAATTGTCCAACCCCTGCTGCTGGAAGCATTTAAGAAACTTTAGGTAAACCATTTTTTTTGTATTCAATTACGCAAGTATGAAAAATAACAACATGCAAAGTCTTATGTAATATTAATTTTATTTTTTTTCTGAGTTAAATGAATAAACTAAACTAAAATTTTATTGTGTTTTGTGAGTTCAACAAATGTAACTGAAATTTCTAACTTGGATGTCCTTAGAGCTGCCGTTCTGGTTCGTGCATGTTGCTCCTACATGAGCTCATTATGCAAAAAAAAAATATCAAAACAAATATCTCACCAATTAATATAGATTTTTTTATGAGAAACTTCATGGAGAAGGCTGATACACAATTTTATGAAAATTATTTTAAAAATTAAACCCAATTTCATACCCAGGGGGAGCAAAGGCCGTTGTAGCCTCTGCCTCTGCCATTGCTTCTTGCATAATTTACTTATATGTAGTATCTATCTATGTCTATGCCACGAGATATTGTCTTTCAGCCACAATATAAGATGCAACCAGTAAGTTGTTGGTTAAACTTAATTGGTGAGCAGAATTTTGTATTTCATGTTTAGGTTGTTATAAAATATGAGGATGACAAAGCTATGGAGAACGGATGGATTTGAAACAAAGCAACTGAGAAATTGATCTAGATGTACAACTCAGAGCTTGATGGAAAATATTTTGCCTATGGTGGTGAGAAGAGCCACTTCGCACTGAGGTATGTGTTTCATTCTATAATTATCTAAGCTTGACTGAGCAAGTGTGGATTGTAAGAGAAAACAATACTGAATTTATGGGTTTATGTTATGCTACATATCTCTCCTCGCTATTTTACATCAATTAATATCCCTTCTTATGTTACTTTATGGGTTTATGTTATGCTACATATCTCTCTTCTCTATTTTACATCAATTAATATCCCTTCTTATGTTACATGCGTCATTTGGCTTTATGTTTTCCGTGTTATTTATTAGAGATGCATATAAAGAGAGAAGGTTTCTTTCTATCAGTTTGTGTAACAAGTCATGTTGATAAAATAGAAATATAAATGTTGAGTTTTTCATGCTCTCTTTCTAATAATAATAAATGAATATAAATGTTGAGTTTCTCATGCTCTCTTTCTCAAGGGTATTGCCATAAATAATAAAATTTGAATGTTATAATAAAAAGAAGCACCCGCATATGTGTTAGGAGCAGGATGAATGTGCAAATCAGATATAATGATTATTTACCGTTTGGTTATGTATTGGCTTGGTTCTTGAAAGATAGAAGACAAATGAGATGTGGACCAATGGCAACCTATGGAATGGGATACTATTCCCCTGCAGATGGTACCAGCTTCTCATATGGTGCGATTTCTGTGTGCTCTCCAATTGTCCTTGCAGGTTTTAAGCCATCGATTTCATTGACTTTTTTTTTGTTCGATTTTGCAAGTTATTTCATTGAGTGGATGGAAAAGAGACCACACAGAGAATAAAAGGTTGATTTGAGTGTCATTTAGGCCAGATTTTCAAATATCTCTAATTATTACTGATTCTGCTTTTTTTCTTTTTTTTTTTGCTGATTGATTGTTTGTTTCATATCTGAATCGTATGCTTATCTGTTACAAAATTTGCAACAAACTTCTTTTTCAGTTTTTGATTTCTTGCTCCGAATTTGGGGGTCGTTATCAGATAGCTGGTATTTGTATAGGTTATTGTGCTCATGGTGTGAGCTTCGATTTTGAGATAGGATTATAACTTTTGTTAATTAGGCACAGAAAGTTTGCTTCCATTAGTTAGATCCTTAAGCCATTTGAGATGAATATAATTTTGTTAACCGGTAAGATTAATATAATTTTGTTAGATCCTTAAGCACATTTCCACGGTGAGATGAATATAGTGGTTTCTTTCTTCTTCAGGTTTATAGTTGATGGTCTATTATGCTATGTGGTTTCTTTCTTCAGGTAATTAATAAATTAATATAGTTGAAGCTTAAATTAATAATTGCACTTCCTACATATGATGCTTTCACTTTGTTTTCATAGGATTTTTTTTGTTTAAGATGTTTACTATCTGTATCTATGCTTGGATTTTTAAATAATAATTTCTTTTTGTGTAATCAGAGTAGCTATGCTCACTCTTTTATTATTACATAGTACCAATTGATGTTTATGTAACCAGTTTGTGTAATTTCACAGTACCAATTGATTTTAAAATTTTTTGCTTGGATTACCATATTCAAATGTGTAATAATTAAAGTCAAAATGTTTATGTAATTAAAGTAAAGTGAATCAAGTTTTCATTTGCAAATTGCTTACGGTTTTATTGAGTAGCTGTAATGTAATTGAGATACTGACATGATCAAGTATTAGAATAGATATAATCAGATTTACGATATATATATATATTAATCGTTTGGTAATAAATATTATATTACTAAAGATAGGTCGCGCGACGCCACCACTAGTATATATATATATATAGAGTTTTGCTATGATGAGTTGCAACTCACCAAAGCATCCGTGAGTCGCTCTCAAACTTCCGAAATTAAGTTCAAAACGACCGATCCAAACCGTCTAATACAATCTTCCTATTGAAATCTTCATGCAGACCAAATTTTATATTTTTTCGAAATTTTTAAGTATTTTTTTGAAATTTTGAAAAATCATTAATCTAATTAGTTCTGAATCGTTAAAAAACAACAGTTTTTAAAAATCCGAAATAAATACTTAAAAATTTCAAAAAAATGTAAATTTTGGTCTGCATGGAGAATTTAATACGGAGATCGTATTAGACGGTTTGGATCGGTCGTTTTGAACTTAATTTCGGAATTTTGAGCGCGACTCACGGACGCTTTGGTGAGTTGCAACTCACCATAGCAAAACTCTCTCTCTCTCTCTCTCTCTATATATATAGAGAGAGAGAGAGAGAGAGTTTTGCTATGGTGAGTTGCAACTCACCAAAGCGTTCGTGAGTCGGGCTAAAAATTCTGAAATTTAGTTCAAAAGGACCGATCTAAACTTTCTAATACAATCTTCCTATTGAAATCTCCATGCAGACCAAATTTTATATTTTTTCGAATTTTTTAAGTATTTATTTCAGATTTTTAAAAACTGCTGTTTGTGAACGGTTCACAACTAATTAGATTAATGATTTTCTAAAATAAAAAAAAAATAATTAAAAATTTCGAAAAAATATAAAATTTGGTCTACATGGAGATTTCAAAAGGGAGATTGTATTAGACGGTTTGGATCGGTCATTTTGAACTAAATTTCGAAATTTTGAGCGCGACTCGCAGATGATTTGGTGAGTTGTAACTCACCATAGCAAAATTCTATTTATATAGAGAAAGGTTCCAGTACCACAAATGCCACACTTTGCTTTTTTTCTTTTAAATTTAAAAAATTAAAATACAATCATTCGATCCAAACCGTTGATTTTGTTTATTTTAACGACGTATGCATTGTCCTAAAATTTCATAATTTAAAAAAATTATTTGATACTCGATCAAGAGGTTTAAAAATGGACCTATTAAAATTAATCTATTTTAGTTATTTTGATTCGTTCATCTTTCAGTCTCTTGATCAAGTATTAAATAAACTTTAAAAATTATGAAATTTTAGGACAATGCATACGTCGTTAAAATGAACAAGATCAACGGTTTGGATCGGACGATTATATTTTAATTTTTTTAAATTTAAAATAAAAAAAACAAAGTGTGGCCACCAAAAAATGTGGCACCGGAATCTTAGCGCAACCTAATATGTGTTTGGTTGGAGTGGGAATAGAAAATAGGAATAGAGAAAAACTTATTCCTTATTCCTTATCTAAATTCTTTGGTTTAGTTAGAATATGAATAAGGTCCGGAATAAGCCCAAATTCGCTATTCCTTAGTTGTTTAGTTTTCACCGGAATAAAGAATAAGGAGTTTATTTCTTATTCCCACTCCAACCAAACACACCCTTTGTGTTTTGGAAAGAGATTGTATCCAATTATTAAAAAAAAAATTCTAGAGGTGAGTTTGGAGGCTATTTTGATAAGCTCTCAGGAGGTATAAAATTATAATCTGGAACAATGAAACGTCACATGTTTTACGTCCAAAAAGGTTATATAGTAAAGATAAAAATGTCTACAAAATAGGTATTTGGTTTATCACGCATCTATTGAGCTACTTTAATCTTAAATTAAACTTGTAAAAATTCATTTAGGGTGCTTTAAAATATTAAATAAATCGAGGAAACGGTAGCTATCATTATAAAGCTTAACCGTGATACTCGAGAAACAATTTATTTTACTTGATTATTAGGTGTGGATGTACATGTTTTTTTTTCATTTCACAAGCAAGACTTTGGATAACCATTAATTGCTAATATTCATCAAAATAAAACCCTTAATTACAATGACCCTAAACAAAAACACGGGGCAAATGATAATTTATAAAAAAAAGCAAATGTGGGATAAAAAAAAAAGAGAACATATAGAAAACAAAAGAAAAGACAAATTAACCAAATGCAAATAACACTATGATACACCTCTGCTGCTCCAGTCTAAATATGCTCAGAAAGTTACATAAACAGCCCGCAAAAGAAGGTAATCTAACAGTTAACACCTAATTAGTCACTGATTAGCCACCCCAACTGTACTGGCGCTTGCATCCTCTGAGAGTACAGAAGGAGAATCTGATATCGAATCGAACGAATCATGCGAGGGAGATATTTCACCACCTCCAGATGATACACGAATCTCATCGATCATCTTTACCACTTGGCTCATCTTAGGCCGTTGATCTGGAGATGCTGCAGTACAGCTAATTGCAAGTTGCAATAGTGCAACCATCTCCTCTTCGATCCCTTTGTATCGCATTAATTCCAAGTCAAACACCTCGGCTGTCCATTCTTCTCTCACCACTGATTGTACCCATCTCGGCAGATCAACAGCTCCACAATCTGACGCCGGCTTGCCTTTTTTTTTTTTTGTTTGGCAGAGATGAATGAATTAATAAGTTTTGTGAAACTATTACAGAGCATCTAAATTAGTACACTGGAATATATGTTCTATCCATGGACACAAAAAAAATTAGTACATTGAGAATATGTTCTTTCTGAGTTTTAAATAATTAAGCTATTAACATGGCATCTTATTTTGTTCAGGAAATCAAAATGAATATCAAACTTCAGAAAAGACTTCATAGCAGCAGTGATATTGTAAACGACTAAAGTATTCCAAAATTCAACATTTCTTTTCACTTTAGAACAGTATAACTTCTAATCTCTACTAAATTCTCAAAACATATATAAACATAATCATATTTAAAATCACATAATAACTACCTGTCAGGAGCTCAAGTAGCACAACACCAAAAGAATACACATCACCCTTTTGAGTGGCCCAAGGCCGGCGCGACTCTGCCGGGGGTGCCTCTGGGGGCCGATAGCCAACCGACCGAGTAGCAACACCAATTGATGGACCCAACAATGCCAGACCATAGTCTGCGAGCCTGGGTTCACCATTCTTATCAATTAGTATATTGGTTGTTTTTACATTCCCATGTGCCAAACGGGGCGACCGGCTCGCATGATGTATGTGGGCCAGCCCACGTGCTGCACCGGCTGCGATTCTGACCCGGGTTGACCAGTCCAATTGCGTACGGCCTGGACCCCTGTTGCCTGCACCAAAATAAATAATAGTTACAAATTATGTATTCCCTATGATTTGTCAATTTGTCTTCAGCAACAAGACTCCACATGAAGGTTGTTGTTCTCGGACCACTAGGTTTTAAGAATAAAACAAACTTGTGATGTGTCTGAAAGTATGTTCTAATCTTTATCTTTTCTGGCATCATGGAATACTTCCTTTTTTCTTGGCCCTATGTGCTGCATTTGGCTTTTAGAGATACTTTGTCTATGCTAAAAGTTTTTACCAATTGCTGGCTAGGAACAAACTACTATTTTGGCAGTACAAGTTCATCCCAACTATCTAACAAACTTCATAAACCACTTGAGAATCCAGACGTGTTCGCAATATATTAATAATATGATAAAAGAAAAAAGGTTAAGATATTTTCTCACTTTGAAATTAAATTGTTAATTGCATAAGTTTGGTCAAAAGGTATCATAAGTGTACTTTATAAACTAACAAATACTGAGAAGACAGTCTACAGACTACAGGATTTATTTAATTATTCATGTACATATTTGCAGCAACTGACAGAGACACCAATTGATGAATAAAGGTCAACCGAATTTTTTACAAAGTAAAAAATATGAAAGAAAAATTAAATAAAATGTTACCATGAAGAAGAGAGAAGAGGCTGCCATTAGGCATGAAGTCATACACAAGAAGCTTCTCATCGCGCGCATAGTAATATGCCGTGAGCGGTACCAAATTCTGGTGCCGCATTCGGCCGAGCATCTCCATATGATGCTCAAACTCTCTTTTCCCAGCGACATGTATATCCCTTAGCCGCTTCACCGCGACTACATTGCTGTCATCTAACACAGCTTTGTAGGCTGTACCATACCCTCCCTTCCCCAGCATTTCTGCCGAGGCCCGCAACAGATCCTCCAGCTCAAACTTCTTGCCACCAGGCTCCCCAGTGTCTAAGAAGACAATCTTTCCTCTTTCAAATCCTCCACCCGCAGCCGCAATGCCAGCCGTCCCATACGGGCTAGAAGAGTACACTATCTTCTCCCCTTCATGCAACCGCGAGGTGTGCTTTCTCGAGGCAAATTTTCGCCAGAAGTAGCAGAAGAGCAGACAAGACACTAATACAAGCACAGCAAAATCACCAGCAACAATGGCTAGCACAGCAGCACGACTCATCCTTTCAGTATGTTGGGGTGGAGCCACCTCAGGCTTTGATGAAGGGGAGGAGGTAACAACTGCCGCAGCAGGTGGCACTGGCGCAGCGGCATTGGCTGTGATATTTGGTGTACTGGGTCGGCTAGGGTCACTGACAACATCTCGGCACGGTAAGAGCGGAGCCCCACAAAGAGCTGGGTTGTTCGAAAAGGAAGAGATTGAGAATGTAGCTAGTGAAGGTGGTACAGAACCCGTTAAGAGGTTGGACGAGAGGTTTAGGTCCTGGAGTCGGGGTAGGGAAAGACCTGAAATTGAGCCGGTAAGCTGGTTGGAGTCGAGCCATAGAGTCAAAAGCCGAGTAAGCTGGTTGAGGGAAGCTGGTACAGACCCAGAGAGGTTGTTGTGGGAGAGGTCGAGCCTGTACAGCCGGTGTAGGGAGGAGATAGTGGGTGGTATCGGGCCCGACAGATTGTTGTAAGAGAGAAAGAGAAGCTTGAGCCCGGTAAGAGGAGAGAAATCAGGAATGAAACCCGACAACTGGTTGGATTTGAGACTGATTACTCTGATACCATCGAGCCGGGACAGAGCCGACAAGGCACCGGCACCGGAGAGGTTCAGGTCTTCTAGAACGAGGCGCGTGACACGGCCGGCGGAGCACGTGATGCCGAGCCAGGTGGCGCAAGGAGAAGGGTCGGAGCGGTTCCAGGTCCAGAGAGAACCGAAAGGGTCGCAGGCAGAGCGGAAGTCAAGCAACGCCGAGAGGTCGGAGTCGAGAGAGGCGGAGGTGGAGGAGAGAGTGGAGAGAAGAAATGTGGTTAGAAGGAGAAAGAAGCAGTAGGCTTTGGCCTCTGCCATTTCTCCAGAGCTAGAGAGGGACTTGAGCACAGACAGGAAGGAAGGAAAGAATAAGTAAATTGTGTTCTGTTGTACAAGGTGTTGTTTGTTTGGTACTTAGTACTGGTCGTAGGATTGGAAATACGTTGCGCGTGTTTTTTTATTTTTTTTATTTATACCTGTTCTTTTGTAAAATAATTATTACTAATACTAAAATCAAACATATAGGACGCAAATACGATCTAAATGTCAATCTTTAAAATTTCAAATGGACGATTTAAATCGCTCAATAAGATATCTATATTAAGATATTCTTGAAAATCAAATTTTATATTTTTTCAAATTTTTTAACTATTTTTTTCGAATCTTCAAAATTGGTGGGTTCATAACTTTTTAGATTGAGCATATGAAAAAATATAAAAAAATAGTAAAAAATTTGAAAAAAATATAAAATTCGGTTTCCATGAAAATTTTATAATATAGAACAATTTGAGCGGTTTAGATCGATCATTTTAATTTTATGATGTTCGAAGTTTACTAATGGTTCTAACTTAATTATCTACAAAATTTTCTATTCCGACAAAGGAAAAAAAATGTGAACAAGTTTATTGGTGACTCACATTCACAGATTCACTATGCTGAATATTAATATATTTATGTTTTTTAGCTGATATAATAATGCAATAAACTTGTATATACAAAAGCTCCATTTACAACGGTTAGATTATTCTTAGATGGCATTGAGATGTAGAATTGCCACAGCCGGACCGCACGGTCCATATATAAGAGAGAAAATGTCTCAAGTTACTTTAGGGCCAGAAATAAGCCCACAACAAGCTGACGCGGCTGACGCCTGATTGCATATTGTGTTAGGGGTAATTGGTGTTTACCACTCGAGAGATTTTCATTCACACCATCTATAGGCGCATATAAAACAAGCCACCTCTTTAAAAAGACATCTTTTCTCCGTTTATTTCTCTCATTTTTTTTTTCTCTCTACTCTCTCCATATCGTTTTAAACCCTAACCGAATGGGTTAGGGTCTCGTGATGTTTTTAAACTGGTGCCTTTTTAATTTTATGTATGTTACTAGTTTTTTTTTAGGATTTTCTTGTTTTCTAGTGGTTGTTGCTTTTTTTTTTTTTCTGTTTTCAGGGTATATCCCTTCTTCTGTTTCAAGTTTATGAAGCTCTTGTAGTTCTCGAGCTGGGGCACCAGTCTTTCTATTTTATTTGCGGGCTTGTAATTTGAACTACTGTTTAATGCTATTGCCTACGGGCTTCCATCAAAAAAAAAAAAAAAACCGAATGGGTTCTCTCTCCTCTTACGTCGCTCCAGATCGTCATGACTTCTCCTCTCCATACATCACTTTTTCTCTCCATAGTTTCTTCCGATCCATCTCCTCTCCTCTCCTGCCTCCGTCGCCACCAACCAGATAAGATCTGTCGCCTCCTCTCCGTCTTCGACCAGATTAAACCCTAGCGCCTCTAACCAGATCGCCTCAAGCCCTAGTTGCGTCCAACCAGGTTGTCGTGTTTCGACCACCAAAGGAGTTAAGAAGCCACACGCCGTCGCGCTCCGACCACCAGATGAGTCAAGAAGACAGACAGGTACAGGTACAGTCCGAACTATTTTTCAGATTAAGGGATTATGTTGTTAACTCACTTCAAAAATCGTGCTTATCCGATTAGGGCATATGTTAGTAGTGAAGAGTGTATCTGTTCAATTTGTTTATTGCATATGTGAAAGATGTTGTTATAAGTGCTCAATTTGTATGTTGAATATGATCATTTATTTCTTACTTATGAAATTTGTATGTATGTTCAATTTATTGTTGTAAATATTCGTTTTGTTGTTGTAAGTGTTTGGTTTGTTTTTCTATTTATTTATGTTGCTTGTTTATTTAATTAATATTTGTCTATCTTTCTTTTATTGTTGTAAGTGTTTGTTTTGTTGTTTTAAATGTTCATATTTATGTCATATCAGAATTAAACCGTCAAATTACCAATGCATCTAACTGAACATATAACTCAATTTAACTCATCCCTTAACATGTTTAACTGAACACAAAAATACGAAAATTCAATTTTGAAATGCATCTAATTGAACACCTAATTAGTTTAACTCATTCCTTGATGCATTTAACTGAAAAAAATTGTCCATTTGATGACGTCAGCGCACTGAAATTTTTTTTCGAAAAAAATTTGATGACGTCATCACACGAAAATGATGATGTCAGCGTACGAAACAATGGACCTGGACATCCATAAAGCTTATTTTCTTGATGCTGAAGAAGGTGGATGGTTGGATGTTTTTCCATTGGATGGTATATATCAAACCTGATTTGATATTTCTCATGTTACTTATAGGATACATTTTGTTCATCTGTACTGTTAGAGACTGATGAAGTGATGAGTGATGATCGATGACACTTTTCAGCATCTGTAAAAAATTTAGATGGTGTAAAATACAAGCCGTGGCTACACCGCACAAAACCGCATTCAACTATGGCGGGGCCTAGGATCGTCGAGCCTATGACATAGACCCCCAAAGGATTATATGTCAAGTTCACCAACTGTGCTCAGTTGAACCAACTAAACATCCCATCCATTGCTGTATCGGACCTTGAGGTTGTTAATTGTAGAGCTGTCAACACTCTTCCGTTTCTCACGTTTCTGAAATGAAAAAGAAAATGATTTTATTTTCAAAAACAAAATGGAAACGAAATAAAAAAATCATACCGTTTGACTGAGGAATACGGAAATGAAAAATTACAAATGGAAAATTGAAGATGGAACAAAAACATAATAGAAATATCGTTTCATTTATGAAACAGAACGAAAATAAAACCAGGTTTTTTGTTTCATTGTCGAAACGGAATGAAAATAAAACAAAACTGTTCCATGCCTGTTTCTCACGTTTGACAGCACTAGTTAATTGTTATCTTGTTTGGCAAATAATGTGGAACCCACTTGTGCAATTTACAAAGCAGTATGTTTGGAAGGATTTGGGGTCTTTGTTCCCAGTTCCTAGTTCTAAAAAAATCAGAGAACTAGAAATTAGCTGCTGTATCTATTGTTCGCTGTTCGTGAGTTTGTTTGATTGCGCGCAAACTAGCTAGTTCATATTTGTGCCAAATATAAAGTTTTCAGTGAAGGGTGTTTATGAAATCGAAGATAATAAGACCGCAACAAGCAAAAAATAAGAGAGGAGGTTGTCAAGGAATCACATCTCTACTGATTTTTTCTCAAAAAAAAAAAAAAAACCTAAGACTCCATATATATTGTAATTTAGTACATTAATTAATTACTCTTTTCGTTTGGATAGGTGTGGGAAGAAGGGAAGAAGAAAAGAAGTGGGAGAAAGTATATAACTTTGTGAAGAGTTTGAATTGTTTATAATAAATTTTTTCCTTCTTTCTTCTTCCTTCATCCAAAGGGTGCCTTAGATCCGGAATTTCATGGTTCATTTTAAATGCAACTTGCGTACTGAAACAAGTGAGCTGATGACCGAACATCATTAGTAAAATATTATAACTCGATATTCAACATTCAGCACCATTGAGATGATGATTAATTTAGTCAACAAATTAGTAAAATATTACAACATTCATTCAGCAACCAGTGAGATGATGATCGATCAAAACCTTTTTTAGATAAGATCAGGACTGTTGGCTGTTGCAGATGTACATATGGGTGCGTTTGGATATAGCAAGAAAGAAGAAGAAGAAGGAAGAAGGAAGAAAAAAAATTATAAACAATCCAAACTCTTTACAAAGTTACACACTTCCCAATACTTCTTCCCACTTCTTCCCTTCTTCCCTTCTTCCCACACCTATCTAAACGGAGCCTATATGGCCAAAGTGTTTCCCTGTGCGTGTGTGTGAGCCTACCAACTTTGGAACTTTCATTCAGAACGGGTCGATCTTTGATAAGAAAAGATGAGAATAAATTTATTGTTAAACAATTTAAACTCTTCACAAAATTATACACTTTTTAATACTTTTTCAATACTTTTTTTCTACTTTTTTTCTTATTTCTCTTATTCCCATACCATCCAAACGGAACCATAGAGAACTAAAATTCGATGTCATTTGTAACAAGTAAGATTTCATTTACTGAGTCACATCATTTTCATGCTTGAAGACTCCCCTCTAATTTCCAGCGAAATGTATGAAATAAGAAAGCTAGCGCAAACCGCCCCCCCCCCCCTCTCTCTAGCTTCCTCCTCTAAAACCCAAAAAAAAAAAATGAAAAAAAAAAGCAAAGGACAAGACCCGAAGTCAGGCCAAGCTAGTTATATATGTGTAACCGATGGCACTCGTTACATAATAAAAAAAAATGTCACTCGTTAAAAGTTGTTTCTCTAGGGACCACCTGGCCCATGTTTATACTGCTTTTTGGCTCCGTTTGGATGAGGTGCGGAAAGAAGAGAAGAAGTGAAAATAAGTATTGGGAAGTATATAACTTTGTGAAGAGTTTGAATTGTTTATAATAAATTTCTTTCTTTTTTCCTTCTTCCCACACGGTATCCAAACGGAGCCTTTGTTCATAAAAGTTTAAATTATCTAATTAATTTTGATCACTACACTCTGGAGTTAATTGTCAAATTTTAGTCAGTATGTGAAGATTTTTGTCGAATTAACTATGTAATTAGTCCCTTAATCAATACATTTGTTTAATGTGGAACACATTTATCATAGCGACTAAATAATTCAAAAGCTCGGGCCATCTAAAAAAAAAAAATCAGATTTGATATTCAATTTACAATTTCATAGAATGATAAAAATTAGATAACTTGAAATTTTAATGATCAAAATCTATCAATTTGAAGTTTAATAACTGATATTGTATTACAGATAAAATTTAGCAATATCGGAAAAAAATAACCCAAAAGTTGCTTCAAACTTCAACGATGCATCTCAAGAGTTTTGAAGTTCTGTTTTCAAAAGGGATGTTGTAGAATAATAGTGCTAACTTCCACATCTACATGCAATATTTTTATTTTGTTGGAATTCCTTTTAGAAAAGGAAGGTACATTGTTTTATTTGTAGTTCATTTGGTGTAAAACAGGGGAAAAAAATTAAAAGGAGTTATTGTTTAACCGATTTGTTATCCACAATGCTTTTTTGTATTATTCTCATATAGAGTCAATCACATTTGATACTAGAGTACGTTAAATGCGATGAGATTTTAATTTTTGAGATTAAAATTTTTTAATGTTTTATTAGTTTTTTTTATTTTAAAAAATTCTCAATCTAATTAATAAAACCCTCCAAATTAAAAAAATCTAACAAAAATAATTAAAAAATATATAAAATTGAAATCTTGCTAAGGCATGGATTCAATCTGGCCTCAAATAATGAACTCACAGTTCATTTCACACACAAATACTCACAGGAAAGCATGATTTACGAATGAACAACTACTTCTAAGCACTGTCATAGGATAGTGAACTGGAAATGCATAACAGAATATCTCCCTTTACATTAATAGACCTTCCCTGAACATTGAATTTATTCATTCTATTCAAGTTATGCATCTCTATGATAAATTGAATAATTAGTTTGTTTGAATATCTTCAGGTCTGGACCAAGCTTCATCAAAAAATCCAACGAATCTGGCAAGAACTTCCTAGCGAATAATACACAAACCCTAGTGCTTACCCCATTGTAGGTGCAATTTTCACTGGATCTGATCTTCTCAAAAAGCTCTCGTGTAACATCATGTTTGCCAATACTCGCAGGGTGTGCCTGTCCACTCGACCACTTGGTATAAGTCACACTCCTGTTTGAATTACTCCTCCAAGAAATTGCAGCCATAGGCCTGCACAACGAAAAAATATTTACGTAATTCCGTGCGTTTCGTCTGCTGCGGAACGATCTACGATAGAATTTCTGGTTTCGTCTGTGATAGCGAAACGATCTACGGAACGTTTTATGATTTCGTAAGTTTAGCGTAACGAGTTACGAAACTAGGTCCTTTCGTTTCGTATCCTTTCGCGAAAACGCGTTATTATTTAATATATTAATTAATATTAAATTATTTAACATAATTAATATACAATTTGTATATATAAATATATAATCCTGGGAGAGAGTCAGAGAGAGATCAAACCCTAACCTATTTTTCTCCGCCTCTCTCTCTCTGAAGCGGCGCCATGTCTTTTCAGTTGCCTCTGTCGATTCGAGATCTCCTTTTGTCTCTCTATCTTCCCTGTCTATCTTCTCTGTCTCTCTCTCTCTCTCTCTCACGCATGCTCTTGGAGAGCTGATGATTGACGATTGATGACATCGAGTCATCTCGATGTTTGATTTTCCTCCTTTTCTGTTGGTTTCGATGAAATCCTCATCATTACTATCGAAACCCTAGACTGATTAGTACTCTCTGTCTCTTGGTTTCCAAAATCTTAGCTTAAGTGTAGGCTTGGTAGCTTAAAAGGCTTGAGAAAGGTTAATGATTGCTAGTTTTTGTGAGACTGGTGACAGAGTAGTCGATCAGTCAGGGTCTGTTCTGTTGGCTATATAAGTTATAAGATGAAGAAACAAGACAGAAAGGAAGGAAGGAAGGAAAAGAGGAAGAGAGAGAGAGAAAGGTATTTCTTCTGTGATTTTCTATCTTATTTTAATTTTTTCCGAATTTTTTATCTATTAGGTCTTAACTTAAGTTTAATTTTACTTCTTCTTCTTTGTAGGAAAAAAAGAAGAACGAAAGTAAAGAGAGACAGAAAGGTATTAACTTCATAACTTCTATTTTGATTTTAATTTTTTTAGTTGTTTATTTTTTTTTTGGGTTTTAATTATTTTCTTGTTGTGTTCTGTGACTCTTTGTAATTGTAGGAAATTTACATAAATCTCAAAGTACCCCCACATGGCTGACTCACAGAGAGGGAGTGTGCAGGAGGAAGATTTTGATCTAATAGATGATGAGTATGATTTTTTTTAATGTTTTTAATACTTGTGCTTGTTATTGGCGTGTGGCATGGGAAACATCCATTCCTGACAGTATGTTAATGCCACTCATATGTGTGCTTGTTAGTTATTTATATGTTGTATGCTTGTGCTTTGTGTGTTTGAAACTTTGAATGTTTGTGCAATTGTGCTTGCTATGTGCCTTGTTTCATAGTTGTCAGGCGTGGATGTCTCCCATGACACACCTTTGCAAGCATGTTATGGTTATGTAGAGTAGAGAGCAAGTTGAACTGTTTAAGATTATCATTTGAGTTGGTCATGACTGACATCCAGTCCTGGCAATATGTTGAATTGAGCAGGTAGAAATTAAGTGTTATGTCAGGGGTGGATGTCAATCATGACTAACCTTGGCAATCTGTTGAATTGATGCACTGGTATGCACTATTATATCTCTAGTAATCTGGTATGTATGACTTGATTGCTTCCAATTTATAGTATGGGACCAGGATTGCATTTTGAAACTACAGAGGAAATTGAAAGGATCCAAATTGATGCTGAACTGGCTGATGGTGGTACTGGTACCCCAACCCCAAATGCTGATGGTGAACTGGTACTCCAACCCCAAATGAACCTCAACCTGCTGCTGATAATGCTGATTCAGTAGCAAAAAAAAAAAGAGGAACAATCCAAGGAAATCAAAAGTGTGGGAACACTTTGATAGTACAGAGAAAGATGAAGATGGTAACTTTACAGCCACTTGTAAGTATTGTGGCATTGAATATTTGCAAGGCAACTCTAGGAGCACTAGCTCACTGTTGCATCATTGTCAGGGTGGTTGTAAAAAAATGCCACCCACAAAAAGGATGAAACCTGATGCCTTGCAGAGACTGCTTGCACTTGGCAGTGGTGAAGGTATACTTCTCACTTGGCACTTGTCAGTTGTCACCAATAATGTATAATTGTTACTTAGCATTTGGCACTAATAATCTAATATGTATAATGTATTGTATTTGTACAATTGTCAGGTCAACCCAAGCCTTCAGTTTGGCAATTTGACCAGAAAAGGAGTAGAAAAAATTTGGCAAATATGGTAATTGGCCATGAGTACCCTTTTAACAGTGCAACACATCATTTTTTGAAAGTTTTTGCAACTGATCTGCAGCCTTGTTTTAAAATGCCATCAAGGACCACACTTAGGTCAGATTGTATGGGTGTTTATGAGGAAGAGAAGTTAAAATTGTATGAATTACTTGGGAATATGGACTGTAAGTTTAGTTTCACTAGTGATTTGTGGACTTGTAAGGGTAAAGATAGGGCTTTCATGGCTCTCACTTGTCATTTTATTGATGACAATTGGAAGTTGAGGAAAAAACTTCTCAGTTTTACACCAATGCCCTCTCCTCACACTGGAAAACACATTTCAGAAGCCATTTATGATATGTTAGTTTTGTGGAACTTGGACAAAAAAGTTTTTAGTTTGGTGTTGGACAATGCATCTGCAAATGATGCTGCCATCAATGACTTGTTGAGTAAGAATCATTTTAGAAAGAACCTACCTTGTGATGGTCACATCTTTCATCTAAGATGTGGATGCCACATTTTAAATCTGATTGTGCAAGATGGTTTGAGTGTGATGTCTGGTGAGATAGATGCCATAAGGGAAACCATGAAATTTATTAGGCATTCCCAACCTAGAATGGAGAAGTTCAAGTTGGCTGCTTCTCAGGTAATTTATTTTTTTATTTAATTTATTTTAATGTGTTTCAATTAGACCTTGACACCTTGTCTATGTTTATTTTTAGGTAAATGCTCCTGATAAGAAACCAGCATGGGATGTGCAGACCAGGTGGAACTCCACATATATTATGCTGGAATTGGCATTACAATTGAAGGATGCTATCATCAGGTATGCAGAGTTAGATAAGACTTATTCTTTTTGTCCATCTGATCAGAATTGGGATCATGTGAAAGCCCTACATGGACATTTGAAAGTCTTCTATGATTCAACTCTGAGATTGAGTGGGGCCAAGTATCCAACCTTGAATTTGTATTTTCCTGATTTCTGTGAGGTTTATCTGAATATTCAAAAAATGAATAATAGTCCATATACATTTGTTGTGAATATGGGACAAAAAATGTTCCAGAAGTGGAACAAGTATTGGGAAATTGGAAGTGTTCTGTTGGCTATTGCTTGTTCTCTAGATCCAAGGTGTAAGCTAGCAGTGGTTGAGTACTACTTCAAAATGTTGCATCCTGAAGAGTTGCAATCTTTTATGACCAACTTGAAGACTTGCTTTGATGATTTGTTCAATGAGTATTTGATCTCAAACAACAAACAACCACAGTCACAAAGCCAAAGTAGTCAAAGTACAGCACCAAGGTACTCCACTAGCACATCTGATATGTATATATATTTTTTATTTTGTTATGTGTGTTGCAATCAAAGTTGAAAATGTCTTCTTTTCAGTTCTAGTGGATCAAAGGATGAAACTGATTCAAGGGCTGGTTTGAAAAATTTCTTGAATGATAAGAAGCAGGCTGACCCCATCTTGTCTGAGCTTGATCAGTATCTATCTGAACCACTTGATCCTTGTAGCTTGGATGATGACTTTGACATTTTGTCATGGTGGAAATTAAAAGCCCCTAAATATCCAATTTTGTCTAAGTTAGCTAGGGACATATTGGCTGTACCAATCAGTACTGTGGCATCAGAGTCAACCTTCAGTACTGCTGGTAGAACACTCAGCCCAACTAGAAGCTCATTGAATGATGAGAGCATTGAAGCTCTAGTGTGTGCACAGAATTGGTTGAGGACAGCAGTGATTGGTATTATTTTTAATTATAATTAATTTCCATTTTATTTCAATTCAATTATTACTAATTTGTATTTTGTTTGATATTAATGTAGAAAGTGGTGGTGAACTTGGTGATGCAGATGATGATGCAATTGATGAGATTATTGAATGATCTCTGTGTTATGATTTTTTAACAGTTGAACTTGGTGATTGCAAGTTTGTTTTTTTTTATTTTGCTAAAGAAACAGTTGGTTTTTTGTTTATTTTGGTGCCTATAGGACTAAGGAGAGTCTGTTAATTTAACAATGGAATTAATTCTATATGGATGGGTCAATGATGAAGGGTACAAAATTGTCAAGTGCTTGTTCGAGGGGATGGGACTCTTACTTAGTAATTTCGATGGGTCAGTCGGAATTATTGGGTTTGTTGATATCTCCCCAATGATTTGAACTTATAACTGAGACCACCATAATTCATATGGAAATAATCCCTTGTTAAATTAGGTATTAGTTTGAAATTATTTTGATGTATTTTTTAAATGAAACATGTGTTTACAGTCTTCTGTTATTGTGCTCTTTTTTTTAAGTATTTTAGTGCATTTTTTTGAATTATTCTTTGTCATATCTTATATGAATTGTCTTCACAGCGAAATTTAAATTTGATCGCGATTGATCGTTTTTTTCGCGATTCCAGGCGAAACGATCAGCGAAATTTTTTTAACTTCCGTTCAAAATACGCAACGAGTAACGAAATTTTTTTTACTTACGCTATGTTAGCGAAACGGATAGCGAAAGTTCCTACTTTCGCCACCGTCGTCTACGTTAGACAGGTCTATGCAGCCATAAATGTCGGTATGTAATGCTCGTCAGAAAAGCAGGGGGGCTTCCAACTAATGAGACAAAATTTCTGAAAAAGTGATAAGTATTTTTCATCAGAAACAATCTCCACTGCTAATGCTCGATTGATTTCAACCCATTGTGATGCTTTGTGCCACTGCTCAGCTGTTATTTGTGGTGCCATTGCAGGGTTGTACCGGCCGAGGCAACCTGGGGTTGTGTCATGGAAGGATCCCACATAGGACACATCGGAGTTTACAAGGTAGGTGTAAATCATGCTGAAGTTGTAGAGTGGAATACATGATTCAGATAGGAGAACAAAACGCTCATTTGAGGAATCGAGTAATGCATTTGCTATGAGGCGGCGCTCTGCCTCGATCACGTTTATTTGTCCCCATCTTACTGGCTGCATCGATGTAAAGTAATATGTGCATAAGAATTAATTTAGAACCTGTAATGTTCATTTTTTTTATCAAGGGAATATGCCTGCATGTTGATTCATGGGGTTATATAAAGTAGTTCGTAATGGTGTGACGTACCAACTTGTCATTTTCTTTTTTGGTATTTTACTAAAAGTTTATATGTCCAAGTTAATTACTAAAGCCAGATTAACTAATTGAGCAGTCGAGTCAACCTAGTTAATTAAGGATAATACTTGTGAAGTAAAAGGAGAATGTGTAATATACACTCATGGCTCGTTTATTTTTCCCCCTAGCAAGTCTGTTTTGTTTTAACGAGCATGAAACATTATTACTGAACAGAAAGATGAGTTTAAAGCTCGTTTTTGCCATGACTCCTTATTACCCAAGTGACTGGAATAACAGAGCATTCATTGGTTGAAGCTCTTATTCCCACAAACACAAAGTTTGCTAACAATATGAAAGAATTCTACCGTTAGATGACTTGAAACGTTGATGCAAAAAGGAATACAATTGGAAAAAAAAAGGATCCAGATACAAATAAACTAATCTCCTGATACAAATAATGTCAACATGCATACCCCAGAAAAATCATTAATTAAAGGAGAAACTTTTTTGTTTTTCTTTGACCCTTCAATTCTGTATAAATAATAAGCTCTACGACTACGTTGCATATATTACATAACTTACCTTACTTGGAATTCTTCTCCCAAAAAATACTGAATTCCTAGGAACCAATCCGCTATATGCCGGATCAGGGTGCATATAAATGGAATACAAACCATCATGTCCTTTGAAAAACTCTTCCCAGAAAGGAGCCAGTGGCAGGTCACCTCTTGTCAGAAACAGGAAGGCAATTTTTGGTACACGGCTAGACAGCACATGGCCGATCTTAGGTGCAAAAGATGCTCTCCACAGCAATTCTTCTTCTGACATGTCGTGCATGAGGCTAACTGGTTCTGGTGCAGGCAAAGAGAAGTTTAACGAAGTTTCGCAGGGTTTGCAGAGCTCACGGTGTGATTGTAGGTATGGGTTGGATACCATACCGAGTGCAAAGGCGAAGAAGAAAAGAAGACAGCTGCAGATCAAGTAATGAGGCTTTGCATGGTTTGTTGCTTTTGATCGGTCTTGTCTTGTTGCTTTCATGGAATTGGCTTTTGAGGGGGATGAGGACAAAATTAAGAAGGGGGAGTAATTAACCAAGCAGGCGTTGTTGTGATGTTTATGTTGTAGACTTGTAGTTGGAGTTGGAGTTATTGCACTCAAAACTTATCTTACAATTCTCTTTCTGTGAAATGTTTAAACATAATGATGAAAATATGTGGGGACCAGATGAACGAATATATATATTTTTTTCAAGAGTTGAAAAATCATACTTTTTATTATTATTATTATTATCAATCCCAAAATCTGAATTCTGCCTTGAGTAAAGCAGTTGTCATGGCATGATTATCCCCTGAATTTAAAATTACTGCTTATCTATACGTGGAATGACCATAATTTACACGAAGATTATTTAATATTCATAAGAGCGAAGCTGAAATTACCCGGTCTGAACTTATAAGTCCCTGTTGAAATATAATTTCAACAAGGAATATTATTTGAAATACACAAAAAAAAAATAGGAACAATCTTAAAATGGCATAGGAAAGTGGATTTTTACACATTTCTGTTAATTCATTAATGGATTAATGTATGTGTCTATACTCATACATGGATGATCCATCCACAGTTTCATACATCTGCTTGCTTGGAAATGAATCAATCGAAAAATATAAAATATAAAACATTACCAGCTAAGTCCCTAAGCAAGAGAGCTTGCTTAATTAAGAATAAAAATCTTATGAAAATATCATAGAATCCAGTTTGATCATATTTGTTGGATCCCATCCTATTTATGTTTAGGGATTCCTTTAACATATTATTCCAAACATGGAAAGTTTAGAACAATGCCATTACTCATTCATGATCTGGCACGCACAAAAAATGAAAACTTCAATTGCCCATTCTATGAGAATTTTGATGGAAGTCCTTTATTAACTTTTCTTATGGAAGTTTCACTTTTCTAGAATGTATTATTCTTATTACCGACCTAATTTCTTTTTTGATGATCGATTCATCTCTCTACTTCGAAAATCAACAAACCTAAAATTTCTTAAAAGAAGATAACTAAAGAGCAAGTAACAAACCTAAAATTTCTTGTACTATATACCTTTTGCTCTATATATGTTTATATGGAGTCAAGTCCACAGCGTTTATTTTTAGTGTAGAGCATTAATTAATGGTCAGATTTTACTGACAAGGTATATGGACTTTTAGCAAAGTCTCCTTCAGTACTACGACACTTGCTAAACAATCTTAGATCCAGAATTTCATGGTTCATTTTTAGTGCAACTAACGGAACGATGATCGATGAAAACCCTTTTTCTTCTCTTTTTGTTTTTTTTTTTTGAATTAAAAGGGCCAAACCTTCCAACTTTCTTATCCGCAAAAATATTTTCTAACCAAATTTCGAAGCTGCATTCTTCAATAAAAAGGGTTAACAAAAATAAGTTCATATTTTTTAATCTCCTGATAAATATAGAGGGAGAGGGAGAGAGAGAGAGAGATATATATATCTATTGTGAACCATGATGCATAGAGGGCTCCGTGCAACATGATCGTTTGATCGGTGATTTTGAAAATTAACAAATCTAAATTAACCAATCCAATCTATATATTGAAATCCAATAGCAAACAAAATTTTTTACAATTTTTGAAAATTTTTGCTATTTTTTCCGAATTTTTTACTATGATTATATCATGCAGGATCAAATTATTATTTATACTGACAGCAGAACAAATTAGCTACCTATTTCTTTTTCATAGCATAGGTAATAGCCACGCTGCCTCCAATGGTAATTGCCGCAACTAGAGGTGTATTTAACCGAGATTTGATGCAAGCACATAACCACCTTAATATAAAAGCAACTCCACAACTTGCTTTGAATTTCTCAACAGAAAATCCCTGAAATGAATCATTGAAACGGAGTTAAAAGTCAAAATAAGTGCCAGTTAAACCAACTCAGTTCATTATATGATTGTAGAGAACCAATTTTCTGAAAATACTAATAAGTTTCAAAGTATTTTCAATATACTCTTTGTTTCTACCTTTATATCCTTGTGGCAGCAGAAACATTAGAAATAAACTCATCATGACTTGTATTGAATCGTTCTAACATAAAGCCCTACATGATTAGATATATAAAATTGAAACATTCTCCTGTCGTACAAATTTTCAATTTGTGTCAATGCATACTTGAAAAAAATCAACTTAAATATAAAAGTTGGTAGACTTGCCTTTGGAAGCTTATTTTGATAATTCAAAAAGTCCACATGGAGTCTGACATTGGAAGAAGCAGCAATCCACAACTTCTTGTCAACATCACTATATACATCAGATACTATATCGAACATAGAAGAAGCTCCATTTTCTATTGATTTTAATATGCGAGCTTCTCTGTCCCTCCTATGCCTAAAAGAAACAGTTTAAACTTTATCCATTTACTTAATTGCTTTTGTAAAGCAGAAATATATTAAAAGCAGAGATGAACTACTTACTTGAGGTACCCACAAAGCATGCGCTTTGGCCAGAGATTCATTCTACCATGCATTGGGATCAAAATATGCGGTGACAAATCTATGAACTTGTATGTTGTGTCGAAATAATCCTGTACTTAATTAATCACATACTTAGCTTTCTTTTAAAATAATTTGGTATTGCTTTGTAGATATATAGGTATTCACCTTCATATTCCCACCAGATGTTACATCCAAAACAGCACTTCCTTCACTGCCAAAATATAAGGCCATAGAAATGCATCTCATATATATATAATTAACAATAGTAAATATATCTGTTGTGCAGAAACTAAATTAAATACTAATTATCTTACCCAACACAATGGTCTCCAACAATCAAGGAATTTGTCCCAACATGAAGAAGTGCAAGATGGCCATCTGTGTGACCCTAATTTAAGAAATACCCGATTGTGAGCTTAAAAAAAACTGTTTTTATTGAAAACTCAAATTGCGAGCTTTAAATAAACTATTATTATTACAAATTCAAATCAATTACAGAACCTACCGGTGCAAAGATAACCTTTAACTGTTGATCCCCAATGAATATGTTCTCCCCACCAGATACTCCGATGCATGCACCAGACCAATTACCTTACAACAAGGTGAATTACTAAAACAAATTCCATAAGAGAGAATCAATATTGCTATACTGGAGATACTACCATGAATGCGGCTAATGGTTTTTTCATGAGCAAGGAGAGTTGCTTCAGGATTGATCTTTTGAACAATTGAAAGGCCTTCAAAAATAAGAAGAAAAAAAATAGTAAGAAAAAGGCTCCCAATACAACAGGAAAATAATAATTGTCTATCAGTGTCATAAAATTTAGTCTAATAGAAAAATGAATCCAGAGCACACGTATCATGCTACTTTAATCCCACTGTTTTCTGGAAATTATAAAAGACCTCTTGTAGTCACAACAAAGATTAAAAGGCTTTTACTTTACTTTTTTAATTTGGTTTTGACTTTTTTCACATTTTTACTAGATTCTTTGAAGAAATGTGTTGTAAAGAGTTCTAGTGACAAACAAAAAGCAAATTCAAGATACTCAATTGAAAGCTTTATTACAGTAGCATTCTAAAATGTAAAATCTATGATTTGGACACAGTTGGGATTCTTTGCAGGATGTCATGAATTTCTCTTTAAGCCTTTCTTTTAACGAATGTCAAGCTTTTTTTATGGTACATAGTGCTGTTTGCTGGAGTGTGTAGACCCATAGAAATGCTGTTATCTTTCGTTCAATAAAAACAAAATCTGTTGAAACAATGTTGCTAGTTATTGATAGTCGTCTAAATTTGTGGTCAGGGCTTGCCAAAGAAGGATGCAAACAGGAATTGAGGCATTAGAGAGTGCAAGATTGGAGCATCATCCCTCTGCAGATGATGCAAGGAGAGGACTCCACAGTTGATGGCAGGAGGAGAGGATGTAGAAGGTGCATAACATAGCTTATCAAAAAACACAAGAAAAAAAGGTGGTTTGTTTGACAAAAATTCTTCCAGGGATCTTAACGAAAAAGTTTCACAAAACTTTGTTAGGTTTATTTGCAAGACCATATTCTTTGATGTGCTTCTTTTGTGAGAATTTTGTTAAGCTGAGCTGTAGTTTGGTTTTTGTTAAGATGGAGCAAAGAAGACTTAAGTTTTCTAGGTTGCGAGATACCGGTACTGGTACACTGGTATCGTCTATTAAGTTGCAATAACTCTTGTATCTGTTTGTTTCTCTAATGAAACAGGTAGCAAAAGCTACTTTTTCTATGATTTGTCTTAAATTGATACAATTAAGTTTTACTTAATAATACGTACCTTCCACGTGATCATGGTGATGATGTGTAATAAAGACTAGTAGTTTTCCAGGAAGGGAGGATATGAGATCTGAAAGCTGATTATGATTTGCAATCAAAAGATTATATATTGGAGCTAGTATTAAATAGCTAGTGCAATTGAAAGCCTGAGAAGCTAAAGAATCACAAAACGTGAGGTAATAGCTGCTGTGGGTGCAGCAGACTATATATAAGAACATAACAACATTTGATGCAAGAATTGTTTAGATTAGCATGGCACAAAATTATGTGATGAATTATGTAAAACTTCACAAAACGAGAAATGCCAAAAACGAATCATCAACCCATCCTCCATTATGAGATGCACTATATTTTGCACTTTTACATGAGATACTTATATTTGATAGGGTACGTAAGACGGAGTTTATCTCACCTGGGCATGGATTTTACATCCCGGATCCATTATCAGTGCATCAGCATGATATATAGAAGAACCAGAGTTGCTCAAACCAGAAGAGGACTTTTTGGCTAAAAAGACAACTAAGTTTGTTGTTGAAAAAGGCTTTATAGTACCGCTCTTCATTGGAACCACTGTTACTCCAGGTGGGTATTCCTGACAGAAGTTATTGAAAATATTTGGCAAATAAAACAAGAAATGGTATATAGTGCACCAACACCTTTATCCAGTATATACCATATACTACAATAATCAGAAGCCCAAAAATGAAGATATAAGTTGATGGCAGGAACCTCCTACCAGTATAATATTGGCTACTATATGACAACAAAATCCCAAGATCTAGCTTTTGTTATTAATAAATAGTTGAAGCAACCCAAAGTTTGTAAACAAAGGTTTAAATAGCGGATAGCGGACTCGTAGCGGATATGCTAATATCATAGCGGATAGCGGATAGCGGGTATTTAGCGGCCGCTATCGGACCATAGCGTATTTGCACACACAAGTGTATTTTGAAGGTCTAGTTTAGTCTAAAATAAAAAATTAAATAATTTCAAGCAACTAATAAACGCTAATTAAAATTATATTTATTTTCTATGCATATTTGACCATTAAATTTTAAGAATTTGAAAATGTTCAAAACATAAAAATTGTGGCCAGTTTTGTAAACTTTCCATAGAACTTTGAATCATATCAATCGGAGTTCGTATGCGAAAGTTATGTCCAAAATACTACTGCTATATCAGCAAATTATAAACTGCACCGCTTTTTCCGCATTATACCGCTATATCACCTGCTATTTTCCGCTATTTCACCGCTATACCCCGCTATTTCCCGCTATAGGTCGCGCTATCGGACAGGCCTCTAAATCTGTAGTGTTGTAGCGGTGTACCAAATAGCACCGCTATTGCGGCCGCTACGGCCGCTATTTAAACCTATGTTTGTAAATTGTATTTATTGAGAGTTTTAAGAAATTAAACCTGGTATAGCAATGGAGAATCAGCTACTTTGTTTGGTAAAGAATTAGATTGGGAAAGATATCCAATGTATGCAAGAGGTCCGACACGATCTGCACAAGGCTTGACCCCAGACAGCAATTCAAAAGCATTTTGCTTGGTGACCCATTTGCATGAATCTATGTCAATAAATATTTTGAATAAGAGAAAGAAATTACTGTTGATAATTATAAGAAACAGAACAGAAGGATTGTGATGTCTGGATTATATTCCAAGTTTGTCCATAATCAACCTTTCTTGTGCAAGTAAGTCATATCGAGGTCCAAAGTGAGCACATATTATCTAATCTTAGTCTGTGCAATTTGGCACTAAGAAGCAAAACAGACTAACCTTTTAAGGAGACCTCTTTGGAATCCAATGGGAGAGAAACAAAGAGAGTGTTAATAGGAGGGCCTGGTCCAAATTCAGCTTCTTCAACAAATTTCAAGAGCATCAATTTCAAATTGGATTTGTCAATTGACAATCCCACTTGCTCCAGAACCTATATATGTTAAAATAAAGAGGCACCAAACATATCATCTATTTCCGTGTATATAAATGGAAAATTGCTAAATGATAGGTAGAATTACCACAAAATTGAATAAAACATAATGGCCACCTGATGAAGAGCAGCTCCGAAATCAAACCTGGAGAGCTGGAGGGATTGAGCAATGGCCTCAGCTCCTTGGATCGCGACATCTGATAGAGAGAGATCGGTGGGAGAAAGTGGGGCGAGAGGAGCCGAAGGAAGGTCCCACAGGTCAGAGTCGGAGAAGAGGCGGTACTCGTCCTCGGTCAGAGGCGGCGGCGGGGAGTGACGGACGGCGATAAACTCATCGCCGGAGGAGGCGGTGATGGCGACCGCCAGCCTGAACCTGAGCCTGAGAGAAGAAGCCATTTGCAAATTGCAATTGTGCGAGTCGAGTTGAGTGCTACATAAACTCTCTCACTAATTACTTATTTAAGTTATTTTAATTAATTAGTGCAACTGCAATGCAATGACCTTGATCGCAACTGCGTCCTGATTCATGCTAATGCGCGCCATCTCAAGGCTGCTTTGATTCGCTAGAGGTTAGAGGTTGGTAGTTGGTACCATACTGCTACTGGCTAGTTGACCTGAGACTCACAGCCAGAAACAGTTCCTCAGTCGTTCCTCGGAGACTCCGCAAAAATAGGACTCTAAAATTTTATTTGATTTCATTTTATTAGAATTCATTTCTCAAAATTTGTCGCATTTTATATTTCGATCAAATAAAACCAATTTCGATCGAAGAGTTTCAATAACATATAAATTCCTGAAATTTCCACATAATTTATTCTAATCAGGACCTAATTATTTATTAATGTTGTTTATTTGATGTGATTATAGACAAGTTGGACGATGCAAAATATAATTGAAACTAGAGAAAATTTTTTCTATGCAACTTAGTTTAAATTGAATATTTGTCACCCGGAAATTTAATTTTTTTTTTCTTTAACTCGAAAGTTCAAATTTATTCTGTATTTACCAATTTATCTTTTTTAATAATATATTTAACAGTTAAAATAATATAAATATAAAGGCTTAATTTTTTTACTAGAGGGGCTAATCGAGCTTCGCTCGATATTTGAAAATCTAATAAATTGAAAATATGTTACATATTTAAATTTGTACAGGTTAAAGTTCAATTTTTTTTGTATTTATGATGTTCAAAATAAATTGATAGAAAATCGATGGAACGTGTCATTGATGGCGAGTTAGTCATTTTCTCTCTCTCTCTCTCTCTCTCTATATATATATATATATTTAAATTTAATCGGTAATTATTTGATGTTTAGTTCGCAATAAATTTAAAGTTTAACATAATTTATAAAGGAAAGTAATCAGATTTTTCGCCTGTTTGGCGGCGAAGTATGAACCAAGTGTTTGATATCTCAATGCATATCTTTTTTGTATACAAAAGTAGAATAAGGTCTTATGCAGGTGAGATCTGAAAGCCGCTGATTTGTATTGGCAGCCAGGACAGCAGGGTTAATAGTAGATATAAACCCCAGATTAAAATTGGATGATAAAGATCAAATCAAGATGGAACCCACTCAGGAAAGAGTGTCATTAGGAAATTCTAATCTAGACTTGAAGAGCTCGAATGGATAATGCCTCTGCCAATATTTTTGCATATACTCTTGCAAAAATATAGCTGTGATACTGAAACTATCATGTACAACAGCCATTGAACTATCATGTGCTGCTGCCATTAACATCCATGCACCGTTTAGACTTTGTGCTAGCTCATCATTTAGACTATGCACTTGCCCAATTGAGGATTTATTTAGTGAAGAAACCATGAGTGGGTTTGATATAACAATTAATATAGATAGCTAAACCTGCACAATATGTGCAATATGTGTTGCTTAATTAATGCGTTACATACCAGTTTCAGTTGTTACATATCTACCTCCATGACTTCTTCTACAAAATCGAGAGAAACAAATAAACATGTAAGAAATTGAAATTGAAGCACTATCCCAACCCCTCTGACAGCTCTTCAAATCAAACACCGGAAGATAGAAGATATTTAGAAAGAGCATGAGAGCATCCTGTGTAGATGTAAAGAGAGAACCAATCAAAATTTATAGTTTGAACAATTGGTTAATAAAGGCAGATTTATACTTATGAACACTTACTATGTGGCATGCTAACAAAATCACCACAAATGCAAAGTTCATAAGAAATATTATATTTTTGCTGATAACATAGTTTATTTGGGCTAATCACGACTCCTAGTATAAGAGATACCAGATGATACTTATAGATGATTTTGTAATATGTTACTATAACCAAAAATCAGTATTGCACCTCAAGAATCTCATGAACATGCCTCATGTTGAGACCCGATGGGCCCTCATACTTCAGTCGTACCACCTCCTATGTTCTCCATTTCTCATGTATTGTGTCACCAATCTCTTTGGTCACACCAGCTCCTTTTGATCCTTGTCTTTGACTTCTGTCTAATTGCCATGTGTCTTAACCTTCTTAGTTCAACAGCTGGCACCGTGAGCTCAGCTAGAAAGGCCCGGCTTCTATTTCTCCTATCCTGTCACAGGATCACAATGACACAAAGTCGGTGAAAGGATGATATTACCAATACATGTGCCTCAATTTACTGGTTAAGGAATTTGAGATTACTTTCCGATTATGCCCTTACATATGATTCATTGCATTTGTTCCTTTACCAATAAATTGATGTTATTTGAGATTACTTTCATGTAAGTAAAGAATTTGAATTCCTGATTTGATTATTAGATTTGTAAACTTTTGGACATACCATCACCTATTTAGAGTCATACTTTAAGGTCTTCAAATCTAATAATCAAATCAGGAAAAAAATTATTTACAGACCTGACGTATAAGGATGTTTCAATATTATAAATTAAGAAAAAGCTACACATTATGATGTGTAAGGATAGTCAAAGAAATATTAGCATGCTTACATCGATGAACAGCTTATCAATTTAACAAATTTCAATAACCTTCATAGATTTTTGCCATGATCTATTTCTAAGAATGTCACCAGCCATTAAAAGAAATTCGATAATTCTGAAAGAAAAAACTATATTTAGATATCTTTTGTGGGAATTTGACATAGCTAACTTCACAAACAAAGTATCTCTAGTATCTACTCTTAAATATATCCACAAATTCCACATTGAAGGTAGACAAACCAACAAACTGGGTCTTGTACTGGTACAATGACTCTAGTTTTGTAATAAATCCCAGTTTGTTGTTAGTAGGTTGCAAAATTAATTAAATGTCAAATCAATAACCTATTGTATTATATTAAATAGCACTATAGCTAACTTTGAAGAGTTCTTATTTTCTAATTTAATTGTTTTTATTATTTTATAAATGAAGCACCGGTGAATACTACAAATACCAAATAATTAAAAATTTTCTTAATATGAAGAATGAGAAATCTAATTAATTAGAATACGGATCTATAATTGAAGTAAAATATTAATTTTCAAGAATTTTTTTCTTTCATCACAACGCTAAAGGGTAAAGAAAAACTGGAGAAAGAGAAGTAGAAAAATTTTAAAGACCTGATGTGCTTTTTTATCTGAAGAGGTGAAATCTCCCCATGAAAATAAAAAAATAGTTGCTTTTCGTTCTTAAAAAAATCAATCAAAAAGAGAGAGTAAAGAGACCTTTATTATCTCAGTTAGTATCGACGAGCGATTTTCTACTCAATCTCAATCCTTGAACCTTACGTAGTAGCTTCTTTGATAGCTTATCCTGTAGCAGGTGAGACAGTAGGAGTAAAAGTTTTTTGTGCTCTTAAAACAGTAGGAGTAACAGCTCTAGTTCTTAGTCTCGGTAGCTTCAGTTCATGCTAAGGAGACCGATACAATGGAGAGTGGCGGTATGGGGAGAGAGATGGCATGGGAGAGCAGACCTGCGTTGGTGGCAGTTCTTATGTCGGTGAATTCAAGGGATGAAATACGGCTTGGGTATCTATCACTTCAGGAATGGTAATATTTATCTAGGGGAGTACTTCGGCGATAAACTCCTTGACTTTGGAGTATACAACTTCTCAAATGGCGATTATTACCATGGATCATGGCATGACGGTCGCATGGCCGGATATGGCGTCTATACTATGAGAGATGGTGAAATACTATCGGGGATGTGGATCAATGGAGCCATAGTGAGTTAGTGACCTTGATTTCCCCATCTGCGCATTGCATCCAGAAATCAGTCAAGGCAGCAAGGACAGCTGCTCAAAGATCCAGAGACCTTCCAAGAGTGGAATATCATGTGTGCCAGGCAGTTTATGCAGCATGCAATGCGGCGAAGGCTGCGCGACTTGTATCAATCGCTGTCAGTAAAGAAAAAGGGCTTCATCGGTTTGACCCAAGGCAACTCGTTTTCTGGGTGCGCTGCATGTATGCAAATAGAATGAATGGTGAATTACAAGTCAAAGGTGCCAAGAAGTGATAAGAGAGCTATATATCCAATTGCCTGAAATCATCATCTCCCTCTATTTGCAATTTTGCACAGTTTTCAGGCCTTTGATGTGGAGGAGTCTTGCTTGGAGAAATCGAGCAAGTGCACGAGGAATATCCACTTTTTCAACCGGACTCGTATTCGAGGCCAAGAGCTGAGGGATGTAGCTACGTTTTTTCACCAAAGAAGAGCAAGTAGAACATGTCCGTTCTGCATTTCAGTTGTGTTCAGAACTTCAGATGCACTGTATCTAATTATATATGCTTTTGTAGTTCGCTCAAGTGAGCTTTGATGTTAATAATTGTAAACAAGGGCAATCACATAAAGATACAAAATTTTTACTTGGTTCAGTACAATATATATCTATATCTAAGACACATGCACGCCTCTCTTTTTTATTTTTTTTTCAATGGTTTTGGATAAAAAAAAATTGTATTTGAAATTTTTGCAAGTCAACTTGCTGATTTGTGGTACTTCAAATAAGACCGACATATGAAAGATTGTATTTTTTTTTTGTCAACCTATTTTCACGATATCATATATTATTATGCTCGTAATATTTATTTTGTATGTTAAAATACTGCAGGTTTAAGCTGCTTTTGCACGGAGCAATTAGAAGAAAATGAAGTTTTCTAAATATCAAATTATGATAGAAGTATTTTATTTTCAGTTTTATGTTTCCCACATATACATTCTTTTATAGGTAAATTTTTATCTTTTACGCTTAGTGATTTTGATAACAATTTATTTACAGAACAAAAGAAAAATCATATTGCAACTCATGTAATAATTGCCATATCTCATAATATAATGTTTTTTAAACTTCATTAAAAAGATTCAATTTTTTTATTTCATTCTAGCTGGCTTACATTCTTCAATGTATATATATTACTTTCCATATCTCACCATATTACCAGCAATATTTACAGGAATTAAAATTCCATAAAAAGGCATTGTGATTGGCTAGCAATTCTGTGTCCATTTATAATTCCATAAAAGGCACGTGCGTCAACGTTGTTAACAGTTGGTCTTGGTGATTGATTTGTCTTTAAAAAATAATAATAATAATTTTGTGTATAGCACATTCGCCGCCTCCCTTCATCTAGTATTATGAAATTTTAATACACTTTTTGACTCAAAATTGGATAGATTTTTTATATAATTTGGATATAATTTTGGATTAATGTTTTTATAAGTAATTAAAGATAGTATTAGACCAAAAGAAAAAGAAATTTGTCAGACCAATATTTTTTCGGCTGCTGAGGATTTCGATCCGCTGTGTAATAGACTATAATACAACGGGAACCGCGGGGGTGCGACAGGGACCTGTTCCATTGAGTTGTTGACCGTCCGATTAAAATAAAAATGTTATGGCTAGATAGGGAAAGCTACTAATCTGACGGCTGACGTTCCGTAAAGTTGGATTTTCGTACAAAGAGTATCGTACCTTGTTACATCTCTTTTGCCACCCCCACCCACATGGCCACATTCCCACGCCCACGGTCCCACTCCCCTCTCTCTCTCTCTCTCCAGAAAAAAATAAAATAAAATTACTCTGTTATAGTTATTGTGCTACCAAAAATAAACCGATCATAAAATAGATAATTTCTAAAGATTGATCTCCCCCCCCCGGGCCTCGGTAAATTATTAATGTCTATCTATTTACTAATTATTAATATTAATTATTTAATAATTAAGTAATGAAGCAATATCTATTTGTCTGAAATAAGTCAACACTTTCTTTGCTTGGATTTGGCAAAGTCTCTATCGCCATCCTAGAAAAATCCTCGGCCCCAGTTTCTGAAACAAGTCTTCTCTGTCTTTGAAAATTTGGGTCTAAATAGCAGTGCAGTAATATTAATTAAGGTTGACGCAAAGGCCATCGAGATGCAGAGTGTGGTGGCAGTGTCAAAGGGAGGCCTCGCGATCTCCACCTCTTCAGCTGCAACTGCAATTCGGAATCCAAGAAGAATTGGGAGGGTTTCTCTGATGTCAGAGCGACAAGGCTTCTGCTCTGGTGCTCGAAAGGTAGTCTCCGAGCTCAATTTGGGGTTGGGCCCAGTAGAGATGGCCAATGTTCAAGGCATCTTTAGATCAAGGGACAGATCTCGCTATATCCCAGTTCACGCCTCATCAGGTACAATCTTTGCTTTATTTAGGTATCAAGGATTCTCATTGTTACTGGTATGTTCAAATATTTTGCTTGCCATACCTGCATAAATTTGAGGGGTACCTTTTTCTTTACCAGAATGACACCACCATGACTAAATCAGTACAGATCCAAACGCCATCAGTACCTTAATAGTATGTATCATGCCACTCATGCATGCATACATTGTTTTCCTTTAACCATTTTTTTTTTGGCTTTTATCTAGGTGACCTGGAGGATGTACCTTCCAGTAAACTGGAGAAGAAATCATCTGCCAGTGTTTTGCCTTATGTTGCTGTTGCTTGTCTTGGTGCTATTTTATTTGGCTATCATCTTGGGTATGTTTCTCTAAATAGATCAAATGTCACTTAATTTCTGTCAAGTACATGAAGAAAATATTAATCTTTCTTCTGTATTGCATAGTGTGGTAAATGGTGCGCTTGAGTATCTTGCCAAGGACCTTGGAATTGCTGAAAACACTGTCTTGCAAGGTAACTCATCTTAAACTTGTCATGTTTGCAACAAAATATATTTCTCTCAGATTCTCCCCTTTTGTCTAAAATACTCTTTGCTTGTTCATCTGGAAAAAGTAATGGAGGGTTTATTTCAGTATATCTTCATTGGAATAGAAAAATGACCATGTAGTTTAAACTTTTATGTGTGTTGTTGGCATGTTTTTATATTTAATTATAATTATTTACTATGTTTTCTGAGGCACGGATGAAATTTCTTATCAATACACCTCTTTCAGTTCCTCCCAATTGCCTATGATACTCTTTACACAATCACCTTTGAGAGCATTAGTTGAGATTTTAGGTCTATTTCGGTTTTAATCAAAGAAGGGAAAGTGGCATGTATTTTAAAAATTTTAATGCTTTGTTAGTCCTTTTATTTTAAAAGTTTGAATGACTTGTGAGGAACATGTGGTATTTCTTTTTTTTCTGAGGTATATGTGACTATTGTGAGGTTGTAAAAGGTACATGAGCAATTGTATCCCTCTTTTATTCTAATATGTTTTTTTTTTTTTTTTCAAAACTCAGGTTGGATTGTCAGTACAAGCCTTGCAGGGGCCACTGTAGGTTCTTTTACAGGAGGTGCATTGGCTGACAAGTTTGGTCGAACTAAAACATTTATCCTGGATTCAATTTCCTCTTGCAATTGGTGCATTTCTCAGGTAAATAAAACAGAAACCAGCTATTGATGTTGTTCACCTTTGCTCCACACACTTTAAGGTACTGAACTTATCTATTTTGGGTGCAGTGCTACATCTCAGGATGTTCGTACCATGATTATTGGCCGTCTACTTGCTGGTGTTGGAATTGGGATTTCTTCGGCTCTTGTGCCACTTTACATTTCTGAGGTTAGACTCTTAGATATGAAAGGTTGTATATATAGCATTCATTATAATTCATCTAAATAAGTGTGTGTTCATTGTCTTAGATTTCACCTACTGAAATTCGTGGTGCACTTGGTTCAATCAACCAACTCTTTATTTGCATTGGTATTCTTGTTGCTTTAGTTGCTGGCTTGCCTTTGGCTGGAAATCCTGCCTGGTACATTTCTGTTCCTTTTTGAAACTCGTGCATAATTTGGAAACCATTGAAATAAATGTCTCAATTTGTTTTCTTAATGCACAATGAGATTTCTTTGTAATCAGGTGGAGGAGTATGTTTGGGATTGCAGTGATTCCTTCTATCTTGTTGGCACTAGGGATGCTTTTCTCTCCAGAGAGCCCTCGCTGGCTCTTTCAGGTTTTCTGTTCATTTGATCTATTGTTTGAAAACAGACCCTCATAGAATCTGGTTATTGTGTCTTCTAAAACCCCATGGTCACCTCATAGAATACCCAACACTGGTATTTAGAGATTATTAATTTGTGAGGGTTTCAGTTTACCACTCTCACATAAACTTCTCGGGAAACTGATTTTATGTTTCCTTTTTTTTTTTTTCCTTTGGTGAATGAAGCAAGGGAAGATTACTGAGACAGAAACAGCCATAAAAAGGTTGTATGGAAAAGAGAAGGTTGCTGAGATTATGCTTGAGTTGAAAGCTGGAAGTGTGAGTTCCACTGAGCCAGATGCTAACTGGCTTGATCTTTTTAGCAAACGCTACTGGAAAGGTACACTTTCTTTTAGTCAGTGTCAATATCAGCTTTAGTTTCATTTATTAGTGTCAAGACCAATTTCAAATGGAAAAAATATAATTACTTTCAAAATAAAAGATAGGATTGGAGCATTCTTGAAATACCAAATGTGAGGACAATTGTGATAATGCGGTACTAATTCCACCCTACAAGATGAGAAATGTAGGAGATATCCAGCCTTTTAATTAAAAATACTCAAAATACCACTATTTCTTTAAAAGAATAGTCTGCTTCCATTTTAATGGGATTTTGGAGGGGAGAATTGGACATTCAATGTATTTTGTGTATATGTGTGTGTGTGGAAGGTGCACATGAAATGTTTCCTAGTTTTTACTGGATTCGTGCCAAGATTGTATTCGAGATACCTGTAATTTGGAAAGTTCTAATTTATAAACCTAGAGTTTCTCTTTATTTCTTTAAACTTGCAGTGGTTAGTGTGGGGGCAGCATTATTCCTTTTCCAACAACTTGCTGGTATAAATGCCGTGGTGTACTATTCCACTTCTGTATTCCGTAAGGCAGGAATTGCATCTGATGTTGCAGCCAGTGCTCTTGTTGGGGCAGCCAATGTTTTTGGTTTGTAAACTCTTTCGACCTCTTTGACCTGTTATGTAGGCTATTTCATCTCTTCTTTTCTTATGTAACAATTTTACATGTCTTATTTCAGGAACTGCCATTGCATCATCTCTGATGGATAAGAAAGGAAGAAAAAGCCTTCTTGTTACAAGCTTCACTGGAATGGTACTTGCAACTTTAGTTATGCTTTTGTTCCGTATAATTGTTATATTTCTATGGAGCTAATGGGCAACTTTAATTCTTTAAAGGCTGCTTCAATGTTGCTACTCTCATTGTCAGCCTCTTGGAAGGCACTTGCACCTTATGCCGGCACACTTGCTGTAACTGGGACAGTACTGTAAGTGCACAATATTTTTGTTGAAGATTCTCAATTACATAAATACCCCCATTAGATTTTGAAATATAATATACTCTTTCTACAGGTATGTGTTATCATTTTCTCTAGGAGCAGGTCCTGTACCAGCACTTCTCCTCCCTGAGATTTTTGCATCCAGAATTAGGGCTAAGGCTGTTTCTTTATCTCTCGGCATGCATTGGGTATGCTTGATTATCTTTATTTTCCTTTCAATTGTCTTCATAACTCATTTTCTTGTATGCTGACTTGGTATTTTTAATCCTATCCTAGGTGTCCAATTTTGTAATTGGGCTGTACTTCCTGAGCGTGGTTAACAAATTTGGTATCAGTGTTGTTTATTTGGGATTCAGCTCAGTTTGTGTTCTGGCAGTTCTGTATATACTTGGAAATGTGGTGGAGACAAAGGGCCGGTCGCTAGAAGAGATTGAGCGAGCACTTAGTTCTTAAACTTGACTTTGTAGTGATGTGTAGAGTTCTGAATTGGGCATGTCCAGTGTTTTTGCATTTGTTGAGAAGAAAAATGTGAATTTCCTGGGAGCTGTATTTTGGTTTAGATGAATAAAGGAGTTTTTTAGATGCTCTGAATCTGAACTCATCATGCTTTGTGTTCTGTAGATGATGTAGAATGAATGAATAATAAAATGTTTCAAGCATGAATTATTTTAAAAAGAAAGATGAGAAGTTTAGATTCTAATTCAATATACCCTTTTCTTTATGATAAATTGGAGGTCACCAAATACACATTGTGGTGATTTCTATATTGAATCTTGAATGGCCAAGCTCTTCCAACCAAGAGAGGTGGAGGGTATTGAAGATTTTTTTATGGAGAATATATATCATGAATGGCAAAGATCTTTCAACAGAAACTGTTTTAATGAAAGTAATATTATTCAGAAGAGCAGAAACAGAAGTAGTACAAGAATTGAGCATTGTTGGTTAAACATTTTCTCTCGATTTGCCGATTTGCAAAACAACACCGAATCTCTTAAACTAACATCTCTTTTTAGTGCTTTATAGCTAGATTTATTGAAAAAATGGATTAAAGCAAGTGTGGCACTTAGTTTGGAGCTTCAAGAGATTGCTTTGGTCTAGTTAGATTCAGTAATTAAGGTTTAATTAATTTCTAAACTAATCTCAATCAATTTGCTGGTAAAATGCTCAGTTTTTCTGTCCAGCGTCATACAACGCCAGTTGCCGTTACACAACGCAGAGTTAATTCGTTTTTAAATTGCAAAATCTCTGACAAGGTTGGAACAGCGTTACACAACGCTCAGTAACGTTGTGCAACGTTAGTTCATTTGCTTTTAAACCAGTTAAATCCATTATTTCCCCTTGTCAAAACGTTGTGCAACGCTAAGTAACGTTACACAACGTTTCTACTCCTATGTTGTGTAACGCTATTCAGCGTTGTACAACGTAGTCTGAAGCAGGCGACTCTGCATTGCTCAGACATCGATCTGCATCGATGCTGCATGCATGCTGCTATGTTCCATGCATCGTAGCGTTGTGTAACGCTCTAAACTACGCTCAGACTTCGCTCATTCGCTCTGGACGCGTAGTGCAACGCTGAATAGCGTTGTGCAACGGCGACGTTGTGTGACGCCAGTCAGCGTCGTATGACGTTCTGACAATATTGTTTGAGTTTGTCAGTTCTGCCTTGTTCATTTTCTTGACTTCGTTGTGCAACGCTACCAAGCGTTACACAACGCTCTGACAAGTTCCAACGGAACTGTCGAGCTTCTGCTTTGGACTTTTGCTGAAGCGTTGTGCAACGCTATACAGCGTTACACAACGCTCTGACAACTCACAACGTTATTGTCTGTGACCGTTTGATTTTTCAACGGCTATTTAGGCGTTGTACAACGGCATATAGCGTTGTATAACGCCAGAGTCTGTTTTGACTGGTTTTTGGAGCTGTTGGCGCCCCCTATATATATGGGGCCTCTTGGAACTGTTTAGACACTTTTGAAACCTTTGAAACTCCTCCCTTTTGAGCTCCAACCAGTTAGACATTACTCTCTCTTGTGTTTGAGCATTATTTTAGCAAAATCATTGAGATTAGAGTGTGCAAAACCAATCCACTAGTGTTAATTGCTAGATTTGTTGAGTGATTTGGTTAGAGCCTCAATCCTTTGAGTGTTTGAGCTTGTTTAATTGAGTTAGGCCAATCCACCTTGAGAGTGATCGTAACAAGGTGATTTGGTTCGAATTTGTAGTCCCGTTCGTGTGGAATTGAACGGAGCGCGCCCATTTCGAGGTTGCGAAACTCCCGGAGACGTACGACTAAGGCTAGCACTTCCTAGCGGGTCGGAACTCCGTAATACATCGCGTGTCACTTCTTCTCTTCTCTCTTTACATTTCTTGAATTGTGAATTGCTTGTGCTTTGATTGTGTTTTGTTAGAACAAGTTTGAATTGAACCAAATATTGACCATACCGGTTTAGAACTTTATTTTTGTGCCTATTCACCCCCCTCTAGGCCTTTAAATTAGGGACAACAAGCATATCAGAGGTAGATTCTGAGTCGATTGTAGTAATTTTATTTTGATACATCTGGCACAAGAAAATTTGGAATTTTGGAGGAATTTTGAAGTTCCAAATTGAAGTGAAAGAATGGTTTGGGGATGGATGAGATTTTGTGAGCTAGGCTGTAAATTAAGTGAGCTTGTAACGTATGTTCCAGGTGCCCCATGCCCCCATGCCACTGCGATCAAGCAGCTGGCTTGTCAGTGGATATGGCATGAGATGAAGTGTAACTGTTGCCAAGCTATGGTAAAGGAGGTTAGTAGTGGTAGGATGAGAGTCAGTAAGGCCAAGGGCCAAAACTGAAAACTGAAATGTTATGGACCTTATGGTTAATGGCAAAAGAAAAGTGGTCCTGGAAGGTGTATTTTAGAATTCGGCCAGTGCAATTATGATGCCATAAAAGTGTTTGAGGTACCGGAAATAAAATGTTTTGATAAACCAATATTGAAGAGATGCTCACATGATCTGAGAATTGAGAGCATGAGAGAGCGTACTGTTGATGGGGGTAAAGAGACATAGGTCATATGTATAATTATTAAATGTCAACAACCGTCAACCAATATATTACGAGAAAGTTTAATATGCACTACTTTCTATATACTGCGGATTTTTTCGGAGATATTTTTATAAATTGACAAATCTAATCTATATATTGAAATCTCATAGAAAACCAAATTTTACAATTTTTGAGATTTTATTACTATTTTTTTCGAATTTTTTTAAACATGTCATTTTTGGAATGTTGTAAATAGTATAACATTCCAAAATTTGCATATTTTAAAAAATTCGAAAAAAATAGTACTGGAATACCTGGAACATCTCTATGTTTAATATGCACTATAATGCCACACATTTTCTTATATTTATCGCCTAACTTTTGTACTACTATATGCACTATATGAACTTTCTTATGCAAAAAATTCGAAAAAAATTTGGAGTGTTATACTATTTACAAAATTTTGGAATGTTTTAAAATATGCCACACACTATATGTACTATACTATTTACAAATTTTTTTAAAATATGCCACACACTATATGCACTACAACATTCCAAAATTTTTTGAGGCGAAAATTCTATGCACTATAGTGCATATTAAACTTTTTTATATTTATCGCATTGTATTTTATTTTATTTTTGGAAAATTGCATACTAGAAGCTATTAAAAATGAGATGTGTTGACCGAGTAGCGTCTGGTTTTTGTCAGTTTGGTGCATCGGATTCTATCAGATATATGATCGTTGCCATTCGCTGTTGGGCCCTTCACTTAACAATTGAATGGAGGGGCGACTAGAGCTTGGACTAGGGGTGGGCAAAAAAATCGTAACTCATGAATTACTCGAACTCACTTTGAAAAATATTCGGATATAACTCGAGTTAGTAGAAATCGAGTTGCCACAACTCGAGTTAGGACCAACTCGAAATGAAACGACGTGATTTTGAGTTGGACCCAACTCGATCGGTTCTAACTCGAGTAATCAGTGCAGCCCAAAAAAATAATCCCAACTCAAGTGCATCAAAGTGTAGCGGCTAAAAATTACTCCGAGACGTTTCGACTTAGTGTACCAATGTACTACACATTAATATCTCAAGCTAAGCTTAGCTTTTGTATGTTTTGTGATGAATAATAAGCATTGTATCAGCGTACTACACAATAATATATTAGTCTTGTATGATAGCTAAATTCAATTTCGAGTAGAAATATCAAGTCATGAGTTAACTCGAGTTGTCATGAGTTCATTTCGAGTTAGTCGAGTGAACTCGAAAGTGTCTCACGATCAAGTCACGAGTTAACTCGAAATGTAACGACTTAATTTCGAGTTGATACTAACTCGATCGTAACTCGAGTCAAAACCACCCCTAGCTTGGACAGTGGACTGGAACAATTGAATGAACGAGGCTGAACCTGGTCGGGCCCGACCGGACCAGCGGGACAACGGCTAATTGATTCGAAAGTTAGAAAATGGAAATTGATTGGTGGCATATAAAAGATAAAAGACGTCCCGACAAAATCACCGACCCAAACATAACAACTTTCCAGCGCAGACCCCATCTCACCCCATCTTGCCCTCCCCCGGCCCGCTCTTACTCGCTTCCCACACACTTGCCCCTCCCTACACCTGGTCTTAATCAACCCAATTTCCCTTTACAAATTATATTATATGTTTTGGCACACCCACTATAGACAGTTTTATTTATCATCTTATTTGAAAAAAGAAGTCGTGTTTATACAGAAAAAAATTGTAGACCTGATAATAATTTAATCCTAGGGGAACTAAAAGTGGTATCGAGCTTAACATTAGAAATCTTTTGCTTGCAAATATATTAAACCTTAATACTATGCCAAAAATATCAAGTTGTGATTAATTTCTTTTTCTCACGTATTTCACATAATAATGTGCGTTGACATCTGTTGTATAATTATAAAAAGGAATATTGTTGTATTTTATAACAATGCTAAATTGGTCTAATTAGATTTTTTTCGTGTGACAAAAAAATTTATGTTCGAAATACTTTTAAGAAATTTTCTTATTAACTAAATGATAAAAATTCCAAGAAACTAGAATAGAAAATGTAAAAAGGCTACTTTTAAACCACATGATGCGAAAAGGGAGAAAAAAAAAGTCTGTTGCATTATTCTAGGGAATGATCCCACTATTTCTTTCATTTCTCGGTATACAAGCACCCGTCCTATTCAACATATTTATTTTGCAGTGGCATTGACTCACCTTAAAAACCCAAATCTACTCCCTTGAACCCCCTCAAACGAGCTCCCTTTTCTCATTTTCAAATTGAGAAAGAGAGGGAAAAGAGGAGCCGGAGCAATGCCAATGCCCAGAAGAAAGAACCCAATTCTCAAACTCAGAAAGGCATTAGCCCTGATTCTATCCAGAAAATTCATAAATCAAAAGGTGTTATTGTTGAGAAGAAACAAGAAGTACAAGCTCTTCAGAGACTACAACTATGCCTACATTCGTGAGTACCAATTTTCTCCCTCCAACACACCTCTGATATCATACCACTACAACCACAGTGGTTTTTCAAAGAAAAGGAGAAGCCGCATCATGTATCTTTTGTGTGGTGGGGCTGGCATGGGATCTATGATTGAAACCAACCTTGATTACGGAGAGTTTGAGCCCATGCCATTGCCGATGAACAGAGAGACCGAGGAGACCAGGGTGGTTGAAGTGTTGGAATGGAATGGAGGGGACAATGTCGAAGAAAATGCAGACGAAGGGGCAGGGGGAGGAGAAGAGGATGATGACCTGTCAGTTGACGGGCGGGCCCAGAGGTTCATAGAGAGGTTCTACGAAGAAATCAGACTAGAGAGACAGCAGTCTCTTATCCAGTGGAAAGAGATGCTTCAGAGAAGTTGTTAATCACTATGAGCTATATATGTTTGTGGTTTGCCGTTTGTATTGAGATTTGCTGTTCTTTTCTTTTTTTCCTCTCTCATTTTGTTATTTTAGCTGATATTATGAGTTTTGGTGTAAAAGCAAGGAGATTTCAGTTTTTGGTCATTTGAAGCTCCTTTCCTGTCGCTGGGTTGTATTTTTTTTGCTATCTTATTAGTGAATATAGCATGCTTTTTCCTTATTTCTGTTTCTTCTCATTCATCGAGTATTGGGTTGTAAAACTTATTAGTTATAATTATTTATTATTGACATATTACATATATGTTCTCCCAGTCTTTATTATATGTACTTGACAAAGTCCTTGTATCTTGACAAGTAATATTAATTATTAATCATAATGATTTAAGAATAATAATTGATTAAAGATAATTAATCAATTTTAATTGTTATTATTAAATAAATAATGATATTTATAATATTTAATTAAAAGTAATTATTAATAATTCATAATAATAAAAATGATTAATTATCATTATTAATAATTAATTTTTATAATAATTAACAACAGTTAGGTCACAATGTATAATACATAATACTAATTCAAATTAAATAATTCAAAATTATGGGCATTTTAGTCTTTTGACATGAATATATGCATGCATTAAGTTATTCATCCTTACTACACAACCAAACATTCATTACATAACAATACACAAATACTTAGACATCCTTAACTTATGCAACCCCTTACTATACAACCAAACACCCCCAGCTTAGTGGGACTAGCATCCTCTGCAAAGATTTGCTCTCTGCAAATCTTCTCCAAACCTTTCGATTGAATCTCGACGATTAATATTTACGGACCATATAGATTCGATATCAATTACATGATCTCCTTTATTGATCGGACGGACACTACAAAAAATTGCTCTTTACAATTCCCGCAGAGGATATCATTCCAAACTTAGTGTGCGATGTTTATGCTATCTAGAGACTAGCTATGTTTCGTAGAGTCAAGTTAGATTTTAACTTTCAAACTCCCCAAACATATTTGAAATTTGTAAGGTTAGCACTAATTTCACTCTACTTTTCTAACTTAACAAAATGTTAAGTTAGAAAAGTTTGTTGTCATGACCAACTTTACAAAATCAACAAAATAATTAATGTTGTTGTTTTTGTTACTAATACTACTTGTGTAGTAATTATAATATTAATTATAGTTATAAGGTAATTAATAAATAATACTTATTGTTGTTGTTATTGTTATTTTAAATAAAATCTTTATAGTATTGATTTTTGTTATTATTTGGTAATAATTGTAATATTAATTGTGATTAAAATTATAATAATAATAAAATACTATAATAAATTAATAGTATATTAAAATGATGTGATGATAATAATAAATATTATTATTAATATAATTGTTACAGATCTTATAAAGATATGATTAAATATTCTAACTATACTAAATTCTACAACAAATTAGAAATATCAATTATGTTTATTTTCAAATATTTTAGTATGTTTTTATTTCCTTAGTTAAGCTATGGGATAGAAATTATTATGATTTGATATATTGCTATATCAAAAAAAGCTCTATATAAGATAAGTTTAGAATTGTATTAGGGACAAGCAGAAATTAATAAAAGTATTCTTCTCTTTATCTTTCTCTTCTCTCTATTCCTCTATTCATCGCGACATAACCATCCCCTTAAATCCTTAATACCCCTTATAACCTACGCCCATCAAGCCTCATAACAATTTGGTATCAGATTCATGCACAATGTCTAAGGATAAAACAGATTCATGCACAATGTCTAAGGATAAAACAACCCCAACCACATTTGACTTCGCAATCGTCTTCTAAAATCTTCTCCAAAGCAACCGGCAACTCATTCAGGGTTAGAACGACACATTACATCTTCTTGAATTGCATGAAGGGCGCCTTCTCTCTTTGGAGAAATCTCCGAATTCGAAGGCTGAGGAACACGCTAATCTGCGCGATAGCCAAGATATTCCCTGCTATTACAAATTGGATTTTCCGACCTTTTACGGCAAAGACGATCCGTTGGGTTGGCTTAATCGTTGTGAGTAATTTTTTCGAGGGCAACGCACTATGGAGGAAGAAAATGTTTGGCTCGTCTCCTATCATCTCATAGGTATAGCCCAACAATGGTATTATCAAGTGGAGCGACATGAAGGTTTGTTATCCTGGACTCGGTTTAAGGAGCTATGCCACTTAAGGTTTGGTCCACCAATTCGTAGCAACCCATTAGGAGAGTTGATGCACCTGTGCTAAACCGCTAGTGTTGAGGAATATCAAGAACAATTTGGTGCTTTGATTTGTAACGCAGATTCTGTCACTCCTACCCAACAGATGCAGATTTTTACCGCTGGACTCTCTGTTCCCCTGCACACTGATGTTGAGTTGCATCGTCCCACCAATTTACATGCCATGAGCATGGCACGTGCTTTTGAGTGTCGTTATAACAACACCACAACAACTAGCATACTTGGCAAAACACTAGGACGAGCAATTCATAAACCTCCTGAAGTGTTGGCACTACTTGTACCGCCGAAGTCTGGACCTGATCAACGTTCTTTACGCCGCCTCAATCCAAGTGAAATGGTTGAGAGACAAGAGAAGGATTTGTGCTTCAATTGTGATGAGCTATACACAAAGGATCATAAGTGCAAGCGTTTATTTTTTCTAGAGGTCATGGACAATGGTGAATATGAGAATTCATCAGTACTTGCTACCAATGAAGCACCTGGATGACATCTGCATTTGTTACCCCATTTTTCAGCTTGAGGACAAGTTGAATCTCAAGGATGGGAAAATGTTACTGAAAGATCTGATTAAATATTCTACATATACTGAATTCTACAACAAATTAGACATATCAATTATGTTTATTTTCAAATATTTCAGTATCTTTTTATTTCCTTAGTTAAGTTGTGGGATAGATGGAAATTATTATGATTTGACATATTGCTATATTAAAGAAAGCTTTATATAAAATGAGCTTAGAATTGTATTAGCAACAAGCAAAAATTAATAAAAGTATTTTTCTCTCTATCTCTCTATTCATTATAGCAAAACCTAACCAGCCCCTTAATACCCCTTATAACCTACGACCCACCAAGACTAGTAACAATAATATTTATTATAATATATTTAATTAGTTATAAAAGAAAAAATATATTAATTAATATTTTATCACTTTTCTTTAATCTCAAACTCCAACATACCACACCAAACAATATTTTATAACCTCGCTAATATTACCTCCAACAAAACATACCCGGTGTTAATACTTAAGAAGATCTATTTCTTAAACCTAAATGTTACGACTTACGACTTCAAAACCCTTTTATCCGTTCAAATTAACATCAACTAAGTACCTTTTATGCGCAACAATAATGTGAAACTAAGCACCATTAGACATTCTAAATAGTCAAATTTATGATTTCTCTTACACACTGCATATAGGACCACGGGACAAATTTAGACAAGTTTGTGTACAACTCACTGATATATGGGCTCCACAAGTGTTGGGAAAAGTACTGTATGAAGCTTTTAGGCGCTCAAATCACAAAATTTGGATAGTTCAGTATGAATCGTAAAATTTATGCTCTACAAAAACATCCGCCATCGGATCGTACTTGAAGATTTCACGCTATGAATATGAATACAGACGAGTAAAGTTCCTAGCATTGTTATTGATATAATGTCAATAAAAGTATAAAACTGTAAAACTGGATACAGACTTGGTATCAATAATATGCTATGTAATTTACATAGAGGATTTAAGTTGCTATTTAAATTCACCAGCCATAGAATTCGTTGAGAAACATACAATTTTACAAATGAAAAAACATATCTTGAATTGAGCTGTCAAGAATTTAATGTAATGCTTAATTGTGTAAATCTGAAATTAACAAACTTATTTTAATCAAAATCCAACAAACAGTTTTCATTAAAAATGAGTAATTGTAACTTATCATACAATAATATCACTAGCACCATCTAGCTATACAAGAACAACACTAGAATTTCTCTAGCACAACACTAGAATTTCTCTTCAGATTACACAGAAAAACTGTGCACAAATTCATGGGCCTTCTTTGTTTTGCAAATTTTCACAAAACTTTGCTAACCCAGTGAGACACATGTAATCTAATAATCAGCATAGATCAAATACAAATTCGTTAATTAGTGTCTCAACAAGCATGTGAATTATGGCGCTTTCAATTTCAACTCCAACTTCAAACCCTTCAAAGCCACAGTTCGACCATACTTTGATCGAATTTCCGAAATCGCTATCAGCCAAAACATCAAGTGCTTTCCCTCCCATTTCACTCCACCTGTGCATCTCTTTCAGAATGTCTTTAAACAATTGTTCTCTGTCTAAGGATTGAGAAATTACCAGCCAATCCTTATAACCAGATTTACAGAGATAACCATACTTGTGATCCAAGCATTCTATGATGCAATCAAATAGAAAGTTCGTCACCCGACAACCTTCTTTTTCTCCGTTTAAACTTCCACTAAAGACCTCCATTATGTTCTTCAACAAGTCAAGAAGAAAATTATGAATCGAGAAATTCTCTTCTTCTATCCAATTCTGGCAAAACAATAGCTCAACATTTGCAAATACATCACTTGTGCAACCAAATCTACTGGCTATAATTGGGACATTTGTCCTTGCTGCTTGGGTTGATATGTCAAAGGAATCCAAATCTGGTAGTTCTGGTATAATGTCCAAGGAACAAAACAGCATCTTGTCATCTGAATTGCAAATTGGAAAAAAGGGAAATAATACAAAGAATAGTTAGTCAATCACATGGCTAATCATTCAATGAGATCTTGTTATGCCGTTGATTAAAAAGTTACAGAAATTTATGCTTTTCGGTACCTGTTTCGCCTACTGGGCTTCCCGTAGAACTATCAGTAGAAAATGAAGCTTCTAGAATGGATATTGGGCTTGGCTGCTCACCATTCAGGGTTGCCAGATAAGAGGTTGATAGATGAACATCTTTCCCTTGCTACAACAAAACAGTTAAAGCGATCAGAATAATTTTAGAATTCTGATATTGTTATTATTGTTTACTTCCAAATTTGTGTATAAATATAAATAAAATAACAAGAGATACCAAATATACAAACCTGTGATACATCAATACATGGTGTGTTGCCACCAGTCCAACGCAGACCAGTTTCCAGAGTGATCTCAGATAGGAGGTCTTCAAGTATTGAGCCAATCAAATTACTAGCATAGACTTTCAACTTTGGTCTCTCTTTATCCAAAGAAATTGTTTGCCTATCAACTCTATTTAATGCACATTTCTTTGACACTGTTTTAACTCGTGAACTAGACATGGAAGATGCTCTATTGTTCTCTCTCTTCTTAACCATCTCTCTTTTAGGAGAAACTCCACTGCTGAACCTATTACCAAATGATACCAGTTCTGTTCTCTTGCTTAGGTCACTTGCAGTTCTGCGCTTACGGTTCACAGTGTTCATTGTATTACTGATTGTACCAGACTTGAGAGTATGGTCTACACTCTTCTCAGGTCTAAGATAACCAGATCGAATAGGCTTATCAGTCACTCTTTTGTTTAAGTTTGCCCCAGAAATCTTCATTTTTGGTACTACTTTGCTTGCTGGAGAGGGAGCTGTGCTCTTAACAGCTTTGCATTGTTCCTCGTTATATCTCTGTACATGACAATTTATCTCCATTTTGCGAGAAGAAATCACCAAATTATTCCTTTTTTGCTCTACATGAGCACATTTTCTGCCTCCATCTCTATAATTTAATGTATCTTCCCTGGTATCCTTTCTTTCCTCCAAAATATTAGTTTTAGCAGGCAAATCGGCTTTTGGTATCTCCCTAGAAATCACAATCTTCTCCATTTCATCCTCTGCAAATGCACCAATATTGGTCTTGATTCCAAGCATAGAACCGATCATTATATTTTCTTTTAAATTCCTAACAGAATAATTCAAAGGGCTCAGCGATAACCTAGGCCTTAATCCCGGCTCCAAGATTTTAGTAGCTGCCTGTATCAGTCGAGCTCGGGGGCTTCTAGCCGATGAACAAGAACTATTATTGTGATACCTTTTTAAATGGTTCGGGCCAGAGTTAATGATAAGATCACCTGATCTGTTACTGGTTTTTTGCATTTTGAGAGGACGTGCCTCTGGGCAGAGGTCTTTGCTAGGTTGTGTACTTCTAGTAGGCTGCGAATGAGTATCAGAATCCTTTTGGTATTTAGTGGGTTTGGAAACAGGCATGGACTCTAGACCCATTAAGCGTGCCACAAGACCTGGGGCCTGCATTGTAGTATTAGTGGATTGCATTTCTGGCTCCTCTGAAGTAGTCTGAATACAATACCAAAATGTTAATGGAAATAAGTTTGCGATGGATGATCATAGTAGTTGGTACCATGTTAATGGTAAGGTGCAGAAATAGAAATACAGGGCATTAAGAGGTGAAACGTGGTCTAAAATCACAATCGGTGGTAAAAGGTAAAAAGTAAAAACTTTCTATAGGTATCCTGAGAAAAGTAAATTATATGGCAGCAGTTAGTAATGAAAGATGACGATGATTCTTTGACAACCTTAACAATATCATTAGAACTAAGTTTTAATTTTGCAGGGGAGTGATAGAAATGGAATTAAAAAAAAATGAGGAAAAGGAGAAGAAGAGTACCAGCTGGGGGGGAGGAGGAGAGTGGGGATTGGGACAAGACGAGGAAGAGGAAGGCTTGGGAGAGCGCTTGAGAAGAGGAAGAGGAGGCAGGAGACTGCGCTTCTTTTTCTGTTTCTTCTTCTTGGTGGCCAGCCTCCGATTCCAATCTAAGAGTTGCAAGAAGAGGACGCCGACACAACCAGCCACAGGCCTCTGCCCCTGCCTCTCCACTATCGCCAAACTCATCTCCATTATTAATTTCTTTCTTTTCACCTCTCTGTCTTTGTCTCTCTCCTTCTGTGATTTTGGTATAGAGAGGAGTGTAGACTATAGAGTACGTAGCTGGGAAGCAACGGCGGGTATGGGTATCTATTCTATTCTATTCTGGTGTGATCTGAGCTTGACGCCAAGTGCGAGAAGGAGAGATTAGAGAGAGAAGGTGGCGAAAAAACGGAGTGGGGTTTTTGGGTCCTGCAACAACTTGGAAGTGAGCGAGAGACGGGAGTATTGTCCGGTCCAAAGACAACACTCCCCTTCAATCTCGTTTCGTCCCATATCAATTTCCTCTGGGTTTTTATTCCTACGGCCGTTCCTGTGCCGGGTTCCTCATAACTTCCAGTTTTCCATTTCCGTATGCTGCTTTTTCTTTGGATACTATAATTAATTAACTACTCAATTTTTTGTAATCTGAGCGATCAGACGAGTTAAATTTCAGTTTACAAATATGATATTTCGGGTGTGATAAGTGTCGTGGTAAATTATGGCATTATTATACATGATCAGTTAAGAAAAATCTTCTAATTCGTATGCCATGTGAAATTTTTTTAATGATTTCCTTAATACCGTCATCTTTCCATTACCAAAATATATATATACAAGATATTTTTGAATGATTTCCTTAATACCGTCATCTTTCCATTACCAAAATATATATATATATATATATATATATATATCAAAAATGAATAAAAGGAATATCTTCTTTTTAAGACAACAAACATATCTTTTTTTTTTATGAAAAATTTAAGGTTAAGGATTGAGTTTATATATATATTATAATCAGGGGCGAATACAGGCAGGGGGCAGGCATAGGCCTGGCCTATGCCGCGAAATTTCTTTTTAGTGTTAAAATATAGAAAATACAGTAGTAATTCGGTTATCTAATGTATCTGGCCTACTCTAATATTGAAATTTCAAGTTACTAATGTTTAATTGAAGTCGACCTCGACAACTTAGCTACCCTATCCTCCAAATCCTGGTTCCACCCCTGATTATAATATTACAGGTATCTGCCCATATTATTCGCCATATAAATAAAGATACTGTGGACGGGACTTGGAACTCTGCTGCAGAAAGAAACATGTGAAATGTGTAGTCATCAGTCTAATCTCAAAAAAAGTCTTTCTAGCAATTCAAAAATATAATAAATAAATAATTGCAAGAGTGATTAATTTTAATCCCCCGTTCTCTCTTTACGGTAGCTTACTAACGTGCTAATTGTCAGTTTCATCCGGTGCTGAAAGAGTCTTGCATTTTGGCAACCTGCTGGGGATCCTTATCTACCCCGCGCGGGACCGTCCAGCGCAGTCTACGAACCGTCCGATTTGATCTGGACGGTTCGGGCCTACCAATCAGGTTACATGCACGGAGTTCCCTTTGCCATTGAGATTAAATCACGCGGCTCACAGCAGTGCGCTCGACAGTTCCGCGTGGGACGGAATTTCATTTCAAGCTAGACTGTTCAGATAATCAAAATAATTATTTCCTACTTTATTTTTAGGAGAATTACTTCTCCTTTGTTGTAAAAACTTTTCTTTTCTTATAATGAAATTTGCCCGGGCCCTTTGCCAGCCGGCCTTAAAAAAAATTAAAATAATTATTTCAAAAAATAAAATATAATTTTCTATTTGAGTTTGATTGAACGATTACAAACAGAAATAATTATTTGAAGCACGCAATTCAAAATTTGGCTGAATAATTTTATGTGGCTATTTAAATTTCAGAAATTTGACCTCAGTTTTTGTTTAAAACAAAATTATGACATACTTGTGGTATAATGTTTATCATATTTATGACAGCAAACATAAATTGAATTGCAATATTTACTCACACTTACGAGTGTAAACCATAATTCTATAATTCATAATTGATGTTCATTTTATATGAACATATATAATTAGGAAGAGAATATATTTCTAAATAAATTTATTTAACAGCAAACACAAATAAGCAATTATTATGAATTGAATATGCCCCTCATTTGACAATTTTTTAGATAATAATAATTTTTAACATAATGTGATATATCACAAATAAAATTTTATTTTTATATAATTTTACACATGAAATATCTACAACACAAAAAGTCTCTCTAATTTTTAAAGTTTAAAATTTGATATTTTTTGTGCTGATGACTACATTTCTCAAAAAAATTTGTCATTTTTGTTTTACCTGAATTGTAACGAATGTTGCGCATTTACCGTGTGAATTGGAGTTCGATTGGTGTTCAGTTTGTGGCCGATAAATTAAATTTCTTTGAAAAAGAATATATTTTTATTTTACAATCAATTGGTTTTCACAATAATATATATGTTAACATTCATAGCACAAATAATAGTAAGATACATTACCTAATTAAATAGAATATGTTTTCACATTTCATATGAACAAAGAAAATCAACATTATACTTTTAAATTATTTCTTATTTTGTGAGGATAAAAATGTAAATCAATATTTTTTCTTCTTGTTAATCAGAACCGAAATTCGTAATGTTACTTCATTACTTATTGAATTCAAAGTTATGGGCTTGAGTGTTTGACCATTAATTTTATTCAAAAATAATCATAAAAGAAGCTTCTTAAATTTGTTGTCTAATTAGGTAGAACAAAGCTAAAAAATCGAAATTGATAGTCGATTAATTAGTATGACGATTTTTGGTGACCAAACAATACTTTTAGGTTTGTAAATTGTTTACACATATATTACACATTGTTGACTATGTGGTTACTACTAGTTAATTACTAGTACGCTAATAAATAATTCACCTTAATCTGTCATAGTGTCGGGATGCTAATTTTTTTACTGAAATCTAGTCCTTAGCAAAATCACGGACGGATATTTAGTCTGGACCCCCATACTTAGGTATTCTGAGAAGAAGACCCGAATCCGAGAACTGCACCGCAACGAGACAAAAGAAGTCGGTCCATATGGTTTTGAGCCGAGATTCTCTGTGCCTCAGAAATTTCCAATAATCATCAAAAGCACCAAAAGTAAAGCTGTCTCAGTGAATCGCCACATTATGGATGCAACTCTAAATCCCACAGAGCAGAGATGGCGTGGGAAGGTGAATAGTAGAGATGGCAGGGTGTTTGTGGGAAGCGGACAACAAAAGTTTCAAAGTCCAGATGGCAGAGGCTAGAGACAAACAAAGGTCAGAAGTCAGAACTCAAAAGCGGGAGAGGATCAGAGGAGTTTCCTTTTTCACATTAGTTGCTCACTTGCTCTGCCAGGTACAGCACAACGGGATTAGTGAGTGGTCAAAATGGGACTACCTCTTTTTTATTGTATTATTATACTATTTCGATTTTCGAATGACGTTATCATAAATACCTTAATTTCAAATGGTAGCCTCGCAGTAGAACTGTAGAAATCATTTAATATATTAAGACCCGCAACTCTACCCGGCGTAACAACTGTAGGTAAACAGTTGTTCAGACAGTATTTCGATCCTGAACGTTAATTTTTGTTCCAAACAATCTGTCCGTCCATCTGGAAAGTTCCCAGCTGCTCACCGCTCTCTCTCCTCCTCTCTCACAGATGTCCTTGAGGGACCGAGCGGATGCCCTTGCCATTCTCTCGCCCATGTGGCTCCCGTACGGAGCCTATTCCATCAAATGCTCTTGGTCTATGCGCCTCTTATGTTGTCCTCTTCTCAGTCACACTCCGGTGTTTTCGCGCGGTGTATCAATTGATTCCTTGTCTAATGCTGCGCACACCTGCTTTTTTGAGGCGCTGCTTTGCTACCCTCGCATCTCTTCATCGATTACCGTGGTCTTGGTGCTTCCGATCTCCCTCTCTCCAGTTCGATCGGTGATTGGTCATCGCTTTTTTAGGTTTTTATCTCCTTTCCTTTTACCATTATCTTCAATCAGTCAAATTGTTCCTTCTCTTTCCTTCTCTTTCTTGACCTTTTCCCCTTTATTGTATCTTTCAATTTACCTTCGCTTAATTTTTTTTTTCTGATCAGTTTTTTTCAATGTGGTTTGCAGGTTTCTTCGAGGAAGCTGGGGAATTGTTGTGGTCCTCTTGCTACTACTTCTCTACCACTGGAACATTTACGTATGTACTAGGTATATGATTTTTGCCAGCTTTGTGCTTGATATCTTCTTTTTAGTCTAATTTTTTTTATCGTGAATTATTTCAGTGTCAACTCAGAGGGTCGGCTATATTTGTGGCTAATTAAAGTATGGATCTAAACACAGATCAACAGGTAGTTTACAGATTGATGGTTCACACTATTTGGTTTTTAGATATGATTTTCAAAGCAATTTTTTTTTGTGTGGAAAAATGGCATTCGATGATTTTGTGTGGTTTAAGGTTCAACTTTTTCTTAACTTAAAAGACCATTTTATACTAGACAACATTAATTTGATATCAAACACCAAATGATAAACAGTAAGAAGATGAATGTATAGATGTGAGTGATTTAAAGAAATATTGGGGTCATAGAAGATTGTTGTTGCCTTTCTCTGTTAAAAAATATTGCCCTCTTATTATATTTTTCCTTCCAGATTATTAAGTATTCTAGGCTGATGATGCAAAACACTAATTTTATTAAATATTCTCTGTTAAAAAATCATTACTTGCCTATCCATACAACTAATTTTATAAGATTACCCTTGCAAGAAAATGTATGATTTTCTTAGAACAATGGATCTTTTTTACTTTTCAACTTAAATGTACCCCTAAAATTACTTTTACGTATCATATCATTAGCCAACTGCAATCATATCACTTTCAAAACTTTTGTTTTGCTTTTGGTTCAAATCTTAAAAACAAAATAATCAGGGTATTAAGGTGGCTCATTGTGCTGAGTATAGTTTCGTTTTTCTTTTACTAGGATTTCGTGGTGTTTGTTTCTTGCCAGTTTGAAATATAAAATCACTTGCAAAAACAAACAGAATCAATTTGCTTTGAATCCCTTTGTTTCTCCTCTTCTTTATAGTTCTAGGAAAGTAGAGGAGCTCAACCGATACATCTCCGGAGCATGTTTACAGGCGAGACTACACTATCAATTGCAATTGGAAGCTACTACTTAGGTACAATACTGGTATCTTATCTGAATATCTGACTGGACTGTTATGGGATTTTTTTGTGCTTGATGAATTTCTCTTTAATTAAAAAAGAGAGGTGTCAAAATTGTATTGTCTAACACTTTTATGTTCTTTCTTATTGATTTGTGGTAATAGCAATACGTCAAGGGTAAAACTTACAACTAAAGATATGATATTAGCTAATTTGCTGAGTTTCAGGTACGTGTAATGATTCCTCATTGTCTCATAAGTTTTTTGTTTACACAAATGATAAAAAAAAAGATAAAATTATGATCAAGTTTGAGTAATATGATGTGTGACAACAAGCTTTCTCTAATTAATTTGAAATTTCTTAATAAGCATCACACCTTTAGTGCAGGTTGATCTAAAATCTACACTTCATTTTGCCTGTTTCTCTTCCAAGGGTCTCCTCGGTGTTTGTCCGCGTAACTCCTACCACACCCCTCATTTCACATGGGTGCTGCGCTTTTCTATCGATAAAGTATTGTTCCCCTTTCTCCTCTTCTCTTTTATACTAAATAAAAAAATAGAGGGCGCCATCTTTCTCTTCTCCACCTTTGATAGAAAAAAGAAAAAGAATCGATATGGAGGGTGAGGATGTAGAACTCTGGCATCATCAGGTCTATTGCCTGAGCTATCGCTCAAGGAGCGATACAAGGAGATTTCTCAAATCCGAGAACTCCATGGAGTCGTCAGGGATCTTGAGGTGAGGTCTTGGGGTCAGGATGTACAACACTGATTCAAACGGTGATGATTGAATTCGACCTCGCTTACTCGCTTAAAGTGTTGAGGCTGGCTCTAGTCTTCTCTCACCCGACGTTAAGGTTTAGGTAAAATTTTAAATTAAGCCTTCATTTCTTCAAAATAAAAAAATCATTGTCGTTTCAGCATAAACTATCTTCATATTACATTTTTTTTTCTGTACTAAACATTCTATTTTAGATGGTATCTAAGAATCAATTCTCAAATTGATTATCGTTAATTTTATGCTTTAGTCGATTTCTACAAAATTCTTTGGTGTTCTTCTGATCTCTTATTAATGTGGATGGCTTCAATCTGTTGCATACCAAGATAATTTTGTAATTGGTTTTACTGTTCTTCTATATACTAGCATGATTTTGTGGGAATTTCATATTACGTGTATGTTGCATCAGTATAACATATATCTGATATGAAAGTAATATATGAAATCAGATTACTTGAACTCTACTGTTTGACTTCTGCTCTCTCTCTCTCTCTTTCTTTCCCGTTCCTTGCCTCACTAAAATTCCAGTATGATATGGTAATTCTGCTCTCTTATCCTGATACGGTAATTCTTTACCTTTTATCTCTTTCGGACTTGATAATATGCAGGAGGATTGTAATGAACTTGCAAAGCAAGGTGCCGAAATGAACAACCTCACAAACAAGATTAATAGGGCAAGCTCTATTTATACATAATGTGCATATATTTTGTGATCCTATTAATTTTTTATAAGCTTATTTGTGTTCACTCTATTAATTCTTATGCAGATCGACAATCAATTACAGTTGAGAAGTTTTCCTTTATCTTATATTTCATACCAACAAATTGTCATGGCAGATTTATTCTCCTTATACAATATGTCACTTTAGTATTTGATAAATTATAATTGATTATTGGGGGAGTAACTAAATAATTTGTGCTTATTATGTTAGTCTCTTCTTTTTTTCCCTAATAATTTTTCCATGCTTGATCTAATACTTATGCACTAAGGGTCACTCATTACAAACAATGACATATGTATCTTCTAAGGGTCACTTATTACCAGCAAGCACTAAGCATCTTACTTGCTGTCGATTTTCATTACTAAAGCACTGCTCAAATCGAATTTTTAATTTTGTACATATGGTGTTGGCTAACCTAACATATTTTGATGATTCAGGTTCGCATCTTTGACGGCTTTCAAGTGAGCTACGTGTATGGTCCAGTGATTGATTTCAAGCAATTAGGTTGGATCTACACAGAGTCTGAATGGTGAGATGTCGTAGCCTTTCCCCTTTCCCCTTTCTTTTTGTAGATTTTCTTCGGTTGTTCATCAATTTAATTTATTTTGGAATTAGGCAATAAGATCATGACAGTGCATTTCTTACATAGTATATAACTTTCGTCGAGTTGTTTCGCCTTTTGATCAAAGAGGCAACATCACGACAGAGGGGCAAAGCACCAGCAAAATAAGATAATGATTTGTCAGCTCAAACAGTTTTCTAATATGAGGAATTTTATTGTAAAAGAGATTTGCTCACTTAATTTTGCGTCATTGGGTGCTAGAAATGGGAGGTAATAATTCTATTATTCTTTCCTTTCAGGCGAGTGCCCTTTTCTCTGATTTTCGCTCACTTTTCGATCTATGGAAGCCTCGGAATTGGTATCATTTATTTTCTCATTTTTGTTAGAAATTGGAAGGTGGTAATCTGCTAAAATTGCACTTACGTTGCTTGAATTAATCAAACTTTACAGATTAGACTTCTTTCAGATTTTTTTCCAATTAAAAGAGTTGTTTATGCAGACAATGCAATTTGCCTCTCCTGAAAGCCTGCTCAATTTTTTCATGTGTCAGGATCGTTCATTATATGGGTCAGCTGTACCCATATAATGCTTACATAAATTCCTTCGTTTTTATACAGTTTGTAACCTATGATACATTGGTACAGATTATTGTACATTTGCCTATAGCTAACTTCTCAAAGGTACATTTCTTATGCCACAATTACCTTATATTAATTTTGTACAAATTCTCTTAAAATATAGAACCTGCATATTCTTTGCGTAAAATAAGGTGTATCTTAATGTATCACTTCAAGTTATTTGTTTGTTCTTTTTATCGCAACATTCAAATTTTATTATTTAAGAAATACCCGTGACAATGAAGTAGCATGGAAAAAAATTTCAGCATTTATTTCTATCTTTCATCTTATTTTCAATAACTTTTTCCACATTTTATTTATTTCCGCTATGGTTGTAGATGTAGTAAAATGAACTACGAATAAAAACCACTCTAATAGTAGAATTTACAAAAAATGAGACGGAAAATAGGTCGCGCAACGCGCGACGCACCTACTAGTAATATTCAATCCCAGTCGTTTATTTTTTTTTTTTGCTCTGTATGATGGATTTCATCTCGTCCCTTCGTCTCCACTATCTCTGACCTGCATCTTCTCCTTTCGTTTTTCTATTGCCATTTCTTCGTTGCGTGCCTGAGTTGGTTTCTACTTCGTACTTTTCTATCGTGCGCTCTTTCTTTCTGCCGTTTCTGATCTGGTTCATCTCTTTTTCGGATAGAGGGGTTGGATGTTCTGTACTTTGCGGTCATTCTGAAGTGTACGACCAGCTTCGTTTAGAAAATCCTCTTCCCTTCTCTCACTTCACCTCCGTTTTTCTTTGTCATTAATTATAGGAGACTTCATTTGTAGTTTGGATGAGGAGACTTCATTTGTAGTCTACAAACATTCAGCGCATATTGTCTCAGAACTTTTTCATGAGCTAAGAAAAAGAAACTATCAGACATTTTTACTTGCGATTGGTGTTCAATTAATTATGTTTTCGGCAGTACCTTTAATAAGAGCAATTTGTACTTGTATTCAGGGACGGAGCCAGCCAAAATTTAAGACTGGGCACCATCACAAATTAATAAATTAAATATTAAAAATTATTTTAAATAATAAAATAAAATAATTAAAGAATATTACCTTTTTAGCATAAATAAAAGTATCATGTATTTTTAAAGACAATTATTTTATATTCTATTTTTTTCCATGTTGTTTGAGCATGAATTGAACAAAAAGTTGGAAGTTTCAACTCATGTAGCAACATGCGTTGATGCACGTAGTGGAACTGTGGAAGGAGGGAAAAAATAATCAAGAACAATGGTCTCTCCTGATTTTGTCGTTTTCCTTTTTAATCTATGATGCATTAAATGTAGCAAACCCCAACAATAGAATAGTATAAAATACAGAAGAAAAATAAAGGAAAACTAGTCGTTTCATTTGAGAAGGAGAACACCTGAGCAGACTGTAGAGAAATTAGACCAAAGCCAAAGCACATGTATAATCCAAGCCCATGCACTCTCAGTTCTTTCAGTTTTTTAACTTGCAAAAGTCTTAACTGCACCACAAATTTCGACAAACAAGCCCAGGCACGTGCCTGGACTTGCCCCTATGTAGCTCCGTCCCTGCTTGTATTGGCACTACATGCATTGAATGTGCTCACTTCTTTAGGAACTCTCATTGCAGTTCCCTTTATTTATGTCTGTTTGTATTAGATGTTTCAGGATTTTGACCTAAAAGGTGACTCATTCTTTGTATGATTGTTGATAAGCCAGATCATGATTTCAGGAATTGGACCTAGAAGGTACATTTCGAGGGAACAGCTTTTTAAATTCTTACAGTTAATTCATTTTCAGCTTTTTTTTGTTCCAGTATCTTTCGGTTTTTTGCTTTCAAAAAATTCGGTTCACTCAGCTTTCGTTTTGGATTTTTCTTTTTCAGGTTATCGTTGGTGGTCCTATCTATCAATTAAGATTAATTTTCATTAAAAAGGTCAGAAGATGAGATCCTCTTTGAAGGCTGCAAGGCCATTTTTATTTCTTCAAGACTGTAGGTAAGATTGAAGCTACCGAGACAGTACTATTTCTTCCTTCATGATCTTTGAAGCATTAAGCCAGAATTTTTTTAGTATGTGCATCTCTTTTCAGGTATTGGATCAAGCCATATTGTCAGTATATGTATGGCTTTAGCCTTGAACAAGCAATTTTATGAAGAGTAATTAATCTCTTTTTCAAGTACCTACCAGTATGGCTTAATCCACTACTTAGGGTCATTCATTACAAATAATGACTGGATTTTTTAACCCATCATATGCCTTTTCAGGTATGTGGTCAAATCTTTGCTTTCGGAACAGCTGAAAGAGTTGAAAATTGTGAAGAGTGCATGCACAAGTTTCAACGAGTACATGAGGATTTTTTGACCTGTCCTTTTTGAGGAGTTACTGAGGAGGTGTTCCATCAATTATTTATGTTATTTAAATGATATGATACTTATGGAAGTTAAATGTTTAATTTTCTTTCTTGATTTTCAATAGATGAGTGGAGTTGTAACCAGTTCTTTATTGCATCATGTGAGGAATCACAAGGATTACATAGGTAACAATGGCTTTGCTCCAAAACTTTTAGGATGAGTGAGCTGTCAATAAATATTCTCTTAGGGGTCGTTTGGATCGCTTAGGAATTTGGGGAATTTGGGGAAGTTGCAATTCCTAGGAATAAATTTATTGGGAAGTGTGTAACTTTGTGAAGAGTTTGGATTGTTTATAATAAATTTATGGTAGGAAGATGAAATTCCCCAAATTCCTTGGACAATCCAAACGGCCCCTTACTTCTTTCCAAATAATGATCTCTTACTTCTTTCCACTGAAAAGGTACATGCACAATGAATTCTGCATTCATGCATTTCTTTTTTTTCCTTTTTTGTTTCAACTCTCTTTGAGAGTGGTTCATTATCCTCTTATTATAGACCGACACTTCGAATTTAGTCTACGACCAACGAACACTCAATATCAATGTGATTACTATTTCTTCTTCCTATTGTCAAAAATACTTTTTGTTTTTTTCTCCTACTATCAAGTGAGAAGTGCAATGCACTAGGTTGACAAAAGGTTTTAATTAAGATGGAATGTTCAGCTATTACTGATATTGTTCGCTATTTAGCCTGCAAAGTACTTGCATTTTAATTTCTACGATCTTGAAAGCATGCTATCAAGTAACAAAATCCCATAGTAATTTTTCAGGAATTAAAAGCTGACTGACAAGTTTAATTAAGATGGAATGTTCAGCTATTGCTGATATTGTTCGCTATTTAGCCTACAGAAGTACTTGCATTGTCGGCTCTTCTTTTGGACTTCTCTTAAATATGCAGTCAAGTGTACCAGTACTGGAGAAAATACCATCCCCAGCTATCTCTGATTTAATGGTAGATGCCAAAGGTCCGACACCTGCAGAGGAGTGTTCTCTTGAGGGTGCAAATGCGGTAAAGTCGCTGGTTGCATCTGATGCCACGCTGGAATCAGGGACTGGTAAAGACCCAAGGTTCTCTGAAAAGCCTCCTCTCAAGAAGGACCATGCTGAGAAGCCACCCATTGCTGATCAAGCTTGTCAATTCAATTATCGTAAGAAAATGTTTATCATGTTTAATCTTTATCAGATATGATGAGTGATAACATCATTTTGATTTTCCTAACTTTTTTTTTTCATCGTCACATGAGGAAATATTTTTACAAATTGTCGTGAGTGGCACCATTTTCATTTCGCTTCATCAAATGGCATTACTTAAATAGTTAAATGTCCATTTTGTTTAGGTTTCTTTGTAGTTTGGATTTCATGGATGCCATGCTGGTATGCAATGTATTTAATTGATGGTGGCAGAAGATGAACGTGAATAAAAGAAGTAGTAACACATGCAGATCATGAATTTTATGTGTCGCTTCATCTTGGGCTTGATCTGTTCAAGTAGATTGCTTACTATATAAACTATTACAGGATTTATCTATTACTCACATGCTTTAATCAAGTTATTTTTAATTTCTGATTTTTTTTATCAGAGGTCATGACTTTACCCATGCAAGGTGCCTACATTTGCTTTGTTGTCCTGGAAACAAATAGTAGCAGTGCTCCTGAGAAATTTATTTTTCAGTACCAGGTCAAACAAGTGCCCATCTGAAAACAATTGAAGGGCTTTGAATAACTGCTTACATAGGTCAGTGTCCGGTCCATGTGCCTTGCATATAATTTATTTATTTTTATTTATGCATTTTTATTTTCTTTCTACTCAAACTGAAATTATTTGAACAATAGTTTCATAAATTATATGCATTTTTATAAGTAAGAAAATATGAACCAGTGTCTAAGGTCAGTTCCCAAACCTGTAAAATAATTTTTGTATAATATTTATATATGTATTTTTTCTAAGATTTTTAAAAAAAAACATGTGATTGTACTATTTTTCTGTTAATTTTTTATGATAAAAAGGAAACATCAGTAAAGAAAAATTACAGTATACTTCAAATTCAAGAATTCGAACTATGCCATAAGAATCAGTACTAAATAAAATTTTGCACCTATAGGATTTACTGTCTCGAAATAAACTGTTAAAGATCTTTGATCTGTCTATTTCTTTTTTCTTTTTTTTTGGCAAAGGGCCCATAGGCATCAGATTAATAAACTTGTAAAACATACAACAGTTTTGATAAAAACCGAATGCAAAACAGAAAACGAAATCTGCAGAGAGCTAACCTATTACAAGAAATGCAAAAAAGAGAACCAGCACTAAGCTAACCAACAGTTGTAATACCAGGAAAAGAAGGAAAAGTAAACCCTTCGACACAAATATCTAATATTCTAGCATAGTTACCCATCTCATGCTCGTGCTTTAGCAATTCCCTCGGAGCATGACAGCACACCAGTCCCTCATGTTGTTGCATTGTTGAAATGAGATTCACAACCAGCAAGTAAACCGTCCAGTCAATCTCCTCAGGATTTAACACCCGTTTAGCACTTTTACCAAAGTTTCACAGTCTGTGTAGAAGTGCGCCTCCATGACCCCCTCTTTTAACACTGCATAAAAGGCAGCTTTGAAAGCCAGCACCTCCGCATGGAGAGGAGAAGTGGCCTCCTCAGCCCCTACTTCAAATTTTACCAGAACACCATCCCTGTAAATCTTGTATGCCCATCCTGCTCTAGAATTTTCCTGAAACGAACCATCCATCATGCAATGCATACCCTGTATAGGTATTTCCTGGACTCTTGGTATTGAAACTGTAATTGAGATACTTCCCATGTGCTCATTAGAGTGCTAAATGAGTCTTGACAGTTCATTCATACTGTTAGCATTGCCTAAAACCTGGCGCACATTTGATCGCTTGCCCTCATAAACTTTCTTGCACCTCGCCTTCCAAACAGCCCAAATAATGTTAGCAAATCTTATCAGTGACTCATCATCTAATTGTTGAATAACCATAATTAGGGCTTGTACAATTTGTTGCGGCATAACATCAACTCTTAACCCTAAATCTGACGCCAACCAACATTGTCTGGAACTATTGCACAGGAACAACGCATGCATTGCATCATCTACATCAAGGCCACAGACATCACATGGTGGGGGTTGTGTTCTCATCCTTTTAGCAAAAGTTGCTTTGACTGGAATAGCATCATGCAACAATTTCCAAAAAAACATTTGAATCTTGGGTAAAATGCCACGACAACGCCACACTTTCCTCCAAATTGCATCAGCAATTGTCCCCCCTGTCGCCGGTCCCTCTAATAAATTACAAGCACTTTTAAAAGAGAAATTACCCGATGTGGCAGGTTTGAAAATCAATCGATCCCTGACATTGGGTTTTAGTGGGGGTTGCTGGAAAGTACATGCAATGTATAGCGCTGCATGAAAACCAAGAGCCTGCAGCAATTTTGTAACATCCCACCCTCAATTTGTGGCATCAACATAAACAGAAACAGGTCTCCCGCATGGTGGCCCGGTCTAATGCACAAAGCTAGCCCACAGATCATGTCACGGCTCCCCAACCAGTGAGCATTTAGTACCATCCCCAAGCAACCATAGCACATGTGGCTTCATAATATCCCTAGCAGTTAAGACAGCCGACCAGAGCTTCAAGCATCTACTAGGCACGTTTGCCAACCACAAAGGTGCCTTAGATAAGTATTTTGCGGAGAGAACTCGCACCCATAAGGTTTCTTCAAACTCCTTGGAGGCTATCTTCCACAGTTTCCTTAAAATGGCTGCTTGATTGAGTACTCGAGTATCTTGAAGCCTTAGCCCTCCACATTGTTTTGGCTTAGTAATTGTTTCCCAAGCAACCATTCTCATTTTGTTTGTCTCTCCAGTATTCCAAAAGAATGCTCGAACTTTGGCATTGATTTTATGCAGAATAGATTCTGGTATCCATCCCGCCCCCATTGAATAGAGGAGTAGTGGTTCAACCACAAATTTGATCAGCACCACTTTTGTCGCCGGGGACAGCATTCTAGCCTTCCAAGGGTGGAGTTTGGCTGCCACTTTATCCACAAGGTAGTCAAAATGCTTTGCTTGTGTAGCCAGTATTGGAACTCCTAGATACGTGTGGCTATTCTCACCTTCACATGCTTGGAAAACATTCATGTAGTAGGCTCTAATATCTGGCCCAGTGCGCTTAGAGAACCAAATTCTTGACTTGTCCACACCAATCCTCTGTCCTGCAAGCTCACAAAAAACTTGGAGAGTGTGTTTAATCTCCTGTACCTCCCTGGTGTTTGCCATGCCACAAATTAGTAAATCATCGGCATATAGTATACTCGAGATCGCATGTGCACTCCTAGTGATAGATAGCCCTGAGAGCAGCCCCCTGGATATTTTGAATTCAAACATTCTATTTAGGATGTCCATGCAAAGAATGAACAAGTATGGTGACAAAGCACATCCTTGTCGTAGCCCACGAGTCGGTGTAATGAAACCATCCGCCGATCTATTAAAAAGAATGGCAAAGCTCGCTGAGGTGACACAGCCCATGACCCAGGATATAAAAGCTGGTGGAAAGCCATATAATTGCAATACCCTTACTACAAAGTGCCACTCCATTCGGTCAAAGGCTTTAGAGAGGTCGCATTTGAAACAGAATGCCTGCTTTGGGAAGGTCGATGATGCAAATGAGTGCATTATCTCCCTTAACAGCAAAATATTATCCGAAATAATTCTACCAGGCACAAATGCACACTGATTGGAGCCAACCAACTTGCTCATAATGACCCTCATGCGAGCTGAAAGTAACTTGGAAATAACTTTGTAAATGAAATTACAGACCGAGATAGGCCTATAGTCAGTTACTTCCTTGGGGTCATCTTTTTTGGGTATGAGGACCACATTAGACCGGGCCAGTAAAAGATCCAATTGACCCGTCTCAAAGAAAAGACGGACGGTTTGTAGGATATAAGGTTTAAAAAGGCCCCAATATTGTTGAACAATTTTTCCATTTATTCCATCTGGCCCACTAGCTCGGTCTGGGTGAATTGAAAAAACAACTTTAGTTATTTCCTCATCCACAGGTTGGTTCACAAGCATTTGTCTTTCAACATATGAAACCTCTGGTAAACCCACTATGAACTCATTATCAAAAACATGACTTGCTGCACTATTATTTGTAGAGAAAATACCTTTATAATGATCAACAAAGGCCTTCCTGATCAAAGACGGGTCAGTTATTACTTGAGAGTTCGGGCCCAGCAGTGAGGTAATAGAGTTCCTTCTCCTTCTAGAGGCTACTGTGGCATGGAAAAAAGAAGTGTTCCTATCTCCAAGTACAGCCCATCTAATTCTACTTCTCTGTGCCCGGTAAGCTTCCACCGATAGCAAACACCTGTTGTATTGTACTTGCAGTTCTTTATGCTTGTCATGCCATTGCGGATTCAAGGCTAAGGACTGATGGTCAGAGATCATGGATTCAATCATGGCCAGCTCATACGTTGGCTGGTGCACTTTTTTCTCCCATCTCCTAATCTCTTTTCTAAGATTGTTTAGAATACCATCCCAGTTCTCTATTTGGCCATGATCGACACCTGCGCTCAAAGCTCTTTGACATGCCTCATCGAAACCTTCTGTGTTCATCCACCAATTTTCAACCTTGAAAGCTCTTCTCCCCTTAACCCTCTCAGGTTTCAAGCATAATAAGATGGGTACATGGTCACTATTCGACCTAGGTAGGTGATACACCTTAGCCGAGGGATACAAAGCTGTCCAGGTGACTGATGCCATTGCACGATCCAACCTCTGCATGATGAGTGTAGTGCATGGCCTGTTATTTGTCCATGTGTATGCACATCCATGATAACCCAAGTCAATCAATTGTGTTCTGTTGGTCATTGCTCGAAACCTCCTATGCTTTCTTTTATCCTTTGAAGACCCTCCAAATTTTTCATGGAGTCCGGTCACCGCATTCAAATCTCCAATAATACAGAGGGGGCGAGAGATGTGGTTCGCATAGTATTTCACCCTCTCCCAGATATATTCTGTGACACTATCATGTGGGTCGCCATAAATTGCTCCAAGTGTCCATGGCTGAGATACAGCATCCTCTTGCACCACAGCAAAGAAAAAATAAAAAGATTGCTCCACCACTCTGACCTTGATATCATCTGACCAGAGAAGCCAGATACCGCCCGACTTCCCAACACAAGGTATGATTACATTATTCTTCAAAGGTAAGTTGCGTAACCGCTGCTCTGACTTCCTCAAATTCGCACGAGTTTTCGAAATAAAAGCAATTTTACTCCTCGTGGCATGGAGGTAACGTGCCAAAGTGGGAATTGTTGCGCGACCTCCACTCTCGTAACAATTCCACGCAAAGATACTCATATATAGGGAGGGGGCGGCATAGGGCCCGCCTCCCTCGCCCTTTTGCTAGCAGGAAGCCGTGGAGTCAGAGATTTCGGGTCTACCTCCATCCCTTCTAGACCTGAGTTAGGGTAAAATTGTTCATGTTGGAAATTGGCACTGCTGGTACCCTGGCCATCTGTCAAGTAGGCAGCGGATAGAGCATATGAATCATGCCTGAGGGTGGTCTGCATGTGTGAGGCAACTGTAGGCATTGTTCTTGGCATGTGGCCAGTAGAGGTAAAGTGGGGGTTCTGCTGCCTACTCTGGACATAAGTTAAGTTATGTGGCAAGACGGGGTTATCAAATTGAGCACTAGAGGTTTGTTGGACTGAATAAAAGTGAGCTGACAACCCGGCCACTGGAATTATAGTACTTGCAGACCGCATGGTCTGATTAGGATAGACATTGGAATTGGGAAGGTATGTTTGGAGCGTATTAGAAACATGGGAGGCATCATTCCTTGCCCCCATAGCCGGTCCTCGTGTCTGAGCCCGACCAATGTCTACCGGGCTACAGAATGATTGTGAAGTACCAGAGGGTGGTGTAGTGTGTTCGTAGGATGAGGGATTTCCTGTCTGATTAGGATAACTACTTGACTGGACAGGTAGATGATATGCATTCATCATCCACGCACCAAGCCTGAATTCCAACGCCTCTTGTACCTCTGGCATGTGAGAAAAACGGGGGTCAGCGACCAGCCTGGTCAAGCGCAGCCACTCCTTACAGTATGTGACATCATGGCCTATCAAACCACAAAAGAGACATATTCTTTTGACTCGCTCATAAATAAAAAACACATCAATTGCTCGATTGTCTGGCAGCAGAAGAACAACTTTATCTCGCAACTTAGTGGTCGTGGAGAACTTAACTCTCACTCTGGTGTATCTGCGGCCAGCAGCCATTACCGTAATAAGTGGTGAGACCGGGATCCCAACCCCATTGAGGAGGTTACGAACTGTATCCAGAGAAAGCATCTCTGGCTCCACATTGTGTAACTGAACCCACGTGCAGAAGTGGGAGGCTGCATGCTGTAGTATTTGTAAGGGAGATGTGGCCTGCTCTGCAACCACCAGGTCAGTGTGAAAATTCCATGGTGCACCATCCAGAACGGTTAAGACATTAGCTTGGTTACTCATTTTCACCAGGTAGAGCCCTCTGCCCTTAGAAGAGAACCTAGGCCGGCCAGTTAGACGCCAAGCACGAAGTAAATGGTGAAACAACTCCCCTTCCATCGGCTTCCTGTCAGCAATCACTCTAATAAGAACACAGAGGTCAAGGTTTTGGGATTGTGTTTGAGGTTGCGCGACCACCATCTGGGTATTACGAGGCCCAGAATTAGCACATACAATCTGAGCGATGAAATCATCATCTCCAAGCTCCATGGTGTGCAAATTTGATTTTGGAAGTGGAATGGGGATGGAGACAGGAGACTTGCTCAGAGAAGTAGGATGAGGACTAACTGGGAAGGTATGGGTTTTGGATCTTTGTTTAGGTTGGGACAGGAATTGATTGTGAAGGTAATTTGGGTAGAGATTCAATTTTGGGAAGTGGGTGGGTTCCTTTTCTCCAAGTACAGTTTTAACAGGACCCCAATTGCAAATCGTTTTGTTGTATGTGGAATTTGTATCACACACGTCCCCAGGTACAAGGTACTGTGGTTGGGCACAGAGGCAATTAATGTTAGTGCAGCTTTCCAGCTTCTTTTCGTTCTCTCTGGGCAGGTTCAAACAAAGGGAGACATCACCCACATTGGTAATTAGAATGCTTCCAATCTAGTATATCAGACCAGCAGATGCAGGCATGACCTTTTGAAGGTTCTTACCCTCCAAAAGAAAAGAGACATGTGAGCTTTTAGTGGAACCCACTCCATTAATGGAAGTTTTATGCCCAATTAGAAGTGGGCAGGTAACGCATGCTTGGACCGATACAGAACCAATTTTGACTGGTACAGTTAAAAGTGGAAGTGTACCTAAACCCGGCGCATGTACACCCATCTCTGTCACTGTCTTCTCCGACTTACCTCTAGCTCCATACTGCCTAGAGGAATCCTGTGCTGGGGTTGGCAGCTCCGCCCAAAATTGCCCTAGCCGTATAAAAATTGGTGATGTATAATAGTTGGCGGATAGATGTTGCTCCCTTTGGGGTCGTATAGTGGGAAGGTACATTGAGGGGGTAGGGGAGTGTGAGTGTAGGTAGGGATATATCAGATTCCAAAGGAAGTAAATGAAAGTTTGAATAAGTTAAAAACCAATGAAAATAGTGTAATTAAGAAAACAAAAGGGAGAAGAAAGGACGGGTGGTTGAAGAGAGGAAGAATAGACTCAAATTAGATGAGGGAGAGTAAGAAGGAGGCAGTGGGTTGTACATGGTAACTTTTAGGCTTACACTGTTTTCTTCCCTTCTTCTGTCGTTGGTCTGTGCATGGAATGGACATATGGAATAGCGAGATCCATGATCCATCAGAAGAAGGTTATTGCATTGCTAGCTGATGTTGGCTAGAGTTGTTTGCACTTATACGGTGGTCCCTTAATTTCTGAATTTCTTAGACAAAAGTACAATTTGCTTTAGGTAGCTTGCATTTATATATATATATGCATGCTACATGCTCATGTTCGCTTTATGATTTTTTTTATCCGGCTATAAATTAGTTCGGTTATGGTAATGGTAATATAGGCTCCTATCTTTGCTTATGCTCCTTTTTTTCTACCTTTGGCTCCGTTTGGATAGGTGTGGGAAGAAGGGAAGAAGGGAAGAAGGGAAGAAGTATTGGGAAGTGTGTAATTTTGTGAAGAGTTTGGATTGTTTATAATTTTTTTTCTTCTTCTTCCTTCTTCTTATTTCTTCCAACGATCCAAACACACCCTTTGATCATGACTTTTATCTCAAAAAAAAAAAATGGTCATGGATTCTTATACTATAGTTAAGAAAAGTAGAAGAGCAAATATCAAATACGTTGGAGCTTATACAGGGGCAAAGCCAATAGGGGGCTGCATGGAACCATTGACCCCTGTGCTCCAAAAAAAAATTAACTTTTTATTTTTTTTTTATTTATTTTTTTTTGAAAATTTCTATAATTTGCCCCCCTAATTAATCATCAATTACTAATTTAGGAAGGAAATATTCTTCTTCGTAGATCAATTTCTATTTCATTGTTCAATCTTTAAAATTTTGCCCCTCCTATTACAATCGTACTAAAAGTGGAGCCTGATGGTGTTGACTGTTGAATGAAATGTACAAGTTCTCTTTCCGGTTGTATAAAAGATCTACTAAATCAAAAAATATTATCATGTCCCTTTTTCAGTGATGTTCGTCAAAGGACTGATCTTCAAAATGAGTGAGGGAAAAAAAAACATGGCTTTTTTATATATAAAGAATGTATTATTTTTCAGCCTATAGACAGTATTAGAATGAAGGTAGCAAATAATTGTACTGCTCACGATACTTATGTATGGAATTTTATATATTCGTTGATTGTTTATAATGCATCATTTTTAAGTTATTAATATCGGTCATTGTGTTGATAAGGTTTCAACAAGGATATACATATGTAAGTACACGAGAACAATAATAAAATGAACTGCGACTCAACTTTTTTTTTTAAAAAAATACTATACTAAGCCAAATAACATTATTACTGCAAATTAATCTTACATCGCGTCTGCGCGATGCATTAGCTTTTTAATTTTATTTTCTCGTTGCTTTATTTTTCAAACTTAGAAGTAGAAACCGAGAAATATCCTAAACGTTTGTTCCTTTTCGTGACACACGAAAAAGAAAGAGTGACCCAATTTCAGATAACTGTTTGCTGATTTAGAAGAGAAAAAAGAACGACATTTTTGCAATCTTTAATAATAAGGCATGTTACGGGTAAAATCCACAAAACAATATTTCATGCAAAAGTGCATTGAATTTTTCCTTCCGGAGGCATAGGAGGTTTTTTTTAGCTGTCATCAGCTGAAATTTGAAATCGTCTAATTTTGATGCGACGAAGTTTGATGCACCATAAAAACGTGAACTACGTACGAATGGGTCTTTCGTGTACAGAAAATTGTCATGGTAATTGGATTGCAAAATAAAATATCATCCGCGAATGGTCCACATATATATTCTGAAGTATGGCTTGGCTCTATTAATGGATTATACAATTTTTGTATAAATAAAAAAATATTACCATTCTGTAAATGTTTTTATATTCGTGAGGATTCATCGATGATGTATTTACTTAATAATTCAAATAATACTGTCTAAAATCAATTCAAAAGAGAGAACACAATGGATATATTGTTGGTCTTATAGATTTGTTGTGCATCAATGTTGTAATTTAAAAATCATTTGATTCTATGATTCTATAAATTAAAGATCGTTAAACATGGATAGTTGCAATTTTTTTTTTCAAATTTCTTTACAAATAATATATTCAAATTTTTATATGGATTGTTATATTTATTAACTGTAAATTAAATTTAGGGAAATTCAGTTCTTAGGCATTGAACTTTTTTTTTGTGAAAAAAAAGCAAACTAGTTCTTTGAGTATCTTATCGCTTGTAAGAGATTAAAAATGATATTAGTTTCATAACTGATAGGATAGGAGATGAGGTCTTAGAACGTCATTTTTGTTTCCAAAAAAAAACTGAATAGGATAGGATAAGCGTTCACGAATACTTTTTCGTGAATATATGCAACGATTCTAATTTGCATTTTATGGAGGTGTCAATTCGCTAGAGATGATATACAAGTTTTTTTTTTTTTTTTGGAACAAAAAACAGGGATCTAGTCCCTATCTTTTCATTAAAAAAAGTTAGGTACAGAGATCAGCCAGTGGCTGACTAAAAATACCAGTAAAAGTAAAATAAAAGAAAGACCAAATTAGAAGCAAAGAGTAAGCAGCTAAGCTATTGTTGAGCGTTTCCCATTCCTCGAGAACCTGATCTACCAGTGTAGATGGAGGGAGGTGAATGTCTTTAAAGATTCTGCAGCACATCTCTCCCCAAATAACGAAGCAAAGAATAGTCATAAGTTCTCTATGTGCTTTTGGTCTCTGCTTTGTCCAGAAAGAATTCATGATTTTTCTTGAGAGGAAGAGCTTAGCGTGCAGTAGAAAGTTGAACAGCTTGCAAGTAGAAGGGGCATTCATTGAAGAGATGGCTGACAGTTTCCTTATTCCGGAAGCAAAGAGTACAATTGTTTGTTAACTGCCATCCTCTTTTTTTTTTTAACATACAAGTTTGTTCAATCTTCTCATTTATCGTACATCAAATGTTTATCGTTTCGAGTGTGCGAACTGCGAATCTAACGAAACAATAATCAATGCAATACGAGGCAAGCTTGAGAAATCCATTCTAAAAATGATAACTGTCGTATGTAATTTTGTCATCCCTTGTCATTGCTAAACACAAAGTAAAAATATAAAACAGACAAAATTAACATATAGATAATCAAAGTGAACACTTATAAACATAATTGTATTGTCATTTCTTGTTCAGATTTTTTATATGCACATTTAACTTATTTTTATTGAACTTATTTGTTTTGATGTATTCACTTTGATCACTATTTATGTTCATCTTATCTATTTTATGTGTTCATTTTCTGTTTAGCAATGACAAGAGATGATAAAACTGTAAATGACAGTAATCAATTTTACATGAATGATAAGTGTCATCACTAAAAAAACCATCCCGCGCCATCGCTGTTGTCTGTTACAAATGTTCAGTTTAATAATCAAATATTTTCAGTTTAATAATCAAAAGTGTTCAGTTAAATATGTCAATTATGGTTTTATTATATAGGGTTGCCCGTCAGTCGGGTCAGTCTTGGAGAGAGGCGCGCCAGGGGCAAAGTCGAAAAAATTTTAGTTTGAGTCGGATCGGTTCATGACCCCTTCTAATTTTATTCATGTGTTTTTTTTCGGTTCGTGACCCCTTTGCTTGACATGCACCTATTAAAAAAATTGAAAGTAATACTTAATAAACTGAACATTTATATGTAATAATCTGAACATTTGTACTTACAAAATTGAACATTTGTTTTTGCTAAATTAAACACTTGTACGTATCCAAATGAACATTTTTGCTCATAACATTTATATTTTTTATTGCAACTAACTGAACATTTGTACTCAATTAACATATCATTTGTACTTATCTAACTGAACATTTACGTACGAGATAAAATGCATTGAATGAAAAAAAGATGAGTTGGATGAGGGAATCGCTGGCTTAGCAATGGTAGCGAAGGCATTCCTCGCGATAACACTAATCAATTTTCTTCGATACGAGGCGCAGGGTCCTCACAACTCACAAGAGAAAAACTCAAGATCGTATAAAGCCCATTAAAGGACCGAACCACTGAACCAGCAGAAAAATTTAAAAATAATATTAAATTAATATAATATATTAAAAATAATATTCATATAATAATATTTTTTTAAATAGTATCACAAGATCGGAATCCGAGATTCCGACCGTAATTACGGAATCCCGGATTCCGATCTTAGCTAAAAATAATATTTAAATATTATAAATAATATTTAAATATTAGAAATAATATTTTAAAATAATATTTAATTAATTTATTTAATTATCTATAAATTTAATTAAAATATAAATAATTATTTTATTTAATTATAAAATGAATAATTAAGTTACAAATTTTTAATTAATTTACATTAAAATTATAAATTTTTAAACAACCATTTGATCTGCGTCTCGGGTGTCGTTCTCTGTATAGTGATATCTCATATTTATATACATATTTTTTCGATACTTAGCACCAAAATAGCACTCGAACCATTATAAATGTCTCATTATTAATTGTGTTTTTCAGGATTTTCTATTGTCGTTGCTTCTATCTCTATTTTGCAGAATTCCCGTGGAAATTGAAGACAAGACGCCTCAGACATGGAGAGTGGAGCCCAACCCTCAGCCAGACGACTCATTCCTGGCTCACACATGCGTGCCTAGACCTATACTACATCATCATGGGCCGAGATAGATCATAGGCCCTGGTTTCAGCCCATTTCACCCCACTTGCTTTCCATTTCGGTCCGAAATGTTCTGATTTCGGTCCGAAATCTGGTTATGAAAAGTAAATTTTTGCATGTTTCAAGGATGGAAAGCGCATTTCTTGCCCTAGCCGTCTCTTGACCGACCTGAGGGAGTATATAAGCACATGTTCTCGACCAGAGGGTCTCTCTTCTTCCACTTTTGATTTTCTCCACCATATACCATTATTTTCTAGGCGTTTTTGGCTCTTTCGACGGGTTTTCTTGAGGAGCAGCAGTGTTTGTGTGCGACGGCAGCGATCTTGCATCTCCACATCGATTCCTTGGCCTTAGGACAGCGAATATTTGCATTGGATATCTCGATTTACTCTTTTATTTTTTATGTTTCGTTGTTTTATGATGTCTTAGGCCTTAGGCCTTAGGACAACGAGTATTTGCATTGTATCTTACTTATTTGCATGATACTTGTTATTTCTGTTATGAGCATGTTAGGCTAGATTCTTTTATGATGTCTTAGGGATAGCTAGTAGATTGATTTGGTATTATGTGATGACTTGATCATTTATGCTTTGTTTATGTGATGAGTTTTGTTGAGATTGATCACTTGCTTAGTTAGTTTGATTACTTGCTTTGTTGTCTACTTAATGATGTCTGCAGCACCGTTAGGGCATTAGACAAGAACAATTAATTGAATAGTTGAGTATATGAAATAAACCAATCACTTGAAAGAGGAGGTCAGTTGTGACCGATAGGTGCAACTTTTATTGATCCGACAGGACTTTAAATATTTCTAGAATCCCAACTTAACTCGCCTAAACAATTGAATTAGGACGAAAGTATATGTTTGATTGTTTATGAGGCGAAAATCAAGTTCCAAACCAAGTTAGAATCGAAATCGCGAAAGCTGAGGTTATAACTTAGGTATGGTTGTTAAGTACCCTTCACATAGCATTGTGTAGAGATATCAAGTCGAAACATTTACTCTAAACCAATTTCGGACCAAAACAGTAAGGATTTCGGACATTTCGGACCGAAAATCAGCCTCCGTCTAGATGAAAATCGAAGGCTGAGGTGCCTTAGGGCTAAATCAATCGAACACTAAACCCCTAGGACATCGCTTGCATTTATTTGAACATCTAAAAACACAAAAACCAACTCAAAAATATTTTATAATTATTTTATTAATTTTCAATTGTTATTTAGTTGTTTCTTTTAAATTAAATCTTCACGATTTTTATTTGTCTAGCTTTTAAGAAAAACTAAGTCCGGTACTCATTTTTACCGTCCCTTGGGTTCGACCCTTAACTTTACCAGAACGATTAGTAAAGTAGAACAAGGTTATAAATTTATTTGACCTAGGTTTCAAAAGCCTTATCATATAGCCAATAAAAGACTTTGGAGTTTGTTGTACGAATCTTCCCACGATCCGAAAAGATGTTCGATTGCTCTCTCTCTCGCCCATGCCAAATCTTGTTATAAGTAGGCATCACATTCTGATATTCTTTCTCCAATAGAGATTTCACGCCCGGTAAGGAAATACTGACATCTCTCTTTACTGCATTTCTGATACAGTTTGCAATAACTTCAGCCGTTAGATTATCATGCGTGAAGTCTCTGGCCTTTCTCACGCATGTATGCTCTTGTTCATTCGTTATTATCTTCCAAAATTTATAATTTTAATGTAAATTAATTAAAAATTTATAACTTAATTATTCATTTTTTAATTAAATAAAATAATTATTTATATTTTAATTAAAATTATATTTAAATAAATAAATAAATTATATTTATATTTAATTAAATAAATAAATTAAATATTATTCCTAATATTTAAATATTATTTTTAGCTAAGATCAGAATCCCGGATTTCGATCTTAGCCAAGATAGGAATCCGTGATTCCGTAATTGCGGTCGGAATCCTAGATTCCGATCTTGTGATACTATTTAAAAAAATATTATTATTTTGATATTATTTTGAGGAGTTCTAAAATGCTATACATAGTACGGATGGCATTCGTGCTACGGATTCGTTCTTGGATTTCATGTTTCAAACAACCGATCCAAACCGTTCATTATCTTCTACATATTGAAATCTTATTAGAAACCAAACTTTACATGTTTTTAAATTTTTTGCTATTTTTTTCAGATTTTTGAAAATCACTGTTATTGAAGGATCCGGAATTTATTAGATTAAGTATTTAAAAAAATCTGAGAAAATTAGTAAAAAAATTCAAAAAAAATGTAAAATTTGGTTTCTAATGAGATTTCAATATGAAGAAGATAATGAATTGTTTGGATCGGTTGTTTGAAACATAAAATACAAGAACGAATCCGTAGCACGAAGGTCATCCGTACTATGTATAGCATTTTAGCAATCCTCTAATATTTTTAATATATTATATTAATTTATATTATTTTTTAATTTTTCGGCTGAACCAGGGAGATAAATAGAAACGGTTTAAGAGTTCTTGCAGGCCCATTAAAGGCCCACTAAAATAGTCAAATGAACCAAAACCCGCAAAAGCTGCTGAAACGCACTCTCTCCATTCTCTGTTGAGCAGATATTTGCTTCTTCTTCTCTGGTTCCCTGGTTCAATGGCGCTGGCAGTAGCAGTAGCAGTTGCAGCTTCCTCTCTCTCCACCTCCTTCCTCCCTTCTCTCGCTTCACCTTCTCCGACGAATCACCTCTCCAATCGGCGCGTGTCTTCTCTCCGAATCTCAGCCTCGGTGCCTGGCCCCAACGAGTCGGTCAAGGTGCAGTACACTCCCTGGCTTATCGCCGGGCTCGGCAACCCTGGCAACAAGTACCATGGTACCAGACATAATGTAAGTACCCAAAATCAACCACTGAATTCCATGCATGTAGGATATATGTGTGAAATTACGTTCATTGTTTTCACAGGTTGGATTTGAGATGATAGACAGTATTTCACAAGCTCAGGGCATCGCAATGAATACGATCCAATCTAAATCTTTAATTGGAATTGGTAAGTGAAATTATATCTTAGTAGCCTCTTAAACTTTCATGATGTTTGCAGTTAGTTCCTTTTTGTAAAATATTCCTTCAATGTTTTTAGTACAGGTTCAATTGGAGAGGTCCCAATTTTGTTAGTGAAGCCACAGTCTTACATGAACTACAGCGGAGAAGCAGTAGGGCCACTTGCGGCATACTATCAGATTCCATTAAGACATATCCTTCTGGTGAATTTCTAACTATTTTCATTTTTATTTTGTTGCAAGTAGTGGATTTTTATAGTGTTTTTTTTATTAATTGGTTATAATTTAATGCCTCAGGTCTATGATGAGATGAATTTGCCTAATGGGGTCTTGAAAGTTCAACCAAAGGGCGGCCATGGTCATCACAATGGGTATTTTTTTGCAACCTTTTCTGTACCAGTTGAGCTGGTAGATACTGAAACTTTTACTGAACTTGTCTGTCATCCAGTCAGTACACCCATTTCATAGTTTATGACTTTAAGTGACTAGAAATTCTCAGATAGATTTTTCTCCCATGGTAACAAAACATTTGTATATTTTGCACCATCTGTTCACAACTGTTTCAGATGTTACTGTTACAGCATGTTGAAATTATCTCAATGACTTAATTACTATTGTTCATTATAGTGTGAAGAGCGTGATAGAGCATCTGGATAATTGCCGCAACTTCCCTCGCTTGTGCATAGGTACTTCATATTCAATTATCATTTCATCATTTTTTTTATCTTTTCTAATTTTCTTAGTTAGAATGTCATGCACTTTTGTTCTTGTTTCTTTCAATTTCAGGTATTGGAAATCCACCAGGAACAATGGATATGAGGGCTTTTCTTTTACAAAAATTCAGTTCTGAGGAGCGTAGACAGGTATATAACCACCTTTTTTTTTTTGGCAGAAATCAGTTTACAAATAACATATTCACATATAAAATAAAACTAAATGTTTCTACTGACATGAATTTCGCTAAACCTTTTGTTTAGATTGATTCGGCTCTTGTGCAAGGGGTTGAGGCAGTAAGGACACTGGTGTTAAGGGGTTTTAGTCAAGGCATTGATAGATTCAACCTGGTACAAAAATACAAGTACCATAATGTGTGAAAATCATCCAGTTTCTGAACTTGATGCCCTGCAAAAGTTCCTTGGCCTGACTTCCTTGACTGGCATAGCACTGATAAACATAGGTGGGAATGTACTAAGGTATGAGCTCTCTCATGATGTTTGTGATGTATAAAGCCTCCTTTTTTTATGAATTAACATTTTTTCAGATGCCATTGTATTGTCATTGTGACATATTTTGTCAAATCCTGTCATTGTAAACTCGAATCCAATCGATTACTAATGATTTGCTAAACTATTGACAAAACAAACTAGTTAGGACTAAAGTATATTCTTTTTCTCTTGTTTGAGGGAAATGGTACAAATTGTACATCTGTTTGTATTGCCAGTTACCATTTTACACTGTCGCAATTAAACATAAAGAACAAACTCCAAACGTTGCCTTCTATATCCTATCCCCTCATCTATCCCTACACAGGTTGTATCTCCCTGTACCTTCATAACAAACGTTACTATATCTGCACTACAATCTGATATCGTTTATACTGCATACAACATGATTTTAAGATGAAATCAACTAGTATAGATAAAGGCCAGCACATCACTGCCCTCTGTCATCTATGTAGAACCCAGTAGCACTCTCTGATTGCATCACCAGTTTGTTGTATTCACACGCATCTCCTATATCATGCCCACTGATTAATGCAACTTAGTTCTTAGAGTATGATCTATATCAAATTCCAGACATCAAATAAAAGCAGTCATCATATAAAATCTCAGACATATATCATCACCTTAGATCTCAGCATCAACAAAGCTTTTATATACCCCCTATGCGCTTCAAAAGTCTCAGAAGAAGCAAGGATCAAAATAAAAGGCATCATCGATAATCTCAGCCAATAAAATAAATTATCATCAACCTTCAGCATATATATCAATGCAAAATTCAACTGAGTCCAATCTGAAACCATCGGAAATACTGGTATGATCTATTAGCTGGCAGCTTACACATCAAATATTACAAATATAACAAATCAGTATGCAAACAATGGAGTTTAGTCCTTCATACATCATCTGTACTCCACTCTTTTCTAGATATTTTTTTTTTTACTGAAAATCCTAATCTCCACAAGCACTTTTGATGAGAAACACTTGTAATCAGAAGGTAGCCTGCACTGAAACTAGAGCAAGGCTTGCTTTTCAGTCTGCTGTTCTATATCCAGCATCTGCTACTGCAACATCACACCATCTCTATCCTGAGGTACCATGTATTATACAGCTGTTTCCATTTATGATTTATCCCTTAAACAACAAATCCATATTTTATTAGTACTTTAGTAGAAAGAAATGTAGCTGTCATAGCTAGTAGGTCACACTCTGTTACGTTCGAAGCAAACTCTCCAGATTACAGCAATAAAAGCAATATTTAGGCATTTTCTTTTCCCTCTTTGAAATATCAAAGTATTTGCCAAATATCTTGCACTGTATGAAAACTCTAAATTATTATAGGGGATAAATATCGAAGTATCTGCCAAATATCCTGCACTGTATAAATTGTGTAGTTATCCCAAATTTGTATAACAAATTAATTCTGAACAATCAAATGATTAACAGTTTTAACATGACTACAAAATGCAGAGTTTAGTTGAAATATTATTTTTGAGAACAAGCTTTATAAATTTCTAAGCTTAGTGATACTTTATGTTTCCAAATTTTGGTCCTTTCTGTTATATTTAACACTTTCAAACTTGAGCAACTCAAATTTGCAAACTAATCCATGCTGGCAACTTAATGTGATTAGTTATAAGGAAAAGATATATTTTAAAAGAAAAATGTCGGATGATCTTTTATTTTCTACATTCTTACCCCTGTATTTTGTAAAATCATTTTCTTGTTTTAATAATAACAAAAAAGTAAGGAATGCCGGACCTACTTCAAATAAATAAATTATCCCAGTAAAGCTGTCACTGTGTTCCATTGTCATATTATTTTATCTTTATTATTAGACATCTGAACATTACACAGAGTAATTCAGATCATTCTTTGTACTACTTTACCCTGAATTTGTCTTAAAAAAATAAGTTTGTTTAAGTGTTCCCATTTCCAAACATCTTGCCCAAATGTCCTCTATCAGATCACAGAATTTACACAGGGAGAATGGTAGAAAGGGAAACCTCACCCAGGCACCTATCATGCCAATGTGACATTACACATTTACACTCCCATCTGCAATGTAGTCTAACATAAAGTCTTGCAGTATTGGAGCATAAAGCATTTGCAATGCACATAACAAAAGAGATATTTTTGCACAAATGGTTCTTGTTCATTTTCCATCCGGCAAAATCAGAAAGACAAAAAAAAAAAAAGTGTAAGGTAGAAGTCTTAGATAAGTTTAATGAGGTCCTGGACAGGACAATTATCTAATGCTGACTACGAATTGAATTATGAATCATGAACAATGAATGTAATCATTTATGCAGTGAATTAAATCTATTTGGAACACTGATCTTAACATAATTTGAACTTCCTTTTTTATTTAATAAAAAAGGGGGAAAAATCTAAAAGTTTTATGAGTGCGTTCTCAGAGCGAGATTGAAATTTTTGTATCCTGTTAATCTGTTATAGCGTTTCAATTGAGGCTGGGGACAAAAGGAAAGAACAAACAGGTGTTGCGTGCTATAGCTTTCAGCCTTTTGTTTATAAATTAGAAAATTGAAAAGACAAGGAAAAGGGGAGCAAGGCCAGTACGAAAAACAGAGCCCAATAGCATTGAATAAAGGGCCGTACTGATTTTGAAATAGAAAAGAAATGATGTAGGAATGTAGTCTTGGGTGTCAGGACTCAGGAATAGGTTTAAGTGCAGTGCCAGTGAACAGATCCAATGCGGGTACTGTATAGTATTGTACTTTACTCACTGGCACTCATGTACGTAAAGTGCGCCAACTTTTGTCAGACCAAGCATGTACTATCATGCACTTCCATCTTCCCCATCTGATTATTGCCTCAGACAGCATCTTCTCTCTTTAATCATACATAGCACTCACTCTCAAGAAAATTTAACTAAACTAAACCACCTAGGCCTTATCTCCTCTCCATTCTACAGTCTAAGGGAGAGGAGACGATGCATTTCCTTTACCTTTTGAGCTGACATAACTCTGAGAAAAGGTTTCTGCCTCCTTTTCAAACGGAGAGAGTGAAAAGCTATCTATAGGCTAGGTCCTTTACCTTGAGAAATAAGCTTTGTTAAGTGTCTCTACTTGTTGATCAGTGACTGGTTGTTGCGTTGCTGGCCCACAAGTAAGGAATAGAGAGAGAGAAAAAAGGAAATGAATATAGGCCATAGAGGTCTCAATTGGTAGTTGACCATTAGTGGCGATTAGTCCCCAAAAGGGGTGATGAACTCCAACAAACAAGAAAAGAACCTTCTTTTCTCAATTGCAATCTATTCTTGTACGTGATATAATAGATATAGATGTAGGCAGGTGGGACTCCTTTTCATTTTGTCAAATTTGCCCCATCTTGAAGCTTAGAGATTCGCCAAATTTGTTATCCATATCCAATCCTGCTTATTTGAATTTGGAAGTGGAACTCTGAACTAGCATATCTATGTATAGTAACGTATATGTGCTCATGGATAGAATAAGCTAATTATATAATTAGTTTTTTTCCCCTCTAGATTTCAGTTAAAATGGAAGTTCCGTCAAAATTTTCTTTCTTTTTCTTTAATCAAGATGTGTACAAAATAACAAATACTAATTTAATTTTTTGTCGTGAAGAAAATCTTGAGACCTTATATTTGACGTAAATCATTAGGAATAAAATTTTGTTGCCCTGTACAAAAATTGAAAAGATGAATTAACAAGATATGACTCTGTATATGGGAGTCAAACAATGCTGCCACTAGAAGAGAGCATGTGAGCAATTATAATGCACTAAAACTCATTTCAATTTAATAGCATTAGAAATGAAAAAAAGAAGAAGAAGAAGAAGAAGAAGAAGTTATTACTGAAAATCTAATCAATTGAACTTTCTCTATCCTCTATTATCTCATTTTGAAGAATACAAGAAGTGGATATTTGACGGAGTTCTTAAATATCTTTTAATCACCTTCGTTTCTCCTTGTATAAGAGTTTCAAATTATGTGTCATATCCTAAAAAGTTTCGACAGGGAGTAAAAGCAATAAAAATCTAAATTGTTCGGTGTTGAGATCGCTAATAAGTAATAACGTAGCTGGATACAATATTTTTTGACTTAAAATAATGGTCTGGCCCTCATGGATGCAATAAATGAAAGGTCCTTTTGTGCATTAAAATGGTTCGAGAATGGAGCTTCCTTGCATACTTATTTTTTTCCTGTAACTGGTGTACTTTTTTACTCGAGAAAATTTCCCTTTTTTGAGGATGCCACTTGAAACATTACTAAAACTTAATATTGAATTGTTGTTTGGTGAGAACAAAGCCACACCTCTACAACAACAACAACAACTAAGCCTTTTGTCCCAAACAAATTGGGGTAGGCTAGAAAGAAACCCAACAAGAGAACACATCCAAGAACAAAAAAAAAAAATACAAAACATAAAAATACTAATAGTAAGACTAGCCATACTAATAATAATACCTCTAATAATAATAGTAATAGTAGAAACCTAGACCTCGACCGTGACCTAATAGAGGGACCTACAAACCTATGGCATCGCTCCTACCCCTAAGTTCCTACGTCATGGCTCCGGTACATGAATTGCTAACTTCCAAGCACTCCTATCGATCGCCAACTTCTTGGAGACGTTCCATTCTTTAAGGTCTCTTTTCACCGCTTCTTCCCACACCTCTGTTTTGCAAATATCTGAAGTTTCTTTAACTTTCGTCTAGAAGCTTAAATTTCAATGAGTTAGATTCAACAAATTGGTACAAAATGGCCGCTACTTCATGTGTTCTTAAAATTTTGATAAATTCACATTTAATATATGTACATGTCTGGTACACTTAATCAATTTGTGATGCTTCAAATGGTAAGGCCATAAATTATAAGACACCACATGAATAACCAAGGCTGTGTTTGAATTGGAGTGAGAAGAAGAGAATAAGGGAAGAATGACCCAAATTTATTATTAAACAATCCAAACTCTTTACAAAGTTACACACTTCTCAATACTTCTTCCCACTTTTTCCCTTCTTCCCACACCTCATCCAAACAGAGCACAATAGAATTAGTTGAGTTTTATTTTTTTTCTAAAGCAAATATACACTTGAATGTAGGGCCTTTTTTGTGTTTTGCTTAAGAGGTAAAAAATAATATGCAGTTATAAAACATACGTACGCATAAAGGGCTTAAGAGAGATCTATAATATAGTATTGTATTTTATGTTACGATGTACGGTCAAGATAAGACATTAATTTCCAGTTATAACGGACAAATAAAGCGTGTCTGACGCTAGATTAATTAGAATCATTTCCACAATAATTGCTTTAGAAAAGTACAAGACACACCACTGCTGCAGGCTATAACAGTGTCTTAGCTGAATTCTATATTTAAAGATGTGTTAAATTCACAAAATCCAAAATGTAGCCGCTCAAAGAACACTATAAACAATAATTAACAAAAGTAAATTGCGCTTATACAAAAATGGGGAGCACACCCCCCACATGGCTAGCACCATTAGTTGTGTGTCTAAGCCTTAAGTGGCACCCACTAACTCTCTCACATGGCCCTTCTCTTTGTACATTACACCAATAAATCCAGTCATACTCACTACGTAATAACATATTAAGCCTTCAAAGCTACACACAACAAAAAATAATCTACTAGAAACCCTAGTATTTCATTTGTTTATACACCACCATTCCTATATAAAAATGCCACACCAAGAGCCGAGACAAGCGCAATCCGGGCCTCCCTTCTGTCTATGCATGTCTCTCTCTCTCTCTCTCTCTCTCTCTCCTTCCAATTATAATATCTTATTCCAACTGACCACCTGTGTATACTTAAACAAAACAAAAGAAGGCAAGAAAAGGAAAAATAAAGGAAAAAATCAGCTCAAATCTCATCTCCCTATCTCTGTTTCTTCCAGTCTCGGTTCCTTAAACCACCTTCTCTTTTTATCTCCTTGTTATATATATACACACACCCACCCACCTCCCTCTCACAGTCTCATACACATCACCATTCCTTTACACACTTGTCTAGTTGTCTTTCTCTCTTTCTCACAACCTCTCCTTCCGTCCAGCACCTCTTTCCCTCTGTATAGCAACATATACTTGAAGCCATGACAAGCCCGTCAAAGATTAAGCTCTTTGGCTTCCATGTCTCTGAAGATGAAGCTGCTGATGGAGGCCACGTGGCAGGTTCTGACTCATCGTCATCTTCCACTACCACAACTGGTGTTGGCGGCTCTGCTAGTGGAGACACCCGAAAGTATGAGTGCCAGTACTGCTGTCGAGAATTTGCTAACTCACAAGCATTAGGTGGACACCAGAACGCACACAAGAAAGAGCGGCAACAACTGAAAAGAGCGCAGATGCAACAGGCTGCATCAGCTCGGGGAGTCATATCGCCCACTGGAGGAGTGTTGTATCCCCGCACCGGGATGGCAAATCCTATGGTCTCGGCCTTTGCGCCGCCTCCTCACCTGCTCCACATGGACCCCTCTGCAGGTCCCACCGGTTGGGTGTATTTTTCACGTCCAGTTGGGACAGCAGCTCAACCGTTACATATGTCACATGGGTGTGTGTTCCCCGCTGGACGGGTTCCTGCTGTACAGCCAGCGTCTGCCATGGTGCACCAACACCGGGTCCATGCAGCATCAGGCGGGTCAGTCATGAGATTTGGACAGAGTGCCGGGGCCGAACCTGTAAGGTCAGACGACGGGTTCGGGTTGGATCTGCAACTTAGCCTTGCACCGGCTGGGTCATGAACTAATTGGTTCGGTTGAATTTAAATAGGCTGTTTATTGAATTCTATGTTTTTAGGAGGAGGAGAGGAGTGCGAGGGGCAGGCATTAAAGGGCATAGATGGCATAATTAATTAACCAGGGGTCAATTCTGAAAAAGGGAAGGGTTTGTACATTTTTTTCTCCGGCTATTGTTATCAACTTTTTAATTTTCCTGATTTTGTTGTCGGATGTAATTTGTTTCCTTGGGTTCCTACTGATAATGACATTAGTATATAATTGAATGACAAAACGGTGTTTAATTGTGTTTCTAGAAAAATTGAAGTTATATCATGAAAAATTCTAAATTCTCTCGGCTGAAACAGTAGTAGGTACGACGACTGTCATTGTACACAAAAGTTCATATCTCTTTGTTTTTGTTCATGCTACGTAGTACGTACATGTACATGAACTTTTTTTTATATGTAATTATTATTTTTCTTTTTCATGAAGCAAGTCGCGAATTTCAGTACTTGCGTAGCAAGATCTTGGATCAAGATCCTTCTTTAATATGATTCGTTTTATTTTATGGATTGATTAATTATAAGCAGTTAGAATATAAATTAATAATAATTAATAAATATTTATTAGGTCTTATGTTTTTGACACTAATTAAGCAGCTGACATGTATACGTACCCTGCCTCTCAGATAACCAATTTTGAATTTCTTAATTGGTCCAGAAATTATCGTTAATTGGATCTGAAATAACCGATTCAAATATATTTAGAACTCTCCTTATTTCACCTCATTTGATTCAATTTCATGCCATAATGATTATGAAGGGAGATCAGACGACTCCTGTTTAAAATAGAAACTTACGTCAAGTCTGAAGTCTGAAGATATAATAAGTGATGCAGATGCTAACCTCAGACTCAGAGAGAGGGGACGCTACGGAGTTATATATTCATTCATGATAAAAGTATAATTATCAAAAAGAGCTCATTCTTAGCTCCAATTAGTACCTAAGCGCATCGACAGGGGCGGATCTACCACCGGGGCGTCTAGCCCCACCTCACGCCGTCGAGCCCTTGGAGCCCCCCTTTAGCCCCAGCTAATTTTTTCTGCCATTGGAGCACTCAAAAGTGGGGCTGAAGACTTAAACAGAGGTTGTCAGACCCACCTAGATATTTTTTCTAGATCCGCCGGCATCGACACGGCTGAAATTAAAATACTAGTGTTAACTACAGTGGTAATCGATGAATCATCCTACTTCTAATTGTTTTTGGCTTTCGAGTTAGAGTTTCAGATCATCCAGCTTCGAATCATTTTAATTTCTACTTCGGATCTTCAGTTCGAGTCATGTCAAGTAAGTTCGTCATTTCGCATCAAATTTTGTCACCTCTACTGTCAGTCTATGTGTTTATTGTTAGCTGGGAGAACTATTAAGATAGTCTAAGAGAAAAATAAAAAACCTTTCTCCATAGTGCAAATAATTATACTATTAAAAAGTTTTTAAAAACATTTATTTAATTTCATACTAAGCAAGTTAATTTGGAAATGTAATAAAATCATTTGACATCACTCCTATATTAGCAAAACGTGAGTTTCTTTTCTTTCACCAATCGCCTTGAAGTTTTCCTTCTTTCATCAATGTGAAGAATTACTCGACACTCAGCAAAATCATTTACAACCAATACTTCTTTTCCTAAGAAATATTTTTAATATTTGATACGAAATTGAATGCTCCTGAACGATATGTTAATTATGAGTATCTCCACATTTTTATTTTAGTTAATAACTTAATATCCATGACATTGTTTTGTACGGGACAAAAGAAAATAACTAAATAAGATTTTAATAAGCAAAATTTGTGAAATAGGAAGAACTGTACTTTGAAATTCCAGACAAAGATTAATTAACACATCGACCGGATAGTTAAAGTAACGCAATAACAATATTTCCCCCCTAAAAATTGTCTGATTTTGAGAAGCAGCTCTTGGTCTAGTGGCAAAAAGTAATGCACCTTAATTCTTTAAGTGAAAAATCAGACTGGGGATCTTTCATAGATATTTAATTTAAAAATTAATTAGGTGACTTAGACTTCCAATTTATCTTAAAAAAATTGTCCGATTTTCAAGTATGACGTGAATTTACAAATAAAAAAATTTTAATTGTTTTGCGATTACATACCAAACTTAGAAAATTGACCTTAAACGATTAGTTGCATTATTGGAATAGCCGAATAGGCAATAGCTATCTATAACCCCATAATTTGCAACACGGAATGTATATAGTATGTGCTTGTAACATGGCACTTGTCAATCAAGGACAGATGGAGGGTACACTCTCCACTTGGCATGCTAAATTGACTATTATACTAGTCCCTATTCTTTATCCCCTGTTATTGTCATCAATCAGATATTTCTTGCACAAAAATCAGTTTGCTATTTTAGATGATGTTAACTGATCTCTTCATTTTTTTTTTCTTTTTTTGCTTGCTTCTTGTTAATAAGAAAGAGAGTTTCTCGGGCTCCTCAGATTTTACCTATTTAAATCATTTTTAGAGGGCACATAACAATTGATGAGTTGAGGAATCTCAGATTGAACTTCCAAAAAGTGGAAAATAGATAGACACAATTGCATGAGCTCGATGTGCATTTTTTCTTAACTTGTTATACCAAATTTTTACATTTTTTGTTGCTAAAATTTTTGTACAAATATTTTTGTATTTTATACTATTTTATCAATAAAAGTCATGATTTTGTGTTTTTTTAAAAAAAATAAAAATTTCAAATCATTGACAATGAAACGAAATAAATAATAATCTCAAACATGGATGTTTCAATAGTTATCATTGTAATATGGATGCTAACATGGGGGTTTTATTCTAGATTTTATAAGTGATGACAATGATAGAACTAATTTCTTAAAAAGACATATACTTCAAGATAAATAAATCTATAGAAATGTTGAGTAGCAATACCGCATCAGATGTATTTATGATCATTTGATCATCTTTTTCCTTGCTAAGTTGTAAAATTTAACATTAGTGTAGATGCATTTACATAATTGTGTGCTTTATTTACTCTATGTACATTAAAATATGGAAAATTATGCTCTAAACCTTCACATTGGCTATCATAAAAATTGTTCGATTGCAACCGTGTAAGGGAGGTGAACTTTGAGACAAAAGTGTGTGATATGTTGGTGTGATCTCTGATCTTGGAAGTTGGAACAAAATTCTCTCATTTCTGAAAGAGGAAACCAAACCCCATCTTTCCTTCCTTGATATAGCAACGTCGCGCGTATCAATGATTACATCTCCTCTTGCTACTCGATCACAACCATCCCTCTTTACGCCTCCGTGTACCGGGTTACTGTCTTCTTCAATCTTACCCGCCACACATTGCACTACAAGGAAAACCCTCGCTACGAAAGAACAAGAGGACCAATGCCCCGGAGAGTCATCTCGGAGGCGAGTCGACGACCGGCTACGTTTCGGCGTCTCATTCGCTGCTGGGTGCTTGGAGCAACCACAAAGCGACACGTGGAGGAGGGAACAAAGGGCAACAGTGGGAGCTAGGTGGGTTGTGTGCGTACGGTTTGAGGCTCCGTCCGAAACGTAGACAGGAGCAGTACACGTACAGCATGGCACTTGTCACACTCACACCTCCCTAGTCCCTTTGTGCCTTGTGTTGTGTTTCTCAGCTTCTGAACCTTTTTCTGTTTTGTTTCTCTCCGACTCCTAGTCGTCCTTGGGATGCATGGCTTTTTTATTTTACCAATATCCCACAATATGGTTTCCTATCAGTATCCGGCCATTGAGCAACTAAAAAAACTATTTTCGGCTCCGTTGGTTTTATGTTTGCTTCGTTATTTAATTTGGAGATCATTGTTTACGATGAAGATTGTAATAATTTATTCAATTGTTTAAACCAAGAAAAATGGGATTAATAATTGGCCATGAGGTCGCCACCTCTGTAAAATTTGGCTATAAGTGCCTAAGTTATCAATAAATTAAAATTTTCACATTAAAAATTTCGCTGACTGAACAATATATATATATGGTATCAATGTCCACACAGAGATGAAAATTAACAAAATTATTAAAACGTAAGTATTCATTGAGCATTTTCTTGTCAGAAACTAATATTCATTTAAGATATAACTTATTTACTAAAATATGATGGTAGATGTGATGACTGCATCAAGCACCAATTATGTAATTAAGTTAATTTAATATGAATGAAAAAGTTTTAAATATTGATGTGAAATACATTTTATATTTATTGTTTGTTACGAATAATTATGTCAGTGGATTCAATTAAGGAAGTCGTCCCATTATATTGGCAGGAGTTAGTCCTATATCCACAACTAATAGCAATTTCAGAGTAATAATGTTTAAAAAAATGCTAAGAGTAATTATATATGTTTTATTGTGACATTTCAATGACGTCATATTGTCATATCACAACTTCACAAGAAAATGTTGCATTACCAATAATTAATTAATGTACTTACGCGCCTGACTGAAATATTTATATCTCTCATCATATTTTAGAAATTGAACGAAAATTGATTTGATACTGTACAATGATCATTGGAGTAATTTATCATTTTGAATTACAACTTTACATGACTAATTGAAGTTGTTAGTCACATCAATAGTGACACATCATCACATATACCATATGCAATTAATATTCCTACTGGAGACAATGTGAGTTGCTTAATTTACTCATCAATCCATAAACTAGAAAAGCTAGCAATAGGATATGCATAATGCTTCCTTTTTATCATGTGGTTAGGTCTATTAATTATTATGCTAACTAGGATTAGTTAGTCAAAATTTCTACAGTAGCCGCAAGCGATGTATAGATCATCCTAAGATTCGTATCCCTTATTTTAATGGTTTAAGTCGTCGTTTTTTATTAGCTCACTTGCACTGCCTAACTTATCTTTCTATTTAATATGAATAATATATATCTAGCTTCTGTTTATTGGGGGCCCATCCAACCCAAAGACTAGTGCTTGAGCGCCAATTAGAGCTCTTAAAGGAGGCACTGGACTTTATATTAGACCTACATAAAATTAAGTTTTTAAAAATTGTCATGTTACTATATTATTTTAAGTAAAGGCACTTCTTAGAGAATTGTGGAACCTCAAGTATACATACACCGAACTTTTAAGTTTTTAAACATAATTAAGTGCATATATTCTTTCTTAAAAAAATTCATATCTAGCCGTCTACCAGATTAATTTTTTTAAGTATTACTTCTAAACAGTAAAGATATATTGACAAGTGGCTTATTCGCACCGAAATTGAATTAAATAACATTTGTAAAATATTAATATCCTTTCGTGTATAACCGGTGCTCTTACCCTTTTTTTTTTTCCTTATTTCTAAAATGTGATTTAGATTATACTTTATATTTTAATCAAAACCCGCACTTGTACGTTCGGTAACTCCAAACTTTTATATTGCAGTCCCTAATAACATCACTAGCACAATTAGTATTAATTATGGACATACAAAGTTGTCACAAACTTTTATATTCCCGTGCATGAACTTTGCACAGATCTCCATATGACAAGTTGTATAATAAAACCGGACTGATAACTTTCTCCAATTTGAACTATTCAGACGATTACATGAGTTGATCATGGTCCCTTGTGATCCGACAAAACTTTCTGGATGTGACCCAAATTATCAGTACTCGTTTATGCTGTGAGCATTCATGATGAAGAAGAGGCAAAGAGCTCATTTCATTCTATATATATTGTGTTTGACAACAATAGGTTTTGTATTTTTCCTAAAAGGTCTTATATTATCTCTGTTACGATTGCACTCAGTAACAAATTTGTCAAGAGGATATGTATCTAATCAAATAAAGAAAGAAGAAATATGAAGGCAAGAAGATATGTGCGCAGATATGAAGATTATAGGCAGTAGATTGTTATTCTTTGTAATCAAGTAATTAGAATTTTCCTTATTAGGTTGGTGTGTCTTGATTTGCATAAAAGCTTTCTGGTGTATGTATAAGAGAAATACTGCGCATGTAAGAAATTGAATTAATTGAAAGAGAAATAAAATAAGGGTGGGAAGGGAGTTTTCAGGGAGTCGTGTGTTCATCTGTTCTTTCAGTATTTTTGACATGGTATCAGAGCATCTGGTTAAAATTGTTTCCGCTTGCTGATTCTACAACGCGCGATCATGCCTGAAAATCAAGAACCATCCTCTACATTTGCTCTCATTGAGCAGATGGCGAAAATGATGACTCAAATGGCGGCGATGCAAATAGCAGTCATGAGTACTACAACACCACCAATTGCATCACAACCAATTATTGAAGAAGCTTATGGATTTGTTAGACGAGATTCGGCTCGAAATAGTACCATGCTCAAAGGCGGGTTGGAGCCTAACTCGTTGGCCATGATCTCTCGTGATTACAACTCTGGTAAGGGGTTCAACCCTCAAAATAAAATCTTTCATACTATTGACAAATCTAGGATGAAGTGCACAGTTTGTGGAAAAAAACGGCACACAAAGGAGCATTGTTTCGAGGTCATAGGTTACCCGGATTGGTGGAAAAGAGATAAAAAGCAAGATGGGGAGAAGGCGGTTGCTGCCTCAACAATGGCGCTTTCTGGAGTGCACCCGATAGTGCACCCGCATCTGCAGCCAACACCAAGCCAGCCATCTCAGCTGACCCTTTCTCATACAGATTCAATAACAGCAGGGCACAATGAAGGTAAAAATGGTATTTGCACAACCAGTATTGGCAAATGTACTATTTCCAATTGTAGTAATAACAAGAAAAATGAAGTTTGGGTTATTGATTCGGGAGCAACTGATCATATGACTTATGATGTAATAGAAGTGAAAAATATAAGGGCCTCGAAAAAGACCGGTATTATTAATGCAAATGGAAAGGTATATCCTATATATGGGACAGGGGAAGTTACATTGTCCAACAAACTTATATTGAGAAACACACTTGTAGTTCCTTCTCTTGCAACAAAATTAATATCGGTCAGCCAACTCACCAAGGACCATAATTGCAGTGTACTCATGTTCCCAAACTATTGTGTAGTCCAGGATACTGAAACAAAAAGGATAATTGGCCATGGTACTAGACGTGATGGATTGTATTACTTGGATGAACTCAAATTGGGCAGCAGTAATGCAATAAGGGGAGATTCTGGAGCTAGAGAAAAGATTTGGTTGTGGCATAAAAGATTAGGACATCCATCCTTTGGTTATATGAAAAAGTTATTACCAGATTTGTTCCTTGATTTGGATTCAAATGATTTAGTTTGTGAAACTTGTATTAAATCCAAAAGTCATAGAATAACTTATTATGGTAGTCAAAATAAGTGTGCAAATCTGTTTGATTTGGTGCATACAGATGTTTGGGGTCCCTCACCTGTCAATTCTAAATCTGGTTATAGATGGTATGTCTTATTTGTTGATGATTGTTCTAGAATGGTTTGGCTCTCTCTTCTCAAGACAAAAGATGAAGTGAGTAATGCCATTAAGAATTTTCATATGATGGTACGTACCCAATTTGGAAAAGAAATAAAAATCATCAGAAGTGATAATGGGACAGAATATGTTAACAAAAATTTGCAGGAATTTTTTAAAGAGAAGGGAATCATTCATGAGACAACCTGTGTAGGAACACCTCAACAAAATGGAATTGCAGAACGAAAAAATAGACATCTCCTTGAGATAACAAGATCTTTACTTCTTGAGAACAAGGTACCACATTTGTTTTGGGATAATGCAATTTCTTATGCGGTCTATCTTACAAATCGAACCCCTACAAGTGCAAACAATTATAAAACCCCTATCCAAATTCTTTCCTCACACGCACCTATACCTTCTGTCCTGAATCTTCCACCTAAAATATTTGGTTGCGTAGGCTATGTTCACATACAAAAGCAGTTTCGCACCAAATTGGAATCACGAGCTGAAAAATGTGTTTTCTTAGGGATGGAAATGCACCAGAAAGGCTATAAATGTTATAATCCATATAATAAGAAATTCTATACCACCATGGATGTTATTTTTTTGGAACATATAGCTTTTTTTAAGCAAAATCAAGTTCTGGTTCAGGAGGAGAGCATGAATGTAGAACCAGATCTAAATTTTTTGTGTAGCCCTTTGGTTGGCTCGGATACAAGGGCACGTAATGAAGCCGAGCAATGGTCAGAAGGAGGAGGATTAGAGTTGGAAGATAATGCCGTTGAACTCACAAGTGCGCCTGCATCCGGGAGTGCACCTGCACCAGGGAGTGCACCTGCATCCGGGAGTGCACCTGCATCCGAGAGTGCACCTGCACCTGCATCCGAGAGCTCACCTGCACCAGATAGTGCACCTGCACCAGAGAGTGCACCTGCACCAGAGAGTGCACCTGCACCAGACAATGCACTTGCATCCGGGGGTGCACCTGCATCAGAAACTGCCACAAACAATACTGAGGTATGTATTCCTGAGCCTATCTCTAGGTTACCTCCACGTGCTAATCGTGGCAAACCACCAAGGAGATACATTCCAGAAGATGGAACAAGTAAAGAAATAAGATATCCCATTGCCAATTACACCTCAACACAACATTTAGCACATCCATTAAATGAATTTTCAGAATGCTTATCTTCTGTTGCTATACCTGAGAGAGTAGAAGATGCTATTAAAGATAGAGAATGGAAAAAAGCAATGGGAGTAGAAATGGAGGCTCTTAGGACAAATGGTACATGGGAAATTGTTGACTTACCACCAGGAAAAATACCAGTGGGATGTAAATGGGTGTATACCATTAAGTACAATGTTGATGGAAAAATTGAAAGATATAAAGCGAGGCTAGTAGCAAAAGGGTATACACAAAAATATGGAATAGACTTCCAAGAAACTTTTTCACCAGTTGCAAAACTAAATTCGATTAGAGTTTTGTTATCTCTTGCAGCTAACTTTGATTGGCCATTACATCAATTTGATGTCAAAAATGCATTTCTACATGGAGATTTGGAAGAAGAAATATATATGGAATTACCACCTGGCTACTCTAAAGATAATGGGTCCGAAAACAAGGTATGCAAATTGAAAAAAGCATTGTATGGTTTGAAGCAATCGCCAAGGGCGTGGTTTGGACGATTTTGTAAAGCCATGAAAAGCTATGGATACACTCAAGGGAATTCAGATCACACTATGTTCTTAAAAAGAAACCAAGGTAGGATTGCAATTCTCATTATCTATGTAGATGATATGATCATAACAGGTAATGACATGGCAGAAATTGAAAAGCTCGAAATGAAGTTATCAAGAGAATTTGAAATGAAGAATTTAGGAGGTTTAAAATATTTTCTGGGAATTGAAGTATCACGCACAAAAAAAGGTATATTTCTCTCTCAAAGGAAGTATGTTCTTGATCTTCTAGCAGAAACAGGTATGCTAGATTGCAAACCAGTTAGTACTCCCATGGAACAAAATACAAAATTTGACATCAATCTAGACCAATGCTCGGCAGATAGAGGAAAATACCAAAGATTGGTTGGGAAGCTAATATATCTGTCACATACTAGACCTGACATTGCATATGCAGTAGGAGTGGTGAGTCAATTCATGCATAATCCAAGTGAAGAACACATGGGAGCAATCACAAGAATCTTGCGTTATCTAAAGGGAACCCCAGGTAAAGGAATTCAGTTTAACAAAAATGGGCATCTAAAAATTGAGGGATACACAGATGCAGATTGGGCGGGAAATATTGTGGACAGAAAATCAACATCTGGTTACTTCACTTTTGTTGGAGGTAACCTAGTAACATGGCGAAGCAAGAAACAGAATGTTGTTGCCTTATCAAGTGCAGAAGCCGAATTTAGGGGCATGGTGAAAGGAATTTGTGAATTATTATGGTTAAGAAAATTGCTCACAGAATTGGGGTTTGACACCGGAAGTGAGATGAATTTATATTGCGATAATAAGGCTGCTATCGCCATATCACATAATCCTGTTCAACATGACAGGACAAAACACATCGAGATAGATAGACATTTTATTAAAGAAAAAATTGATTCTCACATTATTTCTTTACCCTTTGTTAGATCAACAGATCAATTAGCAGATATTTTAACCAAAGCAGTGGCGACTATACCATTTGAAGAAAGTTTGAAGAAAATTGACATGACAGACATCTATGCTACTTCGTGAGGGGAAGTGTTACGATTGCACTCAGTAACAAATTTGTCAAGAGGATATGTATCTAATCAAATAAAGAAAGAAGAAATATGAAGGCAAGAAGATATGTGCGCAGATATGAAGATTATAGGCAGTAGATTGTTATTCTTTGTAATCAAGTAATTAGAATTTTCCTTATTAGGTTGGTGTGTCTTGATTTGCATAAAAGCTTTCTGGTGTATGTATAAGAGAAATACTGCGCATGTAAGAAATTGAATTAATTGAAAGAGAAATAAAATAAGGGTGGGAAGGGAGTTTTCAGGGAGTCGTGTGTTCATCTGTTCTTTCAGTATTTCTGACAATCTCTAAAAAAAAAAACATTTCTTGTATTTTTTTTCAATATGAACGAAAAATTCTCATCGGGGATAATGAATTTATTAGAGTTATGATGCCGAAAGTTAAAAATAAAAATGTCGTTGTGCATGTTATTAGTCATATATGATGGGAAATTAACAATTCAGGCTAGAGTTTTATACCAATTGATTATTTTAAAATGAATAATTTTCAAAATGTTAGTGAACTATATGTTGCCTCATGTTTCGATTTTAATGCTCAGGTTTTTCTATCGAAAAGTTTCGATTTTTTTTATTAAAATTGATTTTGTAATGGTTCAGTTTCACTTTAAATTAGAGCGCGCAGTTTCAGATTAATAATTTAAATAGGGCTGTGACCAGTGTCAGATCATGGTACATTTTTATATCCATAGGGACTGCTTTGTCCTTATCCTACGTTTGTTTGTTAGAATTCCAATCATATCTTTACTACTTGAGTAATTAAATAATAGATATAAAAAGGATAATTTGCAAAGAGCTTTTCCTTTGGAATTGAAAGTTATTTTTAACATTTTTTGGGTTTGATTGAAGAAATATTACTATTTTAAAAGTAATTTTTGACAATGGATTCCAACACAATAAATTAAGTGTTTGGCTTCAAAAGAGTTCATAAGTATAAATTATTTGAGGTTAGGCATATCACAATTAGAGAATCGTTAAACCTTTTCTTTAAAGCACATCAATTTATGATGTTGACTTTAATTATGGATACTGCCTTAATCCCACTTGGCTATCTTTACCTAAGCTATAAAAACAGTGAGATTTTGTTAAATTCACTACAAGAAAGTTGGTCTTTACATAATTTTTTCTTATGCTTTTCTTGCTAGAAAAATTTTTGTGTAGTTATATTTTGAAAAATATTAGAGATATAAATAGACAAATTACCAATTTGCTAGACTTTTTTTATGTTATACCAAAATATGAGAAAAAATTTATGAATAGCACATTGCATGTTACATTAGATTTTAATAGATTAGGATAAGTCTATCAAAAAAATTGCTAGATTTTTAATTAAGGACATTAAAAGAAAATTGGATATTAATAGAGACTAACTTGTCGTGATCGTCGAAATACTCAACGTACAGACCTTAGTCATTAAAGGTTTTGCATTTCATCTAAGATTCTAAGTAGCAATTTTATTCGTTCATAAAGCCATAAAGGGTGGCCTTTGATGTGTTAAAAAAAACGGCCAACTTTGGAAACCAGGGTAATTCTTCTCACTTCATTGGAAATGGAGGTGCCCTTCCACAAATATTTGTGTTTAGATACAGCTTGCCTACTTCGCAATGGCTGCCAAGAGAGTCCTCCCACAAATATTATTTGTTAAAAGAAATGCTTATATTCTGGTGTTCATTAATTGATAGCCAAAATATGATAGCATGATCTCCAGCTTGAATTGTAAATTAATTTTCTAATACATATAAAAAAAACTAATTTTCTTATACAAAGAAAAATATCGACAACATGAAAACTTCAAATATCGATCTTTTCTTTTCTTTTATTTTCTTTATAAACAAAAAACCAATAATGTTTCATTCATGATTATATCTACACCGCATATCAAATCAAGTTATAAAAATCAATGGTCCATATTTGAATGATTAGAGACGCCCTTGATTTGAAATTAATTATTTACATGTGTGGTCTAATTGTTTACACTCATGGATTAATACTTCTATAAGTAGCAGGGATGTTTAGTTAATTAATCACTAAATTTGATTATTTATATATTATACGAAATTAAGGAGCACCTATATTTTGTTGCTTAATTTATACATTGCAGATTTGCAGTATAACTCTTGCATAACTTACTACGTGAAAAAAGAACCTTCTATAACGGCACTTCTGTAACGGTTTTTGAAATAACCGTTACAGAATAGTGAGGCATAAGGCGGAAAAATTGGCGCCACAAATCTGTAACGGTTATTATTAAACAACCGTAATAACATATCCGTCATGGTGTGTGAAAATCCACAAAATCTGAAGATAAAATTTAAACTTAAATTGACTGTTAATTTCTAAACAAATTAAAACTAGTATAATTAAATAAATAAATTTATACTTTAAAGAGTTTTCTTAAATTATGATATAAAATAGCTTAAAATATACATATTAGATATTAGTACTTAATTAATCTTCAAGCAAACAAATAAATGAAATTAATTAAGAGTTTAATTAAGAGATCATAAAAATAATCACCGTTTAAAATCTGATTAAAAATTATAATTTAGTAATCAAATAATTAATTAGTAAGTTTTTAGTATTTCTGAGTCGTCCGATTTGAGTTCCAAGTAACTGAATTTTTCTTAGCCTTTGGATCTTTGCCGTTTTTGGTATCCAATCAGAATCCTTGGATTTTGTCAGTTGGTCTCAATTTCAGTTCATTTGGAATTGGCGTCCACCGCCATCTCCTTCCTCTCTTCTTAAATCCAACCTCGAGAGCTCCGCTCTCTCTCATTCACCTCACCGAAACCCTCTCTCTCCCTCACACACTCGCTAACTCAGCCGAGATCTCACCCCCTCTTCTTTTCCCTCGCCCTCGCAACCGTGACCCACCTCTCACCTCCTCTCCCTCTCGATCGATCCCTGAGCATCAGACCTCTCTCTCTCACCTCCTCTTCCTCATAGTCTCGAAAACCAAAACCCCTCACTGCCTCTCTTCCCCTCTCCGCCACCATCCCTTCTCCTCTCGTCCTCACCTCCACAGAAAACCCTAGCCACACATACACTCCACCTCTCTCTCCCGTTGGTGGCGACAGCAGCTGACAGTAGCGACGACGGTTGGTGGCAGATCGGAGGCAAGGAGACGACCCAGGCGGCGACTGAGGCAGGGCCAGACTGAGCACCACTCTCCCTCCTTCCTTTTCCTTTGCTTGCTATCTCGGTTTGGTAACCAACTTCCTCTCTTTTCTTTCTGTGTTGTGCTGTGTTGCTCGAGAGGCATGCTTGAATTGCTCTGTGAACTGCTTTGCTTGAAATCTAGATTGAATGAATTACTTTGAAATGTTGAGAATATGCATTGCCTCTCTCTCTCTTGATCTGTTTGTTAATTGCTGTCTGATTGATTCAATTTGAATGCTCGAGTGTGCATTGCCTCTTTGATCTGTGCTGTTGTTAAATAGAATTGCTTATGTGAATAATTGTGCTGAGGCATGCACTTGTCTTAATCTGTTGATTGTCTTTGAGGGCTCACTGAGCCTTACTTGATCTGTTTTGTGCTTATATTGGTTCAGCTTAACTGAGCTTATGTTGGCTTTAAATGATAATCTGAGTGTGAGGCGTTATTTGCTTCTATTTGAATCTGTTTCTGTGTTGCTTGTGCTCTCGGCTTGGTTACTGGGCTGGTACAGACCTTGTACCAGGTTGGTACCGTGCTGTTGGCTTTCTGGTACGCATTGATGTGCTGCCAGGGACATGTGTGTGAAGTTTCTGAGTTTCAGGGACTTATTAGTAAAAGTCTTTGAACTGGTTTTGGACCAGTTTATAATTAAATCTGTTATTAAGGACTAAAATGTAATTTTAGAGTAAATGAAATAAATCTAAGGACTTATGTGAAAATGTTATTAGGGCTGGCGGGTAGGATCTGATTATGTTTGATCGGATCTCATTGTTACTTATCGGGTTTGGATTTGACCACCATAACCCGATGGCCTGCTGGACCCGAACCGCTAGGCATCAGGTTGGGCCCCTATTTCCCACCTGGGCCGTGGCTTTTCTCTGGCCTGCTCGGCCTTGTGCTGGGCTGACTCTGAATTTTTGTGTTGGGCTCTGTTTATGGGCCGAATTGAATTATTAAATTAAAATTAGAATTTCTGGACTTTAATTGTCGGACTGGGCCAGGTCCATAATAAATTCAGGATTGACATTTAGTTAAGTAAATTAATTAAAATGATTAACTTAAAAATGAGATTATTTATAAGTCAATTAGTATTTAAATTAATCGGACTAATACGTAAACTTAAAGATGGGAGAGGAGTACCATCAGTACAGATATCCCAAATGTGTATGATCCCAAACACATTAAAACACCAACACGTTAAAAATAATAATCACATTAGTTATACTATCATTATAAAAAATACTATTTATCATTAACATTATATCTCTCTTTATGAAAATGACTATAAACGTAATTTAGAGTTATTTGATTAAAAGATAAAATTATCAAACCGTTTTATTTACTAAAATTCTTTTAATAAAAATTAGTTACAAAAAGATAATAGAATTTCATACTTGAGCAAAACACTATTAAAATTATTATCAAACTAAAATACTTAATTATGAATACAATACGATTATAAACGCACAGAATGAACTTTAGGAACTCGTCTTAAACGACTTCCTTCACACACTTTTTGAAAGGAAACTCTGCCAAATTTTATAAAATACTTTTCTAATTAAAATAATATATTTTAAAACAGAATCCCTTTCAGAAAACCTTAAATGCAACTCACTTAATAAAATAAATCTAATTTCCAAATGAGGGTTAATTAGAGATCGTTAGTTGAGCGTTCTTAGACTTTGTTTTCTAAGTCTAGTCTTCTGTGTTTGGTCAGGTGACCAGCAGGGCTACTCAGACTTTGCTGAGGACAGTTTCTTTGAGTACGAGGGAGGCACGGAGCAGGAGTCCGCTGACCCTCCAGCTGAGTAGCAGATCTGCACCCTACTTTCCAGGTGTGTGGAAGCTTTAGGTTTTCTTTAAACTTTAGATTAAGAATTAGATCAGTAACTTTATATGTGCATAACATGTCATTAACATTAAGTAAACAGTTAAGAGCATTTTAATACTCAAAAGATTAGTTGCACTTGTAGGTTATGCATCTAGATTAATAAAGTGATTAATGAACTTAAAAGTGCTTAAAATCAACACTTGCATCTGGTATGGATCAGGATAGTGAGACCGAGTGAACTAGGAACGCTTTGCTTACGGTCAGGAGCTGCACCCAAGCCATTGCCGGTCAGTTCATGACGATTCTGATCACGAGCAACACGTCTCCGACGATCACTCTTCAGATCGACTTCTAGGCGGTTCTGCGGTCACTTGATAGTTATTTGTTATTAGTATAATCCCTTGATTTGTACTATTAGTATATTCCTTTGGCTTGACATTGAACTAAGAGCTGAGTGTGCCATTATATCAGACTACCTCTCGATCCCCATGAGTCAGTTGGCCGGTACCGTGTTTTACTGCCCACTCCTTTAGCGGGGATGTGGGAATAGGGGCAGAGTTGAGTTATCGAGCAGAGCTGAGTTAGGTAGATCTGCAGGTATGGTTCATGTCATTTATATTAGGATTTGTGAGATGGATTCTGGATTTTACATTACTTATGATTTGACTATTGAGTGCGGGTGCTTCACTCTCGTATTAAATATAAATTCCGTATCATATTATATTAATATTATTATCTGCTTCTCCAGATATTTTTCTGATTTTATTTTGGCATGTCATTACTTGTAGATTAGTGTCATCTTTAAATTAAATTCACACTTAGATTTTAAAGATAGGATTTAAAATGTCCAACTTAAGAATGGTTGAGTTCTACCTTTAGTTTATCCAAAACCTTTAGTTTTCCCTGTTATTGCACTGAGTATTCGCGTACTCAGCCCACATAGTTGTTGTGGAGCAGGTTCAGGTTTGATAGACTTTGAAGACGGTGTTTTAGCTGAAGATCAGACCAAGCTGGAATAGTCACACTACCTTTTGATGTATTTTGTTTACATACTTGGCTGAAAATTTTGAATTGTAAATCTGTGTAAATACTCATTCGGCCCTGTTTTGTATAAACAAATTAATTTACCATTTTGTTACATGTGATGTTATTTTGTGATCTGTGTGTTGTGATACAACTATAATTAGCCTTCCGTGTGCACAGCAGAGTGTGTACACGTGGTGGGGCTGTCCTCCCTGACACGGATTTGGTTCGGGGTGTGACATGGTGAGGAAAAAAATGCGTCAACCTTCTGTAACAGTTGTTGGATAATAACCGTTACAGATTTCTTATATTCTGTAACGGTTATTATCCAACAACCATTACAGAAAAGAAAAAAAATATATTAATATTAACAATCTTCTGTAACGGTTATAAGTAAATAACCGTTACAGAAGATTAATGTTTTTTTTTATTTTTTAATGATTCTGTAACGGTTACAGAAAGTTAACGAATTTTATTTATTTTTTATGATTCTGTAACGGCCTTCTTTTTATTTTTTTATGATTCTGCAACGGTTATTTTCTAATAACCGTTACAGAAGGTTGACGCATTTTTTTTGTTAATAACCGTTACAGAAAGGTTATGTGTTTAGGTCTTCTTCCCCATTGATATCCCAACAAACTCACAGCGCCGCACTTAACTCTTTTCTGATCTTTTCATTTATTGCGATTGTGGTGTCCACTTCAATCCAAAAAATATAGCAAAAAATTTCTAAAAATTCAAAAAAATAATAATTAGAAAGAGAATAAGAAGGAGAGCAGATTTAAGGTAAAAAAATAAAATTTGAACCGCATTTTTTATTTTTACATTTTTTTCTTATTTATTTCGGTTTTTTCATTAATTTATGGTTATTTTATGTTTTTTTATATATTTTAAGATCTCATTGAATAGGAGAAGATCTTACATCAGCGGATAAGTCGCTCGATTCAACGGATCGGAAGTCACAAGATTGAAAGTATATATTTTCATAAACTCCTCTTTTTTTAAATTATTTACATTTCGTTAAGAATTTGCATATATAGGCATGAATTTCGTATTGTCATATAGGACCCAAATACCGGAACTCAACTGAGTTTAGGTCATTGCCCGTCCGAGATTAATCCCTAAGTACTCCCGGTCGGGAGTACTGCTCTTTGGATACGATCTGTCTCATTTAGGACAGTGAGTTGTACGTTAGATGCAATATGTTGTCTGAGAAAAATTCGGCGGCATTTTTCCTTATGTTCCCACGGATACGTACGCACGAGCGATCGTGTGTTGGCGTATTAAGGGAACATAAGGGGAAATGCTGTCGAATTTTTCTCAGACAACACATTGCATCTAACGTACGCTCACTAATGAGACAGAGTATCCAAAGAGTAGGCTAGGATGGTGACCAGCCCGAAAACCTAATATGACAAATTGGCCCGAAACCCTAATAATTTGCATAAATTTTATTGTTTAGATGGATCAGACGTGGATGTACTCAAGTAATCGATGTTTGTCTACATTTTTTAGAGGACTTGAAAAATTTATAGTTTGTGCTAAAGAGAATTTGAAAATGAAGGAAGATGATAAAATGTATTGTCCTTGTCGTGTTTGTCAGAATTTTTTTAAGTGGTCTAATTTTGAAGAAGTGAAAGCTCATTTGATTATAAATGGATTTCAACCGGATTATAGTCGGTGGACACTCCATGCAGAGAATAGGGGAGATTTTTGTAGAACTAGTACTAGCACAAATGTATTAGATTCTGTGTATGAGGAAGAAAATGTATCATTGGATGATGAAATTGATGATGACAATGTATTTGATGATGTGAATGTAGATGATGATAAAAATGTAGATAACTCAGAATTGAATGCTGATTTAGATGAAATTGTGGACAATGTGGATGAAATTTTTATTGATAATGTTGAAATTTTTGGTATGTTACGTGAAGAAGATAAAATAGTTTTATATCCTGGTTGTGAATTGTCAAAACTTAATGTTGTTTTCAAACTGTTCAATCTTAAAGCCAAAAATGGATGGAGTGATGCAAATTTCACATCTTTGCTCAAACTATTGCATAAAGAATTTCTTCCAAAAGATAACCAGTTTCCGGATTCAATTTATAAGGCAAAAAAGAAGTTATGTCCTTTGAAAATTGGAGTTGAGAGAATTCATGCTTGTCCAAATGACTGCATATTATTCCGACATGAGTACGGAGATTTGCATAAATGCCCAAAATGTAATGCGTCACGGTATAAACCGAGGGACGATCAGATTGATGATGAAGGTAGTAAGGGATCAGCTGCGAAGGTAGTGTTTTATCTCCCAATAATACCAAGATTCCAGCGACTTTTCTCTAATGCGAAGGATGCCAAATTGTTAAGATGGCACGTAGACTGTAGGAAAAAAGACGACGACATGCTCATACTCCCAGCAGACTCTCCAAATTGGATAAATATAGATAGGGAATTTGAAGATTTCGGCAGTGAACCCAAAAATCTGATATTAGGTTTATGTACGGACGGGATGAATCCTTATGGCAACATGAGTAGCCGACAGACTACGTGGCCGGTCTTATTGTGTATTTACAACCTTCCTCCCTGGTTATGCATGAAAAGGAGATACATGATGATGTCCTTATTGATTTCAGGTCCTAAACAACCAGGCAATGACATTGATGTGTATCTGGCTCCATTAATAGATGACCTTGGTGAATCGTGACAGAATGGAGTGAAAATATATGATGCACACTCTAGAACTGAGTTCAACCTTCGTGCCATGATATTTTGCACAATCAACTATTTTTCTGCATACGGAAACCTGTCAGGGTATAGGAATAAAGGAGCGAAAGCGTGTCCTATTTGCATGGAAAACACCCATTCTGTTTACCTTAAAAACTCCAGAAAAATGTTTACTTGGGACACCGGAGGCTTATTAAGAACCGCAATCACCCTTACCGTCGAGACAACTCTATATCCATCTTCTCCGGGTAGGCGATGATTTTCGTCAGTGGCAAGTCCCTGGTAGGTCAGATGAGCTATTAGAAAATAATATAGGAGGGCGCTTCTCATGGTCGTCATTTTTGGTGAAGGTAGGCCAGAAGGTATCGTTTTATTTAATTATGATAATTTATTTCATCCATCTCTACAAGAACTCATTAATTAATTATGTGATGACATTGAATGTAGAGTTTGATAAAAAAAAGAACCCAGATGCGAACAAGGAGGTGGCGAAAAAGGTGATTGAGAGTCCAAAGGTTCCAAGTGCAGGTTCATCCAAAACCAAATTAGTTCAATTGATTGTTTTAGGGTCGATTGTTGCTCAACGTTGAAATATCTCTTCTTTTGTGACTAATTATTTCAGGGTCGATTGTTTCTCGCAATCCACTACTTGGACATGATGCGATTGAAAAGCTTACCCTATCCGAACGAGAATTGTATGAACTATTGATGCTCCAACCAGAGCTCGAGAAAAATTTTGAGTTGCATAAATGTGATGTTTGGGGTACACACAGCGGCGAGGTTAAGTTCAACGTTGAATTGTGCGACATCCTCCAATGCTTTAGAAGAGAATCTCTAAACGTGTCGATCGTCAAGTTATACTCTTGGTATGAATTTTCAACCTTTAAAATATTTTTTTAAAGTACCATATTCAATTGGAGGTGAAAAAAATATGAATTAATATCCGTGAGTGTAGGTTTTGGATGAATGAACTTTCGGAGGGAGCAAACAATATCACCGTATTAGATCCAAAGATGTTGGCTGCTACTAAAATCAAACAAGAACAAAATGCTGCAACAGACTACTTGATGAAGTCATTCGCAAAATATTCATCCAGTTAAATGGTTCTGCCTTATTTATAAGAGTAAGGACAATTATAACTAATAAAATATTAATTATCTCGTTTACATGTTTGGTTTAATTTCATGAAAACAATAATCTCTATTATTGTAGCTATAATTGGGTCCTTATTGTTATTAATGTCGTGAAGCGCACCGTTCACATAGCAGATTCTATCGAGTGCAAGAATCCAAAGATATTGCTTAAGCCATTCCTAACCCAGTAAATTTTCATTTCTAAATGAAATTTTGATATTGAGAAAAGGACTACATACGGTTCTATCTAAGCTATTAATGATATTGTATGCAGGATATACAAGAGATACCTTATGAAAATTGAAAAATATAATGCAAGGACCCGAACAACATTTGATTGGTACAAAATTCAGGTACGAGCAAGCTTCTAAATTTCGGCGTTTTTTCTGCGTTTTTTCGGAAATAACGGAATTTTATGCCAAAACGCACGAACGTCAAAGTTAAACGTGAGAAAATGACGTGGCGCACTATTTCTGTTTTTTCGGCATTTCTTCGGCGAGAGAATTGCGTTTTGCGGAGATTTAACGGAAATGGTAACATAAAAAAAAAATTCAGCGGTTTAGAACAAAAACCTCAACGCCTCAAATTCAGTCTCTCTCTTTCTCTCCGAGTCTGTCGGCCTTTCCGTCATTCCCATCTCCTCTACCACTCCGATCTCCTCTCTGCCACTCCTCCACCACTCCGATCTCCTCTACTACTCCGATCTACTCTCTTCCACTCCTCCACCAATCTCCTCTACGGGCAGCGCAAGAGCACTGCTGCTCTCCTCCTCCTTCAGTCCTTCATCTACTGGCACTACTGCTCCGCCACTCCTCTGCCATTCCGATCTCCTCTCCGCCACTCCAATCTTCTCCTCCACCCTGATCTCCTCTACTGGCAGTGCAACAACACTGCTGTTCTTTCTACTGGCACGCACAAGAACGCTGGTGAGATTCCTCTTTTATTATTGTATCGATTTGGTAAAATTAAAGTAAATTCAGTCTTGTTTTGTCCGGAAATTAAAGGTTAATTGATTCGTGAAGAAAATCTCATTTAAGGTATATAAAAAAGAATAATATTAGTTGATGAATTTTGCACATCAAATTTAATTGTGAATTTATTTGAGCCAAGCAACCCTTATTAACTAACAATGTGCCTATTCTCTTAAGTGAATTTGATATAGCAGCTGTGGTTTTACTTGTCAGAGATGTTTATTTATCGGGTCAACAAAAGAGGCAATGGATCTTCATGACAGATGGGTGTGGGTCTCAAGTCAGAATTTGGACTGGAAACAGAAGAAATTTGCAAATTCATCATTGTTGTCAGCTTCTTTTCTCCAGTAACTGAAGATGATTGTTCATATGAGTTATGTAGTAAAAGGCTTGAAGGGAAGCACAGTACGTTCAGCAGAATTTGGAATGGAAACAGTACATTTTTGTTATTTGGTATTGAAATTGATGATGCGCTCCAATTGAATTAGGCATTAGGTATTGAAATTGATGTATGTCTTAGCCTTTGTTATGTATGAATCCTTTTTGTATGAACGGTGAAATAATTAAGTGTTGATTCTGCTGAACCATTATGTTGTATGAACTATTAAACTAATATAATTAGTTTACATCACAATTAAATAATATTTTTTTATATTCTTATACTGTTAATCTGTTATAGAGACGCGCCAGTCAAAACTGTTATAGTATATCTTAATCTAATACTATACCAGGTCAGGTACCATAATGTACCAATCAAATTGTTAAGTACTCTCCAATACTATAGAATTTATAGATTAAAAGATTGCAAACCAAATGAATAATTAAGATCATGTCAGCACAATACATCATATAATCATATTTTACATTTTTACTACATTGTTAATTCGAAACCAGTAAAAACAAAGGCTGCAAATGTAACAAGTCTGATATATGATCCACAAAAATTATAAAAAACCTTTCTCCTATTGTACAACTTTACACATGGGAGGAGAAAACCCATTCAAACAAAGGCCACCGTTTTTTCGCCGTTTTTTCACCGAAAAAACGCCGCACCGTTAAATCAACTCCGGACCGTCATACCGAAAAAAACGCATTTTAAAAGCTTGGGTACGAGACTTAAAAAAGATATTAGCTACCTAAGATTTCTGAAACTATGCAAAATCTTAATTGTCTTTCTTGTTGGATCTTAATTAGTGTCCGATACAAAAGGGCAGCATAGAATGTGGATATTTCACAATGCTCGCCATGAAAAACGTATTAACTTATTGGATAGGAGTTGAGGAAATACCTCACGTAATTAACTTATTCTTTTAACTAATAACATTTGATCAAACAGTTAGATTTTAGAATTTCATGATCTAACTAATAATATTTTTGACTTGTTTATCATAATATGATTGATGGTATCGTGACAGAAGTTTTGGACTTCATGCAAGGGTATTATTTGATTAAAATGTGTTATTTGATGACTTGCATGTTTGATATGATACTTGTGATATATATAAATACTTTGTTTATTATTTGTGTGATATGCATGATTATATATGTTTGATATATGTGTGCTTTGTGATATATATATGCTGCATGTGTTATCTGATGTAAATTTGCCTTATTAAGGAATAACCGTTACAGAATATTATAATTTCATTTTTTTTTATTATATACATTATCTGTAGCGGTTATTAGGTAATAATCGTTACAGAAGACTGGATTCTGTAACGGTTATTACCTAATAACCGTTACAGATGTTCTCCAAAGTACCTGTTTCGTCCACAATACCATAACGGTTATTAGATAATAACCATTACAGAAGCCATTCTTCTGTAACGGTTATTACCTAATAACCGTTACAGATGTTCTCCAAAAAACCGTACCACATTTCTCGTGCATAATACCCATAACGGTTATTAGATAATAACCGTTACAGAAGAGGGGGCTACTGTAACGGTTATTAGACATTTTGTAACGGGGGCTACTGTAACGTTACGTGTATCGTTACAAATGTCTTTTATTAACCGTTATAGAAGCCGAAATTTCGCGTAGTGACTGTTATTAATTCCTAGTGAAGAATTGGCATCGCTGCAGTTTGATGCCGGCAAATTATATATGCGATCAAATAGGATTAACTTAAGAGTTTGAATTTCAAAAACAAAAAAAAATTTCAGTCTAGAAGTGGTGCCAAATTCTTATACGGGAAATGGAAAGCTAGCCTACCCTGATAATCAAGTCATCATATGCGAATGTCATCATCGAACTTTTGACATTTTCTAGAAAAATTCAACTAAAAAATCCGGAATTACATCATTCTCAGATCTTTGTGTTGCTTCTTTTATATTAAACAAATATGGATCAAGTACATCAAAGTAGGTATAATCTCATAAAGTAATATTCAATGGTTGTAAAACTACATGAGCTGGCTGCATGGAGGCAGCAAAAACTTCAATGCTCAAAGCCATTAATTAAGTAAATTAAGAACACAAGGTCCTTAATTAAATTGACTAAGTTTATGTTAAGCTTTTAAAAGAAGTTAAGGCTTAACACATCAATAATTGTCATAAAGGGAGTTCCAATTGCAATTAGTCTCGATAAACTGAACAAGAAAAGATCTGCTATATATAGAAGGTACAGGCAACATATATATAACATAAACTATCATAACTTTGTCCCCATTGATGTCGACATTCTTGTAATATCTTTTATAGTTTTTGATCCTATATTCCTATGTTTCAACATACAGAACCAATACCCATCATAACTAATAGAAAATGTTCCTACAAATAAATTAGTTTGACTACGAAAATTAATTGAAATGTAACAAAAAATGATGGATATATTAGTTTGCTTAAAATTTTCCTGCAAATAAATTAGTTTGAAATTTTCCTGCTTAAAATTAAAATGTAACAAAAAATGTTCCTGCTTAAAATTGAAATGTAACAAAAAATGTTCCTGCTTAAAATTGAAATGTAACAAAAAATGTTCCTGCTTAAAATTGAAATGTAACAAAAAATGTTCCTGCAAATAAATTAGTTTGCTTAAAATTTAATTTCTAATATTTTTTTTTTACAGTGGTCAATGTTTGAGCAATTTGATAAATTAATATTTTATTATTATTGGAACTAATTTATGGATCAAACTTTCAAACTGCCCTAAACTTATAGATTACTTTTTTATTTTTCACTAGACATAGTAGTTGCAGTTTCGCTGTTCTATGTTTTCAGATAGAAGAAATAATCCAATCTATTTCGTCAAACTTGTCAAAATTTATGATGTATAAAATAAAAAATCTCCCGTAAAAATCTTGGCATTAGTAATTTTTGTCATGGAAAATCACCATATAAAATTGGCATAAATTTTTTACTAAAAAAATTGTCAAAAGCAACTTCTTGCAAAAATTTAGATCGATCAACGAAAATTAGAGGGTTCAGATCGTATGTCGTAGAAGGCGATTATTTTTTTTCTATAGATTAGGTATGAAATACTTTAGATTTCCAAATATGTTTACTTCAAAAAAAATATTTTTAACAAATATAATTAAGTCATTTGCGACAATGCATCTTTATTAATACTGTAGATTAATTGGAGCCGGAGCAGCGGCGATGGGCTGCCAGAAGCAAGGTAGCAATGCTAGGGTCAATCGTCACTGTAATGGAGTCTTGAGCAAATTAGATGTGAAGGAAAAGAGTCTCAGAAATTAATAAAGATGAAAAGGGCATTTTGGTCCATATAGAACGGTATTGTTTTTGGGAGTATGTTTATACGACAAAAGTGGCAATTATGTAAACAAAATAGTTTGAGGGTGGCAATAAGCTAAGAGTTCATTTTGAGGTGGCATATCTCTAATTTCAGAGTTTTAAAGTGGCATGCCTCTAATTTCCCCCACCATTTATGGTCACAACCGGAGTGACGTTAGTTATAATGCAAGGACTGATTTTTTTTCCCCGGGTGGGATGGGTACGTTTCTTGCATTTGCTCATTGTAATTAAATTTTAATTGAAAAGGACCACTAAGTTAATAAACTAATCAAATCACACACATTCTTAGCAATTGTGATAATTAGAAAGCGGTTCCGTCATAGTCATTTGTGAAATGACATTCTTCTTAATTTATTATCTCCCTGTAATACATTTCTTATTAATTTATTGTTTACTTAGAGACCTACATATTAGTGACTGAAAAAAATAATTCCCCATAGCAATCGAAACTATATACCTCCCTTGTTACCAAAAAAAAAAAAAAAGGCATAGTTAACCAGCCATGTATTCACGGCAGAAAAATATTTCCCTTCTTAATTGTAACTAGCTCGACGATATTGAAATTTATTGTAAACAATATATACAAAATTGTATCGTTAATTAAAATATTTTTTAAGTTCATAGCTGATTTGAATAAATAATTTTAATATAAAAGATCTTATTTTTAAAGTATATTTGCTATATGAGACATTTGATACACTGATATTTTTATCACGAAAGAAAAGTAATAATTATAAAATTGTAAATTCAATAATAGTAAACCATTTTACATTGAATAGTAGCCCATTATATATTTTACACACAATATTGTTCATTTTTTTGTACAATTTTAAAAATTCTTTAAATGTAAAAAATAAAATTCATAAAAAAAATCTTACTGTTTAATAGAATAAAAATAAAAAATTCATACCTCATATATTTTCGTCTTCAAATCTATTATAGGCCAAATTTTCATCACCTGCACACGTATCGCGCCTAAATTTCTATTTGAGAGTGATGCGGTATCTATTATATTTGTTATTTTGTAATAAAAAAAACGATTGATGAAAACTTCAATAATGGAGATAATATAGATATATAATATGTTGGCACCCTTTGGTGGAGAAGGCATCCTCTTGATTGCATCATTTGGCGATAAATCTCTTAAATGACACTCTATGAATTATATGTTAAAAATATGAACTTTCAATCTCGCTCTTTGAGACATCTACTCGATTGCATTCTTTTACTAGACATCTCTTAAATAAAACCCTATGAAATATATGTTAAAATAAGCACATTTTCAATCGCACCCTTTGAATCCATCCACACATTTTTATTATATATAATATAATTATAAAATTGTAAATTCTAATTGATTGAAGTGAAAATTGAATCAGAAAAATAAAAATAATAATACATTGAATAGTAATTCCATTACATATTTTACACACTATATTGTTCATCTTGTTATACAATTTGAAAAAAAAATTTCTTTAAATGTAAAAATAGAATTCATAATCTTACTATGTAATTGAACAAAATTCATGCCATATGTATTTTCCGTCTACGAATTTGTTGCAAGTCAAATTTTTATGACCTGTGCTCGTATCACGCCTTGATTTCTATATGACACTGATGTGACATCTATTATATTTTTCATTTCATAAATGAAAAATGATTGATGAAAAATTGAATAAGGGAGGTATTATTTATAGATAATATGTTGGCATCCTTTGGTGGAAGAAACATTCACTCGATGCACCTTTTGGCCAGACATCTTTTAAATGACACCATTTGTAATATATGTTGAGATAGACACCCTTTTAATCACACTTTTTGAGACATTCATCCGATTGCATCCTTTGACAAAATATCTCTCAAATAATACCCTACGGAATATATGTTAAAAAAAGCGCTTTTTCAATTACATCTTTTGGATCCATCTACGTATCTTTATTATATGTAAAATTTGTGTGGTGATTTCTTCGTTAGTTTAATTTAATTATATATGGACATTTAGACTCCCGCTACTTCAAAAACTCTAAAATTTGAAATATACCATCCGTCGTAGTCACAAATGGCATTCTTCTTAATTTATCATCCCATCTAATATATTTCTTGTTAATTTATTGTTTACGTAGAGACCTACATATTAGTGACTGGAAAAAATAATTCCCCATAGCAGTGATGTGTGATAAGCTAATATTCAAAAGTAACCTAAATTAACCGCAAGCGCACGGTAAATCGTTGGTACAGTTAGGGTCGAATCCACAGGGACGGTAAGATGAGTATTAGACCTTACTCATTCACAAAATCTAAACAATAGAATGATGAGTTTTGGATTTAATCAAAAGGTAACACAAAAACAATCAATTAAGACAAACAAAACAATAGCAGTTTTTGGTGTTTTTGGTGATGAAATATGGTATAAAAATGTCCTAGGGGTTCAGTTTCGACCTTGGTTAGGCCATGGGTTGTCAAAGCTTCTCACTCTCTTGACCAAACTTTGACAAGTGCAGGCAGAGAGCCCTGTGCATCCGCACAGGTCCTCTGTGCAACCGCACAGCCCATGGTTAGTGCTGGATTGATGCAACACATTGGTTTCTAGCTTGTATGGGACAGGTCTAGCCGTACCTAAACTCTTGAACCTCAACTCTCGTCATGTTGGTCACAATATTTGGTGCGGAACCTAGCCTAAAGTCCCCATTAGGTACATTACACCTCAACTCTCGTTATGTTGGCTTAACCATCCTAAGTCTATTTGTTGGTTCACAAAGGCATCTACTAGACTCTCGCCTAAGTAGAAACTTGTCCCTTTTGAGGCTTAAGTTGGTCACCTCTCGGCTCCTAACCTACCTTGATTACCTACTTGGTTCAATTAAACAATCTACACCTTTTGCCTAAGTTAGGTGTGGTCATTCACCTAAAAGGAGGTTCAATTGGACAATCAAACACAAACAAGCAACTTCATTCAATAACCAAGCAAATAGTATACAAGAGAAACCAAGTACTACATCAATTCAACAAACCTAACCTTGGTCTCCACAAATTCCCTAGAACATATCTAAATCTAGCCTAACATAATGGTAAAACAAGCAAAGAAAGTAAAGGAATGCAAAGATACAATCTCCATGCTAAAACCAAATAAAAAAGGAAGGCAAGACGCCCCTTCTCAAGCCCAATCGACTTCTGGACCAGCAAAGGAGATGCTTGGGTGGAATGGTGAGGCGTAGGAGGTGAGATCCGAGGCGGCAAGGTGTGATGTGGTCGCACGGGACCCCTGTGCGGTCGCACAGGGGCCACTGGAGGTGGATCTGAGGTGGTTTTGGTCGCGGCGCCGCCAAGGAAGAAAGGGGAATGAAAGATACCCTAGACGAGACGAATGGAGCGCCTTATATAGGGGTTTGGTAGGGTTTGGAGTCCCGTGCGGTCGCATAGAAATCCTGTGCGGTCGCACCAGAGTCGCTGGACCATGGTTGAGCCAGATTCGCACGCAACGAGTCCGAATTGAGTTGGTGCGGTCGCACCACTTCGCTGTGCGGTCGCACGGGATTCTCTGGACCACGATTCGTGCGTCGTTTTGTGCCGAAATGCACTGTTTTCGCTGCGACTTGGCTCCAAATTCCTACAAATCAAAATGAAACCCAAGCAATAGCAAATTTCTACAAATACATACTAAAATCATATAAAACCAAGTAAAATCAATAGTTTTGAGTTATGATTTTGGTAAAAGTCCGGCCTAAAACCATATATAAATATGTGACATCAAGCAGTCGGAACTATACCTCCCTTGTTACAAAACAGGCATAGTTGACTAGCCATATATTCACGGTAGAAAATATTTTCCTTCTTCGTTGCAATTAGTGTGGTGATTTCTTCATTAGTTCATTTAATTATGGATATTTAGAGTACTCCCGCAAGTTCAAAACTCTAAAATTTGAAATTTTTCATTGAAATTAAAGTTTTCTTCAAAAAGTGTCTCTTCAAATCTAATTTAGTTATAAATTTTCCACTTATAAAACTATCTCCATACTCGAATTTTTGTATTGATTAAAATACCAGTATCTTCTTAAATTACAAAACTTTTCAATTATGCCACGAAAACTATTTTAAAATTTAGAATTTTCAGAATTTGAAATTTATATTTATAAAAATTAATTTTAAAAGTCCGAATATTTCCCAACTTCGAAGTTTCAATTTTTATTTTAAATTTTCAGAATTTTCACTTATTTAAATAATTATGAAATTTCGAAGAATAATATTTTGTTCAATATGAAATTCTGAATGTTTTCTTTTAAGAAAAATTATTGCAAAGAATCTTTTCTTGTATAGAAAAATCTTTCACATCTTTAGTTAAATTGGTTAATTTTGCATTCGTCATAATTTCGACTTAAACCCCTTTGTTTTCTGAATCCGGCCATCCGACCTAAAAACAAATGCATAAGATTAATTTAGTGATGCTGATACAAAATGCATCCTATAGATATATGATAGTACCTGATTGATCAGACTCCTACCTTTTCAGATCGGATGTCGCGTGCCAAATAATAGCATATACTTTGATATACGAATCCTTACTTCTAAAAAAGGGTATAGCATTTAACATAAACAGAATTAACAATTTTATACAAAATTAAAAGTTAACTAGAGGAGATTAAATGTTAACTTGGGTATATACGAAGTATATTAAGCTTATGTACAGTCTAGCCTGATATAATGAATTTTTAAAACAAATTTTAATACTGTAACTTTCATTAGATAGATACTTAACAAAGTGGCGTAAAAATGTATACACAGAAAACTTAGCATTGTTAGCTTTATAGGACACATAAGCTTATCCAATACGATAAAATTTTAATTTTTAAGATTATAATGGCCGATCCAAACAGCTCAAATTGTTGTACGTTATAAATTCTCTTCATGGAGAACAAATTTTATATTTTCCCAAAATTTTTTACTATTTTTTTGGAATTTTGAATATACTCAATCTAAAAAGTTATGAACCCTCCAATTTTGAAAATTCGAAAAAAAATAGTTAGAAAATTTGAAAAAATGTAAAATTTGATTTAAAAAAATATTTTAATATAGAGATCATATTGAACGATATGGATCGCCTGTTTAAAATTTTAATAATCGGTATTTAGATCGTGTTTGACGTCCTATATGTTTGATTCTAGTATTATTTTTTTTCTTTGTTACATTTTTTTGGCAGTAAAATATGTCTTCAAAAAGCAGCGTGAATTTTGGGAAAATTTTTATGAAAGACAAAAATACCCTTCATATTTTTAAAAAGGACAAAAAAGCAAAAACATTTTTAAAATGAGCACAGTTATAACGGCAATAGTATTGCCGCTATAGCCTAACCTTATAGTGGTAATTCTACTGCCGCTATAGAATCTGAAATGACTAAAATATTAAAAAAAAAAATGTTCTTATAGCGGCAATGGTTTTGCCGCTATGAAATTTGCCTTTTTTTTTGTCCGCAAGTCACTTTCGTTTTTTTTTCTTTTACTTTTTTTTCATTATAGCATCAAATAGTTACAAATTTATAATTTCAATAAATTGGAGGTTAAATTAACGAACCACTTTTAGATTTATCACAAAAATACAAGCTTCTAAATTTCTCCGAAATAACGGCGAAATAACAGAAATAGCGGTATTCTGTGTCAAACCGCATGAACGTTACAGTCTTAATTGACAAAATGACGTAACGCGTTATTTCAGTTATTTTGGCGATATAACGCGTTATTTCAGTTATTTCGGCGAAATAACAAGTTGTTATTGCTACTATTGTTAAATTGTGTATTAAATATTGAACTATTATTAAATTGGTACAAGCTGCTACTGCTACTCGATATTGGTACACTGCAGTATATTGAATTTGGTATGGTCGTATGCTATTTGTATGGAGTATTGGAGATGTATAAACATATAAGTTGATAGTTATAGAATTGATGTGTGTCAAACTTTGAAAAAACACTACACCGTTATATCTCCGTTATAATATCGAAATAACACCGAAATAACATGGTGACCTGAACCGTCATACCGAAAAAACCGAAATAACATCTATATATTGTATATATGGTTCTCCAATCATGTGTGTCGTGTCGTGTCGGAGTCTCGTGTCATGTCATGTTGACACGAATTACTTTTTTAATTGTGTCGTGTCGTGAAAAATGGTGAAAGTAGCTAACACGACACATACTTTGGCACGACACGATTAACACGTCATGTCGTGTTGGCACATTATGATAGCCGTGTCAGGTTATTTTATTATTTTGAAAATAAAAAAAATATTAAAAAATTAAAAGTTAAGGAAAAAATTTTACTGAACCATAATAATTTATTATTTGATTAAGTTTAAAACATTTTATTAATAATTTTTATAATAAATAATAATTAGATAAGAGCAATATGAGTCCTAGATGGTAAATAATATAATGTACTATTATAAATTGAATTTAAATTATTAATTTTGTTTAAATAATCAATATTAATAATTAAATTTGTGTTGATGTGTTGTGTAAATTCGTGTTTGTGTCGTCTTGCGTGTCTAATCGTGTTGTGTCAAATCGTGCCAATTTTTTAAAACTTCCAATACGACACGATACAATCACATGATGATGTCGTGACATTTCCATACTCATGTCATGTTGTGTTATGCTAACACGCGTGCGCGTCGTGTCATAATCATGTCGTGTTGGAAGATTTAAAAAATTGACACGATTTAACACAACACGATTAGACACGCAACACGACACGAACATGAACTGACACGAAACATCAACAAAAATTTAATTATTAATATTGATTATTTAAACAAAATAAATAATTCAAATCCAATTTATAATATTACATCATATTATTTACCTTAGACTCATATTGTTCTTATCTAATTAGTATTTATTATAAAAAATATTAATTAAAAGTTTTAAACTTAATCAAATAATAGATTATTACGGTTCAGTAAAATTTTTTCCTAAATTTTTTTTTTTATATTTTTATTTTAAAAATAATAAAATAATCCGACACAGTTACCACGATGTGCCAACATGACACGACACGACGAAGTGTTAGTCGTGTCGTGCCAAAGTATTGTGTTAGCTCCCTTCACCATTTAGCATGACATGACACGATTAAAAAAGTAATTCGTATCAACAAGACACGACACAAGACTCCAACACGACGATTGTGTTTGACACGACACGACACGCATGATTAGAGAACTCTATATGCAATATATAGATGTTATTCTTGTGATAAATCTAAAGGTGGTTCATTAATTTAACCTCTAATTTATTGAATTTAATTCAAAGCAAATTTATAGATGCTATAGTAAAGAATCCAAAATTCGTTTGTAATTGTTGATGCCATAATAAAAAAGGAAAAAAGTAAAAGCAAAAAAAAAATCGAAAAAAAAAACAAGTGACCAACGAACCCAAAAAAAAAGGCAAATTTTTTTTTATAATATTTTAGTCATTTCAGATCCTATAGCGGCAATAGAATTACCACTATAAGGTTGGACTATAGCGGCAATGCTATTGCCGTTATAGCTGTGCTGATTTTAAAAATGTTTGTACTCCTTTGTTATTTTTAAAAATATGGAGGATATTTTTGTCTTTGATAAAAATTTTCCTGAATTTTGATATACAAATTGATCAGGATGGTGTGAACTCCTTACAAATATATTCTATACCGTCAATACTAACCTTGTATAGAGTATATTTTTGCTCGATACGAAAAGTATATAAGAATTTTTAGCTGAACAGAATTAAACATAACTTGAGTCAATTTAAGTCTAAATATGTACTATTTTCTATTATGCGTTAACTGTGTACACATTTAATTTCATATAGAGTTGACACTTTTAACTATTTAATTCACACATAAAAATTTCTTGCGACATTTCATAACTTATGCCGGCGAATCCAAATAAAAAGGTAATGAGAAATTGTGTACTCCATTTTAATGCGTTGATCTTTTGGAAGAATATTTGAAATTTATCTTTTAATTTTAAAATTATCATCTGGTTTTGTATATTTATTTTTTTTTCTTTTTTTCTCTCCTGTTTGTCTGTACTCTGTACCCTTGAGGAGACATTTCAGAGAATTTATTAATAATTGTCTAGTTTGACAAAAGAGATCATATGATACAACAATATCGAATAGTAAAAATAGGATAGTACTAGAATCATGTTATTAGAAGAGCATAAAAACAGTGTTATTTTGTATTATTTTATTTATATAGGATTGTATTATTTTATTATAAACAATCCAAACTCTTCACAAAGTTACACATTTTCCAATATTTCTTTCATATTTCTCTTTATTTCTCTTATTCCCACACCATCTAAACGTAACCATAGCCAAATATTATTTGGCAAGGTGTTACTCGAAAGAAATAAGAATACTATTCTTCACGTGTTCTCTCCTCTCTTTCGGAATGTCAAAATTAACCTAATACAACATATATATTATTTTATTTCTTTATTTCGCATTTAGTACGAATAATTTTCGTAAGTGACTAATATTTAACTATTTGTATAAGATTAGCATTACCAGACAGCCAAAAAGAAATACCAAAATTTTCTAATGTATAATCTCCTTCCACCACCAAAAAAAATAACAAAAAAATAGACTTTTGAGCGTATCACTTATTGCTGAAAAAAAAACCAAAGATTGGCCAAGTGCTTCATAGAAGTCTTACCCCAACTTCCAATCGGGGCCCACCTTGTCTCCCTTAATTTTTTATTATTTATTTTGCCATATATATAATGATCATTTTGCACAATGGACCTTATTTGTCCATCATTTTAGTAAACACCCTCATTATACACAACGGATTTTGACCTAACGTGTTTTTATTGAGAATTTTTTTTTTTTTTTGCTTATTATTCAAATTATTATCGTGGACAAGACACACAAAGGTGTAGAAATATAGTTGTGAAGTTTGAGCAATTAAAATAAAATTTTCAAGCATAAAAAATCACGACAAACAACAGGAACTAGTAGTTCAAGTTAATTTCATGCAAATCGATAAAGGATGGAAATATAACTCGTACCGCTTCTCGTATCACAACAAGAAGGATCCGTCCAAAGCTCAAAAGGTGGTGGCGTACTCTTTTTCTTCCTCTTGCAAACAAATAAGATCCACTGAGATTAATCAACCTCTTACTTGAATTATGCTAGTAATTCAAGAAGAAAAAGCCTAATTATTGATTTCCTCCTTCAATTAATTCTCTAATTAATTAAGTGAAATTATTCTAAACAAATGAGACCTTTTGATTAAGTAAGAGAGGAAATTCAATGGCCGAAATCCACTACAGAAATGACGCCTATGAGAAGGGGGGAGAAGATGATTGCAAGTGATGCCCTAATTCTCTAATTATATGGACAGCTCTAAGACTTCTTCCACAAGCCATAAAAACTAGTCTCCTCCCTTCATGGTCACCCCAATAATGGAATTTAGAGTCCAAAATGGTTAATTATTTTGGTCATTTTGTTGGAGTTATGTCATACAAGTCAATAATTTAATAACTTAATTTTGGTTCATGTATATACCATTGGTTAACTCCGCATATATTAAACTTTGCTTGCATTGTTTAGTATAGCTCGATCCCAAAACCGAGTAAAAGGAGGAGGGTTGTGATAGGCTAGGCGAGCCAACGCAAAAAATTCAGTCATCTCTATGTAAATGAAACCCAATTACTCTTGTTGGGTTTCTTTCTAGCCTACCCCAACTTGCTTGGGACAAAAGACTTAATTCTTGTTGTATATACCATTGGTTAAGAGTTTTATATTTGTGTGGCCTTTGGCGGATTTATGTCATGTTGGTCATGAAAAATAAATCATCATTTGTTTCTCATAATTATAAGCGGTATCTAATAACACGTTATAATTTCCAATTGAGATAAACAAATACGATATTTTAATAATATTTCTATCATGCATAAGAAATAGATAATTTTCTTATTTTGATTCTTATGTGTTATGATATTATTGTATAATCCAAAATAGGAATGTGTTATTCTGGCAGATTATACATTTCTTGATCTAGAGTTGTTCGTCTAGTTTTCATGCATATAATTTAACTCCATCAAGGAGCCCAATATATAAAATCACTCACTAAGTTTACTAATGAGGGACGTACAGTTGTCTTGGTGAACAATTTTTTCCTGCACAATTCATGTGAACTTAAATAGAGTCTTATTGAAGCCTTTATCAAGAATCATCATTAGATAATATTTATCAAATCAATCCTTACGTGGAAAAACTGAGTCATCTCAAACTTTGAATCAAACTCATATGAAATAAATAATGACACAACACAATTTATATATTTATTTCATTGGGTCAAGTCATGTGTTATGTTCTAGTTGTTGGGAAGTAATGCCATGCTCAATTTTAATTTTATTACTAATTAATACACTTAAAAGAGGAAGCAAAACAAAGGATCTAGCTATTTGAACCATTCAACACACAAAAAGGAGAATAGAGGCTACCTCTTCTTGGTTTGTAACTAGAAGCCTCGAATCTGTCGATGTCGAGGTTGCACGCACCACCACCGCCTCCTCGGCCTCGAGTCCACCAAGGTATTAACCAAAATCTCAAATCTGCGCTAGTAAATGAGAGGTTAAGCCTAATCCCTTACTTCCTTTGTCTTCTAATTAACTATTTAATTAAGTGGAGGCAAGAGATGCTCAACACATGAGCTTAAGAGAGCAATGGAGGAGAAAGAAAAATTCTGAAATTTTCCTTTAATTTTCGTCCAAAATAGAAAGGGGAGAGAAAGGTGCAAGGTGGCTAGGATTTGGGCTCACAAAGTGATTCTTTTATAGACCAACCACTCTCCCAAAAAGTTACAACTAATTTACAACTATGTCATCACTAGGGCAGCCATAAAATGGACCTAAATGGGCTCCATCAATTAGTTAATTGGTCCTCTAATTCAATTAATTAGTGGTCCAATTAATTGCTCTCAAGTTGGATCTTTAATTTACCATTTAAATATAGGTCTGTTAGCTCAAATTAATTACTTTAAATAATTCATGTTGAACAAAATTAATTATCAACACCTTGATAATTATTTAAGGATTAGGATATGCATTAATTTATTTCTATATGATCTGTTTGACATAATTAACTATAACGGTTCGCAACGGTACATAATTAATCAGTCAACATATCATATTATTGCATTCAATAATGTAACCAAATAAATAATGCACGTATGGTCAAAATCAATTTGTGTGGCCCTTTGATGATTTATGCTATGTTGGACATGGAAAATAAATCGTTATTTATTTCCAATAATCATAAGCGGTATCTAACAACACATTATGTCTCTTAATTTGCATAAATAAATAATGTACAATTACAACACTTCAATCCTGCATAAGAACTGATTATCTTATTGTTTTGATTCTTATGTCACAAGATATCTCTGTATAATCTAAGATAGGAATGTGTAATTCTTGCATATTATACATTTTTTGATCTAGAGTTGATCGCCTAGTTGCGCGCATACAATCTAACTCCATCAAGGGGCCCAGTAGACATCATCACTCACTAGGTGAACTAATGAGGGACATACGGTTGTCTTGATAAACAGTTTTTCTCCGCACAATTCAAGAGAACATAAATAAAATCCGTATAGCAGCTCTTATCAGGAATCAACGTTAGACGATATTTATAGAACCTATCCTCACGTGGAAAAACTGAATCATCTCAAACTTAGAATCAAATACGTATGACACATAACACAATCCATATATTTATTTTATTGGGTCATGTCATGTACTATGTTTCAATAACATATACATATGCAATTAAGTCGATAACTCCTTACCTATGATTTGTAGAACTTAATCATCACTTAACTTGCATACTAATCTTATATGATAATTAATGTTCCTTGTTAATAATTATCGAGATTATGGACTCTTTAGATATATTATTGTCATTCTAATGAATGATCCACAGAGATCTACAATTCAGATCCTCAACCTGAATGATCTGTTAATAATAAACTCTAAGAACAAATGATCAAGTATCATCAATAACATAAACTGAACTTAAGTCATGAAAATATTGATTTCTGGAATATAACTCCAACACTAGTAACATACACATATATAATTAAGTTGATAACTTCTTACCAATAATTTGCAAAACTTAGTCATCACATAATTTCCATACTAATTTTGCGTGAATAATTAATGTTCCTTGCAAATTATCAAGATTAGGAACACTTAAGATTTATTATTGTCATTTAACAAAATAAAACACAGAGATCCACAATTTAGATCCTCAATATCATCAATAACTCAAAAAACAAATGATCAAATATCATCAATAACATAAACTACATTAAATTATAGACTTAATTCTAAGACATAGCTCCAAACGTAGATAAGGATTACAATTATTACGTTAACATAATAAAAAGAGCAGAAATAGTGGTTGTTGAAAGGCATCTTATTTTAAGGTTGTCTTTAAATTGGTTCTCGTACATTTATATGTAGCCTGGAAAGTCTAGATCCCGGGACTTCATTACAATGTTTTCTAAGTTTGTATAAATTAGTAAGACAAGTTGTCAGTTTGCCAAAATGTGTGATTGCTTCGGCGACTAAAAAAGCTTATTTGACGGCGATTGTACTATATTATAATACAATTATACAAATAGAGAGCCCCATTAATTAGGCCTGCGAACGGTACGTGACACAACGTTATGTCGTTCCTTATATATAGCTGAAACGAAACAGTTAACTGCACTAATTTTTGTTTCGTTTTAATAATGAAACGGCAAATGAAATATAAACTTGTACCATTTCAATTATTTCATCTTTTTTTGAGCAAAAATATACACAATTTCTAAACTGAAACAAATAACGATATGAAATTCTATTTCGTTTTCTAAATAAAACGGTTAACAAAATCATATATTGTACCGTTAAGAATAACGAAATGACAAACAAAACGGGCTCCGTGCCATTTCACCACGTTTGATAGTATACCATTTATTCGCACCAACCTTAACCCGGTTAACAAGTCAACAATAAATATTATTTAAGAAAAGAAACTGAATTGATATTTAAATTAACAAACACACTTTGGTTCAATTCTTTATATATTTTTTCAGTACGTTATATTTTAATATTTGGTTTAAAATATTTTTTATTAAATATTGTGACACGACATCCGATATTTGATTGTTATGCTAAAAACTTCTCAAACAGTAAAATAATAGTTAGTGCAACATCCCGACCCTCAAAAAAAAAAAAATAGTTAGTGCAACATAAAACATCAAAGGGGCAACACGCGGACCATTAGTCGAGAAATGCCACATTAATTTGCATTATTATGGGTCAGCGTTGTGAAAAAATATTGTATCGAATCAGATGTAATAGCTTAAGAGAATAAACGAAATCGAGAAAGTAAATTTATGAAAATAATTACAAAAAAATCATTGTTTTAAGGACTTAATTTAACTAAATTGTTTTATTTACAAAAGAAACATGCCTCTTAGTTAAATCATCTTCCATTTGATTTTTTTTTCTTTACCAAAAGTTTTCTCTTTAGGAAAAAAAACCACAACACATAACTATGTAAATGATTGATTAGCTTAGACAATGAGGTACAAGAGAGACTTGAAAATAATCAATTGAAACATCCAAGTGTATGAGGAGTCATGTAAAGACGATAAACATTATTTAGACTATTTGATCATGTAAAGATGGTTATTCTAATTTTACACACACACGGAGAATAAAAGATGTATAAAATGTGACGGATATTTTACGTTCCGGTTATATCACATTTTAGACTTCTCATGGCAAATTTCTAATTAGAGAAATTTAATGTGCATACATCAAATAATGTAAAAGGATGAAAAGAAACATTAAAAAAAAAACAACAACAACAACAACAATAATTCACACGTTGAAAGTTGAAGGCAAACAAAGCATAATGATTTTGCTTTAGATAGGGATCTTGCTATGCCCTTTGGATGTTTTAGGAACATTATCTATTTTTGGGTCTCTTCAAACGTTAGTTGTGTTGCTATTTAACACCCCTTAGACGTAAAAAGAGGTTGAACTTTGAAGTGACCTCTTTTAGATTATAGACTTGGTTGTACTCCATGATTTCAGATATTCTTGAAAACATCTGCTGTACGATCCTATAAAATGGAGATGTTCCTTACTTTATGTCCTACAATTTTTCTTTCTACAGTGAACCGCAACTAGAGTCCGTGTTATCACTTCAGAGGTTTTATGCACGATTAAAATTACAAAACTGAAAAATAATGGGAAAAAAAATCAAATTATCCTTATCAATAATATAATAGGCTAAAGCAGTGTTTTAAAATGTACAACTCATAGCCATCTAAAATTGAAAATTAGATCACCTTTATGTAGGATGCGTACTGAGGTGATTTCCATTTCCATACAAAGAGGCCTGTCAAACGTACATGACGGAAACGGAAATAGAGATTTTTATTTCCGTTCCGTTTCGATAACGGAACGAAATGGTAGTTTCATTTCCGTTCTGTTTCGTCAAACGTAACTGAAATATGTTCCATTTAACGTTCCGCCTCACATTTCCTATTGATTTCAGCACATTTCCGTGTTCCGTTCTATTTACGTTAACAAATTTCGATTCCGTTTCTGAAAACGGAACCCATTTCAGCTTTCATTTAACGTTCCGTTTTGACAGAACAAAAACGGAAATGTTAAAACGTTTCGCTTTTTACATGTCTACATACAAATGCAGAGGAAAGTATTTTCTCACGGGCATGGCCGCATGGTGACCTATTTATCACTCGACAGTAATTATTATATACCAAAAAATGAAAACAATTAAAGTCAACAATGATGTAAGGAACCAATTTATTCCCACAATGCTTAAGTTACAATGAGATGTCTCTGGCTTTATTGAGTTTTAAGTGGCCTCATTTTATTCCATCGTCTCTGTTTTATCCTTGCGTATTCGAGTAACATTATCTGTCGTATACTTACGTATTTTAAAATTGGATTCGTTCAGGGGCGGATCTACCACCGGGGCGGGTGGGGCTAGAGCCCCACCTCACGCCGTCGAGCCCTTGGAGCCCCCCTTTAGCCCCAGCTAATTTTTTCTGCCATTGGAGCACTCAAAAGTGGGGCTAAAGACTTAAACAGAGGTTGTCAGACCCACCTATATATTTTTTCTAGATCCGCCACTGGATTCGTTCGATCAAAGTCGAATCGGATGATTCAAAAGAGCACCCTTTTGAAATAATTGAATGTTCTCTTCGAAGCCATTATCTTAAATATTATGCAACATAAATTATGACAAAAGTCATCTTAACTGTCGGACATACCTAGAAACTAATGGTAATTAAGGAAAATTTTATATTGTAGTTCTTTAACATCTAAAAGACACATCTCAGTCCTTAGTATAACTTTTCTTTATTTGCATCATATTAGTTTTAAACTTTCCAAAAAATAAATTAACTCCTTATACTTTAGGACAAAAACAGAATTGTTGCTAGAACTTTAGTTATATTTTATTAATTCTTAAAACTTTCAAAGAAAAAGAAATATATTTGTTATTTTGGGAACAGTCAATTGGAAAGACTAATTTAGTTATTTTGAGATAGAAAATATCTTTGCTCAAAATTTAACGATTAATTTTGATCGGATGAGATCTTTCTCAAGGATCAATTTGAATTGTTTGAAAAAAAAAACAATAAATGATTAATTTGGTTCATATAAAAGTCCAAAAAATAATTAATATTTTTTTAAAGAAAAATCAATTTCAAAACCTTAATTTTTTTTAAAAAAAAATTCCCATGCATTCCTTTTCTGTTCGTATAAAACGATATTAAGACGTTAAATCGTCTGATCATGACATATCTTATGTAAAAAAAAGTGGAAAAAAAAAAGGTTCTTACTCTAGTTATCATAGAAACAGGACCACTCTCTGTGATATTTACAGAACAAGATTCTCATGTGAGCTTGCATGGCCGAAAGCTAAATAGAATATATAATTTGGGCTGTTCTAGGTTTTCTAGGTTGCAAAGCACATGGGCTTTTCCTTAATTATTAACTCTTAGTGAGTTGTATACTTGTATGTCACCTATCTTTATATGCATTTTGGGATCAATTATACATGTTCTGTTACGGGGACCATTAAATTCTTGCTTAGTATAACTTTCTATTGGATCATGCATACCATTTAGTTCATAGCTTGAACTATAACCAATTAAGTTTTAAAGGACAGGCTAAATTGATGTTGAGTGAGCAAAAAGGCACTAATGATCCAAAATAACTTAAATAAAAGGAATGTGTTTATAGTTATACTTAAAAGAGCCGTAACTAAAGTTTGAAAATATGGAAAGTTTGGTTTTTCAGTGATATATGCTTTCAACTGGAGTAGAATCTTTGTAGAAATGGTTTTGACAAGGTTGTTTGTTTACACTGCAAATTAAAAATGCATAAGATTCTCTCCTATCTTTTGACACCTTGCATGCAAAGAATCAACACAAGCTACTTATGTTCTATTCTATAGTCTAATACAACTTTAGTAGTGTCATTAAATTATCCCCTCTTCTTTTGGTTCTCCCACTTGAGCACTACTTGGGTCTAAATCCAAGATCAGCTTTCTTAATTAAACCTTATTAGCATCAAAATTATCCAATCTACTTAATTAAAATGGTAATGGCCAGATAAAGTAGAAACTAGGAACTAATTGATTTAAATTTTCTTTGACTAGTTTAGATGAAATACGATGCAGTCTATTTTGCTTTACAAAGAGCTAGTTTACTTGTGCTTCATCTTATAATCTCAATTTCTGATATATGAACGAACATTAATTCCACGTCTCTCTCTCCTTTTTCTTTATATTATGTGTAATCTAAAGATTAGAATGTTCTCTTAATCCTTGTATTTTTTGTATTATTAATAATTATTATTTTTTACTTACAGACACATCATTACTTCTTTGGGGGGGGGGGGGGGATCGATATCCTCTGCAGTCAATATTGTAGAGCAATTCTCCGTCACAAAACGTCCGATCAATAATGGTCTAATGGATGTCCCGTAATTAATATTGGATTTGTACGGTCCGTAAATCTTAACTATCGAAATAGAGAGCAGTTCATAGCAGAAAATTTTAGTCTTTAATTAGGGGGGTAATATATTATTAAATGGTCCAAAAACTTCATAATCACTGACGAAAGGAGTCTCTCTAAAAGGTTTTATGTATGTTGGAATGGAATCCCAGATGGTCTCATTGTATATTTATCCAGATGTAAAATTTTGTTATGAAACATGATCGAAATTTTGTTATAAAATTTTGTTATGTAATATTTACCCACATTTGTTGATTAGCGACATTTCAGGGTGCATCTCGAGTTGGGCTAAGCACTCCTAATTTTTCATTTTCCTTGTTTTCCTTTTTTACAGATTTAGATTCTTTTTCCTTTTTATCTTTTTGTACTTTTTGTAAAATTTTTGTTTATTAATAAGATATGTCGATGTGGTGATTGCACCTGACCCTCAAAAAAAAAAAAAAAAAAGAAACATGATCGAAAGACTGCAAGCTGCAGTACTGTGATTATTTGGAGAAACAACAGATACATAGATGAGGCTATTCCGAATTTCAGACTAAAAACCATATAGCAACATTCGTGTCAACTGTGATAAAATGGACTTATAAAAAGAAACTAGTTTTTTTATTCTCTTTTATTCTTTTTCAATAATAAGGAGCCCAAAGAAAGCACAAAGCTGGGAGCGCATTAGGATTTCTCTTTCCAAAAGGTCGCTATCCCTAAAAATTGTGGGGCTACCCGACAGGAGGCAACCTCAATTGATGAATTATTATATATTTATATAGGTAAATAGCTTTTAATTTCTTGTCGTGGTGGTCTCCACATTGCAACACAAAGCACTTCATCTAGGAATCCCTTAATCATGCCTCATTTTATTAATTGATTGCAACGCCGAATAGGCAGCATTAAAGATCACCCGTATCCCTTGTGGGCCCCACCAAGTTGTGCTCTTAAAGGGGAAAAAAAACCATTCATTTTGGTCATGATGACACGGTTTTCGAATAAATTAATATGAGATGACCTCATGACCCATTAAACCAGAGATAAGTAAATTACATATCATCTGCTTAGCGACTATAACCCTTTTATTTTTCTAGCAACAAGTGCTTTGAAAGACCCCACAAAGATAAAAGAGGCCGGTTATGATCCTCTTCTCCTATTTAATCATCTCCCCTGAATACAAGATATTGTTATTTCATTTATTTTTCTTCTCTAATCACCTGATAATAAAATAAATTACAATGAGTCATAAATGATAACAATTGATCTTGTCAAATCAATTCTATTATGATATGAGATCTGACTTTATTCCCTTCAAAATGGAGAACAAAAACACATTGGCTCTACCTATAGGTTCAAATACCAGTCATTTTTCCCCAAAAATTAGTAAAAATTTAAGAGATGGGCTAAAATCAGCCACGGCTGACGGATGCAACTGTCAGCTACGATCAAATCTCAATTTTCGAGATTCTAATTGTCGATCCGAACCGTTTAATGTGTTCTCCATATTGAAATATCATTGGAGACCAAATTTTACATTTTTCTGATTTTATTTACAATTTTTTTGAGATTTGAAAAAATCATAGTTATTGAAGGGTCTAGAATTGTTTATATTAAGAATTTTGTAAAATATCAAACAAATACTAAAAAATTTCAGAAAAATGTAAAATTTGGTCTCCAATGAGATTTCAATATGGAGAACACATTGAACGGTTCGGATCGACTGTTAAAATCTCGAAAATTAAAATTTAATCATAGCTGACGGTTGCACCTGTCAGTCGTGACTAATTTTAGCCCATCTCAAAATTTAAATTCAAAAGAGCTTGACAGTACTAGTAGCTAGGCTCAAATAAATACTATTATATCTGGAACACTTAACAGTTAACACAAATTATGTACATAACAAAAATAATATAAACGCAGTCAATTTCAGAATTCCAGATTGTTTAAATCCGGCTTGTCAAAACTTTTTAGGTTCAACTTAATTATATAAATGTAAGGTTCAACAAGTATTGTCAATAATAGCCATTTTGTAGGATGAAGATAGATATTTAAAGGGAAAAAAGATATATGGTAAGATTACACATATATGTGCCAAAAACGGGTGAGGTTTAAGGGGTCCCTCTTAAAAAAGAATAAACATGGGTTGATAATTGAGATGATGTTTGCTTGAGAATAATCTTGGAAACCAGTTAACAATCCAAGCAATGTGGGCAAGAATTTCAAAGTATTGTCTCAATTGCTTTCCAAGTGACATTACCTACTCCATAAACTATGAGAACTAGAGATTGGGTGCATTTCACTTAAAGTCATGTGAAGTGATTCTCTATGCATACTTAATTGCCCATTGGGGTAGAAACTAAACCTAGTCCTTTTTATCTTTTAGACTCTAGAATGTCTAACCCTTTTTAGATAATTATAATTAATTAAATTCTATCTGTGCAATCAAACCAGTCTTGTCAATTGACTAATCATGGTTAGCTAAACCCGTGAACTAAGTTCGTGTCCTTTCAAGATTTAATTTCAATTTAACTATCTTATTTCTGCGATTGAGACACTCAGCTACGTACCAAATTAGTACACTGTCGGCATGAATAATATACGAAAAAAAAATTATATATATCAAGTATTGGGGGCTTATGTGGATATTTATTTAGATACGGATTGGAATGCAAATCATGTACAAGTACCTGGAAAATTGAATGTCACATTCTTTCTTTATTCAGTACAGTCGGCAGTTGTACGTTTGTTTAGTTTATTGAAGATGCATCCTTAATTAAGGAAGGAATTTTATTAACTAGATAGTTTAGGTGAGATGGTTGTGGTAGCAATGAAGATAATTAATTAGATAATTTAATCTTTTCAATCTTTTGAACCCACTTGTGTACTGAGTTGCTTCATTGACAAATGTTTCAATTCATTTTATTGTACTTTTTTAACTTTACTTATTCGGAAATTATTAATATTTCATTTTTTACATGGTAGTTGCTTCAATTCTCTATACAAAAAATGAAACAAACACAACGTACGTGTGTGTGTAATGGCTAATGTGCCATAGATGACACAGAGGGTCCCGTGTCATAGAGTCGTTTTTCGAAATCCAAAATTCAAATGCTCAATCCGAACCGTTCAACTTATTCACCATATTAAAATACCCTTGGAGACCAAATTTTACATTTTTTCGAATTTTTCTGCTATTTATTATGATATTTTTAAAAAACGTTATAATTGGAGTATTTCAGACCCTCCAATTTGAACATATCAAAATAAATAGCAAAAAAATTCAAAAAAATGTAAAATTTGGTCTTCAATGGTATTTCAATATGGTGATCAATTTGAACGGTTTGGATTAACTAATTGAATTTCGGATCTTCAAAAAATAACTAAAAAAAGACATCTATGCTGGAGTATACTCCAACATACAGATTGTATGTATGCTGGAGTCGTTTCTCAAAATCTAAAATTCATACAGTCGATCCGAACCGTTCAAATTGTTCTCCATATTGAAATCTCCTATGAAACCAAAATTTATATTTTTTCGAATTTTTTTGCTATATATTATATTATTTTCAAAAAACACTGTAAAGGATTATTTCTGACCCTTCAATTTAAAAATAGCATAATATATAGTAAAAAAAATTCGAAAAAATATAAAATTTGGTCTTAAAGGATATTTTTATATGGAGAACAAGTTGAACGGTTTGGATCGCCTGTTTGAATTTTAAATTTTGAGAAACGACTATAGCATACGGGTTTGATCTGTATGCTAGAGTATACTTTAGTCAATCTCTCTCTCTCTCTCTCTCTCTCTCTATATATATATATATATTGCTATTGTGAGTTGCACTCAAAATTCCGAAATTTAGTTCAAATAGTTCAAAATGACCAATTCGAACCATCTAATACGATCTCCTTATTAACATCTCCATGCAAACGAAATTTTATATATTTTTTAAAATTTTTAAGTATTTTTTCGAATTTTTAAAAACTGCTATTTTTGAACGGTTCAGAACTAATTTGATTAATGATTTTCTAAAATTTCAAAAAAATAATTAAAAATTTCGAAAAAATATAAAATTTGGTCTACATGGAGACTTCAATTGGGAGATCGTACTAGACGGTTTGGATCGGTTATTTTGAACTAAATTTTAAAATTTTGAGCGCAACTCGTAGACCCTTTGGTGAGTTGCAACTCACCATAGCAAAACACACTATATATATATATATAGAGAGAGAGAGAGAGAGAAAGTTTAATATGCATTATAGTGCATAGGATGTTTTATGCAACACGGACTTTTTTCGAGAATATTTTTTTAAATTGACAAATCTAATTTAACTAATGTAATTTACATATTGAAATCTCATAGCAAACTAAATTTTACAATTTTAGAGATTTTATTACTATTTTTTTATTTTTTAAAACATGTCATTTTTGGAATGTTATACTATTTACCATATTTCAAAAAATGGCATGTTTTAAAAAATTCGAAAAAAAATAATAATAAAATCTCAAAAATTGTAAAAATTGGTTTGCTATGAGATTTCAATATATAGATTGGATTGGTTGAATTAGATTTATTAATTTACAAAAATATTCTCGAAAAAGTCCGCGGTGCATAGAACGTTCTATGCACTATAGTACATATGAAACATATATATATAGGAAGGATTCAATCAAAGCGCTTTGACCGGAGTCCCGGTTAAACTCCGTCAGATCTCAATATTGAAAGTTCAAATGACTGATCCAAACCGTCAAATATGATCTCCATATTGAAATCTCCTTGCCGACTAATTTTTTTATTTTTTTTAATTTTTAAGTATTTTTTCGGATTTTAAAAAACGGCAGTTTTTGTCGGATTCATAACAAATTAGATTAACGATTTTCTAAAATCCGAAAAAAATACTTACAAATTTTAAAAAAATGAAAAAAAAATTAGTCGGCAAGGAGATTTCAATATGGATATCATATTTGACGGTTTGGATCGGTCATTTGAACTTTCAATATTGAGATCCGACGGGGTTTAACCGGGACACCGGTCAAAGTGCTTTGATTGAAAGCTTTCTCTATATATATATCAAAGCAAAGTAACAAAAGTATAGAAATTTATGCTTTAGATATGTTGTGCATCAAAACTAATTAATGCTCAATTTAATAAACAGCGTTCTTTATTCTGGATTATTTGTTGTCCATGTTTTTTTTTTTTTTGGGTATGTTTTTGAACGAGGAACATATCTTTGTTATCTGGACTGAATGGACTAATCAGAAAATTATGGGAAAAAAAATAAGGAGAACAACGTTTGATCACGTAACTAGAAAATGAAGGAAGTATGAAATTAGAGAAACTTTTAATTTTTATGAGTTCAAGAAAAGTACATGACAGATAATAAAAAAAATCATTCGCTACTTATTTATTTCTTTTTAAAAATATTTTCTCTTTTCTCCTCCTCTTATAATTCTTACGTACTATGTTGCACGACTGCGACTGTGAGTATCACATCGGATATGGTGCGGACGCAGAAATACACTATTTTAAAAAAAATAATAATACGACAATATATATAAAATAATTAAAATATAATAATTATATATTTATGGAAATCATTATGACACGTCAAAATTTTCAAAAAATAAAATCTTGAAAATAATTAAAAGAAGATGAGGGTCATAGTGGCACTATAAAAACAACTCTTGTTCAACTCTTGAATAAATATTTTTAAATTTAAAAATTCAAATGACAAATTCAAACCGTTAATCTTGTTCAACTTCAAGAGCTATACATTTTGATTTAAATTTTATAAAATTTGAAATTCATTTGATACTTGATCAATATGTCAAAAAAATGAATGAATCTTATTAACTATGACAGGTTAAAAAAAATATTTTGTACAAAAATTATTGATGAGTAAGAATTCGTTAAAACACCTTAATGTGTCAAATAGAATAGTAGAATAAAATTTTTACTATTTTTCTATGTCTTTGAATCATTAGTTTGATCAAGCATGCTTTTATTAAAAATATTTTTCAACTCAAAAGAATCTGGCGTATTCAAGACGTATCTTGACCAAATTCGCAAGTTAAATGCATTAAAATAATAAAATTCGCCATGTGGAGTATTGGATCTGCATAACATGCAAATCTATATCGAATACTTATCCAATACGGGGTGCGGTTATTATATGTTGTATATGGGCAATATAGATTACATAATATAACATACGAATTCCTTATATAGACTCAACTAAACTCTTTAATTTTCCAAATATATATGATAACATTTAACAATACAATTATCTTGGTGCATTACTTACACAATCCAAGATGAACTTACATTCTCTATTCCATTAACTCACCTAAATACCGAAACATATTTACTATCTCACTTTGACCATTTGACTATTATTAATTTTGTTGAATTTCCAACAAAACTCCACTTTAACGTAATTAGCTAAATTTTACTTCTTCATCAATGTTGTGTCGGTGACGTCTCATCGTCAATCTCTTCATTGGGCAATATATCATTTCGTCACGGATATCTTCTCACAGTTGTCATCTTCATATTGGCTTCCGCTTCGACTTTTTTCTAGCTAGCACGTATCTTTACTTCTTGCTACTTTCAATAGTCAAAAGTCATGGTTGTATATCTCTTCTTGCCTCGTGTGAGCTCTACACTAATGTTGAGAAAAATAAAAATTAATAACTAATAATAGGCTAATTATTTATTGTCTGCCAACCATAAAAAGGGGTTGCAACTTTTTCTCCTTATAGAAAATGTAACGTTAGAATTCTAACGGTAAATAATTTTACCGTTACCTTCACTGGTCTATAAAAAGACTCTGTACAGGGTTTGTAAAATATATAGATTAGATAATAAAAAATTTCTCATTTTCATAAATCAAATTATTGCGTTCTGTTCTTGACATGGTATCAGAGCAATGACTCTTGGGCCTCAGAAAATGCAAGCTATAAGCAAAACTGTCATGGTAAATGCAGAGAAAACAAACCAAACAAGCACCGAGACCAACCCTCTTGGGAGTGATCTGCTAGGTGCCGATAATTTTCCCTCACTCCAAACCAAAACCCCATCATTGACCTTTAAAAATCCTGAAATATCAAACCAAAGAAATCGCCTCTCATGGGCACAAATTGTAACCAAATCCACCAAGGAAATTCAAAAAATTACCACAGACACAGTTCAATCAAAACCCAAGAAATGCTCAGTACAAAATCAGATAAAGCGAGGAGGAAAAATCGAGCAAAATACCAGAATAGGTTACCTAGATTTGAACTCCGACCAGGGAAGAAGGAAAATGAAGGAAGCCACCAACAGCTCCGACTTGTGCAGGCATTGCAAAGAAAATGACCACACAGTGGAGAAGTGCTGGCTCCTTCGACCTCATCCCCGACCGTCGCAACACAAGCGACTCAGATCGAGAAGAGAAGACGAAGCAGTTGGCCTTGAGGGGGAGAAAATGCTTCTTCAGGTAGCTCGAGTTCTCGACTCGGAAGACAAAGAGAAAGCTCAGAAGAGCGGCTGCCATGGTGAAACAAAGGGGCAGAGATGTTCATCGGGGGGATCGAGTGATAGAGAGAGACTCGACAGAATTGAACGGGCCCTGTTCTCCTATATGCTCAGCTTTAAAGGTCAAAATTTTTGTTCTAATGGGCCTGGTAAAGCCCATATACCAGATTATGAAATTAATGATTCAAATTCAGTCAGGCCAATGCCGAGCACCAATATTGTAAATGAAATAAATTTGCATGAACTTAGTTTAGAAAAAACAATTGAGAATAAATGTCTAACTATTGGTTTTACCACCATCAATGCTCCAAATAATTGTACCAAATGGGTACTTGATTCCGGTGCAACGGATCATATGACGGGAAATCTAGATTTGTTAAGAAATTACCGTACAATTAGAAATGACCAATTTTTCACCGTTGCTAATAATGAAAAAATTAGAATCAAAGGTTGGGGCATGATTAGTATATTTTCTAAAAAGTTTTTACAAGATGTTTTTTATGTTGAGAATTGTTCCGTAAATTTATTATCTATTAGTAAGCTTTCAAAGGATTTGAATTGTGAAATTATTTTCAAAAAAGATAGTGTTATTTTTCAAGACTTATTCACTAAAGAAAAAATTGGTGAAGGTATTCTTGAAAATGGTCTTTATTTTTTATATAGCAACAAACTTTCTTTTAGTAGAAAGAAAAAGGAAGACTTAGGCAATCTTTGGCATAAGAGAATTGGTCATCCGTCCGATAAGATTTTAAAATCTATATTCAATTTCTCAAATTTAGATTGTAGTAAATGTGAGACTTGTAAGCTTGCTAAACATACAAAATTACCTTTTTCTACTTCTAATTCCAAAAGTAAAGACTTGTTTGAACTTGTCCATTCGGACGTTTGGGGTCCCGCTCCTATTACTTCTTATAATGACTATAAATACTTTGTTATTTTTATTGATGATTTTTCTAAAACTACTTGGTTGTACTTAATGAAAAAAAAAGTGAAATTTATTCTCACTTTCAAGATTTTACAAATCTCGTTGAAAATCAATTTAATAAAAAAATCAAAGTTTTTAGAACGGATAATGGAACGGAATTTATAAATCATAATTTTTCAAATTTTTTAAAGCAAAAAGGGATAATACATCAAACCTCTTGTGTGTATACTCCCGAACAAAATGGTGTTTCCGAACGTAAAAATCGCCATCTTCTTGAGGTGACGAGAGCTCTTCTTTTTCAAAATTATGTTCCGAAAAAATTTTGGTCGGATGCCGTTCTCACCGCGACCTATTTAATTAATAGGTTGCCTAGTGTCAATTTACATTTCAAAAGCCCTTTAGAAATTCTTTATCAAAGAAAAATTAATATTGATCATTTAAAAGTTTTTGGTTGTACTTGTTTTGTTCATAAAAATAGGTTAGATAAACTTGATTTTTCTTCTATAAAAGCTATCTTTCTTGGTTATTCCTCTCAAAAAAAGGGATATAAATGTTACGATCCTAAAGATAAAAAATTCTATATATCAAGAAATGTTACTTTTTTCGAAAATGATCCTTACTTTAAAAGTTTTGAGAATAATAATTGCGATCAAATATCTTCAAATGAATTTGTTCTCCCTATTGTTACTAACCGTGGAAGAAAAGAAGTCTTTGTAGAAAATAATAATTCAATAGGTGAGGAGAATCAAGAGGAAGGAAGCGAACAAATTGATGAAAGCGAGCAAGCCGAAGAAAATGAGAGTCATGAAGAAGATCAAGAAGAAGTGTCATTGAGACGATCAAATAGACAAACTCAACCCTCTACAAGACTAAAAGATTTTGTCACATATTCGGTACAAATATCCAATACAAAATTATATTTCTTATGATAATATCTCTTGTGAGCATTATGCCTTCATAAACTCTTTATCCAAAATTGAGGAACCGACCACCTTTGAGATAGCAAAAAATGATCCAAAATGGTGTAAGGCAATGGAAGAAGAACTCCATGCCTTAGAAAAAAAATCAAACTTGGGAGTTATGTCATCTACCAAAAAGAAAAAAACCGGTTGGTTGTAAATGGGTATATAAAATTAAATACCATAGTGATTAAACCATAGAACGGTATAAGGCTAGATTAGTCGCCAAAGGTTATACTCAAACTTATGGTATTGATTACCATGAGACTTTTGCACCGGTTGCAAAAATGAATACCGTTAGGATTCTTTTGTCTATAGCGGTGAACAACAATTGGCCTTTACATCAAATGGATGTAAAAAATGCTTTTCTTCAAGGAACACTTGAAGAAGAAGTATACATGACCTTACCACCCGGCCAAAAAAAAGAACACATTCCTAACCTTTGTTGTAGGTTAAAAAAATCAATCTATGGATTAAAGCAATCTCCTAGGGCATGGTATGGAAAATTATCTCACTATTTAATTTCTTGTGGTTTTAAAGTAAGCCAATCCGATTTATCATTATTCTCAAAGCATGAAAAAAATGACACAACCGTTGTTCTTGTTTATGTTGATGATATAATTGTCACCGGTAATAACAATGAGAAAATTAATATTGTCAAAAAACAATTAAAGGAAAAATTTGAAATTAAAGACCTTGGTTTCTTAAAATATTTTTTAGGGATTGAAATAGCACATTCGGCCACTAAAGGGTTATTTATTTCACAAAGAAAGTATACCTTAGATCTCCTAAAAGAAACCGGTAAATTAGAATCGAAACCGGCCTCTACCCCAATTGATAGCAATATCAAATTGAATCCCGAAGATGGTGACTCGTTGGAAAATATTAACCAATTCCAACGACTTGTAGGAAAATTGATATATTTAACGGTAACTAGGCCGGACATATCCTATACGGTGAGTCAAATTAGTAAATTTATGCATGCACCAAGAAAACCACACTTAGAAGCCATTGATAGAATTTTGAGATACCTTAAGAAAACCACACTTAGAAGCCATTGATAGAATTTTGAGATACCTTAAGAAACCACACTTATTATTTTTGGATGAAAAATAATAATTCTAATGATGTGTGTGGCTATTCCGATGCAGATTGGGCCGGTAGTTTCGATAGAAAGTCGACGACCGGCTATTGCACATTTGTAGGCGGAAATTTAGTCACATGGAAAAGCAAGAAACAAAATGTTGTGGCGCGATCAAGTGCGGAAGCGGAGTATCGAGCCATGGCATCTACCGCAAGCGAGCTCACTTGGATCAAACAAGTGCTCAAAGACTTGCATATTCAAATACGTGAGCCGATGAAGATGTTTTGTGATAACAACTCGGCACGACACATTGCTTCAAATCCGGTGTTTCATGAGAGAACTAAACATATTGAAGTCGATTGTCATTATATAAGGGAAAAGGTTCAAGCAAAGAAAATCGAGACTCCATATGTGAAGAGTGAAGACCAATTGGCCGACATCTTCACGAAGGGAATCATACCGAAGACTTTCGAAAATATAGTTGACAAGCTAGGATTAATAGATATCTATAATCCTAGCTTGAGGGGGAGTGTTGAGAAAAATAAAAATTAATAACTAATAATAGGCTAATTATTTATTGTCTGCCAACCATAAAAAGGGGTTGCAACTTTTTCTCTTTATAGAAAATGTAACGTTAGGATTCTAATGGTAAATAATTTTACCATTACCTTCACTGGTCTATAAAAAGACTCTGTACAGGGTTTGTAAAATATATAGATTAGATAATAAAAAATTTTTCATCTTCATAAATCAAATTATTGCGTTCTGTTCTTGACAACTAACACGCGATTTTTACACTGCTTCTTCTCTTGTTGTTTTATACTATATTTTCATGGTCTTCAACCTTCTCCAACAACCTCCTCACTATGTCACTTATTTTCTCCTCCCGGTATGCAGCACAGGACTTCCATGTTCGTTTTGATCATTGGCAAGAATGTAACCATGCTTAACACACATTTTTCATTCTCGTGAAAGAAAAACAAGAAAAACACTCGACACTCACTTTTTTTTAATCACTAATGAAGTCAGCGAGATAATTTTTCACCACTCTTTTTTCTCGTCGTACAACATTGTGGGTTTTTTTTTTCCTCCTCTCTCTTTTTCTTCTTCTTCTTCTTCTTCTTCTTCTTCATCAAATGTAAGATATAAAATTTCTATAAAGTTCTTAATCTTTTCTCTTTTCTCCTTATCTTATCATTCTTACATAACATAACTAATCAACTACTTATATAAACATAATTAAATTTTTCAATTTTTTAAACATATTTAATAACATTTAACCATACAATTATTTAGGTGGGTGTCTTATACAAGATGAATCTAGATTCTCTGTTACATTAAGTCACCTAACATACCAAAGACACATTTACTATCTCACTTTTTTTTTTTACCATTTATCTATTATTAATTTAGTTTAATTTCCAACCCTTACGGCCTTACTGCTGATTTGTTAATTGTAGTTCTGCTATCTATTACCATCAATACCAGGAGTTCAAAGTTCTAGGTGTCTATCAATTACGTCAAACTTATGGGCCTTGTAGGAAAATAAAATGCAAACTGAATTATTTCAAAGGTATTATGTCAGAAGAAAAGACATGATCAGAATAAAGGGAGAAACCATTTGTTTAATAACATTTTATATAGGGAGTATTTCTAAATTTAAAAAATGAAATTCAACAATGATGTGGTTTTGACTTTGATCTATTCACAGATGAGTCACCTTGGTTGTTATTTGTAGCATCATTCCTGAATTTACTTCAAAATTTTTCTAGATTAATACTTCTGAGTTGCTTTCAACTTTTTAATCTTAATAATAAATAAATGTGAACTCTCTTACTTTTTTTTACGTATTTTTCTTTTTGGGACATTGAAGTCACATAGACACAAATTCATCTTTCTTTGACTCCGTTTGGATAGGTGTGGGAAGAAGAGACAAAGGGAAGAAGTGGGAAAAAGTATTGAAAAGTGTGTAATTTTGTGAAGAATTTAGATTGTTTATAATTTTTTTTTCTTCTTCCTTCTTCTTCTTCTTTCTTCCAACGATCCAAACGCACCCTTTAAGTAGAACTGGATTGAGCTTCCAAATAAAGCTTCTAGATCAAATACATACGCTAATGAGTAGAATATATAAAATGTTCTTTCTCCGTGAAGTCCTGTTGCAAAATGTCTGGAAAGCTCTATCTTTCAATAACTGACAAGTGGGTCCAATGACTTTTGTTATTTACCCGGCCGGCCTACTAATATTGGGACATATTTCTCATACTAGCAACAGGGATTGCCACTGAGAATTCAAAATAGAAGATTTGGAATCCATGATAATTCGAATGTGTTGTTGGTTAAATAAACTGCATGGGCGTAAATGAAAATAATTCACAATGAAGAGCAATTGTTTAACTTGCATTGATTAAAGAGGCAGCATGCACTTGCAAGGCGCCTTTTGAGAATTGAGGGAAAACATTTCCTACAACAAAAGAACAATTAATTAAAACTTCAATATATTATATGAACATGTTGCTTTTGTCTAGATCATGGAAGCATGAAAATCTAAGAATTTGCTAATACACGAAAGCACCCTTGTTGACATATGATTCAATTATATGTATGGCAAATTAGTTATTAATGACTAGGTGGTAACTACTCGTAGCTAGAGAAAGCGGCCGGCCAATTGTACTATAATCTTTAACTTAAGTGTGATTTACATAAGAAATGATGTAATTTGCAACTTGACACCATATAAATCATTATCTCTAATTGCTTCTTTCTCTGTGTCACATTATATAATCTGTTTTAAAGCACATCATTTACTGTAATTAGACAGTAACAGCGCTCTAACTTTATTTAAGCTACCTACTTGGCTACTTCACTGGAAATGTAAAGACAAGTTCTACAATCCAGTTTGGCCCATAAATAATTTCAATTAGGCCCAAGTTTGGCCTATAAATAGTTAAAGTTGTAGGCCTACGAAAGTGGGGCTTGAATCGATGAACAAAGCGGGAGCGCCAAGCGGCGGCGGCGCCGGGAGTGGTCCGACGGCGAGTGCGGCGGCAGCGGCGGCGCAGAAGCAGAAAGCTCTGCTCCAGCGCCTGGACAATGACATCTCCAACATCGTCGACAGTTTCTCTGTCCTCGTCAGCGTTTCCAGGGTTCCTTCCTTCTCGCCTCTAAAGTCTAAACCCTTTACTCCTATTATTTTCTCTTATTGATTTATTATTTCAACTCTTTTTGGGTAGGTAAATGAGCCACCTGTTCGCAACTCTCAAGAAGCCTTTCTAATGGAGATCCGCGCATCCAAACTGGTACTTAACCATCTTCCTTATTATGTATATTACATATGAAAACAAAAAAAAAACATAGTTTTGCATGAGGTTGCATAAATTTGTATGGCTAATGGGTTTGCACTGGAAGGTTTTTAGATCATTTCCCGTGTTAAATTTTGAACTTTTGCTATACTTGCAAAATGTCCTTTTAAACATTGAAAACTAGGGTTTCTTAAACAACCTCCATATCATCGGCGCGTGATTCCTTTGTTTATAAACTTGCATCTTACACCCCAATTTGTAATAACTTTTCTACTGATAGCATGAGAAATAATTTTGTTATTTTCAATTACACCAAAATATTGAAAATTTGTGCGAAATTATTGTTTCCACTTTCTTTTGCAACAAAGGAAGGCATCTGTCAAATTGATCTGCAACAAGAATTACTTATAAAATATTGTTATTTTTCAACTTAAATACAAAAAAGAAAAACATCTATAAAACTGTATAAGAAACCACAGAATGTTTTCTCAATGGAAATGTGTTTTTGCTCATAGGTCCAATCTGCTGATTCACTGCTCAAGCTGGTCTCTGAGCTAAAGCAGACAGCAATTTTCTCTGGATTCGCATCACTGAATGAGAATGTGGACCATCGAATCCAGGCGTTCGACCAGGAAGCAGAGACGTCAGACAAGCTTCTAGAAAGAATAGGGGAGGAGGCAGCCACCAGCCTCAAGGAGCTCGAGTCTCACTACTATTCATCCGTTGCAAGGAACTTTGTGCATGAGTGATGTTATTCATCGGTTGCAAGGAACTATTCATCCTTTTTTGTGTGTACAAAGTAGATTCTCTGTTTTTATTTTCTGGGTGCTAGTATCTTTGATAAATGCTTGTTCTGGCTTAGGAAATGCTCTTGTACTTAAAATGAATTCCTAGTTGGTACGAATATAAATGATTTCAGCCTCTGTAGGCTGCTTATCAGTACTCAGTGCACAACCTTATTAGATCTTTTTTAAGGTACAACTGTTGTCTAGTATAATTATTCGATTTTTATATGGGTTTTTCCCTCCCTTATTTCTTCTGTTATTTTTTGGGTGGATTATGCATTACTTATTAGCACTGTCCAGTTGTGTCTAGGTAAATTTTCATATGATGTGAAATGGTCTGGAGTTGTTTTTTCCTGTATATTGAATTAGACCGGTCTGTAACCACATTACATCCAGCGGATGTGTTCGTAAATCTGGTGCTGATGTGTCTTGATAGCAAGTTTTGGTTTTCAACTGATGTGAAATAATCATAATAAATAGGAAGATTTCGGTACCCCATTTTTCAACACCCCAAATGAAACATATTACTTTCTATTTAGGAATAATTAGATTTATGCCACTGCATAAATTGATAAATTTGAGAAATGCCATTCTTAAATAGCAAATTAGAAATATACCACTATAATATTGTCCAAATTAGTTTTATGCCATTAATTCCTCCCAAATATAGCTAATTAGAGATATGCCACTCTAAAAATTTTAAAAATTCCTAAATTACCCTCATTGGATTAAAACATTAAGAAAAGGAAAAAACACTTATGGAAAGAAAAAATAACATATATCTTTTTCTTAGTTAGTTCCGTTCTTATATGAGCGTAGAAATATATATTATTTAATAGTCCGATTAAGACGATAATGATTCTATAATGAATAAATTTATTATTTATTACTATACTTTAGTTTCATTTTTTGTATGTGTGCGGCAGGAATATAAGGAGTTACTTGAGAAATAATGCATGATATGGCTCTTATGTTACAATATTAATATACGTATTATTCTTTAACATATACCACACAAAAATATATTATTTATTTATAATTGGAATAATCGCATGACTTGAGAAATATAAACCAGAGATGTGAATAAAAGAATGCAAACACCAAAGTTTGAAAATTTTGATTTGTACAGTAAAAAAACACATATTAATTTCAAAATCATCCGGCGTAAGTATCTTTTTGCTATGTGGAAAAGTACAGGATAATACATTATAATATTTGTATTGTCTTTTTGAAAGGCATTTTGACATTGTTTTTTGTGTTGTATGTATTTAGCCCGATAATTATTACTACACGATGTTCTAGTGGTATAAAACTAATTTTTATATTTTTTACATGACACAAAACTGATTTTAATTAATTTTTAGTGGCATAAAACTAATTTGCTCATTTAGTGATAGTATTTTTCTAATTTTAAATTTTTATACTGGCATAAAACTAATTTGTTATTTAATAATGATATTTTTCTAATTTTAGAATTTTGTAGTGGCATATTTAAAAGGGTAAAATTGACAAATCAATTTATTCGATGGCATAAAACTAATTTTTACTATTTTATAATGGCATAAAACTAATTTGTCATTTAGTGATGGCGTTTTAATAATTTTAAATTTTCACAGTGGCATAAATCTAATTAACCCTTTTTTTATTATTATAAAGTTTAAAATTCAAGTAATGAAATCCAAACCATGATCTTTTTTAATAATTTAAATCTTAGCCAGATAGTTGTATGAAAATATTAGATACGAAATTATGCTAACATATTGGCAAGAATAGATTAGTAATATGAACTAATCTTTTGTCTGACACAATAATAATTTAGATCAAATTCAAAAACTAAAATTGTAGTCATCCAATTTTAAACTTTTTTCAAAGTTCGTAAGCGTTTGCAAACCTATTGGACCCATTTTGTTGGGGGAATCATGGATAATAAATGTATGACCGATCTACTTTTCTTTAACTTCTTTACAGTTCATCTGTTCATGTTTTAGTTACACAACCAGGGACAGATAACGGCCTCAATGGCCCAAAGAGGACCTTGTCCAGGCAAGTATATTTAGCATATGTATAGTTCATGATCTGCATAATTACGTTTGTTAGAAGATTTGATAAAATCAAGATTACATTCAAAGTTTTAATGTATGAACAATATAAAAATAAGACTATATATAATTTTGAATTTTGGGTGTTGTTCTTATTATGCCGCTTTTCTATTCTTCAGCGTACCACATTTTCTTCACTGATGCAAGCTGATATGATTTGTGTTTAAGGCAGTGGAAATCTGTTTCGTAGTTCTTATTAATTTTCTTTTTCACAGCCATTGTAAGAAAACGTCCGTCTCCATCTCCACCTCACACCACAGCACCACCACCAGACCCCCTTCCCCTCTTCTCTCCTGGCCAGGGGCGGATATAGGCAGGGGCGGGCATAGGCCTGGCCTACGCTGCGAATTTTTTTTTAGTGTTAAAATATTAAAAATACAGTGATAATTGGGTTATCTAATGTAATTGGCCTACTCTAATACTGAAATTTCAAATTATTAATATCTAATTGAAGTCCACCTCGACAACTCGGCCTATCCTATTCTCCAATCCTAGCTCCGCCCCTGCTCCTGGCACGCACTACTATCATTATGAAGGGAGCAACACTGCCATTTTTTTTCCCACTTGAATTTGTATTTTCTAATTTAACCAAAAGCCGAACTCTCATGACCTCACCTGTTTCTGCTGCATGAGCGTCAAAACATACTATTCAATTTTCAGCACGCTCAATAAAAGGGACATCGGATAAAGTGACAGCTTACAAGGCTGGCAGAATCAAACTGGTACGCTAAACCAAATCAGCATCAAACTAAATGTACTGATTGAATCCCGATGGTGACAGATCGATCAAACTTGGTTGGTTCTATCACCTTATCAGCAAACCCTCAGCAGTAAACTGCCTTCGTAATAATTCACTGAAGAAGAACGAAGTGGTCATTCCTTACAAATGAGGGGCCAGTCCGCCAGTAAAAATTTTCTTGGTTCAACTTAAAAAGTAAAATTGTACCAAGCACAATCAAAATAATATCACAAGCATATACACATTTTACTGTGTAAATGGGCCTAGTAATGGGCCCGGTCACTATCCCCAGTACAACCCGAGAAATGACAAAAATAGACACTCCAACAGCTCAGCCCCAGGAAAACGTATCATTACAAATCCAAATCCATACAAGCCCAGAACCCACATCAAAGCAGTTAGTTAAGAGCATCCAACCAACCTTAATTGAGCAATAAATAAAGCTCATCACCGAAGAATGAAGAGAGACTGGCCCACCAAGCGGACATGCCAAGTCAGCAATTATAATAATAATAATAACAATAAAAAAAAGCACTGAACAATTATATAATATAATAAGGAAAAACTTAAAAGCACGGTGGCGTTAATAGAGCAACAAAGCAGCACCCTGATTTAATTAGATTACATCAAAATCCATCCCCTAATAGAAACAAAAAAATAATAATAATAATAAAACAAAAAAGGAAGTTTCTGTTGACCGTGCTACAAGTTACCCCTGAAAATTAAACACAGTCACAGAGACTGGAGTCCGGACTAAGACTACCTTCCCGGCTTCACAAAACATCAAAAAGGAAAAAAGTTATTAAAAAATATAAATAGAATTAAAAGCGACAATTAGTATTTGTAGTATTGGATGACCCGCTGGTAAGGTCACCGGTCCTCCGGCACCCGGTAGAGCTCGAGCGTCACCTCCGTCAACCACAAGCCAGGAAACACCAACTGTCATTAAATTAATTAATTATTAATTGTTACGAGAAAGAAGAAACATCATTACATTAAAGCATCTAACTTGAAAAAGAAAAAGAAGACAATCAAACGAAAAGGCCAAAAAAGAGAAAAAGATATAAATTTGGAGGTAGCTTACATCGATCTGCTTCTGCAGAAGACGGGGGCGCTTCTTGGGGCGGCGTCGGGGCCTGGATCCAGTGACAGCATAGATATCCTCTTCAATCTCGTCGCTGGAGAGTGCCACAGAGAACCGCGCCCGCTGGTCCCTCCTCGCGGAGGCGGGTCGAGAAGCGAAGGAGCCGCGGCAGGACCTGAGGTTCCAGGGGCGCTCCTCATCAGCGAGCGTGGGAGGCTGAGGCTTGTCGGAGCCTTGAGGAGGGAACTTGGCGGGCCGGCGCTTCGAGCGGGGCTTCAGGATGGGGAAGGAGAGGAGATCGTGGCCGTTGGATGGCGGAGGAGGGATGGGATCCGGCGGCGGAGAAGTGGAGGCCGTCTCAGTCGAGGTCACCATTGCGGGTTTCGGGTCCTGATCAGTGATCAGACCCGACCCGGTAAGAGGAGGTGGGCAACTGGGGAGAGAGAGAGAAGGGAAGGAAGGGTGTGACTTTGTGAGTCGTGACTCGTGAGTCGTGAGTATCAAGTATGAACTGTAGGGAAGCGAAGGGAAGGGAACAAATCGCTCTCTTCTCTTTCTCTTGGTTGGGGCAAATATTAAAGCTTTATAAACGAGGGACTAATATAATATAATAATTTAATTAATTAATAAATATTGCCCAAAAGAAATTAGGGCTTTACTTTTAGGCTTTTTCTTGTGGGGCTCCAAAGTCTCAACTACATCTACAAGGGTTTGCTTTTGTGTTAATCTGCACCGTCCAATTTGGATTTTCATTTTGATTGATGGTCTGGACAGAATGGGTTATCTCACTGGAGTCGTATGACTTTTTGTCTTTTTGAGGAAGGGAAAGATCAAAGAAGAGATATTTGAAGGTTGGCGTCCAAATAGTGTTGGGTTTTGGAGATCTTTAAGAAAGATCGCTAAACCCGGCTGTTTGGTTTTTGCAAGCAGCAATTAAATCAGTGACTTAAACTTAATGACACTTGTTATGAACATAGCTAAATCCTCGTTTTCACGGCCATGTAATGTACATAATTTTCGTAAATTTTCTCTCTTCCATTGGCAAATACTAGTTGCTGTTACTGACTGGGAAAACTAAGAAAATAACGATTAGTTTATTAATTAGTACACAATGTTTTAAACTTTGATTACAACGATTATTAATATTTTTTAGTAACGAAGATATACCTGTACTTTGATGTGTGTTTTATTTTCATGATAACGAAGATATATAAGAAAAAAATCTACCAAAATTTATATATTCTAACCGACTATATATTATTTTTAACGTCTTGAGATAGTTCTTAACAAACTATAATTTTTAAAAAATTTTGTTGCCCGTACTCATGATAGAGAGTAAGATCAGCGACAAATTTAATTCAGAAAAATTTGAAATTATATACAAATACAACAAATATATTATCATAATGTGTGAAAAAAATTAAAATCATTCTAAATTTTACTTAGTGTATGTTTAAAGTGCAAGGTATTTTTATTTATTGCTAATGTAAAGCGCAATTAATGTAATGTTCCTTGGTTATTATTATTATTTTTTTTTTTGAATGGAAAAGAGCCCGTACATGTTCCTTGGTTATACAGAGGGATGAAAACGGAGTCCGCTCCGATCCGTATCCGAATTCGAAAAATACGCATAACATCCGATCCGTATCTGTATCCGAATATAACCATATTCGTATTCATATCCGCCAAAAAAAATATGGATGCGAATATGGTTTTGAATTTTTTGACACTATCCGATCTGTATTCATATCCGACATGGATATTATCCGTATCCGATAGATATTAATCCGTTTATCCGTATCTTTAACGGCATAAGATGATTAACATAATTACTTATCTACATTAGAGAATACTTTTAATTAGATAATACTTAATTTTTATTAGATAAATTCTCTTACAATAATATTTTCATTTGGACTAGTAACATAAAATTATTTTTATTTTCTATTATTGTGACGATTATATATGATAACAACACTAAAATTAATTTTTTTCTCTAATCATGATGATTACATATGATTAATATACTATTTTAATGTATGATGACATTTAAGGTAACATGCTATGATTTGACATTGAATAGTTAAATATATTGTTGGAATTCAAAATGTGGAAAGACTGAATTTATTGATCACTTCTATTAGATTTGTACTTATGTGGTGCTTGCAATTTTAGGTCTCTTATTTGCTTTCACTTTTAGCCTTTTATTTATGTGTTGAAAGTTGGAACCCAACAAATAAATTTGCTTATTTTGATTTTAAAAAAGTTCACTTCTAAAGTTGTATATTGTAATCGGAGGCAATGTTATTAAAATTAACTTTCATATTTAAAGAAATGCTCATTTGGCTCAAACTATGAAAAATAATAGATATTCATTCGCATGTACTATTACTGATCTTGACGAAGTACTAATATAGACACTGAGTATATTGAATAACATTATATTTACAGAAACTATTATTGTAAATAAATAAAAAAGATTAAAATATTATCCGTATCCGACAAAATATATTCATATTCGACTTCGTATCCGAAAATATTCGAACCGTATCCTTATCTGTTTAATATTCGAACCATATCCGTATCTGAACACATTCGTATTCGTATCTGTATCCGAAAAAAATATAAATGCGGATATGAAAAAACTAACATCCTATTAGTTTTCATCCCTAGTTATACTACACTATGCTTACAATATCCCACGATGCCATTGTCAAAAAAGTCAACTCAAACTAATAAAATTTTTCGACCATCAATGAAGGCCCAAAGATAAATTTTCTATCTTATTTGACCGATCTCACCACTACTTAATTACACCTAGGGGTGTCAACGGCAGCAGTTTGCCGTTTTGCCACCACGTTTCAGCTGAAACGGAACGGTTTATGGCATAGAAAATTATACCTTTTCTAAGTGGAACGGTATGTGACACAGCTGTTTATACCGTTTCGACTGTTTCAATCTCATTTCAGCTGAAACGAAACGGTTGATGGCACATAAATCTATTTCGTTTAATAAACGAAACGGTATGTGACAATACCGGTTTCATACCGTTATTAAATGGCACGGTAACGGTATAGTGCAATACCGTGCCATTTAACACGTTAGACAGTTCTAATTACACCATCAAAAACACGTCAAAATGGTTTAAAACAAACATATTTAAAATATAATACACCTTTTAAAATTTTTTAACTCGAGGTAAATGTCTAGAGCCTCACGCCTTTGAGAGCTAGACTTTGTTTTTAATGAAAGGAGTGCATATAACTAAATTATTCTCGTAGAATTTTAATAGAGTTGGACTAAAATCGGTCAACGTGTTTTAAGGCCTACTTAGCCGCTTCTAAGTTCTATCTCTCAATACCAACACGTGCAGCGAGCTATAATTGGTCAATTTTAAATTGTAAGAAAATGGAAAGTATAAATAATATAGTAGCGGAAATCAATTTTTCAAAATATTTTTTTCATTTCTTTCACGGCATGACACACATAAGTTCTTTCTCGTCTTCATGACTAGCGGAACTAAGGGGGGCGGCCATAGATTAGACACATATCCTTCAATTTTTTATTTGTTAGATATCATGAGCATACTCTAACATTTTATAGGCCTCCCAAAAATAATTAAAAGTCTAATTCGCGTTTAGAATAAAGTACATTTTCTATCTAATAAAGAGTAAAGCTCTCTTGAATTTGGTCTCTTTTCTTCTATGTCATCAGACAATTCATGAATTAGATAACAATAACAACAACTAAGTCTTTTGTCCCAAACAAGTTGGGATAGGCCAGAAAGAAACCCAACAAGAGAACACATCCAAGAACAAAAAACAAAACATAAAAAGATACTAATAATAAGACTAGTCATACTAATAATAATACCTCTAATAATAATAGTGATAGTAGAAACCTAGACCTCGACCGTGACTTAATAGAAGGACCTACAAACCTATGGCGTCGCTCCTACCACTAAGTTCCTACGTCATGGCTCCGGTACATGAATTGCTAACTTCCAACCGCTCCTATCGATCACCAACTCCTTGAAGACGTTTCATTCTTTAAGGTCTCTTTTCACCGCTTCTTCTCATGTCAATCTTGGTCTCCCTCTCCCCCTTCGTGTGTTCTCGAAATGATTAAGAATTCCGCTACGTACTGGTGCCTCTGGATTTCTGCGTTGGATATGTCAAAACCATCTCAAACGATCACTACCAGAATTTTGTTTTACTGCGTCGCAGCACCAACGTGTTCGCGTAAGCAATAGACAATTGATAATAGAAATTTGATGTATTTTTCAATTTTTTTTATTATTAATATTATTAGTACGTATTTTTTTTTGATATATTAACAAATACATTTTGTTACCAAAGAACTTGGAGTTCAACCTCACCCCTCCTATTCTCCGATCCTGGTTCCTCCACTGTGCACCTGTGGACAAAAATGTCTAGAACTATCAGCATTAAAGGATGTGATTCTCCAACTTTGTTGTGGACCTATCTTCAAAACAAAATAATTTAGCTTACATTATTCCATCCAGCTAGCATAGGGTGCATGCCTATCAAAGAAAATTCGGTTTTTTTTTTAATTGACAGTAAATTTATTAGCTTTGTATTTTGGAGAAATGAACAGAATAATAATCAACTAGTTTTATTTAATTGAAGGTCAAGTTCAACATTTGACTTGACACGGTTAGTTTTGGACCTTATTTCTTGTAAAAGTTACAGGTTCAAACTAGATATCAGTTGATCTCTGTGTCTATAAATAGTGGAAGGGGTTTAACAAAACAGAGAAACACTCGAAGAAATGTAACATGTATGAAGAAAGGTTGTCTAATTTACTATTTGTAGAATTATATACGATAACACTTACAAATTAATGTTGGTTAACATGGCATGTGAGTTACCATTGACGAAATACAATGGGTTTTTTTTTTCTTTAAATTTAATATACAATGGCTCAATTTTGCATGCCAAGACACGGTTTCATTGTATAATTATCAATTCAAACACGGAGTAATCAATTGAATTTGTATGGAATTTGGAACGATACGCAATTGCACTAACAATGAACGATACATGATGGCTGTGGAGTAAGTCAAATAAGTTTCTTTTTGAAACATTGACAGTGGCTGTCAAAGAAAGTTAAATAAGTTTCATTGCATAGCAAATTAGCAATATTTATCACAAGGGACTAGGGTCATTTTGGGGACTTTCTGAACTCATTCCATGTCCGTTTGTTCTTTTGTACGGATTTCAGTGGGAAAAAAAAAGAATCTAAAGCATTAACACAGATTTGGACATTTATTTAAGCCTTCGTTTGAATGCATTGAGAAAAAGTAGGAAGAATGAAGAAAAAAAATTATAAATAATCCAAACTCTTTACAAAGTGACACATTTCCCAATATTTCTTCCCACTTCTTCTCTTCTTCCCTTTTTCCCACACCTATCCAAACGGAGCCTAAGATCAAATGGTTAAAATCATGCGGATCTTTAGATTTGTGCTGCTACGTACTGCCCGATGTAAAACCTATGATCCAAAATTCCATATACATGCGAGATAAATCTAAAGTTATGTGCTAGAGGAGAATCAATGTTGTATGTTAATACAATTTATTATTTGTTATTATAAAAATGTCCAAGGTGTTTAAGATAATGTATTTGCATTTTGCGATGACGTAAAGTTTATTTTCTTCTAAATTTGTGTATGAATATTGTACAATACTTGCAATCAATTGCTACATGAGATCAATGGTATTCATTTAATATGTATGAGTTTATAAGAAGATGTCATTTGTACTCCATATAATATTATAATTATGACGAGGAGATTGTTTGAATGTAATTGTAGAAGGGGGGAAAAAATGAAGGAAACAGTTATGAAATATATATTGAAAAGTTCTTTTATTTACAACCTACACTGCTTAATTTAAAATTCAGCACGAAGGGCTAACTCAAAATTAATTAAATTAAAAAATAGAAACTACTGAACAAAAAATTTCATTATTAAGATATTTAGATACACACATAGTACCCCTATACATACATAGTCTTATGAAAAATATGCAAGCTGCTAAAGACCAGTTGCATGGATATTTTACTTTCACAAGAAGTTTGAAATAAAGTGTTACAGATTTATTGATTGCACAAAATTATGCAAATATAGCCATGAGGCAATCAGCTGTAAATGGTAGATAAGTTTTAATCAACGCCTGATCTGCAGCTTATTGCTCCTGACATATTCAACGGTTTAGCATCAACTTGAAAGGAAAGGTTAGGTATTTATCAATTTATTTAATTTCATGTAAATTTGTCAATGATAAAAGGAGATGTGAACTACATTAACTCATGTTAATATAATTAGATTAGATTCATGAAGGTTACAATAGCCAACTGCAAACTATTCCATGCGTTACATTTTAGAAATTCTAATTTTTCGTGCACCGGGTTTTTCCCAAGGCACAGTGTTAAAGCTCGGTCAGGATGGTACTGTGGTAATGTTGTTACATTAGAATTTGCCAAGCAAGTTGTCTGGCCCAGAAGCAGTGATATGTCACATAAACTGTGGTACAGAATAATCCACAGAAGATCTAGTGTTATTGCTCTATGATGTGACATATATTTATAATTCGACCATATTACAACTCATTAAAACTCCCACAGCCTACCATTACCATTTCTCCTCAGCTCAAAGCCTCAAACCCTCATCGATCCATTCCATGGTGATCTCACCAGAGGGGCCCATCACCACCACCACCACTTCCTCCTCCTCCTCTCCACACTCCGATATTCCCCTGACAGTGGGCCCGCTCCCTCCCCCGACCGACTTCGCTAGCTTCTCTGTCTCGAGACCTCGCTCCAAGCGCCAACCCTTCAAATTCGACAGTACCTGTACCGAGCAAGAGCAACGGCCTTGGAATCTCAGGTCCCGAAACGGGTCGTTCTCGGGCGACCCGAACGAGCGGCGGCGGAGATTCTCTCTGGCGCTGTCCTGTGAGGAGATTGCTGAGGACATCTATGCTGTCACTGGGTCCCTGCCTCGGCGAAGGCCCAAGAAGCGACCTCGCCTTGTGCAAAAACAAATAGATGTATGAGAATGGAATTAAGAGCGTCCTTTTCTCCTTTCTTTGCGTATAATATAATTTAACTTAATTTTCCTTGTAGATGGTTTTTCCTGGGACGTGGTTAACGGAGATCACGCTGGAGTTGTACAAGGTGCCAGACCAGCGGTAACCTTACCTTCGTCCTTCGTCCTTCGCTCACTGCCTAACCGGCTAACCCATCCTTTTCTTCTTCTTCTTTTTTTTTCTATTTCATTATTATATATATTTTAGAAATATGTATGTGTTGTGTTCTGTTGAATGTGGAGAATAATTAGAAAATGGATAACGTTTGGCACCTTTAAACTGCCTTCACATCTACTGTCCGTCTGTCATTTTACCTTTCTCCATTTGTATACTTCTACTGGCACTCGTTGCTCTACAGTTTGTAGCCTTCAAAATAGAAAAAGAACATATATATATTAATAATTGACATTTTGACCACCCATTGTTAGGAAAAAAACTGCATGTGAAAACTAGTCTCGTTTCGGCTGGAATTTCGGTTTCGGCATAGTTTCGTTAAAAAAATATTGAAATGCCGTACCCCGATCTATTCTTAATAAATTGTCATTAAACAATTATATCTTATAATGTCAGTCCTAAATTCGCTATATCCTATTAATTGCTTTCTCGGGAAATGAAATAAGACCGGTTGATATTATTTTTATCATTACTTAGATACTAACACCGCTTGAACTGAAGCATTTTAATTTTTATGGCAAGTTGTGCTCACCCTGTTATCCATATTCATATTATTATTGAATATATATTCTTTAAACAAATTCTAAGCTCAAGATTACTCTACAAATTCTAAGCTCATTTGAGTATGCCAATAGAGTATTTTTAATGAACTAGCTAGTCGAGTCTAAAACACATAAAGAGTTACCGTTTTGATTTGATATTTTGTATTGGGTGCGTTTGGATGAGAGAAGAAGAAGAGGAAGAAGGAAGATGGGAAGAAAAAAAATTATAAACAATTCAAACTCTTCACAAAGTTACACACTTCCCAATACTTCTTCCCACTTCTTCCCTTCTTCCCTTCTTCCCACACCTATCCAAACGCACCCATTACTAATTTGAATTTCACTATTAAGTATTAACTTAAGACGGTATCAATGCAGAAGTCGAAGATAGATGATATAAATAAATATATTTTGGACGTCATCCCAGACATATATATAAGGTTGTTTTTAATTAGGCGGTTTGGAAACCTTTTATTGTACTAATCCGTTCAATCATTTGGTTGTAGTTGGGGAGGTTCCAAACTCACGAGTCATAGACCGGGTCTAAAGTTTTGTGTGAATTTACCCCCCAAAAGTTAAGCCACTAGGCCCCAGTAGATAGCGCCCAATTGTTTAGCTGAACTTGACACACCGAAACTGCAAATCTGCAATTTAAATACAGTAATTATTTTAGGAGGAATAGTAATTGTTGTTAGGTCAAGTTTGTTATCAGCTTCCCCACTAGAAGGGAAGCCTCAACCGTTTATATATAAATAAAGTATATAATTTTTTTTTCCGGTTAGAGAATCCTTTAATTTAGATGCTCAACTCTTCGCAATTTTTCAAATCCTTCCCTTCAAGTATGACACATATTGTGTAAGTTCTATCGGTTAGTCTCGAATTTTTTTCTGGCGGATCCGTCAGGATCTTGGCGGGACCATCAAGATTCAGGCGGGTCGTCATGACAGAGACATTGCATCTGATCAGAACATATGATCTCAGCGATTTTTGGATTCCATCGACCCATAGCGCCTCCTAAGTGATTTATGATCCCTTATATTGTCTGTTCTGATGGAGAACATTATCCTACACACATCCTATCACTTTGTTTCATAAAATAGAGATAAAGATAGTGATTTTGAGGAAGACAAGGTCCGAATCGATTTCTATGAGCATATCATCAAGGCACGAGAAGGTATTTCGATTCAGTGGTGCCCTTTTCTGTAGGAACAGAAGGCGTTGAATTGCTAGATGCAGGACTCTCTCTCTCTAAGATACTCATTCGGAATACTCCCAGAAACAACAATGGCTCAAAGTATTCCATGATCCTCTTTAAATTCCGCATTGAGTATCTAGAAACACTTACATATTGTATTTAAAAGCTAAAGAACAAATGTAAAATTTTTAACCTGAATAGTAACTGTACCATAAAAGATTTATGTATAGTATAAGTACTTTTTTAGAATGGAAATAAACAACTTTGAAAGTAAACTCACTTAAAACTTATAGGTAATGTTCCTCAAATGATTTGATATATATCATCGGAATGTTTGTAATTACAATATAAGTTCCCCTGGGATCACTAAATTATTCTCTCTAAACTTCTAACAAGTCCGAATCATCTGACGATCTATTGCAATTTTTCTCTAATAAATATTACAATTACCATTTGATCATTATATTCATATGCAATTTTCTCTAATATAATAACGTAAGATACAAATCTCCATATTCAATTATTCATTATATGGTGTGTTTGGATGTAACGGAATAAGCCGAAAATAAGAAATTTCGGTTTGCGTGCTTATCCTTATTCCTTATTCTTATACCATAATTTTGTTAGTATAGGAATAAGGGCCCTTATTTCTTATTCTTGTGTTGTTTGAGTTGTACAAGAATAAGAATAAGCATGCAAACCGAAATTTCTTATTCCTATTCTCTATTCCCGCTCATCCAAACACACCCATATTCATATTCAATTATTCATTATTATGTAGCATGTCACCAATACTAAACTAAAGCAGACATCAAGTTTCTCCAATTTAGTATTAATTGTTTTGATAATTAATGGGGAGGAGCTGAATTTCAACATCATAAAAAGCATGCCATAAAAATATAATGATGAATGTGCAGAGTTTGTTATTCATGCATTAAATAAACCAAAATATCATTATCATAGGCTAGGCATCTGGGTCTGATCTGTATCCAGACTCTAGAGGTTGGTATATTACTCTGTTTTGCAGGCCTAAAAAAATTCAAATAATAAAATCTGACCGTAGTAAAAAACATTTATACATAAAAAATGCGTTAATGCTATAGGCCCAACCGCCCAAGTCCATTCTAAAAATAAAGAATGTGGGATGCTATGAGAAAAGTCAGCACAGACTACACAGTTGTCTATTGTGTAGTTCGTTACGTGAATGACAGTTGTTGTTGAGATTCCGTGTGGCGGGCATTGAGTTATTACACGTGTCGTCGCAAGAAGCCAGTACTCATAATCATACATTGAGTTTTTTGTTTTTACATTTGTGGAATTTTGAAATTACTTCATTTGTTATATGGTTCCTTTTCCGTCTCATGGCCCCCAAGCCCAAACCTTGCATCGCAGAGACAAGGGGCGATAACCATGTTTTGCTTCCTTTTCCTCAAGACCACAAAGAATACGAAAATATTACCAATTCCTTGCCTTTCAACTCTATACTGAGGGGCCAATTGGCCATAACTCCTTTACGCAACCAAAATTTTCTAATGTCGCATATTTCTGTTTCTGTAATGATCTCAGCCGGCGTTTGGCATGCATGATATCAGTCTAATTTCTAGGTTAATAAACTAATTTTTTAACCTAAAGGTTAACAAATTTAATTAAAAGAACTAACTTCAACTCTTGATCTCACTCATCTATGACATTGCCAAACACCTCCATAAAAAATGCATATATATATTTGTCCGCACGATCATAATCATATTCATTCCTAATATTGATCTACCCCGCATATAAATGCATCTACTCCAATATAAAAAAATGTTTTCCCCTTAAAAACTTTTATTTACGCTATGTAATATGCATGCCGAGAATCAAATTTGACATAATTTTTCCATAAATTACCTGGATAAACTCAGATGTTACAAAAGAGATTTTAGAGTAATTCCCATTTGTTCGAACAAATGAACATACTTTGTGCAATGTGGTTCCTTGTTGTTACGGAGGGAAAAAAATTATCCTAGATAAACATCATAATTTTTTTTTATTATTCCTCGGCTAATTTATTAATGAACAAAAATGAAATATTGTTTTTCCTATAACTATGCTTAAATCAATACAATTGACGCTGCACCTTTCCATTAGGTCACATAGCCGCAGATCCGGATCCTTAACTAAGTGTGGAGATAGTTAATTAATTAATGAAAATTGATTACGGCCATCGCTCTCATAGCAGGCGTAGCGCTCCTCTCATCCAACGCACTTTATTTCGTACGTAAATATTCAATTGGATAAGTATAAATGTTCTGTTATTTGAGTATAAAATTCAGTTAGTTGTAATAAAAAAATATAAATATTATGAATAAAAATATTCATTTTATTAAGTATAAATGTTTAGTTTAGTAAATACAAATGTTCAGTTGGGTAAGTACAAATGTTCTATTAAGTGAGTATATATATTCAGTTAGTTGGAATAAAAATATAAATGTTATCAGTGTTTAGTTTCGTAAGTACAAAACTACAAATGATCATGTTATTACATATAAATGTTCAGTTTATTAAGTATTACTTTTAGTTTTTTTAATAAATGCAATGTCAAACGAAAAAAAAATAAGTCACGAACCAGACAAAAAACACATGAAAAAATTAGAAGGGGTCATGAACTGGTCCGGTTCAAATTTATTTTTTATACTCTACCCCTGGCGTGCCTCTCTCCAAGATTGACGCGACTGATGCGCGTCTCTATATAATAAAATCATTAGTTGACACATTAATTGAACACTTTTGATTATTAAATTGAACACATTTGGCTATTAAACTGGACATTTGTAACAGACACCTACTAATCACAGCGATGCGCAAGATGATTTTTTTTAGAGTAATGCTAAAATCAAACATATAGGACGTCAAACATGATCCAAACGTAGCACATTAAAATTTCAAACGGTCGATCCAAACCGCTCAATATGATCTCTATATTAAAATATCTTTGATAATCAAATTTTATATTTTTTCATATTTTCTAACTATTTTTTTCGAATTTTCAAAATTGAAGGGTTTAGAACTTTTTAGATTGAGCATATTGAAAAATTCCAAAAAAATAGTAAAAAAATTTGAAAAAATATAAAATTTGGTCTCCATGAAGATTTTATAACACATAACAATTTGTGCGGTTTGGATCGGCCATTTCAATTTTAAAAATTAAAATTTCATCGCGTTGGACAAGTGTACGTGTCCTATATGTTTGACACTAGCAACCCCTTTTTTTTAACGATGACACTTATCATTCCTGTTAATTAATTATGTATGCATATTGATAAGCACGACATCGGAGGAACCGCACGGTTTAAATATTTCAATTACCAATTTATATTTATAAAGTTAACAATGTAATTACCATTTTATTTACAAATATTTATTAAAAAGTCCAGTTAAAGTAATATAAACCTCTGGTGAACAGTTTATTCGTCCTTAAATATTCTGTTCAAGTTTTCTTACTAATCAATGTTAATATAGAAGCAATAACATCCTAATCAAGATTTTTTTTTAAAAAAAAATTGATTCATGGTTGGGATAATTATTATTTTAAAAAAATTTCTTAGAAATGAATGCAACTCATTCTTAGTTTTTGCTGCAACTCAACAGTCACCGCCAACAATCCATGTTCCCCTTCTCCTCAACTGACTGACTCATATTTTTGTTCTTACATCTCACTTTTTTTCCGTGGGACCACTTTGCAGCAAAAAGCTGCAGAATCAGCCGTAGTCCGTATGGCCACAGAAACTTCTCCTTCCCCACTTGGCATTTTCTTGTTCTTTTTTATTTTTATTTTTATTATATTTAATCTCCACATTTAATCGTTCTGGTTCTACTTGGTTAACCCTTTCCTTTCCTCTCATTTTTCTTGTAACATTTATTTATCTCTTTCCTCTTAAGCTTCACCTCACCTACACAGACACTCAATATGGTGATCTCAGCACAGGAAACGGCCACATCCCAGCCGTCCGATCCCCTGACGGTGGATGATGTGGATCCCACTCCTCCACCTGGCGACTTTGACGACTTCGTCGGCCCCATCTCTGCCAAATCTGATGCAGTCCGTGCCACCGAGCCACGGCCTTGGAACCTCAGGTTGAGAAAATGCCCGGTCGCAACAGAACAGAAAGAGCGCCCGAAATTCTCTGTGGCGCTTACTTGCGACGAGATCGCAGAGGATATATATGCGGTGACGGGGTCTCTGCCTCGACGAAGGCCAAAGAAGCGGCCGCGTCTCGTACAGAAACAGATTGATGTTAGCTTAAATAAATACTGTTCCATGCTTGGGTTCACATAAATTAAATTACTTCATGTAAATTAATAAATTTGTAAGTGTGATTTTTTTTGGTTTTTGTAGATGGTTTTGCCAGGGTCGTGGTTGAAAGAGATCACGCTGGAGCTGTACAAGGTGCCTGATTAAACGGCGGTAACCTTACCTGCGGTGCCTTTACTTTTTCAGTTTTTCTCCAGTATTATTAAGTTATTCTTAACCCAATTTAATAGAAGCGTTTTCGTGTGCAGTAGTCCCTTTCTTTATTTGTACTGAAAATAAATATGCCTATTTTAGTGTAGTTTCGTATTACAGTTCATACTTGAGTACATTTCCTTCAATAGATATTTTCACTTTTTGTCAGAGTATATATTTTCTGGATTCATAAATTGGTGGAATGGTGGTGGATTATTATATAAAGTATAAAATTGCTTAAAAGTCAGTGCGTCAAACAGTGTGAATTATTCGGGTTTTGGGCCTTGGATTTGGACTATGGATTTGATAATGTTTCCTTGGTGGATTCGCACATGCCAATATGTATCGGTTTCTTTCTTTCTTAATCATTGTGTATATATACTTTATTTCATGATCAGTTGATAACCACACTACCATTTATTTACCCTAGGAAAAGAATAGACCAAATAAAGAGGAAAAAACGGCCACCTTTAGCCATTCAAACCCAAGCTTACTTAGTACCTGATTGGGGGTCCCCACCTTACCGTAAAAGAGGACCCCATCAAGGCATCAACGATCATACTCGTGTTGGCATCTAGATATAGAATTTTGTATATTTTATGGACACCGACCGAAGATTATATATTGTTGTAAAGTTCATCCAAAAAATCATAACAATTTCTTCAGGCTATGGAGTGTGTTGAATCGGCCCTGATCGGAAGGAAATATTTTAGGACGGATTTGGAATAGGAATTCCGATTTTTTTCTAAATCCGTTGATCGGAAATGAGAAAATTTAATGGTGGGAGTTCAATTCCCTCAAATCCCATCTAAAAGGAAAAAGTTTAATGACAATTGTTTTCGAGGGTCCGATCATCTTTCTCTATGGTTACGGATGAATTTTTGTTAATTCTTCTTGTCACTCATCCGAACAATGGATTTCATTTTAAAATCATATAATTTCTACTCCATTGAAATTCCTCTCAAATCAACTCAAAATTACTCGACCAGAGCCTTAATTAAACAATCCATAACTGAACTGAAATTGATTTGTGTTTTAGGAACTTTTGCTTTGAAAAAAAAATGAAATGATAAAATTGGGTACAAGGGTCATGCATGACTTTTATTAAAATAAAATTATCCTTTGTAAATTATTTGGTTTGTTAGAATTATTTATTCTATTATGTTCCAAGTTTATGGTAGTTTGGTTTTTGATATTGTCGTTGGTTTGACCCTCAAAAAAGATATTGTCGTTGGTTTGAAGATTGAAAATGTAATAACCAAACAAATCAACTGTACTGCGAGGCTAGTAAGTTAGATTTTAATTTTGCTTATTGATTGTAATATGAATTTAAGTTAAACTGAGCTGATCAATAGAAGCTCCGTCATGTCCCTTTTTTAAGAATCTGGCCTCAATTTATCATCATCAACTTCAAGTCAGTTCAAAAGCAAGTAATTAATAGTTGGGTTATATTATATAGCTCAAGCTCATAATTATCTGCATCCAGACAAGACAGCAGCATGCAAATAGCCGGCATGAAACTATGAAAGTTCAAATTCAAATTAGTACGTGAGACCACGGTCAGAATGTCTTATTATTATGTGTTGTTTTAAAATGTTGTATACATTTCATTTTCTTTTCATAATGCATCTTGTTTAGAATATCCAAGTGGACCAAGTCCCTCCACATATGCTGTAGAACAGCTACAGCCATGAATTGGTCAATTCAATAAACAAATGCAGAATGCTTGATACAATAATATATATAATATGAGTGAAACATAAGATCTAAAATTGAAGACCGAAGAAATCGAAGAAGATAGGAAAAGAAAAAAACAGGCATCAGCCCTTAGCAGCCGAAAGATACCGGCCGAACCAACTCGTTACACAAACAAGTAGCATTCGCACAAAGCACCTGTGACACAAAAGATCAGATAGATCCGCCATGTTTAAGACTAAAACATAGAACGACGAATTAATTGCAAACAAGGGGCGACCACAAAACTGTCTCCAGTACTCTCCCAATAGAGACACCAGCTAGCAGAAAAAACAAAATAAAAGAAATCTCAATTTTGATTGCAAAACTAATAAGCAAATAATCACCGTTCAATTCATTGATATTAACAGGGAACCGAATAAGAGCTGAGAAGATGGCTTTACTTGAAAGTAACGACAACTACTGTCAGATTAGAAGCGCAGAGAAACATCACAATTTTAATAAAAAAATAACCCTTTGCCATAGCAACAACCTTGTGCTTGTGCCTTGTGTGGTGAGTGCACCGCTCTTATGGTACTCGGTACAACTCCAACGTGATTTCCGTAATCAATGAAGCAGGGAACATCATCCGAATAATTTCAATTAATTATTATACACAAGCAAAAACTGCAACTAGAAAAGATATGCATGACAATTGACACTTGAAGTTGAAAGAAAGAATTTTAGACGAATGAAATCGATTACTTCAATGTGTTTCTGCAATAGATGAGGCCGCCTTTTGGGTCGTTGACGGGGCAGAAATCCGGTGACAGCATAGATATCCTCTGCAATCTCGTCCAGTGAGAGTGCCACAGAAAACCTCGGCCGATCTTTTCGGTCCGATGTGGTTTTGGCAACCAAACCATTCTTCGATCTGAGGTTCCACAGGCGGGGAGTTACTGTGGTACGCAACTGACAAGTGGGACCCACTGTTTTGATAGGCGGTGGATGTGTAGTGCTGGTTTCTGCGGAGGTGACCATGGCTTTAGAAGTTGAGAGGGACTGAGGGAGTCGCAGTATATATAATAGACGGCTTGTATATATTCAAAGTTCTTGGGAACTAAGAAGGTTGTTCAAAGGGGCAATAATCAATATGAATATTTTATATTTATTATTATATATATAATAACATGGAGACGGAGATGGTGCATTGCGTATTTAGGTTACATAATAATTGTAAATTGTTTGGTAAATATTCTTAATTTCTTACTGATCTTTTTTTTTTTTTTGAAGGAAGTTAACATTATTAATGTTAAATGCATAGATACTATTTCAGCATGACATTCATTTAATTATATAATAAAATCATATATCTCCAACAAGAAATAATTATTTACATGGCTCCGTTTGGATGGTGTGAGAATAAGAGGAATAAGGGAAGAAGTATTAGCTAGGAAGTGTGTAACTTTATGAAGAGTTTGGATTGTTTATAATAAATTTGAAAGTAGGAAGATGTTATATTCACTTATTCTTGCACCCATTCAAACGGAACCATTATGTGGTAATAAGAAAAAATATTCATGGATAGTCTTGTTAATTTCGTTTACGCTTCACATTTTTCTTTAGAAACAGATATAAGGAGACCAGATGGTACAATTCGTTGTAAGGTTATTTCTTTTGTTGCAAATTATATTGTGTACGTAAACATGCTCATTATATTAGCCGGAAAAAATTATCTTATTTCTCCTTATTATCCCAAAAAACCCACAAGAGTGCCAACTCAAAATAGTAGACCAAATTTATGAGACATTTCTGTGTGTGAAATAATGGTAAAAGTTAGGCTAGAATTGGGCCGATAAGTTTCTATTTGAATTTTGTGACTCGCCAGTGCAATGCAACGCATAGAAACAACGAAATGATAATTAACGGTACTTATGCAGTTGTAGCTAAGTAGCTTTAAGTACTATTCTACCCTGTTGCATCCAACTCAAACTTTCCGTTTCAAACTCGCTATACAGTTTCATCCATAATTAAGGGTACTTTTGCAGTTGTTATTTTATGGAATACTGGCTACAGAGTTTCCTTTTCCTTACTTTTTACTGTTTTAGTTTTTAGATATTTTATTTCAACTCATTCCTAACGGGGAAATTCTGTAAAACAAAGTGCTTGAGACCCATAATTGTCGGCCTACTAATTAGTTGGACAGGCTATCTAGGCCTTATCATCAGCCCATGTATTATGAGCCTAGACAACACAGCAACAGCCAACAGATCTCATATCTATTTTTCTTTCAGGAATTATAAGTGCCATCGGCGAATATAACATTCCAGCCATCGTTAAATACAAAATGAACATATACAACAAATAAGGTGAACATATAGACTATCTAAGTGAACACTTACAAACAAATACGTGTTGTCATCACTTGTTCAGAAGTTACATGCATATTCAACTTATTTTCATTGAACTTATTTGTTTGTAGTGTTCACTTAGCTCTTCTATATGTTCACTTTATTTGTTGTATATGTTCACTTTATATTTAACGATGGTAGGGATGGCAAAACTGTAGACGGCAGTAATCAATTTTCTTTTTCTTTTATGATAATTTTAAGCGGCCTCAGGCCTCACTGCCTCAGGTTTCAATTTTAGTGTGGAACTAAATTACTCGTAAATTGGTGAGGAAATACCATTTTTGGAGATGATGAACTTCAAATAAGTCAATATGGAAATTGATTTGCACACTTCTAAAATTGATAAAATATTCCTTTTAGACTAAAATACCCCTAATTAATTGAAATATTTTAATTATTGTAATATTTTCAATTAATTAGGAATATTTTAGTCTAAAAAGGAGCGTTTTATCAAATTTAGGGGTGTGCAAATCAATTCCGAGTGAATATGGCAAGAACCAGAATTTTGGATGCTCACTGAATAAGAAAGTGCTTTATAGTGTATCTTTTTTTTTTGCACTTTTTTTTAGTACAAAAACTGACATACTGTTGTTATTGTTTAAAAAAGAACTTGAAGAAATTGAAAGGAAATGAAAGAAATGGTGTTCTGAATTTTAATTTGCAAAAATCTGTTATGTAATCTGTTTTACATTACAAGTACACATCTATATATATTAGCCAACTCCAACTATATAAAGAAATATTCTAAAGATACAAAACAAATCTTTTAGGGGTCGTTTGGCAACATCAAAGTTTAGTGGGATCAAGGGTTAAAGTTAGCATTTTGGGATTAGTATTTGAGGTTAAAGTTAATAAAAGTTAGTACTAACTTAAAGTTAGTAATTGTTGTTTGGCATGATAGGTTAAAGTTAGTGATCAAAGTGAATGCATTTAATTAAATTTAAAAAAATTTTAAAAGATGAAAATTAAAATTTTAAAATTTGAAACTTTGAAAATTGAAATTTGAAATTTGAAATTTTGAAATTTAAAATTTGAAATTTTGAAATTTGAAATTTTGAAATTTGAAATTTGAAATTTGAAATTTTGAAATTTGAAATTTGAAATTTGAAATTTGAAATTTGAAATTTTGAAATTTGAAATTTGAAATTTGAAATTTTGAAAATTGAAATTTGAATTTTGAAATTTTGAAATTTGAAATTTTAAAATTTGAAATTTGAAATTTTGAAATTTGAAATTTGAAATTTGAAATTTTGAAATTTGAAATTTGAAATTTGAAATTTTGAAATTTGAAATTTTAAAGTTTCTTCTCAAGGTTTTTCTCTTTAGATACGATATAAATTTTTTTTTTGTGTTTGAGAAAAGTTTAAATATATGGCCAAGTTAGGAAGGTAGTGCTAATCCCGTTGACCCCAAAGTTGTTTGGCAATGCAAGCCATGTAGGTTAGCTCGTTGACCAAAAAATCAAGCTAAACTTGCCACTACCAAACGAGCCCTTAAAATCTATATGAGATCTTCTAGCCAACTTGGCTACTGCCGCAATAGAGATGGGCAGCTGCAATGGTACCTCAGGTCAATTAGGCTTCTATACTAATTCCATCTATGACATCGCATCCAACCCAACCCGGCAAAGTAACATCACAAGGCAGAGGGCTACAATTTATCAGAGGCTGCTATTTAGCTTCTATAGTTCAATTACATTGCATTACGTACATTAATTACACCGATTATCGAACAAATTATCAAATGCCCGTGTTTACGTTATTCGAGTTATTACAAAGCATACATCCAGCAATTTGCAAGACTTGTAATTTCAGATGAGCATCATGCTGGCAAGTGCTTGGGGCAACCAAGTTTTTACTTCGAGCAACATATTTAAGGATGAAAATATCCTTACATTATCCACGAAGTGTTTACTATATTTCAAAGATGCAAGTAATTTGAAGGGTATTTTAATCAATTTGAAAAAAAGTGATGTTGGTCGAAGTAAAATGTCTGCTGTCCTAAGCACTTGCCCATCATGCTGAGAGGCCAAACCGTAATTCAAGTACCCTCTTTCTTTGTCTTAAACGTGGATGTTCTAATAATTTACCGCATCAGTAATCACTAGTTAACATCACATCTGATTCATCTGAAGAAGAAAAACATAATTAAAGAGATGTCTGTAACATCAGTTATAACTTGTAATAACATAGTCCGAAGAGGGGCTCACTAGCAAAATTATAGAGGTCGATGCTAGCTCGGTCTAATTTTAGTTTTATATTTAGAGCGGTCCAAAATTGGGCCTATAATTAGAGGTCTATCATTCAGACATACCTCACCTAAGGAAATTGGAGAAATTTAATTAAATCCACTAGCAAGTTGTCTTAATTTTTATATTCATCATTTATTTTTATTTCGTAAATTTTAGAAGAACAAGGTCTAAATTGAAAGGTAAAAAAAGAATAAAAAATTGCAAAACTCAATATCGAATTTTGATAGTTCGAGAATCCATTTTCATTTATTTTTTGGCTAATGTCGGACTTTGAAAGTCTAACATTACCTCCGGGCTTTCAAACCATGATATTGTTATAACAATATTAAATTAATATTTTAACGATATAATCATTAAATTTATGATTTAATTTAATACTTTTAAAATTTTCGGCCAGTGCACTCCATCAAAGCCTGTGTTTGAACTTTGCGTTTAGTCGAGCTACAATTTATCTCCTACTAATGAATGAAAACCACAAAATCTGTGTAGCAAGTTGTCCTTTTAACTGACGTCCAACGTTCTCGGCAGACAATGACGAAGCTAGGATTTCGTGTCAGCAGGGTCCGTAATTTTTTTTTTTGCTGAAAGTATATGTATGATGTAACTTTTAATATAAACATTGTTACCACGTCTAGCGTAACAAGTTTTTAGAGGGAACGACCACTTCTCTTCCGCCAACCAACCGCCCCATGCGGAAGGAAAGGAGCCATTCGAGAGAGATGAAGTTAGAGAGAGAGGAGCGTATCAGGAGGCGGCTCCCGGAGCCCCCCTTCCCTAGAAGAAGAGGAAGCCCGTTTATATTGATTAATTAGGACAACCCCATATTGGGCTGGATCCTTATTGTGCCTTACTAAGCCTTATCGGGCCAAATTCTTATTGGACCATGTTAGGCCTTATCAAACATATTATAATAATAGAAAATCTAAAATAATATATTTAATATAAAAAATAATAATTCAAAAATCAAGACAATAAAAAAATACAAACAATTTCCTATGAATTTTAATTTTTCTCATAATTTTACATAATAGGTTCATTAGAAATCTTATTGAACACTTTTTTTTTCTATATTATAGATATATAAAGATATAAGACATACAGAGGAATTTGGCCACTATTCAAACCACAATATTTCTTATATTTTGTGGCGTTCGAAATTTTTTTTGACAAGAATAGTATTTATGATTTTTACTGACAGTTTTTATATAATATCCGAATTGTATTTTTTATCTTCTGTGGTAGCTTTTGTTTATTATGTCCTAAAGTTCACAAAATATTATATAGACGAATCATGCAAATGCACGAGATTCACGCTAGTATATATATACTATAAATAATTATTTATCCAAATATTTCATTATATTCTAAATTTTGTCTTAATAAAATTAATTGGGGATGAAAGAAGAAGACGATTAGTCAGGAACAAATGCAACTTGGGTCCCTATACGATTTTTTAGGCGTTGTTATACAATTCAAATCAAACATGAAATGTCTAGCTGGGTCCTTCAAATTTTTGAGATGAGTCCCTAACTTCTTGTGACCTTTTTTTTAATTACAAACAAATATACTATTAAAAAAAAAATTGAGGTGGGTGCATGGCCCCTGTCGGCAGAGAGCCTTCATCTGATCTATTTTATTTATAATCATAGTTAGAGGGCTTTTGTGACGCAGTTCATATACTATCATTTATAGCGACTTCATAAATATGTAAACCATTCTTAACCTTTAATTAATGGTTCATTTTGATATATATATATTTTTTTGAGTTGTTCATTTTGATATTTAATATTTGTCTTCCAGCATCAACCGATGGACACAAAAGGCAAGCATCCTGTTTATAATATATTCCTCACCTTAGTGTAGAAGCTTTATTCGAATAAACATACATTAAAAAATCTAGTTTCTCACGAATCCTAGTTAAACTTCCATTTGAATAAATAAAAAGGATGAGCAAGCATTTAAGAGATGTCCCTGATATCATGTTGGAAGTTAGAAGTGGAAGTAGAGTAGTTGTTCGAAGCCCGCAATTGCAATAATTGGGACGGGCCAGGCTCCTAACTTCTGGACCAGGGCTGTCAAACGTGCACAAAATATACGAAAATACCCATTTACATTTATATTCTGTTGTAATATACGAAATAGTCATGATTTTCGCTTAACGTTCCGTAAATACAACGAAAATAAAATTTCCTCCGTTTTCTGTTCCGTCTGTCTAAACGGAAGAACGCTAAGTTACGTTAATTTCTATTATCGTTGAAACCAAAAGCTCACACATCTCATAAAACTGTTTATCGGTAAAATAAAAAACTGTTTACCGATAAAATTGTTTACCAGTAAAACTGCCGATAAAACTGTTTACCAGTAAAACTATCGATAAAACTTCTTATCAGTAAAAAGAACTGAAATCTCAAACCTAATACGAATAAAATACTAAACTAAGATCCCAAACAAAGGCAGTAAAAGAAATTTCGAAAAGAAAGAAATTATAGAACATTTCGTTTACATTCCGTCCTTACCAACGTAAGTGATTTCATTTACGTTTTTGTTCCGCTGAGTGAAACGTAACTAAATTTCGCTCCGTTTCGGATGGAACAGAACGAAAATGTGCGAAACGACATGAAATTGACAGCCCTACTTCTGGTTGCTAGATGACTATCTCAACAGCTATTATAACTGCTATCGTTAAATAAACCATCACTGCCATCGTTGCTGTATGTTACAAATGTTCAGTTTAATAATAAGAAATATTTAGTTAAATGCGTCAGAGTCAGAGTCGCGCATGGGTCAAGAGGTACGCTAGGAAGCAGGGGTAGAGTTGGAAAAAATTTAATTTGAATCAAATCGGTTCATGACCCCTTCTAATTTTTTGCATGTGTTTTTTATCCGGTTCGTGACTCCTTCGCTTGGTTTTTTTTTCTTATAACAGTTATATTTCCTGTTGCAATTAACTGAACATTTATATTTAAATAATAGAACATTTGTAATTATTAAACTGAATATTCACACTTACTAAACTAAACATTTATACTTAATAAAATAAATATTTTTGCTCATAACATTTATATTTTCTGTTGCAACTAACTGAACATTTATACTCAATTAACAAAATATTTGTACTTATTAAACTAAACATTCGTACTTACTAAATTAAACATTTATACTTAATAAAATAAACATTTTTGCTCATTGCAACTAACAGAACATTTATACTTAAATACATAATATTTGTACTTATTAAACTGAACATTTAGATACGACGAAAGTACGCTGGCTGATGGACCTTTGCTGAGGCACATCGCGCGATGGTGCGGATGGTGATTGTGTTTGTGTGACAAGAGAGAAACAGAGATTAATAGAGGGAGGATTTTCAGTTCTCATATATTTGCCATAAGCTCTCAATGGAGAGTGAGATATCGCAATTCATTCGAAGGCGTGATATAGCAGTCTGGGCATGTTAACGTGAGTAGTGTCGGAAGTGATTATATATGTGATTGTAATACGGCGGTTCTAATGAAATGCTGAAAATTTAGACGTGTCATGCTACGAAAGAAATCACCTGATTGAGGAAATTTGATTTGTACTATGATATTATAGGCATTAGGTACAATTTGCGATAATACAGTACTGGAATTTACACACAAAAAAAAATTTCTTTGATACCTCCGTTTGGATGCGTTGAGAAGAAGTAGGAAAAAGGAAAAAAGAAAAAAAAAATTATAAACAATCCAAATCCTTCACAAAGTTACACACTTCCCAATACTTCTTCCCACTTCTTCCCTTCTTCCCACACCTATCTAAACGAAGCCGATAAGACAATAATAGTAAGATTTAAGCATGAAATGAGATAGGCCCATGCAATGATTGCAATCTAGGCCTTATTATTTTTTTTTATCATTAACCAATTAATTGGGTAAACAGGTAATCCAAGCCCACCGAGACATGCCTCACATAAGCAAGATCACAATCTCATATTGAGGGCACAACTTCAACCTTGCCTTCGTTCTTCGAAAATTGTAAATCTTGTATAAGGAAAACACCAACAGTCCAACAAAACTTTTAAACTACCCCCCACAAAAAAAAAAATAGAGGGTTAGGACCATTATTCCAGCACAACAAGCCATTGATTAAGGAACCAAGCGAATCCATTTTCTGATTTGACATCAAAGTTTAACACCGAATTATTTCTCGTCGATTGACTTTTCAACTAACTGGGCTTTTGCCAAGTCTATAATTTACCATATTTCTTTCACATTTATTTCCGGTTTGGAATTGGATACAGACATACAGTACACTTTGTAAGTTAGTTACTCTTTTGTTCCCAGAGTTGGATGCAACACTCTTTGCACATCGAGTCCACTTTGTATTATTTCAATTCCGAATTTAATTTTTATTAAACAAAACTTTTCTGTATGGCTCTTTCCCGAATTGACCACGCAATTTAAATTATGAATTCAAAATGATTTGGAAAGTTAATAACCAAATTTAATGATATAAATATCTAACTGTGATGCCTCTTTTAGTTGGTGACAACTGGGTACATGATTTCTGTTTCATTTTCAATTTTATGTTTTTTTTTTTTTTGATAACTTGACAGGAGCTGTCATGGGTTCCATTTTATGTTTTTAATTGGCGAAATCTGTCGGAAAAGTTAATGCCATCAATACTAATCCGTAGTAAATTTGACTAATCCTGGTTAATCTAGAAGCTATGAAGCTATCACACAAAAAAGCTTTCCTTGGGCAGCATGTAATTATTATTAATTATGAAATGTAGTAACGTATCCGTTAAAAGGTAAACACTTTTTTCTCATGGGCGGTGGTCGGACTTCATCAAGAGTCATGGCGATTAATTTAAATAATATGGTATAATAATGACATTAGATACCAATGCTAACACTGCATCCATTGTAGATTAACTATAATAGTTGATTTATCGATGTTCCCATATATTGTCGCTTCTCCAAACCTGTTGTGAAAATTTATGTGTAAAACTACACAAAACACGATCAAAATTTTATTGGAACGAAACAGGGGCTCCAGCAAAAAATTGGAGGAAACGATTTGAAAATTTTGTTTTAGAAGGGACCAGATTAATTATATTTTTTATGCACTTTAACTCAAATTAACGCATTAAAATACGGAATTGCTTAAGACCATCCTCTAGATTCCATCATCCTCCATCATCCCCAGTGTGAACACTCATTTTTGGTCCCCACTATTTTGGTGAATTTATTCGAAATTGTTCTCCCTCCCATCCTTTCTATTTTTGGTCCCCACTGTTTATCTTCTTCTCATCCTTTCCTATTTTGGTCCCCACTATTTCTCTCTCTCTCATTTTTTCTATTTTTGATCCCCACTATTTTTCTTAATAGTTTATATATATAACTGTTGAAGTTATATATATAACTGTTGAAGTTATATATGTAACTGTTGAAGTTAATATATATAACTGTTGAAGTTATATATGTACTGTTGAAATTATATATGTAACAGTTTAGGTTATATGTAACTGTTGAAGTTAATATATATAACTGTTGAAGTTAATATATATAACTGTTGAAGTTAATATATATAACTGTTGAAGTTATATATGTACCTATTGAAGTTATATATGTAATTATCGAAGTTAATATGTTATATATGTAACCGTTGAAGTTAATATATATAACTGTTGAAGTTATTTATGTAGCTGTTGTAGTTAATATAAGTAATTGTTGTCCCAAATATATTGGAGATTGACTTGTGTTCCCACTGGAATAGGAGGGAGAAAAATAGTGGAGACAAAAAATATTCTAAAAATAGAAAAAACTAAAATGTGTTCCCACTGGGGATGATGGGATGATGGATCTTAGGATGATCCTTATCACCCCGATTAAAATAAAAGACAAAATCTAAATTTAAGAGGAGGCCAGGCCTTGTAGTTGTAGGCCCCCCAACGGGTTTATCCCCTGGAACAAAGCCACAAAGGATAAGGTAAAGATAACATTTCCGGGAATTTTTAGTACCCATGTAAGAGCATATTAGCATCATATGCTGACAATAATAACAAATAGAATTTTGATAGGCGATAAATCAATTTATAATGACAATATTTTCAACGGACATACAAATGACGCCTTCTGCTCATCGTAACTGTGGATTACAAAAAAATTATAAAAAAATAAGAGAAAAACAGAGATATATAAAGTGCATGTAAAGTTGTGGCAACTTTATTTATTTTCCATCTTCAAATTATATTGCCCAAAAAATAAAAACGATATTGTGATGTATCTAATAAACTTAAAATGATTTGATTTAAATTGGACATCAGTATTGTGAAAATATTTATGTTTGGAATTACTATATATCACCATCTACCTTAGGTCTAACAAGTAAGTTTGTCAATGTAAATTGAATAATACGATGTTAAACACAATTTTTACACAACGCAAAAAATTACTTTTCTTATGGGAGATTCATATTCTCCACCTCGCTTCTACATTATAGTTTCATTTTATTTTTATTAATTTCTTGCTTTTATTTTGGTCAACAGAGATCAATTGGTATTGATTAATGCAAGTAAATATAATGAAGTACTGCAGAGGGATGAGAATGAAAAACAAAGACATTAATTTTATTTCGCATAAGACAATCTAATAATATTGTATTTAAATGAAATATCAAAATTGTCCAGTAACTTTAAACAGATTAATTTACGACCTCAAATTAAGAAACTGAAATGGGACTATAGTAATTATCAGAAGCACTAAGCTCCTACCAAGCCTATGTAAGGCTAAATTTTACACTAATTATGCACGTAGGATATTGTAGCCGTATAGAGAGGCCCCAACATGCATGTTTCTTGCATCTCATTTGGTGGATTACTACACATGCAAAAGCGACACTAACAAAAAGATCATGACCACTGAACAATTTGTGCATGCTTATTGTACAAATTAGTTTCTTTTCGGTTATTCTAAAAATGTGATTATATGTATGAGGCAATCCATCGAGACGTCGACACAGCCAGATATTTGATTCTCATTTAATATTGATGTGATCAACATTGATGTGATAAAATTATAATAATAAGGTTAGAATTAGAATTGATTCTAATCATTTAATTAGGACACTAGAGTTGCTTTTTCTGGATTTCGCTCAGAAAGTAAAATATCTTTTGTAAAAAATTAAAATTAATAACAGAACAATTATAGAAATTTATGTTCAGCAAATTTTAAATGAAATAAATACTTAATAGGTTGTTCATAAAGATCTATATATAGTAAAAATAATATTATAAACCATAAGGAAATTCATTCAGGAAAAAAAAAACTTGATTATGAGTTATATGTTATCTTACACACAACAAATGCATCCATTTTAGATAAAGAAAATCATGAAACGTTGATGCTATCCGATGACCAGAATAAAACGGAATTGGAGATTCGGCACTTGGAATAGGATGCAGGTAATCCTTACAGGCATAGAACATGCACCTCAGCCCTCAGGTCACTCTTCATTCATGTATATATAATTAGTTCTCGATTAATTGTTAATGAAAATTCAAAAGTGCAATTATGTTTTCCTAATTGATAAGAGGACCGGTCGCAGTTTAAATCCCAAAGAAATATTTTCCACTTTATTACCCTCTTCATTTAACCGACCTAAGATTGACTATTTGACTAGATCTCAACCTAACTTAATTCTCGTAATTCCACGCGCGTTACCCAAAACAACAACACGTCACAATTAGAAACTTAGAAGTCATATCAGATCCATACACATTACAGACCTATATGTACTCGTAAGTCGTAACACATTCTTCCATTTCAAATTATTTATTTATTCATTACTCTGTTTTCTCTATAGTTTGTGCATGTATATTAAACATGAAGGGAAAAAGAAATTGTAGTTCATGTCAACATTAAATTTGAGTAAACTTTTGGCAAAATTATTTCAGAATATTTCCAAAATGGTAGAATAGAAATTTGTTGCCTATTCATGGTTAAACGACTCAAGAGATAACTCACATGTGGTATAATGGTGTGATACAGTACTAAAAATACTCTCAAGGCCTGAAGTCATTGCACATAGCATGAATCTACCCTAAGAATAGGTTTAGACAAGTGAAACCACTAAGTTAAAAAAGAGAAGGAAAAATAAATGATCAAGTGACAGGGGAGAAAAGAAAAGGCATAGGAGGTCAGAGAGATCCCTTTCCATGGCACAAGAAGGAAGCATGGATGCAATGGAGGTCACAATCACATCTACTGGAGAAAGCAATTGCTCCAAATTGGTGGAGACTCTGCCATTTGTCGAGCTATCATTCCCTCTTTCTTCGTAACAACATGTTCTGGTACAGTGTCATACCAAGTCGTCATGCCAGTATTTCAAAGTACGGTGGCATGATGCCGACATTTCAAAATGCGGTTGCATCAACTAGTCCTGGCAACGGCACAAAAATCCACGTTATGCCGTTTTATGGCCTAACGAAATGAGTAACGACAACAAAATGAATTTCGTTTCAATAATGAAATGGCAAACGAAATAAGAATATGTGCCATTTCGATCGTTTCAGCCTGGTTTCAAATCGTTATGTGTGTATTTTGTGGAGTGGAACGAATAACGAAACGGATTTCTGTACTGTTTCAGTAACCATTTCATAAACGAAACGGCAAACTGTATGAGCTATAACGTGGTATTTTTCAACGTTTGACAGGCCTATGCCATCAACTGCATATGTATTTACTCTAAATAAACTAAGCAAGGAAATAATATACGGCTTCGAGATCTGAACAATTAATAATTTGTTAGCATATATTCTATAATGCAGTCATATGAACAGCATGTAAAGGTTTTATATATGTAAGCAGCACTTAGTTAACTAGCATAAATATGATATACTTTTAAATGCGTGAAGAATGGTTGGCAGTTACACATGCATACAACGACCAAACAAAACACTTTCAATAAAATTTAACTTTACAATATGTTCCTTTATTAGATATTAGAGCTCTTCCCCCTCCAAAAAAAAAACAGAATGCTAGACCTATATATTTTAAATATTGCTTACTACCTTTGTAATTAAATGAACATTATAATAGCCTTCTTGTTTAAATCTTGCTCCGCTCATCGCATTGTTAATTATTTCCTTCTTAAGGTTATCTTGAACATGTAAGACTCTGAGTCTACCTCTGTTTTGTGATTTTGTCAGAAGAAAGATCACATAAGAACAAATGAAAACCTACCATGTGTGTTTTTAACTTTTTATTTTTATTTGTTCCTGTCTCCTTACTTCCTAACCTCCTAGGAAGAGGTCTTCATAGTCAAGTTTCTATATCAACACAAAATTTAAATAGGAATTAAAATGACAATATAAGGTGCTCGCAGCAGTCAACGCTGCAATTAGCTTCTACGCTCACTGAAAATTGAGACTCTTCAAAATCTTATCCTATGCGTCCTAGTCCTAGATGCATGCAGCGACCCCGGCTGAAACGACGGGACGACGTCAGATGGTCAGAGTTATTTTATCTGTTGCTCAAATTAAAATCATTCGACAAATTTGAATTTTGTATTATTTTAATCATGTATGCAGTAAAAACGTCTCAAATTTTTAATTTAAACTTCAGCAATTAAAATTCATCCTCTTTTTTGAAGGAACAAAAAATCCAAATCCCTATATGGGTAGACACACATGTCAGTATGTCATTACCACCAGTGCGCTACTTAAATTTGTAAAAAAGTTGAATTTATTTTTTTGAAACAGTACACCTCACTATTATCACTTCATGGCGTCATTAGTTGTTACTAGCAAAAGATGTACTCAATAGCTTGATAGGTGGGCAAATAAAAAAATAAAATATTAATATCATTTTTTGTTATATATAAAATGTCATGTGTTAGACAATAAAGATATGGTAAAATCAATAATTTAGTCTTTCTTTTTAAATAAATAGCTAATTTGGTAGTAACTTAATTTTTTTAAGAAAAGTCTAATCTTGATCTAGACCACTGATCAAATCAAATTACACAAATCAATGGTCCATAATTGATATAAGAATTGTTTACGCCCTTTTATCTGACAAGTTTACTCCTTTTATCTGACAAGTTTACTCCTTTTATATGACAAGTTTACTCCTTTTATATGGATGCTTTATAAGTAAGTATAGATATTATATGGCAAATTTACTCCTTTTATATGGATGCTTTATAAGTAAGTATAGATATAGATGGATTTTGGTGGTTGCATTTCTAACCTTGACATTTATGTCAACTAATTCACATCTAATAGGAGCATCTAATTAAGTTGAGCTTTTGACAACAGATTTGTTTTCTTGTTTAAGTTCGGCATATACATTTTAAGATGTGCTTGCTTGACATTATATCAAAAACATAAGAACCGACTAAGTACAGGGCTATCCATGGATAGGGTAGTACATGGTAAAATGTATTTTTATACCTGTACGACCGTAACAACAACAACAATGATGATGATGATGATGATGATTATCATAATAATAATAATAATAATAATAATAATAATAATAATAATAATAATAATAATAATAACAATAATAATAATAATAATAATAATTAATATTAATATTTTATTAATTCAATAAAAATATATAATGTGAATAAATAAATAACATCAAATAAATATATGCATAAAGTACAATATTTAGATATAACTAGAATTATGCAATTTATTCTCATGTCAATTGGCATTAAAAAAAATTTATATAATTAATTATAAATTATACTTCAAATAAAATAGACTGCAAATTAACTTGTTTATCAATATAAATAAATTTTGCTGAAGATCGAAACAAATATTATATCTAACAAAAATTTACTAATAATATGATTATATAAATATATATGTTTGTAAAATTTTATATATTAGATAACATGTACGAAATAGCTCTTACCTGTATTCTCTCGATAAGTTAATGAAAATATTTCTTTATCCATATTCGATAGTCTGACGAAAATAAAACATCATTAATCCATACCTACCTTATTGAATATGGATAAGGTAAATGGTCAAATGAGTTTCATTAACAGCTCTAGTCAACTGGACACAACAAATCAACAAATTTAAAAGGCGGATTTAAAGTGGAAGAGATGGAAAAAAAAATGCACTCGCGAAAAGAAAATAAATGTGTCTTTTAAGAGGCTTAATTTGCTAGCGACGAATCACTACGCCAAATAAAATTAATAGTACCGGTTTTTTTCTTATCATTAGTACCGGTTTTGCAGCGGTACTAATAATAGGGGGTACTAACAGCAACAAAAAACCGGTACTAATGAGCCGGTAGTAAATGATGAAATAAACCATATTAGTACCGGTTTTTATAAAAAACCGGTACTAAAATTAATTCATTTAGTACCGGTTTTTTATAAAAAACCGGTACTACATTAAAAAACCGAAAAATCGTTAATTAATTTAAATTAAGAAATCATTTAATTAATTATTTAATCAATTAAATAAAAAAACCGAAAATTAAATTCATTTAGTACCGGTTTTTTATAAAAAACCGGTACTAAATTAAATTAATTTAAATTAAGAAATCATTTAATTAATTATTTAATCAATTAAATTAAAAAAAAACGAAAATTAATTTAATTTAGTACCGGTTTTTTATAAAAAACCGGTACTAAATTAAATTAATTTAAATTAAGAAATCATTTAATTAATTATTTAATCAATTAAATTAAATTCATTTAGTACCGGTTTTTTATAAAAAACCGGTACTAAATTAAATTAATTTAAATTAAGAAATCATTTAATTAATTATTTAATCAATTAAATTAAAAAAATGAAAATTAATTTAATTTAGTACCGATTTTTTATAAAAAACCGGTACTAAATTAAATTAATTTAAATTAAAAAATCATTTAATTAATTATTTAATCAAGGTGACACTGTGGCCCACGAGATATGTATTTTTAGCCAGGTGGGTGTCAAGGACACGCAGTGATCTCTTGCAGACGTCAATACAGAACTTCACCATCTACATTGAGATAATTTGAAAATAATTAGTTTGTGCTCAGTAAAATACTAAGGTGAATTTTACAGCAAAAGACCATCAATTTTTATTTCAATACAGTTACAAACATATTACTTCTTCATTTAAAATCACCACATTTTGCATGTAAATCAAGGCAATTGATTACCATTGCATGAACGTACACTGAAATATGCATGTAATAGAAACAGAAAAAGATGGCACAGAAAAATAAAATATTTGTCCTGAGCTAGATTCTAGAAACAGAAGAGAAAAAATTATATGTAATTAAGGGTTCTATTAGCTAAAAGTATTAATTGGATAATGGCGTAAAAAATGAAAAATAAAGGAGTTAATATATAGGAGGGAAAAACTCACAGCAGCATCGAAAGCATTACCACCAAACCCTTTTATTGCATAGAGCCACTTTCTTAGGTATGCATCAATTTCAGTAGCAGAAAAGTTCATCCATTGCTCAATTAGGGCCTAGAATATAAAAATATATATATATACATAATTTCAGAAACAAGTTAAAGCTGAAATACAATGAGTTGCTGCAATCAGAAAGCTTACATGATCAATAAGAGAAGAACCATAGAGAGGATTGTCGGCCTTCAAACTAGCAACTGCAAGCTCAGGAGTAAACAACATAGGCAATTATAATCATGATTCAGCTAGTAAAACTTCTTTAGAATGCTACAAATCATTAAGAACCAGCAATATCATGTGCACTAAAAAAGACGATTAATTGATGCTAATAAGTAAAAAGTGTAAAGCATGACATGAACTAAGATTATTCTGTTCACAGTACCATAACGAGCGATTGCATTGCTGCCAAAGATAGCGCCATCAGGTGTCTCCAGCACAGGCACCTAACAAAATAATGTTAAAGCAGTTAATTTTAATAAGAAACACAACTAGATTAAAGTCATATGCTTCAGTATTTTGTGAATGTACCATCCCGATAGGACTCATCTTGAGAAATTCAGGGGTATAGTTGGAAACCCCCAGTCGAAAGTCCTTTGCGAGCTCAAGCTTAACGCCACTGTACTCAGCAGTTATTAGAGCTTTAAAAGCATTCGCATTGGCAGGACCTGTGTACAAAACCTACAAATAGAGAAACTATAGTTATAGTCTCAATGATAATGACTAAATTAAAAAAGAAGTTTGTTTTCAAAATGAAAGAACAATTAGATCCCTGGCCTACAAGGAACGTAGCTCATGACCCATTTGCTAATATAAAGAAATAAAATTACCGTAATTGTCCTTCTCTTGATCGATCGGCCTCTTCAATAAGAAAACCTCAAATGCGAATTTTTTTAGCTCTCCTTTGATCTCCTTTGCATCCTCCAATGATTTTTCAATTTTTTTGAATTTTTGCAAATTTTTTGCTATTTTATTTATATGGTTTTTGAGAGTAAGAAAATTTTCGGTTTTGTAGAGAAAGGATAATTAGCCATGAACAGTATATGACCTTGAGAGAGAGAGGAATAGTGAAGGAAGACATGTATTTCGATTAATAAATATCTGCCTATTTTTAGTACCGGTTTTTTATAAAAAACCGGTACTAAAAATCGCTTAAAAATAAAAAAAAACCGTTATATTTTTAGTACCGGTTTTTTATAAAAAACCGGTACTAAAAATCAATTAATTAGTACCGGTTTTTTATAACGGTTTTTAGTACCGGTACTAAAAATATAACGGTTTTTTTTATTCTTTAAATATTTAGTACCGGTTTTTTATAAAAAACCGGTACTAAAAATATAACGGTTTTTTTAATAAATTCAAACCTTTAGTACCGGTTTTTTTATAAAAAACCGGTACTAAAAATCAATTAATTAGTACCGGTTTTTTATAAAAAACCGGTACTAAAATAAAAACGTTTTTTTTTTATATTTTTAGACGATTTTTAGTACCGGTTTTTATAAAAAACCGGTACTAAAATAAAAACGTTTTTTTTTTATTTTTTTAGACGATTTTTAGTACCGGTTTTTTAAAAAAACCGGTACTAAATAATATATCTGACAATTACGAAAATGCCATGATTTATTATTAGTACCGATTTTCTTAAAAACCGGTACTAATGAGCCGGTACTAATAATCTTTTTTGTTGTAGTGAATACAAAGAATTCCATAATGTTTAATCTTCTATGTCTCTTCAACTTAAAATGAACAGAATATTTTGCTCATATAATAAACAAGCTCATCAATTATCTCATTGTGCAGCTTCACTGTTTGGTCCAGTTATTGCATTAACAACACTTTTGTAATGATCAGTTGCAGCGCCAAAACAAAGGTCACTCCGTTAATTTATTATTTGAGAAAGATGAAAACCATTCATTTTTTTTTTTGTGTTTTTCATAATAAATGTAACAAGGAGAAGAGACCCAAGTTCGTTTTATAATTTGATAACTGTTAACATAAACGTGTCATCACAGAAGGACGCACTGAGTCGTTGCCTATCACATACTTTTTTTTTTAATATATATATTAAAAAAGAAGATGTAGTTCAGTAATCAGTAGTTTTTTCTCACTGCCGTCTTGGGGAGTTTAAATAAAGAAAAGGTAGGTGAAGGGAGAGATTGCAACTAGCAAACAAGCACCTGACGCCCACTTGTGATCTTCTCTACAAAGTGCAACTATTGCCAAACAATCAATTGATGGAACTGAAAGAAACAAGGGCCCCATTTCAACTATAAATATTTTTTTTTATTGAAATTTCAACTATAAATATACTACCAAATAGAATCTCCTGCCATCAATGAAGATTGAAGAGATTTCTTCAAAAAAAAAAAAAAAAAAAAGATTGACGAGATTTTGAGAGCTACAGTGTCAGCACAATCAATTTGCTATTATTGATTGGATGTGGAATTATTAATTTGTTCCGATTTTCAAATATGACCATGCTCTGTTACGTACAAAGATGGAGATCTTTGTAAAAAAAAAAGTGGGCTGTAGGTATGAGATGGCCTATAGATAACTTTAATTGCTATTTATAAATGATTTTTTGCAATGAAAAATACTATTTTATTACAGATATATTTCTAATATATACGGCGAGGGTTTCAGATACACTTGCTCGCGCAGAAAACGATTCTATTTGTTTAATTAATATTTTTAAGTTTTTGCCTTCGAATATTAAATCTTGTTCAATGTAATGAAGGAGCATTTGTGTATCGAGAATAACGAATTTAATTTAGAGTTTATTTGTTACAACCTCAAATGATGATAATATAAATGCAAATAATTAATCGCAAGTCCTTGATTTTTTTATGCGGTGATCTTCAACCAGACAAACTATGAATTTTCTATTTTTTTTTTATGCAAACAAGCGATTCGCTTTTGTCATTGATATATACATATATAATTGTCATTCAGAATTAGAAATTGATTAGTATCATCTGCAATTTTGTCATCTTTTGTCATCGTTAAATAGAAAATGAACACATAAAATAGACAAGATGAACATATATAGTGATCAAAGTGAACACATACAAACAAATAAGTTAAATAAAAATAAGTTGAATGTGCGTATAAACCTATAAAAAAGAAATGATAACACTTATTTTTTTTGTAAGTGTTCGCTTTGATCGTCTATATGTTTATCTTGTTTGTTTTATATGTTCATTTTGTGTTTAGCGATGACAGGGGATGACGAAACTGAAAATGATATTATTTTTGTTCATAATTTATGAGTCTTTTGGAGCAATACTTGGGCCCATATTATGAGAACTCCAATGCCGCAGCCCAAAGTTTCAACTGCCAATAAGCTGTTGCCTGACAAGGGGGGGACAAAACCGGATATCATTACTACCATCCTAGAGATTACGACATCCCGCCATCTTACAGGCCATCAAGTCTCCAGCCCAATATTCTCTCACATGAGAGACACATGATCTATCTCTCTCACTCAAATCTCTCAACAGATCTCTTGTTCCGACCAAACTTCTCTCTAATTCTCTCTCTCCTTCTAGATCTGATCTTTCTCTTTTCTTGACATCGCCATGACAGCGACGACCCTCCCTCACGAGGAAGATCTTTGTCAGAGTCACCGACGACGAAGTATGCGCCGCCTCCTCCCTCGCGATGAAGGTAGGTTTGCTGAGTTAAGATTTGAGAAGATATCGCTAAGGTACTTTCTCTCCTACTCAGACCTGAAGCAATCGAGTTTCTCGCCATAGTCGTATGTGCTATTTGATCGTTTTCCTTAATTTTGTTGTTTGATCGGTCTTCATTAGAATGGTGATGTTAGCGAGATTGCTAATTCAAATGCCATTGCTATCGATCTTCTTCATATTCAAAGTATTTGTCTTAATGATGTCAATTTTCCTTAATTGTTATTATATGTTTTAAATTTTGCTTTAGCAATTAAGATGTGTAATTTAACATTATTCAAAATCAGAACTAGGTTTTACAATAGTTTGAATTCAATTATACTTATTACATTAATGTAAATCTAAATTGGACAGTTCATCATATCACATTTGTACTGAATTGAGTTTGAGTTGAGGCTGAATCAGTGATTGAACATATAAGAACTATTGAATTAGTGATTTGTGCTGACCTATAATCTAGTGGTCGAAGGAAGTAAATATATTATTTTTTTTTTATATATTGTGCAAGAGAGTAAATATATTGTACAAAAAAGTAATTAATTATATATATATGTATCTATCTAAGATAATTGTCTACATAAATAACACTGATTGCTTTGATGCCATTACTGAGAAGTAAATAAATAATTCTGAGGGAGTAAATATATAAGCTAGAGGGAGTACCTATAAAAACTGATTTCTTTATTTATCTTGCAGGTGTATTGCATTCTTTAGTTGATATGGCATTATCAGGTTAATTTTGATCTTTTATTTATATATAAGGGAGCATTTATTTACATATAATAGAGTATTTAAATGTCTATTCTGATATCTAGTATTTAGTTGTAGCATATCATTCACTCAGTTTTTCATATGTATTCATTTATTTGTATATAGGGGATTATTTAATGTAACAACCTAGAATTTTCAAACGCAATGCAATTGAATTAATTAGGTAAATTTTAAAAGTATTATTAAGGTAAATAAAATTTTATAATTAATAATCTTAAAACGATTAAATGAATAACTATAGAGAAACTTATTCGAAATCGAAATCTTTTAATTTGCGTAGTATTTACAATTAATGTACATGATTCTAGCAAAATCAAAGCTTGAGTATACAAAAATTTACAATCAAAACAACTCAAATTCTAATAGAAATAATAATAATATTAATTTATATGAGTTGCAGCATCCTTAGCTACAAAATTCCTGCCACAGAAAATCCCAAAGATCAAATTTTAATAAAAATTCCTAATTTCGCTGTCACCATCTCCTTCTTCCTCCTCTTTTCATTTCTCTCGTGCGATCCGTCCGATCCCTCTCTTCTCCGACGAGAAAATTTCTTCGAAAATGTTTAAGGGATGGGCTGTGATCAACCAATCCCATCGCGCCACCCAGTCCCCCTCCTCTGATTGGCTGGCCTCGTTTGTTCTTATCCGATTGAGATGGTTGTGAGTGACGTGGCTTTGAGATACGAGCTCAAGGGATCTCTGCCGTTGGCTTCTTCCTCCCCTCTCCTCTCTCCATCATCCATATATAAACCTCACCCTCTCCTCCATTTTTGGATTGGCTGGGCGATTAGGGTTCCACTTTGAAAAGAAAGGAGAGAGAAGAAGGAACAGAGAGGGAGGGAGTAGCTGCCAGAGATCCAAGGTATAAGCTCAGTCCTCCTCTAATTCGATTTGTTTGAGACATTTCTGTTAAGTACTTAACCGTTAACAGTTAGGGTTTGTGTTGGATTTCGAGATTTTGACCTTAGCTCAGTGCTGGGATGAGGAAATAGATTATTAGATTGAGGAGATGTTAAACTAAATACTTGATTTTGATGTTGAATTCGGTGAAAATCAACTGTTAGAACTAGTGGGTCTGAACTATGTTGAACACTTGAAATTTTGTGGTTTTGAAGTTGTTTTTCTCTGTTGGGCATTAAAGGAAACCTGTGTGAGGCTTTGCGACTGGGTTTGAGACTTGGTACCAGCCTCTGGTACACTGGTTGTACCTCTGGTACCATACTGGTACGCTGTGACGAGAGACAGGGTTTGTTTCGTTAGAGAAAAAGTTTTTTGGGGACTTGCTTGTAAATTTCTAGGGGCCTATTTGTAAGAAAAAGGACTAGATTGTAAGAAAAAAAGGACAGTACTGTAAATTATTTTGATTCAGGGACCCCTGGGAATATTTGTTGCGATAACGGGTCGGATCCTGACCCCCTTCTTATCGGATCCGTGCGGACCCGTTACGATTGGCTCAGATCAACTGGGTCAGGTTGACCTGGCTCAGTCCATTCGATGTTGGGCCGACTCTTTGTGGGCCGAGACTTTCTGGGCGGAAAGGAAAGAAGTGGGCTGGGCTTAAATTTTCGAATGTGGGCCGAAATTTCAGAAATTTAAAAGATAATTATAAAACTTAATCCTTGACTAAGTTAAACTAATTGTGGGCTTAGTAAATAAATTAAAGGAAAGGCCATTAGAAATAATTGGGTATTCCTCTAGTTAAGCGGGATTAGACTTTTCGGGAGATGTTGAGAATAGTCCGAGTGAGTCAAGAACAGATACAATGACAATTAAATCACCGACTTTCTGATCCCAAATAAACCAATCAAATAATTTCGATTTTAATTTTCTATTTCCAATTGTTTTCTTGATTTTGGATTTTAATTTTCTGATTTAAATTCTCGATATAACAAATAGTTAAATAATTTAATAAATATTAAGCAATGCAAATTAATTAATTAAGTATTAATGAAACAAATCAAATATTGCATAACTAAATGAATGTTGGAGAAATACTATATAATAAATAAGTGAATATTTTCATTCTAAAATATAATTCATAACTTATATAATAAAAATAAATATAAACTTTTAATGACTGGAAAGTCAAAACCAATTATTAATAATAAGATAAAATACGTAATAATATATTTTAAAACAGAATCCTCTAAATAAATAATCTGAATCTAACTATCCAAATCTCAACCAGTCTGGTTAAATTAGGCCGTCAGTATGGTAATCCAAGAACCGCCAATAATTAGGTTATTTAGGTTACTTTAAGTAATTAACGGTTAGTAAGAAAGTCACTTTCTTTATTAGGAAAGCGAACTAGAATCACTTGACACGTGACTAGCAGCCTAGCAAACCGTTAAGGGAGAGAGTGCAAGTATGATGACCGTCAAGCATCCGAACCATCATGAGATATCGAGAAACTACGTTTAAACTTTCTACTATCCAGGTGCGGAATTACGTTGGATTTTTGTTAAAGTTTAAGTAATTAATAAAATATGTTTTATTCATATGCATATTGAAAATTCGTTTGCCTGCATGACCGTATTCAAGCATTTTTAAATGATAGTGCCCAATTATTGATAAAACTGCATTTTGAAATGCATGTTCTCCGTTTTGAGAAATTTGATAAGTAACAGTCAGATATTTGGAAATGCCGTTGCTATTGATAAATCCGACTTATGAATGATCTGACTGAAAGGAATGAAATGATGTGAATGAATAACTGAGATATGATATGATGTGCTTGATATGTGTGATTTGATATGTTTGCATCACTCTCCGGAGTCGGTTGGCTCCCGGCTTCGGCCAGTTCGGTAGCGCTATGCGGATTTGGAATCCCCTTTTGCCACTTGGGTAAGGGACGGATCCCTTTTGCCACCCAAGTTAGGGGAAGGTCTCCTTTTGCCACCCAACCGGTTGGGTTAGGAGGCCTGAGTGATTATGATTATGGAATTATGTTAATGACATGTGGATTTGAAATCCCCTTTTGCTACTTGGGTAAGGGACGGATCCCTTTTGCCACCCAAGTTAGGGGAAGATTTGTGATTTGCCCAGACTTATGTTATGCTCAATTCTACCATGCTCGGATCCCCTGACACGCTCAGTTTCCTATCATATACAGACATGTGTTGTCTGCGATGGGATTCGTGCCACGTGTTCAGTCCGACATGTATATGACTTTTGTCATAGTCAGATTTTGTTATTTTGTCCAATTTTGATTTCAGACTGGATAACATGTTTTAAGAGAAGATTTGATATTGATTTTATATAAGTTGACACATGCATGCTTTGTTTTATATTAAATGCAGATAATATTTTTACTTGTCTTGTTTAACAAATAAATGATTTATTTACGGGTATTATTTCTAGAACTTGGATTTTAGCTTAAATCCGCGTACTGGAACTAAAACCCGCACTGAGAATTTATTTCTCATTCCGTACTTTTTGTATGTTTTCCACAATGGATGTGGGTTCCAGGTTACAGAGACGGGCTCGATCAAGTCAAGCGAAGTTAAGCCAAATTGTCTTGCCATGAGGACTCAATGAGTCATAGGAGACAACATGGTAATTCATGGTAAGCTGAAACCTAAACCTTAAAGATTGCAGAAAAATGCCTTGCGAGTACACGGAAGTTGTGTGTTCGCGGCGGGAAACTGCCCCACCCCATTGCGGGCTGTGACATTTAATTATATAATCTATCAATTTGATTCTTATTGTATGTTTTTATTATTTTTTTTACCCGTTAGTTAATTATACATGATTGACACTAGTTCAGTTATTTCGAATAAAAAATCATATATTTATTATAAGGGAGTATCTATAACTAAATAAGAGAGTATGTATTTAGTATAAGAGGATATCTATTAAGGTTACTAACAGTTCAACCATATGTCTTATATGATTGCCACTAGTTCAATTATTTAGAATAAGGGATTATGTATTTTTTATAAGAGAATATCTATAACTGAATAAGGGAGTATGTGTTTAGTATAAAGGGATATCTATTAAGGTTACTAACAGTTTAACCATATGTGTTATATGATTGCTACTAGTTCAATTATTTAGAATAAGGGATTATGTATATACTATAAGGATGTATCTATAACTAAATAAGGGAGTATGTATTTATTATAAGGGATTATGCATTTACTATAAGGAGTAGCTATAACTAAATAAGGGAGTATGTATTTAGTATAAAGGGATATCGCATATATATGCGTTATATGATTGACACTAGTTCAGTTATTTCGCACAAGGAACAGATGTTAACTATTTTAATTAAGGGAGTAACTTCATCGATATAGGGAGTATGTTCATTAATACAAGGGAGTATATATCTGATGATACATTTTAATTAATCTATGCTACGTATTTTTCTTGTAGAAGTGTAATTAACTTCAACTAAAGAAGTAAATATAAACTGAAATAAGAGTATATAATAAGCTGATACCTTTTTTTTATTTTAGGTGAGGGAATATATATATTTATTTTGAAATCATTGCTATCATTAATATCAACTAAAGTGCAGTTATTCTAAAAAATATGGAGTAAATATAAAATGCAAAGGGATTACATATTAGTGATTAAGGTTTGAAATTATTGAAATCGTTTATATTGAATTAATGTTGATCATATGAGACTCGTTTTAAAATTCCAGAAGTATAGTTTTACCAATAAGTGTGATTAATTTATATTTTTGATAATTATGTTTTATTTATCTTGCAGGTGTATTGATATAGCATTATCATGTTAATTTTGATGTTTTATTTACATATAAGAGAGTATTTATTTACATTTGTGTTCATTTATTTACATATAAGGGAGTATTTAAATGTTTATTCTGATGTCTGGGGTTTAGTTGCAGCATATTATTCACTTAATTTTTCATATGTATCCATTTATTTGTATATAGGGATTATTTAAATATATTCTTTCCTGTAGTGTAGTTATAATTGTTTAATGGATTAATTTGTGTGTTATATGAGTGGTTATTGGACACTAATAATTTGTTCTTTTTTTTCCAGATTGATATTTATGATGACGAGGCTGTGGTTATGTTTCGTTTGTCGACAAATCCTATGAATGAGATTTTGATGTGCACTTTGAATAAATTGTTACTTGAATTTGAGTTTAATGTTGTGTGTGTATATTTATTATGAATTTGAGTTTAATTATTATAAAAATAAGTACTCTATTATTATGGATATTGTAATTCATTCTGTAGAAATATATAATCCATGTCAATGTTAACTTAAGAATTAGATACTTTGTGAAGACTAATTGTTTAAAAAATAAGTACAAATTTTTATATTTTGCGTGCTCATTTGAACCCCTTCTGATGAAATATATACTTCCTCAGTTTATATCTGTACTACCTAATAAACAATAAATCATTTCTTGAAGAATAATTGTTGAAAAAATAAGTACTCCATCAATACCGATAATTTAATTCCTTGTGTAGAAATATATACTCTCTTATGTTACACCAAATAACATGAAATGACGAAATTTAATTAATTATAAATGTTATTAAATTTGTTAAATTTTATAAAAAAAATACATTTATATACTTCCATACATCTGATTAAATAATCCCAGTATTCAGATGACATCAGCGTCTGGATGACGTCAGCATCCAGCTTATGTTGTCTAGATCGCATTGGGCCAGCCCATTAATCTCACCTCGGTTCTGTAGGATGTCAAAAATGTCAAATTTCTGGAATGTCCCATATCAGCCCCGAAAAAAAAAACGGAGATCACGTATAAAACAATTAAAAGTTTTTTGCACTTTTTTCATTTGATACAATAAAATAGAGAATTGTAGAGGCGGCCTTGTTAAACATAATAAATCAGTCCTGCTCATTTTGATGTTTGGAAGGTGCCTAGTCAACTCTGGCTGGTTAAATTAGTTTGAGTCAAATAGATCAACTTCTGGTCAAAAGTCTTCAAACGAATTCTTTAGTCCAAATTGATCTAGTACATATAATTGAGCAAACTTAATTAGCTTACTTAACTACATTAGGGTTTCGGATGAGGTTGGGGCTGCTCTTGGGTGAGTGCAGGGGAGTCCTTCCTTCATTAGTTAGCTTTCGTAAATGAATATATTGACTATTTTTTAATTTCTAGCTTACTTATTAGTCTCCCTAGAATATTCTTAAGATCTGTGCATTAACCATGCATGTCTCGACTATATTTTTCTTGCTTTAGCATTTACTTGTTTAATTATGTTGTTAAATTATTAACTTAATTAATGAAAAATATATTATATGTTTAATTACTTTTTTGGTTATGTATTTGGTTTAATATTAAGGGTTTAACACTGCAACTTGGTATTTACTCATATTAATGTGATCCTACATTATTCCAACAAACATGCAAGTAACGGAACTCTCACTTCTAGATTATTGCTCAACAAATATCTTCCATAAATATAAGCTAATTAATTAAATTATTTTTAGCTGGCCAAATATTCAATATAGTAGAAAAGGTTCATGTCTCGTGATCAGTTTGGTTTATCTATGGAGAACAATAATTGCATGTAGACTCTACTGATTTCTCTGTCAATTAATATAGGTGTATATTAGTTAAGTAACACAAACAACATAATGTAAACCATTGGCCCATTGTGCTTAATATTATTCCATCACCCGCTTTATTGATCATGCAATATGGTAATTACATGGTTCTGTGGTCCCTGAGAGATATCAGAGCATAAAATATATATATTTACTAGGTTTCTTTTATGAACCCTACTAAAAAGGGTTGGACACCTCTCCGTTTTCCGAGGGTAATGGAGACTCTTATGGTACCATGTAAGTAAATAGGAGAAAAACTCAAAACCATAGAAAAGAGAAAGAGTACACATGATGCAGAAAGACATATAAATTAAATCAATGCATCGAACTTTAAAATCTACTAGATATGGTTGTTTTCGGTATCTTGATTTCAGAAGTAATGCATGGTCATTTTATATGAAATGGAGAGTTGTTATATAACGCTGTAAAAACAATATGACCTTTAACGCATCACTGAGAAGATAGTAATGTCCAACAAATGCAACGAGGGGAAGAATTTATGTGCTTTGGTACGCTGCACCCGAATCTTGTTGTATAAAATAGCAACCTATATAGCTAGATTAGTGTTATCCTAAGTAAATTAAATTGATGGTATAAGAAAGCTCTTGAAGGTTCAAGTCCAGCATGCATTTTTGATTTTCAATAAAAAAGTTAGATAGCAAAGATAACCCTCTTTTTTCGAAAAAAGAAAGCTCCTGAAGATAACAGTAAGGTCTATGTGGTTAATTCCCGTAGACAGCCGCCTCTGTCTATTATTTCCAAAAAAAGGTTTATATGGTTTATTAACCATTAATTGGTGCACATAAACGTCATGATGTCAAAGATGTGCTGTTATTAAACACTTTTATTATTGTTAAAAAGTGTGTTATGTTTATGAACAAGGAAGTAATAAAAATTAAACACTACAACGGAGATGTAAATTTGTTGTCTCAGTTCATATGAGTTTATCTTGACATATACGTAGAACAGTGTAAATTATAGCTATATACTCACCCGTCATCAATTTGAGAGGGATGCAGTATTAACATGGATTCTAATACCAAAATATTAATTTTAAAATTTTACTTTGCCTATGTAATTTAAACCTCTATGAAATTGAAATGTTTACTGTGTGATCAAATCATGCAGTTGAAAAAAAAATAAAATAAAAAAATAAAAGAAACCTACAAATTATCATGCTTCTGTCGAGATATAAGCGTGAGGTTGTCCAAAAGAAATTATAATTCAATATGAAAAATGTTGTTCGGTGTCATATTAACTATATATTTTCCAAATTAAAAACAATACGTAACAATGATCGTTTTTCAATTACCAGAAAAAAAAAATTCCCGTCAAGATCTACTAACTATTTTCTTCACTAAAATTGTCAAATATACAAAAGTTCTAACAATACGTGAATATCCAATATATAGATAAGTGGCAAAAGTAATATACTCAATCCCAAATGTGAGCTTCTACTTCTGGTAGGGACGACACAACATGTAGTTAAGACTTGAAAAGGCTTATCTGCCTAATTTTTGCTTACTTCTAAGGGTGCTGTCTCGTAAATGGATGCATTATAATTTACACAGGAAAAAGGTTTGTTGCATTACCTCTTGTCTTCAAAGAAATTGACAATATTCTTTCTAATGTGAAAAGGGATAACCAAAAAGGGGTTATATTTTTCCTGTGTTGTAATTAGCTTGAGTGCCGCCGGATTAATCATTCGTTTACTCTCTACTTTCCCTCGTTTAACCCCTCTAGAATTCTTCAATGTAGAATGATATTGCTGAACAATATTTTGTTATAATTTGTCTTTGTTTTTCTTTGCTTTTTCCCTCGAAGTTTGTAGTACTTTAAATAAGAAATGTTACTATATATAAGTATAACTCATGTACAGCTTTCTCTTAATTTAATTAATAGTAAATTTTCAACTCAAATTCGAAACTTTGTATGTACATGAACCTAGTTAAATACTTAAATTCGCGCTGTATTGATCATATATATATGATATATTTTCAGAATTTTTCAGAGGGTTTCACATGATTGTTGGAAGCTAATTAAGCCCTTTTCTCTCTCCTTTTTTTTATGTTTTTTTTTTCTATAATTTTGGAATAGATAAACAGTGAAACTAAAGTGATAAATCATCCAGTCAAACACGCTTCATGTAGAAGAGAATCTGCAAAAACTTCCACAAAGCTCCCAAAAGGAGAAGCCATCTAACTTGAGTTCAGATCTGGTGCCGCGCGGCACACCGTGTAGCGCGGCATCGTAGCCGTCTGATCAAGATCCAATGGACAAGGGAGCCCCGTGCATGTAACCTAGATTGATAGGCCCGTAAAAAATGAACCGTCCGATCAAGATCAGACGGCTCGTATGCGCGCTACACGGTGTCCCGCGCTACACGGGATTCGGGTCCATCTAACTTGAGTTGAATGCGTACTCCAAAAAATAGAAACAAAAAGAAAAATAATAAAATACTAAGGGAAGTAAAAATGAATGCTGAAAGTCCCAACAAACCCAAGCCTCCTCAATCAATAAACGTACCTCTCACATCTTTTTCCCACTAAAAGCCACCGTGGTCTATTTTTACTACTCTTAGCTCCAAAATTCCTCCATGATTGCCACATATGTATGACATGCCTTTTTATTATAAAAGCACCCCCTAGTAATTTAGCTCTCAACTTGTTGTGAAGTCCATTTACCCCCTTTACCTTCTTGCTTCAAGTAATGGTCTAAAATCTAAACCCCTCTCTTAGCCCTCCTCTCTCATAGTCTTCTAGCTTCCTTCCCTCAAAACTATCTGTCTATAGTTGATTAGCTAGGTAGAAAAAGAAGAGAATGTCTCAAAAGAAGGTAACAGCAACAACTACAAGTAGTGCTAGCAAATTTGAAGAAGAAATGGAATTAAGAAGGGGGCCTTGGACTTTGGAAGAAGATAACCTTCTTATAAACTACATTGCTTCCCATGGCGAAGGTCGCTGGAATCTTCTTGCGAGATGCTCCGGTACGAATCTACTTATTATCTACAAGAAATACTTGGTGTGTGTATTATTTTTATGTTTTGTTTACCAATTGCTAGATCTTTTGGTTTTGAAATGGATAGGTTCTCTTTAGATAAAGTTTATTTGATGCCTTGATCTAGGCTTGGTGAATTTTCTTCTAGGTATTGATTAGTTCATACTTCATAGATCTTAGGCTTTAGCAATAGATAGGTACAAAGTGTAATAAAAAAAAATGTGTTATGGTTACATCATTGTTGTTAACGGTTTTAAGGTCTATAAATTTGTGAGGGTATATATTATTAATTCTGTTGCTCTGATTATATATAGGAGTCTTCTCTAGTTCAACCTATATAAAATGATTAGACTCAGAAATTGACAGTTAAAAATAAAATTGATTATCAGGTGTAGACTTTCTTATGGGGTGATTTAGTTTTGAGGTTTTTCAATTCAAACTTAAACTTCATATATTACATATAATTGTAGGGTTGAAGAGAACAGGAAAAAGTTGTAGATTGAGATGGCTGAATTATCTGAAACCTGATATAAAGAGAGGCAACCTGTCTCCAGAGGAACAATTCCTTATCCTGGAGCTTCATTCCAAATGGGGCAATAGGTAGTCATACGTGTATATATCTCTTTTCTCATTCTCTTATTTGTGAACAGAGGGTAATATATAATATTGTCCATGTTCAAATACACTACAGACAACAGCTGATCATTTGCATAGTATTATATGATAGTTATGTTTCAGTTTTCAAAAGAATACAGCTAATACAAAATACATCAAATATGCTAGAATCATGGTTTCAAGCTTTCAATTAATCTATGGTGAAATACTCAAAGCATTTCAATACTCATGTCACATGTATATCTGCCAATGTTTTCAACACTCCTGTCATAAATTCATCATTATCATGAGAATTCCGAAAAGCAATTTACAAGCTACAATTTATAGTATCCTAAATGCACATCACTGTCTAAGTCTAATATTTGTAAACTTATGCTATAGGTGGTCAAGGATAGCACAACATCTGCCAGGTAGAACTGACAATGAGATAAAGAACTACTGGCGTACACGAGTTCAGAAGCAAGCAAGGCAACTAAAAGTTGATGCCAATAGTGTCCTTTTTCGTGATGCGGTGCGGTGCTATTGGATGCCCCGATTGCTTGAAAAAATCGGCTTGTCACAACAACCTCATGAACCCAATTGTGCTAGTAACATTGCAAATCTTGGTACCAGTTCCACCTCAACAAATACTGAACAACATGATCCTAGTACTGATAGTTACTACCAATGTTTGGTCGATCCGAGTATGCTTCAATTCAGTTATGAAAATACATGCAGTCCGAGCACCTCTTCACATCAACTACAGAATGTGATTAATAGTAATTTTGTTGTCAACCAGACTGATGACCTTGACTCGATGATTAGTGACCAAGGGATGACTAGCCGTGAGTTAGGGTTAGATAGTGTGGACTTGAGTCAGGTGTTAACATCAACAACTCAGTTTGATAATTACAATTCAGTGGCGAACACTACGATTGATGGAAGTTGGAACTTAGATGATCAGTTATGGCATATGAGAAAGCTAAACGAGTGGGGTGGAATCTAATTAAAGGAGTTAGAATTGCTTGCGGTAATGTCTCACTATGCTAAGGAGAGGTCAGCTGAGGGGTTGCAATATTATGTGAAATTGAGGTGTGATTATGGTGGTGTGCGTATGCAAGAATGTGCGGTGCATATAACTTTGTAATTGCGTGTATTATTTTCTAGGCTGTTCAAGTCCATCAAGGGCTTTTAAGTGGTCATTTTCTCTATTTAGAAGTTCTTTTGGGAAGGTGGTACGTACATATCTAGTTTATCTATGTTTTTCCATGTGATCTAAGATACTCTAGGTAAACACGTTCATATTATCCATGATTTGTATGACCAATTATGTCGTTGTTTTTAATTGTTCCATCCTTTATTTATTTTGGACCATTTTCTTTTTATTCTTTGTTAAATGACGAGACTTCAGATATATAAAAAAATAAATAATTTGTTCTCGTAAGACAAAGTCCAATAAAAAGCATTGCTAGTCCAATAGAAAATAAATAATTTGTACATCACGTTCGAATGAGGCGCAGAACTAGCATTAGAGTATAAAGTATGCCGAATCTCCGAGATCCGACTTCATTTATAGATTTTGAGGAAGGTTTGGCGATATAATTTTAGAGTGCCATCAAATGTCACAAAATTTTACTTTTCATCAATATTTATTTTAAAATTTTAAAATTGAAATGTTGAATCAAAACTGTTGATCTTGTACAACTTAACTAGTGATGTGTTTCCATATCAATTTTATTAAATTTGGAGTTGATTTGATATTTGATCAAGAGGTTAAAAAATGAACAAATATTGTTAACTATGACAGATTAATTGTAACAAGTTCATGGTTTGGCCTCTTTATCAAATGAACACAAAATTTTATAAAACTTATTTGAAAACGTATCACTCATTAAGTTGTATAAGATCAATGGATTGGATTTAATATTTAAATTAAAAAAAATTAATTATTAATGAAAAATAAAGTTGTGATATTTGATGGCATTGTGAAGTTGTTGCATTAGAACATTTCTCATAGATTTTAATAACTCGAATGCTCAATATCGGTGTAGACCAAATTATACATCTGATGATAACTATGTTAACACTATTTTTTAAAAATGTTTCGCAATAAAATATTTTTTTCGATATGTGATTTTGCAAATTGACAAATGTAAATTAGTGTATTTATAGTAAAAAATGGTAAGCTTTAAAAAATTCGAAAAAAATAATAAAAAAATTTAAAAAATTGTAAAATTTTGTTTGCTATGAGATTTCAATATATAGATTGGGTTGGTTAAATTAGATTTGACAATTTGTGAAACCACCAACCAAAACAGTCATGGTGCACGAAAGTTTATATGAACCATGGTTCACAATATGAATATCTCCAAGGGTATTTTAATATGGTGAATAACTTGAATGCTTCGGATTGATCATTTGAATTTTGGATCTCGAAAAACGACTCTATGGCACGGGACCCTCTGTGCCATCTATAGCACATTAGCCATCCTCTATATATATATATATATATATGCGCGCGCTTGTTGTTATGTAACTGTCTAGATACAAAACATTAATGTTTTGAAGTCAGCACCTTAGCTTCTAAATAATTTTGTACTTCTCACTAATCCATGATGGGGATTGAGCAGATTGAATGGTTTGTGTAAACTGAAATTGATATAAAGGATCTAGATAAGGAGCTCGAATTCTTTATCGGTTGGCTAAATCTTTTGAAAACTTTATGTATCGCGTCAAGTCACCACGATTAAATGATGAAGGCGCTCATCAGAATCACAATTTTTTTAACATGATTTCATTTCATTTCTTTAGAAAATTTCTGATCAAAATAGATAGATTTCATATCATTTGATCGGAATTTTTATATTATTAGATCCAATAAAATTTCGAGAAATCTATTCTAATGAAATGAAATCCCACGTGAAAATTATTTTGATCAAAGCCGAAGTACAATAGGCTCCGTTTGGATAGGTGTGGGAAGAAGGGAAGAAAGGAAAAAGTAAGAAGAAGTATTGGGAAGTATGTAACTTTGTGAAGAGTTTGGATTGTTTATAATTTATTTTTTCTCTTCTTCTTTCTTCCTACCTTCTTCTCAACGCATCCAAACGGTGCCATAGAGATGTACGTACACTGGAGAAAAGACACGAACAGTATGTTGGGAGCAAAATGTAGATTTCACTAACATTTAACAGTTTCAAAATTACAAGCAAAAAATTATCTACGATTGCAGCTCTAGCCAAGAACATGTTAATGTCGCATATATAATTAGTTCTTTTTATTTAACTCTTTGGAGTGGAATTGTGGAAATCGCTTTTGCATTTATAGTGAAACTATGTGTTCCATGTCCAACGGAAATGTGCCTGACTAAGGGGGGGAAAAAAGAACAATCAATATTAGCCCCGGTATTTTTTGTTCCTGGTCCCGGCGCTTACCTCAAGTAGTGCACTGGGAAACACGGGCGGAACCAAAAATAAATAAATAAAAAAAAATTATAGGGGATCAATTTAAAAAAAAAAATATTTTAGAAGGGAACAAATTGTGTGGTTTTTCATATAACTAGCTTAAATTAACATATTTAATTTTAAAAAATCCAAATTTAAGGGGAGTTCAAGCCCTCTAGGAGTCTAGGACCCACTCTGGTTCCGCCGTGGCGTGCTGAAAATTTTCAGGAAAATTATTCGACTTAGGAAACTAAAGAAAAAAAAATATTATCAGGCCTCATTTTTCAATTATACCACAAACAAACAGCTTCCCAAATATATGGATGCATTTTGCTCATTATGGAATCTGCATCCAGTTCAAATTATAATAAATAAAAAGTTAGATTATACAAAAATCTTGTTACCTGACGAGCGGTTACAATTTTTTTTTTAATTCTATTCAACATTAAGAGAAGCTTGGCTTAAATATTCAGTCATATTTCAAAATCCAAAAATGTATTTTAATCGAATGAAGTATTGAATCAAAGGTGGTGTTTATCAACTTATCGTCTCATTTTCTATATTTTCGGTTCAAATGATCGAAGATAGCTGATTGGTTTGTAGCGGAGGAGAGAAAGATTGGGCCAAGATGTAATGTTTATGAGGATCAAATAAGGACATTTTTCAATATTCATTTTAAATACATGTAGAATATATTAAAAAAATGATAATACATTTACCCGTTAAAAAATTTAATTCTATCTGTTATCATTTTTGTAAGGTGGGAGACTGGGAGTAGATCGTATTTTCAATGAAACTGTATCATTGGACTTGCAATGTATGGCGTGGCGTCACCGAATGACATAAGTAAATGCCTAGCTGGTACACGCACTCAGCACTCTTCATCATCCTCTCCAGTAGTTTCTAGGAATAACATTTATATACACTTTTTTTTTTCGTGAGGTGAAACTTAAAAGCATAATTCTGATGGGATGTGATGTAGTACAAATCATTACGGCTACCATTGCTACTCTTTCTATTTACCATTGAAGCCTAGAATGGAAGTTACTTGATTGTATTTATGAAATATTTCATAACTTCGATTGCAATTGTCGTGAATTCTTAGGAGTTCTCTAAAGGTCATTCGAGGATATATTAAGAATCAATTAATAAAATGTTGATGTCTACGGCAAAAATTAATTTTGTCGATACGTTTAGTAACAACAAATACATTCTAGATTTGATGTATTTTAAATTATTATATTATTATATTATAGATCATTTGCTCAAAATTTTGAGGGTTCTAGTGCAACAAATGCCACAACTTTTTTTTCATTAATATTTCAAAATTTAAAATTTAATATTTGAATTCAAATTGTTGACCTCTTGTTTAATTCAATTGCCGATGAAATTTTCATTATTTTTTATAAATTTTAGAGTTCAATTTTGATGCTCGATCAAGAGGCCTTGTTAACTGTAATAAATTGATTCAAATACGTTCATATGTTGGCATGTTGATCAAGTATCAAATAAGCTTAAAAGTTTATAAAATTTATATAGAAATTTATTGGAGAAAGTTTAATATGCACTATGCATAGGGAGTTCTATGCACCACGAATTTTTTTGGGAGTATTTTTGTAAATTGGAAAATCTAATTTAACCAATTTAATCTGCATATTGAAATAAGCAAACCACATTTTACAATTTTTTAGATTTTATTACTATTTTTTTCGATTTTTCTAAAACTTTCCATTTTTGGAATGTTGTAAATAGTAGTTTGTTTCCAAAAATGGTAGGTTTCAAAAAATTCGAAAAAATAGTAATAAAATCTAAAAAATTGTAAAATTTGGTTTGCTATGAGATTTCAATATGCAGTTAGATTGGTTGAATTAGATTTGTCAATTTATAAAAATATCCCCGAAAAAGTCCGCGCTGCATAGAAAGTCTTATGCACAATGGTGCATATTAAACTTTTTCAATGTATTGCCCGTTGAATTGAATAATATCAATAATTTAAAGTTAAAAATTGAATTCAAATTTTGAATAAATAGAGAAATTGTGACATTTGTGGCCAAATGCTTGTTGCACTAGAGTATCCTCTAATTTTTAAGGGCATATATGATATATATAGGATGTCAAAAACTAAAGAAAATTTTAGATATTTATATAATGAAGAATTGAAGGATAATATGAAATGAAAGAATATCCTCTTTGAATACTTAATAAATTGGTGTTTTTAGGTTAATAGAGAATAAATCTAAAAAAAGCTTTTAATTTTTTTTTTCCAAAATCCTTATTGATTCGCGAACTCTATTATTTAGTCCCAGCACTCCTAAAACTTTGAAAAAACCCTAAGCATTTAAACCAAATTATGTAAAAAGATATATATAGAGAGAGACTTCTACGGTGAGTTGTAACTCACGAGAGGGTCTGTGAGTTGCGATCCAAACCGTTTAATATGATCTTTCTATTGAAATCTTTATGCAGAACAAATTTTATACTACTTTTTGAAGTTTTGAAGTATTTTTTTTCAGATTTTTAAAAACGTCTGTTTTTGAACGGTTTAGAACTAATTAGATTAATGATTTTCTAAAATTTTAAAAAAGTACTGATATCGTCACTATTTGTAGACATTTGGACCGTACTTGGCACTCAAATAACACTCAGACCATTGAATTATTCAATAAATTGCTATGATTTCCAAGGAATTGGCTCTACCGTCATTTCTTCTCTCATTTTACAGGACTTTGATGATTTTTCGGTGATATTTGAGCTATTTGAAGATTTCCGGCACTTGGCATACGTTAGACGACTCATTCCTAGCACTTGAAGGCACTTTTCAAACCACCGTTTGGACCAAATAACTCATGCTTGGGGCTAATGAGAAATTAAGAGAAGCAATTGGTCAAATAGAATCATTAGTATTGTAGAGCTCATCCTAAACTTTCCAACGGTTTTTGAATCGCCTCAATCGGAGTCCGGATGGAGGAATTATGGCCGAAATACTAGCTCTCTGGTCCGGTCGAACAGACCCCTGGTCGGACCGAACAGAGGCTTGTCCGACCCGAACAGAAGCCTATCAGACCCAAACAGACCCCTGTTCGGACCAAACAGAATCCTGTTCGATCCGACCAGACTGCCGAAAAATCATATTTGGAAGTATTTTCGACATGGAAACTCGTATTTTGGCATATTTTCTTGCCTTGACGACCATGCAACCTCCCAAGCACCTGAAAATTGCTATATAAGCTCCCCTAAGCCTAAGGAAAGGGCATCAGACCTTCCATACCATAAAATTCCACTTTCCATAGGCGTTTTTCTCTCTTCCACCATTGGAGATCATCAAAACTTGGTTCTTTGAAGCGACGGCAGCAAGGAGACGAGTTTGGTGATCATCTTGCAACACACCACTGCCTAGAGATCGTAGTTTGAAAGCATAAAGGAGTATTCGGTTTATTCTTCTATGTTTTCTTCTCTATTTTCAATGGGCTTGTATCTTGTGATTTCTATGTTATTTGTTGTGTGTTTTAGTACTATGTTAAGCTAAATTTATGTAGTCTTAGGGGTAAGGTAGTAACTTAGGTTTGGATGTTGTGATTTGACTAGTTATGTTATGATATGTTTTGTTGATTTGTTTTGTTGAGAATTATTTAAATTACTTGGTTAAGTCTAATTAACTTCTAGATGAATGGCCACATTTAGTTAAGTTCTAAAGTTAGGTTAATCAAGATAATTTAGATTAAGTATTTGGGATAAATCGTAGATCCGAAAGGGGAGATTAGTTGACACCAAAAGTGTAACTTTTAGACAAGTCCAAAAGACCTTTAGATATCCTTACGAACTCCAACAAACAAGTTTAAATTTATTGAATTCTATACCAAAAGTTGTGAACCAATCGAGTTAATTAGGTTAGGTTGTGATTAAACTAGTTTCTAGTCCAACAAGCGACAGCTGAGGTTTAGAATATCTAGGTTTGACCAACAAACCCTAGCAAAAAGCATAAAATATCATAAAAGGTCAAAACCACGCACTTTCACCCTCTGTTCGGACCGAACAGATCCTTGTTCGAACGGAACAGAGAAGTGAACGCTTGAAAAACATAGTTTGATGCACGAAAGTGATAAGTTCTGTGTTCTAGAGTCCAAACCGAGGTGAAACCTGAACCCTAAGACGCTTTTTATTACTGTTTAAACTCTAAAAAGTTTACTTTGTTATTTAGATTATTTTATTTGACAAAAACAACCAAAAATATCTACTTTCTTGCACTTATATCTACTCACGTTTTTTTTTTCTCTTACATTTCAGGACTGGCAGGTAACACACAAAGGAAGAAGTCTCCACCACCAAGGGTAAAAGATTTTCTCCGGAGAATAAACGAAGAAGCCAGATCCTCCTCCTTTACTCCTGTTCGAACCGACCAGGACCTTGTTCGATCCGACCAGTACTCTGTTCGATCCGACCAGTGCTCTGTTCGATCTGACCAGCACCCCGAACAGAGAAAAAAAGACACCGCAATGGCTGACCAACTCACTCCTGAGGCCATTGCCCAGCGTACACAAGAATTGGAGGACCTCCGCCTCCAACTTGAGCAAAGAGAGGCTCGACTTACAGCCGATCGGACCCTCCTAGCGGGTCAAAGGAGGGATTTTGACAATGAGCGTCGCTGATGGACCCAAGAAGATGAAGGGAGCATCAATAACTCCGACAACGAAGATGAGGAAGATCGTGAAAGGACTCTTATGGAGTTTGGAGTTCCCAGCGCAAGAAACGTGGACGGACCAGTGGTGATTCCAGGCATCGCTGCTAACACGTCGTGCTTGTGCAACAAAATCCGTTCTATGAAAACGACGATGAGGATCCCCATGCTCACTTACAAACTTTTATTGATTGCACTAGATTGATTAAGTTTAATGGTGTTCCTCAACAAGCAATTAGGCTATTGTTATTTCACTTCACCCTTAAGGACCGAGCACAAAAATGGTATAAAACATTGAAAAAAGGGTCAATTAGGTCTTGGGATGAAATGGCACAAACCTTCTTGGATAGGTATTTTCCTTCGAATAGAGCGGACAAAATTAGAGCTGAATTGAATAATTTTGTCCAAAACCAAAATGAATCAATGAGGGATGCATGGGAACGGTTTAGGGATTTAGAAAATTCTTGCCCACATCATGGGATTCAAGAATAGATGCTCCTTAAATCATTCTACACTGGACTTTATGACAATATTAAAATCAATCTTGATTCTCTTTCAGGTGGGGCATTCAAAAGACTTGATACGGTACGAGGGCGAGATTTGCTTGATTATTGTGCAAGAAATTACACATGGTACCCTCTACTCATTCCCCGCCACTCAAGTAATTCAGGGCAACAAGTGCACAAAATTTCAACTAAAGAGGCGAGGATCGAGGAACTAGAAGCTGAACTTGCCGCTTACCAATCGGCTCAAGGGACACATCTCCATTCAAACCAATGCGGAGCGTGTGGCGAGGAAGGACATACATCTATCAATTGTCCTCTTGTCAAAATTGGTAACGGAACTACCTACACAATGGGCCCCCTTACAGTTCAAAGTACCAAATAGCCCGCCCAATTTGTGTAGGAATGCCCAATTCAACAACAACAATAGAGACCACTCATTTCAAAAGAAACCCTTTTTCGTTAGGGAAGAGATTCCAATTGTTGTTCAAGAACTCATGAGTGAGCAAGAAAAGATTAACAAATCTATGGCTTTAGGGTTAGATGAATTGAAGGCCACCACCGACGAATTAAAGGCTACCGTCAACGAATTTATGGAAAGTGCAAGCACCTTACAACGCTTGGAGGGCATGATGGAAGCACACTTCTCCCGACCACCTGGCAAGCTTCCAAGCCAACCACAAGTCAACCCAAGTGCAGAGATCAAAGCCATTCATGTTCTACGAAGTGGCAATGAGTACCAAGACCCACCCGTGCCACCAAACGAAGGAAACAGCCTCTCTGTTCGGTCTGACCAGAATCCTGTTTGGTCCGAACAAGAGGAACCAGGGGAGACGCAATCAATTCTTGAGAAAGTTTTGTCATTCCCTCCACTCTATAAGGCATCCCAGACACAAGGCACCATTTCTGAGCCTGAACGAGCTGAAGAGGTGACACTCGCACCATCTGTTCGGTCCGAACAAGCTTCTGTTCGGTTCGAACAGAGCACAAAAGTGGTCCAAAACAAGGGCAGAATCACCTCTTACACCAAGTAACCGAGGTGGATCGGCCTAACTCGATTGACACAACACCTCAAAGGAGAAGAGCTCTCAACCTATTCCAACCTACACCTAGCGACAATGTCGGGGCGGTGGTGTTTGAGGCTACTAAATCTCTCAAGATGGTCTAGCTATGAAAAGCTCAAGTGGGAGAGTATCACTGTGCTCAAAGGCTCAAATCTGGTCAAATTTTGCAAGGCAAAACTCTCTTTTTGGGGGAACAAGGGGTGGATATAAATAGAGCTCGTCAAAAGCTACAAAACAACTCAAAATTCGGTTGTGCGTTACACATCGCAATATTGCGTTACACGACCCACAGATAGCCGTTATAATAAAACAAAGAAAACAAGCTATATGTTGCCAGTGTGTTACACGACCCAATATTGCATTGTACGACCCACAGACGACCGTTATAATAAAACAGAACGGATAAGCTAGCCGTTTGAGTTGTCAGGAGTGTTATACGACGCGGACCACCCGTTGTGCAACGCAACATTAAATGACATTAAATGATCAGGAAAAGTGAGTGAAAAAGGCCAGAGAAAAATCAAAGGAAGGTTGTACAACGTTTCAGTGCATTATACAACGTTCTGGCCTAACTAGAGAAAATTGCGTTGCACGACGCGTAAATTGCGTTGTATGATGCAGCTGGTGCTTACACGACCTTCTGTTGCGTTGTGTAATGCACTGTTTCAGTGAAAGGAGAAAAACTGCACAAACTGGTGCGTTGTGTGACCCAATATTGTGTTACACAACTCACTGGTGTTTTGTACAACCCAATATTGCGTTACACGACGCACTGGGTTTGTAACTGAGAAAAAACTGCACAAAGCTGGTGCGTTGTATAACCCAATATTGCGTTACACAACTCACTGGTGCGTTGTACAACCCAATATTGCGTTACACGACGCACTGGGTCTGAAACTGAGAAAAATACTGAGTTCTTGAGCTTTTCTGCTAACTAGACCATTTCAAGGATAAATGGACTAAAGTAAACCTTCTATTAAAGTCTAAACTAGCCTATAAGCTCTCTAAAGACTTAATCTTGATCTTACACATAGTTTTTATCCAAGTCTTCAAACTTTGCACCTTCTTCCTATAAAACTCAAAGAAGATTGTTAAATGCTTAATGATATGGTTTTGTAATCGACAAACCTAGAGACGTTTAGTACAACAGAGATCATATTGAACGGTTTGGATCGGTCATTTTAAACTAAGTCTAGGAGTTTTGAGCGCGACTCACCATAGCAAAACTCACATACATATAGAGAAAACCTATGGTGCATACTAATGTACAGAAGTTTCGGTGCATACTGATCCGAACTCTTGGATCTGCTTCAAAATGACCGATCCAAACCGTCCAATATGATCTTCCTATTATAATCTCCTACCGACCAAATTTTACATTTTTTCGAAATTTTTAAGTATTTTTTTCAAATTTTAGAAAATCGCTAATCTAATTTTTTCTGAACCGTTCAAAATTAGCAGTTTTTAAAAATCCGAAAAAAATACTTAAAAATATAGAAAAAATGTAAAATTTGATCAGCAAGGAGATTTCAATAGAGAGATCATATTGGACGGTTTGGATCGGTCATTTTGAAACAAATCCAAGAGTTCGGATCAGTATGGACCGAAACTCCGTACATTAGTATGCACCATAGGTTTTCTCCGTACATATATATATATATATATATATATATATATATATTCACACATAAAAATCATTGTAAATCCAAAGAAAAAAATTGAACAAAAACAACGCCATCAATTCTTAGGAAAAAAATGTGCAATTTTTTCAGATTTTTTTCAAGTATATCACAAACAGCCGCATAAAATGAATATTTAAAAATTGACTAAAGTTTTATATTTTTCCATTAAATAAAATAAAATAATAAAAAGCATGTTACATTACATGTGGTTTTTGCATATAACAATAATTATGTCGCTATAAGCAACTATCATCTATTAATTAGGAATATAAAGTTCAATAAATTAATATTTATGCTGTAATATAATGAAGAGTTTAGATGAAGGGGTTATTTTTGTCATTTTAAAATTATAGGAGTATTCGGAGTTCGGGCTAAATCAAGGGTGTCCAAATCAATTCCCAAACATAGAAAATACATCTAGAAATAACTCTTTTCTACCTTTTGCTACCGTGTTTATATTGATTGTTATATTCCATAAAGGAGCTTCTTCTGAAAAAAGAAGTGTTCATTCTTAACCGTCCAAACACCCCTGATAAAAAAGTATATCCTGTTTTTAATTTCGGCTTTGATAATGGAGACATCCTGTCGTTGTTAAGTAATGGAGAAGGGAAGAAGAGACGTAGTGAGGTTTTAGCCGCTAGTGAGAGGAAACATCTTATCGGAAAAGATTTGTGATGGATCGCATCTTTCCACATCGACTTGATCTATCTTACTTTTTTCTTTCTTTTTTTTTTATGGAAATCTTTCTTTCTTTCTTTCTAGCTCTCTCTTTTGCCTCGGGATTGGTGAGCCCCAGGCCTCACACTTGTCGTACCTTGGACGTGTCCACGTAAAATGCTACACAGACAGGCAAGAGTGTGGTTATTTTGTGGCAACATATATAATGCACACACCATGATGCATTCTAGGTTCTAAAATGATTACATATATACGGGGGACCCACTTAAAAGTATTTTAGGAAATTAAATGGTATTATGATGAATAGATTATTAGATTCTTGTGCAAATTCCAACATAATTAAATTGAAACCTCAACTTTGATCCCGGGAAGGAATTCAGTTTCAATAATTTCTCTCGGAATTGATTGGAATTAATTAAAGAGTACCAAAGTTTCCAATATCTGTTGGATTCTTTTATATCGGAAGAATGCTTCAACGCTCCAAGATAAAATATCAACATGTGAAATATATTGTATTAAAAATAGAACAGGAATCTTTGTTAATAGATTAATTGGACAGATTTTTTTTTTTAGAATAAACAAAGGAGTTCATGCGTTCCTTTTAAATGGATCAGTATCCTATGCGTATTTTTTTTTAAAACACGCAGCTGCATGTCTTTTCATCCGGCCGTCGATTTAATTTCGACGGGTTAATTTTCACGAGCCGCATGATTCTTGATGGATCTGATATTAATCACAAGAGTTCATGTGTTCCTTTTAAATGGATTATTAGATTTTTGTGCAAATTCCAACATGATTACAAAAAAATCGTGAACCCGTTCAATTCGTTCAACCCACCTGACCCGAACCGCTTTTACCGGATTAGCATGATGTTGGGTTGGGTACGGATTTTAATTTTGACAAACCCGTTACTTCGGGTTGGGTTACGAATTTTGTACAAGTAAACTCGTGTATAGTTCAACCCACCCGTTTATCATTATTTATTCCTCTTTGTCTCACTTTTTCTCATGTCCTTACCCAAATATCTCTTATTTCATTAAGTTTCGATCTCCTCCATAGGCATGCACGTTCTCAATTCCTCTCACAATGACTCGAAAGTTGAAAGATGATTCAAATGCGTCTCTAATTTGCCTCGAACTAAATTGTAATAGCCACAAAATGATTTTTATATGTATTTTTATTTGATCAAAATTTTAATTCACTAAACCCGTTTAACCTGCTTAACCCGTAAAAATCCGTACATAAAAAAATTGACGGGTTGGGTTGGGTTACGGGTGGGTCAACTAAACTTATTTTCTAACCCGGTATTATCGGGTTGGATTCAAATTTTGTTAAAATATCATCGACCCGCCCGTTGTACACCCCTAATCCTGGCCGTCGATTTAATTTCGACGGATTAATTTTCACGAGCCGCACGATTCTTGATGGATCTGATATTAATCACGGGACATCTATTATTGATCGGACAGTCACGGATGAAAGACGTGCAGATGCGTGTTTAAAAAAACACACAGAGGATTTCAATTCCTTTTAAATACCTGATCAAAGTGACCTTTTGGCAGATGGGCATGTGTCCCACATGAAATGGATCGCCTTAACCAAGTAATTAAGTTAGATATGATGTAAAATGAAAAATATAAATAATTCAAATTTTGTCTCTTCACCTAATTAATAATGTCAAATTTTAACTATTCATATGATTTTCCAAAATTTGATACACAATTAGGTACTAAGACCATCACAATATCTACAATCAGTTAGAATCTTTTTAATTTTATTTAAAATGTAATAGTAAGATTAAAAAAAATTAGCATATTGTTGGGTAATGCCCTACATAATAAAAAAAAATAATATTTCAACTATACTTCTTTCTTTTTCTTTCTTCCAAAATAATGTATGTTGTATTTATTATAAATTACCCGATGAATCCACAACTTCAAGCTATCCTCCAAAATTTGTAAGCGATTAGTCATGAAAACTTTTTGCCAGATAATTACGGAGATTATACTATTTTCGAAGAAAAAATGGAGATCAGGTCTCCATCTTTTATAAATAAATAAAAGGTGGAATACAAAGTTTAGCCAGTGGCTAAAAAAACAAAAAATAAAATAAAATAAAATAAAATAAAATAAAAAATAAAAGAATTAAATACAAGTAAGCTAAGACTAGAAGAAAGCTATACTATAAGCTGAGAAATTAGGAGCGGAGCATCTCCCATTCAAAGAAAGTTTGTTCTACCAGTGCAGCAGGCGAAAGAAAGCATTCTGAGAAAATCCTGTTACATCTCTCTCTCCATAGTATGAAACACAGGATTCCTATAATTTCACGGTGTGCCTGCGGGATCGAACTGTCTATTAAAAACCACGGGTTTGAAGTGAAAGTTATATGTGATAAGACAGGAGAGGAGTTTATTGCCAGATGTAGCACTTCATTGAAGAGTTTACAATTATTGAACATATGATGAACTGTCTCCTCGTCGGACGCACAGAGGACGCAGAAGCTGGGAAGCTGCCATCCTCTCTTCTTTAGGTTATCCAAGGTCGCGATTTTGTTTATACTCATTTGCCAAGCGAAAATTTTCATCCTAGGTGGAATGTTTAACTTCCAAATGGGGAACAAGTCAGATTTGAATTTTGGGAACTCCTTACAAAAACAGTATAAAGATCTCACCGAAAAAAGACCATCGCAGTTCAGATTCCATCTGAAGTTATCCTTATTTCTTGAAACGGTTAGATTGAGGTTGGAGCCTAAAGAGTGTTCAAGTAAGTTCCATTGTTCTGAGGCCGAAGAAGAATTACGAAACGAATCTCTAAAAAGACAAGTGTTGCTACGCCAACGGGCTACAAACTGTGAAAGAGTTAGATCCGGTTCCAGTGCGAAGCTCAAGAGATCCTCAAATTTGAATTTCAAAACTCCTAATCCCCAATTGTGATGCCAGAATAAAATATCAGTACCATCTCCTGGTATAGCCGTAATCAAAGGAACAAACAATGAGGCAATAGATTGAAGTCCTTTCTGCAGTGGGCTGAAGCTCGGAAACAAAGTTAACTTATTATTTTGCAAGGTTGCAGCCAAGGATGCCCATAGATTATCCTTGGAAGATGTCCAAGTCCACAGGTGCTTTGCAAGTAAGGAGGAGTTCATGTCTCGTAGGTTGATTACACCTAACCCTCCCTGCTTTTTGGGGGTGCATATGGTATCCCAAGGAACCATAATCAATCTTTTCCGGTTTCCAGAGCCGTTCCAGAAAAAGTTCATCCGAATCCTATCAATTTCCTGTAACACCCATTTGGGCATCTGAAATGCTGACATGAAATACAGTGGCATCGAGGTTAGGCAAGAATTTATTAGAACCAACCGACCTGCTGAAGACAAGAAAGGTGCTTTCCACGAGCTTAGCTTCCTTCTAATTTTGTCGATTAGCGATAGGTAGCTTTGTTTCTTCAACTTCTTATCTGAAAGCGGCAGGCCAAGATACCTGATTGGGAATTTCCCAGCCTTACATCCCATTTCCCGTGCTAGCGACTCAACAAGTTCTTCATTTGAAGCAATAACCAGCAAGTCTGATTTATTCGCATTTAACGATAAACCAGAAATGAACTGAAAAGCTAGCAATATCATTTTTAGGAAGCGAACCTGCTGTGGGCATGGCTTGAAAAAAATAATTGAATCGTCGGCATAAAACAAGGCCGGCTGCATCTGAGCGAAAGGCAAGAAAAGTGCACCGGATCTAGCAAGTGATTTGAGCCATCTCGAAAGAAAGTCAAAAGCCACTATGAAGAGATATGGTGAGAAAGGATCTCCTTGTCTAACCCCACGCTTTAGGTTTATCTGTCGTCCCGCTAATCCGTTGACAATTACTCTCGAATTCCCCTGAAGAATGCAATTTGCAATCCAGTAAATGAAAAGAGGCGGTAGTCGAATCGCTGAGAGAACCTTTTGGATAAAGCTCCAGTTTAAGGTATCAAAGGCCTTGTGCAAGTCTGCCTTTAAAACTCCAACTTGAATCCGTTCCTTATTTGCAAAATGTATTAATTGTTGCGCGTAAAGGAAATTCTCTAAGATGTTTCTTCCAGGAACGAAACCTAACTGGGACTGGGTCACAAGTTGTTCGATATAGAGGGTGAAGCGTGAAGCTAAGATTTTTGACATCAGCCTTTGCATGGAATGAATTATACTGACCGGTCTGAAGTCAGAAGTCGAGGTTGGTGCGTCAACCTTCGAAACTAGGGTAATGTAGGAGGAGTTTAGCGGGTTCAAGGATCCCGATGAAAGCGCATTATTCAGAGTCTGAGAAATGTCAGGTAACATTTCCTCAAGGAAAAATTTGAAGAACTCACCCGTATATCCATCCGGGCTAGGAGACTTATTTGATGGCCATCCTAAAATAGCTTTTCTTATTTCTCCATCAGAGATCGGTTCAGTCATATTTGCGGGAAATGAGCAACTGCTAGGGTATAACATAGACCATTCAATACTATCTAGCAAACCTGAGTCAACAGGAGCCTTACCCATAAGGGAGCAGAAGAAGGAGTGAAAAGCGCGGGCTTTTCTGTTATGGTCATAAACCATCGAATCATCAACTAAGATCGATTCAATCAGATTTCTTCTTTTCCCCGCCGATGCAATTGCATGGAAGTAAGAGTTGTTTCGGTCCCCCTTCAACCTCCATGTAGCAGCAGAACGCTGCCTCCATCTAGTTTCGTCCCATTCTGCTAAAACCGTGAAACGCCTTTTCAATAGCGCTCGAACTAAGATCTCAAGCTCTGAAAGTGGCCTATCTTCCGCAACACGATCAGTCCAAGCTAAATAGTCCCTTATGCTTTGCAGTTGACGATCCAGAGCAGAAATTCTTCCTTTTTTCCATGTCGAGATGAGCCTGGTAAGGCTTGAAAGTTTTGAGTCAAAACTGTTTGGGGTATCAGCTACTTCCTCTGTGAGCCAGAAGTTTAGGACCAAATCTATAAACTCCGGTATTTTAAGGAAATAGTTCTCTATTCGAAAGACGTTTGTCGGCTGAAATCTGACACAGAAAGAGCACAGCAGAGGACAATGATCAGAGGAGGTGTTTGTCAAAGCCTTTTGGTGAATGTTAGGGTACGAGTCTGCAAAAGAGCGATTCAAAAGGAGATTATACTATATAAAATATGAAAGCTTTTCTACATAGTCTTTCCTGGGGTGTAAACAAAAAATGAAGAAGAAATTAAAGTTGGTCTATAAAATTACTAAAAAAGCCTTCTATATTTTTGATCGAAACTTGCATACTTCTTATCGGCATGGATACAAACAACAAAAATCCAAAAAGGATATGTTAAATCAGCATGTATAAAACAGTAGCTGCTTGTACAATGTGCCTGTTTTTATTAAGAAATGTGGTACAGAAAATTAGAAAAGCTTTGATACTAAATTGTTTTCTCCTTTCTATGGTATCCAATGACGGGACGAACGCTGGAATGCAGCCGATGCCATGTCCTCAAAAAACATGGCACACAAAATTTTTTTCGCGATCATGCGTCTTTCTTTAATTAATTCTTTGGATTCAGGCTGACAAATATTATTTTATTTTTTAACTATTCAGTTTATATTTCAACTTAACAAATAAACTTCATAGTTCAACCTACAAAGTTAAATTAATGTCTTTATTCCAAATTAAAAGTGATGAAATTAATATTTTTGTACTTTAACAAATAAAACGAATTTAAACAAAAGGAATTGAGTTAATATTCATAAAAAAAATTTAACATAAACTAGTTCTATGTCTGTACAATTTTTGAGTTAAATTGGCAGCATTACATTTGTTAAAATCCGTACCTTATCTCTTCAGTTGTATGTTTATTAACAGCTTTCCCTACGCCCCTCCTTTATTATAAACTAGTAGGGGATGTCGCGCGTTGCGCGACCTATGTTTCCACTCATCTTTTTGTTGAATATTACTATTACAGTATATTTTTATTACAGTTCAATTTATTACATCTGTTAACCATAATGCAAATAGATAAATTATGAAAAAAATAAATACAGAAAATTTTATTATTTTCTTATTATCAGTTGGTTGCAACAAATTAATATCATTTGTTCTATAGGAATTTTTCAAATCTCAATAACTGATTATCATCTGTAATGATAATTTTATTATTATACAGTGTGATCATATGGTTTTGTGTTGAAATTTTGGTACTACAATTTTATTTATTTGGGCTTTGTTTTAAGTTAAGATTTATTAACGCAAAATGACATCCCATATGTGAAAAAATAAAGGTCCCACTAAGAACAATTACAACCACCATAAAGAGTAAGCAAAAGAAGGGGAAAAAAGCAAAAATATCTGACAGGAAAGTAAATTTAGTCCTAATCTTTCTTATAATCTTAAAATAAAAATAAAGATAACAAAGGTATGCAGTGGGGATCAATTCTAAGTCCCAATGTTGTCAATACTGGTATCATTCTCCTTGGCCAGTTCAAGAATACTGGTCCCAATGTTGTTTTACCCAGAATTTGTTGCGATTATCTTGGCCAATGTTGTGTACAGATGGTATAGATGTCTAGGACTATATTTTCTATGTTTATTTTTGTTACAACCTCTACCAGATTAAGACATTAAGATATGATTAGAATCCTCCTGGATCCAACTTCTCGTATTCTTCCTTTCAACTAATTGTATTAAAGTAATTTATTAAATTAATATCATGTGAACAATAATGATTTGGCATCCTATCAGCTAATTGTATTAAAATAATTAAATATCATGTTAACAATAATGATTTGGCATCATATCATCTTGAACTTGAAGTTTATAATTTGCAGCTATATGTTCCTTGTGCCCGAATTTCACTTACTCTCTACCCTTCTTTATCCTCTCGTCTCCCTCCTTCGTCGTCGATTATGTGCTGAATTGAAGATTCAAAATTTTAAGTACAATAATAATTAGTACAACCATTTATATGCAATAGTATGTAAGATATGAAATCTTCTTTTTTTTTCACCCCTTCACCTTTAGTTGTCGTGAACACCAACGCCATTCCAATCACTCTATACTGTGAGATATAAAAACAAAAATTGTTTATTGATTCTACCTTCACAGTTGCTTATGGTGGAGGGAATGTTGCCGACCAATACCATCTACTACTTTGATACTGAGTAAAGTTCGCACAATTCACCACGGAGCTTTGAGGCTGGATACCAAGTACAGAATACTTAAAAAATCATTCCTTAAAATTAATAATTCTAAGGAAATGTAATGATGAGAGTAAAAGAGAGACTGCACATCTAGAAACTTATTCGAAACAATTTTAAATCCAACGTCACATAATTATCTTTTGTGCATTCAGTAAAAGAAACAGATAAAATCACATTTGAGAGTCTGAGACTGATACATAGACGTCTGGTACAAAAATAGAACCAATGTTAATTAGTAACATAAAAAGACATATCCTAAAGAAGTTGAAAAGCTGCCCAAGCCTATACACATCTCTGCTAAGCACTTTCTCTCCATTACCAACAGCAACTTTCCCTTCGAACAGAGCAATCTGGTTGAGGCCAACATCTCTTCCTTTACCCACCAGACAAAGGACCACCTTCAGCTCTAAGGCTTGAAAGTTATAAGAGAGACAAATATGTTTAAACCAAACCTGGATATACTCATGATGAGTGATGTTGTCGTGGCGCAATGTTGAATTGAACCCTAAAGTAGGGATACATCATGGATGTTATCATAAAACAAAAATCTGGATAAAAAAGAGCATGAAAAAAACTCTAACGCTGCACCTACCAGCATAAATGTCTTCACTGATGTTATGATCCGACAAGCCTTACTTATCCCATCCCTTGAAAGAGAAAATCGTATGGAAGAGCCAAATACAGCCATAATTGCTATAATAATTGACAAAGTAGAAACGCCAGTAAGAAGGAATATTAAAAAATAGGTAATTAAAAACACATTTATGTCGTGTTTTAAATTCGTCAAAAAAGGCAAAAGAGGCCAATAAACACAATTGGGCATGAACTGTCACACCTCTTATATTTCCAATACATTTAATCCTTCATGAAACATGCTTCGTTGGATTTTGATAAATTTAATTATATGAAACAGAAAAAAGAAATTAATGGAGGCCTCTCTAGGACTCCAAGGAATTCCAAATATAGCACAACCAAACATATTAAAACAAAAAAGATTTATCACAAAAAAAATAGTGTAACATAGTAATAAAATGTCTAAAATTAAACACAAATTCAGAAGGAAAAAAATAGAGAAAAATTACAACTTTAAAAAGTGCTCAATGATTGAAAACATATTTAAACCAAATGTAAGATATTAAAAATATATATACAAAAAATCAACAACAAAACCTGAATAAAAATATAGGAAAGAAAAATTAAGAGACTCAATGAATGAAATAAAATCGAAAGCTGCTACAAAATAAATTTAAAAGTAATCGTTGGAACCAAATAATCAATTGAATGTTCAAAGAAAAAATTTCATAAACCTTTGATTTGTGAATCTTGCAATAGATTTTGATAAAGTATCCACCTTGCCTTAATTTTTTCCACCAAAACCCAATAGATTGAGACTCAGAACCTTCATTTTTGTTCATCAAAGGGCGATTGAGAGAGGCGGTGATGAACATGAGGGGATGGAGAGGTGTTGGAGCGAAAGGTGAAGAAAGGCGATGGAGGCTAGGAGGTCGAAAACCTAGAGAAGAATCAGAATAATACAATACAAATAAAAAAACTAAAATATGCGCTCATAACTCAATAACTATTGGTGTGGCGGGTTCCTTGGACAGCTATGTTCAAAGAATTTAATTTGATACATGATAGGCTACAAACTTTTGGACAACAAAAATAAAATAAAATCGCTGAAATCCTCAATGGAACGACATCCCGTGTCGCGCTAATATTTACTAAAATATTCGGACTCCCACGCCTTTTTATTTATAATGCTGATTTCAAACGCGCCGTGCACCCATGACATTATCGAGTTGAAATATTGTACAAATTAGGGGAAACAAATGCAAATTTGATTGCACGTTAGTCAAACTTAAATGTAATGACAAGTTAATATGGCCTTTGGGTTTTCAAATATTTAAGAATTTTAATTGATAGAGATTGAGGTTCAAGAAATTAATATTGTGAGGTTCACTTTCTTATTATTAGGCTAGTGGATGATGTGGCCTAATTATAATAATTTTAATTCATGCTAACTTATGGAAGAAATAATTATAATCTCAGATAATATAAGGAAAAAAAAACACTCTCGTAAGTTTTTGTAGCGACTAATCTTGTCTTTCCACTTTATTAATTACATGGTTTTTTTAAAAACACAATTACATGGTATATTAATTACTAGAGATGGCTAAAATTAGCCACGACTGACGGATACAACCGTCAGCTACGATCAAATTTCAAAATTTTGAGATTCTAACAGTCGATCTGAACCGTTCAATGTGTTCACCATATTGAAATCTCGTTGGAGACCAAATTTTATATTTTTCTGAAATTTTTTAGTATTTGTTTGATATTTTACAAAATTCTTAATCTAAACAATTTTGGACCCTTCAATAACTATGATTTTTAAAAATCTCAAAAAAAATAGTAAATAAAATCAGAAAAATGTAAAATTTGATCTCCAATGAGATTTCAATATAGAGAACACATTGACCGGTTCGGATCGACTGTTAAAATCTCAAAAATTGAGATTTGATCGTAGCTGACGGTTGCATCCGTCAGTCGTGGCTGATTTTAGCCCATCTCTAATTACTATGGGCATATTAATTGGTTAAGGAATAAACATGGAGAAAGTTACTTATTCTCCATTTATGTAGCCAAACACTAGGGGTGTGTTTGGATGAGCATGGAATAAGGAATAAGAATAAGAAATTTCGGCATGCGTGTTTATTCTTATTCTTGTGCAACCCAAACAACACAAGAATAAAGAATTTGGGCCCTTATTCCTATACTAACAAAACCATGGTATAAGAATAAGGAATTTGGATAAGCACGCATACCAAAATTCCTTATTCCATGCTCATCCAAACACACCCTAGAATAACGTTACATAAGAGAAAGAATTTATACCATCTAAATAGGTGGTATGAGTTATGTAACTGGGTCCCACGATAGAAAGAGAAATAAAACTTAACCATCCTTCCATTAATACCCTCCTATTATATCATTCTTTTAAAGGTAACAAGGGCATTGTGGTCTTTAAAAAATATTATGTTATTCCTATTAATTTATTCCATAACTAAACACATGTTACGTAACTTGACATAAGTATTTATACCTCTTTTAAGTTATATCATCATTTCTACCACAACCAAACGCCTTCTATGATTAAGAGTGAGATGCCAAGAATCCGTAGCATCTAAAATAAAATGAATGAATTAACGGAAATAAATAGCGTGCCGGACGAAAACAATAACCTGACTAACGCTGATTTGGAGGTGGATTTGTTGAGAGAATAAATAATCTCAACCTCTTCCGCACTTTGCTTCTGTTTGTGTCTCAACTTATGAGGCATTGATTGCACACAGTCTCTCCTTTGGATCTATACGAAACCTGTTTCTTTTTTGTCTCGAAATCAAATAGCGAATATTACTATCTCAAGTATGAGATAATAATTTTCCTGGTTGACTAATTTATAATTTATTTTTTGGTAGGTCATATTCAGATAACATCAATTTATTTACACCAATGATCCAGCACATAAAATAAAATAAAACAAAGCTATATCATTGGGAATTGTGAGATTACATCAGGTGGTCCCGCTACTCCGATAAAACAACTGCGGTTTTGAACAAACCAGGTCAAATAACTTAACAAATAATGCAAATTAACTTAAGATGTTTCAATAAAGCTGATAACCTTTACAATATTACAAAATAAATTTAAATTTCAAATTCAATATGTAAGTATATATCTATATAGTACACAAATTATACTTTTAAAAATACACTGACTGAAATTTAGTGCATGTACTGTTTGCCAAATTACTTGAAAATTTCTTTTTTTTCCTCTTTTTTGAAACAAGTGGAATGATCCACCACTTTTTCCATTAAAAACAGTTCAAAATTAACAGTTATTTATGCATATCATCGAACGAGGCTTCAATTGTATAAAATGTGATCTTGTTCCCAAGTTATATGAATAAAAATATATCAATAAATTTGTTTTTCTGATTTCTAACTTAATTTTTTAAATCATTTTAAACATGGTTAAGTTGATAGTTATATTGTTGACATAATAGTCTGCAATGAATTTTCCTGCAAATTGAGTATAATTAATTTGATGATGGCTAATTACTCGTAAATTTTACTTGATGAACGATAATTTATTTGCACCCCTTTAGTACCGATATTTTTTAAAATAAAAACCAGTGTAGAAAGGTTTAGCACCGATTTTTATATGTGATGAAATAATTAAAAATAAGTTATTATCCACTAAAGTCTCATCAATTATAATATCGATTGAATAATCAAAATTTATCGCTCCAAGAAGAGCTTGAAAAAGTTGTATAAAAATCCTTTCAATAATTGATTTTTTAAAGAAATAAAATGGTCATAACTTTTAAATTTTTTTCAGAAATAAATAAGCACAAGAGATGTCCAGCTATGTGTATGTTCAGTTCACACCCAAAAATCCTTCTAATTAATGATTGTTATTTAAAAAAAAAAAAAACTTCCGAGCAACACTGATAGATCATAGATCAAACAAAATTGGGAGCTTGACTTGTTCCAGCACTGGCTGAGGGCTAAGGCTCAAGCAAAGCAAGCACTTAATAAACCCCAACAAACCAACCCAAATCAAATCAAACCTGACAAATTCTTGTCCATCATTCATTTAACGAAACAACGTGACCAAGCTAAGAGACTGCTCCAAATTATACAACGACCCCGCATCCCCCACCTGGTCGCTTCATTCATGTTGCATCCGTCGATTTCGTGGGGCCCACCTGCACTGCACTCACTCTCATTTCCTCCGCTTCATTGTATTTTGCTATATCAGCGCATGTGCCCATTTATTTTTTGACTCCTGGAAATTAATGGCTACATTGGTGGCCATGTCCATATATATGGAGCTTCAACTGCTTCCATTTTTTAAAAAGTTTCTTATCTGAATCATCATTATGTTTTTTTTTTTTTGGATTAAACTGTTTGACGTGTAATAGAGTCCTTGATTTGACCATACAATTAGAGAGGAGACAAATTGGTACGCAAACGGATGTTATTAATTGCCTCTGGGTCGGATCCGATCCAATAAGAATGTATTGGAGAAAATTGAGAGAAGGGTTTGAACTTTTGACAATAGCCAATAGGCCATAACTAGAACCCTCTAGCACCAACTTTTTTTGTAAGTTAGTCAAATCACCTCCAAAACCTTCCTCTAATTAAGCTGTCAATGAAATCCCCCTATAACTCTCAGATATTCTCTCTTGGCTTCTCCACTAGATAAGCTTGTGGCATATTTCATATTTGACTTCAAACCATGCATGTATCTTAAAATTTTCCAATTTCCGCACGAGTGAATTAGACTATACGAGGAAACTTTCAGGCTGAAAGCCCCTCCTTTTTCTTTCACTTTCTCTTTTTTTACATTTTTCCAATTCATTCAAGTCAAGTGGAGAGTTAGCTTCTTTCCAGGTGGGCCCAACATCTCTTGTGGAAGCCGTGTACTTGCGTCACCAACAAGTCAAAAAAATGGCGAGGCAAAGTCCTTTTGAAATGACCATACATGGGCTAGGCAGCCTCCCTTGATTAATTTTTACTATTTGAGGGAATAATGTTCTATAGCTGAGCAATGCATGATGAATAAATGCATTGTTTTCATGAAAAGACCGTTATGACTTACCAATTTGTCACCATCCTCATGGGCCCACCTCAGAATTTACCCTGTGCTGGTATATCCTAATTACTATTTTTCTTTTCCAACTGACGTTGTTGAATTGAATAAAATAAATGAGTATTTAGTATTTGTATTTACCCTACACGAATTGCTCGCGTCCCTGTTGAGCTGCATAATGTTAGACTGTTAGTACATCTTTGGGCTTTTGATAAAATGCAGTATTTAGGCTTTCAATAAAAATATACAAACTGTTAGTCTGTTCGACTGTTCTTTTTTTAGAAAAACATTTAGGGCTTTAACAAGAAATTGATACTAGGCCTGTGAACAGTTTGGAAGGGACATATTGGGCTTCAAGCCTTCAACAAGTGAATTTACTCTTTGCTTTAAACTGAGATATATGGACTATGGTCTATGGTGCCACATTATGAACTGCAAAACTGTTGCCTAGTTCCTGATTTCCTTGTCTATCAACTGAAATTAATTTCTAGTATATTATCTACTCAAAGATTATGCAAGCATATGAAAGAGAGAATATTAGAGGAACATAATCGTTTTGTCCAACTTCAGATTTCATTACATAATATTGGTTCTAATATTCCGAGTTCCTCTTTCCAATTATTTTCAAAAAAAAAAAAAAGTATAATAACTACCTTGTATAAACAAACGAAATTGCAGACTGTTTATTCCTTTGAGGCCCAAAACATTCATGCTATGTTATTAGGCAACCGCAGACTATTACACATCACTATATCCTATCCTCGAAGTAGAACAAAAGAATATCTCATCCAGCTTACATTTTCCAGAATAAATGAATAAATACAGCTACAAGAAAAGAAGCTTGCTCATTTTTTTAATTGTTATTATTTTATATTATTATACTATATACATACCACGAACAAATAACAAGCAAGAGCCATTTTAGAGATTAACTTTATTTCTTTGTCTATTTCTTTAAACTAATCAAAGAATCTTTCATTAACTCCAGCTCGAAACAACACTAACATTGCAGCAGCTGCATTCATTATATTAGCCTCAGTATGTGCACTTAAAAAGAACACATCACCTTCAGAAAATGTTTCCAATCCATTAAGAGAGTCAATTTTGATGCTTGCAGTACCACTCAGTACAAGAAAAATTGAGGGGCCTGGCACCGGTGAAAATGTCACAGCCTCATCAGGTAGAAGAGAACATCAATCAACTTCAAATTCCTCAAATGGAGGGGTGTAGCGATAGACATTTTTGTTTAGAGGGACCCCACGTAAAATTTCAGGGAAGCCCTGAAAAAGTATGTGCAGAAAGGCTCTTTTATTGAAAACTTTATCCATACTTAAATACTCTTTATACCCAAACTTACTGGTAACATTACATAAAGTAATTTTAACCTAGAGTTAGTGCTAAAATGTTGTCTGGGCAACAGGTGTTTGTACCAGTCTTTTGTTATTATAAGCCAGGACTATACCAAAATATGCTCCAGATGGCACAGGAAGAAAATGAACTGGCTCTTATTGGCCATATAGTACTAAACAGTTTGCATACAGTGCATAGCAGTAAAATCAGTAGTATACCTGCTTGTAAGTAAGCATAGAACATAGAGCTGGCACATCACGAAATTTAGGTGTCAAACCAGCTCTGACAACATTATCAGAGGTGGCCATGCACTCGATGCATTCGCCGTATATGTACGCATGTGGCTCATTTGCACCTATGTAAAGCGCTTCCCCAGGGCAAAGTGTGACATAATTGAAGAAAAATGCTGATACCACACCAACATCACCTGGGTATTGTTGTTCCAGCATAAGTATGAGCTGTTCCTTCTCTGTCAAGCTTCTTATCTAATCAAATTCAGAAAAAAAAAAAACATTACATATATAACAGACAAAAAAAGGTTTGAGGTTTCGACATGTTGTATATAATTAAGAAATTTTATTCACCTTATTTTCATCATTTAGGCGGCCCTTAAGCTTCTGAATTGCATTAGAGACAGCATCCTGACTTGCTGACATCAGTGTAGTGAAGATTGATTTGAGATAGGTTTTTGATTCTTCACCAACAACAGCCCCATTACCATTTGTTTTATTAGCAAGCCCATTACCATTTTCCGTAGGATTAGATCTACTACTGTGATAATCTTTGACACCAATTAGCCCACTACCATTTTCCTCGATGCCAATTAATTCTCTTACTTCTGGTACGGTTGCTAGCACGTCTTTGACCTCCTAAAAGAGGATATTATTACAAAAAGGATCAAATCTAAGCAATATCAAACACTCAGTGACTGTATTATGAAGCATAGTGGCATGCCAGAGTGGAGATTTGGTTACTGCACCTACCCACATATGAATGAAGAAAGATATAGGAACAAAGAAAATTTTCCCTACCATGTATAGAGAACAAAAAAAGTTCAACTATGACATAGTTAAGGTAAACCTATAAATCTCACGAATAATGAAGGTAAGATGTCAAGGTTAAGTGGTAGCTTCTACATGATTTAAAGTACCACAATAAATGTTTCTCTACAAATAGCGACATCTTTTCTGTTATATTACCAGTTCAAAGGATTTCAGTTTCAGGTTGGTCTATAACATTAGATGACAGTACCTATCACCCAAGATTCTTAGAAGTTAGAACCCTCAAATTAAGATCCAATAAGAAAAGAAACACCTATCACCAATTCAACCCAAATATGCCACAAAAACCAATGGATTGTGCAACCTTGCCTCTGAAATGTCCAATTTGCCCGACCAAATAACAGGCGGATTTAAAACATGATACCAGTAGATTTAAAAATAAATATCAAAATTCCAACAAAACAATACCTGAGCTGTCACAAAACCACAGAGTGCTTTAAACTCTGTGATGGCCACTGCCATCTCAGGTTTATGATTTGCATCCTTATATATATCTGGTCTTGATTTGTGAAGTAACTCGGCTAGTTTTTTATCTGGGTGTGCTTGAATTGATAAAGCTTTCGCCACTGACAGCACCTATGAACAGTGAAGAAGTTGATTTTTGAATTATAATAATGAAATGGTAAGATGGTCCAAAAACAATAGAAATATTATACATCTAGTCATCTACATATAGAAATATTGCAATAATATGTCTAGCATGAATAAATAAATCAACATTACATGTATGGGTAATTAAGCAAAAGACAATCAGTCTAGGCATCTATATGCTGCAATTGATGCATAAATGAAAAATTCACAAAAGTAACAAAACTGCCTGACTTAAGTTATGCAAGGTTGGTGGGGTATGCAAAGAAAGGACAATTGTAAGGGCATCATAGAAAAGTGAACGCTATCACTGTTAGGTGATAGGAGTACAAAATTCCATAAACTAATGTTTTTAAATAACAACCATACCAATTGCTTCGCCAAATACATACAAGCAACTGGAAGTCAAAAGCTTCCCATTCAAAAAATAATAAAGAGAAACATAGAAGAAGTCAAAAGCATGATATGACAAAGAGGCATTGAGACCGGTACAGGAACAACAAAATTGAAACATTTGAAGGGCGAATGCGCAAAAAAGTTGAAAAGAAAAATAGAGGAAAGAGTCAAAGAGGCGCAACCTTAAACAGGAAGGGGAGATCTGGGCCCCACTTGTCGGGGACCTTGTCTCCTAGAACCGCGGGATTGGCTGAAATCCAGTCTTTGAGGGACGCCGCATCTCCCGCCACGTAGGAAGGGCCTGAGGGGTGGGTCCCCATCCAGAACTCGGCGTAGGGACGCGCCAGATCGAGCTCCTCGCCTGAGTTCCTCTCGGCGAGCCTGGCGACGTGGGAGGCCTCGCCGATTGGGCCCCACTCGTAGTTCTTGACTGCGCATCTGAGCCTGGCAATTGGCTTGGATTTAGCCATTGGTGGAGGTTGGATTGAGAAATGTTGGTTTGGTTTGGAGTTTGGAGGGATTTGATTTGAATATAAGAGTTAAGAGTGAGTTTGGTTTTGGACCACTGGGGAATTGGGGGTTCTTTAATGGGGGTTTGGTTTAGTTTGAAAATTGAAAATTGAAAATGGAGGTTTCAAGCGAAAGAAAGAGAGAGAGAGAGAGAGGTTTTTAAAGAGAGGAGACGAGGAGGGAAACTTGGCGCGGTGAGAGAAAGTGGGTCTGGGTCTGGGTCTGGGTCGAGTCTTGGAGACGCCAACGAAAATGACTGGATCCATCATTCCACTCCCCGATGTTGACATCTACACCTGGACCACGGTAACTTGCTCATCTTAATTGTACTTCCTATTGGACCTACTTGCCACAGAGCTTTGTTCCGGGTCCATTTAATATTTCATCAATTTGCCAAGGTTTGGGTAAGATCCGCGGAAAACCTTTTCAGTAAACCTGGTGTGGTAAGCCGCAGAAGAATTTACCATATTCGGTGCATAGATCATAGATGCGGATTGCGGTCAGACTCGGTCCAGGATGGAAACGGTTTAGAAATTCCATTCTAACAGTGATTGCACCGCTTCCGCTTAGACAGTGTTCATCGACATTATACGGCTACATTGGAACTTTTTCCATTTCCATTTTCATACGGGGCCAACTTGGAACTTTTTGGAAAAAGGATGCAATATATTATATATGGCCGAGTCAAAGCGCCGATACTACGATTGTCGCGTGGGTCCCACTTGTCTGTTATTCATGTTGTTGTATCCGGGAAAGTACCGGGTCCAGACAAGAAAGAATATTTATCCCACCCGATCTCAGGGGGGCAGGGGGCGTTTACCGAATTACCGGTGAGGTAATTTTTTTTATTTTTTTTTATTCAAACCCGCAGGGTAAATAACAATTTATTGCCCACGCGGTTATTTGGAAAGGTCTCCCAGCTTTTCCCAATTACCAGAAATGACATTTTCTTCCTTGTGCATTATTTTTTTCTTTCTAAAGTTGAAATATTTTAAAAGTATAGTTTCTGTCCATATCCAGCAGAATTGCTTCCAAAGTTTCAACCATTACCCATTATTTTACCTATTTTATTTAAAAATGTTCCAAGTACTACTTTCTTTTATCTCCGCAATCCACTAAATATAAAGATTCAAAAAGGAATAATAAAAGCAGACCAATTTTTCTTAGAAGACTACTAGAATTGTTTATTATGCAGGAAATAAAATCTAAATAATTCAAATTGTTCCAATCATGCTGCAATATGCACTCTATATAGAAAAACATGCCCAGTCACCATTTATTATCAAATAAATAGCGCATAAGAAAAAAAAATGTATACTGATACTGATATATTTAATAGCACATTAGAAACCATCCTTCATCAAATATTATTTTCAAATAAAGCAACACACCAATTTGATGAATAAGAAAAAAATGTCAATAAATAATTTACAGTAATTAGGTTAATTTGTAAAAAAATGGCCAAGCAGGAGCAAGAGTTCTTATTTCGAACACACACGCACACGTGCATTTGACGAAGCAAGAGTTCTTATTGAAGAACAATAGTTTCCCCTGTATGAGACTGATGGTTCAGGATTTTTTCAATCTCACGGATTTAACAGGAGACTTCAGACAGATCTAGCTTTTAAAAAACAATTTAAAAACAGACGATCGCATATGGTCTAGTAGCTTAGTGGTAAGAGCACTAGGCTGACCTCCATGAGGTCAAGGATTCAAGCCCCGAATGCACCTTTAATTTTAAAAAAAAGTTAGATGACAAAAACCTCCCTCTTTCTTCAAAAAAAAAAAAAACAGACGATCGAAGATATAAATTTGATAATTTATAGATTATAGATAGATAGATAGATAGATAGATAGATAGATAGATAGATAGATAAAACGTATATAATTGATCTATTTGATCGATTTCCGGCTTGTTCCACTAAAAAAAAAAAGAAAAAAAAAGTAGGCAAGTACTCTCTTTTATTACGTGGATTACAGGAATTTCCAGACATATTTTCCAATTCGATCCAGTTACAACTGATCTTATTTTTTATTAAAATTAAGAATTTTTTATATAGAGATATATTCCAGTTACAAAGATATTATTATTATTATTATTATTGTTATTATTTTGAATCTAGCAGGAATTAAAAGCCGTTATCTTTAAATAAATTGCGAGGTCACGAACCAGATATTGTATGCTTTTGCTTTACCCTGAAATTATTTATTTATTTATTTATTTATTTATTTATTTATTTATTATTATTATTATTATTATTATTATTATTATCATTATTATTATTATTATCATTCTTGCCTCCCATAAAATTGACACTTAATTGGCTGGAGCTCTCAAGGCACAGATAACTAAATAGAACTTGGATATTATAATTATTTATAGTGACGAAATATTTTGTGAACAAGTATTAAAACTTGTAAACTTTTCTTGTTTGTACAACTTTTGTTATGGAAGTACAATACGCTGTATATGGAATTAAATAAGTACCTGTAAATATATTATTCAAATTATTTATATAGTGTATAAAGAAATAAAGTTTCTGTAATTTTTTTTCAGAATTTTTGTCAATATGAAAATTCTTTATATTAGGGTATTGATTAAAAACTTTTTGTATTGGACAATGATCAGATCTTGACCTTCAAAGATTCATCATGATTAACAAATTCGTTAATTTCTACGATCGTAACACGCGTCACTGTCCTTGGATCCTTCATCTTAGCTTGAAAAATAACATAGAAAACAAAAACTGGCTCAAATAAAATTTTTTTGGAATGGGAATAGAAGTTATCGCACAATTAATTCAAGAAGCTGCATAGAGCCAATGGGATTAAACCGTATACTTATTGTTTGAAGAATGCATTTATTTATGCTAAAAAAATATAACCCACCTTCATAGATTTCACCATTTGTTCTAATTTTATTCCCAAAGGCCACTTAGTATATGAAAGAGTTCACTTCATACATTTCCTATTTGTTTCAATATGAACATTACTTTAGTTATATTATTGATTTAAATTATGTGTTTTGTACAATGATTAGAGGGCCTTCAACAGTATGATTAAAAAATTTGTTAATTTCTTTGATTGTAACAGTCGTCGAAGTCATTGCATGCTTCATCTTAGCTTGTAAGGGGGGGGGGGGGATTAGCATAAATACAATTTATCTTCAAACAGACATATATTTTATCGCACAAATGATTTCAAGAAGCTGAACCAATTGGGATTAACCGTATAATTGTTATTTGAGGAAATGCATGAGTTTACTCTAAAATTAAAACGTATGATTATTATTTGAAGAAATGCACGTGTTTAGGCTAAAAATAAAACCCACCTTCATAAATTTCATTAAAAGTTTATTCCCAATGGTTACTTCGTATATGAAAAAAGTTCACTTCATATACAGTGGCGGATCTAGAAAAAATATTTAGGTGGGTCTAACAACCTCTGTTTAAGTTTTCAGCCCCACTTTTGAGTGCTCCAATGACAGAAAAAATTAGCTGGGGCTAAAGGGGGGCTCCAAGGGCTCGACGGCGTGAGGTGGGGCTCTAGCCCCACCCGCCCCGGTGGTAGATCCGCCCCTGTTCATATACCAAGTCATTGATCCAAGCGGCCTTGTTGCTTTCAACCATGCATTGACGTTGAGAGCAAAACTTAAATATGCATTAAAGAGCCCCATAAATTAGGCTTTACATTTCATTATCAAGGTATGCAAGCAACTATTTAATTATGCCTTTTTTTCCCACAAGCATTACAAAACAAGTAAACAGTTAACCTTTACTCTGTTAGTGCTTCGGATCATTTTTAACACCCAATCTCACGGCGGAGATTACTCGAAGCAAAGTGTGTGAAACCCATTCAGTTAAATATTACTCGGTAAACAATAGTTGAAGAATTTATAAATTTCATTATGGAAGAGTTAATAGTTATCTAAAATTTCGAGTGATGGACAATTTATAAAACTAACTTTACGTATCCGAATTTTTATTTGGGAAAAATATTACTTTATAATCATTAGTAATGAAATTTAAATTTCAAATGTGAATAATGGTAGTATCAAATACATTTGGCATCAAACGCAAGAGATTTAACTATTGAAATTTCAAACAGCTGATCTAAATCATTGAATATGATTTCCATAATGAAATTATCTTAAATACAAAATTTTATATTTTTTAAAATTTTTTAACTATTTTCAGATTTTTTTTAAAAGGATGGTGCAAAATTAATTAGATTGATGATTTTCTACATTTAAAAAAATAAAAAGTTTGAAAAAAAATATAAAATTTTATCTATAAAGGATTTCATCATGAAGAACAAATTGAGTGGTTCAAATTGACAGTGTAATCTCTATTAATTATAAAAGCACTTATCAAAGAGTGTATCCACATCTAGATCTGAGTGTATCCTTACTCACGTATCAATGATAAATTTGATTTGTGACTGAATGATAATTTCAGATAAAAAAATATATTTAAGTTTTTGTTCTTCATCGGAAATAGAAATAGTATTCATAAAAAATAATTATTTTTTATTTTGGAAAGTGAGCACAACGTATATGAAATTTTTCTTAAAATAATAAATATTTTTTATTTTAGAAAGGGGCACATATATGAAATTTTCTCATATTTATTTTTTTTTTAAAAAAATATTTTTCAAGAAATATATATTCTATTCAAGCTTTTAGAAAACTCTATTTTTTCGTTTTATCGTCATTTTATCTTAGTTTTGGTTCATATGGCACTACTGTTTTATCCATTTTATCTTCATTTAAACATTTTTATTACCGTTTTATCGTCGATAAACGCTAAATCACCATCTAACGGTCAAATCTCACAAATTGCATTTTAAAATCTTGATTCTATTAAATTATAGTTTTATATTGAGATGTCAATTTTAATTTTTGGTTGGAGTATAAATATTTTTTAAAATTTTTATATATCCATCCATTGGGTGGGTGGGTATGTTTGCTAGTTTTAAAAATTGAGATTTGATCACGTGCGTATTTGTCAAAAATGTTTCTCTATCACTACTCACCTGAAATAATCTGTGGAGAAACTATTCTTTTTTAAACAAAAATCTGGTAATGAGCAAGCATGAATGTACTATAAACTTTCTTCCAATTATCTTCTTAAAAATGGTAAGTTCGCAAATATTATATATCAATTTTATTTTTTGGATCATGCACAATCTAATGCATCTGCAGTACTGTATTGTGTATAAGGAATCCGCTGATCTCTTGCCTGCAGCGTAAAAAGGGGGAAAAAAAAAAGAAATGATGTCTAGATTTATCCGTGAACTTCTCTAGTTCTCTCTTTACGATTTCGAGATGTTCTTATTGTGATCTTATCTTTTTTTTTTTTCGTAATCATCAAATAAGAAAAGTGAGAGATCTCAAAGTAATATGTTGAGATTTGTATCTCTCTGGTAGTACACTCATCAAAATCTTTTGACCCAATTTATTAATTTATTTAAGGGTGATTTAGATTTATACCACTGCAAATATTTGAAATTAGGGATATGTCATCACTAAATGACAAATTATTTTTTTCCACTATAAAATAATAAAAATTATTTTTTTGCCATTGGACATTTATATGACAATTTTACCCTTTTAAATATGCCACTATAAAACTTAAAAATTAGTAATATGTCATCGCAAAAGATATAATTAATTTTATACTTTTATAAATCATTAACAATTTATTTTATGACACTGTAAAATAACAAAATTATAATATGCCATTGCCGCATAAAAATTAAAGATTTGTATACTCATTATATATATTTTTTTTCTACCTTCTGAAGTAATATTTGGATATATTTATTAGATTTCAATGAACGTTGTACCTCGAACATGTAGAAAATGATTTTACCGATAAGATGTTCAGTTATATATGTTAAATCTTGCAAACTATATTTGTTGTATTATGTCTATTCAATAATTTGTCCAAGTACTCTAATAAAATAATTATTATTTGCTGCAGCTAATGTTAAAGGTTTAATTGTTTCATGGCGCTGCCTTTTTTTTGTTATATTTTTAGGGTTTGTTTTCACAAGGTATATTTTGGTCAATAAAAAATATTATTGATAAATTTGACAATGGCATTTTTAGAATTTAGTATGTTTTTGGAAAAATAGTGGCATAAAACTAATTTTAGCAATTTTATAATGACATAAATTTAATTAGTAATTTAAGAATGACATTTTTCTAATTAACAAAATTCACAGTGACATAAAACTAATTATCTCTTTATTGAACCCAACTTGCAATAACATGAATTTTCACCAACTCTCGATACATTCATTATTAAATAATAATACATTTAGATTTGTTTTCTTATTTTAATTTGCTGAACATGCACCAAACCACATACATGTTGCATCTGTATTAGACCTGCATTATGAACCCAAGTAACCAAGTTTGTAATGTAATATTTTAAAGAGTAAAGAATAATGTTAGAATCAAAAGCGTTTGACACTTAAGTCCGTAAAACACGATCGAATCTCAATTTTGAATTTTTATATCTCTTCGTATCTATTTTAACCAATGTTATAAAATGTGATTTGTGTGGTTTAGCAGTTGGATGATGATTTAGCGTTTATCGACGATAAAATGACAATTAAACAAATAAAACGACTATACATTATTATGAACAAAAATCTAGATAAAACGGTGACAAAACGAAAAAAATAGAGTTTTTTGAAAGCTTGATTTTAACATATTTTAAAGCAGGATCCACAACTTAAAATATATCTAAAATATTTTTTTTTGAAAGAAAGAGCTATTAGTCACCTGTATCATTCTAGAAACAAAATCCAAAAATATTACAAACAAGTAAAAATCTCTCTAAAATTTGGAAATAAAATCATAATTTCAAAAAACAAGTAAACAGCAGATACGCCACGTACCCTATTTTATGACTTGGTAGATATCCGAAATTGCTTAAGACCGTCTCCAATATTCTATCATCCCCATCATCCCTGGACTTCTATTAATGAGGAAGCTATTTAACTAATAGGATTACAGGGGATGATGGGATGATAACGCATTTTCTATTTTTGGCAAGGATCATCCACGCATATCCCAGCGCCTTTTGCTTCGCTCCTAACTTCAACAATTACATATCAACTTCAACCGTTACATATTAATTAAGTATCATTAATTATCTAGCCCCTCTGTTGAAGTAATATACATAACTGTTGAAGTTGATATATATAACTATTGAAGTTAATATATATAATTGTTCTATTTATATATATTAATGTTAATGTATATAACTGTTGAGATTAATATCATAATTGTTGAAGTTATAATTTATAATTGTTGAAGTTAATAACTGTTGAAGTTATATATATAACTATTCTAGTTATATATATTAACTGTTAATATATATAACTGTTGAAGTTAATAACGTAACTGTTGAAGTTAATATTTATAACTGTTGAAGTTAATATCGTAACTATTCTAGTTATATATATTAAATGTTGAAGATAATATGTAACTGTTGAAGTTAATATGTAATTGTTGAAGTTAAGTGGCTCTGTGTCGCTCCCCTCCGCTCTCTCTGTCCCCTCATCCCCTCATCCAAATAAGGAAAAACACGTTAATCATCCCCTCATCCTCACTCCTCTCTTTCTTTTTTTGGAATACAATTAATGTAACTGTTGGGGATGTTGGAGATGATGGGGATGATAAATATTGGAGATGATCCTTATCAGCCCGGTAAATATCAAGTTAACTTGGAACCCAAAAAAGAAAAAAAATGTCACTATTGCATGAAAATTCGAATTAATTCCAAAATGCGATGTGACCTTTATTTCAATCCGAATTGTTGACCCGGTAGATGAGAATAGGGGGAAGGAATATTAGATTAAGTCACTGCTGCATGGAATAGTTGCTTTTCCCATCCACTGAAGAGAATAGGATGATCCTATTCGCCTTAAATTCTGGAAAAATATACCGCAGGAATAAAATTTCGAGTCCCTAGAAGGCAACACATGCTAACACTACACTTATGGCATTCAGAGATGTAAAATAAAAATATTCATGTTTATTTACTGATTGATTGGTCAACATACGATAATATGTAGATCTACAACATATTTGAAAAATCTGTTGTATGATCTAAGTACGCCATATTCTAGTTCTTTATCGAGATTTCAAAAAGCCATTCAAAAAAAATAAAATTCTGAATTAGATTTAAACGGCTACTTAATTTGCTAGGTTCCCCTTTTAACTTTCCCATTTCTTCCTTTGTTTTTTCTTTGGAAGTTGGAGAGTAGACAACATACACAGGGAACTTCTTGGAATTCTTATGCTCTATGGGTGTGTTTGGATCGTTGGAAGAAAGAAAAAAAAGAAGGAAGAAGAAGAAAAAAAATTATAAACAATTCAAACTCTTCACAAAGTTACACACTTCCCAATACTTCTTCTCACTTCTTCCCTTCTTTCCTTCTTCCCACACCTATCCAAACGGAACCTATAACTCTGGACCACTTGCATTGCATAATGGCTCCGTTTGGATAGGTGTGGGAAGAATGGAAGAAAGGAAGAAGTATTGGAAAGTGTGTAACTTTGTGAAGAGTTTAGATTGTTTATAATTTTTTTTCTTCCTTCTTCCTTCTTCCTTCTTCTTCTTTCTTCTTCCTATATCCAAACGCACCCAATGAGAGTCTATTTTTGTCAAAAATACATGCTGAATAATCTGCAAATTCCCCTTTACGGGTCTTTTAAGAAACCTTTTACAGATCTAGATTATCACTATACATTTTTAATCAAATTTAATTCTTTGGCTGGATTATGCGTGAGTGCCTGACTAATTTTTTAAAAAATTACCAATGTTTTAACCAATTCGGGTTATGCATGTTTTGCATGTCCAATCTCTCAAACAGATGAGATTTGTTGGCGAGCTTCTAGTAGCGTATTTCTCCCCGATTGTAGAGGATCCTTGCTACTTTTGGCAGTGATTTATTTTAATAAGCATAATCTAAATTTTATATTTAATAATTAAATAAATAATTTTAGCGATAAACATCCATACGCGACAATTCGTGGGGCGTACCAGCAGCCGTGCCAATGGGACTAGGGGTGTAGATGAGCTGAGCCTGAGCGAGTCGAGACTAATTCAAACTCGAGTTCATCTGAAAACACCAAGGTAATTCCGAGTTTTTTTAGCAGCTCAAACTCAACTCATTAGAACTCGAGTTGGCTCATGGCTTGAAAACTAGCTTGATATTAAATATCGAACTTTGAGACTTCGTAATGGACTAAACTAAAAAGCAAACAACATAAATATTAAACAATGTTTAAAATGCACATAGAAGGCACACGAAGAGATCAGGAGGAAGATACAGCTATTTTTCCTTAAAAATGAAAAGAACTTAGGGTTATAGAATAGTGATTAAAAATTAGGCTAGGTTACAGACTAAACAAATGAATTGGGCTAAGTCTCACGAGTTGGGTTGAGCGAGCTAAAGGGAACTCGAACTCAGCTCATGGGCCTTCCGAGCCGGTGTAGCTCGAGTTATTCCAGTTTGAGCTGAAACCGCTCGAGTTGCTATCGAGTATTATCTGATTCGAGTTCGAGCTAGCTCACAAGGGCCGAGTTTTTTGCTCAGTCCTAAATGGGACTAACGCACATAGTGATAAAGTACAGTTATGTTAGATTTTGGAGTTTGAAAAAATTTGAATTTTCCAGATGTGCCAATGGGAGTGGCGAGTTACTATTTTTGAAATTTTTTTTTGAATGCGCCAATGGAAGTGACGTGTTAACATATTTAAGAAAATATTTTTATTTAAGAAATAAATTATGATTTTTAAAAAATAATTACTATATTTAAAATAACAATTTTTAGACTCGCCAATTAGATCAACATAGGGTTTACCAAACGGTCCGGTCCGGTCCAAACCCTCACGGTTCACGGGTTATCACGGGCCACGGATTCACGGGTTCACGGGTTAAAACGGGACGGGTTAGCACGGTCCACCTCTCAAACCTTGGCCCAAACCCTTGATAGACCCGACCCTAGATGAACCGGACGGGTAAATGCGGGCCGGTCCGGTCCAGGCCGGTCCAAGGACGGTTTTTTCAAGTTTTTCCCCCTTTTTTCATTGTTTTCATCTCAAAAAATTATAAAATAAATTAATATAAATTCGTTAAAATATATTATATTTATAGATCAAATAATTAAGTATAATTTTGTAGTCCATTTTAATTTTTTTTATTTTAAATTTGATTTGTAAATTTCTAATGATTTTTTTATTGTTGGTTCATTGGTTTGCATAATTGCATGACAAAAAATTGTAAAATATAAGTTATAAAAATTAGTTAAAATATATTATATCTAATAAAATTAATAACAAAATAATTTTCTGGTCTATTGTAAAAGAGCCGTTGGATTTCCTACCTTGTGTATTTAATTCACATTTCACAATGGCTAAAATAGCCGTTTTTTTTACGACACGTGTCGTACTCCCGTTGGTTGGTAAAAAAAAGACATTGCACTAAATGTACTCTGCCACTCTCTCAGTCTCTGTGCTCTCCTCGTGACACGCGCGTGAATTCCCACGCTTGACACTCCCAAGTCCCACCCCACTGTCTCAGCGCAAAAAAATGGGAAAACGGACGCGTGTCGAGAGATGGTTGGGTGCCAGAGAGACAGCCAGCCAGCCCAGCCTATAGGGTTACGGGTCTGGTTGGTTTTTATTTGAATGTTGCGGTTTACACGGGTTTTTACGGGTTTACGGTCCGGTCCAGGCCGGTCCACGGATTAAGACAGGACGGATTTAGAGCGGGTCTATGCTAAAATGGCGACCCAAACCCGTGATAAACCCGACCCGGACCACCCCCCTCGGTCCATCACGGTTCATCCATGGTCCGGGCCGGGTCGGGAAAAGGGCCGGGTCGGTTCCGGGTCGGGTCTGACCCGCAGGGTTTGTGGTAAACACTAGATCAACATGTTAATATTTTTAAAAATAAAAAAAATTTTATTATTTTAAAATTTTTTGGGATGCACCAATCTATATGGCACTGCTGCAGGTGTCGTAGTGACGCATCTGGATGTTTATTGTTAAAATTTTTTATTTTATATGTTTATTATTAAATATAAAATTTAGATTATATTTATTACAAAAATCACGGTAGTTTTGAGGATAAGGTTCCAGTTCCCCTCAAGTTGTTCAAATTACTTGACGAATATTGTACTGATTTGAACAATTGAACTATTTGTTAAAACAAAAATTGTGCTATTTAGTTTTATATCTTGTTCTTCAATTAGCACATTTGATCCAAGCCATCTGATTTTGAATTGAACTTAAATATATGTATGGAGTATGGACATAGTTATTTTCCTTTTGTTGTACGTTTGTAAGGTAGACCTCTCAGTGATTAGACGCTCAAACTAATAGAAGTATAGAACTAACAAAAATAATATATATGAATTAATGAATATAATATGCTCAAGGATTATTCAATTGTACGGAATAGTTATATATATAATAGTTAAAAACTGACCAAGTAACAAGGGAAAATTCCCATTAAAAGAAGTTAAGAGCGATGTAGCAGACCTCTAAAAAGATGAGATCTAGAACAAAATAATAATAAAATAAATGCTCGAATTAATGCTCTTTTTCGTATTAACTCAAAATAAGTAGTACATTCGCGGTTCTCATTTATTATATTGTTGGAAATTCTGAAAAGCAAGTAGTGAGCCTGGTCATGAAATTAACGTGCTAACTAGGGTACTAGTTCTGTTGTGCTGGATGTGTCATAGTCATAGTGGACCGTCAGCAAGTACCAAGTAATTAATTTACTAGTGATGTCCACTTGGGTTGCAACATGTTGATTAAATGCGAACTCATTAATAAAATATGAGATAAGTAATAATGTGACAATTCCATCCTTCAAAAACATTAATGCAGACCTAACAACAATAAGGAGTACTTGCCACGACTTTATACGGCAGTGCAAAATCCACATGACTAGGTGCCAAATGACAAAAAGTATACGACGAATGCAATTTAAGAAGAGATGTTTGGATGGTGTGGGAAAAGGAAGCACACAGACTGCACACACAAACAACCAATTGGGATAGAATCCTTTCATTTCAGCATGGACACTGTGGGGAGAATCAAATAAAGACAGAAAAGGTAGTGATGCCGATAAAATTTAAAGCGATGAGAGAAAGAGACGCTTTGCGTTGAGGAGTGGGATTGGGAGGATACGGCGTCTCTTCAATTCAAACTTATCCTCTTCTGCATGCAACATGCAAAACCAATTGCAATGACTTCATGTTTCGTCTGTTATTTATTTGTGAATTTCCAACATGACTCAAAACTCTGTGTGTATTTGTTTCTCAGCATTTTTTCAAAGCATTTGCATCCGGAATTGCATTGCCAAATTTGAGGACCATAAATGTTTGTTTTACTTGGGTTTTAGTCTCTCATTTTTTTTTTTTAATTTGTCCTTTTGAGTCCTGGGTCATGACCATGACATAAGTCTTCTTTCATTATTTCATTCTTTTTCTCCTGGTCCTTTTTGTCTTTTAAGAACATGTGTGGCTCTTTTGATGTCTTACATTCACAACACCAAACCTCTCCCTCTGTCTCTCTCTTTCAGAGATTACTAACTAATATTTCGGCCAATTTGACTATTATTTATAGGCCACAATCAGATCCACGTCTGGTTCAACTAATGTTGTTCCGAGTGCAACGTAACACTCATTTTCCCTCTGTTTTTTCTATTAATAAACTACCATACTCTTCCGTCAGCAATTGAAATTTTTATTGTTTGTGGGTTTCTTACTGAACTGAACTCTAAGCTCTGCTGCTCTCTCATGGGCCCAATTGGTATTCCAACTTATTCAAGGGCAAATTGCAATGTCTTAATGGACTGAACTGGTCACCCAATTATTATTTAAGGAGCATCCTATCAACAAGAAGTAGGTACCATTTAATAATATGAAAATACAGTTGATTTCGGCCTTGGAACTTGTCAGAGAATAGATGACAGTTCCATCTTTAATTATTCAGGAAAGAAAGAAAAGATTTCAGAAAGTTGACAGATAACAATTTTTATTTTCTTCCACGAACCCTCAGAGTCAGATCTATACTACCCGAAAGAGTATATATATGAAAACTCTCTCCTGTTTTTAGATAGGTTTGATAGGTTTGTAAGTGGCTGTCAAGTTTAAAAATCAACAAAAGACTGATCAGTCATGTTTTTTTCCCTTTTCTTATTTGACCTTCCAAGGTAATAGAAGAAAAATCCAGACTTTAGTAATGCTGTAGTTTGCACAACTGATTTACTTTATCAGATATGACATGACAAGCAATTTTCCTACCAGACTATAATCTAAAAGCTACCTTTACAATATAAATCTAAAAAAAGAAATTTTTATCAACATTTCAACTGACAAAAATTCTATCGGCCTTCATTAGTAAATGATATTGAAATGGAATTTCTCGACTCCTCTTCAGTATGCATAGTAGTCGACGCTCTTGTAGTAGTGGTGATACCAAAAGTGGTACCAGTATTATTTGAAATAGTAGTAGTAGAGCTAGTCCATCTACCTACCCGGCCATGAATAGCTGGTTTACCAGGAATCGGTAAAGAGAAAGAGTCACTAGAAAGAATTAAATGAATGGTGCTCATGTCAGGTCGATCTGATACAATAGACTGACAACACAATAGACCAAGTTGAATACACAACTGGACCTGGTCAGTGTAGATGAAGCTGGAGAGTGCTGGGTCAACTATTTCGAGCGCTCTTCCTTCTTTATACAACTTCCATGTCTAAAATGGAACAGTAAAGTATAAGTTGCACTCTTTTATGCACAAATTATTGCAAGGTAGCCTATTTTGACCCTGATATTTTCCTTTCGATAACTTATACTTCCATTTTTATAATTGAACATTGTTGTGGGGAGGGGGGGGGGGCATATATGCTCTTATTTCACATAAAAGAGTAAGTTCTTGCGAAATACGCTGCAAATTAAGGAGAGTTTCTTGTAATTTACTGTTTTCAAGAACCATAACTAGCATTTAGGGCCAACAACTGGTTCCAACCACATACTATATATGATACACTGGTGATACCTAAACGACAAAAAGCAGATGGATATGGACTCTGGAAATTTAGGGGTGGTTTGTACGGGGAACTCAGAACTTGCATGAATTATGAAGAAACACACATGGTCTGATGGCCGTGCAGTGCAGTACAGCAGGCCAGAGGAACCCACTCCGCAACAGGCCAGGTATTATTCAGAATCAATTTTAGTTGACTTTTTTTTTTCTTTTCCCATAATTGTTATTCTTAAGTGAGATTTAATGTATACATAAGGGCTCAATTGAGGAAAAATGGCTATCAGGTTTGTTTGAATAATGGTAACAAGTATGTTCTAGAACGTACATAATTGAGAAGGTCGGTTTTATCTTCATCCAAATTTCTGTCCATATTTTTCCGGCCACTAATAATTTCCAGTACTAAAATCCCAAAGCTGAAGACATCTGTCTTGGCAGACAAATATCCATTCATTGCATACTCTGGAGCCATGTAACCACTGAAAGTATGAAGAATAAACATACAAGCCTATAATATTGCAAATATTTCAAAAATAAGTAGACCAAGAGTACTTTTAATTTAAATGGGAATAAATTCAATAATATTGGGCTAATATGCAATATGCCCAAAAAGTAATCAATAAAAAAGAGCACTTACTATGTGCCAGATATTCTGAAAGTTTCGACATGGGTATCATCATCTAGGAATAGCCTGGCCATGCCAAAATCGGATATTTTTGGATGCAACTTCTCGTCAAGTAAAATATTACTGGCCTTAATGTCTCTATGTATGATCTTCACTGGAGACTCCTCGTGAAGGTAAAGTAGACCCTTTACAATCCCCAAAATTATCTCAAACCGCTTTGTCCAATCCAGAAGGGTACTTTTTTGCTTGTCTGTACAAAACCAAGCAATATTTCTATAATTATGAAGGATCATAATTCATAACCATTTATAAAGCGAGTAGGTTTAGTGTTACTTGTAGACTATGAAAAGTAATGATAACTGGGCAGGAATAGTAATGGTTTGAACTGACTAAAATCATGGAAGGTCATGTACTGGGAAAGGTTGGTACAAAAAATGCACGGATTCAGTTCATGTAAACAGTAACGAAGTGGAACCACTTGGAACAACTTCTTTACCTATTAACTATTTAGCAGACTTTTGCAGTTTCCTTAGCTTTCTGTACCATGTTTATGCAATTGCTCAGCTTTAGGAAAATTTTAGACGGGTACTAACAAAATTATCCACACTTATTGGTTGTTGCTTACCCCCAAATTAAATAGATAAAAGTAACAAAACCAAATGACATCAAATTGATTTCCTCTCTACATGAAAAGTCACTTAAGCAACACCACTCTTCCTTCAAATCTTTTCTCAAATTTAATTTCTCTCTACTCTGTATATTAACTAATTCTCTTTTGGAGTGGGACGTACCGAAGAGGAAGTGGTCGAGGGATTGATTAGGGAAATAGGGGTAGACGAGCATTTTCTGGCCTGACGCTGCATAACAGCCGAGAAGGGTGACCAGATTCCTGTGCTGCACCCTCAGGAGCAGCCTCACTTCGGTTGTGAACTGCTGGATCCCCTGCCGAGATTCCAGTGACAGCTTCTTCACTGCTATCTCATCCCCATTTTGCAACACCCCCTGCACCAAAATATGAATCTCATCTACAGAACTCTTCATTATGTACCAAAATTTTCCCATTGGAACAATGAGAGAAAAATGGAGAGGAGATTTTATATTTATAATCAGGTTCTGATTAAATTAACCCAAAATTTTAAGTGAAAAAAAATATCAAGGGCTCTGAAGGCCAATACCAAATCAAAAACCTACTTTTGACATATGTTGACAGCAAACATGCAGTTTTACTGTCAGAAATTACTGAGGTTAGAACTTACCACTCTTCAAAACCACATAGAAAAATTGTCTGTAAAAAAAATGCATGAAGGTGGTATTCATTATAAATTTCTTGTAATCAACGCAGTAAGCTAAAGCGCATGAAGAAGATAATTAACCAGAATTCACAGCACAAGAAGTAAAGAACTGGTACCAGTTGAAGCTGTAGTATAGCACAAGATAGATAGTAACCATTTAACCAACAATAACTTTAAGCCAAAAACTCATGTGCAAGTGCAATAACTAGGAAAAAAAGTTGGTCTGAAAAATTAAAGTATAAAGAAAAAGTTGGGTGGGTTACTGGGTTGACCTTGTAAACGGGTCCGAAGCCACCACGGCCAAGGAGATTGGCCTCTGAGAAATGATCAGTAGCCGCCTCCAGTGTCTCCAGCTCCATGAATAGGTTCCATGAGGCCTGAGCCTGAGCCTGCTCGTCGACTCTGTCTCCGGCGCTCGTGCTCCATGTCCAGCAACCACACAACCACGCCGGGACGTGCATCAAAGCATAAGCAAGAGCGTCGGTTTTTTTGATAAATTAGAGAATAGAATATTAATGTAAAATTAATTAACACTTATCAACCGAATAAGTTGGAAGATATAAATAATAAAATTATGTGGAGAGCAATAGGGGGTCAGCGCCTCAGCGGAGGTGATTTCAATGTTGAACGAGGAGAGTAGGAGACTGTTTTTTTCTTTGAATTGAATAAATAGTACCGAGTAAAATTCGAATGATAAAAAAGAAAAGTGTTTATCAACCGCGTCCGCCTAGTCCGCGTCCGCGTCCGCGTGGAATATAATGGAAATTGGAAAGTCGAGTCGTTTAAGCAATTAATAATAATAATAGTATGTACTAGAGGTGCGCTGGTCTTGCACACTGCGTTTTCGTGGAAGAAATCTTGACTTTCTCAGTCAAGTCTCAAGAGTCAATTGGTAATTTGGACGTACTTGTGCTAATTAGATGTACGACGTCCAAAAATATAACTGTATGGAAATTAACGGAATATGATCTCTGCTGTTACAAGTTCTTTTTTTTTTTTTTGAGAATTAAAATTTCAGTTGATCTTGTTGCTTTAACAGTAGCATTGGTTTTGGAGAATTTCAATTCGGTTTATCGATCGGTTCCGTACGTGATTATTTATTTATATATTTTTTGGTCGCTTTTACAATCTTCCTCCTCATTCTAGCTGCCTTCACCTTGGTCTCACGTCCAAGTCCCACCTCTTCTTCTCTTCTCATGTATGTTTGTATCTTTATGGTCCCGTTTGGATGGAGCCGGAATTGTAAATTCCGAACATTTTATATGCCAAATTTATTATAAATAATCTAAACTCTTCACAAAATTACACACTTTTCAATAAATTTATGTCTAGGAATTGTAAATTTTCCAAATTCCTACAACATTCAAACGGCCCCTATGTTGTTAAATTATTGTTTGTAGAATATGAAGAAAGGGGGTCCTGTGTCAATGGCCGGTGATGTCTACTTGAGATGCTCACCGGAAGAAACCCGACAGAATTAATGCATGTTCAAAGATGGGGTGACCTGTGACCATGCATAATTTTGTCGAGATGGCATTCCCAGACCCAGAGCGTGTGAGAGATATTGTTGATCCAAATTTAATTCCAGTTGATGTGTTGGAAAGCAATGCATTTAACAAAACGTACAAATGTTTGGTGTATTTTATAATAAAAGTTGGCCTCACTTGTTCAAAGCAATCACCCATTGAAAGGATATCGATGGAAGATATGGCAATTCAGCTACACAAATCTAGAGATGGGCATTCAGCCCGAAGGCCTGCATGCCTGCCTTTACCTGAAAGGCCTGAAATGTAGTTTTTCCGGCCTGAAAGGTTAACAGGCTTATTAAGGCTGAGCCTTTAATCAGGCCAGGCCAGTTAATGTTTGTTGTCTCTCGTACCTCAAGGCGCCTGAAGGTGCCTGCTAGAACCTGATTTATTTTTCTCACTTCGTCTCTCTCGAGTCTCAACTCTATCTTCCAATCTACCTTGCTCAAATACTTGGCCGCACATTGCGCCACACGCCAGTCTCCGGCGCTCCGCCGCTTACTTCCCCCTCTCTCTCTCAGTTTCTCCCCAGTCTCCGACGCTCTTTCTCTCTCCGTCGCTCTCTTTAGCTCAGTCGCTCTCTCTCTAGCCTTGCTGCTAGCAACCCACTCCACTCTTGGGGAATGTGTAGTAATGAAGGGTCGAAATTCGGAATGTGGGTAAACAGGCAGGTAGATAGCAGGCAGATTAATGCCTGAAGGCAGGCCAGGACATTAAGATTTATTCATGTTTGATTGTCACAGGCAGATGAAGTCTGTCCTATTAGGAATGGCGGGTTAGGACAAGTTAGGGTCATCAGGCAACAGGCAGACACAGGTACCACACATGCCCATCTCTACACAAATCACAAAATCAGAGATATTCATCTTCCAATTAGATTGATGGAAAGTTAAACTAGAATATGGATGTGATGAGAAATTGATGTTCCAAGGCCACTATATTTATAATGAGCACGGTTCCGGTGCCTACATTTTTTCGCTGCCTCAAATGCCACAGATCGTGAGCCGTTCGATTAAAATTGGATAAACGGTTCAAATCAAATTTCGTTTTAATACATCGTTGTGTGAAAACCTACAACCCTCGACACGCGACGAATTCACATCCTCTGCCGCGTGCTGTTGGCCGCACTTTTTATCTCAACCGTCTGATCTAATCTGAATGGCCCCTAAAAAATACCGGATTGATAGGCTCGAAAAAACTGAACCGTCCAGATCAGATCTGACGGCTCGTATGAAAAGTGCGGCTGTGCCGCGCGGCAGAGGATACGGATCCCGACAGGCGACAGCCACAACTCTCGCCCGGCATCGCTCGAGGTCTCGTCTCCTTCCCGTCGCCGAGCTCTCCTCTCTGTCCATCGCTCGACCTTTCCTAGCCTTTCGAGTCGCTCGATCTCTTCTCTCCCTCCGTGTCGCTCGAGCAATCTCCACTACTATCGACACACACAGAATTCATTCCCTTTATCCATCTTCAAATTACTTTGCTCAGAAGCTAGCGATTGGGGATGTCTCCAAATCCAATTAGCGATGATGACGACGAGGTATGCTATTCGTGACTAATGCTCTTGTGTATCTCCAAATCTAATTTTCTATTAGCAATACCCTTGAGGCAAAATCAATTCCGTAAATTGGCTTTATTAGTTTGAGCTGCTTTTTTAAATTTGGTTCTGATGAAAAATGCTTAATCGAGTTAGGGAAAAAAATTCTACATATTTGATTTACCTACATTAGACACATTTAGTTTTTGAGGTATAATTTGCAATTTCGAAAATGATGTTGTGGACTGAGTTAAGGGTCTAGGATAAGGGGAAAAATATTTATTATGACCTTTTTTTTCACATAGGTCATGTTTGAGTTTGATTTTCATCACACATCTTTGTAATTATTTAAATTTTTTTCTTTATTTATTCAGTGGCTAAAATCTAGTGGACTATTAAAGCAAAAAATGGCACACAAATATTTTTTTTCTCAGCTGCTTAGCCAGCGCAGCATTCAATCTATGCAACACAAGTAAATTGGTATTATATAAGATCAGCTTTGTTATTTTTTTTATAGACATTACAACCACCGTACATTCTCAAGCAATAAAATATAGTTATTCTGAGAAAAAAAAAATCCTCCTCTTTATTTTCCTTTTATCTTTTCATTTTCTGAAATTCTGGTACTAGGTCTTGTGATATCATGTTCTCAACTCTTTTTAATTACATGATAGGTGTGCCCTTTTGCTTAAGAATATGTGATAATGGCTCCAGCTGCTGATTAGGCTATACAAGGATACCTCATGAAGATGGTTTTCAAGCTCAAGCTGATGACTTTTGGGTTTCTGTTTATTCCTGTCTTGTGTTATTTTGTCATTGTTGTGGGGTGTAATTTTTTTTCTTTTTTTTTATTTTGAGATGTTTATTGACTGAGGAGTTGTTGCTCAGTGGTATTTATTTTGCCTTGAGGAGCTCTAATTTTTGCACTAAACTTGTCTTTCAGTTTGATCTAGGTCTCCTTAATTGGATGTCTGTTTCATAAAAAATCTTTCCACTTTCTAATTTGTATGTGCTTTAATGCACCTTCAATGTAACATTTATGATTGCTTAGTGCCATCTCTGTTTATGATTTTCTTAAAAACAATAATAATCTCTATAAAGTGTAACAAATTAAACCAGTACAACAGTACTGATATAGTGGATTGGTACATAATGGAAATAATGATATGAAAAGATAGAAGACTAGTTTTGTAGCTGCATGATAAAATCTACTTTGTCTTCATAAACTAAGCATTGTTTATCCACACCAATTTTACAATTGTCATTACAATTTAATAAAAAAGAAATACATCAACCAACCAAGTTAGCTAGAAAGTGAATCATCTTTGTATTACAATTACATCAAAGCCAACAACTTAATATACATTAAACAACAAAAATTAACAAAAAAACACAAAATAGCCAGCAACTAATATCCTGACATTCAGCACATACACCTTAATACCAGTATCTTCATTCAATCTCATGGCATAGCTCTAGAATCTTCATTATCCATACACGGCTATAGCTGAATATTCATCATGCAACTTGACAAAAAGAAATTTATTACAAAATAAAAAGATAATTAAAAATTGAAGAGCATTCGATAATTAATTTAAGGTTAATTAGATCTAGAAGACCCATGCCAATATTCATGATACAAGAAGATTCCATATAGTTTTCAATCAGAAAATATTTTCCTGTCTTAATAGCACATCGCTAAGAGAATTTTTAGCCATGCAAATGCACTAGAATAGTAATAAAAAAATAATCAGAATGGTTATCTTTTTTTTCAAAAAATTATAGACAACTTTAAACCATACCTCTTCATCTCTGATAAGACTGAGAACAATTTTCAAGCTGGCTTCTTAGCAAAGGAATTTGGAGACTGATATTGGGCAGAAGATCTATGTGTCTGTCGATAGTAGAGTGAGAGGTAGGGTTTGAATCGCAAGAGGAGAGATAGCTCGATCGACTGAAAGGAAGAGAGCTGAGTAATGGAGAGGACTCGAGCGATGGGAGGGGGAGAGTCATGGAGAGAAGAGCTTGATCGGCGGGGGGTCGTGGCCTCGTGGGTGGGTTGGGAGAAGGGCTTGACGGAGAGGGAGAGATCCAAAGAGGAAAGAGATTTTTTTTTAAGAGATACATTAAATTAAAATGAAGAGTAATCTGGTCCGCTTATCCAATTTTAATTGAACGGCTCACGATCCGTGCCATTTGAGGCAGCAGAAAAATGTAGGCACCGGAACAGTGCTCATTTATAATTTGTTACACATATAATGTAATGCATTGTATTGTATGTCCCGAACTATGTTTCATCCAACTTCTAAACATACATTCGTGAATTTCAATATTATGTTTTGATGTTTATAATATTTGAGAATTGAGATAGTACCTTTTATGACAAAAATTACATTATTCTGGCGCATAATGTAATAATTTTTATGAGAGGAAGCAAACTGTTATTGTTGTCTTGTTCTTACTGGTGCATGTTGTTATTCACTTACTGGCGCTACATGATTAGTTACAACTTATCATAAGTGTAGAGTGTAGTTCTATACTCATAGTTACACAAAACACATGAGTAATTTACAAAAAACTTCTACAACATGAATGACTAAGATTAACAACGTTATCTGCAGAAGAAAATAAATCCGAGAGATTAGCTTGACAATTGCAAATAAGTCAGACATTCACCAACCATCTATGATTAACAGAACACAAATCAGAAGGTATGCTCCGGATGCAAACAATGATTAAAAACTGAGTAAAATCAGACTCGTTAACTAATTAAACAGTAACCTTATGCTGAAGTCGACCATAGTCGGACCATCAGGAAGTCAACATCCATTTTTACATGTCAATTGAAAACTGTGACGCCTGGAAATGATGGAATTGGTTTGCATATGCAATTTGGAAGATGACGATTTAGACTAAATTATTAGTTACAGAGAGGTGAATGATAGCAGATCATTAGGAGGTGATTAATTACAAGGAGAGAAAGCAAAGTTAAGACAAAGGCGAAAAGCAGCTTTAATTGAGAAAAATAAAATGAACTTCTAAGCATATATTTTCCCTCTTGTCCCTATATACACCGATAACCCCTTGTTTTTCTCTTCTGCTCGAAAATCAAATCCACTAACTTATTCCTATTCTGGCCTGCTGTCCTGCCTATTGCTTCCCAGTTTAACAGCAGGCCCACTTTTCCTCTTGCCAGAAATACTACTCCATCCCAAGCCCCTGGGTTTAATACACATAGAGGAGAAATTAGTCTAATTTTTCCAGGAAGGATAAGTGGCACTAGACTGTTACTGATGTTGAATCTCATTTTCAAGCCTTAATTTATTGCATAAGAAACTCCGTCCGAGTCACCGGCATTCTGTTTGGGGGTGCTTCTCACCATGTTAATTGTGACCCGAGCAATTTCTTTTGCATCGCATGTGATGGCTCAAATTAAGAACTGGTATTATCAAGTTTTTTTAAATAATGGTAACAAGTAGCTACGGGCGTTTTAAATCTCAATAAATAAATAATGGTGACAAGTATTTTTTAGAACTTACACATCTGAGAAGCCAGTTTTTTCTTCATCCAAGTTTTAGTGCATATTTTTTCGGTTGCTGATAATTTCTTGCACAAGATGCTGCCTATCTTTGCTGACAGATATCTGTTCAAAGATTATAACATATAAAACATTGACATTGGAATTACTTCAAATACAAGCCCACATATTGATTTTATAACAGTCCAATATACAAAATCTGGGAACCCAGTCAATTAGTTTGCACTTGATATTAACAAATCGCCTTTTAACAATACCAGTAGTGTACTTAGAGATAAAATTGAAGAGTCTTTTTTCTAATTACTGTGTCGTATATACTATAAGCAACTCTTAAGATTTATAATATGGAGTCACTTTTTCTTCTAAGTTATTATTGGTATTTTTAGGACACAAGCAAAGGTTGTTGACGTTGGAGCAAAAATGTATTTGATATATTATAACAAGTTGCAAAAATGTTACAACAAACAGGAAAATTTAAGTAGTTCCAGAGTAAATTTAATTCAAACAGGAATAAGTTCAACAATATGAGGCAAAATTTGTAATATGCAAAAACGGAAAAATAGAAAATAAAACTTACTATGTGTCAGATATTCTGATAATCTCCGTATCATCGTCTAGAAACAGCCTGGCTGAAAATAAAACTTGCTTGTCTGTGCTAAACCATGAAGGATCATTATTCATAACAATTCATAAAGCAAGTAGGTTTAGTATTACTTTTAGACTATTAGAAGTGAAAAGTAGGCCCGAATAGTAATTGTAGGAATTGTACTAATCATGAAAGGTCATGTCCTGGGAAATGCTGGTTAGGCAAGAACACAGATCTGGATCTGAGCACAAATAGTAATGAAGTGAAACCATTTGGTACAATTTCCTTTATTTATTTACTATTTAGCAGAATTTTCACACAATTTGTCTTAAGCTTCAGTACCTTGTTTTTACAATCGTTCTGCTTTCAAATAATTTCAGATGGGTAATGATTAATTTGACCACAAGTATTTGGCCCTTGATCATCCCTAAAATGAAGCACATTAGAACTCTTAACTCCCAACCTCACTAGCCAAATAAACAAAGATTACAAACCATATGACATCCCAATTGATTTAGATAAAACTCACTATTGGAACGCACTCTTCCCTAAAATCTTTTCACTAATAAATCTCTCAGTACTTATGTATTTACTAATTCTCTTTTGGAGTGGCATACTGGCACCAACCAAAGAGAAAGCAGTTGAGGTATCGATTAGTGAACTAGGGGTAGACAAGCATTTTCTGGCCTGACATTGTAATAGACTCAATTCGGTTGTGAACTGCCGCATCCCCTGTCATGATTCCAACAGCAGCTTCTTCACTGCTATCTTATCCCCATTTCCCAACACATCCTGCATCAAAATATGAATTTTAGAACCATTCATAGTGCATAAAAAATTTGAATATTCCCCATTGGAGCAATGGAGGCAGATGGGACGGGATTTCAAAATCAGGTTCCCAGTAAGTAAATGTAAATTTTGAGCATAGTGTCAAGGGCTCTCAGTCTGAAGGGCAATTCCATGTAAGTTAGATAGCAATGTAGTAACTAGCAAACAGGACCTAATCTAAAACCAATGTATGACATAAATTACACAGTAAAATTGCTGTTTTTCTGTCAGATGTTACCTAGGTTAACCATTATTTCTAAAGTCAGCTATACAGAACTAATTATCTGTAAATTGCTGAAGATATTGGTCTTGGATATTAATTTTCTTCTGCAGTGCAGTAGGCAACCAGATTCGATTATTCACACAGTAGAGTACAGTCCCGGAGAAGTGAAGAACAGGTACTGGTCAGTACAGCAGACCACAAACTGTCCAATAGAGCATTACAATTAATTTTGTTTCATTTTAATGTATTGAAGTACAGTAGAAGCTAGAAAGTAACCAAGAATAATTTCAGCTAAACCCAATGTGCAATAACTAAAAAAAGAAAAATAGGGCAAAATAAATGTATAAACAAAAATGAAGGTTTACCTCGCAAATGGGTCAGAACCAACCATGGCCAAGGAGATTCCTGATTCGCCTCCGAGAAATAACCAGTAGCTACATCTAGTGTTCCCGAGCTGTTGAAAATAACAAAAACAGTTAGGGGTAAAATTGTAAAATTGTATAATTGTAACGTTAGGAATTCCAACAGTAGGATAATGCACTTTTGTGCTTCTATATATACACATGTATTCAATTCAGTAAAAATTAAGAAAATATAATAACAATCGATAAGAAAAGCTCTTTGTCCATAAATCCAAATTCTGTCTCATTTTGTAACATGGTATCAGAGCGGTTGAATCCATGAAACTTTCTGCAAAACAAATTACCAATTACGACAAGATGCTGGAATCAAAGGGATTGAATCCCACACAAAAAGAAACCAACAGAAATAGCCTTTCATGGGCACAAATATTGTCGTTGTCCAGTAGTGACTGACTTCTGTCTCGACCATAAAGGCCAGAGAGCATCACGGCACTCAGCCACATGGAGAGAAGACAAACAATCCGGCGATGGTCGCTAACAAAATAGCAAATCGGAACCCTAATCTCAGTCGAGACGGAGCAGAGCGAGGAGCCAACAATACCGACTGATGCAATAATTGCTAGAAAATCGGTCGTACGAGGGACATTTGATGGTTTCTGCACCCTCATCTTCGTCCAGTCAAGAGAGAGGGAAGAAGCTGAGGCGGCAGCCATGGCAAGCGAAGAGAGCAAAAGGGCCCCTCACGAAAGGGGGAGAAGGAAAAGCCGAATAGATGCAGCTGTGGATCTGGACGGCTCAGATTCGAGAGATACAACCAAAGAACGGCTCGATTTAATTGAGGCTATCCTATATGGATATATCCCTTCTAAGTCGCAAAGGTCCATTTTTAATAATTATTTAGATGGGCTTGGTAAGGCCCAAAATTTTAATAATTTCTCTCATCTAATCGAGTCATGTAAAATGAAACATGATGAGCTCAATGTTTCTTTTAACAATTCGGTCACAGGGACCAATGACGCAATGGTTGATTTAAATGTTAACCATTTTGCTACTATTAAAAATCAGATGGCCACTGGTGACCAAATAATTCATAATGGTTGTTACAATTGTACCAAATTAGGACTCAAAATGATAAATTTAACCAAAAATTATGATAGTGATAGGTGGGTTTTAGACTCCGGCGCAACCGATCACATGATTGGAAATAAAAATATTTTGCATAACTATCAACAATCTAAAAGTCAAGAATTTGTATTTGTTGCAAATGGTGAAAAAAATGGAAATTTGTGATTATGGTTCTATCAAGCTTTTTTCTAAAGAAATAAAAAATATTTTACACGTAAAAGATTGCACCTTGAATTTATTATCTATAGGAAAACTTACAAGAGAAATAGATTGTGAAATTAAATTCTCTTCTAAAATGTTTTGTTTTGAGATTTGAAAACTAAGAAGATTATCGGTGAAGGTTTTTTAGAAAATAGTCTTTATGTTTTAAATTATCAAAAAATTAATTTTCATATTAAGAAAGATGATTTAAACAACCTTTGGCATAAAAAAATTGGGCATCCTTCCGAAAAAATTTTAAAATGTCTCTTTGGTTTTAAAAATTTAGATTGTAGTAATTGCGAAGTGTGTCAATTTTATAAACAAACAAAACTTCCTTTAACTCTTCAAAAAATAAAAGTAATAAACCTTTTGATTTAATCCACTCCGATGTTTGAGGACCCGTTCCCGTTAACTCTTTTAATGGTTTTAAGTATTTTGTCAAATTTATAGATGACTTTACACGTGTGACTTGGTTATATTTACTAAAACAAAAAAGTGAAGTATTTTCTAAATTTGAGGAGTTTATGAATATGGTCGAAAATCAATATAACACTAGAATAAAAAATTTTAGAACCGATAATGGATCACAATATGTAAATCAAAATTTTTATAATTTTTTCAAACAAAAAGGAATTTTACATCAAACTACTTGTGTTTATACATCTCAATAAAATGGAGTTTCTAAAAGGAAAAATCGTCGTTTACTTGAAATAACTAGATCTCTTCTTTTTTCAAAATAATGTTCTCAAAATTTATTGGTCGGATGCTGTTCTTACCGCCACTTATTTAATAAATATGCTACATAGTGTTGTTTTGAATTATAAAAGTCCTTTAGAAATTCTTTACCAAAGAAAAATTAATATTAATCACTTAAAGAGTTTTTTGGATGTGTTTGCTATGTTCATACAAATAAATTAGATAAATTAGACTGTACTTCTATTAAAACTATTTTTTTAGAATATTCTTAAAAAAAGGGTTATTAATGTTATAATCCAAAAAAAATCATAAATTTTATATTTCAAGAAATGTTACTTATTTTTTAAAATGAGCCATATTTTCAAAATAATAACAAAGAGCTTGATAACCATATTTCCACAAATGATTTTATTCTTCCCATGATTTCTAATCAAGTATTTAAAAAGTATTTGTAGGAACTGAACAAGAAGAGGAACATGACCAAAATGATATCGACAACAACACTCAAAGTGAAACCGAAGAAGAAGAAAATACAAGTGTTCAAGAAGAAGAAGAAGAAGAAGATGCTAGTGCGGAACAAGAGGTTCCATTGCGAAGATCCACACGTTCCACTCAACCACCATCAAGGTTATATTTCTCATGACAAAATAAGCAATAATCACCGCACTTTTTTAAGTGCAATATTTCAAATCGAAGAACCAAAAATTTTTGAAGAAGCCATAAACCAACCGATTTGGTGCAAGATGATGCAAGAAGAACTTCAAGGCTTAGAAAAAAATATTACTTGGACCATAGTACCATTATCAAAAAATAAAAAATTCGTTGGATGCAAATGGGTTTATAAAATCAAATATAATAATGATGGTACCATAAATGGTATAAGACTAGATTAGTTGCCAAAGGCTATACTCAAACTTATCGTATTGATTACCAAGAGACTTTTGCACCCGTTGCAAAAATGAATACCGTTAGAATCTTGCTTTCAATAGCGGTTAATAATAGTTGAAAACTATATCAAATGGATGTAAAAAATGTGTTTCTTCAAGGAACTCTTGAAGAAGAAGTCTACATGACTCTACCACCGGGTCATGTAAAATAAAAAAAAAAACACTAACATTGTTTGTAGGTTAAAGAAATTCATTTATGGACTTAAACAATCTCCAAGGGCATGGTATGAAAAATTATTTCATTATTTAATTTCTTGCGGTTTTAAAGTAAGCCATTCCGATATGTCACTTTTTTTAAAACATGAAAATAATGACACTACCGTTGTTCTTGTGTATGTGGATGATATAATTGTTACCGGAAATAATTTAGAAAAAATTAATGGTGTAAAAAAGCTATTGAGAGAAAAATTTGAAATAAAAGATCTTGGTGTACTTAAATACTTTTTAGGTATTGAAATAGCTCATTCTACCAAAGGTTTATTTATTTGCCAAAGAAAATATACCTTAGACCTTTTGAAAGAAATCGGTAAACTAGATTCGAAACCGGCCTCTACTCCATTCGATAGAAATACCAAATTGAATTTCGAAAATGGTGACCCATTGAAAAACATAAACCAATTCCAACGTCTTGTAGGAAAATTAATTTACTTAACGGTTATTAGACCAGACATAGCTTTTGCGGTAAGCCAAATTAGCAAATTTATGCACGCTCCCAAAAAATCTCATTTAGACAATTGATAAAATTTTGAGATATCTTAAAAAATCACTTGAAAAGGGTATATGGATGAAAAATAATAAATCTAACGATGTATGCGGCTATTTCGATGCAGACTGGGCCGGAAGATTCGATAGAAAATCGACAACCGGCTATTGCACGTTTGTAGGAGGGAATTTAGTCACATGGAAAAATAAGAAATAGAATATCATGGCGCGGTCTGGTGCAGACGTGGAATATCGAGCCATAGCATCCACCGCAAGTGAGTTTACTTGGATCAAGCAAGTGCTCAAACACTTGCATATTGAAATACATAAGCCGACGAAGATGTTTTGCGACAACAACTCGGCTCGACATATCGCTTCAAATCCGGTGTTTCATGAAAGAACAAAACACATTGAAGTCGATTGTCATTACATAAGAGAGAAATTTCAAGCTAAAGAAATCGAGACTCTATATGTGAAGAGTAAAGACCAATTGACCGACATCTTCACTAAAGGACTCATTCCAAAGGTGTTTGAAGATATAGTTAGCAAGCTAGGATTTATAGACATTTATAATCCTAGTTTGTGGGGGAGTGTTGAAAATAACAAAAATAGTTAGGGGTAAAATTATAAAATTGTAACGTTAGGAATTCCAACGGTAGGATAATGCACTTTTGTGCTTCTATATATACCCATGTATTTAATTCCGTAAAAATTAAGAAAATATAATAACAATCAATAAGAAAAGCTCTTTGTCCATAAATCCAAATTCTGTCTCATTTTGTAACACGAGTTTCATGATCATGAACAGGTTCCATGCGGGCGCTGCTTGAGATTGCTTCTCGTCGGCTCTCTCTCCGCCGCTTGTGCTCCATGTGGAGCAACCGCATAGCCATGCCGGGACGGGCATCAAATATAACAATAGATTTTTTTTATAGTACCTTAAATTTGCCAATAATTAAATAGGAGGCTCTACTGCTCAGCGTCCACATTTTTCATTTTACGGCCGGTCCCCAGTTGGCAGCCCCCGGTGTTTGCTTTCACACTCTTCCTAATTAAAAATCTTTGAGATGACAAGACCCACTTCATTTCTTTATTATTATTATTATTATTATTTTTTTGTCTTTGCCCGACGCGGCTGGGCCCAGTTGGCTATGTCTTTGTCAGCATAGGAGATCATATCGATTTAGATTTAGAAATAATAAAGACATGTAAATAAGAAAGTGTTACAAGTGAAATTTTATTGAATGATTCCGGTTGATCTATGTAACCCTCTGTAGGGAAAAAGATAATTAATTTTTTTAGAAATGATTGACATAAGCTGTTGTGAAAATAATAACGATTATAATTGCGTGAAAATATTGCTTATTTCAAAATTAATAATTACGAAAACCAATGGAACTCTATATTTTTTTAAATTAAATTACGTTTATATTAGTTCATAGAAGTATAGAACAATTATCTTCGGTAATACTGGACGTGAAAACTATAACTCAGAGGTGCAAAAGTAATTGATATGTTGATGTTAATTAGTAAGGTATATTCGAGGCGGCTGCATTTGAAAAATAATGTGTAAATTAGCACGCAAACTTGCAAGTCGGTGGCATACGGACAAATTACAACTCATTCCGATCATGACTGAAATCAAACTGTCAAAGGTGAGGGTCACAGGCCAGGATTCATTGAAACTATTTATGCTTAGATTCAAACCCGCCCAAAATATGCATAAGAGTTTCATTGTCGATTGAGGTGAGGCTAGCAATTCAATCAATTTATTTGATGTCAATTCTGGTGAATTCTCCTTCATAATACCGCCCTGCTAAATCCCATTTGACGTTCTCTTCTCATTACAATCTGCTCACGGTAAGACGGCATACTCATTCTTATTAATTTAATTATAATCTTCAAACGAGCGGTTAATTCGACACACAAGCAATGAAATATCTGCTAGATATTGGATATCGGCCATATATGTTCATAATCCATATAATAATTATATATATAGATATGTGTCCTAACTTGAAGGTAAACCTTAAACTAAAAGTATTTGCTAAAACTTATTGGAAGCTGCGAGCAAGATTTCTGACAACAACAATTGCTCTATGGCAACTATTTTAGCAAGGTATGAACACAAATTTTTTTTTTTCCTCAAGGCAGTACAGGCCGATATGTGGCTTATATCTTTTAATTTCATGTTGTTGTAAGATCACTAAACTTAGCTAATAAAAACATTTATATATTGTTATGTAAATATCAAGATTTTCCATGGTAAAATCTAATTAATTGATGTTTCTCTGCAGAAGGCAAGCTATGAAAGCATATGGAGTAGTGTTGCTGCTTCTTTTGATTCATTCTCCTCTTTTTCTTCATGAATTCTCCACGACTGCTGTGGCGATATCATTCGACAACGAAGACGACAAACAAGGGCTGTTGGCCTTTAAGGGTAATTTTGACAATGCTTCTCCCGTCTTCAGCTCTTGGAATGAAAGTAGTCACTATTGTATGTGGAGAGGAGTCTACTGTTGCAGTCGGAATCTGCAGAGAGTATGCACATTAGAACTTCCTTCAAGTGGCCTTGTAGGTTCCATCTCACCTTATATTGGAAACCTTAGTTATCTTAGGAGAATTGATCTTAGTGACAATAAATTGTACGGCATTATTCCTTCATCCATAAGTCATTTGTATCGTTTACAAAACATAAACTTAACAAATAATTTCCTTAGCGGAACCATTCCTGAGAACTTGGATAATTGCTCCCAACTTGTAAACCTCTCTCTTTCGAACAACCAATTCTATGGCAAACTACCCTCCTGGCTGGGTTCTTTTAGAAAACTTGAGTTCCTAAATCTAGGAGTTAATAGCTTCACAGGAAACATCCCACTGTCAATCACAAACCTTTCATCCCTACATGAGTTCTATGTTGCAAATAATGACCTATCAGGTTCCATTCCCAGTGGTCTCGGTCAAATAAGTCAAATACAAATAATAAATCTCGGTGAAAATGACTTCTCAGGGGTGATCCCTGAATCAATTTTCAACCTTACATACATATCAAATCTTGGTTTGCACATGAATAATTTTCGTGGACACCTTCCAAGAGATATAGGCACCCACCTCTCAAATCTCCAGCAATTGCTCCTTCATACAAATCAGCTAACAGGAGAAATTCCAGCATCGCTCTCGAATGCTTCATTTATTCAAAGGTTTGATCTTAGCACGAATAAATTTAGTGGGACTATACCTGTAGATCTTGGCAAGCTTTGTCCCAAGTTTTTTAGTGTCGGTTCAAATAAACTTGAAGCCAAAGTTACTGGGGATTGGAATTTTCTCAACTACTTGACAAATTGCAGTTATCTGGAAACATTAGAGTTGAGTGACAACAAACTCGGGAGCTCATTTCCTAGAGCAATAACAAACTTAACTAGTCAACTCAAATTTTTAGACCTTCAAAAAAATTATCTTTTGGGGGAAATACCATCCGGCATTGAAAATCTAATTGGTCTTAATGCATTTTCCGTGGCTGGAAATCGTCTGACAAGCATCATTCCTGTGGGTATTGGCAAGCTACAAAACTTACAGGCGTTTTATCTGGGAACAAGTAACATTTCAGGGTCTATTCCATTTTCCATCAGCAATCTTACCAAGTTAACCGTGTTTTCCGCCTGGAGCAATCATCTATCTGGCTCTATTCCTTCAAACTTAGGGAACCTAACCCAATTGACAGACTTAGATTTGTACGACAATGCCCTTACAGGGATGCTACCGAAAAGCATGTTTGACATGAAAGCTTTGTCCATAGAATTAGATTTATCCTATAATTTTCTTAGCGGCACAATACCCAAGGAAATTGGCATGTTTATAAATTTAGGGAAACTTAGTTTGTCAAGGAACAATCTCTCTGGTGAGATACCTAAAGAACTTGGGAGCTGCCAACTCTTGACATTTTTAGCATTGGATGCCAACTCCTTTCAAGGGCCCATTCCTTCTTTCCTAAGCAATTTAAAGGGTCTAAAATTGCTAAATTTGTCAAGTAATAACTTCTCAAGTGCTATTCCCGAAGAATTAGGCCTTCTCAATGATTTGCAAGAATTATACCTTCAAGAAAACAACTTGTCAGGGCATATTCCATTGGACATTGAAAACTTGAAAAATTTGTATATGTTGGATATTTCATACAATAATATTGAGGGGTCAGTACCAGAAAAAGGGGTGTTCAGCAATATGATTGGATTAATGCTGGTAGGAAACAACAAACTTTGTGGGGGTATACCAGAATTGCATTTACCAGAATGCGTCGTTCACGGTGATAAGAAGAAGCATTCACCAATGCTATTGAAGTTGGTAATCCCAATTGCTAGCATAATTTTTCTCTTGGCATTAATTTCGTTAGCTCTTCTTATTCTCAAATGGAAGAAGGCCCTAACAAGGAATAATAATAGAAATTCACTGCTCCAAGATGGATTACCGAAGGTTTCCTATGGTGAGTTGGCTAAGGCAACAGAGAGCTTTTCTACTTCGAATTTGATAGGTGCTGGAATGTATAGTCGTGTGTATAAAGGGGATATTTTATTTAATGGCGAAGGAAATTCAAACAAAAAAGTTCATACCGTGGCAATTAAGGTATTTGATCTCCAACAATTAGGATCATAAAAAAGCTTTATGGGTGAGTGTGAAGCTTTAAGATTGATAAGGCATCGTAATCTCATTCGGATCTGGACATGTTGCTCTACTATTGATTACAATGGAAATGACTTTAAAGCTCTAGTGTTTGATTACATGCCTAATGGGAACCTGCACAGATGGTTGCATCCTGAAATAGATGAACATGGACCATTGAGCCCCTTAAGCTTGACCCAGAGGTTAAACATTACAATTGATAGTGCTGATGCGTTATATTACCTCCATCATCATTGCCAACCATCAGTGATTCATTGCGATTTAAAGCCGAGCAACATTCTTTTAGGTGAGGATTTGAGTGCTTGTGTTGGTGACTTTGGACTTGCAAAGCTCCTTCCAGATCCAATTAGTAGGTCCTTGATAGAGTCCGAGAGCTCAATCGGAATTAGAGGATCAATTGGTTACGTCCCTCCAGGTGAGTTCTCATTTGTTTGTTGTAGTAGAATTATACTGTTGACTGCTTAGCATGTTTCTGTTATATTTTGTTTCGGCTTGCTGTGACTTTTGGCTTTTTTTGTGGAACCTGACTATCAGGCTTGTATCGACTGTTTTTCTTTTTAATATTGGACTCCAGCTTTGGGTGCTTTAGTTCAAAAAAAAAAAAAGAATGTTGGCAAAACTCTTATTATTATACCAAATTTTCATTCTTTTCCTTCCATTGTGTGTAGAATATGGAGAAGGGGGTCCGGTGTCAGCAGCTGGTGATGTGTACAGTTTTGGTGTCTTGCTGCTCGAGATATTCACTGGAAGAAACCCGACAGAATACATGTTCAAAGATGGAGTGACCTTGCATAATTTTGTTGAGGTGTCATATCCTATGCATGTGATGGATATCATTGATCCTATTTTAGCTCCAGTTGCTGTGATGAAAAGTGATGCATTTAACAAAGTGTTCGAGTGTTTGGCATCTATAATTGAAGTTGGCCTCGGTTGCTCGAAGCGGTCACCACTGGAAAGGATGTCAATGAAAGATGTGGCTATTCAGCTGCACAAAATCAGGGACGTTTATCTTGGATAAAACCGAGTCAAAGATTGATGTGCCAAGACCCTGTAGACTTATACTTTATTATGTAGTTAAAATAATGTACCCTATCTCTCGAAATATGTTTGTCATACAAAAATGTAGAAGAGTTTTGCTACGGTGAGTTGCAACTCGTCAAAGGGTCCGTGAGCCGCGTTCAAAATTCCGAAATTTAGTACAAAATGGCTGATCCAAACCATCTAATACGATCTCCCTATTGGAATCTCCACGCAGACAAAATTTTATATTTTTTTGAAATTTTAGAAAATCATTAATCTAATTAGTTCTGAACCGTTCAAAAACAACAGTTTTTATAAATCCGAAATAAATACTTAAAAATTTCAAAAAAAATATGAAATTCGGTCTGCATGGAGATTTCAATGGAGAGATTGTATTAAACGGTTTGAATCGGTCATTTTGAACTAAATTTCAGAATTTTGAGCGCGACTCACGGACCCTTTGGTGAGTTGCAATTCACCATAGCAAAACTCAATGTAGAATATGTGTAATATGCTTCTAAGCACACATCTGTGTATTTCAAAACTTTTTTTATGTTTATATATATTTTGAGAATTGAGACAGTAGCTTTTGTGACATGTTATAGACATTTTTATTATTCTGGAACTGAATAATTCATATTTTAGACATATCTATTATTCTAGAACTTCAAATTATGAAAGTGCCCCTTAGATATTTTGAAATTTCACAAACACAGAAACACTGGTGCATTTGTAACTTTTTTTTAGAGGAAGCCAACTGTTCACTGTTGATTTGTTGTCTTGTTCTACAAGTGATGTTACTGACAATCAGCCTTGGTGCGCAATTAATTCTCAGTTACATCATATCAACGTATATCATGTCCCCAATTGCATTAGAACACCTAATATAATGTGATTGCAATATTATTTTCATGGTAGAACAAGACCGTGCCAGAAAATCACAAAACCTTATCCAACATAAGCCCAGATAAACAATTTTTAGTAGAACAAAAGAATCCAATAATTTGTACTACAAGCTCCAACTTGGCTTGACAGTTGCAAATTAGCCAGGTATTCGCCAACCATCAATGAGTAAAATTAAACATGTTGAATTATTATAAAAAATGGACCAATGAAATCAACAAACTAATTATAAGACAAACCAATTTAGGAAATTTTTGCATGACCTAAAACCTAGTTGTAGACTCGATTGTTATTGGCAAGTAACGTAGAAAAATGTAATTAATGTTTTTTTTTATGTTATCAATAGAAAGTAAGGATATTTTAAATAGCGAGGGTTATTTTCATCTCGAAATTCAACTAAAAGGTTATTTTGGGTTTTCTATCTATTTTGTGTATTTACGAAACATAATACGACTTTAGGAGCTGAGCCGAGGCATTAAATTTGGAAATTGATTACTACCATCGCACATTCTACCATCGCTGCCATCGTGTCAACGCTCGCAGGCTTCTGTCCGATGGATCCCTCATCGCGTCCCTCCCTCTCAAGCGATCTCCTCATCCAGCGAAGCGTTTCCCTCTCCTCACCCAGCGAAGCGCTCTCCTCTCCTCACTCGGGTACGCTCCCTCTCCCTTCTACGCACTCTTTCGTCTCTCTTCCTTTCCTCTCCCTTCCTTCCGTGCATCTCTCTCTCTTCCCCCTCCCTTCCTTCTGTGAGTCAGACTTTGTTCAATTTGTTTATTGCATTTATTCAATTTGTTATTTTAAGTGTTCATTTTGTTTTGTTGTGCATCAGATTTTTGTGTTCATTTTATACGTCTCACTTTGTTGGTGTAGATGTTCACTTTGTTCATTCATATGTTCAATTTGTTACTTTTGAGTGTTCAATTTGTTTTACTGTGCGTCAATGTTTATTTTTTATGTCTCACTTTGTTGGTATATATGTTCACTTTGTTACTTTATGTGTTCAATTTATTTTACTGTGTGTCAGTGTTTATTATTTATGTCTCACTTTGTTGGTGCATATGTTCACTTTGTTCTTTCATATGTTCAATGTGTTATTCTATATGTTCAATTTGTTTTCTTGCTTGTCAGATTTATGTGTCATATGTTCACTTTGTTCTTTCATATGTTCAATGTGTTATTCTATATGTTCAATTTGTTTTCTTGCTTGTCAGATTTATGTGTATATGTTCACTTTGTTCATTCATATGTTCAATTTGTTATTCTATATGTTCAATTTGTTATTCTATATGTTCAATTTATTACTTCTATGTGTTCAATTTGTTTTGCTGTGCGTCAGAGTTCTGTGTTTATTTTATGTCTCACTTTGTTGGTGTATATGTTCACTTTGTTCATTCATATGTTCAATTTGTTATTCTATATGTTCAATTTGTTTTCTTGCTTGTCAGATTTATGTGTACATGTTCACTTTGTTCATTCATATGTTCAATTTGTTATTCTATATGTTCAATTTGTTTTACATTTTCACTATTTGATGGAAAATAAATCATTGATGAAGGAGACAGAAGAAAGACAGAGAAGAGAAAAAAAGACACGGGGGTAGAAGAATTTATTTTAAGTTGTTGGTTAAACATTTTTTCTCGATTTGCCGATTTGCAAAACAACACCGAATCCTTTAAACTAACATCTCTTTTTAGTGTTTTATAGCTAAATTTATTGAAGAATGGATTAAAGCAAGTGTGGCACTTAGTTTGGAGCTTCAAAAGATTGCTTTGGTCTAGTTAGAGTCAGTAATTAAGATTTAATTAAACTCTAAACTAATCTCAATCAATTTGCTGGTAAAATGCTCAGTTTTTCTGTCCAGCGTCATACAACGCCAGTTGCCGTTACACAACGCAGCGTTAATTCGCTCCTAAATTGCAAAATCTCCGACAAGGTTGGAACAGCGTTACACAACGCTCAGTAGCGTTGTGCAACGTTAGTTCATTTGCTTTTAAACCTGTTAAATCCATTATTTCCCCTTGTCAGAACGTTGTGCAACGCTAAGTAACGTTACACAACATTTCCGCTCCTATGTTGTGTAACGCTATTCAGCGTTGTACAACGCAGTATGAAGCAGGCGACTCTGTATTGCTCAGACATCGATCTGCATCGATGCTGCATGCATGCTGCCATGTTCCATGCATTGTAGCGTTGTGTAACGCGCTAAACTTCGCTCAGACTTCGCTTTTTCTCTCTGGACGCGTAGAGCAACGCTGAATAGCGTTGTGCAACGGCGACGTTGTGTGACGCCAGTCAGCGTCGTATGACGTTCTGACAATGTTGTTTGAGTTTGTCAGTTCTGCCTTATTCGTTTTCTTGACTTCGTTGTGCAACGCTACCAAGCGTTACACAACGCTCTGACAAGTTCCAACGGAACTGTCGAGCTTTTGCTTTGGATTTTTGCTGAAGCGTTGTGCAACGCTATACAGCGTTACACAACGCTCTGACAACTCATAACGTTATTGTCTGTGACCGTTTGATTTTTCAACGGCTATTTAGGCGTTGTACAACGGCATATAGCGTTGTATAACGCCAGAGTCTGTTTTGACTGGTCTTTGGAGCTGTTGGCGCCCTCTATAAATATGGGGCCTCTTGGAACTGTTTAGACACTTTTGAAACCTTTGAAACTCCTCCCTTTTGAGCTCCAACCAGTTAGACATTACTCTCTCTTGTGTTTGAGCATTATTTTAGCAAAATCATTGAGATTAGAGTGTGCTAAACCAATCCACTAGTGTTAATTGCTAGATTTGTTGAGTGATTTGGTTAGAGCCTCAATCCTTTGAGTGTTAGAGCTTGTTTATTTGAATTAGGCCAATCCACCTTGAGAGTGATTGTAACAAGGTGATTTGGTTCGAATTTGTAGTCCCGTTCGTGTGGAATTGAACGGAGCGCGCCCATTTCGAGGTTGCGAAACTCCCGGAGACGTACGACTAAGGCTAGCACTTCCTAGCGGGTCGGAACTCCGTAATACATCGCGTGTTCAATTTCTCTCTCTCTTTCTCTCTTTATTATCTTGCTACTTGAATTGCTTGTGCTTTGATTGTTTGTATTAGACCAAGTTTGAATTGAACCAAATATTGACCATACCGGTTTAGAAATTCGTTTTTGTGCCTATTCACCCCCCTCTAGGCCTAAATTTAGGGACAACAAAGTGGTATCAGAGCCAGGTTATCTTTTGACCATCTTGTTAGGTAGATAACCTCGATTCATGGCCTCTAGGGTGATAGAAAAACCGGACAAGTTTGGTTCTACTTGCAAGAACTTCCGTTATTGGAAGAGATGTATGGTTGTATACCTTAACTTGATTGATCTTTGGGAGGTTGTTGATAAGCCATACACACCAATTTGTGATAGTGAAGGTAGAGAAACTCATGCCTCTAAAACCATTAGGACCAAGAATGATAATGCCGTGAATGTCTTGTTAAATTCGGTACATGAGTCCATAGCGGCAATTTTTGGTAGCTCTACTAGTGCACATGAAATGTGGGTTTCTCTCTTGAACCGTTATGAGGGAAATTCTATAATCAAAAGCTCTCGACAATTCGAGTTAGAGTCTAGATTGGATAATTTCCGCATACGGGAAGGTGAATGCATCGAGGAGATGTATACTCGGTTTATACAATTGCTCGATGAATTCACTAACATAGGAGAGACCCTTTCTAATAGTCGTGTTATAGGAAGATTGCTTAGGGCTTTGGTGGGAAGACCTCAATTCGACACTCTCATCTCGACTCTTGAGACACAACAAAGGTCCCACAACAACCTCACACCGGAGATCATCTATACTCATTACCGGTGCGTGGAGGAGAAGCTCAAGCAACTTGGAGAGTTGAAGTATGAGCCCAAAACCGTGGCATTGGCGGTAAGTGACAACAAGGCATCTCCCTCCAAGAACCGCCACAATAACAACCACCAAGGGAGACACCGCCACTCAAGTGACAAGGCCAAAAGCATCATCGACCTTGATGAGGACAAGCAAGGAGCCGTTCTCTCAAAGATGTTTCGAGCCATCATAATCTTTGAGGGAAAGTTCAACAAAGAAAGGCTTGAGAATGACGAGAGAGCTCTTTGCTTCGTGTGCCAAAAAGAAGGTCATACCATGTACTCTTGCTTCAAGCTCTTCCCTCACTTGAAGAAGGACAAGGAAGATGGTGGCAAGAGAAGGGGTGATGGCCGGTTCAAGTCCAAGAAGGGACATTACAAGAGCAAGAAGAAGGGTGAGAGAGCCATGCAAGCCACTTGGGACAACGATTCCGATTCGAGCTCATCATCTCAATCCGATTCGGAATCCGAGTGCGACTTTGACAACCTTGCTCTTGTGGCTCAAGTGAATGATGTGGTGATGCCGGTGGATGACGACCTAGATGACTTGGTGAAGGAGGTCTTCAACGAGTTCAACCGAGGCAAAATCTATGTGCATCCATTGAGCAAAGCTAGCCTTGATGAAGCATCATCCTCTACATCGACTTTCACACAAGCTCCAACGACTATTCAAGAGGAACCATCCACAATTGCCATTGAATTGCCTAAGGTCACAAATGAGGTACTTCTAAACTCATTCTCTAGTAGTGATAGCGATTGTGATAGTGAGAATGACTTGAGCTTGAATGATGATGCAAACTTGCAATTTGATAGGTTGAATGATTATCTTGATGAGTCTCTTAAGACTATTGCTAGTCAAAAAGAGCAAATTAGTCTTTTGACGACTAAGGTGCATGATCTTGAATCTTTGGTGACAAGGTATAAGGGTATGATTGAAAGTTTTGAAAAATCAAGTGTTTGTGAAAAATGTCAAACTCCTTTGAGTAAGACAAATGTTTTGAAAAATGAAAGGGCGTCAAGTTCGTCTAGTGCTTCTCATAGCACCAAGATGAATCTTGATAAAATGTTTGTGGGACAAAAACCAAATGACAAAACGGGTCTTGGCTTCAAAAAGAGGAATCAATCCTTTTCTAGACCAAGAACCATGTCAAGCCCAACACAAAATAAGAGACTTTATCACAAGAGCACCAATGGTAAGAACACACACGGGCAAGGGCAAAAGAATTTTGTTGGCTCTCAAAATGGTGCTCAAAAGAGTTTTGGTAGGAATAGAAATGGGTCTCAAAGACCTCAAAAGAACTTCCAAAACAATCGGGGCCCAAACAACTTGTATTTCAAGGGACCCGATGGGTATTTTTATCCTTTTCAAAACAATGGTGGGAATAGGAATAGAACACACACTAGACCTCAAACCAATGGGGGAAATCAAAAAGTCTCTCAACAAAACAAAAAGAATTTTCAAAAACCAATTTTGAGAAACTCTCAATCATACACTTTCTCTAAGGATCCAAAGATTAGGGCCATGGAGCTTAGGCGTCATTTTGAAACCCATTTTGTTAGAGAAAGTTCACAAGTGAACAAGCCAACTTGTGCTTGTTGCAACTATTGTGGTAAGAATGGCCATGTCACACTAGAATGCAAAGTTAGGAAAGCAAATCATACATCCGGTTCAATTAACATGATTTGGGTTCCTAAAGTCACTTCCACATCCGTTTTGATTGGTGGAAGTGTTTCGAGTGTGGCTTAGTTAGCCATCTTCTTTCCCCAAGGTTATTCTTGTCAAATCTTAAGGGGGAGAGATTACAAGAATATATTAGTTGTTTGTTTCTAACTAATATGTACTCTTGTAGGTTTGTTTGTTATCATCATTCAAGAGAAGTGCTTGGATCATAGATAGTGGTTGTTCACATCACATGACGGGTGATGAATCTTGTTTCAAGACACTTGAACCTTTTGATGGTGGTGAGGTTACTTTTGGTAATAATCTTAGGAAGAGCTCTATTATTGGTATAGGCTCGGTTGGAAACCAAAATTTAACGGTTTTTAATGTTTACCTTGTGGATGGTCTCAACTACAATCTTTTAAGTGTGAGCCAATTATGTGATGCGGGATATTATTTGAAGTTTGATCACTCCTCTTGTTTTGTGCATCAAATTTCGGATAATTCTCTTGTTTACACGGGACAAAGGAAAAAGGATGTCTATTATTTGAACTTTGATCAATTCACAAATGGTGAACAATGCTTTAGTGCCATAGCTACCGGTTCATGGTTATGGCATAGAAGACTTGGTCACGTTTCTCTAGACTCTATTAAGAAACTTGTGAAATTGAAACTTGTCCGTGGTCTTCCATCACATAAACTAGACTTAAATGGGTTGTGTGAAGCTTGCATGAAAGGCAAGCAAACCAAGTCTAGTTTCAAAACCAAAGAGATCATCTCAACCACTCAACCTTTGCAATTGCTTCATATGGATTTGTTTGGACCAATCAATGTCTTGAGTATAAGTAAGAAAAGGTATGTCTTTGTGGTGGTAGATGACTATAGTCGCTTTACTTGGGTTTTCTTTATTGCTCACAAGGAAGAAGCATTTGACCATTTTGTTAAATTTAGCAATCGGGTTGAAAACGAAAAAGGGTTGAAAATCTCTAGAATTCGTAGTGACCATGGAAGGGAATTTGAAAATGCTAAATTTGATGAATTGTGCATAGAAAAAGGATATAAACAAGAGTTTTCCGCTCCACGCACTCCTCAACAAAACGGTGTAGTGGAGAGGAAGAACCGAACCTTACAAGAATTAGCACGCACCATGCTACATGAATTTGCCGTACCCAAATTTCTTTGGGCCGAAGCGGTAAATACGGCATGTCATGTAGTAAATCGTGCATGCATTCGTTCTTAACTCAAGAAAACTCCTTTTGAATTATGGTTCGGTCATACTCCTAATATATCCTATTTCCGTGTATTTGGCTCCAAATGTTTTGTCCTTGATGAGTCTCCTAAAGTAACCAAGTTTGATGCCAAGTCTTTGCCCGGTATTTTTGTTGGTTACTCAACCACAAGCAAAGCGTATAGAGTCTATTTGCCAAACTCAAAGGTAGTTATTGAGTCTATTAATGTCGAATTTGATGAAAAAGTCCTTAAGGAATCCAAGGAAGGTAATTCTATTGTAGGTACACAAATGGAAGAAACTACACAAGAAATCGAGTCACAACCTCAAGCACAACCACCGGTGATTATTGAGGAGCCTTTGAACCGGGTCGATGACATTTTGATAGGGGGAGAGACTCATGAAGAGGGCATCTTAGACACAACTCAAAATGAAATGCCTCATGATGATCCTCAACCTCAATCGTCTCCCCAACCGGTTCATGAGCCTCCCGAAGTGCTTAGAGAAGTTTCCTCTCATCCTCTTACTAATGTCATAGGTGACCCTAGGGAAGGTATTAGGACCAGGTCTAGTTTGCACCTAACTATTGGTCATTATGCCTTTGTTTCTCAACTTGAACCAAAATCTTTTAAAGAGGACAATGTTGACCCAAATTGGATTGTTGCCATGCAAGAAGAGTTGAATCAATTTGAAAGGAATCAAGTTTGGGAACTTGTACCATTACCAAAGGGTAAGCAAGTTATTGGTACCAAATGGGTTTTTAGAAACAAGCTAAGTGAGGATGGTATTGTGGTTAGAAACAAATCCCGTTTGGTTGCACAAGGTTTCAAGCAACAAGAAGGTATTGATTTTGAGGAGACCTTTGCACCGGTTGCTCGTCTTGAATCCATTAGAATGCTCTTGGCTTTTGCCGCTAACAAAGGCTTTACCCTATTCCAAATGGATGTCAAGAGTGCTTTTCTAAATGGTTGGATAGATGAGGAAGTTTATGTCCAACAACCACCCGGTTTTGTTGACCATTTCAAACCGGACCATGTGTATAAGCTTCACAAAGCTTTGTATGGTTTGAAGCAAGCTCCTAGAGCTTGGTATGGTAGACTTTGTACCTTTCTTCTAGACAATGGTTTTAGTAGAGGCAAAATGGATACAACTCTTTTCACTAAGAAAAGAGATGACCATTTGCTACTTGTGCAAATTTATGTGGATGATATTATCTTTGGCTCTACTAATGCAACTCTTGCCCAAGAGTTTTCTTCTTTGATGAGTAGTGAATTTGAGATGAGCATGATGTGAGAACTCACTTTCTTCTTGGGGCTTCAAATCAAACAACTCAAGGATGGTATCTTTGTGAACCAAGTCAAATACGCCAAGGAGTTAGTGAAGAAATTCGGTGTTGAAGATAGCAAGAGTTTAGACACACCCATGGGCAAAAGTGCGAATATCGATGCGGATGAGAAAGGCAAGCCTATGGACATAACTCTCTATCGGGGCATGATCGGTAGCCTACTCTATCTCACGGCTAGTAGGCCGGATATTATGTATGCCGTATGTCTATGTGCTAGGTACCAAGCAAATCCTAAGGAGTCTCACCACAAAGCGGTAAAACGTATCTTACGATACGTCAAGGGTACTCAAAACCTAGGTCTTTGGTATGGTAGACAAACCGAACTAGACTTGTTAGGTTATACCGATGCCGATTTTGCCGGTGACCGTATGGACCGCAAAAGTACTAGTGGAACTTGCCAATTTCTTGGTGGTTCACTTGTATCTTGGTCTAGCCGCAAGCAAACTTCGGTTGCTCTATCTACCGCGGAAGCGGAATATGTAGCGGCCGGTAGTTGTTGTACCCAACTTCTTTGGATGATGCAAACCCTTAGGGATTTTGAGTTAGATTTCCAAAAGGTACCAATCTTGTGTGACAATACTAGTGCCATCCTTATATCCAAAAATCCGGTATTGCACTCTAGAACCAAGCACATAGAGATACGACATCATTTTATCCGTGATCATGTTGAGAAAGGTGATGTAGAATTGGTCTACATCGACACGAAGGAGCAAATCGCCGATATCTTCACCAAACCTCTTCCAACACAACAACATCTTGAACTTAGGTTCAAACTTGGTATGCTTGAACTCAAAGATTAAATTTATGCATGTCATGGTGTTGTCTTTGTTGTTTGGAGCTTATCTCAGTTTAAATTGGTTGTATTTCTTTTGAAAACCTTGAAAAATAAGTTTTTAACTATTTCGGTCTTAATTTCCTGAATTTTCTGGTTTTCTGTTGACTCTGGCGTTACACAACGCCATTCAGCGTCATGCAACGCAAGAGTAACGTTAGTTTAAAATGAATTTTGAATTATGTCGAGTTAAACGTTGTACAACGCTGCCTACCGTTGCACAACGCTGGTTAGATCTTGTCTTGTAACGTTGCACAACGCTGACTATCGTTGTACAACGCTGGCTATTTTATTTTAATTTTCCTTCGCTGAATTTTAAAATCTGTCGAGTTCAACGTTATACAACGCTGGTCAACGTTGTACAACGCCAGTCTGTTTTTCTTACTTAACGTTGTACAACGCTGTCCACCGTTGTAAGACGTTGATTTATTTCTTTATTTTTTTTCTTTCTTCTTTTTTTTTATGTTGTTTGGCTTTAGTGTTGTACAACGCCCTTTAACGTTGCACAACGCTGAGTTGTAGCGTTACCCGTCGCTACTCAGCGTTGTACAACGGAGCAGTCAGTCTCTGCTCAATTTTCGCTGTTTTGACTCCTGCGTTGTACAACGCCCTTTGGCGTTGCTTAACGGTGGACGCGTTTTTTAACTGTTGCGACCCCACCTCTTCTTTTTCTTCTTCCTCTTCTTTCTCTAAACCGAGCCCTCTTCTATTTTTCTCTCTTTCTCTCCAACTCACACCCCTTCATCTCTCTCTCTCAATACTCTCTCAATTCTCTCTCTCCACTCCAACCAATACCACCAAAATACTCCTCTCTCTCTCCTCTCCACTCTCATACCCTCAATTCACTCTCTCTCTCTCTCTATCCCTCAATCCACCGAAACCCTAGCCACCGCCATCACCGTCAATTTCGGCGATCCGACCGTCAGATTTTCGATCGGCTTCGGTTCTGTGCTCTCCAAGGCCATCTCATCCTCTCCCGCTCTTCAATTCAAAGGTTTAACCTCATCCTTTCTCTCTCAATTTTCAATGGCACCAAAAACCGCTACCAACAAACGGACCAAGCGCAACCCCAAGGGTGCCTCCTCCTCCAACCCACCGGTTCAAACCGATCAAACCGATCAACCGATTCCAATGGAAATACCCCCGGTACCCGTGGATTGGACCCTCTCCTCCTCAAACAATTACCTATTCAAAGACTCGGCCTCGTACATGCATTTTTGCCAATACCGCGATGTCAATCGCGAGTGTTCCGAGTGCTTCTACTTCGAGCACCCCTATGGTGTCTACCACTTGAATCCAAGAGAATTGACTTGGATCAAAGAAAGGATCGAATATTGGAACATGGCGGGTCTTCTCGCGCATTCTCAACCTTACAACCCGTCCTTAATCAAGCTTTTCTATGCCAATCTTACCATGACATGGACCGATGGCCACCCAACCGCAAACTCCTATGTCCTCGGTCGCCACATCTCAATCACCGAGGAAACCTTGGCCAACCTTCTCGGCCTCGACAATGACAACTTGGAAATTTACATTCATGCCAATTGGCCCCGCGAATTGCCTCCGTATGACGAGTACCACCGCTTCTTTTATTGTTGGAGGAACTTCAACGTTCGCCAATTCACCGCCACCGAGTTACCGGCCTTGCACCGCCTTCTCTTCCTCTTCATCAATAACATTATCACTCCGAAGGCAACAATCAAGACCAATGTGGAGCAATTCGCCGTGTTTCTCCTTCGCTCCCTCCTCGAGATGAATCAAAAGGTGAATCTCCCTTACATCATGCTTGCTCATATGGCACGGGTCGATTCCTCTTCTCGCTTCTCATTTCCATATGCCCACATCATTCAATCTATTCTCATTGAAAACGGCATCCCTCATGACACACCTCTTTGGGGCGAACCCGTGCCCGAGAATGCCATTGCTACTCCCGAAAACCTCATGGCACATCTAAATGTTACCGGATGGACGACCCAAGACGATAACTCCATCGTGCCCGGTGCATTCCACCGCAATAACTACATCTTCCGCCCAAATGCCACCATCAATCAATATGAGGAGATAGGCAATGAACCATTGCATGTGCCCGGAGGACGGATGGAGGGTCAAGGCGCACCTCAAGACTTCCATGCCTATCTTGATGCCAAATTCGCCGCCTTGACCACTCACATTGACACGCGGTTCAACACAATTGAAGAAAATTTGACCGCTTACCAAGCCAAGACCGATGCCTCGATCACTCATCTCAAGGATGAGATGATCAACCTTTAGGGAAAGATGGAGCTCCATCTCAAGAGGGGATCCGGTAGTGGTGCGGGTGATGATGATGAGGAGTAGTCGAGCCGAAACCGTCTCCAAGCCTTAGCCCTCTCCTTTCTTTTTATTTTGCTTTTCGTAGTTTCTTTGCCTTTCGTATCTCTTTTGTGATTTCTCGGTGTTTTTGAATGTTTAAGTTTGTGCTAAATGGATTTGTTTTGTTTTATGGTTGTTGTATGAATTATGTTATGCTTTAATGAATTATGTTGTGCTAAATGGCTTCGTTTTTAGTTTTTTTTTTTATTTTAATATGCATGCATGGTCTATAATTGTTAGTTTAAGCCCTCATTAAACCTTGTTAGATACCCCTAATCAAATGAACTTAGTGGCCAAATTCTTTTCGAAAGGGGAGGATTGTTATGGTTTTTACTCAAGGGCATTTTGGGTATTCTTTTCCCTAATTGCAAAAAGGGGGAGAATTAGGTAATTTGGGTTATTCCGCCTTGTTGTATCAAGTCCCAAATATACCTTAGGTGTTGTTTTGCAACTCGGCAAAAGGGGGAGATTGTTGGTTAAACATTTTCTCTCGATTTGCCGATTTGCAAAACAACACCGAATCCTTTAAACTAACATCTCTTTTTAGTGTTTTATAGCTAAATTTATTGAAGAATGGATTAAAGCAAGTGTGGCACTTAGTTTGGAGCTTCAAAAGATTGCTTTGGTCTAGTTAGAGTCAGTAATTAAGGTTTAATTAAACTCTAAACTAATCTCAATCAATTTGCTGGTAAAATGCTCAGTTTTTCTGTCCAGCGTCATACAACGCCAGTTGCCGTTACACAACGCAGCGTTAATTCGCTCCTAAATTGCAAAATCTCTGACAAGGTTGGAACAGCGTTACACAACGCTCAGTAGCGTTGTGCAACGTTAGTTCATTTGCTTTTAAACCTGTTAAATCCATTATTTCCCCTTGTCAGAACGTTGTGCAACGCTAAGTAACGTTACACAACATTTCTGCTCCTATGTTGTGTAACGCTATTCAGCGTTGTACAACGCAGTATGAAGCAGGCGACTCTGCATTGCTCAGACATCGATCTGCATCGATGCTGCATGCATGCTGCCATGTTCCATGCATTGTAGCGTTGTGTAATGCGCTAAACTTCTCTCAGACTTCGCTTTTTCTCTCTGGACGCGTAGAGCAACGCTGAATAGCGTTGTGCAACGGCGACGTTGTGTGACGCCAGTCAGCGTCGTATGACGTTCTGACAATGTTGTTTGAGTTTGTTAGTTCTGCCTTATTCGTTTTCTTGACTTCGTTGTGCAACGCTACCAAGCGTTACACAACGCTCTGACAAGTTCCAACGCAACTGTCGAGCTTTTGCTTTGGATTTTTGCTGAAGCGTTGTGCAACGCTATACAGCGTTACACAACGCTCTGACAACTCATAACGTTATTGTCTGTGACCGTTTGATTTTTCAACGGCTATTTAGGCATTGTACAACGGCATATAGCGTTGTATAACGCCAGAGTCTGTTTTGACTGATCTTTGGAGCTGTTGGCGCCCTCTATAAATATGGGGCCTCTTGGAACTGTTTAGACACTTTTGAAACCTTTGAAACTCCTCCCTTTTGAGCTCCAACCAGTTAGACATTACTCTCTCTTGTGTTTGAGCATTATTTTAGCAAAATCATTGAGATTAGAGTGTGCTAAACCAATCCACTAGTGTTAATTGCTAGATTTGTTGAGTGATTTGGTTAGAGCCTCAATCCTTTGAGTGTTAGAGCTTGTTTATTTGAGTTAGGCCAATCCACCTTGAGAGTGATTGTAACAAGGTGATTTGGTTCGAATTTGTAGTCCCGTTCGTGTGGAATTGAACGGAGCGCGCCCATTTCGAGGTTGCGAAACTCCCGGAGACGTACGACTAAGGCTAGCACTTCCTAGCGGGTCGGAACTCCGTAATACATCGCGTGTTCAATTTCTCTCTCTCTTTCTCTTTTTATTATCTTGCTACTTGAATTGCTTGTGCTTTGATTGTTTGTATTAGACCAAGTTTGAATTGAACCAAATATTGACCATACCGGTTTAGAAATTCGTTTTTGTGTCTATTCACCCCCCTCTAGGCCTAAATTTAGGGACAACATAAGTGTTCAATTTGTTCAACGTATTATGAATATGAAGCCAAAAAAAATCATACTAAAAGGTGAGAGAGAAAAAGACAGAGAGGAAAGAAGATGCGAGGTCCAAGGAGGCGGAAAAGAGAGATAGTATTCGAAAAGGGAGCTTCGGGAGAAGGAGAGGAAATCGGAGGGGAGGAGAGCGCATCTGAAGATGAAGAGATGCGGAAGGGAGCGCGCACCAGAGAGAGGGAAGGGAAAATAAGAGTAGCGATGGCGTGCGATTGCATAAATCGCGATGGAACTGATAAAATTTAGTTGGACGGCTGGGTGAACGAGGAGCAGCAGCAGGCCGAATGAAAAGGACCGAATCCTGTGGGGTGTGGGGTTTTGTTTTCATGAATGATTTTAGCACAAAATGTGCTTGATCTCTCGCTTGGGAAAAGAACGGAACTCAATCGTGGGATTGATAGAATATAGAATGAATAGAAGCAGTTCGGAACAGAACAGCAGGGGTGCGTGTGCGTGTGCGTGTGCGTGTGTGTCCCAACTGACAGCTCCTATCTTCTCTGGTCATCAATCGCAATTCGCAATATCGATCCATCTCAAATTGAATACAATACCAATCACTCGAACTCGGAGGCATCAGCCACTGGCCCCTGGCCCCTCCTCGTTCAATCTCAACCGTTACTTTACCTTGCCTTTTTTTTTATCCCCTTTTCCCCGATAGATAGATTTCTCCAAAATTGAATCCCGATCGCCGGCTCCCCATAGATTTCTCCAAACCACGCTGCCAATTGTGGCCTCTTTCTTCCCCATAGGCTTCGCTCGAGAAGGAGAGAGTCGGAGCGAAGGGAAGGGACTCGGTACCCTCCGATTTTGGGAGTAACCGATTTCTCCCTCTATCTGTCTCTCTGGTCTCCTCCCTTTCCGTTCATTCTCTCCCTCTATCCGAACTCTCCTCCCTTCTTTTCGCTCTCACTCTCTCCTTCTGGAGCGAAGCCTTATAGAAGCAGAAGCTCCTTTTTTTTTATTTTAAGGTAAACATACTCCACCTTCACAAAAGTTACCATACCATTAGGAGGCTGTTATTTCATTATGATTCCTTTTGAATTGTAGTTTAATAATAATGAATTTGTCATAGGTATTTCTGTATGTCTGACATCCTTGAGATGGGTTGTTGCGGTTGTTTTGGTTTTCTAAGAAAGCCCTCCAAGCTTCAAAACTCATACATGATCCCCGATTCCTCTTCTAATTTGGGGGATAACCTCTTGCAAGACAGTATGTACTTTGTCGACGGTAGCTTTTACAACAATGGCGCCGATTCTGACTTTTTACCCGACACTGATGAAAAGGGGGTTCAGAGACCAATTATTAGGCGCTCCGAGGAGATCCTATAACATCAGACCCAAAGCGGCTTCATTTGTAGGCAAGTACCTGTTAAAGAGACCCATGCAGCTACTTTCTCTGAGGTGTCCGTCTACACAGAATAGGAGCTGGCAGCTATGGCAAAGTAGTATGTCATTCTGTTTGTCACGTGAGATCTCCAATGTGCTATATCTGGTGTTATCTTTTTTCTGCAAATACACTAAACCTTCAGCCAATTGACGGTACTTAACAACCAAAATAAAATTTCTCATTAGTTAAGTCGAAAGCCTGAAATTTGAATTACAGAACAAGAATTTCTAAGATTATAGAAGTCGCAGTCTTTGTCTGCAACCCAAACAGAACTTCTCTGGTGAACACTAGCAGGTGAAAGTTGTGTCTTGGAGGAAGGGAGTGAGATGGGTACAACAAACTCAAGGAAGATATAGCTGAAAAGGAGAATTATAAATGAAAATCCTCTGATCCCTTTCGTTTCTATCTCTTTATCTTACAGTTTTTGCATACAGATTGTGGGAAACAAACTTTTCTGCAATATTTGTTCTATATGGTTTGCAGATGAAGAATAGAATCATCCTAGTTCTAAAATTTTTGAGTTCTTGTTCTGGAATTTTAATTCTGACTTTTCAAATTACTATTATAAAAAGTACATGAAACCAAAATTATTGTGCTTCAAACAACACCTTCCTACTTATTCTTATTGTTTGTCAAACAAAATGCAATTGCTATGTTAGGTGAGAAGTTTTCTTTTCATAAGGCTAGAATAACTTATTTCCTTATGATTGTTGGATACTGTCGCATACTAAATTCTAAATGTTTAAATTTATACTTTCAGTTACAGTAAATTTTAATTATACTCCTAGAGGCTAGTTTTGTTATATTTACAAAAAATCCTAGAAACTATTTAGTAATGCCTTTTCTCATGGTTGTACTTCACAATAAAGATTCTTTTGGTGACTTTATTTGCTGAGTTTCTTTTCCAACCTACCCCAACTTGTTTGGGACAAAAGACTTACTTGTTGTTGTTGTTGTTTTACTTCACAATAAAGAAATTATTTGTTCTTTGCTTGGGAGATTTTGTTAACGCAAGTTTTGATATCGGAGCACCAAAGATGACAAACTATATGCAATAAAGGTTCTCCATAAATCTCATTTGGTGAGGTTAAGGGTTGCTCCTTCAGAAACTGCCATGACTGATGTTCTTAGGGAGGTTAGTACCTCTCTCATTATGGATTAAACTGTTGTGCTAATCCTTTACTCAGTTCTGGTCCGGGTCAAAAAAATTTGTAAAGGTAAGATCTGATTCAAGCTAAATCTAATGCTTACTTGGTTAATAACTAAACTGGACCTGATCCAGTAGTCATTATGGCCAGTCTATGGGAGATTGAATCAGGCAGACGAGGAATCATTCTAAACCACTAGCAATTGAACATAGATTGTGGTTTCAAATAAATATTTCATATTGTTGTTTTCTTGTGTGCTTGAGAAAACCAATATTGGCCAAATTAGAAGACTGAATTTCCTTGTTGTTTGGTTTTAATAAAGTCTTGAACGAGGGCTTAGGTAGACCTGGTTTGATTGGCTGCAATGTTGTTATGCAATCGTTTATTGTTTCTGATATATATCTGTGAAGAATGCAGTACCTGTTACTTGTACTATTATTACTTACTTTTACTGGTAGCATCGTAAAGTTTCACTGAAAAAAGAAAATAAAAGAAGAACAATCGTTTAATTAGCCCTAATACATTACAGGAATAATGCCAGTTTTTTGTGAAGTCTGCTGCATGCTAATTTTATTTGAGAAATTTTACGAGCAGATTAAATGTCAATTTTTTTTATAATGTGGCTGGTATCTATCATGAAAATGCTGGTCTATCCAAATATAGTGAATCTAATTGAGGTGATCGATGACCCCAATGTTGATAACTTCTATATGGGTATTTTATTTTTCTCTGCTATTATTACTAGTATGCAATACGTTGGGTGTCATTTCTCAAAGGAGTCTCTCAATTCTCAAGCTTCTGGTTGAACGCAACCAGTAAAGCTCTCTAATTGCATGTTCTTGGTTGACCACCACCATAGAACAAGTCCTCAATCTCCCATGCTTCTGGTTGAACACAACCAGCAAGTTATCCATCTTCTTGTTTTTGGTTGAACACAACCAGAGAACCCCTCTTCATCTCTCTTGCTTCTGGTTGAACACAATCAGCAAGCTTCCTGTCTTGAAGCTCAGAGTTGATCACAACTCCAAGAGCCATTCTTTCATCCGGACCTTGTAATAGGTTGCTAGCTTCTTAGCTGATTATTGCAATAAATTATACATAGTCTAGTTAAATGTCTCTCAATTTCTTTCATCCCATTTCCTGAAGATTCAAGTAAGCCCAATTGCATGTAAGAGTAATTCCCATTCATTAGAAAAGGCAGCAGCATTTATGTTCATTTAGTTAGTTCACAGACACTGCTAGCAAGAGTTAGTTGAGGCATCATCATTTAATTACTTCCTTCAATTCTGCAATAGTAAGTTTGCATGCTTAGACTCTATTAGAGAGAATACACAAGTCCAAAATTAAGAAGTCACAAAAAGTATCCATCACCTGTATTACTCTCACTCTCCCTCCGCCACTAGTATATAATAAAAACAAAAGTAAAGGGTCTCTTTTTTTTTAAAAAAAAAAAGGAGTTAGGTTCTGTGAGTAATGAAGAAAGGTAGTCCTGCATAGCATTTAGCAAAAGTTAAAGGGTATAATTAAAGAAAAAATATTTGAATATGCTACTGGTGTGTTTCTTTTAGACCCTAACTTTGTGTCAAGAGTTTGTGCAATAATCTGGCCTTGGTATATTGCAATTCCTCTTGTAATAATATTCATATGTGAATCTAGCAGTATATACATAAAAGCAAGGATATAGAGATCTCTTGAAAGTTAGTTGTTTACCAAGTCTGAAAGAGAATAGTGTATCTGGAAGAACAAGATGTGATCTGAGGCCTTGATTAAGTCATTTGTTGCATATGTTATAAATAATAAGTCACAAGGGCCTGTTTGCATAAAGTCAATTGTTGTTACAATAAGGTATATTGGCTGTTAGTTCATGAAGTAATAGTGAGTAACTTGCATATGAATAAAAATGATATGATTTGAATATGGCATCATGACTGACTTATTTCTCCCTTTTATTTTTGTGTCAGGTTTTGGAGAAACATTATAAGATTTCAATTGTTCTTTTGATAACCCACAGATTAGCTATCCTGATAATATAGAGACATAGCAGATGCCTTATTCACAAGAAACATCAAAGCCCTAATAAAATGTATATGAAAAGTTATATCTTAAGAAGATGTTATAATAAAAGAACAACATCATCTTGCTTAATCTTTGTAGGATGCTAAAAGTTATAATATTTGACGCATGAGTGAAGAGTTTAATCATTACAGTCAGATTGTAAAGTTCTTTGAGAATACAGTTAGCAGCTACATGAATACTCTTTGATTTGGAGACAACTAATTTCATTTATGTGCAATAGGTGTTCTGAAGATAATAAAGTTTTGAATTTAGTTTTGAATCTTAATTCAATGTAATTTAAATGTGTTGTAATCATAGTTGTAATATGCTTGTAATAAGTAGATTAGATATAAAAATCAATGCTGATAATGGTCTCATGTATAAAAATCATAGTGTGATTAGATCTCTTTAAATAGTTAAAATCTGGTTGTCATGATATTTTCTATTTGACTATTTGAGCATTTGAATTGAATTGCATTTGAATGATTTGTAATTGTATTGGATGGTAATGGCTCTATCAAGCAATGTGTCCAAAAGCTCCTGTATTAGTGCACTTACCCATATTCGTATCTGGTCGTGACGGGCAATGGGAGTTCAGAATTCAGATTCAAAGGTCAAGATATTCGGACTTGGTACATTCGTACGTGTTAACCAATCAAAAGTGAATGAAAGTGATAAAAGTAAATTTCGGCTATTCAGACTCGAATTGAGTCAACATTTGGTACAGATAACCAATCAAAAGCGTACGAACTTTTTCATTTTTGTATCTTTGCGAATATGAATCCTGAGTCGTTATCTGAACCAAATGGCACGCATTCTGGTGCCCGATCAAATTCATTTCTTCGTCTGTCAGTTAAAAAATACGGCCTATAATCCCCTGTTGACTAGCTGTGTTGATATACTAGATTGGATGGATCAGAATGAATGTAATACCTCTTGACCGACTTCATACTAGTGTAGTAAACTCTTATCTTCGATGATCATTATCAACGCAATTATGCAAGCAAATATTGTTTGCCCCAGGTTCATAATCTATATAAAGGAGCGTCCTTATATCTAGTAAACAATCCCACCAAAAAGTAATTACTAAATACTTGTCTGAAGCTGCGGGCAAACATATCTGACTTCAACAATTGTTATATATATGGGGACTTCGCTAGCAAGGTATATTAACGTATTTTTTTATTTTTACTTGTTGTTGTTGTAAGTTGAATAGACTCGCTTAAAATATTTACATGTTGAAGGCAAGTAATGAAAAGATATGGAGTGTTGCTTCTTCTCTTGATTCATTATCACCTTTCTCTACCTAAATCATTAGCAGATGCTACTGCGAGATCATTCTACAGTGAAAACGACAAACAAACACTATTGGCCTTTAAAAAGAACTTAAACAATGATTCCCGTCTTGAGCTTGTGAAATGAAAGTGTTCCCTATTGTAAGTGGGAAGGAATCTACTGTTGTCATCAGCATCCGCAAAGAGTTTGTGCATTAGAACTTCCTTCAAGTGATCTTGTAGGTCCCATCTCACCTTACATTGGAAACCTTAGTTATCTTAGGAGCATTGACCTTGGTGAAAATAAACTGTATGGCATTATTCCTTTATCCATTGGTCTTTTGCATCGCTTGCAATATCTTCGCCTATCAAACAATTTTCTTACTGGAACATTTCCTACAAATTTAGAGAACTGCTCCCAACTTGTAAAATTGAATCTTTCATATAACTATTTCTCTGGCAAGCTCCCCTCCTGGAAAGGGCATTTCAGAAAACTTAAATCTTGGAAATAACAACTTCATAGGGAACTTTCCATCGTCAATTACAAACCTTTCATCTCTACAAAAAGTCGGTCTTATATATAATAACCTATCAGGGTCCATTCCAAACAATATCGGTAAAATGAGTCAACTACAATTTTTAGCTATAGGTGCTAACAACTTTTCAGGCTTGATACCTGAATCAATTTTTAATCTTACATATTTAGCACGTCTTGGTTTGGCGTATAATAATTTTCATGGCCACCTTCCAAGAGATATGGGCACCTGTCTGTCAAATCTCCAATAATTAACCCTTGAAGGAAATCAGCTAATGGGAGAAATTCCCGCGTCACTCTCTAGTGCTTCTTTCATACAAATATTAGATCTTGGTTTGAACAAATTTAGTGGGACTATACCCACAGAGCTTGGTAAGCTTTGCCCTCAGTTTTTTGGTATTAGTGAAACTAATATTGAAGCCAAAGTTGCTACAGATTGGAATTTTCTTTACTTCTTGACAAATTGTAGTTCTTTATTAGTTTTTGACTTGAGTGAAAACAAACTTGGGGGTTTCTTTCCCAGCGTTGTTGCAAACTTAACAAGTCAACTACAATTTTTTAACCTTGCAAATAATCATATAAGTGGAGAAATACCTTCGGGCATTGAGAATCTAGTTGGTCTCAGTGTATTAGGCTTGCGTGGAAATCACATGACAGGAATCATTCCTAAAGGTATTGGAAAGCTTCAAAACTGCCAAGGGTTATATTTAGGTGCAAATAAATTTTCGGGGCCAATTCCAATATCGATTGGCAATCTCACCAAACTAAACCGTTTTAAAGCAGAGAATAATAACTTGACAGGATCCATTCCATCCAGTATTGGAAACCCAACACAACTAGATTTCTTAATCTTATCTGATAATGCCCTTACTGGGATGCTACCCAAAAGTATATTTAACATTAAAACATTGTCAAGTGGACTAGATTTATCATATAATTTTCTCAGTGGAACAATACCCAAGGAAGTCGGAATGTTGATAAATTTAGTGAATTTGAATTTGTCAAGCAATAATCTCTACGGTGAGCTGCCTGAAAAACTCGGAAACTGTCAACTCTTGTCGATTTTAGCATTGGATGGCAATTCCTTTCAAGGGACCATTCCTTCTTTCCTAAGCAAATTAAAAGGTCTAGAAGTTCTAAATTTGTCAAGTAATAATTTCTCTGGTGCAATGCCAAAAGAGCTGGTCCTCCTTATCGGGTTACAAGAGTTGTACCTTGCACAAAACAACTTGTCAGGGCATATCCCCTTGGTTATTGAAAACTTGACTCATTTGTACAAATTAGATATTTCTTACAACAATATTGAGGGATCAGTACCAGAAAAAGGAGTCTTTAGCAATGCAAGTGGAATAATACTGATAGGAAACAAAAGGCTCTGTGGTGGTATATCAGACTTGCATTTGCCAGAATGCCTCATTGAGCATGATAGGAAGCATTCATCAATGCTCGTGAAGTTTGTCATCCCGATTGTTGTCATATTTTTTCTCTTAGTCTTTCTTTTTCTAGTTATTTTTATTTTCAATTGGAAAAGGAAGCTAAGTACGAAATCTCGAACAAATTTATTGCTAAAAGATAGCTTACTGAAAGTTTCCTATAGTGATTTGGCTGAGGCAACAGGGAGCTTTGCTGCTTCTAATTTGATAGGTGCAGGAAAGTACAGCCATGTGCATAAAGGAATTCTTCAATTTAATTGGGAAGGAAGTTTAGACCAAGATGCTCATACCGTGGCTATAAAGGTATTTGATCTCCAACATTTGGGATTATCAAAAAGTTTTTTGGCAGAGTGCGAAGCTTTGAGATTGATAAGGCATTGTAATCTTATTCGAATAAGAACATCTTGCTCTACTATCGATTATAATGGTAATGATTTTAAAGCCCTTGTGTTTGATTACATGCCAAATGGGAACCTACACAAATTGTTGCATCCTAAAATAGATGAACATGGACCATTGGGCCCCTTAAGTCTTATCCAAATGTTAAACATTGCAATCGATGTTGCTGATGCGTTAAATTATCTTCATAACTACTGTCAACCATTAGTGATTCATTGTGATTTAAAGCCAAGTAACATTCTGTTGGATGGGGATATGAGTGCTTGTGTTGGTGACTTTGGACTTGCAAAGCTCCTTCCAGATCCAATTAGTAGATCCTTGATTGAGTCTGAGAGCTCAATTGGAATAAGAGGATCAATTGGTTACGTCCCTCCAGGTGAAGTCCTCATTTAAATTTTAACCAGTGCCTTTTTATGTAAAAAATTACTTAGTATTAATTACTACATGAATTAAAAATTTGGCAAGATTATAAGTATAATTAGATGAAATTTTCATTCTTCTCTTTCTATTGTACATAGAATACGGAGAAGGGGGTCTGGTGTCAGCAGCCGGTGATGCCTACAGTTTAGGTGTCTTGCTGCTCGAGATGTTTACCGGAAGAAACCCAACAGAATACATGTTCAAAGATGGAGTGACCTTGCATAATTTTGTCAACATGGCATATCCTAAGCGAGTGATGGATATCGTCGATCCGAATTTAATTCGAGTGGCTATAATGGAAAGTACTGCATTCAACAAAGTGCGTGAGTGTTTGACGTCTATAATAGAAGTTGGCCTTGGTTGCTCGAAGCAATTACCACTTGAAAGGATGTCAACGAAAGATGTGGCTATTCAGCTGCACAAAATCAGGGATGTTTATCTTGCATAGTTGAAAGTTTAAATCTGAATCAGGATGTGATGAGAGATTGGTGTACCAAAGACTGTAGATTCATTTCTTTGTTACATAGATAAAATGATGTACTGTATTTCTCGAATATATTATATTTTGTCCTACTCCTAAAAAAATGTAGGATATGTGTAATATGCTTCAAAGCACACATTTATGCATTTCAATTTTTTTTTAAATGTTTGAAATATATTTTGAGAAGTGAGACAGTACTTTTTGTGACATACTATAGACATCTGCATTATTCTGGCACTTCAAATTATGAAACTACCCCCTCGGACATTTTGAAGGTTTCACAAACACAGAAACACAGGTGCATATTGCAACTTTTTTGAGAGGAAGCCAACTGTTAGTACTGTTGATTTGTTGACTTGTGCTGTTACTGACTTTGGCAATCATCCTTGGTGCGCAATTAATCCTCAATTACATGAGAATAATTAATATAGTGTCCTCATTTAGAGAATTGCTAAATGCAACAGGTTGTTTGTTATTGCAACATGTTTTTGACAAAAATACCCACAATCAAGTGGTAGAACTCATCAAGTACTTAATTAACATATCGATTGAGGGATAATTTAGTCAAAAGTCATATTGCAATAGCAAAAAGGCGGTTGTCATAAACAATTCCCCCTCATTTAGATGAGAACAACTAATATAATAATGTGAGTGCAATCTTTTTTGCATGGTTGAACAAGGCCGTGTCTGTGAATCACAAAACCTTCTTATAACATAAAAGACCCAGATAAACAATTCTATTAACAGAACAAAAGAATCCAATAATTTGCACTATAACCTCTATATAAGCTTGACAGTTGCAAAAAAGCCAGACATTTGCTAACCATCATATACGGAACACAAATTAGAAGAATTCGCTCCTGATCCAAATATTACCAGTAAAGTAAGTCAATTTAGCATGATTGGAGAAAAAAAAAAAGAGGGTACCAATGAATGAACAAACTAATTGTAAGGCTCTGCTCAAGAAGAAGGAAATCGGAGCTAAGGAAAGGAAGATGAATCGAAATTCCTTGCTCCAGATGGGGTCGCTGGGTGAATGGACGGAAATCCAAGGAAATGAAAGGGTACCCGAAATCGGGGTGTAACGAAGAAGAACCAGCAATCCAAACTTTTCTACCGAGAATACCCTTGTACATTTCTTTCTCTGACAATGGATCCCACATCATTCATGGTTTCCTTTCCAATTTTTGGTGAATCCCGCTAAATCAGTGGCTTCTGCTTCCAAAATTTCTTTATACGCACCATATCTCTCGTAACAATCTTTATTTTTTTTTGTGCTCTAAAAAAAGAAAGAAATCAAGCTGGTTGGATTCCCTCTGTGCATCGAAAGAATAAGCATTTCAAGTGAATTCCTTTTCTTCCATTTATTATTTGTTTCTATTTATGTAAAATTTGACAAATTTGTTTATCCAAATGCTCCTTAACGTTTATTGATTTCTTGGTTTGAAAAAGTAAGTACAGAATATGATATGGAAATTACAAAGGATACTGGTACGGTTCATGTACCAGTGAATGTAAATAGATGTTAAAAAAAATAGTATGTAATGATGGATCTTGCCACTGGTTTTGGAGTTGATTCAACTTCTTCCTTATCACTCACGATATCTTCAAAATTAGATCTTGACATGATGTTGAATTTTGAAGATCAATTCAGTTTCCTGTTGCGCTAAATAAGCAACATTTATTTATCAGAGCCATCAGTTACCTTTTAATTCTATCCTCTCTTAAAAGGGTAATATTGTCCTTTTATAAATTATATAGAAGGCAACTGCTTTTAACTTCTATCTATATTTTTTGTAATCTGGAGCAAAAAACTATGTGTTATCTTCAATTTCCTATACTTCCTTCAACTTCCTTCTCTTTCCTTAGCCCTGGCTCCCTCCTTCGGGAATGCATAAGTGACATCCCAAGAAAATGACATCCTTTGACATCCTACATTTAAAATTGATTCAAGACCCCCAATAATGTACCCAAAAGAAACAACATAAGGATAAAATTTTAAACAGAAATTTTCTTAGAAGGTATAATCGAACTCGAAATGCTGACCTAAAATATTTGAATAAAAGCCATTTAGAAATTAAGATTGGACATATAATATTGTTAAAAACACCACTAATATTTAATTTTCTTTATGAACGACTGGCGTATTACTTCACAAACTGAACCATACCGAAGTGCTCTCGCAGCTACCGAATCCATTGAAGAACCCCCTGTAGGTTTCATTAAACCTGCAGAAGTAACACAGAAGAGTACCACGACAATTATAAAGCAAAACAACACAATCATTCAGCTGTTGGTAAAAATAAGTGAAAACCTCTCCGATTTGTAAAGAAGCAATCCGAGATATCAAAAGGGTCGTAGCGGACCAATCATCCGCTGGGACTTCCTCAGATATCTCAAAATCCTTAGCAGATTTGCAAAAAGGATTTCAAAAACTATCCTTAGGCGAGCCCATACAAAAACCAAGAAAGAAGGAAACACCCTTTTACGTGTTTAAGGACCCAAAGAAAATAATTGAAGAAGAGAAAAATAAATCTTCTTCAAAATGAGCCAAACAAGAACCCAAACTACGATGGAATCACGACCATCAGTATCAAATCGTGATGAACAATCTCGAGAACAGACCCCAAACATAGAAGATCAAATCCGTGGCTACAGACTAGGCCACAGGGCAAGGCATGAGCTGAACAGAAGATTGCACCTGAGACCAAGGGGATATCAAAGAACGCTTGAATCACAACTAAATCCAGATGCTGAACTTAATATCTCACAATTCAGACGTGTACAAACAGTGCCCGCTGAAATTCTATATCAAGCAGGAGGCTTGTTCAGAACACAACATCAAGTGTATCAACACTATTCTGACCAAAGAATCTCTGTTACAGGCAATCAACAACTCGAATTGCCATTCATTACACAACAGAGTTTCGAAGAGCTACAACGATCAGGACTACAACACTTGCATATAGGCCTGATCATGATCAGACTCTTCACATTACATAGAAGAGCTGCTGGAGTAAATGCTCTAGTAGTTTTCAGAGACACACGATGGTCAGATGACAGATCTATTATTGGCACCATGGAAATAGATCTCACTCATGATACACAACTTGCCTACATTGCCCCAAACATAATGTTATCAATCAGAGATTTCTTTAATCATATCCAACTGGTGATTCAAACACATGGGTATGATACCTGGCAGGCAGGTGAAAGCAATCTGCTATTAACAAGGTCATTAATTGGCAGACTCTCAAACACGAGCTACACAGGATTCAGATACAATGTCTCAAATGTATCTTATTACCTAGCAAGTAGAGGTGTTCAGGCTATTCCAGGCCAAAGATACACAACCACTGAATTACGAGGAAGACAGTGGATTATCAGGCCCTCACAACAACCAGAAATACAACACCCTCAAGAAGCAGTATCACAGACTAGAACTGATGGTTCTATACTGCTTAGATTCAAAAACTATGCGGCTACTCCAACTCCCAAGGCCCTTCCGTCGGCCCTAATGATGAGGAACAACTATCTGATGAAGAAACATCATTAATGTTCTGGGTAGAAGATGATGAAGAACCAGAAGATGATACTGAAATTTTCTGGAAAACTTTACAAATAATGGCACAACCTGCTGTTATACAAAATGATGGCCCCGTATGGGATACTAATTATGAAGAAGAAGAGGATTGGATCAATCCTTTTGCGAAAGGTGGTGGGGTATTGGAGCCTGAAACCAAAACCTCAACTACAGCCGAAACCGAAACGCAACATGAAACCAATGCCTCAACTACAGCCCAAACAAATATTGAAAGTCATGAAACAGCCCTCATGATGGAATTAGAATATCCAAAACTAAAACAATTCCTAGAAGAAATACCAATACAAGAAAAGGCTTTTTCAGGTGTCACCTCAAACTATAGACCACCTCCTGAACCAATAATGGGTCCAATAACCTACCCACCTGGAAGATTGAGGACAGATGCATGACCATCCTCATCCCAATTCCAAGGGATAAGGCCAAGGGGTTTACCTGGTGGAATCGGTAGACACCAAAATGAGCAATGGAATTTACCAACTGCAAGTCAAACACAAGGAGCCATGTTGGTATTACCAGAAGATATTGGCCTATACCATGATACAATATCCCGTTGGGAATCTATCACCCTAAACCTTTTAAGTGAAAAAATTTTCGATGATAATAAAGCAAAAGTGAGGTATATCGAAAATTTATTGGGTGAGATAGAAAAGAAGATATGGATTCAGTGGAGGACTGAATTTGCAACAGAATATGAGCAGTTGATCGCAATTGCTGATGATACCCAAAATGTCATATCTCAAATAAGAAGGGTATTATTATTAGAAGATCCATATCAAGGAACCACTGAGGAACAAGATCGAGCTTATAATGATCTAGAAAGATTATCGTGTGAAAATATGAAAGATCTCTTCCTCTACATGAATGATTTCAAAGTGTTGGCAGCAAAATCGGGTCGTATGTATATTTCTCCAGAGCTTTCTGAGAAATTTTTCAGAAAAATACCACCACTCATCGGAAGAGAATTAGAGCAAGCTTTCTAGGCAAAATTCCCAAATAATAATACGGGAGTAATGCCAAGAATACACTTTTCTTACCAATACTTGGCAGAAATGTGTAAAAAGGCTGCTTTACAAAGGAGTCTAAAGGATCTTACAATCTGCAGTAAGATTCCCATACCATGAGACTACCGCTCCAACCGAAAGAAGTTTGGTCTCAGAAAAGCAAAAACCTACAAAGGAAAACCACATGATTCACATGTCCGGGTATTTAAAAGAAAACACTCGGATAGAGTTCGAAAATGTAAATGTTTTATTTGTGGAGAAGAAGGTCATTTTGCCAGAGACTGCAGAAGAGGTCAGGGAAATATTGCAAGAGCAGCAATATTAGAAAATCTGGATTTACCAGATGATCTGGATATCATATCAGTAAACCTCAATGAACCAGATAGTGACGCCATTTGTAGTTTATCTGAGGGAGAGGCAGGCAACACAGAGCACCATGTCCGAGCATGTCTAGAAGAACTACCATATGAAGGGGCATTCATGCTCAATATCACAAATTATGGGTGGCGTTGTAAGGTGAGGCTTTCCCCAGAACAAGAAACCTGTGAGCATCAACTCACAGAAGAATTAAACTTTACCGGGTCATGTAGCTTTTGCAAAGAAAATTCAAACCATAAAGTTGGATGTAAAGGATGTGGTTTAATAGCATGTCCATTATGTTCAAACTTTTACCTTGGCAGACCTATAAAATCCAAAACTCAGCCCAGGAGGTACCAGAACAAAGAACCCTTGATAAAAGAATTATTCAAATATATCGAACACCTGGAGACTGAAAATGAAAGGCTGAATGAAGAATTGAAAAACCTAACCGAAGAAAAACTAATCAAAGACCTTTCTAAAGATTTTGAGGAGTTAAACCTTTCTAAGGGAAAAGAAAAGGTTGAAAATGAAATCGAAGATATCCATGTTATGGTCACAGAAAAACCCTCACACCAAATAGAAGAAGAGCAATACAAAGCAGAAGAGATTTCCAGACCAGGTCAACGAAAAATTATCAACCGCTTATACAACCTGGTGATACTGTTTGAAATTCCCAACTTAAAGCCATTCGAGATAAGAGCAATTCTTGATACTGGTGCAACAAATTGTTCCATATGCCAAACAGTTGTACCAGCAGAGGCTTTGGAAGATAGCCCATATCCTGTACACATAACCGGTGTAAACTCAAGGCAAATTGCCACAAAGAAGCTGAAAGGAGGACAAATGACGATTGGTGAGAATAAATTCAGAATACCTTTTACCTACAGTTTCCCTATGGGTATGAGAGATGGAATTCAAATGTTGATTGGGTGTAACTTTATACGCTCAATGCAAGGAGGGTTAAGAATTGAAGGGAATGTAATAACCTTTTACAAGAATGTAACGGTAGTTCAAACCAGCACTGAAACCGTTGCAAACACTATGGCAATTGAGGAATTGGGTCTTGAAGAAATCGAATACCTTACAATCCAAGAATCTGTGTATTACCAAACTCAAATCCACAACAAAAACTTCGAAAACCGCTTTGCTACCTTATTGGAGAGACTAAAAGAACAAGGATTCATTGGTGATAACCCTCTTCAACATTGGTCAAAAAATAAAGTGGTGTGCAAGTTGGATATCATAAATCCAGATTTAACAATAGAAGATAAACCATTGAAGCATGTCACACCAACAATGCAAGAGCAATTCAACCGTCATATCAAAGCCTTACTAGATATTGGAGTTATCCGACCTAGCAAGAGCAGGCATCGTACCATGGCATTCATAGTGAATTCTGGAACCACAATAGACCCAAAAACCGGAAAAAAAACGAAAGGAAAAGAAAGAATGGTCCTAAACTACAGAACCCTCAATGACAACACCCATAAGGACCAATACTCTTTACCGGGAATAAACACAATCCTAAAGAAGATTAGCAATAGTAAAATCTTCTCGAAATTCGACTTAAAAAGTGGATTTCATCAAGTTGCAATGCACCCGGATTCTATTCCATGGACAGCTTTCATAGTCCCTGGAGGCCTTTATGAATGGCTAGTAATGCCATTCGGATTGAAAAATGCTCCTGCTATTTTTCAAAGAAAAATGGATAATTGCTTCAAAGGCACGGAATCATTCATAGCTGTCTATATCGACGATATTCTGGTATTTTCCAAAAATGAGGAAGAACATGCAAGCCATCTTGAAGTCATGCTCTCAATTTGCGAAAAACACGGCCTGGTACTATCCCCAACAAAAATGAAGATTGCTGTACCAGAAATAGAGTTCCTAGGAGCGCATATCAACAGAGGAAAAATCAAACTGCAACCTCATATTATCAAGAAAATTGCAGATTTTGATATAGAAATGCTAAAAGAAAAGAAAGGATTAAGATCATGGTTAGGTATCCTCAATTATGCCAGATCCTATATTCCTAACCTTGGAACTCTCTTAGGCCCCCTTTATTCAAAAACAAGTCCTCATGGAGATAAAAGGCTTAAATCATCTGATATAAGTCTTATCAAAAGAATTCAGGAATTAGTCCAGAATCTACCAAATTTGGAATTCCCCCCAGAAGATGCTTACATTGTTTTAGAAACTGATGGATGTATGGAAGGATGGGGAGGAATTTGCAAATGGAAAAAGATGAAAGGCGATCCGAGATCAACAGAAAAGATCTGCGCCTATGCAAATGGGAAATTACCGACGATAAAATCAACAATTGATGCTGAAATCCATGCATGCATGGAAACACTCTCAACAATGAAAATCCATTATTTGGATAAATCCGAAATTACCCTACGCACAGATTGTCAAGCTATTATTAGCTTTTATAATAAAACTTCATCTAATAAACCATCAAGGGTAAGATGGATTAAATTTGTTGATTTTGTAACAGGTACTGGAGTGCATATAAATTTTGAGCATATCGAGGGAAGATTTAATACATTAGCCGATACACTCTCTCGCTTAACAACTTATACACTTCAGGCCAAATGTCTCACAACAGAGCAGGAAAATCTCATTGGCAAGCTAGATCCAGTTCTGGAGGAACTAGCAGACAAACAAGTCCCAGAGAAGCAGCTCCATTCCTTACAGGAACGAATAGAGGCCCACTTCCCTGTGATAGCCTCTCCAATATTCATGCCATGCACCATAATACAGAAATCAGAGGAGGCCATCTCAATGAAGTCCAACTACATGGGTACATTAGAAACCAAATCAAAGAACTACAAGTGCGAAACACCTTGGATAACGTTAGATCATTAAAATCCATGATAGAAAAAGAAATTTCATATACGCGCATTTACAAAAACTGTGATTGCGTAGCAGGGGACGCATATTGGATAAACAAGGAGCAAATTGAACAGATTACTCAAATGGAGAAACAACTGGAGAAAATGCTCCAAAATATGGTGTAATAATTAGTCTGGTGGTAATCTACGGAAAACCACTGACTTTTTCTTATTTTTATTTTTATTTTTATTTTTAGAACGTGGTGGACCCATGTTTGATAACCATCCGTTCAACTTTCGGTGGGAAAGATACCCACTAATTTATCTTTTAGTGTGCTTTCTTTTATAAAGTGGGCAGAATACCCACTAAATTATGTTAGTGCGCTCCACTTTCGGTTAGTGGATGCATTATTATTAGCTGAGTGGGAGACAAAGATTTGTGGAAATCCTTTAATCACATGACGATGGGGCCCAATGAGCACCCGGTGTGATAATTGAGATTCCATCCCGAGTCTCTATATAAGAGTTTGTTTTCAGAGTTGCGAAATAAGCTCAGAACGAGCAAGTTTCACTTCTCAATTTCTCTTTCTCCCTCACCACTTCTCTCTTGTAACATATTCTAAAATAAATAAAAATTCCGCTTGTGTGCTTATGTTCTTCATTCTTCTCGTGTTCATAGTAACCAACTGAAGTTTGAAGAGTCCCCTGATCGATCCTCCATCCTGGTATCAGAGCAAGGTGTGCATTCTTAATATTATTTATGACTTTCTAAGTTCTTATATATTTTAGGAAAGCAAATTAGGGGGAGATTTTACTAGATCATTAAAAACTGTTTAAAAACTTGAATTAATAAAGGTATCACTTAATAATAAATCAAATTAAGGATATTAACTTTTAGTGCGTAATTTTTGAAAAATTTAGTTTAGCCAAAAGAATCATCCTGCCTTAAAAGTACCAAGAGTAGGGAATACTAAGGAAAACACGATGAGGTGAGGTTAGACTAAAACCAATAGAAAATACCGCCCTGATACTTTAATAACCAATAGATGATAAATTATTGTGTGACCAATATAGGCCCAAAATCATTAAAGCCCAATAGGATGTCATGGGATGTCAAAACAGTATGATGCCCCATATCAGTCCCGCCCTCCTTCTAGAGCATGGCATCTTTGCAGGGCTGGGTAAATCCTGTGGGCTGTGGGTTTGCATCAATGGTAGTAGCAGGCCGAATGAAAAGCACTGAGTACGGCCCAAAAGACTTGATCACTCGATTGATTGTCTTGTCGGATTCGTAATCATAATCATAATCATAATTAGTGGGATAGAATATTGAACCAAAACAAAACAGAACAGGGGGCGCGTCCGGTCCCACCCGACAGCCACTGCTCCTTTTTTTTTTTCTATCTTCTCCCGTTCTCCGGCCATCAATCCATCTCATCAATACCGATCGATCTCGAATTGCAACACCAATCGACGTTCGTCACTCGGAGGCGTCAGCCACCCGCCTCCTCAATTCAATCTCAGCCGTTAAGTTGCGTTTTTCTTTTTTCCTTGCTTTTCCCCAATACTAGAGAAACGGTCCGAAATTGAATCCGATCGCGGGCTTCCGATAGATTTATCCAAACCACGGTGGCAAATATGCCCCATTTCTTCCCTTATACAAGCTCCTGATTTTAATTTTTAAGGTAAGATACTCCATGTTCACAATCGATACAATTAGGAGCCAGTTATTTCATTATGATTCGTTTTGAATTGTAGTTCAATAATAATGAATTGTTCTAGGTATTTCTGCATGTGTGGGAGCTGGTTCTGCATGTCTGACCTCCTTGAGATGGGTTGTTGCGGCTGTTTTGGTTTTCTAAGAAAGCCCTCCAAGCTCCAAAACCCATACATGGTCCCCGGTTCCTCTTCTAATTTGGGGGATAACCTCTTGCAAGACAGCATGTACTTTGTCGACAGTAGCTTTTACAACAATGGCACCGATTCTGACTTTTTACCCGACACTGATGAAAATGGTGTTCAGAGACCAACTATTAGGCGGTCTGAGGAGATCCTACAACAACGGGCTGAAAGCGGCTTCATTTGTAGGCAAGTACCTGTTAAAGAGACCCATGCAGCTACTTTCTCTGAGGTGCGGGATTTACATGATTTCAAACTCCTAGTTTTGTTTTTTTTTTCCCCCTTCTTCTTTTATGCTGCTATACCTCAAGTCCTTTTCTCTTATCACATGTCAAAGATTACAGTTACAGCAGTTCAAAAACTTTAGCTATTAAGTAACATGATGGATCTGTCAATGAAGCAAACAATTGAATTTTCTGTTCTGTACTTGAAGTTCATGCATGGCTATCTGTTATTATTGTAGGATGAGAATGGGAATAAAATGGTCAATGAGTATGTTCGTCTACACAGAATAGGAGCTGGCAGCTATGGCAAAGTGGTATATCCTTCTGTCTGTCTTATGAGATTTTCAATGTGCTATATCTGTGTTCCATGGTGCTCGGTGATGTTAATTCTTTTTTCACATACACACTATACCTTCAGCCAATCGACCTTACTAAACAAAAAAAAAAAACCATTAGCTAAGTCAAAAGCCTCAAACTTGAATTACAGAACAAGAACTTCTAAGATTATGGAAGTCCCATTCTTTGTCTGCAACCCAAACAGAACTTCTCTGGTAAATGCTAGCAAGTGACAGTTGTGTCTTGGAGGAAGGGAGTGAGATAGGTACAACAAACTCAAGGAAGAGATAGCTGAAAAGGAGAATAATCAATGAAACGATTCTCTGATCCTTTTACGTTTCTATCTCTTTATCTTACATTTTTTGCTTACAGGTTGTGGGAAGCATACTTTTCTGCAATTTGAGCTTTATATGGTTTGCAGATGAAGAATAGAAGCATCCTAGTCTAAATTTTTTGAAGTTCTTGTTCTGGAATTTGAATTCTGACTTTTCGGATTACGAATATAAAAAGCACATGAACGATGCATGTTTCTAGAGGGGTAGATGATCTTAGTTTATAATTGTGGGTAGAGGGTTGACGATTAGAGTCATTCCCCCGATGAGCTCCTTTGCTCGCCGTGGTTCTGACCTAACATATACAAGAGAGAGAGAGAGACTTGAAGAAGACTAATTATTTATTTCTTTTCTCCTTTTCCTTACTTTTGGATTATCAATATATAGTTGTCTAAATATCAAAACCCTAATACATTTCCTAATTCAACAAATTTAAAACTTGGAAATAATTGGAAATAGCCTAAACTTGTTGTTTTCCTTTTTCTTACGCCCATATCAATGAATAAAATTATTTAACATTATTGTGCTTCAAACAATACCTTCCTACATATTCTTATAGTTTGTCAAAAAAAAAAAAAATTGCAATTGCTATGTTAGCTGAGAAATTTTCTTTTCATAAGATTAGAATAACTTATTTCATGATTGTTGGATAGTGTTACAAACTGAAATCTGAATGTTTAATTCATACTTTCATACAGTAACTTTTAACCATAAGAGGCTGGTTTTGTTATATTTACACGAAATCCTATAAACTATTAAAATTGTAATGCATTTTTTAATGGTTGCACTTCACCAAAAAGTAATTATTTGTTCTTTGCTTGGAAAATTTTGTTAAACAAAAGTTTTGAAGCAGGTCTTGTACCGGAGCACCAAAGATGACAAACTATACGCAATAAAGGTTTTTCATAAATCTCATTTGGTGAGGTTAAGGGTCGCCCCTTCAGAAACTGCTATGACTGATGTTCTTAGGGAGGTTAGTGCCTCTCTCATTATGGACTAAACTGTTGTGCTAATCCATTACTCAGTTCAGGTCCAGGTCAAAAGAACTTTGTAAAGGTAAGATTTGATTCAAACTAAATCTGATGCTTACGTGATTAATAACTAAACTGGACCTGATCTGGTAATCATCATGCCCAGTCTATGCAAGGTTGAGTCAGGCAGATGAGCCATCATTCCAAACCACTAGCAATTGAACATGGATTGTGGTTTCAAGTAAATATTTGTTATTGTTGTTTTCTTGTGTGCTTCAGAAAAACAATATTGGCCAAACTAGAAGACTGAATTTCTTTGTTGTTTGGTTTAATAAAGTCTTGAACGAGGGGTTAGATAGACCTGGTTTGATTGGCTGTAATGTTCTTATGCAATTGTCTGTTGTTTCTGATATATGTCTGTGAAGAATGCAGTACCTGTTACTTGTATTATTATTACATACTTTTACTAGTAGCCTCATAAAATTTCACTGAAAAAAGAAAATAAAAGAAGAACAAATGTTTAACTGCCGCTAATACATGACAAGAAGAATGCCAGTTTTTGGTAAAGTCTTCTGCATGTTATTTTTGTTTGTTGTTTTTGGTAAAGTCTTCTGCAATTGTCTGTTGTTTCTGATATATGTCTGTGAAGAATGCAGTACCTGTTACTTGTATTATTATTACATACTTTTGCTAGTAGCCTCATAAAATTTCACTGAAAAAAGAAAATAAAAGAAGAACAAATGTTTAACTGCCGCTAATACATGACAAGAAGAATGCCAGTTTTTGGTAAAGTCTTCTGCATGCTATTTTTGTTCGAGACATTTTACAATTAGATTAAGTGTCAATCGTTGATAATTATTTATTTATTTGTGGCAGGTATCTATCATGAAAATGTTGGACCATCCAAATATAGTGAATCTAATTGAGGTGATTGATGACCCCAATATTGATAACTTCTATATGGGTATTCTATATTTTTCTCTGCTATTATTACTAGTATGCAATACATAGTGTGTCATTTCTGAAATATGAAATACGATACCAACTGATTAATCAATGCTCAACTTCATAACCCCCCCCCCCAACCCCCCAAATTCCTGTGCACAAAACCATCTAATCAGTTAATGTTGTAATTCCATTTTCTGAAGCATGCATTTAAGCCCCTTAACTACTATGACAGTGAATTTGGAGAAAAATAAAAAAACTAACTATGACAGCGATGATGAATGACAGTTTGCAAGGACTTTTTGCTTGTTCCCCCAATATTTTTTAAAAGATTTTAATTCTTATTGAAGTAATGAATGGGATATGATTAATTAATATTTGAGGCACGAGTGCTTCTGAAACACTTAGGCTATGCTCCAGAATTTCAAAACTAAGGGGAAGGAAAAGAATGGGAAGGAAAGGTAAGTACAAGAAGTGTATGGAAATGAAAGAAACTCACGATGCCTTGCTCCAGGATTCAAAAAACTTTTATAGAAGTTAAAAGCTTTAACCTTCTTTTTAATATGCAAAAGTACAATGTTACCCTTACCAGTATATCTCTATTTTGCATAAACATAAGGCAGAATGCAACAATTTGACTATTTGTGAGAGAAGTATGCGCATACTTTCAAAAGAGTTGCAACACCATCAATCTATCCAGGTGCTTTGGTAGCAAAAATTCTTTTATTATTAATTTTTTTTAGGCTATGCTAATTTGTAATCACGCTTAAAACCCAAAGCAAAACCCAACATACCAGCCAAAAAAGGCATCTAAAAACCCAAGGTCTGATCCTCAATTGCCTTTACCAGCAAGGACAGCAAATTGCAATCTCAAGTAAAGTAACTGTCATATCTGGAGTTGTCTGGTTTTGGAAAAAAGAAAATAAACAAAATTGGAAAACAAAATAAACTACATAGCAGGATGTAAAGCAAGGAACAAATACAAGCTGATTTGTCTTTAAGAAAGACAGGAAACATCGAATTCTGAACAAATATTCAAGGTGAATTAAACCATATATCAATGCGCACAAAACGGGAAGAAAAAAGTGTAATCCAATTGTCAAATTCCATATAAACAGAAAATATAACAGTAGGATTAGGAAAGCTTACAGGGAAATCCTTCAATGCGCACAAATTGGAAACCACCAGCTTTGTTTCTTTCTATTTTTTATGCAGCGCAAATAAATTGTTCCAGAGATATGGTCCCCAAATAAATAGATTTTCTAAGACAAAATTGCTGGTTTGGCGGGGGTTCACTAATAATTAGGAGGGAAACAATGAATTTGTGGGGTCCATTGTCAGAGAAAGAAATTTGTAAGGACATTATCGGTAGAAAAGTTTGTTTCGCTGGTGCCTTCTCGTTACACCCCAAAATCGGGGGTAATCGATATTTGCCTTGAACTAGGTTTTAAGACCCGCTCGTTTCCTCCTGTTTCCGTCAGTTCACCCAGTAACCCTTCCTGGAGCAAGGTATTTCAATTACGCTACCTTTCCTTAGCTCCAGTTCACTCCTTCTGGAGCACAGCCTTAATGAATGAAGTGTGTGCATTGAATGTGCATATAGAAAGCTCCTTCCACACCAAAAGCCTTCTTTATCCTCGAAGTCAAACTATTTGAAATTAACACTCTCTTAAAAATAAAGTGATTGTTACAAAATAAATCTTAATGTTTTGTATAAGATATCTTTGCTATCTAGGATTAATAAAGGATATTGCAAAGTATATGGTCTAATTTTTGGTACTTTTTTAAGTTTTGTATTTCATTTGTTCTTAAGTATATTTCTTTTGGTTTGGGGGTGGTGAGCTCTCTTCTGTATAGTGAACCTAATTTATTGCACTATTATGCTACTAACTGATGATGACCTAACAAGCAAAGCAGGGATACATATAAACTTGTGGTATCTTGTATGTTATGTAGTTCTGGAGTACGTTGAAAGCAAGTGGGTGTGTGATGGTTCAGGTGCCCCATGTAGTCTTGGGGAAATTACAGCTCGAAGTTACCTTAGAGATATCGTTGCTGGTCTAAGTTATCTCCATTCTCATGTAATCTTTAACTCTATATATTTACATCAATAGTTCCATTTCTTCCTTTTCCTGTTTGTTTTGTAAGATTTCAGCATAAAATATTCAGAAAATATATTCAGTGCATGTTTAATAACCAAAACAGAATTCTTTGAAAATCACAAGTACTAGGGAATAGGCAATACAGTTGTTATCCCCTGTTATGTTTTGGGAGCTCTGAATTAAAACAAGTTTAAAAGAAAAGCTAATATACTTATGCTCATCTAATATAATTTGTTCGCTTCTCTTTTGTATCTTCATTTGCTTTTACTTTTTTTTTTTTTTGTTAAACAGAATATAATCCATGGTGACATCAAGCCAGATAATCTGTTAGTTACAGGCACCGGCAGAGTCAAAATTGGTGATTTCAGTGTTAGTCAGGCATTTGAGGTACCTTTCTGATCTTCCTTTTGTAAATCTTGACCATGGCTGAATCCTATCTTGCTCACCTGAAACAAATGAATGAAGTACAGGGTGATAATGATTTGCTGAGGAGGACGCCTGGTACCCCTGTCTTCACTGCACCTGAGTGCTGTATAGGTTTGTTGTATTATTTGATGCTCTTTCTTGGGTTGATGTCCATGTCTCTCTTCTTTATTTGAATGTACTGCTGTTTGTATATGCTTTAGGTGTAACTTACCATGGAAAAGGTGCCGATACATGGGCAGTAGGTGTGACACTCTATTGTATGGTTTTGGGTCGCTACCCTTTTCTTGGTGATGGGCTTCATGACACTTATGACAAGGTGAATTACCTATATACGATGTTAAACCTCTTTTCCACTTGAGAACAAGTTCTTTACGAGAATGACTTGCTCAATTTGTTAGCATTATAATGTGAATGAACACTCTTTCTTTTCATTTCTGATTGATGATTTTAATCTTGCTTGTGTTAATGTAGATAGTTAACAATCCATTGATTGTGCCGGACCACATGAATCCCTTGTTGAAGGACTTGCTTGAACAACTTCTTTGCAAAGGTTGGCTGAGTTTTGCCTGCCCCTCCCTCCCTCCCCTTTTCCAGCCTGCTCTTTTCCCACTTCTTTAGAAACGACAAGCTTATATTTCAACTCAGTGACTTGTAACTTTGTTCAGCTGGCCTTGACATCCAGTTACCAAGCAGCAGTCTTCAAGTCATTCTTGCAAATATTAAAAACCTCAAGTATAATCCTTCAAAATGATAAATACTAAGCATACCTACAAAAGCATGGAAGATATCATTTACACCCTTATCAAGTGATAAATCATAGTCTTTTACACCCCATTCCCCAACCCCCACTTTATGTATAATTCTGTAATACCTTTCTATATTTGTTGTTAATTTCCACATCATTTAAAATGGGAGACAGCACAGAAGGCTATAATGCATAAAGTTAATTACTCTGTCGAGGAGTTATATTCTTGTTTTGCTGGGTATGGATAACTGGTAGAGGGATACTGACAGCCTTTTATGGCATTTCCACTCCCGGGCAGTCTACCAACTATTGAATGCCACATCATCTTTCAAAAACACATGCTAGTCCTGCTCAAGCTTAAACTTAAGCAGGGTTCATATGTGGTGTGCCTTGGATGGTGAGCAATTGAGTAAAAAAATGCCTTGGGCAACAAAAATCAACTCCCTAAGTGATATAAATGAAGTTTCTTTGTGCATCGTGTAATATGAGCTCTCTCCCAATAAGCTGGTACAAATCATGCTAGCTGGCAGATGCAACCAGTTCAGTATCATCTAGGTTTTGTGGTTCTTCTTGCATTGATATGTTTCGTCTATTTGTTTCCTCTAATATTTTCCTAACATTTTTTATATGCATATTTAATAATTGATGTTGCAGATCCAAATCAACGCATCACATTACAAGGAGTAGCAGAGCATCCATGGGTAGTAGGCGACCTGGGACCCATACCAGACTACATCTGCACATGCAGACGCAACTCCATCGAACGAAACAAACCTTCCTAGCAGCTTGCTTGCTGACTTAGGCTGGCTATACACGAATTGACTGAAGTTTGTTGTGCGAAAAGGTAAAAGAGAGATAGAAAGACAGATATAGAGAAACAAATGATGATATTGAAAAAGTAATTCCCGTTGTGCAGACGCAACTGGGGATAATGTAATTCCCGTTTGTACCCATTGTGATTTTGGGGTGCTATAACTCGTGTAATATATTGTGATTTTTTGGTTGAATGGATCTGATATGAGGAATCTGTGGCTCTTTGATGAGGGACGAATGCATCTCATAATAATTGGCAAAATTGACTACATACCCCTCAATTTTGTCTTAATCTTAGGGTGCGTTTGGATAGGTGTGGGAAGAAGGAAAGAAGGGAAGAAGTGGGAAGAAATATTAGGAAGTGTGTAACTTTGTGAAGAGTTTGGATCGTTTATAATTTTTTTTCTTCTTCTTCCTTCTTCTTCTTTTTTCTTCCAACGATCCAAACGCACCCTTAGTGATAAATTTAAGCGATAAATACAAAAAGAAATGTGAGAAGTAGAATTTAATATACGATCTGTCTTATGAAAGGCAAATGAGAAAGCAAACATGTTTTGCACACGAAAAAAAAAGGTCAGTTTAATATCAGAACCGCCTGCTTTGATCGCATGTTTTAAACTCAAGCAATCACACAAAAAAGATACGATTTTAGCGTGGTTCAGTACTTATACATCTATAATACACGCACATCATCATTTTTTTATTCTTTTGGAATAATTTGAGTATTCCTATTATGGACTGCCATTAATTAAGTGGACGATGGGCCCAATCAGTGGCGAGTCCAGGCTATTTTTAAGCATGGGCACAATAATTATTAATTTTAGTAATAAATAAAAATTGTATCAAATAATAAAATTAATATATAATGAAAATTGAAATAAAGTTTCACAAATATTTTTTGTAATACTAGTTTCATAAATAATATTAAAAAGTTCAAAACTTAAAAGGAGATAATATTATGTTCATTGGATCCACAAGACTATTATTGAAAAATTAAGAGGCAAATAATATTTTTTTTATCTAGTTTTATATTTACAGAAAGAATGTCATTTGCTAAATTTTCTTTATGTTCATGTCATTTTTATGGAATCACATAGTCCACTTTTATTAGAGGAAGTTATTTTCAATTTTTCATAATAAAAGAGATAAATCATAATATATTGGTGAAATTTTGACAATACTAGCATAATCTAACTAATTTTTTGGTTAGAAAGATTTTTTTTGAAAAAAAATATATTAAGGATCAAGCCTCATATATAAATTTCAAGGGTTAGAAAGATTGTAATCTTATGTGATATTGTTTAAATAATAATTGTTTTTGGAGACTTCTACTTATCTGCAGATGGATTCACATTTTGTGATTTGAGAGAGAAATTAAAATAAATCATCCATGAAAGTCACTGTCAAAACATAAGGATTTGACGTGAACTAAATTATAGTTTTTTTTTAATTAGCATGAGTTAATATGACTAAACTAAATTTTGACATTTTATCTAGAGAGAATATATAGCACATCATTTGAAGCAGCAAAGAATTTAAAAAAAAAATAATTCATGCACTTTACGCACGAAGCCCAATCTATGCATTTCACTTTGAAACCACATATTTCCTTTCTAGCTCTAAAGAATAAAGTGAACGATTCATGGCATCAAATTATAATATTCAATTTTGTAAGAACAAAATATTAGAGTTTGATTTTGAAGCCAACCTACAGTTCAGCTCCAAATTAAACGGACTATAAGTCTATAAGCATGGGCACCTTAGTAGATTTAAGCGTGGGCACCATTGGATTGGGCTTCCTTTTTTACTTTTACTACGTGAAATTCCCGTATAACTAAATCTAATTTTCCAAAATTAAGGGTAGGCACGTGCCTCCCCTTGCCCACACGTAGCGTCGCCCCTGGGCCCAATGATCACACTCAATAATTGAGTATCCAATAAGGCAAGAATTCACTTTCTCATCTATATATTGGTGTGTAAACGAAGCAGCAAGACACAAGGGAAATTATCCCACTAGTTTTACTCTTTCACTTTGTAAAATCTATAAATAAAACTCTTTCAAATTAGTAAAACTCTCTATTTTTAGTAACATGAAATTTTCATTCGATCCTGAAGTTCCGTTCCGAAGGGTGTGTTTGGATAGGTGTGGGAAGAAGGAAAGAAGGGAAGAAGTATTGGGAAGTGTGTAACTTTGTGAAGAGTTTAGATTGTTTATAATTTTTTTTTTGCCTTCTTCCTTCCTCCTTCTTCCTTCTTCCTTCTTCCAACCCCATCCAAACAAAGGCTAGAAAATCATCAACATCATATTTTGCATCTTGTAGCTGTGAAAGCCAACGGCAAATGCGTTCATTAGTAATGAATTTCTTCTCAATGCCTGCCAAGACTATTCTTATAATTGTGAGCATATCCTTTGTTATATCACACTCCTTATCTAGATTCCAAAATATGATCAAGTCTTTCCATAACTTCTCAATCATTTACTTCACCAGAGCAGCAGTAGCGGCAACAGTAAGTACCTCCATGAGACAGCCCTTTGACTGGCACACTTTTGATAAGAATAGAGACAAATGTGTAAGTTTGGCCTTTTATGCAAAAAAAAATTAATAATAATACAAAAATAAAAAAAATATAAAAAACTACAATCCAATCTAAAAATTAGCATAAAAGCATCACAAGTTCAATTGACCAACATTAAATTTGTACACCATCTATAGAAGGAAACTAATTATACTAAAATCATGTAAAAAAGAAAGCTAAATTACAACATGTGAGTGTGGTTGGCAAAAAACAATGCATCTCAAATAAGAGGTCGTAGATTCGAAACTCGACTAGAGGATCTTTATAAATAAATTGAAAAGCTTGACCTCAATTTATCTTCCAAAAAAAAAATTCGTGAGCTTGGTTCAATCAGTATGATTTGTGGGAAAGAAGCGATCGAGCGTCATAGCTGGACAACTCGATCCAAATGTTAGAAGATTCGGTTTGAATTAGGAACCGATTTACCCAGATTTTTTATTTATGTTATTTTTTTTCATTTGCGTTATGATGGATATGGAAACGAAATAATAAGGCAGACTTGTATTTTTATAAAGGCACGCCACCCTCCTTCCCCAATCATCTTCTTCTCTTTTTTTGAAGATAATCATCTTCTTCTCTTTTGGTAAATAAAGATACATGTAGTACCTTATGCAGATAATAATAGGCTAGTAGCTACCGGGGTGCGTTTGGATATAGGAAGAAGGAAGAAGAAGAGGGTGTGTTTGGATGAGAGAAGAAGAAGAGGAAGAAGAAAGATGGGAAGAAAAAAAATTATAAACAATCCAAACTCTTCACAAAGTTACACACTTTCCAATACTTCTTCCCACTTCTTCCCTTCTTCCCTTCTTCTCACACCTATCCAAACGCACCCAGAAAGAAGAAGGAAGAAAAAAAATTATAAATAATTCAAACTCTTCACAAAGTTACACACTTCCCAATACTTCTTCCCACTTCTTTCCTTCTTCCCACACCTATCCAAACGGAGCCTAGATGATTTGCAAATCGAAAAACAAAGAAGTAAAGGTAAGTTTCCAGCTGAAGCAGTTTGGGATCTTTTGTCTTCAAATAACCAAGTCAAGTTCCATTATAAGATGGTCAAGAAAATTAAGAGAATAAACACAAGGCTGGATAAAAGTACGGAGGAGAAGAGAAACTTCCAACTTGTCGAAAGAAATGTCCTAATGGAAGAATATTACTCCACCAGAACAAAAGTTCTAAATTCATTAAAGGGATGGATTTATACCCTAATAGGTCTCTTACAGTGGCAATCCAATCTCCGAAAGGGTGATCCCTAGAAAGAGATTCAACGAATAATGACAAGCTGTATATTGGTCACTTATCACACAATATTGGAGCAGTGACTCAAGCTCCATCCCTATGGTGAATGTGCTTCATGAAGATGTTAAGGTGAATATTTTAGCTCGAGCAATGCTCTTAATGAGGACTAAATTGTTAATTTTTATGAGATGTGAATCTACACACATCCTTGGTAGGGACTCCCTTATATAAGAGTGCATGTATGTGGCCACAATGCAGGTCATGTAGAGCCCCTAAGACTCATAAAAAATCCAAGTTATTTTCTTATGACCATAATGCGCAACTCTATATTGAGTATGTGATGGTGTAATTTGGATTCATAACGAGTTCAAGACATAATTAGTTATCTCTGTCCTTCAATTTTAATCCATCAACACTAAGTGAAGTTCAAAGTTTGTAAATTACTTTTACGATGCATAATATAAATATCCAGCAATTTGTTTCATCATTCGATCCAAAATTTGTTCAACATTTGATTGTATAAAATTCCTAATTCGTGTGTCTTTTCATTTTCCAAATTTTGAGTTTTGTGAGAAATTGTTAAATATTTTATAGAAAACTCGAAGTTTTCTTTGCTTTTGAGTATTAATTTACCATTACTTTGATCAACATTAATACCTTTTATTTTCGCTAACCGTTTGAACATTAACCATGAATCATATCATTATGAAATGCTTATAGGCTCATATCGGTTTTGATTTTCTATTTATCATTTGTCCGTTATCTATTTAATTCATTACTTAGTGGGCCAATTAAGTATATTGTCCGTTATTTTGATTTTACTGTTGCTTAATTGACTACATATACAAGTCCTTAACAAATTCTAAAATCGGTGAAATGAATAATCAATATATCTATCTCAAAAATCCAATTTTATTTTTTTTATTCTCCAATATTCAAAGTATTTTTCCCATATATATATATTTAGGCTTTCATTAGTCACCTTCATGGTCTTGCCCTAAAAGATGATAACTATGAATTATCTTGGTTGCGGTTCTTGTCTCATATTGAGATAGAATACGCTTGAGTACAATGTCTAATGTGATTCAGATAACTCTATTTCTTTTATTGCTTTTTTTATTTTCTTATTATCTGATTTGTTGTTCAATTTTTCATCAACAATTATAATGAATTGTATGAAATCAGATTTGTGTAAAAGATTGAATCGGGTATTCCTTTTTCCACTTTTTCTTTTCCGCATATTTCTTCTTTCTTACAGAGTTGATCAACAATTATTTTAATGTGACCTTGAATTTTAATTTCTCTGGCTCCGCTTGGATAGGTGTGGGAAGAAGGGAAGAAGTGAAAAGAAGTATTGGGAAATGTGTAACTTTGTGAAGAGTTTGAATTGTTTATAATTTTTTTTTCTTTTTCTTTCTCCTTCTTCTTCTTTCTTCCAACGATCCAAACGCACCCAAAGACAAAATAAAAAAATCATGACGACAAGGAGAGTGGATAAAAAAACTAACAGAAATGTTGATTAGGCAAAAACAAATGGTGAATATTGCATCCCATATCTCCTCTTTTAATCCTCAAATATTTACGAGTTGTGCTGGATTAAATTTCGAGTCGTTTAACAGTTTCATGATATTATATATCTAGTGGAGTCAGATCTGTACGATTAGAAAATCAATTTCATTTTCCTAAAACAATCAAATCAAACAAAGAAAAAAAAAAAGAAAACTCTGTCACCTCTTTCTATTAACACCAACACCTCTGGAGTTGATAACAATACCATCGTTCGGATATCTTTGGACGAATGAGCTAAACACGTACGTGGGTCAAGGAGCACAGTTGTGGATGCAATTTAGTCTTTACTCTTTACTCTTAGAACCCCTTCAGAGTTTTGGTTCTGTTATGAAGCTATGACTGATAGGTCTTCTATTCCTCTTTCACTTTGACCCATTCTACGACTAGAAGGTGACGAGGGTATCTCACCATCATCTGAGGTACCTCACTCTCACCCGAGGGTACCTCACCCAAGAGATCACCCGAGGGTGCCTCACGCGAGATCTCTCCCGAGGGTACTTCACCGAGATCTCACTCGAGGGTACTTAGGGATATTGCATCTGAGTACAACGCTAGCCGAACTTCACTCGAGCCTGACTCAGAATCTGACGAGGACCTATCTTTAGTCTAGGACATTACTATTTTTGTAATTTTATATTTTCTTTCTCTTTCTACAAATTTTCTTTTTAGGGTACTATTTTTGAAAATATACTGACTTGTAGTCCAAGGTCCGGCCCCTCCCTATATAAATGGGTGCTTGTCATTGTAAACATTTTAGTTGATTAATTAATGAAATTTTTCTTTGGACTCTTTGAGTTCTCTTTGCTATTTAGCATTTCTAAGTGATTTCTAATTTCACTAAACCAGTTATCGCCGGTCACCTCTGGCGGACTTGTGATTTGGGACGAGAGCGTCGTCAGAAGGCCTCTCGAACGGCACGTTCTAGAATACATCGTATCTTAGTTGTTATTAATATTGGAGGTTCATAATTAGATCAAAAAAATTGAAAAAAAATAATATTAAATTTCAAAAAATATTGATCTCCTATCAATTTTAATATGAATATAATATTAAATGATTTCAATCGGTTATTTAAATTTGTAAATTTAAAATTCGATCGGATTCGACAAAGTCTTCCATTGAATTAATTTGACCGAAGCAAAATTTAATATGGTGTACATCTCAAATTTCATCGCTCATCGCATATGCATGACTTGCTCATTAATTTTGAATGAGTTCTCTATTTAATCATGATGCATAGCAAAAATTGCTTTCTCGGTATGACATCAGAACAATATTTAATTTTTTATCAATTTGTGGAGCTTCTCTTCAAAGTATGATAATAAAACTCTTTTCATAATTTATCACTTATACTTGTCACTATGCTATCAATTAAATTTATGCTCAAGTCAAAAAAAATTCTAGATATTTGAAGCATTTGAGGAAACTAAAATTATAATGATAAAGAAAGTTGATGTTGAAGGGGTCAAGTTGAGAGATTTTTGTTGTAACTCTTTTTTATTTTAATGAAAAAATGTTAGTTCGCTGGCCCTCAAAAAAAAATAAGAAGAGAGTTTTTCAATTGTTGATGAATCCAATGTGTATGGAAAGAAAGAAGAAAAAAAAAATTAATCTTCTAACTAATGATAAAGATAATGAGATATTATATGTTCTACTTATAGTAAGAATCGGAGGAGTCGGTATAACAACTCTTGCAAAAATAGTTTGCAATGACAAGGAGATTAAAAAGTATTTTGATCAATTGTCTAGGTTTATGTGTTAATGAAATTTCGGTTAAGCAAAATCATTAAGAAAATTATTGAATGTGTTTCTAGAAAAGGTTGGGATGTTTCGAAGCGAAGGCAAATAAACTTTAAAATACGATCTCTGGACTAGATTTTTACTAGTGTTAGATGATGTATGGAATGAAAATGCTATAAAATGGGAAGAGTTGATCACTATTTTAAAATGTGTAAGTACGATAGGGAGTAAAATTCTTATAACATTTCGTAGTGAAAGTGTTGCAAAGATAATGAGAACATCTGGTCAATTTCGGATGGATCCTTTGGAATTTGAATATGGTTGGAAATTGTTTGAAGGAAGAGCATTTCAATATGTTGATGAAGGGGAAAAAAATTCATTAATATTGGAAAGGAAATTATAAGAAAATACAAAGGTTTACCTCTAGCTGTCGTGCATTTAGGAAATTTAGCTAGCTTAAGGGAAGTTGACTGGTGTATTATAAGATATAGTATTATATGACAGACAACATAATACTGGGATGGAATAACGACATTTGACACATTTCGTTATTTGCTATTAATTGTTCCTATGTTAGCAATGCAGGCTTATAATCTGCACATAATTCATTTCATATTTTAAATTTTGTAGTTAAATTCTGAATTTTGAAGTTGAATGTTCTAGGATACATTTTGGATACTCATTAACTCCCAAATTTTATAATTGTATTTTTCTTATTTAAATATTTCGAAGATTGTTATGATCATTTTGAATCGTAGGAGAATCATGAAAATTTTTAGCATGCTATTACATTCAGATTAGATTCAGGTTCCTGTCACATAATAATGATGATTAATAAGTACAACTCGGATACTAACAGTAAATTATTATCTAGGGCTCCGTTTGGATGCAAGAAGAAGAAGAGGAAGAAGGAAGAAGGGAAAAAAATTATAAATAATTCAAACTCTTCACAAAGTTACATACTTTCCAATACTTCTTCCTACTTCTTCCCTTCTTCCCTTCTTCCCACACCTATCCAAACGGAGCATAGCAGACTCGAATGAGGACAAGCTAGGCCTTCTCCTCCTTAATTTTTGCCTGATAATTTTTTTTAAGATCTAACAAATTAAATAAAACAATTTAAAGTTTGTTTCGAATTCAGTATTTAACAAAAAGAAAATAGGTTATTCAAAAAAAAAAAAAAACAAGAAAGAAAATATGCCTTTTTCTCGTGTTTGCGCATGTGCTCGTCTGGCGCATGGATAAAAGTTTAATATGTTTGTAGATAGGTTGTGTATCAAATTTGATGTTGTTCAGAAATAACTTGGTTAGCAATCAAAAACAACAAATTGAAAATATTAATATTTAAGACAGCTCAATTTTTTTCCGCAAAAAAAAAAAAGTAGATGAGTGCTCAATTGATAACCAGGAATGATAACTATCATCTTATCCCTGCCATCGCTAAATATAAAGTGAACATATACAGTAAACAAGATGAATATATATACGATCTAAGTGAACACTTACAAACAAATAAGTGTTGTCATCATTTGTTCAGAATTTTACATGCATATTCAACTTATTTTTATTGAACTTATTTGTTTATATGTGTTCACTTAGATCACATATATGTTCACTTTATTTGATGTATATGTTTACTTTATATTTAGCGATGGCAGAGATGGCAAAAAACTGTAGATGGCAGTAATCAATTTCCATTGACAACCATTTATTTTTCAAATTGCATCAGATTTGGTCAACAAATAATTAAAAAATATATAAGATTTAAGTTTTTATTTTCTTTGAAACAGAAGATGTTCATGATTTTCTATAAAAATGGCCAAAATCATAGTTCCATACAATATTTGAGACGGCTCATTTTTTTCTTTCTATTAAAAAAAAAGTAGAGGAGTGCTCAATTGATAACCATTTTTTTTTCAAATTGCATCAGATTTGGTCAACAATTAATTAAAAAATATATAAGATTTTAAGTTTTTATTTTCTTTGAAACATAAGATGTTCATGATTCTCTTCAAAACATTTTGGAGCGAAATCTTTACATTGATCGATCCAACCCTTCATTAGTTCAATACAATACTTTTCGTCTTTCTTTTTGATATTTAATGGTTCTCAAACATTTAAAATATGACTAATTTTCCCTTCTTTTTAAGACCCTCCTTATATTTTGTTCTTTTAGAAATTTATAATTTGTCTTTAACTACTGGCTAAAGCATTTGTAATTTTGAACATTTTTATTATTATTATTATAAAAGCAACGGGCTGGACTCATATTTTTCTTCAAAAAAAACAATAGAATCAAGATCATCTTGACAGCTTTGCAGAGCTGTTACTCAAGATTTGGCTATTTCATATAAATCAAGATCTGTTATTCTGTTTGAATGGATAGGAATAAGGGGTTATTCATGAGTAAATAGCTATTCATGATTAAGATACAATCCAAACGACTTAGATTAAGAGTTTATTCAGAGCCTTAGGCTTTTATCAAAATATTTTTCATGCGGAATTTCATTTGATTAGAATGATTTCTTAGGATTTCATTGGCTGGTAACATAGAAATTCCGATCAAATGAAATCAAAACAATTCACTTAAGGTTCGATAAAAAAATTTCTAATCAGACATAGTCTCTCCTGGAAAATAAATTGATCCTAATCAAGACCTCAGTAGTCAGTAGAAATTATCAATCTCAGGTTTATATCAATGAACAGTTCAGTTCAGTCATCAGAAACAAAATAAGACAGAATTACCCAAAAAAATAAAATTAAAACAAGACAGCGCGAGTTTTCAAATAAATATTAGATAGATTAGAAAAGTGTGAGATAGAAAACAATTATGAATTCCTTTAACGAATATAACTTCACAGATTCTTACATGAAGAGAGTGTAAATAATAAGCCCGAGAAGAGCTTTTAACTGAAATCAATATTGTAAAGCTTGCTACCATTCAAATTAAAAATGCCAAAATGCTTTTCAAACTCCCCTCCACCCTTTAAATTTTCATCATACAAGTTAAACAAGTACACCTCTACTGGTACACCTGGTAGTTTTGGGGTACCAACCCTATTTCTGACTCTCTCCACAATTTTCCCATTATAAATGGCTGCATTTGCTTTTGTTGCCGCCACGTGTCCTGCTGTTGGCCAACCTGTCTCGGTAACAATAACTGGAATTCCCTTAAACCCTTGTCTTTCCATAGCCGCCACAATAGCATCTATTGTGGAATCAAACAAATTTGTATACGCCAAATCACCATCTTTTACGGAGACGGCATCGGGGCCGAATAGTGCATAATTCAAGGGAACATTTATGGGATCGTTTATGTAGCTAAAGAAAGGGTAGGTGTTAACCATGAATGGTGAACCTGTTTGGTTCAAGAATTGAAGCATCGGCAGAAGAACCAAAAGGAATTGCTGGTCAAATGCACCAGCCGAAGGAGGATAAGATGAAGAAAGCACAGAGGAGGCATGAGCAGATGACACTTTAATCTTTTTATCAAGACCCAAGATTTGCAATGCCTTGTAAATATTGTTCATTGCTGGTACGAGGTGCCGTGAATAAAATGGATCTTTGTATAGTACCTCATTTCCAACAACCAAATACCTGATTTGATCAGGGGAAACAAAAGTGAAAATGTTGGATCTGAGCCAATTGACGGCTAGGTTGGCGTCCGAAGATGCAAGATAAGTTAAATTCTCATTTGGTACACCAATCATGAGCTCAATGCCGGTCGAGTTGAACGCCGGTAAAACAGTTGGGTCGGGAAGAAAGAGCCTTACTTTCGAAATGCCATTTGATTTTAGAAGAAGAGACGCCGCATTGGGAGAGGGAAGGTTGTTACCGACACGGCCATGGCAAATGCCGATCTTGTTTGAATCAGAAGAGGCCTGAAATACTAAAGCAGCGAGGAAGAGAAGAATGAGAACGTTTGACATTCTTGGATATTTTTTTTTGTTGTTCTTGTTGTTGTTTCATTTGTGCAGGTTCTGGTCCAGTTTAGATATTTATATTAGAAAAAGTTTTTGACCGTTGATAAAGTTATATATTATATATAGTTGGGGACGTGTTTTTCGTGCCTCTTAGCATTTCTTTTACTTAAAAAAAATTCATTATTATCTAGGTGACCGTTGCTCCAGTAATTTGTAGCTGAGTTGTATAGTCTCTGTTACTTTAACTTTTATTTTCAAAAATAGGAAAAGAGGAAAAGCTCTACTGGAGTAAATTGTGTTCTTCTAGAGGGGACGCGACGTTGGTTATGGTGAGCCGAGTCACAAAACTTGGTATGTACTATGTACTACGTACCCAAGAAAAAGTTTTTACGAGATCTTTCTGTCAGTAATTCACCACCGCAATATGGAGTCAATACACGGTACACGAAATGACGAAAGGCGAGTTTATAAAAAAAAATATTCAAAATTTAATTCCAGTTTTCATGTGAGACCTTTTTTCTGGGATACTCTGTGTTTGTGAGTAAATGTTACGTGAGCAAAGTTCCAATGTCAATATTTTTGTTGCCCTAAATGTTAACATTCTACTATTTAATTACTTTTAAATAAAAATTAAAATAGTAACATTCTAAACTGTTCATCTTATTTAATTTAACGACCGATGCATTTTCATATAAGTTTTGTAAATTTTAGAATTTATTTGATACTCCATCAAAGGCTAAAACATGAACGTATTAGAATGAATCTATCATAATTAATAAGGTTCGTTTATTTTTTACCTCTTGATGGAGTATCAAATAAAGTCTAAAATTTACAAAACTTATATGAAAATGCATCAGTTATTAAATTAAATAAGATGAACGGTTTGAATTTGACGTTGCAATTTTAAATTTTGAAAAAAGTAACTAATTAATAGAATGTTGGAATTTATGATAACCAAAATGTTGGCGAACCTTGCTCGTGTTACATATGCAATGCAACCAACCATGGGATCCGTACAAACAGATTGAGCCCATCCATGGGATCCGTACATCTGCAATATATTATTATTTATTATTTATTATTATTTTGGTGTTATAAGGGTGAGAGCACCTACAATTGCATCCAAAGCTCATTTTTCTTATTGAAATTAAATTTTAGTTAGGTCCTCTTTATTGGGCATATTTATTTTCTTTTTCTGGTCCTTTCATCTAGGCTTCGTTTGAATAGGTGTAGGAAGAAGAGAAGAAGGGAAGAAGTGAGAAGAAGTATTGGAAAGTGTGTAACTTTGTTAAGAGTTTGGATTGTTTATAATTTTTTTTTTCTTCTTCTTTCTTCTTCTTCTTTCTTCCAACGATCCAAACGCACCCCTAGAGAGCCGAAGAAAAGTTTATTATTTTTTAACAACTTTTTTTTGTATATCTTATATATAATTTCAACTTCGTAGTTCATTATAATTCATGATAGTTACTTCTAATTTCAGTTGGGTTTCTTACAAAATTTTGATATGAAAAATAAATTGGACATCTTAAAATAGTCCGTTAACATTTCATTTGGAATGCTATGTTAGTGTATTAGCAAGACTTTTTTTGAACAAGCAAATAGCAGGTACAATCTGTAAACTCTTTGTTTTTTGTTACTTTTCTCTAATGAAAAGTGGTGAAATTATCCACTTATTTTGAAAAAAAAAAATATCAGGTACAATAGGTAAAATTCGGAAATAAAAAATTGTTCAACCTTCACAAAATAAAATTCGGAGGATGTTCCAGAATTATGTAACATAAGTTTTATAATATTCACTAATTATAAATCTAACAGTCACAGATATATGATATATCAGAGAACCTTCAATTCCCAATGCTAAAATGGGCCACACTTTGGTTCTAGTTAATCATTAATGGGGCTATGTAATTTCCTTTGTATTCTGATTCTGCCTAATATAAATTACCTTATAAGTTGTCCAAGGGTTACTTTTTGTCCCGAGACCACCGGCTGCTAACGTGTGGAATGGACAAAATATAGTTTAGTAGAAATTAATTGATTATTGAATGTCAAACATGTATATAAATTATTTTGGTTAAACATGGATTTTATATATTTAATAGAGAGTTCAACCTCGCTTCGTGAATCGTGAGATGGCTTTTTTTTTGTTTATTATTATCGACTTTGAAAATTTTGTAGCATTAATTAACGACAAATCGTGTAACAACTAACAAATGAAAGAATAGCAAAGGAAAAGTTGTAATGTTCCGTGACCGTGAGACGAGGCAAATATAACTCAATTTGACCGACCCGCTGTATAATTATCACACAAATCATTTTCAAAGTAGTAGTAAATAGCCAGCTAAAGCATATTCCCCAATATTAATTAAGCCGTGTATTAATCAAAAAAGCATATCCGTTACAGCAAAAAATTCATTACCTAAAACATGTGATTGGGGGAATTTTTCTAACAACATTTTTATTTTGTCATCACTCATCACTCGCCTCTACTTCTCCACAACTCCCATCTCCACGCCATATACATGGTACTGTAGTAACAGTACGGTCGTCTTTTAAAGGGCAAGGAAGGAAAAAGAGCCTGAAAAAAAAAAGAAGAATGTCTCTTCTATTTCTTCTCCAAATCCTTTTCTTCTTCTGCCTCATTTCAGCTCCATCCACCACCGACGCGTGGGGCAAAGAAGGTCATTTCATGGTTTGCAAAATCGCAGAGGTAGGGGTACCATCAGTTTAATTCAATTAATTGTTCCCAACCCAACAAATGTATGCATGTATGTATGTACAATTACTTTAATTGCAGAAGTATTTCTCGGAGAAAACCAAAGAGGCAGTGCAGGATCTGCTGCCGGAGATTGCCAACGGCGATCTGGCGTCGGTGTGCTCCTGGCCTGACGAGGTCAGGTTCCGCTACCGCTGGTCCAGTCCCCTACATTACATCAACACCCCTGGACTTTGCAATTATCTCTACTCCAGTATGTTATGTTATGTTAATGTTTTCTTTCTTTCAGAATTAATTGAGGGGTTAACATGCAAAATTGTAAAGTGTCTGGTCTGTCACTGTCTGGTAAATGGAATGCTTTTACGGTTGTATCAAGTATCAAGTACCAACGAGTCCAACTTAACTAGACTTGGAAGGCAATCCTCCCACCTGTCTTTACTGGGCCCCACACATCCCACTCTATTCTACTCATCATGTCAGAAATTTTTTTTTGAGGCCCAGAAAAATACAAAATTTCATTAATAAAGGAAAAATTTTATTTATGCTCCAATATACTCGTACCAAGGGTGGGCGCGGTATACCGCGAATATGCGAAACCGTTGCGTTCCGTTCATGTGGAACGTATAATGGAACGAAATTTCATTTCGTTTCGCAAACGGAATGCAATTCATGATTCCTTTATGTGAAATACAGTGTAAATTATACCGTTCCGCTACGTTCCGTCCAAACAGAACGAATACAAATCAGTCGGTACATACCGTTTATTGAAACGGAACAGAATACGGAACGCCCCATTCCGTTTCTGTTATCCACGTTGCCCAGGTCTACCAATACCATATCAGTAGGTCGGTAACAGTACCGGATTTGGACAAACCCAGTCCCATCATCTAACCGGCTAACCCCCACACCTACGATAACGAACCCCCTTGAAATGATGTCAGAATATTGGGCCCACATTTCTGTGTCACTGGTCAGTGCAATTTGGACATTTGACTCAATTTTAATAATAGTTAACTTACAATGATTCATATTTGTTAAGTCTAATTAACTATGACGAGGAGAGGTAGTGGAGATATTTTCGTTTGTCCTCACCGTCTTGGCGTCTTATTCCATACCCCGTGTAGTTGTGTAGTCTAACAAGTTATCTGATCAATATTAATATTACGACAAAGACTTCCAAACTTTTTATTTGTATATTACCAAACGTCTCTTGGAGAGGACCACACTCCCCAGTCCCTACGTGGCAATGGCATCTCACTTTTTTTCTTCAAATTATTTCACATGAATGGGAATGAGGCACCCAAGTCCCAAACCCAAAATCTTATTGGGCCTATAATGGGCTCAGTTTCCAATATTTGTTCGTAACTACATTACTTCTCTTTTACTAATTACACTACAATGTAGGGGATTGCCATAACCCCACAGGCCAGCAAGGCATGTGTGTTGTAGGTGCAATCAACAATTACACTAACCAGTTATACAGCTACGGAGACTCCAAAAATACATGTAAGACCATTGTTTATCACTGTTTCTTTTACAACAACTTTAAGCTAATTGCGTTTTGTTTTGTGTGAGAACAGATAATTTGACAGAGAGCTTGATGTTTCTCTCTCATTTTGTTGGAGATGTACATCAGCCATTGCATGTTGGATTCGAGGCGGATGAAGGTGGTAATACTATAATAGTACATTGGTACAGGAGAAAGACCAACCTTCATCATGTCAGAGACCACTGTTCTCACTTTAAAATCATCATTATTTTTTAATTATTTAATTTTCATTTGAATTAGAGTATGTTCTTCTGATGTTCTATTTTATTAACTTAAGGTATGGGATGTCAGCATGATTGAGACAGCAATGAAGGACTTTTATGATAATGATCTCAACACTATGATTGATGCAATCAAACTGAACATTACTGTGAGTGGTTAAGAGCATATTTCTGTCTTTTGTTCCTTGTTGTCAGCCATTATATATGATCTTCTCTTCTCATTAGAACTAATTTATATGATTTGTTTTCTGGTTTAGGATGATTGGTCTGATGAGTTAAATAAATGGGAGAACTGCCAAAATAAAAGAGCAATTTGTGCTAACGAGTAAGATATGTTGTGTGCCTTTGCAGAAAAAAAATAATAAATAATAGTAATTTGTCATATGGATCTGTTAATAAATTTAATTCTTCAGTTATGCATCAGAAAGCATTAAGCTATCCTGCTCTTATGCATACAAGGATGTAGAACAAGATTCAACTCTACAGGGTATGTTGTCTCATGATATGATCATCTAGCTTTCTCTTACTTTAAATTTCTGAATCCAATATCAACCAATTTGCTCCCAGTCAAGGATTTAAATTTCTAGTACCGGACCAGTACCAGTTGTGGCAATTCCTGGTAGATATCCTTCAATATAGAAGAAAATGAATATTAAATAAATAACCTGCATAGGTACTTCTGAGACTTTGATCAAAACACGAAAGAAATAGAAAATGTCAAGCTTTTAATTTAAGTTGTATAAAATGCAGATGATTATTTCTACTCTCGGTATCCTGTTGTGGAGAAGCAGATTGCTAAAGCTGGCGTGAGATTAGCAATAATTCTCAATCATATATTTGATGCTGGTACATCTTACAAAATGAGTTCCTTTTTTCTGCAAAAGGAGTGATAAAATCATATGAAAAGAGCAAACAAATGTTTAGGAAAAATTATACAGGATAGCAAGTTTATCATTCTTGTCGTATTTCCAGATTATTTTTATTCTTCAGAGTTTCATTGTAATAATTCAATGGGGAGTCAACTTTCTTATTGTATTTCTTAGATGTGTTTACTTTGAATATAGAAACACCAGAGAAATAAGGATATTAATTTTACTGAAGTACTATTGTCGCTCTTCTCTGCGGTTTTTTCTTTTACCAAATGTCCTTGTGGGGCCAACTGGCAACGGGGGAAAACCTTCTCCTCTCATTCCGGAGAACACCCCAGTAAAACTACCCCAGAAACTGCCCCAGTACCACTTAATTAAGCAGCACCTCTTTTTGCATTCTTCGTGTTAACTGTTTAAGTCGTGTATTAATATTGTTTTATATAAAGTATACGATTTTTTGCTATATCCTTTGATCTAGCACAAAATTTGACTTATGGTAAATGTAGGCCTGCTCAATTCTTCAAGTCTTGGTACAAGAACACAAGATTTGGACGCAGTGTTAAAGATGGATAGTTTTAGCGGATTTCTCTTCTCTCTCTTTTACTCTTTGTTCTTACTTTAAGTGACAAATAGAGACATTGTATAATAGTATAAATAGTAATCACGCTGTTAACTTTTATTTTAGATTGTTTTTAGACACGTTTCGGAAGTTTAACAGGATGCTGTGATAGCTATTAAATTTTCAAGCAACAGAAAGTGAGGTTGTGACCAGTCTTCATTTCCATTTTTTTTTCTCCCCCAACTCTGTGCTTATGCACCTGCAGAACATTTTCTTTTTAGCATTTTATATAGAATGCACTGAACTCGCTGATATTCATATCATTCCTCCATCACGGTTCATAAAAATTTTAAATAGTAGGTATATATATATATATATGAAGAGTTCACTGCATTGCAGATTCGTACAATATCTTCTCCCTATATGTGACCAATGTCAAGCCAATTCTCTTGCTCAAATAACCCCGTTTGAGGAATAACAATAATTTGTCTTCTATAGAAGAAACTTTGTACAGCAGAGATGATGCTGAAGTTGAAAGAACTCCATCACTTACTGGTTACAAACAAGAAAAATGAGAAGTCCAAAGTGAAATGTTCTTTGGAACCGCTGTTCTTTGAACTGGTCATGAGTTTTTATGAATACTGTGAATATAGCATAAATTCTCTTATTCTTGCACCCATCCAAACGGAGCCTAAATTCAATAAAATATTAGAACCATGAACCATCACACCACTTCAAAGCAGAGAAAAAGTTGTATAAAACTAAATTCCAAAAGCACTCTTACATTACCACTAAGGAATACAAGAATTGATTCTTGGTCACGTAAGCATGGTATGTTATTCCAGTCCAGAAACTTATAGGGTGTGTTTGGAAAGGCCGGGAATAGAGAATAGAAATAAGAAATTTCGGTTTGCGTGCTTATTCTTATTCTTGTGCAACCCAAATAACACAAGAATAAGGAATAAAGGTCCTTATTCCTATACTAACAAAACCATGATATAAGAATAAGAAATAAGGATAAGCACGCAAACCGAAATTTTTTATTCTTATTTCCTATTCCCGGCTCATCCAAACACACCCATAGTACATTACCATCGAGTATGGGATATCAACAATGATGACAACTAATAAGATAATTCTTAAAATTAAAATATGTAGATAATTTTTTTCACTTTTTACTTATTTAAAAAATAATTAATTCGTGCGATATTTTAAATAATTTTATCATCGATATAACACATTTTTATTTTTATTAGAGAAAAACTTGAAATCAAAGTCCTTCGATACAGGAGATGATAATGATTTTCCACTAATTTAGCCAAACCTTAGTAATTGCTCAATGACCACCCCGATTATGGAAAAAAAAAATAAGACAATAAAACTAATGCTGCATCTTTACATATTGTTCTTCGAAACATCTTGGATCGAATTCTGATCTGTGCACAAATCAAAATATTGAAACAAAAGATCAAAAAGAACCATAGAACTAAAAATTGATTCATGGGTCTTTTCCATGAACTTTTTTTTTTTTAATAATGGGAGCCCCACCAATTTCGTTGGAAGGATCTTTTCTATAATGTTATGTAAATCAGTAAATGTGTAGGGACAACTGGAAAGGAGCTGTACTAAAGTGGAGGCGAATCAAATTTCATACGTAAGTGTCCTTCGGACAGCCTCCTTTTAAAATATGCGTATTGCTTGCTCCAATTCTCTTGTGGTTATGTGGTGGTGTCAAAGCATGAATATTTCCTTCGAGGTACAACGCACCTTTCATCTTTCAAAATATCTGCAATACTTTCTTTTATACCGGATTCCGATCATAATATCACAACTCTCTTCAACAATTGAGAGGTTTGAATGTTTTTTTTTTTCTTTCCCGATTATATATATTTTTGAACAACAATAATTGGTCGGGAATTAAGATTTTTATTTTATCAATTTTATGTAACTTCTTTTTAAAAAATGCATGCATTTGCAATAAAAAAATCAAATAAAATAATTTAAACTCGTGCATTCAAAACTATTTTTATAATCATATATATCTAAACTCTAAAGGCATGAGTTCACCTTATATTGCACATCAGAATCTTTATTTTCGCCTAAATATGAATGCAATAGTTTTTAAACACATACGTTCAGAAACAGTTGCTGAACGAATTTGTTCAAACTCATTGCGTTAATTATCTCCTGTAATATTTTACAAATCACATTGAATAATATTAATCGTCCCTTGAAATTTGAAATAATTATCGCATATCTATTACTTTGCAAAGTACCTAAGAACAGTCCTTATCTACCGTTTTTTTTTAAAGAAATTTAAGAGTCAGGCTTCATAACTTTATACTTATCTGATTTACTTGCGTATGTATTTATCAAGCTATACCAAAAAAATTATGTACGCATGTTTAACGGACATCAACTATAGCCGAAGTACATTCTTATGTCTCTTCTATCAATGTAGAATTTATCTTTCCAACAAAAAACGTTGATGATTTGGTTAATAAATCCCAAGTCCAGAGGCTCCAAAACAGTAAATATGCGCGTGGGACTTGTGAACTCCCTCTAATAACCACAAAGCATAGACTTATTTTTTGTCACCATGGGAAGTAAGATACAAGTATACAACTCTTAATATTACTACCTGACTACTAAAAAACTTAGGTGTACATAATGGTATGAAGAAGTTGCTGCCGTGCAAATCCCCACAGTTTATTTTCGCCCACTATCAGAATGTCAAAGTCAACCCTCTTGCTTAATAAAATAGATAATGCCGGAGTTCAAAAAAGGTATCCTTCCTTCATTCTGTCAATGATGCTTTTCAGGCTTATTATATCAGAAAAAATATTCACAATATCTCTATTAAATCCAAAAAAAAGACCTCTGAAACTAGAAAGGTCCACCAATTTTCTTTGCAACACTCTTATATCAAAATAAAACAGAAATTTCATTCAATTATGTGAACTTAAAAACTTCTTCGATATTTCCTCAATTACAATCAATGTACACAAAGCCAGATGGAAGAAAAGGTACAAATGTATCTCATCTATCCAAAAGACAACTGTACCTAGTGCTGATGTTTCACTGGTTTAGTCAGAACTTTAGTAACTACATGAGTAACGATCCCAACTGGGCAAAAGAGAAGACACAAAGAAACGGAGTGCCGTGTCTCGACATTGTTCTTCAAGCCATCATGGAATACTTGCCTGAATATCAAATCAAAATTTAAAGAAAAGATATAATATTAAACAAAATATTAAGGGGAAAAGAATATTGCTAGTGAGGGGATTGCTCAGCTCTGGTAAAGTGGAAATATATGTTATAATGTATAAAACCAAAGCATTGGGCAATGTATTTCCACAAAGAAAAGACAAAACAATGTTTGAAATAAGCCCAAATAAGTAGTACATGAATTAAATTAGTCAGACAGGGAGAAGAGCGAGGGAAGTTACCTGGCAGCAAACAGGTCAACTGCCAAAAGATGAATCCAGGCTGAAGCCATTGTCATTTCATTAGAAAACATTTTTGCAATTCCAGGTAACTGTAAAACATAACAAAAATACATTGATCAGTATTTCCAAATCTTATGTTACAAAAGAACAGTATGAAAATATAGGGTGTTACAACCTCTGTTACTCACCTCAGGTAGCCAATATTTACTAGCAAACATACACCTTAAAGTCTCAGGAGTCCATGATAGGTACAATAGATAGGCATATAAAATCCCCAGAAGAACATAAGGAGCGGTGCTCTCCATCATTCTTTTCGTCTGTATAAAATACCATTTGTAAAGAAAGCATCCTTTTTTTTCTGGGATTGAAATCAATTGTGTTAAAGGCTAATACGAAGAAAACTTACAAATTTTGTATTTGGAGCTAAAACCATAAGAGTGTAGAAGGGAAGTACAGCAACTGTGCCCCATGTAAAAGCTTGGCTTGCTATTTGAGAAGTTGAAATCCCTTAAAATAGAAAATATGAAAGCAAACTATATTTCTTAGATAGAACAAAACATGGTACAAGTTTTTATAACTTTCTATACCTTAATGTGCCCATAAAAGCAGTAGAAACAGAAAAGGAAGTGTTGGCACATAGACAGGGCGCCGTCTATTTGATATATAAAATAGAATGTCCAGTGCTATGTTTATTAGTTTATTGGACTAAGAAGAACATTATATAATGCTAATGTGAATGTCATAATCAAGAAGTAATCAAAGTAGCATGTGGTAGCAATTAGCATAATTAACTAGTCAATCAATGATTATGAATAACAAATAGAAAAGTACAGGGTACAGGAAGAAGGGTGTTAGCAATTGTACCAATATGAAATGTGAAGCAAATTCTGAATAATTATAGAATTATTGCAAGTTGGAAGTAGAGTGAATAGAGAATTACAAGAAGCAGAAGGCCTGAAAGAATTTCTTCTTGGGTTGAATCCAGGTCTGATAACCATGGGGCGAAGCATAATCTGCGAATTTCCATTGAGAAAGCTAAATTTATTGGTCCGAATTGTTCTTAGTCCTCCTCCTCTTCCTCGAATTGTAGGAGTCCTAGATGTCCGAAATTGACAAGAGACAAGGAAAAGTGAAGGGGCTGTAGCTGTAGACATTTTTGTAGCAGACGCAGAGAAGCAGCTGGCCTGCAAAGAAACAGCAAGCACAATTCAACTAAGTCAATAAAAAAAATTGGGGGCAGGAGAGAGTGAGATAGAGAGAGAGGGGGGGTTCTATTTCTACCTGAGAGTGAGAGAAGGAAGAGAGGGGGAGGAAAGGGGAGGAGAGAGAGAGAGGAGACATTGGAGAGCTGGAGTGAGAGAGGAGCGCTTCCCCTTCATGCGGGAGAGGGAGATTGGGAGGGGGAGAGGGAGGGAAGGTCTTTAAAAATGATTATGGGGATTGAGGAGGAGAGAGAAGACAAGACCGGGCCCCTCCCTTCTTTTTTATTGTCTCTGTGTGGGAGAGAGAGAGAGAGAGAGGGTGGGTGGCGCAGCACGGCAGCACCGCATTTGCTTTTGGTCCGACTCACTTTACAATTATAATAATAATATAAATGCGTTCAAAAAAAAATAGAAGATTCACTATACAATTATTATTATTATTATTACTTATAATTCTAATAAAGTTAAAAGTAAGAAAATTGTATATGAATTATTGCACATTAATTGCAATTAAGCAAGTATATTGTCAATGCAGTCTATCCCGTTGAATTATATATGTCAACAAAACAAAAGACCGTTGAACTAATTATTATCTGAAATATATTTGTGGTTACTAGAACAAGATTACAATCATCAATGTAATAATAAATGACTTCATAAGTTCATGTATAAAATAAGAAGAGCCTCAACCACCATGGAGATGGAGTCATTCCTACAATGCTACACGTCTGCGGTCTGTCCATAAGAGCCCCAATGTGACATTACTCTTCCAACAAAAGCAGGAATTTTCTTAATATCAAATTGGACTATTTTTTAAAAAAAAATGAACGAACCGGATTATCCCAATGATGTCAAGAGGATTATATATATAGAATTTTGCTATGGTGAGTTGCAACTCACAGGAGCTTTGGTGAGTCGCAATCCAAGCCGTCCGTTTGCCATCAAGATTCGTGTAGATCTGCGCTCTGATGTCGCCGAGCGATTAAAATTTCTCCGTTCCGTCTGTTATTTTCTCTCTGTCTCCTTCCTCTTATCTATACAGTTCGCCTCTTTCTCTCTATCTCTCTCTCTCACTCTCAAAAATCGAAACTCAACGCCTCCTCAAAAACCTAGAAATGTGAGAGTCAGCACCTCAGTCGGAGAACATCAGCGCCTCCGTTCCGCACGACTCCTTCGATTCTCAAAGATTTTGCTTTAATGGGTTAGCTGTGAATGATTGTTTGTCTTTATTCCGCACGCCTCCTCCTCTCTTTAGCTGTGAATGATTGTTTAATCAAGCTAGCACAGCGCCTCCATTCCGCACTCCTTTCTTCTCTCAGCCTCCTCCATTTCGCACGCCTCCTCCTCTCTTTTATTAATGTATGTTTGTTTGCAATTATCTCGGATAATTTGAGGTCTAGTGTGTCCTTTTAGACATTTTAAGTTCTGGCCACAGAAAATAAATGGATAGTTTGATTATGTGCTGAACTGGGTTTTTTAGCTTGTTATGAGACAGAAATTACCTCCTGGTGTGAATTGTACCTACTGGTGTGAATTGTACTCTCTTACTCTCAAGTCTCTGACAGAAGCGGTAAAATTGAATTGGTAAATTGCTTCCACAAATAATTTAAAACCTTGGCACCATCTCTGTGCTACTGTGCTGACCATTTTTTAGTACTTTTTACATTGTTTTGCTTTGCTAGTTTGACAGTGGAGAAATTTCTGATTTTAAGCTTCTACTGAAATTATCAACAGTTATTGTGTCAACTTCTGGGTCAACAAACGGTGTCGAGGACAATGGGCGAGTTCAGTTGCAGTTGGGTGTTAGCGATCCTTACATCGAAGAGTTAGACGGTTGAAAAATGAAAATTGGCAAGTTAGTGTGTTCATGGAGGAGCACAATCATGTGCTGATTACTTCACAATATGAAGTACCCATTTGAGATATTTGCATTTAATTAGGCCATTTGTACTAATTTCTGTATTAATTTCTATTTATTTTCTGTTTAATTAGGCCCTTGGAGATAAGTGAAGAATAGGTTAATGGAGACAAGTGAAACAGAGATCATGTTTGAGGAGACTACTATTTGCAAAGAATGTAACATTGATAATATGTATCTATTAGACTACTATTTCTGTTTGTACTTTGTAGTAAACTGAAATGTGTTTGTAGTATACTACTATTTCTGTTAGTACTATCTCTATATGTTAATTTGCTTTACAAGTGTGTTAATTTGCTTGGAGACTATGTGTGTTATTGGATCTGTACCAGTTTTATTGAAGTTGCTTTACAAGTGTGTTATTGGAGCATATTATTGGATCTGTTTCTACTATTTCTATACCTATTAATTGTAAGGTGCTTGGTAATATATCATATGCACATGTTTATGTATGTACCGTGTACTGTCGAAATTAGAATAGGATTCCAAGTGACTAAATAACTGTGGAGTGTTTCTGTTCTAATTTTTTGCCATAAATAACTGAGGAGTTTCACAGGGTACCAATGTGTATATTGCATTATTGCTTTAATGTGTATGCAATGATAACTTCCATGTACCAATAGAGGGTGATTAGCATTCTATTTTAAATGTTTTTGATTGACTGATTATAGTATATTTGAAAATTTTAACTGTTTAGACTTTGGAGGTGTTTAGTATGACATGAACCACTCCCACAAGGCCACAATGTCATTTTCTTATCTAAAGCCAAACTGGTAGGAGCAGCACAGTGGAGTACCAGCAAATTGGCGTTGTATTCTTGTCAAGTGATACTGTTAGATATTATAGATATGAAAACTGCCTGTAGAATTACAAAATGCTACTCCGTGCTAGCTTGATTAAACACTCGCAATTTTATAGTTGAAAGATCAGTTTTTCTATAGTAAGTACCTTCTTTTTTAAAAAAAAAAAATATCGCAGCAACTAATGGAAGAATAGTGCAAAGATTGGAGAAAGAATGGGAATCAATTCAGCGGGAATCAGAAAAGAAGCCTTCTGCTGGTACTTTTTAAAGCCTTCAATCACCGTCTTTTGCAAGACCTTAATTGAATTATATTCTCTTAGAATAAAACAGTCTTTTAATTTTACTTCTCATTCCATACCCTTTACTAATACACAACCAGCCAGTAAATGGTCTGCTAATCTCATTCAATACGTTTTTTTTTGAAAAATCAATTGACCATACTGGTAGCAAACAGGACTGAACATTTATATGTGAGAAAATCAGCAAAATACAAAATACCCCCAATCCAGAAGATTTAACAATCCTTATTACTTGTAAATAAAAAATCCTTATTACCAAGTACCATATTACACAGCTTACACATCCATAAGGATTTTTTATTTACAAGTAATAAGGATTGTTCAATCTTCTGGATTGGGGGTATTTTGTATTTTGCTGATTTTCTCACATATAAATGTTCAGTCCTGTTTGCTACCAGTATGGTCAATTGATTTTTCAAAAAAAACGTATTGAATGAGATTAGCAGACCATTTACTGGCTGGTTGTGTATTAGTAAAGGGTATGGAATGAGAAGTAAAATTAAAAGACTGTTTTATTCTAAGAGAAGTTATCAGTATTTGAGGAAGAGGTTGTACCAATGTTACCTAGAGCTTGTTGGATCATGATTTGAACATCTTCAAGAGAAGTGGCAATTGGTTTTTTGATTCTGGTGCATCAAATCACATGACTTTTTATTTCACAAATCTTAGTCAATCAAACCCAATGACTTCTCCATCTGTGATATACACAGCTGACGGGTCACCTGTAATTGCTACCCACAGTGGCTCTGTTTTAACTGAGAAGTTATCAGTTGCAAATGTTCTCTTTATTCCAAAGTTATCTATGAACTTGTTATCTGTTGGACAACTTTGTGAATCTGGACTAACTGTTACTTTCAATTCTTCTGGTTGTGTTTGTGCATGATTGCCTGACGGGGAAGGAGGTTGGGAGAGGACGTAGAGATGGTCAACTCTTTCAGTTGGAAAAACTCCACCTTCCCAACAAATTCCAGTGCTATGCCGCAACTTCTCCACGGTCTTCCACAGAGTCCTCTTTTATTTCTTGGCATAAATGTTTAGGTCATGTTTCTTTTTCTAAACTGAGTCAAATAATCAATAAAGGTGTCTTAGGGAGTGTTACTGTTGTCAAAGATTCTGGTTGTATTCATTGCAATTTATCCAAACAACATGCTTTACCCTTCAATTTAAGCACTTCTTCTACTAATGATGCCTTTGATCTAATTCATTCTGATGTTTGGGGTCCTGCTCCAGTAACAAGTATGGGGGGGTGCAAAATATTATGTTGTTTTTGTTGATGATTATACTCGCTATACTTGGGTTTATCTCTTACATCATCGTTCTGATTTCTATCAAACCTACGTTGAATTCTCTGAAATGATTAAAACTCAATTTTCAAAGAAAATCAAAATTTTCCGATCCGATTCTGGTGGTGAATATATTTCTCATCAGTTTCAGGACTTCCTGAAATCTCAAGGCACAATCCTACAACTCTCGTGCACCGAAACCCCACAACAAAATGGTGTATCTGAATGAAAACATAGACACATTATTGAAACAGCTCGTACCCTACTTTTATCCTCTTCAGTTTCCAAAGAGTTTTGGGGTGAAGCTGTACATACATCTGTATATCTTATCAATCGTCTTTCCTCTCCTACCACTGATAATGTCTCACCTTATGAACGATTGTATAAGAATCCACCAAATTACAACCACTTGAAAATTTTTGGCTCTACCTGCTTTGTCCTCCTACCTAAAAGAGAACAGAATAAACTGTCACCGAAATCTGTAATCTGTGTCTTCCTTGGGTATGGAACTCAAAAAAAAGGATATCGTTGTTATGACCCACATGCTAAGAAATTGAGGATTTCTCGTCATGTCAACTTCTGGGAACATGTGCCCTTTTTCACTCTCCCACCACATAAACCACATACATCTGAAACTGAAATACTCATCGATCCCTTCCAAACTGATCCTGAAACACAACTTACTCAAACTGAAATGGTTGATAATCTTGAGGAACTCTCCGAACATCCGACTCCTGATGATAATCCAACAACATCGCGACCTGCTCGTGATCGGAGGCAACCTGCCTATCTCCAAGACTATCATTGCTTCTTATCTGCTATTCTGCCCCTTCATGAACCTAATACATATAAAGAAGCAAGTTCAGACCCGAAGTGGAAACAAGCTATGGCTGAGGAATTGGCTGCTTTGGAGAAAGCGAAAACCTGGAAACTTGTTGACCTACCACCTGGAAAATCTGTTGTTGGGTGCAAATGGGTCTATAAGATCAAGACCAAATCTGATGGCTCCATTGAGCGGTACAAAGCCAGACTAGTAGCAAAAGGTTTCACACAGGAATATGGCATTGATTATGAAGAAACCTTTGCTCCTGTCGCACGCATGCCAACTGTTCGAGCTCTCTTAGCTGTTGCAGTGACCAGGAAATGGACACTGCACCAAATGGATGTCAAGAATGCATTTCTGAATGGTGATCTCTCTGAAGAAGTGTACATGACACCTCCGCAAGGATTGGAACATGAACCCAATCAGGTGTGCTTCCTTCGAAGAGCATTGTATGGCCTCAAACAAGCCCCTCGAGCCTGGTTTGAGAAGTTTAGATCTACTATCATTGGATTTAACTTCCAACAGAGTCAGCATGACACAGCCATGTTCATTCGATCTACTTCTGAAGATATGTTCATACTTCTGCTCTATGTAGATGATATGATTCTCACGGGTGATGATGCAAAAGAAATTGCTGAGATCAAGCATCACCTACAGACTTATTTTGAGATGAAAGATCTTGGACAGCTAAGGTATTTCTTGGGAATTGAGATCAATAACTGTTCAAAAGGTATGTCTCTATCTCAAACCAAGTATGCCTCGGATATCCTAGCTCGAGCAGGAATCACTGACTCCAAAATTTCTGAAACACCTCTTAAAACCAACTGTAAACTCACTCCGACTGATGGCCAACCTCTCTCCAATCCTGAACTATATCGACAACTTGTTGGTAGTCTTAATTATCTGACGATCACTCGTCCAGATCTTAGCCATGCAGTACATATAGTGAGTCAGTTCATGTCAGCACCACGCACTGTGCACTTTGCAGCAGTTCTTCGTATCCTACGATATATCAAGGGTACCTTGCATCAGGGACTATGGTTTCGTCCCTCTGATCTAGTTCTACGCGCATATGCTGATGCTGATTGGGCAGGTGATGTCACTGACAGACGATCTACCACAGGTTACTGTGTCTTTCTTGGTGATTCTCTGATTGCATGGAAAAGCAAGAAACAAACTGTGGTATCCAGATCCAGTGCTGAAGCTGAGTATAGAGCCCTTGCTCATGCTACTTCTGAAATTGTTTGGCCCGGTGGCTTCTCGAGGATTTAGGTGTTGAATTCTTACACCCGACACCTCTCCATTGTGATAGCAAGAGTGCAATTCAGATTGCACGCAATGATGTTTTTCATGACCGAACAAAGCACATTGAGATTGATTGTCACTTTACTCGGTATCACCTCCTTGAGAATACAATCACTCTGCCTCATGTGCCTTCCTCTAAACAAATAGCTGATCTTTTCACCGAGAGTCACTCGCGGGCACGCTTCATCTATCTTACTTCCAAACTTCACATGCAATCCTCTCAGGCATCTTCAGTTTGAGGGGGGGTGTTAGCGTGTATCATAATTATGTTAGAGATATGTCCTAGAAGCCAATCTTTTTGGCTACTTCTATGGTTTTATGTCTTGGATGATTTTATATCATTTTTGTTCCTTGATTTATTTGTTGACAGTTCATTCAGGTTGAGGATCTGAATTATAGATCACTGTGTTTCATTTAATAGTAAATGACAACAATAAATCTAAAGCGTCCATAATCTTGATAATTAACAAGGAACATTAATTATCAATAAGATTAGTATGCAAGTTAAGTGATGATTAAGTTCTATAAATCACAGGTTAGGAGTAACCAACTTAATTGCATATGTTTATGTTAATTGAACATAGTACAGGACATGACCCAACGAAATAAATATATGGATTGTGTTATGTGTCATTATTTATTTCGTTATGATTTTGATTCTAAGTTTGAGATGTTTATCTTTTCCACATGAGGATAGGTTCAATAAATATCGTCTACCGCTAATTCCCGATAAGGGCTGCTATACGGACGTTATTTATGTTCTCTTGAATTGTACGAGGAAAAGCTAAATTATCAAGAAAACCGTATGTCCCTCATTAATTCATTTAGTGAGTGACGATATCTGTTTGGGCCCCTTGATGGAGATAGATTGTTTGCTAGCAACTGATACAATTATCTCTAGATCAAGAAACGTATAATCTGCAAGAATGACACATTCCTATCTTGGATTATACGATGATATCGTGTGACATAAGAATCAAAATAGAGATATACCTTTATTCTCTTATGCAGGATTGAAATATTGTAGATGTACACTATTTATGCGAATTGAAAATCATAACGTGTTGCTAGATACCGCTTATGATTATTGGAATTAAATAGCGATTTAACTCCATGTCCAACGTAGCATAAATCCTCAAAGGGTCACACAAAATTGGTGTTTTAACCATGCATGCATTATTTATTTATTTGCAATAATTGGTATTGCAAAATATGATAAGTTGATTAATTAATTAAATAGCGTTATAGACCGTTATAATTAATTAAATAAAAGGAATCATATAGAAATAAATTAGTGCATTTTCTAATCCCTAAATAATTATTATTAAGTTAATAATTATTTATTTCAACACATATGCATATTAAAAGGCTTTAATTAAATAGTTAATTAAAGCCCAATAAGGAACCAAATTGAGAGGAACAAAAAGGGCCATTTAATGATTGATTGAGTGGACCCATGAGGCAAAGCACATAGCCCATAAAGGGCCCATAATGTGGCCGGCCATGCTAGGTGGTAGGTGGGTGGCAATCTTGTAATTAGATGGTGTGAGGTAGGTAGGGTTTGCACACTATATAAAGAGGTGTATGGTTGCAAATTCCCCTCTCTCTCTCTTCCCACATAACCTAGCCGCCCCCCTCCCTCCTCTCTCCCTATTGCTCATGTGTTGAGCCCCATTCTTCCTCAAATTGATTAGTTGATTTGCTAGAAGAACGGGTTTCCTAGGGATTAGTCATATCCTCCAAGTTACTAGCATAGCTTGTTGAGGATTTGGTTAATACCAAGTGGACTCGAGGAGCTTTCGACAAGGAGGTCGGAAGAGCAAGCACCACCTTCATCCTAGCCGCGGTTCAAATCCCCTTGATTACGATATCAAGGGAGGTACATCTTTGAACCCTTTCTCTTGTGTGAATGGCTTAGTACTAGTTCCTATGTGTGTGCATGCTTAATTGTGGGTAATTAATAGTAATTATCTTTGAAAAATTAAAATTGTGCACTTAACTAACAGTGGTATCAGAGCACATGGTCGTACTTAAGCTATTTTGACACTTAATTAAGAGAAATTGGCTAATTAACGGATTAGTAGAGATGATGCGTTTGTTTGCTGTCTGGAAATGGTATTTGCTGTGTTGTTTCACGTTTTTCGCTTTGATAAGTTCTCTGGAAGTTTTTTCCATATACATGAAAGTTGTAGATCGGTGGATTGTGATTCTTTTGGCTTTAGATTCATATTTTTCTGAATTAGGATGGATTTATTGTGAATAAAATGGAGACAGTGCGCAGAACTAGTTTCTGCTCGTACTGTCCTGTTTGAATGGCTTGAAAGATTTATATTTTGAATATAAGTATCAGTGTTCTATGGCTAGATTAAAAGCGGACTTGAAGCTCTTTCTGAGCATGTATAAATTGTTGCATGACTCAGATTATTTTGTGGGTTTTCAAGTATGAAAAGGAAGATCTCGTCAGATCTAGTTTGTTGAGCAAATCGATTGTTCTAATAAACTGTACCAACTGAGAACTCCTTTAAAAATGCTGTTTAAATGGAGTTGTTCTATTTTGAGTTAGGATTCCAGAAAAATTAATTTGATAATTTTTCGTGGAAGTTTGGACCTTCAACTAGGTTAAAACATTTCGATCGACAGTCTGTTCCAGTACAGAATTTGTTGATTGTTTAGTATGTAACTCGAACTTTTTGAACTGAACTTGGTGTTTTTCTTTTCATGGATAGTTAGCCTATAGACTAAACTAGTTTTTCTATGTATATTGTATATATAAAAACTGATTAGAAGGTGGTCTAACAGACCAAATGGTTGAGAGGATAAGCTGAAAATCTCATAACGGTGTTTCGTGCACTTGTAAAAGATTTGTCATTTTTGATTCTCCCAGATGGTTTAAGATCTCTTCTTGAAATTTTTACTGGTAATCACAACTATGATAAGGAGCGTAAGTAATTTATTTGAGAATTTTTGGAGACCTAAAACCTTTGTTTTTATTGGATTCCATTAGTTACGTTTTTTAATAAATTACCGTTTTTCTAAGTATTCAAATTAGTTGAAAACAATTAGAAAACTCCTTGTTTGATCTCCTTTCAGTTATGGGGTGTTGAAAGAACTTTCTAAATGAATTTAAATAAGTTTTGTTGTTTAAAATTGAGAATTTGTACACGGAATTTACTTATGGCAAACAAATCGCAAAGATGCTTGAAAATCGTTAATTGGAAACAAAGTGCTTGTATGTGCTAACTTTGTTTTGTAGGTGGATAGTGGGTTTAGTATGGCTCAAGACTCAATGCCTTGTGGTTGTAATTTGAATGCATGTGTGAATGCTTGTAATGCGGCCTTTGGTGCCATTAATTAATTAATTTGTTGATTAATTTTTTATGTAACTTGTGAGGCTTGCATGCCCCTAAGGTTAGGATGGGAATAGGATGTTTTCACATGTATTTTGCACCATTATTTTATATAGGATTTAGATCCTTATAGAATTTAGTGGGAGGGCAAGGATTAGATTAGTTTTTGCTCCATGGACGATGTGGCGAAACTAATGCAAGCGGGAGCCATACAAACCCACAACTATGAGATGCTTATATGATCACTTGTGTTAGGTTAGGTATGGGTGTATGCTTACACGACCACCAAACAAAGTGTCATATGATTTGTTAGTCCCAAACTAAAACGAATAAGTTAAATCGCCCTCCTTCTCTCTATCCCCTTCACGCTGATTGTCACTCATGGCGCGGTCCGCCCAAGCGGACGTCATGATTGCCAATTCGGTAGTCGGGGTGCAAATAGCTAAGATTTGCAAGGAGCAAATAGTGAGAAGTGACTTTTTGATGGACCCAACTAGAGTTTGGACATCGGGGCGAAGTTCGCTTATGCGAACCAAGAGTCATGGTAAGATGATTGGTTGTAGAACCTACCTTATCTAATCATTTTGGATGACGTGCCATAGCAGGTCCATTTTGATGAAAATAGGGGTCTTGGAAATCACTATACTTAGGGACTTTTAAAAGTGTAGTGAAAGTTTTACTTTTGTTAAAACTAAAAACATAAAACTAATTGACCTTTAAATTCGATAATTGTTGTAGATGTCTTCCTCCTCTTTAACGCTTCGTTCTCTTCTTGAGAAAGAGAAACTCGCTTTTAACGGTGCTAATTTCTTGGATTGGCACCGCAACCTAAGGCTTGCCCTTAGGTTTGAGAAAAGGGAGTACCTCCTCACCACTCCGATTCCCTCCGCTCCTAAGGACACCGATCCAAAGGATAAGCAAGAGGAATATGAGAAGCACGTCAATGACGACATGGAGATGTTGGTCTTGATGGTTGCGGTCATGGAATCGGAACTCCAAAAGGAGTTCATTGATAGTGGTTATGGAGTGTTTGAAATGATCACTCGTCTCAAGAACATATTCCAAACCAAGGCCCGCACCGAAAGGGCCCGTCTCATCAAGGCCGTCGCCAACACTCGCTTGGCGGAGGGTCATGAAGTCGGGCCACACGTCATGAAAATGGCGGGGTTGTTTCGGCAGCTTGAAAAGCTTGATACGCCCTTTCCTACGGGTGCGATTCAAGATTTCATTCTCAACTCCCTCCCTCCAAGCTTCACCGATTTTGTTGTGAACTACCGGATGAATGACATGGACAAGAGCATGGATGATCTCCAAAACATGCTCGTTGAAACGGAGGATAGTCTCAAGAAGGAGAAGGGCCCAAAGGATGTTCTTGCCGTGAGTGACAAGAGCAAGAAGATCAAGAAGCGAGGCCGTAAAGCCAAGAAGGGCAAAGGCCCGGTGACGCCCCAAGGTCCGGCCAAGGGTGCTCCCGTGGGTTCCAAGAAGAAGAAGAACCCGGCCACTCCCGAGACCGTTTGCTACTATTGTAGCAACAAGGGTCATTGGAGGAGAAACTGCCCCAAGTACCTTGCCGACAAGAAGGCGGGAACCGTCCAACCTTCTTCTTCAGGTATATTTGTCATCGAAACCCTTCTCGCTACCTCTAACACCGATTGGGTATTCGATACCGGTTCGTGTGCTCACATTTGTCGAAATGTGCAGGTCCTAAAGAATAGGAGGCGGCTCGAGAAAAGTGAAGTTCAACTCCGCGTCGGGAATGGCACGTGCATCTCCGCTATGGCCATTGGGAGCGTGGATTTAACTTTACCTTCCGGTTTTGTGTTGGAACTAAAGGATGTATTTTTGGTTCCCTCTATCACTCGAAACATTATCTCTATCTCTTGCTTGGACATGGATGGTTTTGATGTTGTAATAAAGAACAAGTTGTTGACCTTGTTTCGAAATGAAGTTCGTTTTTGTGATGCGCATTTATTGAATGGTCTTTATGTGCTTGATTCTAGCGGACTTATCTTGAGTGTTGAGAATGACAATAGGAAACGTAAGATTTCACATGAGAATGCAACTTTGATGTGGCATTGCCGCTTAGGTCATATCAATGAGAAACGCATCAAGAGATTACAAACCGTTGGTCTCTTGGATCAATTCGCTTTCGAGCCAATTGACACATGCGAATCTTGTTTGATGGGAAAGATGACCAAAGCGCCTTTTCCTAACAAAAGAACAAGGGCAAATGACTTATTAGACCTTGTACATACCGATGTATGTGGACCTATGAGCATTTGTGCACGTGGTGGTTATTCATACTTCATCACATTCACCGACGATTATAGTAGATACGGGTATATCTACTTGATGCGTCACAGATTCGAATCCTTTGACAAGTTCAAAGAATTTAAGAATGAAGTTGAAAACCAACTTGGTCGAAAGATCAAGGTCTTACGATCCGATCGAGGTGGTGAGTACTTGAGCCATAAGTTTGGCAACTATCTAAAGGAGTGTGGAATCGTTCCACAACTCACTCCACCCGGAACACCTCAATGGAATGGTGTATCCGAAAGGAGGAATCGAACTTTGCTTGACATGGTTCGATCAATGATGAGCCAAGCCGATTTGCCTACGTCCTTTTGGGGATACGCCCTTGAAACCGCAACTTTTACATTAAACCGTGTTCCATCAAAGTCCGTTGAGAAGACGCCCTATGAGCTTTGGTTTAAGAAGAAACCAAGCATGTCGTTTCTCAAGATTTGGGGTTGTGAAGCTTATGTGAAAAGGCTAGTGAGCGATAAGCTTGGACCCAAATCGAACAAATGTCATTTCTTAGGATACCCTAAGGAAACGAAGGGTTACTACTTCTATAACCGCAACGAGAACAAGATAGTTGTTGCTCGTTATGGTGTGTTCTTGGAGAAAGAATTTCTCTCAAGAAGAAGTAGTGGGAGCAACGTGGTGATTGAAGAAATTCAGGAACCACAACAACAAAGCATGCCTCAAGTAGGCAATGTAGTTGTTCCCGATATGGTGCCAAATGAGGTTGCACAAAATGTGGATGCACCGAATGAGATTGTAGCCGAACCCATTCCACAAGTTGTTGTGGAAGAAGAGGTTCACGAACAAGCTCCCTCAAATGAAAACTCAAACATATCGCGAGTCGATGATGTTGAGGAAGCACCTTCACTTGAAGTTCAAGAACAAAGTCCACAAATCGTTGTGGAACAAGTTCAAGAACCTCAAGCGTCTACTCTACGAAGATCGGCAAGGCCAAGTCGTCCACCTATAAGATATTTAGGTTTGCACGACGTTCTCGTCATGGAGAACGATGAGCCTTTGACCATTGATGACATGAGAAAGAAACCCGACTCCAAGGAATGGCTAAAAGCCATGGAATCCGAAATGCAATCCATGTATGACAACAAGGTGTGGACCTTGGTTGACCTTCCCAACGGAGTAAAACCCGTTGAGAACAAATGGATCTTTAAGAGAAAGGTCGACATGGATGACAACTTGACCATTTACAAAGCACGACTTGTAGCGAAGGGTTACAAGCAAATTCATGGTATTGACTATGAAGAAACCTTCTCGCCCGTCGTTATGTTCAAGTCAATTCGGATCATGTTAGCAATTGCCGCATTCTATGATTATGAGATTTGGCAAATGGATGTCAAAACCGCCTTCCTAAATGGAAAGTTGGAAGAGGATGTGTACATGACACGACCCGAGTGTTTTGTGGATCCAAAGAATGCTAACAAAGTATGCAAGCTTCAACGGTCCATTTATGGATTGAAGCAAGCATCAAGGAGTTGGAACAAGCGCTTTGATGAAGAAGTCAAGAAATTGAACTTTTCTCAAAGTGAAAAGGAACCTTGTGTCTACAAGAGGTTTAGTGGGAGCGTGGTTGTGTTTCTTGTTCTATATGTTGACGATATACTATTGATCGGGAATGATATCCCCGAGTTGAATGCAGTCAAGGATTCATTGAAGAAAGTGTTCTCAATGAAAGACTTGGGCGAAGCCGCCTACATCCTAGGAATCAAGATCTATAGAGATAGATCAAAGAGGATGTCAGGTTTGAGCCAAGATGCATATATTGACAAGGTGTTGCAAAAACACAACATGGCGAATTCCAAGAAGGGATTCTTGCCTATGTCACATGGCATTTACTTGAGCAAGACTCAAGGTCCGACAACGGAGACAGATCGGGAATACATGAAGCGATTCAAGTATCCATCTGTAGTCGGATCGATTATGTATGCCATGCTATGCACTCACCCCGATGTGGCACATCCGATTAGCGTGACTAGTCGATACCAAGCCAACCCAGGCATGCCACACTGGACCGCAGTCAAGAATATCCTCAAGTATCTCAAGAGAACCAAGGAGAGCATTCTCGTATACGGTGGAGACCAAGAGCTCGTTGTAACTGGTAACACCGATGCTAGTTTCCAAACCGATCGAGATGACTCCAAATCACAGTCCGGCTTTGTATTTCTGCTTAATGGTGGTGCCGTAAGTTGGAAGAGTTCCAAGCAAGATACTACGGTCGATTCCGTCACCGAAGCGGAATACTTAGCGGCTGGCGAAGCAGCAAAAGAAGCCGTATGGATCAAGGAGTTCTTGACCGAGCTAGAAGTGGTCCCAAGCATCTCAGGTCCAGTGGATATCTACTGCGACAACACGGGAGCCATAGCTCAGTCCAAGGAGCCTAGGTCTCACCAGAAGACTAGGCACATTCTACGACGATTCCATCTCATCCGTCAGTTGGTCAATGACGGTTGGGTCAAGGTCAAGAAGGTGGACGGTGCCGCGAACACAGCGAACCCTCTGACAAAGCCTTTGTCTCGAGCCGCGCATGAGTTGCATGTTGCATCCATGGGGATTAGGCGTATGCTTGATTGGCTTTGAGTTGTATCTTTTATTTAGGCGTTAGTATGAGACATGTATATTTGGATATTACATTGAGTACTATGCACTGGCTAGAAGTCACTATTGATTGACTCTAGGCCAAGTGGGAGATTGTTAGAGATATGTCCTAGAAGCCAATCTTTTTTGCTACTTCTATGGTTTTATGTCTTGGATGATTTTATATCATTTTTGTTCCTTGATTTATTTGTTGACGGTTCATTCAGGTTGAGGATCTGAATTATAGATCACTGTGTTTCATTTAATAGTAAATGACAACAATAAATCTAAAGCGTCCATAATCTTGATAATTAACAAGGAACATTAATTATCAATAAGATTAGTATGCAAGTTAAGTGATGATTAAGTTCTATAAATCACAGGTTAAGAGTAACCAACTTAATTGCATATGTTTATGTTAATTGAACATAGTACAGGACATGACCCAACGAAATAAATATATGGATTGTGTTATGTGTCATTATTTATTTCGTTATGATTTTGATTCTAAGTTTGAGATGTTTATCTTTTCCACATGAGGATAGGTTCAATAAATATCGTCTACCGCTAATTCCCGATAAGGGCTGCTATACGGACGTTATTTATGTTCTCTTGAATTGTGCGGGGAAAAGCTAAATTATCAAGAAAACCGTATGTCCCTCATTAATTCATTTAGTGAGTGACGATATCTGTTTGGGCCCCTTGATGGAGATAGATTGTTTGCTAGCAACTGATACAATTATCTCTAGATCAAGAAACGTATAATCTGCAAGAATGACACATTCCTATCTTGGATTATACGATGATATCGTGTGACATAAGAATCAAAATAGAGATATACCTTTATTCTCTTATGCAGGATTGAAATATTGTAGCTGTACACTATTTATGCGAATTGGGAATCATAACGTGTTGCTAGATACCGCTTATGATTATTGGAATTAAATAGCGATTTAACTCCATGTCCAACGTAGCATAAATCCTCAAAGGGTCACACAAAATTGGTGTTTTAACCATGCATGCATTATTTATTTATTTGCAATAATTGGTATTGCAAAATATGATAAGTTGATTAATTAATTAAATAGCGTTATAGACCGTTATAATTAATTAAATCAAAGGGATCATATAGAAATAAATTAGTGCATTTTCTAATCCCTAAATAATTATTATTAAGTTAATAATTATTTATTTCAACACATATGCATATTAAAAGGTTTTAATTAAATAGTTAATTAAAAGCCAATAGGGAATCAAATTGAGAGCAACAAAAATGGTCATTTAATGATTGATTGAGTGGACCCATGAGGCAAAGCACATAGCCCATAAAGGGCCCATAATGTGGCCGGCCATGCTAGGTGGTAGGTGGGTGGCAATCTTGTAATTAGATGGTGTGAGGTAGGTAGGGTTTGCACACTATATAAAGAGGTGTATGGTTGCAAATTCCCCTCTCTCTCTCTTCCCACATAACCTAGCCGCCCCCCTCCCTTTGTGGCCGGCGCCACCTCCCTCCTCTCTCCCTATTGCTCATGTGTTGAGCCCCATTCTTCCTCAAATTGATTAGTTGATTTGCTAGAAGAACGGGTTTCCTAGGGATTAGTCATATCTTCCAAGTTACTAGCATAGCTTGTTGAGGATTTGGTTAATACCAAGTGGACTCGAGGAGCTTTCGACAAGGAGGCCGGAAGAGCAAGCACCACCTTCATCCTAGCCGCGGTTCAAATCCCCTTGATTACGATATCAAGGAAGGTACATCTTTGAACCCTTTCTCTTGTGTGAATGGCTTAGTACTAGTTCCTATGTGTGTGCATGCTTAATTGTGGGTAATTAATAGTAATTATCTTTGAAAAATTAAAATTGTGCACTTAACTAATAAATTAGGCAACATATCTTGTAATTAACCAATTGATTAGACTAGATTAATTTCCTTTCTTTTCTATTTCCTTTTATGTTTACTCTGTGTATTATATATGTACAATATGATGAATAAAGTAAGCTATTCAAAATTCAATCACAATAGTTATCACTTATAATATATGTTCTAATGTGGATCAATTCTTTCAATGTTTTTCCAGTACAGTTTGACTCATAATTAATAACAACCGTTTAAAATATTAAAAAACGTATATTTTTCAAATCATATGAAAAAAACTTCTTTCATTCCAAAGTTTTCCTTGCACACCTTTTAATCTTGCATTCTTTTCTTAAAAAAAAAGATAAGAAAAGAAAAATTTACAAATACCGTCTTAAACCAAGTCCACCAAACGTATCAGCAAACAGCATCGTCCGAAAGGGAAAACCACTGAGGTTCTGACGTGTTGTACCAAATGGAATCTAGTCTCGCACGGTACAACTGTGAGCCGTATGATTTAATTTCAATTCAAATCAAGACGCTGGACGGTCCCGTGCGGGAGCGGATTAGAATTCCGTGTTGTACCATCCAAACAAGGGAGTCTTTTTAATTTTTCTGCCGACTAAGTACAACGGATCTGACACGTGGCACTTTTAGATGCACCATTTGTATGTGTTAGTGTCTTCCTTGACCAGCCGTGTACCGGCGGCCACGTGTTATAATACGCACAGATCACAGATGCACTGCATATTTGCACCTTTATAATTTATTAATTTGTCTCGCCGGTATGTCTAAATCCATGCACCCCATGTTACTCCAACATAATTTCATATATAAATGCTATACTATTTCATTTGTCTCCGTGAGACCGTGACTTTATGTTTTTATATATGTTTCATCCATAGCTTCAATGTATGTTTTTATTATTTGGATTTTTGGCATCACCAAGTGGCAATTTAATTAAAAATAATGTATATATCTTTTCAGAAATGAAGTATGTGGAGTTATACATATATAGGAAGATCACGTTATATTAATGATAAGCATATTTGCAATTGTAGATTTTTGTTCATTTTCTCAATTTTTTGTTAATTCATATATTACTTTCCTCGTATATATAAAATGCGGGAACTTGGAAAATCCGTTGGTTGTAAATTACATTATAAATTGACATGCCATTCCGTTCTTCCGGAATTGATAACTGCAATTAGCCTTTCAAGCAATCAAGCAATCGGACTCCAAAAATAGAAAAAAAGTGTTCCGCTCCCTGCTAAATACGAAAACCGCGTTTCACCTCTCCCTCACCCGCGTCTCCCTTCCCCCTCACCCCGCTTCACCCCTCTGTTCCATCTCCCCTCTCTCCCTCAGTCGTGGCATCGCCGTCGCCCAACCCAGCCCTGCCGTTATCAGAATCATAAATGAATATTATTTACTCCCTAACTTGTATTAAATACTCCCTAACTATTAATTATTTACTCCCTTATAGTTATTTAGTTACTCCCAAGCAACAGTAGAATCAGTTCTAAATGTTATTTACTCCCTTAAACATATTAGATATTCCTTTTATACTAGTTATTTACTCTCTTATAGCAATTTAGTTATTCCCAAACAACAGCAGAATCAGAAATGAATATTATTTACTTCCTCACTTGTATTAAATATTCCCTTACTACTAATTATTTACTACCTTATAGTTATTTAGTTACTCCCAAACAACAGTAGAATTAGTTCTGAATGTTATTTACTCCCTTATACATATTAGATACTCTTTTTGTACTAGTTATTTACTCATTTATAGCTATTTAGTTACTCCCAAACAACAGCAGAATCAGATATGAATATTATTCCGTTGTATATATTATTTACTCCCTAATACTGAGCAATTTTCTCCCCTATACTGATCAATTTCCTCCATTATAATAATTTAGTTACTCCAAAAAAAAACAGCAGAATCAGATATAAATATTATTTACTCCCTTATACATATTAGATACTCTCCATACTGATTAATTATATCCCTTACAGTAATTTAGTTACTCCTAAGTTGTAACAGCACTATATCTAAACCTCTTTTCTCTTTTTATCCTACTTGATTTCTATTTCTTTCTTTCTCGACAAGAACTGATTGGTATAGGAGATGGAGCAGTGAGGGAAGGCAGAGGTGGATGTGAGGAGGAGGAAAAAAGAGGCGGAGGAGAGGCTAAGGTGAGGCGGAGGCGGAGGAGAGGAGAGGCGGAGGAAAGGCTGAGGTGAGGCGGAGGTGGATGCGAGGGGGAGGAGAGGAGAGGCTGAGATGATGTGGAGGAGGAGATGACAGCGACTACGAAAGCGGGAGAAGGACGACGGCTACGAAAGAAGAGAGAGTGCTTTAGGATCTAATTGCACAGAGGGTGCGTAAGAAACGAGGAAAGAAAATTAAATTCGTGTAGGGTGAGGACGAGAGTGAGGATGAGAGTGAGCGTGAGAACGTTAGTGCTCTTTCCCTATTTCTTCTTAGCACTTGAGCAGGAAGAGGAAACAACACAAATGGACTGACATTGTGAATTACCGTCTTGATTATACCTTTCTATTTTTAGAACAAGAGCTCCCCTTTTTACTTTGCTGGTATTTAGGTTTTTATTATGCTGTTGGACAATTTTTTTTCTTTGTTGCTCTTAGGTAGTCTTCGGCTTTAGCTTTTCCTTCTTTCTGTAGGTTTTTAATTGTGTTTTTATTTTGTAGTCTTTTTTCTGTTAAGACCAGCTTTTGGGGAGTAATTTCTTTGTTTGTTTTCTGAGCAAAACTAGCTTACCAGATTGTACTGCGTTATATTTGTTTTTAATGTTAAAGCCTACGGGCAGTTCATCAAAAAAAAAAAACATTGTGAATGAATAAATAGTTGGGCCTGACACTTTCTCTTTAAAACAATTGGACTGGATGTTTATAGGCCACGAATAAATATAGTTTGGGGCTTGTGAAGTCCCCTTGTGGCCTTGTTATTATAGAACAGAACGAATTCCCCTTCTCAGTACTCAGTAGCGATTGGCGATCCGATTTGGATCCGTCTCTTTTCTCTCTGCCTCTGGTAACGGAGTCGGAGCTTGTTCTCTTCACAAAGCCAAGCCCCTTTGATTTGATTTGTGAAAATTCACATCTAAGCAACGCAACTCCCTTCCCTTCATCTCTTTCTCCATCTCTCATCACATCAGACTCAGATCTCTACAATTACTCTCAGCTATTTTCTCGATCTCACCTCTCAAGTGTTGGTGCCATGGTCGTCTGCAAATGTCGCAAGGTACAATTACTTTACTTGCAAAATCCATCTTCACTTCCTCAATTTTTCTCCTAATTTCTGTCCGAATCATTTCTCTTCCTTTAGTCGCCTCAACAGAAATTGATCTCAACTTTGTTCCCATGCTTTTCCATCCGTTCCCAGACCCAGTAGATTCTCTCGTCTATTGTACTTAATCGATAAATTCGTAAGATAGATATTGTTCTAAATATGTGGAAAACGTTATGTTACTCCCATTCTTACTACATTGTATTGCTTTATTCTTTCATTTTCAAAATGTATAAGTACACATTTTCTGCTATTTCTTTTATAATTCTTCCTCAAAAAGAAACCAATATGGTTCAGTAACTGGTTTAGTTGCATGAAACAGAAAGTTTCAAGTATAAACTAGCTTTTTCATTACTGTTTTTAGTGGCCAAACTACTTACTTGGCTTTTATTTTCTTTAGCTTAGACTTGGCCAAAATAAATTACTAAACTTTCAAATTGGTTTCCTGTCAACATTTGCCTTTTACAAAGGCAAACTTGGGTAGGTACTGTTAGCTGTAATCTTTTTCATTACTATATACATTTCTCTTTATCATCTTTTATTTAACTATACTATCACTAACCATTAACTTCAATAAATCAGGCAACCAGGATTTACTGCTTTGTACACAAGGTGCCTGTCTGTGGTGAGTGCATTTGTTCTTCAGAGCACCAAATCTGTGTGGTATGCTTTTCTTGTCATCTTTTCACAACTGGAATCTTTACTACCCAGTAATGCATATCGTACCTTTTTGATCCCATCTGTTCTGTTATGCTCTGTTGTGTATTTGGATGGGCTTAAATGATGCAAACAAAGTTAGGCCGATATTCCAGGACTTCATTTTGATTCCCTCTTTATAGGTACCAGCTTGTAGTAACCAAAAATTAGTGGGTACTGATTAGTGTGAAAAATTAAAGTTACTGTAGTCTGTACTAACTTACGCACCATATTGTTACCTACTTTGCAATTATCTCCTGTATTAAAGCCAGGAGGACCTGGATGGTTTACTGCTTTATGTAATGTTATGTTATGGATATATGTTGTTAAATGTTGACCATTTTGTCCCTACCTTGTAGTATGTTCTTTTTTTTCCCCCATATAAAATATTAAACCGAAGTCAAGAAGAATATGCTTGAAGGTTGTTAATTTAGATGGAGTTGATATGTTTCATTAATCAGTTATTATAAAGGAGGAGTTATCTAGATAAAAATTATTTCATTATTGAAATGGACAAAATGGTGGTCTTATGTTGACAAATGATGATGTGTTATTAGCAAACAGTGCTATGTATAATTTAAAAACTCCAAAATAGTAAGCTAGTGTAAGCCTCTGAGTGTTGTTAATGCTTAGTTTCTTCAACAATTTCTCTCTAGGTTAATAAGTACTCTGACTGGGTAATAAATGGAGATTATGACTGGCCTCCAAAGTGTGCATTTTGCAATTCTGAGCTGGAAGCTGGTAGTGAAGATACAACTCGATTGGGTTGTTTGCGTAAGTTTGCTTACATTTCCTTTCTAGGGCATTGTGCCATTTTTTATCAGTACTGGTACAAGAAGAGTAATCTGTTGTGCAAAGGACCTCATAGGCACATCAAAAGAACTCAATTTATGTACGCAATGGGATGGTATCGGTAGCCATGTACCTGTACTTGGAGTCAATGAGGTACTGTTTTGCAGTGTCACCTAAAACAATGGGTATTAAATGATCGTTGTTATCAGGGATTAAATTTATTTGAAATTGAAATGCTTGATTGAGGCAAATAGAGAGCTTATTTGCTGCTTAAACTGTTCAACATGAAGACATTGGATAGAGAAATGCCAAACAAATGCAGAAGATTTCAAGCTATTTTTTAATATATCATCTAACAATTTCATTTTTCATTTTTCACTTATGTAGATGTTATGCATACAAAGTGTTTAATATCCTATTGTAAAAGCTTTCCCCCTCAAACGGCTCCAGCTGGATATGTGTGCCCTACATGTTCTAATCCAGTAAGTTCGAAGTTCAAACAATCATAAGATATTTTAATTCAGTTGTGGATAGTTCATCAGATGAACCTTTAACCATGTTATGGCAGTTATGGCCTCCTACAAGCATCAAAGATACTGGATCAAAACTGCATGCAAAGCTGAAGGAAGCAATTGCTCAGGTACAGTGTACTTGTGCATTGCAGTATTGTATATTTATTGTCAGTGGCACAGCCATACAAGGGCAGGGCCAGCACTTGCCTACCTCTGGCCCTTTCTTTTAAATTTGGATATATTACTATGCTTTTTTGAAAAAAAAATGTAAAATATACTTATGATCCAAAATACTTACAAATATATGCCCTGCCCTAAAAATTTTGCACTGTAATTCGTTGTCTGTTGGCTTTGTTCATAGTATGATTGATTCATTAATCAAAGCCTACAAAAATTTATGTGGAGTCCGTATTACACAGAAATCTAAATTACATCTGACACCATAATGGCACAGCAACAGGGAATGGTGCTGGGTTCTGCAGCAGTCATGATTAACATTATTACAATAATACATTACTCGTAGCTTATTATGATACCTTTAGTGACAGATAAAGGCTAAAATTGACTAATATGAAACTCAAAACAATCCATACAACATGAAACAGTCACAGAGCTTAAACAAATCTTGGTGTGTATGTTGGTACCTTGCTCCATGCAGAGACAGGTTCATAGAAAAATGGACCTGTGACATTTTTATGAGAGGATCTGTTCGTCATCCTATTGTTGGGTTTATCCTGGTTGTTGTTCTGCTCAGTGTGAAGTAATTTCTGAAAATTTAGCGGTTAATTATGACAAAATGTTTGCAAACCTGATTAGTAGCAGGATAACTGTACACAAAATGATAGTCATATACATCGGATCTCAACCTCTTTTTCATACTTCCCTTCATATGTTTTTTTTCCCCCAGACTGGTCTGGAGAAGAACGTATTTGGGAACCATGTTGTAACAATGCCAAAACCAGATGTGCGGGGCCCACCTCCTGCCTTCGCATCAGGTCCTCTTGTAGAGAGAGAAGCCAGTGGTGCAAATTCATCGAATAACAATTTCCCGCCTTCATCTTCCCTTGTCAAAGAGAGGTATGGTATGTCTGATGAGCCAGAGATTGTAGAAGTAGATGGTCCCAACAAAGGTTTCATGTCAGAGCAGGATTCCAATTATATGAAAAGCGTCAGCCCTGTTGGAGTAAGTTGTTCTTATACTTGTGCAAATTTATGGCATTTCAACTGATTTTCTCTCCTCTATACCACCTCTCGTTAGATACTTGTACCTGTGCAAATCAATGACATTACAACTTTCTCTTGTTTATCTTCTGTAATGAGAATAAGCACTGAATGCCAATTAAAATAGAAATAGTATAAGTATAACAAGTTCAATATTCAAATGAGAAAAGTTAAAAACAAAAAATTATGTAAAATCAAAATAAATATTGGGTTACAACTTACAAATGTTGTGTAACTAAAATTACCTTTATGGCATGAAAATCCTATTATGCTGAGTGATATTTTATTTTTGTATTACTTGTATTTTTTTTTCCCCCTATCTTCACAGCCTAGTGCTATGACAAGAAAGGGACCAAATCAGGTAGAAAGGCAAACTTCTGAAATTTCATACTACGCTGATGATGAGGATGGAAACAGCAAAAAATATGTCAAAAGGGGTAAGTTATAAATAAACCTTTTATTTTTAACAAGCATCAGTAAAGGACTCACCTTGTGCGTTACATTGCTGGGAAGTTGAAAGAAGTCAACATTCTCTTCCTGTTCAGTACTATTCGAAGCTTAAATTTATCTTTTTTTTATTTTGGTAATTATTTTAGTATTATTGTGTTGTTAATTATCAGGTTCGTTTCGGCACAAGTTTCTGAGGATGTTGCTGCCTTTCTGGTCTACTTCATTGCCAACTCTTCCAGTGACTGCGCCACCTCGCAAGGATAGTGCAATTGATGCGCCAGATGGACGTGCCCGCCACCAGAGGTCTTCTCGCATGGACCCCAGAAAGATCTTACTCTTTGTTGCTATCATGTATGCTTCTTGTCTTTGTCTTTCCCAAATTGAAAAGAAAATAAAACTTTAATGTGCTTTGAGCCTTAATAATCAATATAGAACAAGGACCTTGTTTTGTTGGCACTCTGCAACCTGTTGTTTTCGGATCAGTTATAGAGGTAAAGAGCAACTCGTTAGCTTTGGAATTATGTAAATTAGAAAAGGGAAAAGAATAGCCAAATATGAGGTCTTTGCACTAAGAACTCACAGAACTTGGAAATTTTCAGTTTTAGGTGGATCACCCTTATATTGTCATTAATGAGGGGATTCTATGATGACAACAACAACAACAACTAAGCCTTTTCTCCCAAGCAAGTTGGGGGAGGGGTTTCTATGAGAACCTGAAAATTATTTGACCATACCCTTTTCTGAGGGAATCACTCTGCTTAACATTGTTGCTATGGTAATTTCCAGTAGCATTGTATTCTTCTGATTATCACATTTGAACATTTCTTTTGACCACAGAACATGGATGGCTTTCAGCATGTCTTTTGGTTGCTTTTTATTTGTTTTAGGCTTCTTGGTTTGAGTGTATTTAGGCCTGAACAGCTGTTTGAACTTTTGGGGCAAATTGAATGGAAATTCTGTTAAACAAGCTAACCTTAGTACAAACATTGTTCTGATCCATACCCAATGACGGTTATACTCTAATTCATTCATGGACCAACTAAAAGAGGGAAGCAGGGGGAGGACTAGTTTGGGGGGGGGGGGGTGATCTGATGTGTTTTTTTAAGCTATTCACTAATTAAAAATAACCGGTTTGATTGGAGTGGAACCATAAAATCATCATTGTGGGAGAAAGTTAGCTGATAAAAAGAAATAGTACATTAGGTAGATATAACACGCTCATTGCTTGATATTAACATATTCAGCCTAAAGGTGTATTGGATAGTTCAGTTCAGATGGGTTCCAGGTTTTTAGTTGATCGGCTTTAAGTTAAGTTGTGCCGTTGTGGTTGGACCTGGTTATGAACTGGACATATTGCAGGTTTGATGAGGTTTTTTTTCCGATGACTTTCCAAAATTTGGAGTCAGGCCGAATGTATAACTGGCTTTAGCCATAAACTCTACTTTTGTCTCAAGATATGCAGCTAAAAGAGATGCTGAAATTTTGTCTCATTACAGGGCTTGTATGGCTACTATGGCTATTCTTTATTACCGTCTGGCACAACGCAGTTTCGGTGAGGATTTAGGAGAAGAGGAGCCTCAATAGATATCAAAAGAGATTCTCACCTGCTTCGGGATCGCTCCATATGAATATTACAAGATTTGTTCTATACAGTCGGATTCTTTCTTTCTTTTTTCTTTTCTTTTTCTACCCTTTTTATCTTCTTTGGGCTAGTGTGATGTGTCGAAATATAATATTACAGAGCAATTGTGTTTTTGGAGCAATTTAGTAGATAAATGATGTAATTTCGATCGTTGATATTTCGAGGTTTAGCATTTTTCCAATCTGTGATGTACTGATGTCGCTTATTTAAAAATGCCTGGTGATTCAAAATTACCTCTTAAGTGTCTTGCTGACAAAAAAGAATATGTTATATCGACATCAACATGTAACTAATATAGCAACTTACAATACCTTGTAATTAACAAAGCAACATGTACTTGGTAGATAATAGCCAAGAAATTGCCAAGTTAAATCTCACCTGATGCAGCCTGCTTGCCGACCTGTCAAATTAAAAAAAAAAAAAAAAAACTCATCACCTTCATATGCGTGAATTAATTTCGCTAACCAAAGAAACATTAAATATTGTAGAAAGTAGTGTGATAGAATACATTAGATGACACGTGGGATACGTAGTCAAGATTGTAATCCATTAGAGATATAATTATCAAACAAGATGTACTTATCATGAATTTATAGTGAATTTAATTGCAATTTGCAAAAAAAATAAAAGACTTTGCTTCAAATATTATATGATATTTGAAGAATAATTGCCAGTTTAGTTAATTTTAGAATTGAAACTTGTAAATTAACAAAACTAATAAATGCACTTTTTTGTATCTGCCTTCTTTCTTTATAAAGATGCACATTTTTTATTTCTGTAGATAAATTATACTAGTTGTATATTATATATTCTTTTTACAGAAGAAATACTTGCTGTATATTTCTAGTTGAGTCTATAAATTATCAAAGCTTTCCAAATAAATATTTGTTATTTGGATAACGAAAGTTAGGATTAAGTGACTTTAGTTGAACAATTAGTCTACACATTTATCAAGTAAAAAAACTAAAAGTGCAAGATCATTGCTGACTTAATTAAGTGGGTCGCTTACCTTGCAGGTTGTCTATGACACCCGACAATTCAAGCAAGTCTCTTAGGGGTCGTTTGGTAACATTAAAGTTAATATTTTAGGATTAGTGTTTAAGGTTAAAGTTAGTAAAAGTTAGTATTAATTTAAAGTTAGTAATTGTTGTTTGACATGATAGGTTAAAGTTAGTGATCAAAGTGAATGCATTCTCTTATAACATTCATTTTAATATATAGACATTTTAGAATTCGAAAATTTAAATCTTGATATTTTCAAAATTTGGAATTTTAAAAAATTTGAAATTTAAAAAAAAAAATTTAAGTTGAAAATTGAAAAAAAAATTTGAAATTTAAAAATATAAAATTTGAAATTTCAAGTTTCTTCTCAAGATTTTTCGCTTCAAATACGATATAATTTTTTTTTATGTTTGAGGAACGCTCAAATATAAAATGACCAGGGTAGAGAGGTAATGCTAATTCTCTTGACCCCAAAGTTGTTTGGCAATGCAAGCCGTAGGTTACCTCGTTGACCCAGGAGTCGAACTAAACCTACATAGTGCCTAACGGGTCGCTAAGAGAGTAAGCGGGTCGTTGGTACTGGAAATAAACAAAAGTGTTAGCAATACCTGAAATCCTAAGCCATTTAATCAAAGTTTAGAACCTTAATTCGAACTGTAAAATTTAGGATTTTTTTTAAGATAAATTGGAGGTCTAAGCAACCCAACTTATTTTTAAATTATTTTTAAATTTAGAATTTATTAGTTGTAGCTGTTTAATAATTGTTTAGTTAATCAGACCAAACTTTCTTTCAAACTTGTATCCAAATCCAGTTAATTAGTTAGGATAAGAATTGGAAATTGAATATTTCATCCATGCGATTCGACCCTAAAATACTACTAGCGGTAGCCGCATGCTTGTGACCTGATTTTAGGTATATTAGAGTTTTAATTTAAGAGAACACACATCAAATTGTACACCATATGCAGTAGGCATAATTAAAATTATCTAACATAATTGTTAAATTTAATATAACATTTTTTATTTTATCAACAGAACGTATAAGTCAATAAAAGATACCTAATATATTTTTTTTGTCGATACTTAAAATATAGTATTCATATTTTTAATTAAATATATTTTTCTGTAAAAATGAAGTCATTTTTTTTCAGAGCCATGTTGTGACCCATTTTATTATTTTAAAGCAGATGTATCATATGAACATATTGGGTCGAGCAACCGTATCCATATCCGACTAGAAAATGTATAACTTAAATCCAACTTTGTATTATTCGAATATTTTATATTTCATTCACATCATTTTTATTTATATTAAGCAACATTAATTTGGTCGGAGAACTAAAAAAATGAATAGAAAGATCTTGAGAAAGGATAATATAATACTCTTTATCCTTCTCAATTTTTATATTTGTAAAAGAATAAAGTGGACTATTAAAAGGATATTAACTCCTATCTTTTTATTAGATAAGATAATAATTATAATCTTATCTCTTCATTTTTTTTCTTGTTATCAAACACAATGTGTTTGGTAGACGGATAAGGATGATAAAGATAATAACTCCTATCCGTAGTGAGGGGATAAACATTATCAGCTTATAATTCATTTTTTGTTAAAAAGAATAAAAAGGAGGGATAATATGATATATACTTATTATCGTCAGATGAGATAAGTGTTATTTATTTATCTATGTACTTTTTCCTTTCTACCAAATATGATTTTAAATGTGGTTGTCTACAAATAACAAAGATATAATTAAGACGATAACTCTTATTTCATATTAGTTAGGAATAGGAGTTACCATCTGTTTTTCTTTTTGTAATCCGAGTTACCATCTTACTAGTCATAAGATATTATGTCATCAAGTGAGATAAAAAAAAAATCATATATTGAGTTATTAACCCAAACGTAGTCGTAAGATGTGTTGGGTTAATGGGTAATAAAAGAGATAAAGATGTTCTCCTTTTTAATATTATTCGAGAATTAAAGTTATTTTCTTACCTGTAAATTATATGATCTCTTTAGTTCTTTTATTTCTTATAAGTATCAAATAGTCATAGAATATGTTTGATAGATAAAAAAAAAATTACTATTCATATCAGAGAGGAATAAGAATAATTAATGCTCTTACTTCTGTTTTAGTTTTTCTATCAAATTAAATAACGAAGCGCATTCATAATTCCATATGGAAATAAACAAAAAGTTACGCAATTAAATATAGAATAGAAAAAAAAAATGGTCTCCGTTTGTATTGAAGTATATCCAAATCAACAATATAATAGAGGCCTACTATGCAATTAAACGATGCTCAAGCTCAACCAAAAGGGAGTGAAAAATATGGATAAGTATTATTTGAAAATATCTTTTCACAACAACAATTTCTAATCATCATTTAATTATTACTTGCATTGGAATGACAAACAAGTTGGCGAACGCCAGATGCAATTATGCCTACCGTAGTGAGATAACTATGTAATATTTAAAAAGAGAGGTATTTATTTTTTTGTTTTATTTTTTTTTTTTATTATTATTTTTTTTTGGGGGGGGGGGGGGTAGGGGGTTAGGAGTGGGGAATATGTGTTTGATTTCGGAATTACATCTTCAAAATTTCTATTGCTGAATTTCATTTTCTTTTTTACTTTCTGATCCTTCAATTTTTTCCCCCCAGAAAATAAACCTCTTGAAATTTCAAATAAAGATACAAAATATACATATTAATATGTATAATAGCAATGCTTCTCTTAAAATGTTTATTCTAGTAATGTCTTTTTATTCGTTCTACTATACAAAACATGGTTTAAAACAAAGCTTCTTACAGGGGCCGTTTGGATCGCTTAGGAAGTTGGGGAATTTGGGGAAGTTGTAATTTCTAGGAATAAATTTATTGGGAAGTGTGTAATTTTGTGAAAAGTTTGGATTGTTTATAATAAATTTATAGTAGGAAGATGAAATTCCCCAAAATCCCATGGGATCCAAACAGCCCCACAATATATATAACAAGGCCCTCGATTACCGAAATTATTTTATATAGAAATTCAGACGCAAAAAATTTTAATAGAAAGAATTATTATTATTTTTTTAATAAGAAGAAAGTTCGAACGCGTTTTATAAAAGCGTACTGTCTCTCTCCTTCCTACGCGTTTATAAAACGCGCTCGAAGGCTTCGAACGCGTTTTATAAACGGGTAAGAGGAGAGAGCTTCAGTTACGCCTCAAAAGGTTGGTCAGACCTTCGTACCCGTTTATAAAACGCGTTCGGAGCCTTCGAGCGCGTTTTATAAACGTGTTATTAGTTTTTCATATTTTTCATTCAAGCCGCAACATTTAACTTATTAAAAATAATATTTTGCATCAAGGTCCCTGCATGTTTCATATTTACAAAATTCTCAAAATTTTATTTCCAATTAAAGATGTATTAAATAGATATAACAAATATATCACACATATTTTATATGCATTTAATTGCACATATATTTTTTTTTAACATGTGTATAATATCATTTTGTTTGAATAATTATTCGCCGACGACCCTGTAATTTTACTATTTAATTTTACATACTTATCTTTTGAATTGTACTCTCTTCTCTTTTTTTATTTTATGTTAGCCATATATAATAAAAAATATATAATATGGAAATAATTAAAATATACATTTTTAAAAAAAATTTGAACATTAAAACTTTAAACAGGCTTAACTTTTGATAGGAAAGTCCGTTTGGGGCGATCGAGCACAATCCGGAAAGCTCGCGACGAGATCTACACATGTTACAGGGGTGAAACCCCATAACGACCATTTTCGGAGCCAAAAAATGCTCTCTAGACCTCCAAAATCCACTTTGAAACTTTGCAAACCTAAAAACCACTCTAAACTACTAAAGAAGTTTTTAAAATCATAAATTAATCATTACAACAGTAAATCAAGTGACTTTCTTGATAGTTATTCAAACAAAATGATATTAATGTCAAAATTAATATTCTAATGTCATTTTTAAATACGATTAATATGAAATTAAATATGATATTTTAAAAATTGTAAATTTAATCTTAAAAATAAATTTAACTTAAATTTTCACATTAATTTTTCTATTAATTTTGAAAAAATGGTAATAACTCCATTTCGAAAAATTTACGCTTTCCTACCCGTTTATAAAACGCGCTCGAAGACTCCGAACGCGTTTTATAAACGCGTACGGAAGTCTGACCAGCCTTTTGAGGCGTAACTGAAGCTCTCCTTCTTACCCGTTTATAAAACGCGTTCGAAGCCTTCGAACTTTTATAAAACGCGTTCGAACTTTCTTCTTATAAAAAAAATAATAATAATTCTTTCTATTAAAATTTTTTGCGTCTGAATTCCTATATAAAATAATTTCGGCCTCGATTAATTATAATGATCCTACACCCCGATTAGTTTGATATATTTTCGTTAACTCTCAACTCGTAGCCACGATGCATATAATCAGGATTCTAATGTTGCGAAGAATGTAAAATAGACTAAACAATCACAAAATTAGAGTAATGCTAGAATTAAATATATAGGACGTCAAACACGATGCGAAAAGCCGACCATTAAAATTTCAAATGGCGGATCCGAACCGCTCAATATGATCTCTATATTAAAATCTCCTTGAAAATAAAATTTTTCATTTTTTCAAATTTTTTAATTATTATTTTCGAATTTTCAAAATTGGAGGGTTCATAACTTTTTAGATTGAGCATATTAAAAATTCTTAAAAAATAGTAAAAAAAAAATGAAAAATATTAAATTTGGTCTCCACTGAGATTTTATTATGGAGAACAATTTGAGCGGTTCTGATCGGCCATTTTAATCTAAAAAAATGAAATTTTATCATGTTGGACGAGTGTACGTGGCCACTCCCAATTAATCATCATCAATAAACAACAGCCTACATCCGTAAGGACACCAAAAGAGTGCCACCAAAAGCAGGGCGGATCCACCACTTGGGCGGGTGGGGCTAGAGCCCCACCTACCGCCGTCGAGCTGCTACTGGTAAATTGCATTTAAGTCTGTGCTCTGGATATTATTACATGGTTTATTACATTCTTGAAGGTGCTTGATATGGAGAGAGTTGATGAGGACATGCGTGCAATTTCAAAACCATCTACTGGTTGTAGAGGTACCTTTTTTTTATTCATTGATACTAATCCAAATGGTTAATTCTTAGCGTATTACTTGTCTTCCTTCTCCAGAAATGGGAAACCACAAAGTGTTGAGAGATATTGAAAATTTCGTGTGTGCCTCACTTTCATATGCCCAGTCATCAAGAAGCAATTGACAGAGTAAGTAAATTGAAATTTATCTCTTTCTTTCTCATTTTATTACTAAATTGAAGTTATCTGGATATTAAATTGTTAAACTCTATGTTGATCAAACGATATAAATCAAAGTATCTCAAAGATTGTAATTCCAAAAGCAGTTTGGTATCTCAATTACCCCTACTATGTCCTTGTGTGTTTGGATCTGGTTATTTCTTATTGGCCAATTTCGATCAACTTTATGGAATGTAGTGATTTGATCTTGATATAAAAAATGGAAAAAATTATCTACGATACTCAAATCTTATAAGAATGCAAATAATAAGAAAATAAAATTATCAATTAGAAATTCAACGGCACACATACACATCTCTTATAAGGAAAATCAATTTTCTGATATGGCAACGGCACTGGACACTACATATCGATATTTTGGTAATCAGGTAAAATAATTGCTTACTTTGACTACATTAATTTCTTGTCCCGTATCTGATGAAGGTTTATTACCTAGGAATCAAATAAATTTGTAACCTATAGTTAACCTCACTAATCGTTCAGAATATAGCTTTAGGGTCGAACCCAAGGGACGGATCTATGAATACTGGACTTATCTTTTCTTAAAATCTAGATGGAAATATTTTATGGGATTTTGAGTAATGTAAAATAAAATAGTGCTCAAATTGTAAACAGACTTGGAATAAAACAATTAAACTAAAATTAAAGCAAAGTACTAAAGGTAAGGTCTTTTGGGTTTTAATCAGATATTAAAGTGTCCTAGGAGTCGGGTTTCAATTATATTTGGTTGCCTAAACTCCAAAGTCGAACACTGTCGTGCTAAACTTGGTGTTTAAACTACGGTCGCCACTCTGCTCGGTCCGAATAAGGTCTCACTCGGTCCGAGAAGAAGACAAAAGTGAGTTTATTTGGTTTGTTATACTAAGTTATGCTTCAAGTCAGGGTTTATTGGTCAAACCTAGTTGTTCTAAGCCTCAGCTTTCGCTTGTTGGTGCAGATACTGGTTCGATCACAATCTAACCTAATTAATTTAATCGATTCACAACTTTTGGTATAGAGTTCGACGAATTAAACTTGTTTAAAGGAGTTCTTAGGGATATTTAGAAGTCTTTTGAACTATTCTAAAAACTACACTTTTGGTGTTAGCTAACTTCCCCTTTCGGATCAACAATTTACCCCAAGTACTTAAATCAATTCAACTTGTTTATCCTAACTTAGACCTACTAGATGCAGCTGTTCAACTAGAGGGTAATTAGTGATTCAACAAGTGGTTTAATTTAAGCAATCAATACAATTCTCAATAAACAAATCTCAAAGCATAATATAACATAACAAGTCAAACAAACATCATCCAAACATAAAGGTAATCCCCTAATCCTAAGACTACATAGATAATTAGCCTAACATAGTAGCAAAACACATAATAAACAGTATATAAAGATAAAGATTCAAGCCCATCAAATCGTAAGAGAAAATCATAAAAAAATACAAAGCAAATACTCCTTTATGATCAATCCAAGGATCCAATAGGCAAGGGGTGCGGCTGGATGGTAAGATCGTCTCTCAACTACTGTCGTCGTCTTCTAGAATCAAATCCTAATGATCTCCAATGGTCAAAGAGTACAAAAGAGCCTTTGGGAAGTGGGAATCTAGGGTAGCCGTCCTCCCCTCTGCTAGGCGTGCCCCCGGTATATATAGATATTCCCAGGTGTATAGAGAGAAGGTCTGGACGCCAAGGCAAGAAAGAATATAAAAAAAAAAATCCAATTTTCATGTTGAAAAACATTCCAAACTTGCTATGGCGGCCGTCTGCTCGGACCGAATGACACCTTGGTCGGACCGAGTGGAGTATAAGGAAAGTGGCATGGCGGCTGTGAACCAATCGGACCGAGTGAAATGCTGTTCGGACCGAGCAGAGTGCTGAGAAATGCCTCCTATGCTAGGAATGAGTCGTCTAGCGTGCAGAAAACATCGGGAATCCATCGAAATACTCCGTAATCACCAGAAATCACTAAAACCTGTACATAGAGAAGAGAAGAAACGACGGCAGAGCCAAATCCTGGGAAAAAAACGACAATTCATAAGTATTTCGTTGGTTTGAGTCAATTTTAAGTGCCAAGTACGGTCCAAATGATAATAAATATTGACTATGTCAGTATCTTTATAATGTGTAGATTCTTTCTTTTTAAACCTTCCTATTTCTTGGTATTGTTAGTTGTTTGTTTTTATTTTTGGTTGAGATTGATTTAGGTAGTTTGTTTCAATCGTCTTGGTACTTAAAATTATATGTACTAGATTGATAGTTAATGAAAACTTATAAGTTATTTATTTTATTATTTCGTACATAAAAATTCTTTCGCACCAAATTTAATTTTTGCCATCTTAATTTCGAAGGGAATAATACCTTTCTCTCTCAGACTCCGTTTGGATGGCTTCTTTCCGGAATAAGGAATAAGGAATAACCACTTTTTACCAATAAATTTATTTCTAACCATCCAAACTCTTCACAAAAGTTACACACTTCCCAATAAATTTACCCCTTCCCAATAAATTTCTTCTCTTCTTCCTTCTTCCTACCTTATTCTCAACGCATCCAAACGGAGCCTCACGGCAGAAACAAAGTCATTTTTTATGATGAAATATTTTTAAAAGTTGACACATGTATATTTTTTTTATTGAGAACCATATTTAGTGTCCATCAAATTATTTGTTTGGGTTGTTCGCATGTTTATTTTATTGATTCTATTTGTTTAAATCGGTGAAAACTATTGTTACATTCAGCCGATAAAGACAACGTTGTGTCAAATATTTTATTTTTACCCGAAATTATTTTATACATGAATTCAGACGCAAAAAATTTTAATAGAAAGAATTATTTATTTTTTTTTTAATAAGAAGAAAGTTCGAACGCGTTTTATAAAAGCGTACAGTCTCTCTCCTTCGCACGCGTTTATAAAACGCGCTCGAAGGCTTCGAACGCGTTTTATAAACGGGTAAGAGGAGAGAGCTTCAGTTACGCCTGAAAAGGCTGGTCAGACTTTCGTACGCGTTTATAAAACGCGTTCGTAGCCTTCGAGCGCGTTTTATAAACGGGTAGGAAGGCGTAAATTTTTCGAAATTGAGTTATTACCATTTTTTTTTCAAAATTAATAGAAAAATCAATGTGAAAATTTAAGTTAAATTTATTTTTAAGATTAAGATTAAATTTACAATTTTTAAAATATCACATTTAATTTCATATTAATCTTATTTAAAATGACATTAGAATATTAATTTTGACATTAATATCATTTTGTTTGAATAACTATCAAGAAAGTCACTTGATTTACTGTTGTAATGATTAATTTATGATTTTAAAAACTTCTTTAGTAGTTTAGAGTGGTTTTTAGGTTTGCAAAGTTTCAAAGTGGATTTTGGAGGTCTAGAGAGCATTTTTTGGCTCCGAAAATGGTCGTTATGGGGTTTCACCCCTGTAACATGTGTAGATCTCGTCGCGAGCTTTCCGGATTGTGCTCGATCGCCCCAAACGGACCTTCCTATCAAAAGTTAAGCCTGTTTAAAGTTTTAATGTTCAAATTTTTTTAAAAAATGTGTATTTTAATTATTTCCATATTATATATTTTTTATTATATATGGCTAACATAAAATAAAAAAAGAGAAGATAGTACAATTTAAAAGAAAAGTATGTAAAATTAAATAGTAAAATTACAGGGTCGTCGGCGAATAATTATTCAAACAAAATGATATTATACACATGTTCAAAAAAAATATATGTGCAATTAAATGCATCTTTAATTGGAAATAAAATTTTGATACATCTATTTAATACATCTTTAATTGGAAATAAAATTTTGAGAATTTTGTAAATATGAAACATGCAGGGACCTTATTGCAAAATATTATTTTTAATAAGTTAAATGTTGCGGTTTGAATGAAAAATATGAAAAACTAATAACACGTTTATAAAACGCGCTCGAAGGCTCCGAACGCGTTTTATAAACGCGTACGAAGGTCTGACCAGCCTTTTGAGACGTAACTGAAGCTCTCTCCTCTTACCCGTTTGTAAAACGCGTTCGAAGCCTTCGAGCGCGTTTTATAAACGCGTACGAAGGAGAGAGACTGTACGCTTTTATAAAACGCGTTCGAACTTTCTTCTTATTAAAAAAAATAAAAATAATTCTTTCTATTAAAATTTTTTGCGTCTGAATTCCTATATAAAATAATTTCGATATTTTTACATATCGCATATTAAAGTCCGCCCACACATTAGGTGGGCCTGCTGCTAGTAACTCATAATAGTCGTCCTTCAATTCACTGTCCGCAAAAAATTACTGCGGGTCAACTCAACTGCCATCTGTATCTAACCCCACATAACATAAGCATCTATGTGGGCCCACTTGTCATTGAAGGGAGTAAAAAAAACGTAGCAAAACCAAAGTGCATCTAAAGTTTTAACCAGAAACGGACAACCTGGAATCTGCTTCCTATCCTTAAGCATCCAATTTAACTCGCACTTTATCCTCCAAGTTAATTAGGACTGGAGATGTCAAGTACTAAGATCTTTCCACGTCAGCGACTTTTGCATAATCAACGGTTGCAACAGCAAGGAATATCAACATCAGAGCCGTTCATAATTCTCTACGTGCGTGGCGAAGGGCCGCTTTTGCCAACGGATAGAACAGTCAAATATACAATGGAGAAAAGATATGGAACCATTGGTCAACTTGTACGGCGCTCTAGGAACACAAGCACCGTCGTATACATGGGCCCCAGTAACAGTGAAAAGAAGTCAAATGAACCGGGTGTAGATAAAGTGAGTTAAGCCGACCCGTCGTGGCTTTCTCCTCCTTTTGAAGTTATATACTTATATTTCTCTCGCTCTCACCTCGATTTCTGCATTGCTATTCGCTGCTCCCTCGAATTGTGTTGTATTAACTTAAGCCGAGTTCTAAGTTCTAGCTATAAACTACCTCTCTTCTCTCTTCTCTCTTTTCTCCTCGCGCAATTCTCGCCATGGAAGAGACCTCGCTGGTCGACTCCCTCGCCGCCGCCTCCGCCAGCGCGTCAGATCCCAACCAAGGCTGGCAGAAGGTCACCTACCCCAAGCGCCACCGCAAGCAATCCAACGCCGATCCGTCCACCTCCGCCCACCAGTCCGCCAAGAACGCCGCCGGCAATGTCTTCGCCGGCGTCGAGCAGAAGGCCAACGAGCGCCACCGCGCGATCCAGTCCATGAAGGCCGCGGCTGCCCAGCCTCCGTCCGTCCCCAGAGGAGCCGGATCCGACGACGACGACGAGGACGATGACGACGCGACACGTGGCCAGGAGAACGGAGGCGACGCGGCCGTCAAGAAGCCGAAGCAGAAGAAGCCTAAGAAGCCCAAGGTCACCGTTGCTGAGGCCGCTGCTGCCATCGATGTCAATCATCTCGAATCCTATATTGCAGAAATCTCGGTATGGGATCGGATCTTTAAATTCAGACCTTTTTTCACTTCTCGGTTTCCTTTTCTAGTAGTATCTTCTCGCAAATTTCACCAATTTCCTTCTAAATTTACTGCTTTCATCACAAACTGCACATGCAAAATCTGTACATAATCTTTTCCACCTAAATTCTCAATATTCCCATGCATCATGTCATAATTGGATGAGATCGCATCAGAGGAGAGGTAAACTTTGAGTCCTCGCTTTAACTGCTTAGTCTAGTGGTGAATTTACGGTAAGATATTTTGAAAGCCAGATGATCATACTACTAGATTGCTCGGGGCAGTGGTAGAAGAAAAAATCTCAAGTGATTTATAAAGAATTCCTCTTTTTTTTTTCCTGGGTATTTTGCATCATTTTTCGGAACTATGTTTTACAGAGATTCTTTCTAACAGGATTCTTTTTTTTTTTTGTATAAGCATTCAGTACTGAATGTTAGCATGGTTTGCAAAAATTGAATGCGCGAATATCAACCAAATTGATTATACAAAGATCTGTGGATTAATTATTTTGATAATATGTGTTAGAATAGCATTTATTTTGTGGACCATTGTCTGTGATAGTACTGGATCGCTTGGGGCGCAGAATAAAAAAATTCCTACCAAAAGGATACTTCTTTCCATAAGCTCTTGGGACTGAATTATAAATATCGCAAAAATTGAATGCGTACATTTCATTCAATTGATTATCCAAGAATGGGCCATTAATTTCATCTTTTAGGCTTTGCAAAGCTCTGTATATTATATATATATCGGTCATGTGTTAGAATGGGAATTATTATATGCATCAGATAGCAAACTGCAAATTTTGACATTCTTTATTCCGAATTTTAAGGTGCATTTTGTTTTAAAATTATTTCCCTCTTATTTACCATATAGGGTTCATATGAAGATAGGCAGGATATTCAGCTAATGAGATTCGCTGATTATTTTGGCCGTGCTTTCGCAAGTGTTAGCGCTTCGCAATTCCCTTGGGTTAAAATTTTCAAGGAGTCTCCAGTTGCTAAGACCATTGATGTAAGACATTCTTTTCCTTTTAAATTCTGGAAACCTGTACCTTGGTTGAAACTGTCACCAACCACTGTCTATGTCAGTTTTATAATTTGGATAAGCATCAGTCTGATTGAGATGTAAATGGTCACAATTTAGTCATTTCAGTTATTTGATATTATTTAATGATAATTTGTCATATATGGCCGGATACTTGATGTGCGCAACTGCGTGAAATGTTGTCAGTGACATTACTCTTAATTCTTATGTGAAAGCTTATGACATGAGGTCATGTGTGCAAAATGATAATTTTTTTGGCATATTGTATTCATTGTTCTTATATTATAGAATGCAATTTCTTTTATGATTAGAGTCTAATTCAAATGTAAAAGCAGATGCCATTGAACCACATCCCTGAGCCAGTTTATAAGATTGCAACTGATTGGGTGGCTCAGAAGTCCCCAGAAGCTTTGGGTGATTTCGTCATTTGGTCCATGGATATCATTCTTGCTGATTTGGCAAGTCATGTGGCAGCTGCCAAGGGCTCCAAAAAAGCAGCGTCTCAGCCGACCTCAACTAGGTCTCAGGTCAGGTTTCAGTGCTGATCACCAAATTTCTGTCAATTCAATTGTCTTTTTGGTTCATGTACTTGTAGCCATGCTCAATGTGCAAATATGTCATGCATGCTTTCAATATATTACTTCCCCAGTTGCATGCTTAGTGAAAGCATGCAAAAGGTTATTTTTATGTGCCCTAAAAGCATGTATTCCATTGCCTGACTTGTGGAAGACATCCGACCAGTAGTTTGGTGTAAATAGAAGAAGGGAGGGATATTATACAGTTTTTTAATTAGTTTAGAGAAAATTAGGCTTGATGTATTACAGGAAAATTTGAGGTATTTTCCTTTTATTTTTGTAGGTCACACATCCTATTTTGTAGTTTTGCAGGCTAGATTTAAAATTTATTCTGCAAAGTTCTAACAATTCTAAAGCATCTAGCTCTTTTATTGACAAACCTTACACTTCCTATCATTCTAATGATGTTTTATTCATATCCTAAATGTCTCTAAATCTGATTTTAACTGACAGGTGGCTATGTTTGCGGTACTAGCAATGACATTAAGACGCAAGCCAGAGACACTTATTGCTATTCTTCCAAAAATCAGAGACAACCCCAAATACCAAGGGCAGGAGAGGCTTCCTTTTGTTATTTGGGTCATTGGTCAGGTATGTTTTATCAGCAATTCTCTAGTGCATACCTATGTGGAACGTTATAATTGCCAGTTTTGATCATAAGAATTAAGAATTCTGTTGTCATTAGCAGGTCACACTTGCTAGCTTTTAACTGGTAACCATTGGTACAAGAAATATAAAAATAATATTCTCACCATGTGTTTTTTTAAAGTCTCTACAGAAATAAAATGACTTTTTTACCTATTTACTTCCAGAACAACAACAATATATGACCTCATGTTTTCATCTCAAAGTGGAAACAAAGGAATACTCATATAAATTGGTTTAAAAAAATGCCTACTTATGTTTTATGTTTCTTTTTAATAGGCTTCTCTTGGTGATTTAGTGGTCGGTACATACCTATGGGCTCGCTACCTGTTTCCTACGGTATGCGGTAAATTGAGCGGCAACCCTCAATCTAGGGACTTGGTTTTGCAACTGATAGAAAGGTTCTCTTTTTCCCTTTCTTTCTTATTTTCTTAGCAAAATCTATATGACTATATTTGCGGATCAACTCACTGTAACTTGAAATCAAATTGCTTGGTAATAATTTAGGATTCTGTCATCGCCAAAAGCCAAGAGCATTCTCTCAAATGGTGCAGTGAGGAAGGGTGAGCGCTTGGTACCTCCTTCTTCATTTGATTTACTGATGAGAGCTACCTTCCCTCCTCCTCCCTCTCGTGTCAAGGTTTATATATTACCTTCATCTATTCTTTTCCATATATACTCTTCAGAATATCTGTGATTTCAATTGAAACACATAATGAGCAGAACTAGGGAAGTTTTATGTGTGTATAAAGAAGGAATGACATCCTTCTCAATTGATCTCATATTATAGTGATATTGAATTTCTTTTTCTATTTGTTGGTAATACACTAAAAAATAAATTTTGATTATACAGGCGACAGAGAGGTATGGAACCGTGTACCCCATACTCAAGGAGGTGGCTCTGACTGGTACCCCGGGCTCCAAAACAACTAAACAAGCAACACACCAGCTCTTGCCTTGTTGTGTCAAAGCCATGCAAGAAAGTAAGTTCTCCTAATTTTGTTTTTAATTTGAAGTTCTACTTTCTTTTAATGGGTAATGACATCAAAGAGAATCACAACGGTGGTTATGAATTTTGAATGTTTTATTTTGCAGACAATCCTGAGCTAAGCAAGGAAGCTTCTGATGTTTTCTTCTGGTGCTTGTCTCAGAATACTGAATGCTACAAGCAATGGGTATGGATTACAATATGTTCGATGGTACCTTTTACAAACTCCTAGTTGTTTTCAGTAAAACCTGTTTGACATTTATTTTCTCTATATATAGGGTGAGCATCATATGGGAAATCTGGAAGCTAGTGTAGTTGTTCTGAGGAAACTTGTTAGTGAATGGAAGGAGCTTTCTCCCAAACTCTCCCCTGATGCTCTTAGGGAGACTGTTGCAAGTATAAAAACTATGGTACCAACTTTATTCTCTGAACCCTAATGTAGTGATATAGATTATAAAACTTGTTGACTCATCTCCAGGGGCGGAGCCAGAATTTTGGAAATTGGGGGGGGGGGGGGGCATAGATGATGAGTTCAACAATTGAACACATATTATTTTTATTATTATTATTATTATTTTGATTGGGCCATTATATTTTGAAGCCTGTTCTATGTAATGGGAGCTTGAAATCTTCAAGGCCTGTTGTGATGGGGGTGCAAAAATCATCAAACAATGGCACTCAATACAAATTTTAAGCATACATCTCACATATTTTTTTAATTTTCAGGGGGGACAATGCCAATATCCCTGTCCCTCCGCACCTGACTCTCTCTATTGTGTTGTCAAACAAAACCTATGTCTTTACCACTGATGGCATGTTGTTCTGTTCTAACTGCTAAGAAAAAAAGTCCACAATAGTTTGACATTTAAATTGCAAATAAAAGAAATAATAATAATAATAACAAGTTGAATTTTTTGTGGCTATACAGACTGAGGAAGCTCTTGCTGAGACAACTGATCCAGCCAAGCATGCATTACTCAAGGAAGCTGACAAGCTCTGCAAGGTCATGTTGGGAAAGCTGTCGCGGGGCTTCAGCTGCCTCAAGGGTGGAGTCGTAGTTTTTCTCCTGGCCTCTGTTGTGGCCGGTTTTGTCCTCCCTTCCAATGTCGATTTATATGACTGGGAGAAGCTTCGTGCCATGTTCACCTCCTTTCAGTCTTACTAAAAGTTCATAAAAGCAAAATGCTGCTGTTAACGAGAGCAGTTTTGTTATGCAAAGCAAGTTCTCTGTTAATGGTGAGTTTTTGGTGGCTGGAGAGGAAGTGCTCTTTGTTAATGTGAGAGATAGTTCTGGGATTAAGGGGGGAGAAACATAATTTAACAGAAAGTGTAGTTGCTCGGTTAAATTGACCCTTTCAGGGTTATAATCAGATAGGGAAGTCAGCTCATTAATGAGGAGATCTTCGTGTGGTTGTTTTAAGCAGACAGTTTTGTATTAACCTTATGTTTCTTTCCCTTAAGTTAATCTATCTAAAAGGTTTGACATGAAAAGCGTGCAGTTTAGTTTTTCTTTGTTTTCCAAATAGTGATGCGATTTTTATCCTCATTGTAAAGTGTTTTCGCTTTTTTCCCCTCTATGGAGAGATCCTTTTGTAGCACAATAATATAATTTTCCCCAGGTCGAAGATTTTAAAATTGCTTCTTTTTTTTTTTTGTCAAAGGTCTCCAACATTTAAAAATTGCACAACTATTTTCAGATCATGTTTTTTTTACTTGAAAGTTGTACACTGTACACAGTTCTTTTCATTTTTTTTTACTTCAAAACAGAAAGAATAGCATACTAAACCTATAAACAAAAATATAGCATACTAAACCTGTTAATAAAAATATTGAGTACATTTTATAATTAGCAAAGGGTAGCGAAGTCTGAATGAGAGAAAGTAGTAAGATTAGTAAAAAAAAATGTGTAACGTATATGGTAAGAACAACACGAAGTGGGGCTGGACTCCGTACCTATTGGGCTGGGCTGACGATATTAGTAACTACTATACCAATCTCTTCATGGATCGGGATCCTCTGGACTTTCTCATAAAAGAAGTCCAGTGGACTTCTTTTCATCTGAACCGTCTAATATAAATGGACGGACGGATCTGAAGTCCATCGAAAAAAAAGAAGAAAATCACTTCTTCGTCTGTGTCTTATCTTTCCTTCTCCGTCTCTGCCTCCGCCTCAGTCTCCTCCCTCCCGTGCCTATCTTTCTCTCACAACGCCTCCTCCAGTCGACTGCTGCCTCCTGCTCTCGCTTTCTTCCCTTCAAACTTTCGTGAAACCTCTTTTAAGCGCACCCTAACCTCTCCTTCCTTCTTTTCTCCGATTGAGGCCAGAGATTAAGGCCAGATTGGTGCGATGACAACACAGAAAAATTAATTTGATCTTGTGTACGGCCTCTGGAAGGTTCGTTTTTTAAAATGTTATGCAAATTGGAGTTAATTTTGCTGTCTTATTATTCTTTTACTTTATATAGCTCAAGTTTACTTGGTATTAGTTTTTTATATAAGATACTAAAATCTTAATTGATAATATTGTTTACCTCTATTACACTTGAGGATCATTTTCAGCTACTTGACTAATGGTTGCGAGACTTTTTATCTTGGATAAAAAAAAAAATCAAACTTTAACTAACATCCGCACCATCTCGGGTGGTAACTCCAAATTGTTAAGTGAAAACAAAGATGTGTTGGTAAATGGTAATATAAATCTTTTACTTACCTTGGAGCTGTTTCACTTACCACTGGACAAGATTGAGTACTATACAGGTAATTTAGTTCATCCTAGTGTAATCATGACCAACCTTACGAGGCATTTCTTATTTATTATGACCAACCTTATGGTATCAGTTTGTCATCCCATAAGCCTTTTAATTGAGGTTAAGCATCTCTCTCTCATTTATCTACCTCTCTCTGTATTAAGAAATCACGTTTCTTGTACCAGTGTAGGAGAAATGATTGATATTACCTCAAACTAGCATTTATGTTGCTCAATCAAGGACTAACACAGATGAATTAAAACTGAACTTTCTCATTTAAGAAAAATGAAGTACTGTTATTAATAGCCTACCATTTTTTGTTCTCTTGGCTTGTATTAGAAACTAGAAGGAGGACAACAACAAAGAAGAAACCAAGCAAGAGAATGGCGACCAAAGGAGAAGATTAGGACTGAGGAAATATATATATTTTTTTTGGAATTTGATATCATTTTAGGCTAATTTTGTAAAGATTGACTAAATTTGGTACCATTCAGTTTGAATATCATGGTCTGATATTGTATATCATGGCTTTAGGTGAATTTGATATTATGTATCACAAGTATAGATATAATCCAGATTGTATAATGTGCTTAACCAAGGAACAAGAAAATGAGTTTTGAAGTGATTGAAAATAAAAGAATGTCAGTTTTTATTTATTTGTGAAGATCAATTTCTACTTTTTACTCGTGCTGCTTGGTTTAAACTTCTCATAAAGAGCAATTTTCTATTTACAAAAGCACATAGAGATACAAGGGATCGAAAAGTTGTTCAATTAGGGAGTGAGTACCTGTCTACAATCAGACAAGAAAGTCATTTATTTGCTGTTCAATGTTTTGAGTATTTGCTTCCAACCGGTGCATACTGGTAAAAGTCTTGATGTGGATGCTACCCATTCTAAAGCACTAGTTTAACTAGTATGAATCAACTTTATGAACTATACAATTTAGCCTTAGTTCAACCTTATGCGCCAGACTTGATCTGAAATGCAATGATTGACTGTTTTTTGCAAAGTAACAAAAAAAAATATCAAATACCTTATTTCGAACACAGGAGTTGACTATATTTTGCATCAGACAAAAAAAAAAATCTGAAGTTCTTGAACAACAAAAAAACAGCTTGAACTGGCATTATAAATTACTCAACTATTAATGAAACTAAGATGGAAGAACTGGTTGATTGATCATTTCTCAACAGACTGAGATGCAGGTACTGGAATTATTGGATATTTCTACAAAATAGCAAAATGTAGGGTCCAATTTACAAAAATAAACTTTCCGAGTTCTGATAAGATGTGCAATTTTCAACTAGGAAGACGAGTAACCTTCACCCATCTGAGCCCTAAATAATCGCTCAAAACAAGAATAAAGACAAGCGATTGAAGCCTCTATTCCTTCATGGTGACGAAATCTCCGATCAACGGTGCGCTTAAAGGAGGTTTCACGAGAGTTTGAAGGAAAGAAAAAGAGAGCAGGAAGCAGCGGTCGACTGGAGGAGACGTGACAGAAAGATAGACACGGGAGGGAGGAGACAGGCGGAGACGGAGAAGGAAAGATAAAGACACAGACGGAGGAAGTGATTTTCTTCTTCTTTTTTTCGATGGACTTCAGATCCGTCCGTCCATTTATATTAGACGGTTCAGTTGAAAAGAAGTCCACTGCACTTCTTTTATGAGAAGTCCAGAGGATCCCGATCCATCTCTTCATTATATATTGTTTTTTTCCTCGCCCCATCGCGAGGCCTCTGGCGCTCTCTCTCTCTCTCCCCCCTCCGTCGGACTCTCTCTCGTTTCAGTGGAGACAACGTCAAGGTAAATGCTCATCCCTTTTTGTTCCAACTGCCTAAGAGATTGCTTCACATACTAACAAGGCTAGGGTTTATGCTTACAAAATTGACCTCGTTTGTTTAAGAACCTTTACTTTGACACCCAGGATGAACTTTATAATTTTATTAAACAGTAATGGGTTTGATAACCTTTTTTGGTTTTAAAAATTATTTACTTAGTGTCCAAAATGTTGCGGAAAAAACTGCTCCCAAAATTTACAGGTAGCCCCTTTCTACTTTATCTGCATTTTGGGATTTTGGTTAAGTTTTCTGGTTAGTTTTATTATAATTAAGTCACCTGCTTATAATCCCTGAGAGAAATGCAACTCCAATCTAGCCTCCTAAATTGCTCAGACATTTATGTCCTTCTTCTTACCAGTCATGGCATTATCTTACTCAATTACTTATATTTTATTTTCGGGCAGAATTATTTGAAAACCATGCTAAATTCCTTGTGAGATCTTTCAATATTTGTATAGTAGTCTATAATATTGCTGATACTTTGATATCCTCACTGCAGGAACATTGCTTAATAATGTCTTTTGTTTCATTGTTTTGTGATTTGCAGACCTTCAAATGCTAGTGTTTTTTTAGTTTCTCAGCATGGTTTTGCTTCACTGTTCACCGACAACAATTCTACAATCACGGGCGTCTCCCCGTGTAAAGGACAGTAATTTGACTCATAGCTGTACTTTCTTTCGTACACCATCTCCAAAGTTTCCACGTATTTCTGTTCCTTGCCAAGAAAGAAGCCCCCTTTTCTCAACTGGTATGCATTTTAGCTGTACTTCATCTTCCTAAGAAAAAGATAAATGTATTGTTGTTGCTAAACTACATTAGAAACCAATTGAAAACCAAAAATAACAAAAAATAAGAATCTGGTTTGTTGAAAGACATTACTGTGCAGCATGAGTTTGATGCTAAACCCATTTATGGACACCATGGGTTTGATGCCCAGCTTGGCCATCAAAAAGGAAAAAAAATATTCATGTATCTTTGTTTCCCTGGCAAGCAAAAATCTTAAAATAATTACCACAATTATTTTAAGGGTAAACTTTAAAGGTTGAATTAAAACAGAAATTTAATATTTCTCCTATTAGTATTATTTGGTAAATTTGATAGCACTTGTATCTCAATTCAGGCAGTTCAGCTTCCCCTGCCTTGTTGAGAAAAAATGGTATCCACAGTTTCAGAAGCACAGTAGTCTGTGCAGCATTCAAGAGCTCTTTTACCCACCCAAAACTCACTGCCAAGCCGAAATGGTGGTTGCGAACCATAGCTGCTGTGCCTTACCTCTTACCCCTCCACAATGTTTGGCAATATGCTGATGCTGTGTACCACCTCCACCCTGTTCTACAAAACTACGAGTTTCTTGCAAACCCATTTCTTGATACAATGGGTCTGATGCCCAGCTGGCTCATCATAACCTTGTTCATGGGGATGTACTTCTTAGTGGTACGAAGGAAGGAGTGGCCACACTTTTTGAGGTTTCATGTGGTGATGGCCTTATTGCTTGACACAGGATTTCAGGCTCTTGCAACTGCCTGTAACTGGCTGCCTCGAATTGCATATAAAAGCCAGTTCATGGTGTATTTCTGGATTGCCTTTGCATTTTCTCAGGCATACACGGTGTTCGAGTGCATGAGGTGTGCACTTAACGGGACATATCATGATGTTCCTTTCTTGTCGGATGCTGCATATATACACGCAGATCCAAAATTGTTGAATTTTTAAGGTGTTGCTTTTGCGTGGGCACGTGTGGTGAGGCTGTGTGCACTCTTGCTTGATGGTGTTCCTACTGGTATTTTGTTAGTGATTATATGTGGTTATTATGAAGTTATCTAATATAAGTCCATGAGTTTTAGTAGGAATAGGACATGTTTTTAATGTCATATTTATTGTGTTCTCAGATTTTTAATCGCAGTAGTTTCAGAAAAAAATAATATTTTTGAGGGCCGGTTGGCGATTACTAACTAGCAAAATTTCATTGATAAGGAAAACTGTACAAGAGTCAGAAAAAGTAGAAAGAAAGGTGAAAGAAAAACCGAAGCTACAACCTAACCAAAAAAATTAGAAAACCTCCAAAACTCAGGAAACATTGCAGTACGTGTATGTTGCAGTAACCCTAGTACTGGGAAATTGCAGTAACTCTAGGTGGTGAGAATTCAGGAAAAATGAGGAAATGAGAAGCACGTGTATGTTGTCCAATTTCAGGTAAGGAATGGATAGACACTTTTGACGGTTTGCAAAATTAAATAATTCTTTTTCTTAACTTCTCAAATTAATCTATCAAATGTTCCTCGACTTCATAGGCACTTATTATCAAGTTATTATATCCGCAGATACTTAACTATGGCTCCGTTTGGATGACTTCTTTCCGGAATAAGGAATAAGGAATAATTACTTTTTACCAATAAATTTATTTCTAACCATCCAAACTCTTCACAAAAGTTACACACTTCCCAATAAATTTACCCCTTCCCAATAAATTTCTTCCCTTCTTCCTTCTTCCTACCTTATTCTCAACGCATCCAAACGGAGCCTATGTTAACATCTCACTGAAAAATTTATTTCTTGTTATCCTTCAAACAGAAGAAAGCAAAACTTTTTACAATTTTCTTCAGTTGATAGAGCTCGGAGATTTGATTTAGGGGATCATTTGACCTCTAATTATCCAGCTTTGCATCAAATAACTCCCCTTGTTAATGTCATCAGACCTCTTGTGATCATATATTAACTTCAAACAATACCCAGGCAACAAAGCATTGTTAAGTCTATGGCCATCAAAATTATTTGGATTGATTTCTGTACTATTATAATGATAATTCCTAAGCCACAGCACAGAAAAAAAAACAAACAAACAAACATACAGTAATATTATATACATTAACAAGGAGCTAACTAAGTCACTAACTGATGCACTCAAACCATCTAACACATACCACTTGTACACATCAGACACAGACCGTAAGTGGGCTCCCGCTTGGTGGCGCTCCTCTTAATCTGCCGCTTGAAGGGGCCGTTTGGATTCCCATGGGATTTTAGGAAATTTCATCTTCCTACCATAAATTTATTATAAACATTTCAATCTCTTCACAAAATTACACACTTTCCAATAAATTTATTCCTAGAAATTGCAACTTCTCCAAATTTCCCAAATTCCTAAGCAATCCAAACGGCCCCGAAAATATTTTCTCACATCTTAGAAAATATTACAATTGTGAACTTTGCATTTCTTTTTACAAGAAATGAAACACAAAATATAGAGGGAGCAAAAGGTATACCATTACTTCTATCGACACCATCCATTGTCGGCCTTATCCCATAACGATTTGAAATTTTGGATTCAACTTTGGACTGAAAATTGAATAAACATTTAGTATAGTTTGGATAGACCTTTTAATTGATGTTTTTATAAGGAATTGAAACAGTTTTTTTTTTCTATTGATTTCAGCTTATTTTTGTATTTCGTTTCACTTATGTTTACAAATTTCAGTTCCATTTCAATTTTATTTCTGAAAACAAAACCTATTTCATCTTTCGAACGGAACGAAAATGTTGAAACGGCATGAGACAGGTATAATGATGGTCAAACTAGGATCCGTGCAATAAGACAATTGCAGAGGATACAAGAATCTTAAGGCTTCGCTCCAGAAGGAGAAAGTGGGAGCGAAGGGAAGGGAGGAGAGTTCGGATAGAGGGAGAGAGTGGACGGAAAGGGAGGAGACCAGAGAGACAGATAGAGGGAGAAATCGATTACTCCCAAAATCGAAGAGTACCGAATCCCTTACCTTCGCTCCGACTCTCTCCTTCTGGAGCGAAGCCTAAAACGAACGGGAGCGTATCCTCTGGATGGTTGTTACTCAACCAGGTTGTTACTCAACCATCCAGTGGACGTCTTTCGATACGAGCCGTCTGATTTAATCTAAACGGTTAGATTTTTTCGGGCCTATCAATCTTAGTATCATGCACGGGACATTTATAGCCATTGAGATTAAATCAGACGGCTGAGATCGAACCATCCACTGGATGGCCATCCAGAGGATGCGAAGTCTAAAACGAACGGTCAAAACTCAAAAGAGGCGAGCAATCGCTTTCCTCGTTTCTCTTTTTCGTTTTCTTTTCTATGCTGCCTGCCTGCGCTAGTACGCAAACAGTAATCAAAAGGCAAATGGCGTGGTCCGTGGTGCGACTCTGTCTGTGTGACTGGATGTGGTCCATGTGAACTGAGGAGTGGGGCCGGCCCACTTATTCCCACTTGTCTGGCGAAGTGGCGAATGGCGATGGATGGCGACTTTCCGATTCTTTTCTTAGTTTTGTCATCTCCTTGTTCGATCCTCTTTTTTAATGTAAAAAAAAAATCCTTCGCCAATGGGGTCTGTTTTCCTTTCCTTTTGTCTCGTTCGTATTCTAAGATGTCTAGAACACACGGAGAGAGACTGAGAGAGAGAGAGTTGAAATGTTTGATCGCTTAGTTCTAGAAAGTCAGTCTGTGTGGGTCTGGCTGGGGGGAAATGAATAAATAAAAAATTAATTAAGAGGCATCTCATCTCATAGCATCTTCTCCTCTTAATTAATTTGCTTTAATTTTACAAGTAAAAGCAACAGTAAAAGAGAGAGGGAAGATTCCGATGGCGAAGAAGAGGCATCGGCCGCTGATAAAGGCCAAGGAGGCCATCTCTTTAATAAACCAGGTGATGGTTATGTATGATAGGCCGCTCCTGCCCTTCCTCATCCCCCTCTTTCTCTTCGCCTGGGCCCTCGAGCGCTGGCTCCTTCCCTTCTCCAACTGGGTCCCCCTTGCTGCTGCCGTCTGGGCCACCATTCTCGTTACTGCTTCTAACTTCCTTTTTTTTTTTTTAACTCTTTTCATTTCTTTTCTATATAAACAAAGAAAGAAAGAAAGAAAGAAAAACCACTCAATCAAAACTATCTTTTTCACAGTATGGCAGGTTTCAGCGCCGCATCCTCATCGATGATTTGAATTCAAAATGGGAGCGCCTCGTCTTATTCACTGCAGTATATATCTTTCCTTTTTCCCTTTTTTTTCTAAATAATAATTGCACCACTTAGCTCAATTTGACTCAATTATTACTAAATTTAGTTGTACAAACTACTGTTTAAAAAAGGAAAACAAAAGAGTGAAAAAAACAAGGATTGAATTGAGTCTTTCTTTTGAAGCCTACCACACCCATAGAGCCCTGCACATGGACCAACAAGCTTTTTATGGAAATTTGGCCTAACTACTTTGAGCCTAAACTCTCCAGGTCCTTATTCTCTACTGTTGAGGTAAATATCCCAACTTAAATCAAACACATTTGCTTTCCTCTTCCTTTTCAAATTTCGCAATTTCTCATCAGCTATATGCTCAATGTTCAAGTTCAACCATGACATGTGCATATATATTTTATAAATATGATCAATTTCATATGAATCCCGGTAAAGATCCAAAAATAATGTATTTGCACTCCTAATCACTTGTATTTTCTGACAAAGACGACAATATACATTGGTACCCAACCTTTTAATGGACTATTCTCATACTCCTCTATGTCACTTTTTATCTCTACACAAGAGGTGGAGAAAGAAGAATTGTTTGGTATGTCTCAAAAGACAGATTTGTAATTTGGATCGGTTTCCTGCTATATAGTGCCAAATATTCAAATTATTGTGGAAGGGCATATGTGAACTTATGGTAGTTTGTCGGAATACTCTATTACTCACTGTTTTTATATTTGATCACAGAGGCGCTTGAAGAATAAAAGGCCCAAATTAATTGTACGTACTTCTTATTGTGATTTTTTTTTTTATTGTTGATCCTATTTGTGTTGTGACTTGTGAGAACAAAGATTTACTTGTAACTGTAATCATTCCAGGAGAAGATAGAATTGCAAGAGTTAACATTGGGCTCCTGCCCTCCATCCTTAGGTCAGAATGGTGTCCACTGGATTACTGCAGGTGACCAGGTTAGCTTCAATTTTCATTTCTTGTTGAAAATAAATTTAGGCTTTTGTTAAACCCCCATAAATTTATTGCATTTACCAACTATGCTACTTTTGGTCCATGCAATCTTTTAACCATATCCAAAATGCATGGTTTAATCACGAAAAAAAACTATCCTAATAAAAGGAATGGACAATAGCTCGTTGATCAAAACATGGACATGGAAACCAATTCCTCTATCTGTTTGTTTTCATCAGAAGCAGGATTATATTTGTTGTCCATATTTACTCAAATTGCTTGATGGGACCTTCTGTTGTTTACAAATTGACCACATATTATCCAGGTATTTACACTAATTTTGAGTATCCTATATATTTAAATGCAAACAGCCTGTGCTGAGAATGGGATTCGGTTGGGATACAAATGAGATGAGTGTGATGTTCTCAGCAAAGTTTGGAAAACCCCTCGTAGGCACAGCCCGCATTGTCATAAATAGTGTTCATATCAAAGGAGATGTAAGTCATGCTTTATGTATTTTTCTTTAATTTTCATTTCAAAAATTAATCTTGGGCACAATGGTATTGTTGATAACTTGCAAATACTATAGTTTTCAATAATTAATACTAAAAGGTTGAACTCACCTTGCATAACAAAATGGTGGATAATTAGTACAAACGCCTAAATATTAGCTTCATTTCAGGCAGTAGGTGTCTAATGGTGAACTTACAGACAACATAACGTGATTGTACAAATAAAGAAAAAATGAAAAATCTAAATTATGTTAGAGTGGTGTCTCTATGTTTATTGAATAAACCTTGTTAATATGGATAAGTTCAATTTCTTTTCCTTTGAAGTTGCTCCTGAGACCAATACTTGATGGTCAAGCAGTTCTCTATTCATTCGAGTCAGCTCCTGAGGTCAGAATTAATGTTGCATTTGGAGGGGGCAATGGCCAATCTCTTCCATCGACTGAATTTCCTGGTGTATCTTCATGGCTGGTATGTTTCTTTTCAGTAGTTTTGTTTAATGACTAAATTTTTCCAATTTAGTTTGTGGGTTTGGGGAATTGGGGGAGGGGGGGGGGGGGGGGTCTCCATGGTTTAGAATGAGCATGTGACTGTATTTTAGTCAGAACGACGGATGCATGGGTAGATTTTTAGTACACAGACAACTTTATGATTTACACTAAACTGTCTGGATGCTTCCTGCTTCAGTTAAGTACTGTTGGGAATGTAAAGGCATTGAAAGCCACCTGGTGATGGTGTGGGGGGGGGGGGGGAGTTGTTGAATGGTCTCATGAGATATCTATGTCTCGTATTCTCCTGGAATGGGGTGACTGCATGCGTGACTTGAATTTTGTTAGAAAAGTTATCAAATTGCCGTTTTGCCTCCATTTACTTATTAGGCAACTGGCAATCGAAAAGGGACATATGCTTTCCACATTTTATCAGGAAACGAGAAATTTCGCTTGGAATTGATATTTCTTTTGCTTTACGGGGATCAAAATTAATCCTAAATTTGTAGGGGGCATGCTTTATGCTTTTAGGTTTTTGTTGGTGCTTCCTCTAATATTTATATCAAGTGATGTATGACATAGGAAATTGAATCTAATTAGGTCAAACTCCTGTCTGAAACAATAGCAAAGCTAATGGTAGAGCCCCGCCGTCTCTGCTTCACTTTGCCGCCTGTCAACTTGCGCAAGAAGCCTGTTAGTGGCACAGTCTCAGTCACGATAAAAACAGCTACCGACCTGAGAAGTAACAACACAAGAAGCAATGGTAACGAAAGTCCTTTGAAGTCAAGCAGTGGTACTCACTTACAGACAGTTGTGGAAGTAGAAATTGGCGAGTTAATGAGGAAAACGAGCATGGGGGAGGGTCCAGACCCAACATGGAATTCCACATTTAATATGGTTTTGCATGGCGAGTCCGGTTCAATAAAATTTACATTGTACGAGTTGGATTCCGCTGGTGTCAAGTTCAACTACTTGACCCGCTGTGATATAATGGTATGACCTTGCCCAGATGTTTCTTATAAGAATGTTTTAGTAAGAACAGAAGTTGTTTCCATACAACCTTTATTATCACATGAATGTATCACTTAATCTGCCATCATTTTTTCTTTTTCTTTTTGAAAAAGTAGACCGAACTACCTCTCATTCTATGGAGAAAACAGTCCGGGTGGGAGTGTTTTTGCAACTTCTTTGAACTTTTCCTGTACCATGCTATATCTCCTGTGTTCTGACTTCTGAGAAATTGTGGGACATTATTTCTGACTTTTTTAGGGTTGTACATGATGTTCTAATTCTCATAACACTTACCACATTTTTTATATCCTGCATTCTGAGAATCTTTGGTGCTCATAGTGCATAGAGCTTTCTATGCACCGCGGACTTTTTCGGGGGTATTTTTGTAAATTGACAAACCTAATTCAACCAATCTAATTTACATATTGAAATCTCATAGCAAACCAAATTTTACAATTTTTGAGATTTTATTACTATTTTTTCCGAATTTTTTAAAATATGCCATTTTTGGAATGTTATACTATTTACAATATTCCAAAAATGGCATGTTTTAAAAAATTCGAAAAAAATAGTAATAAAATCTCAAAAATTGTAAAATTTGGTTTGCTATGAGATTTCAATATGTAGATTAGATTTGTAAAATAAAATACTCACGAAAAAGTCTGCGGTGCATAGAAAGCTCTATGCATTATAGTGCATATTAAACTTTCTCCTCATATATATATATTTTTATTTATATTAAGTTTCTTTTTGCCAGATGAAGTATGTGGAGGATGATTCGACAATATTCTGGGGAATAGGTAACAATGCTGGGGTGGTGGCAAGACATGCAGAGGAGGCTGGGAAAGCAGTTGAAATGGTGCTTCCTTTTGAGGACGATAACATGGGAGAGGTCGCTATCTCGCACTTTATAATTTTCTTTGTACCAATGGCATTCTGTAATAGACTAATAGTAATATATATATATATATATATATACACAAATTATTTGACAGTTGGCAGTGAGACTGGTGGTTAAAGAATGGCAATACTCTGATGGGTCGACCAGTGTCAACTACCCAGTTGTGGCCAGGCCGGTGCACCCGTCGATTCCGGGTTCACCATCTGACCACACCCGCACTGGCAGGAGGCTGAAAGTAACTGTGGTCGAAGGAAGAAACCTTGCCATAAAGGAGAAATCAGGGAGGTGCGACCCTTATGTCAAGATCCACTACGGAAAGGTTAGTTCTAGTTCTTATTTTGATTAATATCACTAAATGTGAAAATGCTTCATAATATCACTAACTTCCTTTTTTTATATACAAGTTTCAAAGTCACAAATATGGAATCTGAAGCGTCAAGGTTTTGCATTGTGCTCCCTAATCTTTTTATTTGTGACATTTTGATTTCTCCTGAAGTTCAAAATGGACAGTAATTCTGCTGTGCCTTTTTTGACTGTTAGAATCCCACTAAAATTATAATTTAACATCAACATTTTGTAGTTCCATGTTTTATTTTTTTTAACTGGAATATAATGTTGGGACTAAATGGTGCAATGATTGTTTAGACTTTAACTGGAGATTATAAAAATTTAGGGTGTAAATTGTGCAATGACTATTAACTTCTTACATTGTTTACTCTTCTCTTCTTTCCACAACAACAAAAACAAAGCATTTTGTCCCAAACAAGTTGGGGTAGGCTAGAAATGAAAATCAACAAGGTCACGGTAGCCAAACAATAATAATAATTATAACAATAACAACAGTCATCGTTATCATCATCATTAGTATTATTTTATCACTCTTCTCATCTTTTTAACTTTTCAACGGCATATTAGGCTGTAGCTTAAATCAATCTGAATTTCAGTTTAAACTGTTGCCTGGTGCTGATTTGTTTGGACATGAATTAGCAGCCAAAAATGGAAAAAGGTGATATTCCTTTTCTTTCCCTAAAACCAGTGTTTCTCCTATTTAGGCTGTGTACAGAACAAAAGTGCAATCTCACACTGTAAATCCTGTTTGGAACCACTCATTTGAGCTGGATGAAATAGCTGGGGGCGAGTATTTGAAAATTAAATGCTTCAACTCTGATAGATTCAGTGATGATAGCATTGGAAGTGCACTCGTTGCCTTGGATGGGATTGTAGAGGGTACTGACAGAGATGTGTGGGTACCACTTGAGAAGGTCAACTCAGGAGAGATCAGGCTTAAAGTAGAGTTCATGAAGAATGAAGAAGCTGATGCAAAGGTACACTTATCAATTGGCAAACAAAATTCTTGCTGTAGTTAAACTTCATTATGTATGTTTTGGTATAGAATGGCCAAATAGCGAAGTGTGTATTTAAAAACCAAGTTACATTTGTATGAATCTGATTGTTCTTTTTTATTGTCACTATGAGAATGCATATGGCTTTCTAACATCCATCTTCCCTGTCCCCAATCCTCCCTTCCCAATTCCCAAACCATTCTTTTTGGTCAATTTCATCATCTACTTTATGTTAAGTTCAGCTTCAGCTGAAAATTTACAAGGACCCAGCAGTGTTGAAAGATCCCATTTTTGGATAATATCATACTTTCTGGTGTAGAGGTGATAACTTCTAATATGGATGTACTTGCACAAGGCTAGTCAACAAGTTACCCTATGTTATTATGCAAACGATCAATTTACCTAGGCTTGCAATGAAACAAATTGTAGTGTTTTGTCTTCTTGATGAAGTTTTTGATTAATAACAGTGGTCAGGTGCACGGTATGGGAACAGATGGGTCGAGCTTGTAATAATTGAAGCCAAGGACCTGGTTGCGGCTGATATAAGTGGCACTAGCGATCCTTTTGTCAGAGTACAGTATGGAAACGCCAAGAAGCAAACTAAGGTTAGTTCTTATGGGAGAGAAAGATAATGGTGACGATAAAGGAAATTCCTCTTGTAAGGAATCTTTGAATTAATATCATGCACATTGACTATACATCTGGTTTTGGTTTTTTAAGCAAGTGAATAAAAAATAAAAAATAAAAAATAAAAATATAAATATGGGAGTAAGGGAAAAATACACAATGGCACTTATCTAGAGAAAAAATAGGTAATGGATTATTGATCAATCCATCGGAGGACAACACTTAGAGAATACATCTGGTTTTTGTGATGGTACTTGTTACATAGCTTTCTCGTGTAGTAGTATCATGTTATCGTTCTGTTTGAATATGATGTTTACACTGTTTTACTTATGTAGGTGATACACAAAACTTTAAATCCTTACTGGAACCAGACTTTACTTTTTCCCGACACTGGGAGCAAGCTGGCACTATACGTGAAAGACCACAATGCTGTTCTTCCTGCTGTGAGCATAGGTCACTGTATAGTAGAGTACGACAAGCTCCTCTTAAACCAGACCTCTGACAGGTGGATCCCACTCCAAGGTGTTAAGAGCGGTCAGATCCATGTTCAGATTACCAGGAGGTCGCCTGAACTGGAGAAAAAGCCAGAACATGAGAGCACAACCAAGGCTCACATGTTCTCAAACCAGGTAATCTCAGCATTATTGGTGAGGTGTTTTCAGGTAATGAGTGCCAAAAGTTGTTTGCAAGCTCATATCATTGAATTAAATCTGGCCATTTTAAATTTTTATTTCACTTCTGTTTCTTTAGATATCCCAGTTATAAAGAAATTAGGTCAAAGTTAATATTGAAAATATTTGGATTTGTCATATCTTTTTTACTTGAGTTTAATTGTTTTAGAAGCAATATGGTAAATGTGCTTGTTATTTGTAATATGGTAAAACAATTCAGTGCAATTTTGAAATTGTGCTTGTGTTTGAACTCAATCTTTTCACAAGCACTCTGATTTCAATTAAATCATAATGTAGATGCGAGGAGTATTGAAGAAGCTGAAAGGATTAGTGGAAGAAGGAGATCTAGATGCACTGTCAAATGCATTAAATGAGATAGAAAGTGCTGAGGATGCGCAAGAGGAGTACATGGACCAACTGGAAAGAGAGAGGAGTCTGTTGATAAGTAAGATTGGTGAACTCGATCATGAAATCAATAGAACCTCTTCAGCTCCAGCTAGGCTTCACTTTTGATTGTTTATTAGGTCATGGAATTTGGATTATAATATCGTTGTAGGAAGTTAGGCTAAAGGTAGGTGTGATTGGTATGTATAGATTTACAAATTACAATAGCGATTTCAGTGGATATAAACAAAGATTATATATTTAGACCTGGTCTAGATTTGGGGCCTTCGTTATAGACAAATTGGGCCATATCGACATCTTAGAAAGGGTTTCACCAATAGTGATTTGTAGTTTTGCCCGTCACAAGCTTGGGCCATAGGAATACTTGTATAGATGATATTTTGTTGAAAAAGGAACTATGTATAGGTCGAATAAAATTCCCCATGTGTAAAATCTTGTCTTTATTTAAAAGATCCTTTACTTCCGGAATGTGAACTTATAGGTGTTTTGTCAATGAAAGAAACATACACCAAATTCTTGAATATTAAGCCATAAAAATTTGAAGATATAATTGAGATACGAATAATTTTGGGAATATAGGCTCCGGTTGGATAGGTGTGGGAAGAAGGAAAGAAGTGAAAAGAAGTATTGGAAAGTGTGTAACTTTATAAAGAGTTTTGGATTATTTATAATTTATTTCTTTCATTCTTCCTTCTTCTTACTTTTTTCTCAACGAATCGAAACGGTGCCATAAAGAAACGGGCAAGAACCAATGGATATGTACAAACAAGTTGATTGTACCTCTCCTTGGTTGTGGGTAAATGTCAGACTGGAGGCTTATCTTTTCCCATTAGACTCTTTCTAAATTTCTACAAACGGGACAAGAGCCTTCGAAAAACCCAAACTAATTAATACTGTGCTGTACCAAATATAACACTATTCTGACATGAAAATTTGGGTTCACAGAGGCAATCAATCTCTTATTTGTATATTGTATATTTAAGTTTCTCCTCTGTGCAATTGACAACAACACAACACCATCTCAAAAGCAAAAATAAGGTACGGTAGTGAGGTGGTACAGGGCCATATATAGGCAGCATAGGCCCCAGCTTAGACTGCCAGAATCTGCCGTACCATTCTCAGCTAAACATCCAAGCACTACCTTGTAAACGGTGCTCTCAGCCTTTTTTTACACTACCCAGCTGCATATTACTCAGCAGGATTCCATACGGCAGCTACTCTGTGTTTTCTGTAGATTTCTTTGATCAGATGGAATATAAATATTTATTATTATTAAAAAATTACTGCCTTTAATCATTTATCAGATTATCGAAATCCTTATTCTACATAATTAAATGATCTTTCATAATTACTACAGAAGGTGTTTCCGTTATAATTTTCATATTTCCAGTAGCATTTATTACAATTCATTGGTCAGATTGTACTTATAAATATTACATTGAAAATTCTAGTATTACGATTTAATTAAATGATACTGGAAGAGTATAATTGTATAAACCGTATAAAAAAAGAAGCACAAGTTTACAAATGTATATGGGCCAAACCGGGCCCAGTAAATTATTCATAAAGGAGGCAATCTGAATTCTGAGAGCATCTTTCTATCCATCACAGGTTACAAGAAACAGGCTATCGCAGCTGCACACTAGAGATATGTAGATGTAGACTAGAGTATGAGTGAGGTTCAAATGTATTATATATATCACTTTTTCTCCTGACCAAACAAAAACAGTACTATCAGACAATCTTCGTCTAGAGAGAGAAAAGAGTGAGAGAGAGAGGGATAGAGGACGGCTGGGATGAGAGAGAGAGAGAGAGAGAGAGAAGAGAGTGAGAGAGAGAGGGATAGAGGACGGCTGGGATGAGAGTGAGAGAGAGAGGGGGGGGGGGGTTGAGATGATGGAGATTTTTTTTTTTTTTTTTTTTTTGAGAAATAAGATGATGGGGACTTTCAAAGCATGCAACCTTTCCAATATCTCCAGCCCAAACTGCAGTCTTTTATTTTCTTCTTTCCATGACTAGTCCATCCGACCTACCATCCTAAGACCCCGTTTGTTTGTGACTTAAAGGGTGCATAACTTAAGTTATGCACTCTTTAGTCGCCAAACACCTCTTACATAAGATGCCTTAAGGGTACATAACTTATGCAACCAAAATAGGTTGCATAAGTTATGCATGGTCCCCTTTAATTTTTTTCCAACAATACCCCTTAGAAATAATTAATAAATAATAATATTTAACAAGTAAAAATAACTATTAAAAATCATAATTAATAATAAATATTAATTATTATAATTAATAAATAATAATTAATAATATTTTACAAGTAATATTAATTAATAATAATAATAATGATTTAATAATAATAACTAATTAATTAAAAATTATTAATAAATAATTTTTTTAAGTAATTAATAAAACTTCATAATAATAAAATGATTTCTTATTATCATTAATAATTAATTTTTATAATAATTAATAATTAACAAATAATTAATATTAATAAATAAATAAATAAATAATATTTAATAAGCAACAATAATTGTTAAAAAAACATAATTAATAATAAAGGTTAATTATTATAATTAATAATATTTAACAAGTAATATTAATTATTAATAATAATGATTTAAAAATAATAATTAATTAAAGGCATGAATATAAGGACATTTTAGTCTTTTGATATGATATATGCATGTATTAACTTAGTCATCCTTACTACACAACCAAACATCTATTACATAACACTACATAAATATTTAAGCATCCTTAACTTATGCAACCTCTTACTACACAAACAAACGCCCCCTAAGGGACTTAACTCCACTCCACTCTCCAGTTTGCCATTAACCAAAGAAAAAAAAAATGTAATTTTCCACACATTACAATATTCTTATTTTACCAATATTCAGAGGTTAAAGTTGCTTTTGGGCTGTGGAGTTATTGTACTCAGGTCAATAATTAGGCTGCTAAAATTTTAACTTTCATTTAATAAATATGTCCCACAATACATACTTGGTTCAATCCAGGGACCACAAGCCAAGCTGACTCATCCCTGAATGAGTGCCACGTTGTCATTTAGGCCATATCTACTATTGCTGCATCATCAGCCCTTAACAGCCTTTCACTATTGTAATTGTACTCAAGTTTGATTTTGTACTTTTGTTTCATCTTGCATATAACTGCACAAGTTTGGTTTGTTGGCATATTTCCTTCGTTGGAAAAATTCATATTAGGCCTGGTTCAGAGCTTTTTTATTGCTATATTTTCTATATGAAGGTACAAATATTATTAATATATTAGGCTCAATTATTTTTTGGTTGAACTATAATATCATTGCTGAATGATCCCTTTTTTTTGTTTCGTTTTGAGCCAGAGGCTTCACATATTTTCTATAACTATAACAGATGCTATAGTGGAAATATATTCAAAATAATGTCTCACGAATTAACACACAAATACGTATATAGTGGCAGTGCGAGTAAATTTTTCAATGGGAACTTAAAATGATTTTGTCACGCTGCGGAAACTAGGCGTGACGGTTTTTCCGCCACGAGAGTGGAGACCACGTACTCCCGTAAGTACGGATGAAAATGGATCGGATACGGATTGGATAGTGATTAAATCATATCCGCATCTACATTTTTTTTTTCGGATACGGATATGGATACCGATGTGTTCGGATACAAATACGGTTCAAATGTTAAGCGGATACGAATACAATTCAAATATTGTCCGATACGAAAACTAATATGAATATATTTTGTCGGATATGGATTGCATTCTAATTGATTATTTATTAATTCATTTCTTTAGTACATTCTGTAAATTTCATAGTACATATAAAAATTTGTGCATACAAGAGGAGTCAAAATATATATAGGAGAATATTCATGTAATGAGATGATTTGAATTATGACAATTATTTATTATGCTAATTAGGTTAACAGTACTTAGACTTCATTCATTCAATCACTCCAATCTATGATTCCGTCAAAATACTATATAACATGCATAAATTTAATTATTATTAACATCAATAGTGCTTCGGTCTAGTGATTAATCCGTATTTAGTGCTAATTAATCCGTATTTAATTTTCAAATTAGATGTTTCGGACTCATATAAATAAATACATCAAACAAATATATCAGCAATAGTGCTTTGGTCTAGTGGCTAGGTGCTGTTTCATGTTATTGGCAACAGAGTGGTATTACAACTTTACATACTCGCGATGTATATTTGCTAATCTACACTCCCGCTAATCCTTTATACATTACTACCCGACGAGCCATACTCTTCTTTTCCCGACCTAACCTAGCGTTTTATTTATGCTTCAATATTATTAAGGCAAAATTGAATATAACCTAACCTAGCGTTTTATTTATGCTTCAATATTAATAGTATATACTGCTATTTTCCATACTCTTCTTCCTCAGGCTTCTATTCCTGCTCCTCGTTAGACACGACACCACCACCACCGGTACTGCCATCACTCGGGACATCCAAGTATAAGTGTGTGTAAATGGAAGGCAAACAAAAATGACCCAAGGAGTACAGAAAAAGTTTGTCCACATGCAAGTAGAAAGTTTTCAGTAATAAAATGAACAATTGATGTCGAAATTTATGCATGCATGGAAATGATGAGTTAGAAGTTCTACAACTTCTAGCTAGTACTTTACCAAGAGAAACCGATGTGAACGATTCGCGACTAATCTAGGATGAATCAACTGATGAAGATGAGAATGAATGGATAAATACATTCTCGAAAGGTGGTAAAACAGACTTTCTTCAGTTTGGTCACCCCAATAATATGATGAAAGAAAATGAAGTAAGGTCTGAATTATCAGAATTATACATGGACCAGGCGATCCGGGCTAGTAAGGTGATATTACTTATTTATATATACATTTTGATTATATTTGGCACCAAAATACTATTCAAAATAATGATACTCATTATACTTTTATATTTTATTTAGAAAGATTGGATATTGCCATGACATTTGACTTGTTTTGTAGGAATTTGGTGAATTTGACATAATTTTATGCATTTGACTTGTCTTGTAGGAATTTAGTGGATTTGACACAATAATCGCACAAAAGAGAGAATTTTTGGGAATAAAATAATTAAATGGAATCCATAGCATTGTAGAGCTCATTCTAAACTTTCCAACGATCTTTGAATCAGCTAAATCGGAGTTCGAATAAAAAAATTATGATAAAAATACTATCGGTGCTCAATTCTAGAATTTTGGTCCGAAATTTTCTCGTTTTGGACATAAATTTTTATCTCTGACTGAAATTATTTCGAAAAAGCTCAAAAATGAAAATTCTGGAGAAAGAAAGAGACGAGGTGCGTTCTCATGCACGAAAATACAGAAAGGAAAAGATCCGACCTTTCATAGATCAAATTCTATCTTTTTCACCACTGTTATTGCACTGAAAGGCGTGAGATTCGACCTTCCGCGGTAGAGCACGACCATGACAGTAACTTTGGAGCGATTCTAGATGCGACAGTGGTAGAACTGGTCCAACCACGATTCTAAAGCCTTGCAAATAGGAGTTTATTACTTGGTTGTATTTTTTTCTTCTCTCTTTGCTTGTATTGACAATGAAGTTTGTATTTTATTTTGCTTGCATGTTAGGCTAGTTTCTTATGTCTTAGGGTTTGGTAGTAGTTTAGTTTAGTATTTATTATAACTTGATGTGATTGATATTGTTATATGATTTGATATGTTGAGAATTGATATTTACGCTTAGTTAAATTGATTGTTTACCTATGGATGAACTGCAGCGTCTTAGGGCATTAAACTAGAACAAACTGATAATTGATTAAGTACTTGAAATAAGCTAAACACTCGAAAGAGGAGGTTAGTTTATGACCGAAAGGTGCAGCTTCTAAATGATCCGAAAAGACTTAGATACCTCTGGAGATCCAACACAAAGAACTTAATTGATTAAATTTCGACTCGAAAGTTTAGGACTAGTCATTACGTGGTTAAAATCGAATTCCAAACCAAGTTTAAAACCAAAATTAAGACGGCTGAGGCTAGGACTTAAATCTGGTCGATAAGTAACCTTCACATAACCTTACCTAAAAATATCAAGTAAAAACATAGAGTTTGGAGCACTTTTCGACACGGGAAATATATAAATTTCGGTCCGAAATTTTGTCTGTCAAGCACGAAAACGCGTGATAACAACGCTTCAGAGCAAAACTAAATGAAATCCAAAACCTTAGGATATTCATTTATATCTGTTTGAGCCTAGAAAACCTTAAAAATCAACAAAAAATAATTTAATTACTTGCACTTTAGATAATTATCTTTTTAAATTATAAAATCATAAAATTGTCTTGTCTAGCTTTCGTGAGAAAGTAAAGTCTGGTAATTAATTGTACTGTCCCTTAGGTTCAACTTTTAGGGGCCGTTTGGATTGAGTGGGAATTTGGAGAATTTCCTATTCCTAGGCATAAATTTATTATAAACAATCCAAACTCTTTACAAAGTTACACATTTTTCAATAAATTTATGCCTAGAAATTGGAAATTCTTCAAATTCCTAAGCGAACCAAATGGCCCCTTAGGTTTACCAGAACGACTAGTGAGGTAAAACAAGATATAAATTTATTTGATACCTAAACTCTAAAATTTCTATCACAAGGAGTTAGAATTATATTCTCTCTCAGAGGCTATCAAGAATCCCCAAATCTATGTTGCATTGATACAAGTACGAGTACCGTATTGGATACGGTGGTACAAAAATTTTAAAAAATCTCCGGTACGAATACGATGCTAGTACTCCGTCGCAATTTGGTTAAAAAGAATCATATCAAAATTGTACAAATACTGTTCATACCATTTGGTATATATATATATATATATATATATATATATATATATATATAGTAAATCTATTGTGAACCATGGTTCATATAAGCTTCCGTGCACCATGACCGTTTTGGTCGGTGGTTTCACAAATTGTCAAATCTAATTTAAGAAATCCAATCTATATATTGAAATCTCATGGCAAACAAAATTTTACAATTTTTGAAATTTTTTTACTATTTTTTTTGAATTTTTTAACACTTTTCATTTTTGGCTATAAATATACTAATTTATATGACAAAAATGACAAGTTTTAAAAAATTCAAAAAAAATTTATCTAAATTTGATATATATATACATATTCACAATAGATTTACTCATATATATATATATATATATATATATATATATATATATATATATTTATCTTTGTTTTGTTTTCAGAACAAAACTTTCCTGCACTCCAGAATTATCGTAACGCTTATGGGTGCGTTTGGATGGCAGGTGAATAGGCTTATTCACGAATAGTATGAATAGTGGTCATCCAAACAACTCATGAATAGAATGAATAGGTCTATTCACATGTGAATAGATATTCTAGTAAAATGTTGGAATAGAAACCCATAACCTTCATTTAATATTAAAAAATTAGCTACCAAATAACTTTATTCTCCTTTGTGCATCTAAACATCCTTCCCATATTCATGAATATGCCTATTCTCAATGTAGTATATTCACAAAACTTATTCATGAATATGTCTATTCATGTCTATTCACCGTGAGTCCAAACGTGCCCATATGTACTGTTATTTTGGATGAATATATATTAATATACAAATATATAAGCACATTGAGTACGTATTGTGAGTATAAAACTAAGATTTAAAAAATTCAACCAGTTTTGTACCGTACCACTTAAATTCATCATTTACATATGTCCAGCACCGGACATTAAATCTGTTGCCATTAATTATTCACATTAAAAAAACAAATGGAGATAATAAAGAACCGAATTAAGGTGATGAGTGTAGATATATATGGTTCCAAGTTCCAACTTCCAACTTCCAAAAGTACAGGCATTAGTAGCTGAGTTGTCAAAGCAGATACATGTACCAAATAATAGACATATAAGTTGTTCCAACTAGGAGCAATAGGAAAAAGACCAAAACAGTGAGAGAGAGAGAGCGAGAGAATAGAGATCAGCTGGTGCGCACTAGAGCTCTCCCCTCATTGCCAATTAAGTACGTGGTACTGAATAAAGCCACCAAGCTAACCTTGTATAGCCTGCATGCTCTACGCTGCTTTGCTTGCCTTTGGCACACACACCGCAGTATACTGTATACATCCAAGCACATCGGTACAAATTTTAAGAATTTAAAGATGTTTTCGTAAGAGGAAGCAAAGAGAGGAAGTTTGTTCCTTTTTCCTCGTGGTTAATTGCAAAGCTCACACAAACAAATACAAGGCATTCTTCGTTATTTATCAAGCATCTTAGCTTAATTTGTGAGATAAAAACTCGCAGGGACTTCTCCGAAGAGTGTAAGATGCGTTAGTAATCAGCTTAAAAATATTTCAAGGTAAATATAAAGTTAAATCACATTTATAAATATAATAAAGTTAAGGTATCAATTTTTAATACATTTGAAAATTTTGCAATCTTGCAAACCCATTTGCTATCATAATTATGAGTATAATGGGTTATTTATGATTCAAATTCAACTTGCATTAGTTTTAAATACCAATGTTTTAATTTGTATTTTCTTGGTTTTAATATTATTTCATTTATTATATGGTTAGAAGATTGTTTGACTAGGATGATTGACGCTTCTTAGATCATACTTCGTACATTGATGATCTATTTTTATATTCATCTCTTAAATTACATTTTTTATTTGTGTTGATTTTATATATATATTTTTTAAGATAAGGTGGGTCAAACCTTCCAACTTATTTTGAAATTAAATATAAAAAAAAACCTCAGTTCTGTTTCGAATCCAATCGGAGGGACACAACACCGTGGTATGTCTGGAGATAGGCCACAGACAAAATGTTTATTATATATATGTACAAGTTTCCATTTTGATGAGAAGATTGGTTGAGGCATTGATGAAGGAATCAACAAATACAAGTGAGACAAAGAAAGAAAGAAAGGGAGCGGCCCCAGCATCCCTGCTGAACTCGCCAGCTCCTTGGGAAGGGATACATACATGATCCAACAGATTGAGATTGAGATTGAGACTGAGATTGCCAACTTTGGGCACCGTCTTGCACTGACAGTTGGCATTGTTTTTGTGTCTCAGACAATGAGAAGCAGAGACTCATTGATGTGAGTCTCATCATAGTTTTATGCATAGCTTGCTTCTCACCTCTCTTAATTGTCCTCCTCTCTCTCCATACATTCTCATTATTTATTTTTTTGTTTTTTTTGTTGTTCACATCAATTAATGTATTGTGAGAATTTTATCTTATCGGCAGTCCTTTTCTTTGTCCCTAGCATTGCCGGATGTTTGTCAAGCGCTGTCGGCCTGCATCGACATCTCTCTCTCTCGCTCTCTCGAGATAGTTAATAAGTTCTTTAATTTCAAGTCCATTATGCACTTATATATGCAAGGTCCTCTTGTGACTATATAATACTATATATATAATTATACAACCTAAACAATATTTGTACTATTCTGAATAACACAAGATATATTAATTACTACTTGCTCACAATATTTGAATTAGTACTAGTACTGTTCTTGCGCTATTAATTTCTTACAAAACTAAAAGGAAAAAATAACATTAGCTAGTCATACACGCATTATTCCTTTAACGATCTGCAAATTAAGGCCCTATCTTTATATTAAATGTTTGTCATGGAACGATTTTGCCATTTTTAAGTAGTTGTCTTGTCTGGTTAAAATCGCATTAGGCGTAAAGATATTATTTTCACAAATCCAGTAATTCTGTGGGTCAATGATTTTTTGGGCACACAGAAAACTTTCTAGATAAACGGCAAATGCGAACTGTACATGCCCACATGACATACATAATTACTGTACATTATATACATTCATGCCGTGATGTAGACTTGTAGCTTGGCATCTGGATGTATAAAATACTGTCTCAAATTTTCAAACAGGCAACCTTCCAAATGAAATATTAATTACTGTTTCAGTTTTCTTATCACTGCCACTGTCCCAGATATAGTCACAAGAGTAAGATCTCCTTTATTTTTCTTGATCCTGACCGGCTGACCCCATTGGTTTCAGTCCAGTCCTCCAGTCCAATAGAAAGAAGAGATCTCCTTGCCTCCAAAGAAACCCTACTTCCAACTTATATGTACATTTTTGGAAGCAGTATACTAGCGGTTGATCATAATCTTCTATGCTAATTAATTCGAGTTTTTGACGGATATGCCAAAGCGGAGCAAACAGAATTTAAATAAGCCTGGATACAAGCAAAAACTATATATATAATAAACGAAACTTTTAATATAAAGACATTTCATTTTGGACCTAATAAATACGACTCTTACAAAAAAAACATTTTTATTGTATATGTTAATTAATTTGGTCAATAAAATACATCTCTTTTTTAGTTTTTTCTGTACGCTTAAGAATCTAGGAGTTCAAAGAAAATGACTGCCTTCCCGGTGCAAAATCAAATGGTCAAATACTGAATTATATTAATGTTCAAAAGTTAAAAGTCAAAAACTTAAAAGGGGGTGATTTGATTGTCGAATAGAGGCATATAACTTAAGTGGAATAAGTTGATGGGCAAACAAGCGAAATAAGGAATAAAAAAATAATTTTCCAAATCGCAATGACAAAACTAATATTTCCAAATTACCAAAAATAATAAAATAATATTAATAATTGTTAATAATGAGTGATGATTATGATAATATTTGTTGTTACTATAGTATTTTTTACTGTAAATTGAAATTTCATTATAATAATAAATTTAATTATCAATAATATTCATAGGGACCAATTGAAAAAAGTGAATAAAAAATATTTTCTTCTAATTACATTAATTATATTAATTAGAATGTAATATAGAGACTTTCTGGTCCACTATGATGCATATACCCTTTTATGCATCATGGCCTTATTCGTTGATTTTTTTTCAAATTGAAAAATATAATTTTAAAATTCAATATACATATTAATTTCACAACAAACTAAATTTTATAATATTTATATTTTTCCCTATTTTGTGAAATATAATTTTTACAAACAGTAAAAATATAATTTTTACTATTTCACAACAAACTAAATTCAATATACATATACCCTTTTATGCAACATGGCCCAGTGGACATTTTGTGAACAACTCGGCAGTAAATTATTTATATAATATATAAACAATAACATCATCATGATCTGGTTCTTTCCATCGGTTGGACCAGTCGAACCTTCCAATTGATAAATTTAGCGGTTTAATGTCCGGCACGGTTTTTAAAACATTAATTAGTCTTAGTTTACCTAATGATAATATAATCCTCTAATCTAACTTAGAAAATTCTCCTTAGTTACCCTTATCTTTTAACGGACTTATATATAGAACTGTGTTTAGAGATAGTATTATATACAAGAAGACATAATACATATTTCCGATTCAATATATATAAATGTTTTGTATTTTCTGGGATACAAAACACGACATATATATAATATATATTGAACTCAAACACGACTCGAGACAATAACTCTAAGAATATATCTACCACCTAGTAAAAGATTATATTTGGAGGAAAAAAAATACATATGAAAGTAGTGGGTGCATGCATGTGGTTCGATTCGTCTTGATGATCAACACTAATGTACACCGAACGATTTTACGTGAGCTTATAGTAATTTGCATGTGATACAAAATGATATATACATCATTATTGAATTATGATTAATTATATTGAGAATCAACTAATTAAATGAACAATCATGGCAACTAATTAAACGAACGTTAATTAAAATCTAAAAAGTAAAATTATAAATATTTTCATTATAATATAATTACAATTTTACATAAGTATCATGTTAGGGATGAAAATGGTTCGGATACAGTTCGATTAGTAGTCAAATCATATCCTTTTTGTCAGATACGGATACTAATATGAATATATATATTAGAATACGGTTATGGGTTAAATATTAAGCATATATGAATACAAATTGAATTTTGTCTGATATAGATACGAATACAGATACATTTCGGATATTAACACATATATCTATAAACTATTAAATAAAAGTAAAAATTAATTCGATATTTCGTAATATGTTATTAATCAGACTAAAATGTTATTACAAACCAACCTAACTAATTGAAGGTGAATTTATCAAATCAAAAGTCTTTTCTATAGCACTAGAGGACCAATTAGGTTAATCATCTTGTGCCATTGATTCAATTAAGGATGAAAACAGTTTGAATAATTATCAAATACGGTTCGAAAAATATATTTTTTTGTCGAAATACGGATAAAGATAGGATAGTTGTCAAACCATATCCATATCTATATTTTCTTATCAGATACGAATACGTATACGGACATATTCGGATTCGGATTGGTTCCGTGCGGAGTTTATCCGCAGTCTTCGTCCCGAATTATGTATCAAATTCCATGAATTTGAAAATCGGTATGCAATTAATGTATTGGTTTATTACAAATTGATGGAGTAACGATTTTAAGAGTGCTTGATTGATGGTCAAATGATTTGGAAATTACAGAAAATTTGATTTATACACAAACCAATCTTGTTTACCTGAAGGATAATATTTTCATACTAAATAAAATTATAGTAAAAGTTACAGTTCGTTTTATACAAGACTAAGGCTAAAACTAAGCAAATTTTTTATCGTGTTAGTTTGGTTAATTGATTATCTGATATGTGATATTTTTATATCAATCTTCATTAATTGTTAGTTCTGTATTGCTAACGTACGCACATCCCTACTATTTATAAATGTATTCATGAAAATGTCATAAATACTTGTATCTAATGGATAAACAATTTTTATATCAATTATGGACTATTTATTTGTGTTGTGTAATTTGATCTGATATGTGGTCTAAATCTTAATTTTAGATAAAAAAAATCAGACCTTTTTATTGATAAAGACTCGAGTCACTATTAAATTGACTGTTTATTTAAGCCGCCGTTCACCAGGGCTTCGGTCGCCAGCTCCACTGTCATCAGTTCACCAACTTCCTTAACCTTCAGGCACTGGGCAGGCGTCAGCCCCCATACATGGTCTTACGACTTTGCGGAGACCTGTGTTTTGTTAAACAGTCGCCCGAACCTGGTCATTGCGACCTCCTTTAGGAGGCACCCCTTCTCCAGAAGTTACGAGACTATTTTGTCGAGTTCCTTTGAGAAAGTTGTCTCGCGTCCCTAGGTATTCTCTACCTACCCACCTGTGTCGATTCTTGGATTGGATGAGTTATCCGAGGAGGATCGTTTAACTATAGCAAGAGCACTAAAATTGAGCGTTTCTTATCACAACCCTTCTTTGTGGCAGAAGTCTTTACTGGTTCTCCAGAAAAATATGTTGGTCTTGCAGAAACTATTAGAGGGTTTCAACTAATTCTATCTGGAGAATTAGACGCTTTGCCCGAGCAAGCTTTTTATTTGGTGGGTAACATTGATGAAGCTATCGCGGAAGCTATAAATTTAGAAGTGAAGTAGAGAGCAATTCAAAGAAATGACCTTAAAATTTTGTGTATCCGAAACCGACACAGGTGGGTAGGTAGAGAATACCTAGGGACGCGAGACAACTCTCTAAGGAATAAAACCATTAAAATCTGAAAAAGCTACAGTTAAAGCACTACAAGAAATGATACTTTTGAGAAGATACAATTTTCTTTCAATATGTAAAGTCTAGCAATTTTTCTTTGATAGATCCCTTACCCTAATCTATTAAAATTATAATGTAGCAATGTGTTATTCATAGATTTTTCTCATGTGTTAGTATAACTTTAAAAAAAAAATCTAGCAAATTAGTAATTTGTCTACTCATATGATCTCCAATATTTTTCAAAATATAACTACACCAAAATTTATCTTGAAAAAAAATCTTGCAATATATCTAATTATAAGATTATGCGAAAAGTCTAATAAGAAAAATCTATGTAAAGATCCAGTACTTCCTTGTAGTGAAGTCATAGTGGATTTGCACCTTTTCTCAATTAACGGAGAATAGGAATACTCTTGAGAAGGTGATCAAAATCAATACTCTATTGTATAATATTATAAGGTGATGCCACAGGTACGCATTTTATTAGGTGTTGGCTATAATAATTGAATTAAAAGCTCATAAACCCAACATCTTATAGTCAGAAGAAACAGATTTTGACAGGATTCTCTAGTTTACATGAATACAAGTTAAGGATAGAAAGCTTACACAAGATAAGAAGGCCAGAAAAGAGCACACACAAGGAAACCTATACTCAGTCTACACACAGCTAGTAATTTGTCTGAGCGCCCCTTTAGATCTGTCGCTAGTTGCACCTCACAATATCCGAAATAATAGATGCTAGCAGTGTATGATAGGAAGCGGTGCAACACAGACTAGGGTTGAGAGAGAGAGAGAGAGGCACTAGCTAGGGTTCATAGAGAAGAGAGGCGCTAGCTAGCTAGAAACCACATTTCTCCATCCGACCAAATAAAAGCACTCCAACTTGCACCCACAAATGTCTCATTGTTTAAACATCACAGAAACCAATGATCAGCTACTTTGTCACAGAGAGCATTAAGAGAGGGAAGAGAGAGAAAGGGACGGCTGTGTCCAGAGGAAAACTGGAAGAAGGCTTTCAGGCATCTTTTTCTCGCTCTAAAAAGCGGACACATGAAGTGCCACGCTTTAAAAACAGACCCCCCAAACTGCAGTCGTTGCTTTTTACTCCAACTCTCGTCAGGTCTATAAAGCTCATTCTAACCTCTATCTCTTCATCTTCCATCAATTAGTACTTTCGATTCATCATGTAACCACTTTCTCAGTTTCTCCATCTCAAACTCATCTATTTTTGTTTCTTTTGTTTTATGACGTTATATATATATAATTTTGTTCCTTAATTTTGTTGCCCTACTATAAAATTTTTTATGATTCCTGTTATTGTTTGTTGGTTTTCTAATTCTTGTACGATGATTGATTTTGAAGGAGGCCAGAAGGAAGTCCATTAGATCTCAACAATTTGCCAGAGGAGTATGGAAAACAAGGTTTGGAGGAGAGCTCAACGACCACTGCAGCTTCAACAGATACAACTATTAGTATGGGCAGAAACCCTACCTCCTTTTATTATCACGTACAAAGATTCAGTGACGCGTTTGTTCAACTGAAGTTGATTTATTTCACAGATTTTAGTGACAATTCTCAAAGAAAGTATGAATTTGTTTCATTTGTCTTTGTATCACTAGGTACAATATAACCAGGATTTAATGAGTTAGTATATATCGATCTTTGAGTTATATTTTTCCTTCATATGTTTATTGTTTTTTTCAGAAAAAAACAATAAATTATTAGTAAGTCATCAGTCTATATATCTTTCTCTGTAGAGTGTTGCGTGATTCAAATGACATTTTGTGGGTCAATCTTATTAGGGTTCAAAAAGAAAAACGGAGGAAAGGATGAAAACGCTAAGGTGTATGAGTGTCGATTTTGCTCACTGAAGTTTTGCAAATCTCAAGCTTTAGGAGGCCACATGAACAGGCATCGTCAAGGTAAGTTTGTAGATTGTCATTTCCAAAAATTTTACAATTTTAAATAGTTAATTTGTTCTCTGCATTTATTTTAAGACCTCCTTTTTGTTTTCTGATAGAGAGAGAGACTGAGACCCTCGATCGTGCTCGTCAACTTGTATTTAGCAATGAAGCCTTAGGGGTTCCAGGAAGCCACATTAGGTTTATTATTATTTTTTTTGTTATACCTAGGAAACATATATATTTGCTCACACAAAATCAGCTTAAGTGTCAAGTTTGCTTCATAACATTTTCAACCGTAGTTCTCAATGTTCTCTGTAATTTTCATCTTTGTTGTCCTTCATAACACTAACTTATGTTGTTGTCAAAAGACACCCCTCAATTTCTTTATAAATGTTCTAATCTCAGAACTGATGCTGATTATATGATTGATCTTTGATTAAATTCGAATTTTAAAACAATTAATAAATGTTCAATCATAAAACAAACACTAATATATAATGTTTGTTGTTGAACAATGTCAACGCATTTTTAGTTTATTTTCAGTCTTTACACTTCTTTTCTCATTTACCCCACAAGATACGTCAACAATTAATGACGACTTGGAATTTAATTTCTTTTATGTATGTGCCCGTGAAAAAATTGTGTTTCTTTTAGGCAGAAGAAAGATATGTGTAACAAATTCAATAACATTATTTTGTGGAAAAACAAGGGTCAAACCCTCATCTCTTAAATTAACTTGAGAACCTTTCAATTTTTTTTTTAAAGTTTGAGTACAATTTAAATGAACTATCTGTTCCATATTACTTTGAAATTAAGTTTACTCGAACAAATTATAATCTTGCAATTATTTAATCTAGCTAGCTAGGAAGCACTTAATCAAAATTTATATTTCTGAATATATAGTCTTGATTTTTTTTCACTATTAATTTGTCTTTTTCAGTATGAGAGATGGTAATATTGGAGGCGTGCAAACAATTCCAATTAGTGGTTTCTCCCAGAGGTCGGCCATGGGAGGTGGTGATGGGGCTGTGCGAGACCAGTGCATATCTTTCAGACCGGTGCATGCGAGGGTTCAACAACAAACAATGCACCCATCACACATGCAACCATTTCTCTACTCTTCTCATTCGTCTACTGTCAATTCAGCACCTTATCCGACAACCTATCCATCTCAGCCTCATGGTTTATCAGGCGATTGTTTCATGGGCCATGTTCTTCCCCGAACCACTCAAAAACAACCAACAAATAGAAGTTTTGGCAATACCACTTCAAGTTTCACTTGTTATGGGAATCCAATAGTCCATAGTTTTTCACCTGAAAGTGTTCGCGCACCATCACTGGTAAGGGAGGCAAATTCAGGGATTCAACTTGGTAATCTTAATTGTGGGTGTAACTATGGACATGAAGCTCACAAGTGCTAGATAAACCTTGTTAGTGGGACAAATCTCTCTCAAAGGCCCTTTGATCTCAAAATTGTCAATGTAAGAAGAACAGTTTAATTGGAACCTTTTTTACAGGCTTGCATTTGATTTTTGTTATTATATGTAGTATGCATGCAGAGGAGGAGGTCATTAATTAGATGTCATTAATCTCTCATGACCTTTGTCGCCGACAGAACAACTGTAGAAACAGTTTTTGATGATGGGGCAGTGATCATGTTGGACCGTGTAAGTACTTGCTGTATTTGGAGTAATGAAGTTGACTTTGGTTCTAAAGTCTTTTTATTGTTTAGAGTCGACTCCATGTATAATTATGACTTTATTTTTCCTTGTCTGACCTTTTGCTTTGATGTGATGGAGGCTCCTATCAATCTATTTTCCCGTCATCTATATGACATCTTTTATTGGGCAGAGGCAAATTCCATTGTTGTTGTCATCATTATTAGATAGTTAATGACCAATGCATATGTGGTAGTATGAAAGAAGGCCATGACCATGAGAAAAAAAAATATATATATATAATAAAGAAAACATCACTAGGAGACAAGGGTTGAGAACTTGCTGGCTTTTTTTTTGGAACAAACGGCTAACTAGGGCTTTCTGATTAACAAGTTTTAGGGTTTCAGATACTTCATGCATGATGTACTTTGGAGGTACATTGCATTGTCTTGTCAAAGAAAAAACCTATCGCGCTATAAACCTTCTGCATGGATATTCCAAGCCACTTTAATCAGAGCATTTACTAAATAAGTGATATTGTTGCATACAAGCTAGCTAGTAGCCTAATCAAGAAGCTGTCAACCCTAGTTAGTAAATTAAATAGGAAGAGTTAGAAATCGAGAAAGAGGCGCCGAAGGCTTTGTTGTTCTTTAATTTTTTAATGAAATGGTGGTTAAAGAGGTAAAAGCTAGCATGGTACAAAAAGAGGCCAAACACAACAAAACAAAACGAAAGCATATTTTTCTGGATTCCAAATCTTTTTATCCATGATAGAGAGCCTATTCTAGAAATTACCAAACCCTAACTCTATGTTCTCCAACCTTGAATGAACGCATGACCCAAAGATTCGAATCGTTTCGTTGCATATGTTCATGTTCATAGATACACATGATTGACCTAGCTAGTTGATCATTATCTTAAAAATATGAATTTAAGATAAGTGATAAATCAATTTAATCGGCTTTTGTATGTTAGTAGTTATTAATTATTCATTTTTTTTATATGTTGCAATAACAAGAATTATTATATAACAATTAAGCAAACCATAAAGTTTTCAGGATGTTCAGCATCGGTTCATAACAACAAGAATGTCTTTACTATGACTTATATGCATAATCTAGCTAGATTGTATCTTCTGAAAGAATTTTAAATAATGATAAAATAAAAAAATATATTATTATGACCCTAAAAAAATATATATTATTATGTCATGTCCATCACACTGTCGATAGAAATGTGGTTGAACCTAACCGACTGATTCGAGTCCAGTTCCGAGTTAAGCAAATAAAATAAATTATTGTTATTTTATAGCCAATAACTAAATATTAGCGAGAGTGTAATTAGTTAGGTATTGTTGGTGAGAAACTAATTGACGAAATTAAATGATATAATCATATGAACATTTCTTAATAATCAGATCTGACGATCATCATTTAATTTATACAGCATATATATTGTTTACAATTATGTAACAATAAATCTGACGAAAATTATGAATTAAGTATAGTGTCAGAAACATGATGAATCAAACAAAATTATGGATATATCATTTCTGAGATTTGGGCATTCATGGATCTCAAACTAATTATTCAAACCTTATATTTAATAATAATATGTCTGATGGCCATTTGTTGCACGAAAGTCTACCCAATGATTGCCACAGAGAATATGCAGGGAGATTTAATAAAAATTTTGTCCTCTCTCTCTCGTCACTCGCGCTCCTCCTTTTTCTTTCGTTGCGTCTTCATCTCTCCATCTCTCTTCTATATGCCTCTCTCGATCTATCAAGAAGGATCGAGTGCGGCGAGCCTAGCCAAGGCGGCGCATTTCGTCCCCTTTGCTTTGGCCCTCTTTCATGTCTGTCGCTCTATGATTGGAGGGTGACGGCGGAGCTTGGCTCATCACTCTTGCCGATCTACTTAAGTACGCCAGTACTCCCTCTCTTGACCCTTTCTCTGTCCCTTTTTGGCTTTGTTTGGGGGAGACGATGGAAACTATTAGCTCAGCTCTTCCAACTGTCTTCAACACCCGTGATGACCTTCTCTTTCTCCTCTCCGTGCTCCTCTGAGGTACCCCTAAAATACCTCATGTTTGATCGTTTTCTCTGCACTAAAAATCCAACAAATTCTAGAAAAAAAGAAAGAAAGAGAGAGCCAGAGAGAGATGAGGAAGATGGAGGCCAAAGGTTTAAATAGTGGATAGCGAACTCGTAGCGGACGAACTAATATCATAGCGGATAACAAGTATTAAGCGACCGCTATCGAACCATAGCGGATTTGCACATACAAGTGTATTTTAAAGGTCTAGTTTAGTCTAAAATAAAAAATTAAAATATTTTCAAGCAACTAATTAACGCTAACTAAAATTATATTTATTTTCTATGCATATTTGACCATTAAATTTTAAGAATTTGAAAATGTTCAAAGCATAAAAATTGTGGCCAGTTTTGTAAAGTTTCCATAGAACTTTAAATCACGTCAATCAGAGTTTGTATGCGAAAGTTATGCCTAAAATACTACTGCTATATCATCAAATTATAAACTGCACCGCTATTTCCGCTATTATACCGCTATATTGTTGGAAGTTGATCTAAAAATATCAGAACATGTTTAGAAGTCGTAATTAGCATGACAACAATTGTATCAGTTATAATTAGTGGGCTATTTGTGTCATAGTTGTGACAATAATGGTTAGTTAATTTAGACAGAGTAATTAGGTCAAGTCGGTTTAGAATCTCTAATTATAGAGTTATGTTTGCTTTATATATGAGTTGTTGTAATAAGTTTTATGCAATGAATGAAAAAGAGTTTACATTTACACAAAGAAGTTCTGCGTATCAAATTCTGCTCTATTCCTTTCTCTTCTCTAACAGCTCTAGTTATCTTCTCTAACAGTTTTAGTTATTCATACAACTGTTCTAGCTTTCCAACAAATTGGTATCAGAGCCAAAGGTTGATTCTAGGTTGATTCTTGAGCATAGATGGCTGAAAACGGCTGTAGCACGGTGAATGTAACGCAGCCATCAGTTTCGCTGTTCAAAGGAGAAAACTTCGAGTTTTGCAACATCAAGATAACAAATCTATTCAAGTCTCAAGGGCTATAGGACATAGTAGACAAGGGCACAACAGCAACCGATGCAGAAACACAAAAGAAAGACACCAAAGCATTGTTCTTTCTTCAGCAAGCAGTGCACGATACGGTTTTCTAAAAAAATGCAGCAGCAGTCACCAGTGCAAAGGAAGCATGGACAACCCTGAAAACAACATCTCAAGGGATAACTCGAGTCATGATCATCAAACTTCAAGCCCTACGCAGGGACTTTGAAACATTGCAGATGAAAAAGAAATAATCTGTGCAAACCTTTCTTTCAAGAGTACAAGAAGTTGTTAATCAAATCAGAACACTTGGAGACACTATGGAGGAGAAGACAGTGGTGGCAAAGGTATTGAGAAGTCTAACATCTAAGTATGATCATGTGGTTGCAGCAATAGAAGAGTCTAAAGATCTGAACAACTATACCTTTGATGAACTCATGGGGTCGCTGCTGACTCATGAAACAAGGATGTCAAAAGTGGAAGATAGAGGTGAAGAGAAGGCTTTTTATATGAAGGGGGAGTCATCAAGAGGCAGAGGCAGAGGCAGAGGATGACACAATTCCAGCAGAGGCAGAGGCCATGGTAATTTCAGCGGAGGAAGATCAAACTCAAATAATGGAGGAAGAGGTCGAGGTAGAAGCAATTAAGGAGACTCGCATGATGATTCCAAGAAGGACATCTAGTGTTATTATTGCAACAAATATGGACACTGCCAAGCAGAGTGTTATAAGAAGAAAAGAGAAGAAAATCAAGCAAATTATACATAAAAGAAAGATGAGCAACCAACACTCTTCATGGCATATAGCATGGTGAAAAGATTGATGCAAGCAGCATATCGTTTTTGGACAGTGAATGTTCAAATCATATGTCAGGGCACAAGCAGCTCTTTAAAGAATTAGATGAAACATTCAAACTGAAGGTGGAACTTGGTGATGACAAGCTAATTCAAGTTGAAGACAAGGGCATAGTTATGGTGCACACAAAAAAAAAACGATATGAAATGCTTACATGATGTATATTATATTCCATGCTTGTCACAGAATCTGCTGAGCATTGGACAGCTAATGGATTGTGGTTACTCAATTTTATTTGAGGAAAAAATATGTGCAATTAAAAACAGAACCACTAATCAAACATTGGTTGAAGTTAGCATGGCAACCAATAAATTATTCCCTTTAGAAGTTTCAGATGTAAAGGAAAGAATAATGATGGCAAAAGAGTTCAACCAATCTGAGTTATGGCATCTTAGATATGGTCATCTACATGTCAATGGTCTGAAATTATTGAACCAGAAGCAAATGGTTTATGGTCTACCTAAAATCAATCAAGTAGAAATTTATGAAGGGTGTATAATTGGTAAACAAGCAAAGTTAACATTTTCCAAAGGTCAGGTCAAAAGAGCAACACAAGTGCTTGAGATTGTGCATGTAGATTTATGTGGGCCTATGCAAACTGTATCTCTTGGAGGCAACAAATATTTTCTTCTTTTGTCAGATGATTACAGTAGAATGAGCTGGGTGTATTTTCTACAAAGTAAAGGAGAGACATTTGACAAATTCAAGGTGTTTAAAGCGTTTGTAGAGAAGCAAACTGAAAATAAATTGAAGATTTTAAGAATAGATCGAGGAGGTGAGTTTCTCTCAAAGAAATTCATCAATTTTTGAGAAAAAAAGGGATACATCATGAGCTAACTGCACCCTATACACCTGAGCAAAACAGGGTGGCAGAGAGGAAGAATAGGACAGTTGTTGAGATGGGAAGAGGCATGCTAAAGTGCAAGAAACTGCCAAACAAATTCTGGGCTGAAACAATAGCAACTATTGTGTATGTGCTGAATATTTCACCAACAAAAGCTGTGTTGAATCAAACTCCTTTCAAAGCATGGTTTAAGAGAAAAGCAGGAGTTGGTCATTTGAGAGTATTTGAAAGTATAGCAAATGCATTTGTCAATCCACATTTAATGTACGATAAAAATTTTTATTGGACTATATTGTGAAAAAATTGAATATATTTCTTTTGAATTATTTCGCCGATGACCCTAAAATTATTATTTTTTATAAAATATTCCTATAATTTTTTTTGTTATACATTAAATTTAGATATTAGTATATACAAATTTTTAATGTATAAATAAATATACATAAAAATATATACATTGTATATGTATATTTGTAATATATTTTAATTATATACAATAATATGTATGTAATATATAAAATATATGATACATTATATATATATATATATATATATATATATAAATAAGTATTATACACATATACAATATTGTGTATTTAACATAAATAATTTCATATATACTTATATTTTATTATAGAAGGTTCAATTATGTTTAATTACTAATCACTAATTATATGTTTTGTAATAATAAAAATGTTGATGGCAAAAAAGCAAAATAAAGAAATGTACAAAAGTTGAATACGGAATGTAACACATTGTTATATGTGCATTTTATTGGATCGTTAATTGAGAATCCGATCCGAGGTTGGGTCGTCATCCGAAATGTCGATCCAAGCTTGGGTCGTCATCCGAAATGTCGATCCAAGCTTGGGTCGTCATCCGAAATGTCGATCCAAGCTTGGATCGTCATTTCGAGTGTTGCTCCAAGCAATTTATATTTTCGTCAATCTGGATGCCGATCCAACAATGTTATTTTTAAAATTTCAAATTTTGTACAGTTATTATCGAAATTCGAGTGAACAGTAACGTTAGTTTTAATTTTTTCGACATTTTGAAACCCTATTGCCCTTCAAGGCCGGATAAAGTGGGCTCAAATGGGCCACTTAGCCTCTTGATTATTTATCTCTCAAACACATGAATTCAATTACTTAATGGGTCAATTCATTTGCTTCTCTTTTGGACTCAATTAGGCTAATTAAATGAAGCCTATGTATTTGATATAATTCCTACAATTATATTTAATATTGTTGAATTAAATTAATTATCAACTTATTGATAATTATGATAGGATTAGCATGTGTATTAATTTAGTTTCATAATATCCTTGTGGTTTAATTAATTATAACGGTTCGCAATGGTATATAATTAATTAATCAATTTATCATATATTGCATTCTCCAATGTAAATAAACTAAATAATACACTGTATGGTTAAAACTTTATTTTTGTGACCCAGAAGAATTTATGTCATGTTGGCCATGAAAATTAAATCGCTATTTATTTCAAATAATCATAAGCGGTATCTAACAACACGTTATGATTTCCAATCAACATAAATAAATACTATACTTTTATAATATTTCAATCTGGCATAAGAAATAGATAATTTTCTTATTTTGATTCTTATGTCACATAATATCACTGTATAATCCAAGATATGAATGTGTCATTTTTGTATATTATACATTTCTTGATCTAGAGTTGATTGTACAAGTTGGCCAAACAATCGAACTCTATCAAAAGGTCCAATAAATATCATCACTCACTAGGTATACTATTGAGGGATATACGATTTTCTTGATGATCAATTTTTTTTTCTGCACGATTCAAGAGAATATAAATACCGTATAGCAACCCTTATTACGAATAAACACTAAACGATAATTTTTGAACCAACATGCCATGAGCCCATGAGTCCAAAGAATTTGTGTTGTGGAACATGAGTTAGACTCAACATACCGTGGTCTAGTATCATTGGTTTGCAGAAAACGAATGATGAGTGGTCCATTAATGTGAAAGAGGCCAAACCGATCTAAAACTTATGCAATTTGATATATCCAAACATATATTAATCCTGGCCTATTGAATCCGAATCCGTTACTATTCATAAGCACTGTTGCGGAATAGTAACTGGATCTGGACCATTCAATCTCCATGCAGAATCCTCAGATTAGATTGTACTTCTCCGTTGGATCTCTTCTTTCTCGAGAGTTCTGAGATAGTTGTCTTCTCTTATCCACTCTCTCTCATCGTTTCTCGCACATGCAGGCAAAGGACCAGGCAGATGGGATCGTGTACGGTTGCTCTTCCGCCGTGTGGTCTCGGTTCGGTGAGCCGTCGCTTTTCTTCTCTCTTCTTCTTCGTTGCTTTCTCTACCACTAGCCCAGGGAATATGATGCACATATGCACTAGCTTTCCTCTTCGATTTCTGAAGAGTTCTCCCTGTGTTTTTGCGATAAGTAATTTTTTCCTGGATCTTTTACTGTCAGTGGGCCACTCCTGATGATGTTCCCTGGCCTCGCTCTGCCTTGCTTTTATGTTGTTCCTTTGTTGGCTCCTCCCATCACATCACTCACACAATACTCTCGACTACCCATATTTCTCTCGGCTTTAGTTTTCCTTTTCTGGTTTGTGAAATTAGTTTCTTGCTTCAATTTCTCCCGGTGCCGTCTGCTTTTTTTTTTATTACATTGCATTACAACTTTTGCTGTTGTTTTCTTCTTTCAATTTCATTTTATTGTATCATCTTTCCAATTAGTTTACTTTTTTGGGTTTGTATTTTGTAGGTGTTATGTCTAGAGCACTGTTCTCTACTGTTTTGGGTGTCCTTTGTTCCTTTTCATGTTCTTCAGGTCAGTGCTTTTTCCTTTGTTGGTTCATTCTCTACTGTTCGTAGGTCTTCCTAATTGAGGATTGGATTTGTGCATTTTGTGTGTTATCCTCTCTTTTATCCTACTTTTATGCTGATTATTGGTTCTTTCTTATTTTGCTTGAATCAGCATGATATTTGTGCGGTTTGATCGATTTAGCATGCTACGTTTAAATTCTTTCAAATCCCTTCATTTCTTGGACATGATAACAGGTTCCTAGCTAAAATAATTTTGTTACTTTTCAGCTTATGTAAGAGAAAAAAATCACATGTTTATAAGAAGGGTCATTGATCAGATGAGAATAACATTTGTGTTACAATCTGTGCTTATCAAGTGTTTGGCAAAATTATCAGTAAGTATTCTGACCTCTCTTGATCTCCATGTATCTGAAAATTACTAATATTTTTGGGCAATTCTTATATTTTACACCTCTGGGCAATTCTATCAAGAGACTCGAAATAATATACAAAATAGATGAAGACCAAATTCAAGCAAACTGATAAAATTCCAAAGAAAAGGCACATTACACCGCAAGATATTATCGGTGAAGAATATGGATCCAACCACATATGAGCAGAACTCTTTGCAGTCTGAGAAAAGCTCACAATGTTGTCCCAAGCCTGCTGAGACGATGAAAGCCATGATTATCAAAGGCACCCGCTCTCTCGAGAAGGCAGGAGGTCCTATCTTGAGTGTATGCAATCTACCCGCCAGAGATAACATATGCCAGCACCGCTGACACAGGCACACAGCATTATGATCCTATCAAAGATATGCAAACATTGTCATTGCAGTACCTTGGGGAAAGATCACACTTTTATTTCAGGAGTCTACGATTATCTGAGGCACCCGCTCTCTCGAGAAGGCAGGAGGTCCTAACTTGAGTGTTTGCAATCTAACCGCCAAGGATACATCGAGGCCAACACTGTTGCTGTTAACGACTCCCTCATATTATATTAAAGACTTTATCCCACATCATAAAACTACATCAGATGGATCCATAATCCTTACCCAAATAATATCCGCATTCAGAAACCTTCAACATGTTCCTTAGTCACATTACTTATGCCTCAAACAGCTCAGTAATGTCGACTTGACCTATTTTTTTTAAATCAACAACCAGATCTCACACAACAAAACTTACCTCTTTCGGTGCTGGAGGGAAACTACAATGTTCCGGTCGGAAGCCGGACATTACTTGAACGCTCGCAAAGAATGCCCAGCGTGACCCTATTGACTTTCCTTGGCTAAATGCCAAGCACTATGTCGCATTGACGCTTGATCAGGAATCAAGCGAAGCTTCAAACAGCTGGTCAGAGACTGAGTGTCAGAGGAACACTCCCATGATCGAGAACCAACTGTTCATGACGTACCGATCGGCAGCCGGACGTTACTTGAACGCTTAGCGTCATTTGAGTGACTCGTCTTGCCTAGATGTCAAGCATTACGTCACATTGAACGATTGGTCAGAGACTGAGCGTCAGAGGTACGCTCCTATGATCGAGAACCAATTGTCACCCTCACCTAGGGAAGCCAAGGGGCAGCTGACTTAGGTAGCACCCGCGCGCATAAGATTTTTGGACGCCCACAAACCCAAGGGTCTGGCGAAGGATAGTTTCAATGCTTCGGGTGAGAGCCGAACCATTGAAACCTAGGATACTTCAGGTGGCAGCTGAACTATCCGCTGAACGTTTGAATAGCAATCAGGGTTCCTTGCGAGGTTTCGAGTAACACTTGGACTACCTGCATGATATCTCGGCTGGCTACCAAGTATCGTCAGATTATTCCAAAGGAGGATCGAACCGTCTGCTCAATACCCGATTGGCGAACAAACGTCACTTTAACATCTGACTGGCATCCAGATGAAATTCGGACACTTCAGGTGGCAGCTGAACTGTCCATTGAACGGCCGACTAGCAATCAGATTCCTTTCAACATTTCGAATAACAGTCAGACTATTGTTTGATACCTCGGCTGGCTACCAGGTATCACCTCAATACTCTGAGTGAGGATCGAATTGTTACTTATCTGATTGGCGAGTGGACGTCACTTCAACGCTTCGAAGAATAATCGAGTCATCTGTCTGATAAGCTGGCTGTCTACCAGATATCACTTCAGAGTCTCGATTATGATCGAATCGGAAGGGAACATCTGACTGGCACCCAGATGTCACTTCTAAACGATTCGAATAGCAATCGGACCAATTGTTTGATACCTTGGCTGGATACCAGGTATCACCTCAATACTCCGGATGGTAATCGAATTGGCACTTAACACTTGGCTGGCAACCAAGCGTCTTCGATTCAGGTGGCAGCTGAATCAATTCCTGGATATTTGACTTGCGACCAGATGCACTGTCGACACCTCAAGCAACAATCGGATAACATGTGGGATATCTTGGCTGGATACCAGATATCACCTCAGTATCTCGAATGATGATTGAACCGTCTACTCAATGTCTGAATAGCAACCAAATGTCTCCTGAACGCTCTGAACAACAATCGGATTATCTGTTTGATATTCTGGCTGGCTACCGGATATCACCTCAGTACTTCGGATGGAGATCGGAACGTCACTTAACGTCTGATTGGCAACCGAATGTCTTAACGATTCGAGTGGAAGTCGAATCGTTTCCCTGATACCTTGGATGAAAACTAGATACCACTTCAACGCTTCAAATGGCAACTGGATCGTCTACTTGATATCATGGCTGGAAACCATGTATCAACGCAACGCTTCAAGTGACAAGAGAACCGTTTATTTGATATCTTGGCTGGAAACCGAGTATCATCCCAAGAAAAAAGAAACCGAACATTGCCAAATGTCACTTCAACGCTTCGGGAGCAAACCGAATCGTCACTTTGAACATCGCCAAATGTCACTTTTAACGGAAGCCACTCCGTCTATTCACTTAACGCTCTATGCCCATCGAACGAGTGTCACCCCGCTTCCCGGGAAAGGTCAAGGGGCAACCGACTCGGGTCGCACCCGCGCGCATAAGATTTTAACGCCCATAAACCCAGGGGTCCGGCGTCTTTAACATCCACAAGCCCAGGGGCCTGATGTCAACTTCAAAAAAAAAAAAGAAGAAAACAACCTCAAGCACCGCATCAACCAAATTTAATGATCTGATCAGGAATCAGATGTCACTTTCAGACAACCTCGACAAAGATCAACAGGAAGTCTAAGAAACCCGCTTTGGGAAGTCCATGCCTTATAAAAACAAAAATGCAAACCATGAGAGCCTAAACCTTGATCCCTCATATCACAAAGAGAACTCGAAAAACGAGAAGATTACAAGCGTCCAGCGACGACAGTCAACCGTAACCTCTACAAGCTAAGAACTCCAGAAACTGCTGTCCCCTGCAATTCAAAGTCCACAAAAAAAAATAAATAATAATATGATATATTAATATTGCATTACAATAGTAATATTAATAAAAAAAAAACAAAAAAACAAAAAATATATATAAATGCATGATAGGACCGCTAATTGTATATTTACAATTCCCTAACAGCTCACGACACACAATCCTTTGGTTTTCCCGATCTAGAGGTGCTCCTGACCATGTCGGAGGTAATTAACAGTAGGGGCTTGCGCCTACTGGAAAGAAAGGACCCCTTCAAATAATAAACCCTCGTGAGAACTCAAGACCGTACAGGTACCGCGCTTCGGGGTGGTATCGGTATCGGCCTCTTGAGGCTCGCGAGGGGTATCTGATCCGCATTCTTTTTTTGCCCCTCAATCCGAGATCGGATTTTCCTCTGTTGATCCGAGGGCCGCGAAAAAGTGCGAGACAGGTTCTGGCACGCCCGGTGGGACATCTTTCTCCTCTCATCAGGGAAAATCAAAGGATATAGTGTATGAGTTAGGGGATTGTTAAATATTTAATACATTACTAACAATAATTTCAAGTTACTATTTTTGCAGAAAATGGCGTACGCAGACAACAAACAGGATTTGGTCGCTCCAAGCGCATTCATGGTTGGGTCCATCCCGATTACCTTTCCAATGGTGCAGGTGGCCTCAGACACTCCTTTCACCATTTATGATGTTGCGGCAACAGACGCGAGATACGCCAATGCCATTTCGACAACTATCTTTGGGGCAAATGAATTCTTCAAGGAATCTCAAGATGAAGGAATCAACGCTGTCACCAAACCAACACTCAAATTCGCGATAGAGGAAGACACTTCCCACGCCCAAGACCTACAACTACAAGCATATCAAGATGAATTGGCGATTCAGGCGAACATACAAATGAGAAGCTCTTCTGCTCCACTTGAGATTGTGGAGGAGAAATCGCTTGGGATACAGAACTCACCTCCTCATTACAAGACGGCATCGGTTCCGGTGTCTGCCCAGACAAAGAATATTACAGCTGCCGAAATCGATCAAAAATCATGCCAAATGATTAATGATAAGAAGGATAAAAGGGCAGCCCACCTAGCTACTCCCGTGCCTGCGCGTATTTCAAAAACAAAGAGAAGGCAAATGGGGGCACGAGATCAAAAACTTCATGACCATGAGGGGATGGGGGCGGGAAACCAAAAGAAAAATACATCGAAAGATGAAACAATCATGGTCAAAGAAGGAGAGAAAATAATCGAGGAATACATTCCATTTTCCTCAAACGATTCACAAGTTAAGCCGGAGACTATTTACACATTAAACAAAGGTGTCAAAAGATTTCATCAGTCCATACGGCAAAATGGAGGATGTGGAAACCATGCCATGAAAGTGGGCACAAAATTGAAGGATGTTGCAACTATTTGTGCAACTAGTGATGAAACATATAGCCCTGGAAGGCCCAAGCAAAATTCAGAAGAATCTTATATGCATCGACCGGCTGAAGAAACCATCGATGATAATTTTTCATCAATTACCTTTACGAAGAACGATCTCCCCGATGGAGCAACGTATCACAATAAACCATTGTACATCACGGGAGTATCAAATGGAATCAAGATCAATCGAATATTGGTCGATCCAGGGTCAGCAGTTAATATCCTCCCTTTGGAGTCATTGAGATACTTCTCGCTCGATAGTAATACCTTGACTCAAAGCCGATCAAAGATCTATGGGTTCAATTTACATTCTCAGAGAGCACTTGGAGTAGTCACTCTAATGTTCCGTTTTGGAAAACTCGAAACTCAAGCAAAGCTCTATGTCATGGAGGCCAATGTATCTTATAAGGTGTTATTAGGTCGCCCTTGGTTGCATACATATCAGTTGGTACCCTCCACCTTGCATCGATGCATAAAGTATGTCAAAAATGGAACCCATGGAGTGATAAAAGGGGAAGAGCATCCTTTCTCTATCTATGAAATGAGACTTCCAGATGCAAAGTACTTCACACCCAGACTACCTCTGGGGGCAAACTCTCAACAAAGACCCTTGGATGCCAGTGACAAATCCCTAAACCAAAAATTGGGCCCTACACAAGCCAATGACAACGATAAGGCCGTAAGCGGAGAAATACCTGATACATTTGACAGGCCTCGCATAGGATCTTTTGAAGAATATCTTGACAGACGTGAGATAACAATACAGCCTCTGAAGAAAAGGCAGCTAAGAAGAGAATCTATTCTTCGGAGAAATTGCAACTGAAGGGATGAACCAAGCTGCACAGACAGAAGCCTCATTTGCATCAACAGACCTAGCTAGCACCAAAATCATGCAAGACAGCCATTTGACACATTCAGAGAACAACGAGTCATGTTGCATGATTCATGTAAGTGATTCTGATGCTGAAGGCGAAGATGATGAAACACAAATTTATGCCTCAAAAGTGCTTCGGTCAAACCAAAACAAAAATGGTGCAGGTCCCTTGTTCGAAAAGTTCGGCCCTTCAAATGCACATCTAAATCTCGAGGCAAGAGAAACATCATTTCTGTGCCCTTACCAGGAAATGGGGGCAAATGAAACACCGCACTTTTCAGATCGCTCTAACAAGGCAACAAGGTCCACGTACGAGATTTCAGATGGTAAGGAAGCGGGAGACCATTCCGTCAAAACTGAAAAGGATAATGGCAAGCAAGCAAACATAAAAGCACTACAAATTCCGCTCCGAGACCCACTCTTGGGAAGATTTGTACCGGAAAGAATTATGAACCAATGCTTACCCAAGAGATGCCATGAGAACTCAGTAATAGGATTTGCTGAGAGAGAAGAAATTGATGACTCCATTTCGGTCCGCACAACAAGTTCCGACAATGATGGCCATCAACGAAATGGAGATAATATAATGTCATCCCAAAATGATGAGAATGTGAACCTTTCTTCCGACCATAAGAAAGATGAAGGTTCCTATTTCAACAAAGGGGATGAAGACTTAAACAGACAAGAAGAAGATCCTGATTCGAGGGTATCCTCGGAAGATGGCAATACCACTATGTGGAAAGAAGTAACACCGAGGAAGCAAGAAACCAACCGCGTAAGGATGCAGTGTGTGGATATTCAAAGCCATCCGATTAAAATGGAACCAAGGGAAAATTTCTTTCCTGAAAATGATGCTTTAAGGGTAAAGTCAGGCTATCTAAAAAGTGCGCAAATGCCAAAGACTGCTGGAAAGCTTGAAACTTCTTCTAATGCTTCTCTTGAAATACGAGAAAATATTAAAAAAGAGATACAAGAAATGATAGGTCAAGAGTTGCAAAAAGAGAGAATGTCTCATCCCACCCAACATGCAAGACGGCACGGGAATCCATATCCTGAAGAATACGATTCTGTGCATTATCCTGAATGGTATGTCAAACCAAGATTCCAATTATTCGATGGGAGAACTAAGAAATGTCCCGAACAACATACAGCGCGTAACGAAGCTTTATTAATGCGACAATTCCCTTTAAGCCTAACGGGAGCAGCATTTAACTGGTACATCTCATTGGAGGAAAATAGTGTTAAAACATGGGATGAAATGACAGACATGTTCTGTTCGAGATTTGCAATATTTTCTCCAAAAATTACAATGGCTAATATGGTGAGAGAAAAGCCAGGAAAAGGGGAATCTGTCAGTGACTACATTACTCGGTGGAGGAACATGAGCTTTCGTTGCCAACCCCGAACTCCCGATCATGAGACGGTAAAAATGATAATAGATAATATATATGGACCGATTAAGCCGTTCCTGGTAACAAGAGATATCACCAGATTTGATAGCCTACTCACTGCAGTATCAAATTATGATAGCTTAGGTCCAGAATCATGCTTGTATCATCATAAAAGGAAAGGGAAGAAGGCAAAACCCAAGAGGACTCGAGTATCGAGAATACCATCCTCATATGAAGCCGGCAGTAGCTCAAGAGTCTCGAACAATAGGAATATTGGTTGTTCATTTGACCGTCCTAATAACAATCCTAAAAGGCTCTTGTCCGTAGCAGAATTATCTAGCAAGCCTTATTCGTTTAAGAAGAAAGTAGTTCCTGAGTTATTTCGACGGGCTATGGAAGACAATCTTCAGTTGCCACCAAGCAAACGTCCTGAGGAACTGAAACAATCCGACAATCCAAACTTTTGTCCATACCATAGGGTATTAGGACACAAGATTGAAAATTGTTGGGTATTCAAAGACTGGGTAGAAGAGCGAGTCAAATCAGGCGAAATATCATTGTCAGAAAGTGAAGGGCAAGAACCTACACCACATGAGCGGTCTGACATTGACTCAGACGATGAATCCTTCACAGTATATGCAATCGGCTTAGATGATGAAGCTGAGGGAGAAACACAAAGCCTGAGTAGCGGAACTAAACAAGTTTTTCCCATGATAATGGAATCTGACGAAGATACCCATGAGATAGGGAAAAATCCATTCGAAGAAAGCCCAGTATATACCATTAGGACATGTAACAATGATCAAGAAGAAAATGTACAAAATTGGAGTAGCAATACTGAAGAAATCTGCCCCGTGATTGAAGAAACTACCATTGAAGAAAAAGAGAATTTACCTCAAGAAATCCCAGTGTATGGGATAGATAACGATATTAAGGAAGAAAACACACAGAATCGGAGCAGTAATACTGGAAATGTAGTGCTCGAGATGGAAGAATTTGAGAAAGCTGCTCTCAAAGAAGAGAAAGGTCCATCTCAAGAAGACCCGGTATATGGGATAGATAATAAAACTCCAAAAGGGAATGTACAGAGTTGGAACGGTGAGACTGAAGAGATCGCACCCGTAACGATAGGATCTGAAAGCATTCTCTCCGAAGAAAGCAAAGTGCAAGAAACCCCAATTGCCATCACATGTGACGAACGACAAACTATGAAGAGTCTTGTTGCGCATTTACAAGAACAAGAACAACAGATCATGATGCTCCACCAAAGGAATACTGAGATATGCCGAGAGATGGACGTACTCTTGAAGAAGAATACTGAGATCCGAAGATTGCTAGAAGATTGGCAGGGGGCAGGTGACAACACCCTAGCCATGTCTAAAAAGCAGTTCGAGAAATTAAATACCAAAAAGGGCAAGAACAAAACGAAGGATGTTCAGATTTTTCAAGGAAAAGAAACATCAATAACAAAGGAGCCCGAAGGTGCTAGAAAATGCGAAGATCGGAAGAAAGGTGTGTCACTAAGAGAGCGAAAGAATAAGCCGTATTCTTTTCGAAAAAGCAAAACTGCTGATCGAGGTGTAAACCAGGGTCAAACAAAATTAACCTTGTACTCGACTAGTCATTTATAGCAAAGTAAAGGTGTCGATCCCACAGAGATGGTGATGAATATTAATTCCTTATTTTAGTACCTAAAGACTAGATTTTTTATTTATTTTATCAAAAAAATTTAAAAAAAAAAATTTTCACTTGTGTCACCATGTTTCACTCTTTTCAAAAATTTGATCAAGATATGGAGGACAATTGGAGTGAGCGCCATGACCCTTGCACTTATCAAATGGAACATTCACCACATGAAATGACGAGACCCAAATTTTCCATGGCTCGACTAAGGCATCAAGTTGATATGGTGAACAACACAATAAGGGCAGCACTTGGAGAAGGACACTATGACACGAGACATGCAGGTGCTAGTGCACCACCGGTCGCAAGAAATAGGCACTTGGGTGTGCACTCGGCCTCTCACTCGACCACATGGCAAGCCAATCGCCTTGGCACAAGACCCGCACACAACGCATACGACTATGGTTTGACTAATAACTCTTATTTCTCTTGTTATAATGAAAGATCAATGTCTCAACATGACTCTAGGTCAACTTTCTTTTCTGAAACTTATAGTTCTCAATTACCTTTGCAAACGTCAAGTGATGAATTAATCTTTTATGATTTTATGGTCTATCAAACAAAGCAAAATGAGGAAATTGTTAGAAGAATGAATTCTCTAGCATCTAAGTTCAGTAATCTTGACACATATGCCACACAACTAGAAACTTGGATGCTTGAGAATGAAATTGCCCACAAAACGTGTTCCTCATATAGATCACAAGATGGCCAAAATGATAAAATGACATTGCAAGGTAATGAAGAATTAGAAAGTTTTAGTTCCTTAAAAGAAATTGCAATTTGCTATGAGACTGATAGTGATGATGACATACAATTTGAAACAAATGAAAAACAAGAGAAAATTGTAGAACCAAAGTATGTATCACCTTCGCCTATTGTCCTTCCTGTTTTCATTCCACTTAGATTAACTTACATTGAAAAATCTAATGAGTTGGAATTTAAGGATCCTCCAATAGCTTCCATTATTGATGAATCTGAGAAGAAAGAAGATGGTGATAACCCTCTCAAAGTCGAGGCATCCGACGTGACAAATGATGAGTTCACCAAATTCGACTTGAGCCCTCAACTTGAGAAATGCTTGGAGAATACCAATGCGATGAATGGTAGCAACCCGCGAATCAAGTATCGCATCACAGTTGGACCGACCATGCACACAACCACGAAGGAAGACAACAAGCACGTTTCAAGAATCTTGCTCATTCATTTTTGGAAGAACTACGATGCGTTCACTGGGCGTAAAGTGAAGATAAGATGAAATTGAGAGGTGGTCAAGCTAGTGATCTAAAACAAGCGCTTCTTGGGAGGCAACCCAAGAAATTTTCACTTTATTATTTTATATTTTGCTATCTTTACTTGTTGTTAAAAAAAAACAAAAAAAAAAGGTCATGGTTGGTTTGATTTAATTGTTGGATATGCAGGTTTGATTCATTGTGGGTGTCCTACTTGCAACTCGCGCTAGAGCACCACGGTAGAGCAACAAAGAAACACATGACCCACGCACGACCTCATGCGAGTTGTATGCCACAAGAAGATTAGATGTGTATGTCGATTGCTTTGTCGTTGTCCAACGCCAAACAGTGCCGAACTCATGCCGAGAATCATGCTTTGATCCGGTTATTTTTCTTTTTCCTCCTCTTTATTTTTCTTTGTGTTGCATTGAGGACAATGCTGTACTTTAAGTTTGGGGGGAGGAAGAAAAAACGAAACAAACATGAAAATCTTTGAAAATTTTGTGGAAAACTCGAAAAATCTGAAATTTTTGACTTGTTTTGTCTGCTGGATTTCCAATCCGGACCGGATTTACTTGTATTCGGACCGAATTCCTTTCTCTGTCAAACTCGCTTTTAAAAATCCGGTCCGGATTCAAGCCAATCCAGTCCGGATTCCACTCTGGTGTTTGGTATCTTGTTACAGTAGTTTTGCAAGGTTTAGAAATTAATTTAGTGCATTGATCAACTTTTCTCGATGGAATTTCACGCTAAAAATCCTGTGGTTCTTTTCTTTTCACAAAAGTTCATTTGAATTTCAAAAACTCTTGTTTGTTAAGACGTTTTAGGCTAATTTGTGTACCAATGGACTGAAGAATTTTGAAATTGTACTTGTCTGGATCTGAAAATTGGTTGCTTAAAATTGTTTAAATACAAGTTAGTCAAAACCGAAACTTTTTGCCGAGTGAACGGATTTGTGAGTAGTAAACTTTTGTTCAAAAAAGAGATTTGCCGACTTTTGAAATTATAAGATGAACTTTTTCTGGTTTGAAATTGCTTCTAATGCTTGAATCACCAACGAGCAAACCTAAATTGACTGAAATCTAAATAGTTGTGAAAACGAGGAGCGTTGAGACCTTTTCCCACCAACTCAACCACAAAATCTGAGGGCGGAGCTAGTTGTGAAATTGTGTAAAAACCGGACCGACCTCCCTGGTGCGACATGTACCAGTAGCAAAACTTGGAGGGTGGAACTAGTTGCGAGTTGTCAGGAATTTGTACCTCAAAGTTCTCGAGGACGATTGGGTAGCTCCAACTGGTTTCATAGTGGACCGTAACAAAATTACATAAAAACTGGACCAACCTCACTGGTGCGACATGTACCAGTAGCTTTTTCAAGGCCAATGATACGCATCAAATCCTCTAGGGTGTAAAGCCCCACGACTCGACTTGCATAATTCAAATTGGTGAAAATTGGAATTGTTTTTGAGAATGGTTCATTATAAAATTTCCAACTTCGGCAAAATTCTTTTACAAATTTTTGCGAATCATGGAAATGAACGGGCAGACAAACTTGGGTTTGCATTGTGATTAAATAAAGAAAAGGTAGGGTCCATACTTCTCAATCAAAATTTTCTAAGGGCCAAGAGCTACATGAATTGGAATGAAACAATCTTAACCCTTGTTTGAGAAATTCAATTGAACAACTGTTGAAAAGCGTGAATTGAAATTGATTTGAACTGTTCACTTGATTAAATTCCTAATCCTATTTTAATTTCGATCTTAAGTCTAGGTCCAGTCTATTCTTCTAAGTTTAGGATTTTGCTTGGGGACAAGCAAGTTTTAAGTTTGGGGGGATTGAGGCTTGATCTAGGCTAGGAATGAGTCGTCTAGCCATCGAATTTGTCGTTTCCTTGCAGTTTTTCAAGATTTCCTATAAAGATAAAACAAAACACAACGACAGTGCCAAATCTAACAAACAAACAAAAGAACAAGATAAAATCATGGTTTTAGTCACAATTTCGATGTAAAGTCGGGTCAAAATATCGATATAAATATGAGATATCAACTGCCGAGATCTTCAATATAGCCATGCAGCATGATTTACAATTACCAGAGTGTAAACGTCCAGAAGAAGAGCATCAACATTGCGAACCTAACTTTTGTCTATATCACAGAATCCTCGGACATACAATTAAGGATTGCTACATATTTAAGGATTGGGTTGAAGATAAACTCATAAAAGGAGAATTGCGTCTCCCAGAGCACATTCTACAAGATCCAGCACCCCATAAATGATGCCAAGCGATTTAATCAGGGGGCAAAAAAAAAAAAAAAAAACTACAAAATCTTCTACCCCAAGTGAAGGATGCCTATTGAAAATAAGAGAAACACTACAAGGAAGCCTGTGACGGTTATGTGAAGCCGGTAAATCGGCATAGAGAGGGCCAATAACTCTAGGATGACAAAGGGATCGATGATCCGCCAAGATACACAAACCCTAGCAAATGGCTCAAGATCGATGAGGGCGCATACATTCATTTTCCAACATCCCAAGAAGGTAGAAATGAAGATAGCCAGCCAAAAAGCATTCTCTGAGACCCATGGTAGTATTGCAATGCTCGAAAGTCTCCTCATTTCAAGAAGAATGACAACCATGGGAGCCATAAGACTAACCAAAAGACGCTAGAGCATGTTTGCAGTTTGGTGTAAGAATTGGGAGTTGATGAAGGAAAGTGATGAAAAGGTCCTCCATATATATAGGCAAAATAAGACATTCAAGCCCCTATAGCAAAACCCGAAAAAATCGGGTATGTCACATGCGCATCGAGTATAGTAGCAGACAAAGAAGTGACGGGAGTCTCTCGGATGAATGACATGTCGAATACAAACAAAGACCGACAGAAAGTAATGATGGTTCGACATAGGGTGGACCAGTGCTTAGCAAGGAATTGATTCATAGATAAAAAGAGGGTGACCAATGCTAAGAAATCCTGTTGGGCCAAGATTTCATGGGCCTTTGTCAAGAAAATGTTCCACGAAGAAACCGATATCTCAGAAGAATTTTAAAAGGGCATTCCACGAGAACCACAAAATGTTGACTACAGATGCTGTTAAAAATCATGTCTTATATTAAAGGGATGGCTTGCCGCGAGGCAACATGAGATATCTCTTCCACAGCAAAAATTTCCCGAAACTCCAGAAAATTCCACAGCCAAATCTCTACAAAATAAAAGGGCCTATCGATAGTGCCGGCCTTAAACCTACTATCACCGGTGAACGTTCATCTTACCGGTTTCGAAAACGATGAACGAGGGTTTTGTCATTTTGTCCCTTAAACAAAATAAATAACAATTTCCCATTTCTTATTTTATTTTGCAGGTACATGGAGCAGCTGAAGCTTTATGTCCCTAATGGAAAATAAGGAGCGTCTTGCTTTATAGCAACATAAGACGTTTCCTCCACCAAATATATATCCTAAGCACCACAAAATCTACAAGCCTAAATTCCACTTTCAAAATGGTCAATTGTTGGAGTGAGCCATAATTCAACCAGCACCGGTAAGTTCATTATACCGACATTAAATAATGAACAGGGTTTTATGTATTTTGTCCCTAAAACAAAATAAAGGTACAAAAAAAAGAATCAAGGGGTAGATGAACAAATCAACCACCAATCGTGGCATTGCATTTATAGAATTGAGAGATACATGCTACCTACTCCAATCGATTTTATCCCCCGAAAAGTACAAATGGAGAGCTGTTATACCAAGAGCTACAAGAATAGGAAGCCAGAAAAAATAAAAACAAGAAGGCCGCTCGTATTCTGGAAGTTCAGGCGGAGCAGAATCAACACCCCAATTGTATGAAGGAAGTGGCCTCCAGTAAGCATGAATCTCTTGGTCATATGGGTTTCCCCAGTTGTCACCAAGAGCGCGCACGATTTCCGGCGCCACATCCTCCTCAAGTTCCTCGATCTCCTCCGTGGTACGGCCTGGATGGTCGTTAAGCTCGTCAGCAGAAGAGGGGAAACGCTCATCACCTTCGCTAGCCATTTGATAATATTAATGAAGAGGTGGCAGAAAGATAAAGTGGAGAAGTCAGGTTAAAAAAAAGAGAGGGGAAGAGACGCGTTAAAAAAGAGGGGAAGAGAAAAAGACAAAAAAGGGGGGGCCTTAACCATGGTGAATGCGCACAGCGTGACTATACAACAACACCACGTTCCCTAGACGAAAAGACATTACATGATATGTTGGCCCACGGTCATAAAGAGACAAATATTGGAATCAGCAAAACACGAGGCGAATAAAGAAACACATATATTACAACATCACAAAAGCCTGCCGTTACAAGTTTTAACGCATATGCTGAGATACTCGCAAACGTGTTATACATGTGTCTACACGGCCTTACCCAACACACATACAACAACAGAGTGCCCATGATAATACATAGAAAAACCACCATACAAAATGACTATCATGGTGCAACGCAGTTCCACCACGACAATGCTGGCCTAATCTGAGATAAAGAAATTGCAAAGCTAGAGGCTAGTGCCATTTCGAAGCAGCAACATCACCCAGGGCGGGAAATGAGATACTCCTGATTAAAGCTGCATACAAGAGCAAGGAAATGATAGGCGTGTAATTCTTTTCATGAACAACTCCTTTCGCAGTAAAGATTTTGCAAAAAAAAGGTGCGCCATGAGGAGGATAAGTTCGTCACACCTTCTGTAGAGACCTCAACTTCGACATGTGACGAAGGAGACCTCAACTTCAACATGTGAAATGTTTGAGCAAAACGTGTAAGATGTCCGACGACATCTTGTCTCCTACCCCAGACATTGAAGAAGAGATGCTAGAATCAGTGATACGAAGATATCATGGGTAAAACGGGAGAGTCCCGGAAAGACCAAGAGATTATATAAGGCATCACAAAGCTCTGAAAACTTTATAGGCCACTCAAGAGATGTTGGGATATTTTCTCAAAGCATTCATGGATTATGATGGGAGATATAAATGGGAGGTTTAACGAAAAGGGATAGTGACAAAAGAGAAAAAAGACTCCCATATATAAACACGGATAAGGCCTCACTGTGCATAACCGAACCAAAAGGGGAATCTATCCGTACCTGGATCCGAACCTCTAAGGCCACATGGTAACAGGCAAAGATGTGACACAAAGGCAATGACGCATTGAGAATTGGCGAAAATTGAATACGGGGCTTAGTACGGAATTGTCATTCAACGAGGAAAAGACGATAACTTTACCAGGCATGCGCACAACCGAGTGGCAGCGTCATATTTATCATCAAAAGGGGGCATCATATTTCAGTTGAGAAGCCGGTAAGAGACAAATACAGAAATAGTGACTCATGACAAGGCACCAGAGCAGGTCACTCGAAGATAATTCTCCTAACCCGCTCTGGTGGGGGGCATTTGTTGAACCTTAAAATATTCTCATAAATACCGGAGAACGGTAAAGCGGAATTTGATATTTTAGACATGGGTCAAATACAGGGGATGCCCGACAGTCTGAAAATTACCCTGATCAATCGGGAGGATTTATTCATAGATGAGAGGATAAAAAAAAAACATTTTTGATATTATGCAACACGTCCTTTCTGTGAAAAATACAAACCATGCCCCGAAATACCGTACGAAAATAATTATATGATTTCATAAATATTTGTGAAATTAACATGGGTATCAAAATCCGAGCATATAACTCCATCAAGATCAGTGCATAGGAAGACATCAAGATTCGTGCAACAAATATTCCATGATCAAATTTTGTTTTTGCTGCTCTGGCCCACTTCGTTTCAGCCCACCTTACATCAAAAAAAAAAAAACAGAAGGCCCATAATAAAAATGAGATGCAACGGCCCAGCCCACGACTCATCTCCTCCGTCTCCCTCCTTCGTTTCGACTGCTTCAGTTCTGACGCACGCCATGAAGCTCTTCTGACGAACGCCGTGACGCAGGAGATGGACCCCTCTCGCGCGCCTGTTGAAAATTGAGACCATGTAATGATGACAGGGAATAGAATCTCGCTGTCCCCTCTCCTTCTCACGCTGTGCACAAGAGCTCATTTCTCACATCTGTCTCCTCTCACGCCTATTGAAACACAATGATTCCGCTGGCACGCCTCAACTCACCTCTCTGCCACGCCATGATGACTGAGCATTTAATTGCGAGAGAAAGGAATCCCAACGCCAATAGATAAGATCAATTCCTTGCTGTCCAGTCGATTTGAGGTGAAGAAGGCTCAATTCCTCATGGCCTGGAAATTTTAGAATGGCTAAATTGATGAGAATAAAACCCAATTGATCCAATTTCATGGTTAGTCAGCCATCAGGAAGTGATTTTGATGATATTTGGAGAGTCAATTTGAAGGAACAGCTAACTGGATTTTGAAATCGAGAAATGCTATGGTTAAGCACTCAATTTGCTGAGTTCAAATTACTTCAGAATCCATTCTCAAGCAGCAACAATAGTTGTTGATTAAGTTAGTTCAAGACCATGAAGGACAACATAATTTTTGTATCTCAGGAACTCATAAAGATGATGGTGAAATAGCAAAATATGGAGGTCAAACATTCAATGAAATGAAGAAAATGAGGAGCTGTTTATATAATAAGAATAAATTAAAGATTGGCACAGAGAGCTATTGTTGTTCTGAAAATAATTAAAGGGGATAAAAAGTACATTGTAACACCTCTCAATTCCTTAAAATGCAGAGAAGCCCCTGAACCTGAAATGGAGGTAATTTAAGTCATGCCTGACACAAAAAAAAAGAAGAGGGAGATCCAGAAAGGAAAATGATAGAAGAAATATCAAGCAGAACATTTTTATGAACAAGGCAGTACTTAGATGCAGCTGAAAATCAAGAACTGGAGAAGAAGAGTCCTGTGGATGTAAAGGAATGGATAGCAAACCAACTGGCAGGGGTAAAACTGTCCAATTCCCTTGAAGTTCAGATTATTGGTGCCATCTACAACAGCTCCCCCTTTCTCCTATAAAAGGGCATCAGATGGCCATGCAACAACCAAGCTCTCACCACCTAAAAAAACCCATAACGCATATACACATGCTGTGAGCATCAAGTCATCAAAGAGAGGAAGCCAAATCATCTTCAAGCAACTGACCAGAGAGCATTGAATTAGGATAGCTACTTACTAAGAAAAAAAAACAAAAAAAAGAGTGTGTGTTAGAAGTAGTTTCATACTTGCAGCAACATTAGGGATTGTGTAATCTACTCTTTTATGTAAACTGCTTTGATAAGTAAGAAGGTTATTTCTTCTTCCTTTGCAACTTTCATTGTTATTTCAATATTTTCTGGTTTCACACACACATAACAAAAATGTGAGGGATTAGCAGAAAAGTGTTTATGTAAATATGTATATAAATGCATTTAGCAAATAATGTAGGGAAAAAACTAAAAATTTATTTTCTTTTCATACACTGCCTTTACATTCTACACTCATGTAGGTCAAAGATCACACTTGCATTATATATAAGAAACACAGTGAGAAATGAAGCCAAAGCAAGCTGTGTTTGTAACTTAAGTTTGCACCTTTAATATTAAGCAAATTATCATATACAAAACAAAAATAAAAAAAGTGGACAACAAGCATAAACAACAAGGACAGCAGTTCAAAAATGGACAGCAGGTTTTAAAGGACAGCAGGTTTCTTGGGAGCTTCATCTCACCAATGCACTAAAGGAGGAGGCAGCCACCATTACCATCTCCACCATGATAGGAGAGGGTTTGCATTGGAGAACCTCGCATCAACCAAATAGATTCCCTTGCCTCAGGAATTGCTATGAGATACCTTCAATAAGCAACATAGAAATAGTCAACACAACTTTGGCTTAGCCTCAACCGAGGGCATGCTGAGATGCCTCCATGATGCAATCGAAGGCTCACACACGCTCAAGGAGATACCAACATACTCATATGTCAACCCTTGAGCTCTCTGCATCAACATAAACTCGCACCAATATAGGGAAAGGCAACCATCAATGCAATCATCATGGCCAGAACAACCAGAGAGGAAACTTTTGGATAGAGGCACTCGGCAGTCAAATTGACTGTCCAATCACCTTCCTGCATCCGTCACCAAGCTCATAGACACCTTATTTGACCCCCACCATGGCCAGTCAACTGTATCGACCAACTCACCGCCATGGCAGACCATGGTTGAGGTGTAGCGCTATGCTAGAGAGCGTCGGCAACCAAATTGAGACTACACCAAGTTTTATGGATCCACCACGATGCTCTCTGATGCATTCCCTAGGCCCAATGATCCCCAGGAGTAATCAATTGCCATCAGTCCCAACTTCGAAACCCTAGAAGCGATTACAGCCAGGCAGTGCCTCCCACGACCAACAAAGGGGTCCCACTACCTCAAGACGATCAAACGACGACAGGCGGAGCTTTCCTGATGCTTGACGGCGTCGCAATAAGCTCGAGTATGCATTCATGGCGATCTCTCCATCACCAAATCGACGGAAGAAGAAAGGGAGAAGAAAGGAAAAGGGGGTTTATTTCCCCGATGTGCGTGGACTCGGCTTAACACCAACGGATCACAATCCCCACTGACAGTGGGCCCCACAAACGAAGAGGGTTCAGTCATTCCATGAAACACCAGGAGCGTGGATGATTTTATTAAGGGGCGTCCCAACTTTGATGATCTTCTGTGGCCCTTTCCGTGTGGTGAGTTAATAAGGTGTAACGATCCATCTATAATCAATCATATGGCGCCATGTGTCACTCTCAATAGCTGAGGTCGTCGCTGATCCTTTATCTCCTCTACTGGCGTGGACCAACCAAGATTTGCCACGTGGCTCCTTTGCTGATATGGCACCATTCTATTGCTGGAAGTTCAAAAATTTGTAGAAATTCAACCGTAACTCAGAAAAATCCAAACCAAATTTCTATGGACCCAGAAAAATATGGAGAATACAGTCATGCCAAAACCACAACCAAAATCCAAACAGAATATTTTAAATCCATATTCTAAGCTCTGGCCAATCACAAATTGCCACCTCAGTCTTATATTTATTTAAAAATCCAAAAACCTTTAAAAATTCATGAAAAATCATAGAAGGGTCAGAAAAATATGAGGAAAAATCCTGGAAGCTTAGAAAAATAAGGGGAATCTATTTGGCTAATCATCACCACTAAAAACCCTACCAGATATATTCATATCATTATTCTCTCCCGGATATTATAGAGATAAGCCGTTCCGGCAAAGGCTCAAAGGCTCATAACGAAGGCATGGATAATATTTCTAAAAGTCATATTAGAACACTAGTATGATCGAGTCTAGTGCTTCATTTATGACTCGAAATAAAACTCATCGCAACCCCAGTGACCAAAACCACTAGACGGTCGTCGTCATGACGGGCATGAATCAAAATAGAGACACTGAGTATTGTTGCTAACAAACAAAAGTACTGGTGAAGTATCAAGCTCAATGATCTGGTTAAATTGAGACTCGCTAGCCTCAAGATGATGGATAGTGAGATCTATCACAATGTCACGGGACTCTATCAAGAGACCCGAAATAATATACAAAATAGATGAAGACCAAATTCAAGCAAACTGATAAAATTCCAAAGAAAAGGCACATTACACCGCAAGATATTATCGGTGAAGAATATGGATCCAACCACATACGAGCAGAACTCTTTGCAGTCTGAGAAAAGCTCACAATGTTGTCCCAAGCCTGCTGAGACGATGAAAGCCATGATTATCAAAGGCACCCGCTCTCTCGAGAAGGCAGGAGGTCCTATCTTGAGTGTATGCAATCTACCCGCCAGAGATAACATATGCCAGCACCGCTGACACAGGCACACAGCATTATGATCCTATCAAAGATATGCAAACATTGTCATTACGGACAAACTGCACATCATCATACCCGTACCTTGGGGAAAGATCACACTTTTATTTCAGGAGTCTACGATTATCTGAGGCACCCGCTCTCTCGAGAAGGCAGGAGGTCCTAACTTGAGTGTTTGCAATCTAACCGCCAAGGATACATCGAGGCCAACACTGTTGCTGTTAACGACTCCCTCATATTATATTAAAGACCTTATCCCACATCATAAAACTACATCAGATGGATCCATAATCCTTACCCAAATAATATCCGCATTCAGAAACCTTCAACATGTTCCTTAGTCACATTACTTATGCCTCAAACAGCTCAGTAATGTCGACTTGACCTATTTTTTTTTAAATCAACAACCAGATCTCACACAACAAAACTTACCTCTTTCGGTGCTGGAGGGAAACTACAATGTTCCGGTCGGAAGCCGGACATTACTTGAACGCTCGCAAAGAATGCCCAGCGTGACCCTATTGACTTTTCTTGGCTAAATGCCAAGCACTATGTCGCATTGACGCTTGATCAGGAATCAAGCGAAGCTTCAAACAGCTGGTCAGAGACTGAGTGTCAGAGGAACACTCCCATGATCAAGAACCAACTGTTCATGACGTACCGGTCGACAGCCGGACGTTACTTGAACGCTTAGCGTCATTTGAGTGACTCGTCTTGCCTAGATGTCAAGCATTACGTCACATTGAACGATTGGTCAGAGACTGAGCGTCAGAGGTACGCTCCTATGATCGAGAACCAATTGTCACCCTCACCTAGGGAAGCCAAGGGGCAGCTGACTTAGGTAGCACCCGCGCGCATAAGATTTTTGGACGCCCACAAACCCAAGGGTCTGGCGAAGGATAGTTTCAATGCTTCGGGTGAGAGCCGAACCATTGAAACCTAGGATACTTCAGGTGGCAGCTGAACTATCCACTGAACGTTTGAATAGCAATCAGGGTTCCTTGCGAGGTTTCGAGTAACACTTGGACTACCTGCATGATATCTCGGCTGGCTACCAAGTATCGTCAGATTATTCCAAAGGAGGATCGAACCGTCTGCTCAATACCCGATTGGCGAACTAACGTCACTTTAACATCTGACTGGCATCCAGATGAAATTCGGACACTTCAGGTGGCAGCTGAACTGTCCATTGAACGGCCGACTAGCAATCAGATTCCTTTCAACATTTCGAATTACAGTCAGACTATTGTTTGATACCTCGGCTGGCTACCAGGTATCACCTCAATACTCTGAGTGAGGATCGAATTGTTACTTATCTGATTGGCGAGTGGACGTCACTTCAACGCTTCGAAGAATAATCGAGTCATCTGTCTGATAAGCTGGCTGGCTACCAGATATCACTTCAGAGTCTCGATTATGATCGAATCGGAAGGGAACATCTGACTGGCACCCAGATGTCACTTCTAAACGATTCGAATAGCAATCGGACCAATTGTTTGATACCTTGGCTGGATACCAGGTATCACCTCAATACTCCGGATGGTAATCGAATTGACACTTAACACTTGGCTGGCAACCAAGCGTCTTCGATTCAGGTGGCAGCTGAATCAATTCCTGGATATTTGACTTGCGACCAGATGCACTGTCGACACCTCAAGCAACAATCGGATAACATGTGGGATATCTTGGCTGGATACCAGATATCACCTCAGTATCTCGAATGATGATTGAACCGTCTACTCAATGTCTGAATAGCAACCAAATGTCTCCTGAACGCTCTGAACAACAATCGGATTATCTGTTTGATATTCTGGCTGGCTACCGGATATCACCTCAGTACTTCGGATGGAGATCGGAACGTCACTTAACGTCTGATTGGCAACCGGATGTCTTAACGATTCGAGTGGCAGTCGAATCGTTTCCCTGATACCTTGGATGAAAACTAGATACCACTTCAACGCTTCAAATGGCAACTGGATCGTCTACTTGATATCATGGCTGGAAACCATGTATCAACGCAACGCTTCAAGTGACAAGAGAACCGTTTATTTGATATCTTGGCTGGAAACCGAGTATCATCCCAAGAAAAAAGAAACCGAACATTGCCAAATGTCACTTCAACGCTTCGGGAGCAAACCGAATCGTCACTTTGAACATCGCCAAATGTCACTTTTAACGGAAGCCACTCCGTCTATTCACTTAACGCTCTATGCCCATCGAACGAGTGTCACCCCGCTTCCCGGGAAAGGTCAAGGGGCAACCGACTCGGGTCGCACCCGCGCGCATAAGATTTTAACGCCCATAAACCCAGGGGTCCGGCGTCTTTAACATCCACAAGCCCAGGGGCCTGATGTCAACTTCAAAAAAAAAAAAGAAGAAAACAACCTCAAGCACCGCATCAACCAAATTTAATGATCTGATCAGGAATCAGATGTCACTTTCAGACAACCTCGACAAAGATCAACAGGAAGTCTAAGAAACCCGCTTTGGGAAGTCCATGCCTTATAAAAACAAAAATGCAAACCATGAGAGCCTAAACCTTGATCCCTCATATCACAAAGAGAACTCGAAAAACGAGAAGATTACAAGCGTCCAGCGACGGCAGTCAACCGTAACCTCTACAAGCTAAGAACTCCAGAAACTGCTGTCCCCTGCAATTCAAAGTCCACAAAAAAAAAATAAATAATAATATGATATATTAATATTGCATTACAGTAGTAATATTAATAAAAAAAACAAAAAAAAATATATAAATGCATGATAGGACCGCTAATTGTATATTTACAATTCCCTAACAGCTCACGACACACAATCCTTTAGTTTTCCCGATCTAGAGGTGCTCCTGACCATGTCGGAGGTAATTAACAGTAGGGGCTTGCGCCTACTGGAAAGAAAGGACCCCTTCAAATAATAAACCCTCGTGAGAACTCAAGACCGTACAGGTACCGCGCTTCGGGGTGGTATCGGTATCGGCCTCTTGAGGCTCGCGAGGGGTATCTGATCCGCATTCTTTTTTTGCCCCTCAATCCGAGACCGGATTTTCCTCTGTTGATCCGAGGGCCGCGAAAAAGTGCGAGACATCCTGTAATGTATTTAATCTTGGTATATAATATTCACAGGAGTATGGTTTAACCAAGTTTTACTGTAACGAGATAAATAATAGAAGTACTATCTCCAAGTGGTTATCTTCAGGGGTGTCAAAAGTAGAAAACGAAAGCGGAACAGGAGTATTACATTTTCGTTATGTTTCAATAACAAAACAAAACAAAAGTTTCGTTTATGTTCCATTTAAGTAAACAAAATAATTTTTCGTTTCGTTTTATGTTCCGTTCTTCATTTTACATTGATTTTAGCTCATTTTTCAGTAAACGAAACAGTAACGTTTACCAATCTCTATTTCGTTTCGGTTCTGTTTTTGAAAACGAAATTAATTTACTATTATGTTTCTATTCTGTTTTGGACATAACAAGACAGAAACCTGCAAAATGACATGATATTGACACCCTAGTTATCTCCTGCAGATCTGAAATATAAAAAAAATCTTTGTCCGTATGGAAGCAGTGGACCCACCATTTATGCGTAAGTTTCTTTGTTTGCCATTTTCTATTTATCTTGCCATAAAATTCCTCTCGGTGCGATAAGTAACGCATGTATATATTTTATATTTGACTCTCCAAGTGTAGCAAAAGCTGAACGAATGCTTTTGCACCAACTTGGGATAACTGCTCTCGCTGTTATAAAGTGGATAACTTTCTCTTTTTCTATGGATAAAAAGTTAAACAAGCATCACAAATTCCAACAATAATAATTAATAAGAGGAAATTAACTACCTACTTCCAAAATAAATAGCTCGAATTTCGTTTTTTTTTTTATTAATGAAGAGTACTTAAATATTTTACATTGATCGTTAAAATATTCAACTTCTATCGAATTGGTCATGTATTAACACTTAATGGCTATGTTTGGATTGGATGAGAAGAAGAGAATAAGAGAAGAAGAGAAGAAGAGAAGAAATTTATTATTAAACAATCCAAACTCTTCACAAAATTACACACTTCCCAATATTTCTTCCTACTTCTTCTCTTCTTCTCTTCTTCCCACACCTATCCAAACGGAGCCATTACAGTAGGGAATGGATATTGTCTCTTCGGTATGCTACATGAATACCATATATATCCTGCCGGTAAATTTTGTTCTGAAATTAAAGAAAAAAGAGAAAATCAGTCTTATAACTCTCAAATCATAGCTTATTGGAAATATTCCCTTTTAATCTTTAAATTTGGATATATACCCTTTTAATGATTTCTTAATTCTAAAAAACTATTTTTTAAAAGTAATGGACGGAAATACCCTCTGCTCTTTCTTGCCGATTGACCTTCCCGTTATTTTTCTTTCCGCCTAATAGGGCTGTTTGGATCATATAGGAATAGGAGAAATTTCCTATTTCTAGGCATAAATTTATTATAAACAATCTAAACTCTTCACAAAATTACACACTTTCCAATACTTTATGCCTAGGAATAGGAAATTCCTCCTATTCCTAAGCGATCCAAACGGCCCAATAAGAATTAGGGAAAATTGGAATTATACGAACAAGGCAAGAGAGAAAGAAAAGTCAAAGTCTAAATATTGATCTTTTCTTTTTTTTTTTTAAGATAATCTCTAAATTGATCTTTTCGTATTGGTCTCTTCACTTAAATTACATAACCTAGAAATGTGCCTTTGTGGATGGAAAAGAAGTTGATCCGTCCATGCAAATTTTTTTGAAGTCTATTCTTTTGACATTATCTTGGAGCTAACCACAAGCATCGTGAATTTATGTGATTAAGGCATTATAAATAACAGATCTCTATCTTTGTAGTGTAATAATTCAACACAACGAAAAATAACACACAAGAGCACAAGAATTTAACGAGATTCAGCACCAATTCGGTGCCTACGTCCTCCACACTCACACACACGTTTTTCTTTATTGATTTTTTTGTTCTTATCTTTACAATGAGGGAGAAAGAAGAATAAATAGCCAATTATTACATAAGGCAACATGCCCTTTTGGAAATACAATTAATTCCCATAATTTCTTTCTATATTCTTCATTTTTCTTTCTCTTCTGACTTGAATCAGATCCTCCAAACATGGAAATACACCCAAACCACGAGCAACCTCCAAACATAGAAGGATTAGACAAGATTCCATAATTAACTTGCCAAATATACTCTGGCGTGCACCAATTCGGACCGAATCATACTAATTCGGACCAAATCCATTCTTCTGGATTTTAGACACCTTTCCCAATTCGGTCCGAATTAATCCCAATTCGGACCGAATTCATATGGGAATTTTGAACACTCCCCCTCAAGTTGGCATGTACATATCTGTCATGCCTAACTTGCCAATCATCTCATTAAACATTGTGCCTGTCACACCTTTGGTCAATATGTCTGCAAGTTGATTTCCAGATCTTATGAATTTTATCTCAATTTCCTTATCATCAATTTTTTTCTTCAAAAAATGGCGATTTACTCCAATGTGCTTTGTTCTATCATGTTGTACTGGATTATGAGCCATGTCAATCGCTGCCCTGTTATCTACATGCAGAATCATTGCACCTCCTTTGAGTTTTTCAATTTCCTTCAAAATCTTTTTGATCCAAACCATCTCACAAACACCCTTGACTAATGCAATTAACTCAGCTTCTGCACTTGAGAGAGCTACCACTCCTTGTTTCTTACTCCTCCAGGTTACAAGGTTTCCTCCAACAAACATAAAGTATCCAGAAGTTGACCTTCGATCAGTAACACTTCCAGCCCATTCTGCATCGGTGTACCCTTCAACTTCTAGATGACCATGTCTCCTGAATTGTATACCTTTCCCTGGACACCCCTTCAAGTATTTCACAATTCTCATAGCAGCTTCCATATGTTCTTCACTTGGATTATGCATAAACTGACTGATCAAGCTTACTCCATAAGCAATGTCAGGTCTTGTGTGTGATAGATAGATTAACTTTCCAACCAACCTTTGATATCTCTCTTTATTAGTTGGAACTTGATTTTGTTCTTCACATAATTTTGAATGTAGAGCCACAGGTGTATCTACTGGTTTGCAGTCAATCATACCAATTTCAGCTAAGAGATCTAAGACATACTTTCTTTGAGAGAGAACAATACCTTCCTTAGATCGAGCCACCTCAATTCCAAGAAAATACTTGAGTCCTCCCAAATTCTTCATCTCAAATTCTCTTGATAGTTGTTCTTCAAGCTTCATAATTTCTTCATCATCTTCTCCTATAATGATCATATCATCCACATAAATGATCAACACAGTTACTTTTTCAAACCTTAACTTGTAGAACATGGTATGATCTGAATCTCCTTGGTTGTACCCATAGCTCTTCATAGCTTCACTGAATCTTCCAAACCATGCACGCGGTGACTGTTTGAGACCATATAATGCTTTGTTCAACTTGCAGACCATTCGGGTGGAATTTGCCTTTGAGAAACCAGGGGGCAAATCCATGTAAACTTCTTCTTCTAAGTCACCGTGTAGAAAAGCATTCTTTACATCAAATTGATGAAGAGGCCAATCCAGGTTTGCTGCAATAAATAATAACACTCGAACAGTATTTAGTTTTGCTACAGGTTTGATAATCAATCCCGTATGTTTGTGTATACCCTTTTGCAACTAACCTCGCTTTATACCTTTCTACCTTACCATCTGGACCATGTTTGATAGTGAACACCCATTTACATCCCACCGGCATTTTTCCTTTTGGTAATTCTTCAACAGTCCAAGTATTATTTCTCCTAAGAGCTTCCATCTCCATATTCATAGCCTCAACCCATCGAGGATCCTTTGAGGCTTCATCTATGTTCTTTGGAATTGGAATACTAAGGACTTGATCACTAAAAGCTTTTATTTTGTCTGGTAAATTGGTTGAGGTAACAAAATTTACAATTGGGTATCTAATTTGTTCACTACCACCATTTTCTGGAACATATCTTTTTGGTGGAACACCTCGATTGTGTCTTGGAGGCAAAACATATCTGGAATTAGAAGAACTTACCTCTGGGATATCCTCAGGAGATCTTTGAGAGTGTGGTATAGTATCAGTCTGTATCACTTCTTCATTAAGGATGGCTACTTCTTCATTTGGATCAGGTTCCATTTCGTTCGGACCGAATTGTGGTCCATTCGGACCGAATTCTGTCTCTGAATCATTTTCATTTGATTGATTCGGACCGAATTGTGGTCTATTCGGACCGAATTCTGTCTCTGAGTCATCGTGATCTTCTCTGTTCGATCCGAACTCCACTCTATTCGGTTTGATCAAAGAGCTATTTCTCTCAAACACTTTCTTTTGACACCAATTTTCATGTCCTTTCCTATCTCCCCCTGAGGTACACACCCATCATCATGATAGAACGATTCATTCTCCAGAAAAGTAACATCCATGGTTACATACCATTTCTTCGTTTTTGGGTCATAGCATCTATATCCCTTTTTATTTAATCCAACCTCAAGTGACACACACTTAATTGCACATGGCTCCAATTTTGATCTAAGATGTTTTTGAACATGAACATATGCTACACATCCAAAGATTTTTGGTGGAAGGCTCAAGATAGAGGGAATAGAACAAAAAGTAGACAGTTTGCTTAGTGGAGTTTTAAAATTGTGAATCATTGAAGGAAGTCTGTTAATAACATACACTGCTAGCATTACTGCACAATCCCAAAAGTTTTGTGGTACATTATTCTCAATTAGTAATGCTCTAGCAGTCTCAAGCACATGTCTGTTCTTTCTCTCAGCTACTCTATTTTGTTGTGGAGTACCAACACAACTTGTATCATGAATAATTCCCTTCTCCATAAAGTACCCCTCCAAAAGCTTATTCACAAATTCTCCTCCGTTATCACTCCTAAACATTTTAATTTTTTTCTCAAACTGGATTTGAATCATGTCATAGAAATTCTTGAATACCCTTGTTACTTCATCTTTTCCCTTTAACAAATAAATCCACGTCATACGGGTGCAATCGTCTATAAACAAAACAAAATATTTATATCCAAGAGCCGATTCAATTGGGGAGGGTCCCCACACATCATAGTGAATTAAATCAAAAGGTTTCATACTTTTATTCAAACTAATGTTGTAGGATACACGATGACTTTTAGCTTTAACACAAGTCTCACAACGAAAACTAGATAACTCAAAATCAGTGAACAAACTAGGTAAAATTTTCTTCATATACCCAAAGGAAGGGTGGCCTAACCGCCTGTGCCAAGTCCAGATTTTAGCTTCAGTTTTTGATAATCCATTTGCAAAGTTAGTTTTTCCAACCTTCGAGTCTTCTAAGTGATACAGACGACCCTTCTTAATACCACGCCCAATGATCTCCTTCGAGAGGATATCCTGAAAAATACAAAAATCAGGAAACATAAGAATTGCACAATTCAATTCCTCAGTTATTTGACCAACTGATATTAACAGGTCTGTGAGGGAAGGTACAAATAGTGTATTGTTAAGAATTAGAGATTGAGATATCTCAACATCTCCTGCTCCGGCGACGGGATAGTCAATTCCATTAGCATTATATATCCTTTGTACCCTGGGTTCCCTTAATTTCCTTAGATCTTCTTTTACAAAGGTCATATGATCCATGGCACCCGAGTCAATAACCCAACTGTTTAAATTTCTTTGAGTAAGAAATGACATACCTTGGTTGTCTGTTTTACCTAATTTTTCATTTGATTGCTCACTTGCTTCTCCAGATCGAAACTTTGCTTGAAACAGTTTTGCCCGACCTACATGCTCAGATCCTTCTGTGTTCTCCTCAGTTCGGACCGAATGGTCATCTACTCGGACCGAACCGGTTGCAATTCGGACCGGATTGTCTTCAATTCGGACCGAACCAGCTTCAGGTTGTGACTTGTTGACCACTACATAGGCTTGAGACCTTCCTTGCTGCTTTCCTTTTCTGCCTTTGAACCAATCTGGATACCCAATTATCTCAAAGCACTTGTCTCGAGTATGATCCGTTTTCCCACAATGAGTGCACTTCAATTTTGCCTTATCCTGACCATATGAACTAGAAGATCCTTTAGAAAATATGACCGTAGAGTTTTGAGTCATACCTTCATCTCCTTTGAGCATCACAGATTGTCGCTTAACTTCTCGGCGAACAATTCCATAGGCTTGCTCGACAGTTGGGAAAGGTGTGACTTGTAGCACATTTGATCTCAAACTATCGAGACGGTCATCCAGTCCATCAAGAAAGGTGTACACTCTGGACTTCTCCAAATATTCTCTAAATAGCTCGATATCTTCTGCATTCTTCATGGGATTTGGGCGCCTGAAATCAATCTCCTTCCACAGCCCTTGTAAGGTGCCGTAGTAATCTTCAAGCCTGCATGTATGCTTAACTCGAGATACTTGCCTATTTAGATCAAATACCTGTGCTTCATCACTACCATCATAGTAAGTTGTTGCAAGAGCTTTCCACATTTCACCTGCTGTTTCATAGCGGAGGTAGGTGGGTAGGAGAGTTGGCTCTAGTGAACTGATAAGCCAGCTCTTTACAACAGAGTCTTCTGCGCTCTACTTTGGATACCCCACATCGTTTGGCTTAGGTGGTGGCGGGCTACTAGTTAGATGATGCATCTTGTCTCTTCCTTTGACATATATACTCACAATTTCAGCTCAGATAGAATAATTAGTTCCATCTAATTTTATTGAGATAGGTGAGGCAGAAATCTCAGGGTTGGATACAGCAGGATTGTTTGATTGAGGAGGTTGTGCTTGAATAGATATTAGTTGATTCATCTGGGTTTGTTGAGCAATTACTAGCTCAGTTAGTTTCTCAAGGATTGTCTTGGTCTCGGTTTGATCGCTGGTGTCTCCCATGGCTGCAGTTTTTCTTTCAGAACGAACCACGCTCTGATACCATGTAACAATTCAACACAACGAAAAATAACACACAAGAGTACAAGAATTTAACGAGGTTCAGCACCAATTCGGTGCCTACGTCCTCCACACTCACACATACGTTTTTCTTTATTGATTTTTTTGTTCTTATCTTTACAATGAGGGAGAAAGAAGAATAAATAGCCAATTATTACATAAGGCAACATGCCCTTTTGGAAATACAATTAATTCCCATAATTTCTTTCTATATTCTTCATTTTTCTTTCTCTTCTGACTTGAATCAGATCCTCCAAACATGGAAATACACCCAAACCACGAGCAGCCTCCAAACATCGAAGGATTTGACAAGATTCCATAATTAACTTGCCAAATATACTCTGGCGTGCACCAATTCGGACCGAATCATACTAATTCGGACCGAATCCATTCTTCTGGATTTTAGACACCTTTCCCAATTTGGTCCGAATTAATCCCAATTCGGTCCGAATTAATTCCAATTCGGACCGAATTCATATGGGAATTTTGAACATGTAGCTATTCTTTGGTACATTTGAAAGGAGAGTAGTTAGAAGGTCTATACGGGGACAATACAATATTCTCAGTGCAGCAGATCCTATACAATGCTAGAAACCTGACCATAACTTTCTCAGTGACGCAATTGAACCTATGGGAATTTAGATGAATTACGATTCCAATACTTTCTGCATTGATCCTGGATCGACAATCTACAAGAAGGAACTGGTATGCTTTTGTTGTCTTCACGACCTATGGGTACTAGTGTGGCTTCTACCGTCTTCACAAATGATGGGTACTAGTAACATCGCAAGAATCCAGGCTAAGCTACATCTCCCTTCCATGCCGAGTTAAAATCAATGTGAAACTCAAGTGAATCATTTTAAAAGAGGAAATATTTTGGAAGAGGAGTAGGAGTATTTGATATCATAAATTTATTTTCAATATTATATCATAGAATATAATAGGAAGATGGAGGTGAAGACATTTTCGTCCATTATTTAAAAAAAAAAATGACATTTCAGAGTTAAAAAATCATTACAAGGTTAAATATCTATGGTAACAATGTTTAGAAGGGGATATATTCAAATTTAAAGATCAGAGGGGATATTTCCAATAATATAGAATTTGAGGGGTATATGATTGATTTTCCAAAGTAAAGGAAATAAAGAATATCATAATCATGTTTATTGGTTCGATCTTTTTTTAGGCAAAGAGAAAAGAGGATGATAGGGTTACTTTTTAGGAGAAAAGCAGAAGCGACATCGTCCAAATTTTATTATATTAATTTCTTTGTTTTTTATTATAATAACATGAGGTTTTAATTGTAACAGTGGAATTATTATTATTATTACAATGCAGATCACATTGAAGTTTTAGAGAGCCGACATAAAAGTTTCTATTCCACGTCAGGTAGGCAAACCTAATGTGATATTTTAGTCCCTTTTTTGTCTTCTTTAAAAAAATAATCGCATGTATTAAGACGCTTGGGCCAAAACGAAGACTCTTCGAAAAGCAAAAGAAGGATAAAGTTGGGCACTTGGGCTTGTCTCATACCATATCACTCTCTTTACTTCGGCGCTTCGATTTTCTCTCTCCAAAAATTGCTAGGCGTCTCCGATTCAAATTATCCACATTTTAACACAATAACCCGCCGAAGTAAAAAGAAAACGAGCTTGATAACATTTATACTAATGCTTTTAAATTTGTGTGAACGATTTCTAAGGCTCGCATATGGTTGTATTCTGTAACTAACTACTTGTGAAGAATTTATGTATACGTTCTGACATTTTTTATGCAATTTGTTTAATAGCTAACAAGTGTTTTTAACAAGGTTGATTTAGATATATGCCATTGCAAAAATTATCCACATTATTGAGATTAGCGATCTAAAAATTAAAAAAATAAATCAACCATAACCACATGCACCCAATTTAAGGCGTGGGTCTCACATCTTCCTCTTATGTCTTTACAAGTATATATTTATATATTTATGTACACATACAAGAAAGGGGATCATGCATATTCTAAAACATGTAGCTTTATCTAGTCATAAAGTAACCTAGCTAGCTAGATAAAAAGATGATTAAACAAAACCAACAAATAAAAGAAAGGGAAGATTGGGTTTTCGCTTAACTAATGAACAGGGAAAACTAGAGGAGAAGAGTCCCTTTGTATTTTTCCTTCAAAAACCCTAACTTTTGACATTTTCTGTTCACACCACTCTAGCTGCTCTTGAGTAATATTTGGCATCCTCAGAACCCTTGAGACAACTTTTAAGTCTATTAGCCCCATTATTATCTCCATCTCATCTTCTACCTTCACTAGCTTTCTCTGAATAAAACATCTTCTTCTCCTCACTAGATCTTTAAGCCTGATTTTCTTCTGAAATTTTGCATTAAAATTTGACAAATTAACAAATTAGAACGTTATGTTCCCTGTTTAATAATTTAAAAAATTAGAATTAAAGAAAAAAGAACGTGAAAGGTAAGGTGACTTGCTTTGTTGTTGGTTTTCTTGAGGAAATTGACTGTGCTTAGATCCACCGTAGCAGATTTTTTTTTCATCAAGGATCCAATTTTCTGGCAGCGTGTTTGCTTATCAGCCCTGATAAAATTCAGAAATGTTCGAATAATGTCTTGCAGGATTAGCAAGAATTCAATTGCTGATATCTGAGCTTCCTTGTCATCATCCAGATCTACACATATAAAACCAAACAAAAAGGAAAAAATTGAGAATCTAATTTTATTCATCACTAAATTGTCATTTCATGGGAGTCAAATCACAGAAACTTTCCAATGTGATGTGATATACGTGTTTCATAACATGCATGTTAATATAGTTTAAGGTTTCCATAAAAATAAATTATATACATTAAATACTAATGTTGGTTAAACATTTTCTCTCGATTTGCCGATTTGCAAAACAACACCGAAACCCTTAAACTAACATCTCTTTTTAGTGCTTTATAGCTAGATTTATTGAAGAATGGATTAAAGCAAGTGTGGCAATTAGTTTGGAGCTTCAAGAGATTGCTTTGGTCCAGTTAGAATCAGTAGTTAAGGTTTAATTAAACTTTAAACTAATCTCAATCAATTTGCTGGTAAAATGCTCAGTTTTTCTGTCCAGCGTCATACAACGCCAGTTGCCGTTACACAACGCTGAGTTAATTCGATTTTAAATTGCAAAATCTCTGACAAGGTTGGAACAGCGTTACACAACGCTCAGTAGCGTTGTGCAACGTTAGTTCATTTGCTTTTAAACTAGTTAAATCCATTATTTCCCCTTGTCAGAACGTTGTGCAACGCTAAGTAACGTTACACAACATTTCCACTCCTATGTTGTGTAACGCTATTCAGCGTTGTACAACGCAGTCTGAAGCAGGCGACTCTGCATTGCTCAGACATCGATCAGCATCGATGCTGCATGCATGCTGCCTTGTTCCATGCATCGTAGCGTTGTGTAACGCTCTAATTTTCGCTCAGACTTCGCTCAGTCGCTCTGGACGCGTAGTGCAACGCTGAATAGCGTTGTGCAACGGCGACGTTGTGTGACGCCAGTCAGCGTCGTATGACGTTCTGACAATATTGTTTGAGGTTGTCAGTTCTGCCTTGATTCTTTTCTTGACTTCGTTGTGCAACGCTACCAAGCGTTACACAACGCTCTGACAAGTTCCAACGGAACTGTCGAGCTTCTGCTTTGGACTTTTGCTGAAGCGTTGTGCAACGCTATACAGCGTTACACAACGCTCTGACAACTCACAACGTTATTGTCTGTGACCGTTTGATTTTTCAACGGCTATTTAGGCGTTGTACAACGGCATATAGCGTTGTATAACGCCAGAGTCTGTTTTGACTGGTTTTTGGAGCTGTTGGCGCCCTCTATATATATGGGGCCTCTTGGAACTGTTTAGACACTTTTGAAACCTTTGAAACTCCTCCCTTTTGAGCTCCAACCAGTTAGACATTACTCTCTCTTGTGTTTGAGCATTATTTTAGCAAAATCATTGAGATTAGAGTGTGCAAAACCAATCCAATAGTGTTAATTGCTAGATTTGTTGAGTGATTTGGTTAGAGCCTCAATCCCTTAAGTGTTTGAGCTTGGTTAATTGAGTTAGGCCAATCCACCTTGAGAGTGATTGTAACAAGGTGATTTGGTTCGAATTTGTAGTCCCGTTCGTGTGGAATTGAACGGAGCGCGCCCATTTCGAGATTGCGAAACTCCCGGAGACGTACGACTAAGGCTAGCACTTCCTAGCGGGTCGGAACTCCGTAATACATCGCGTGTCACTTCTTCTCTTCTCTCTTTACCTTTCTAGAATTGTGAATTCTTTGTGCTTTGATTGTGTTTTGTTAGAACAAGTTTGAATTGAACCAAATATTGACCATACCGGTTTAGAACTTTGTTTTTGTGCCTATTCACCCCCCTCTAGGCCTTTAAATTAGGGACAACAACTAAATCAGAGGAAAATACATGTTACTACATTAAGCTTGGACTAGCATCAAAATGAATTTCTATACCTGTAAATTCAGGTACCAGGAGCAATTTTGGTGAATGAACCTTCATTCTAGCATACACCTCTGGCCTCCTTCCAAACTCATAAGGTTCGTTTTCTATAAACCTCTGTAACAACACCTGAAACTGCTGAAATTCTTGTGCAACTCTGGCAGAACAATACAGCTTTCCCATCTCCTTTGGATTGGGATTTTGTCGAAAGAAGTTGCTGTAGTTCCAATTTAGTGCTTCCCATGCCAGGCATACCTGTGCTACGTAAGCATTCTCAAGTTCTCGGTATGGGTTCCTTATCTCGTCCGGAGTTCTGGTATGCTTCATTGTTAGCTTGTGATAGATCCTCTCTGAGATCGATCTAGGCTGATATGTTATTGACCTAAATGACTCTGTAAAATCAAATTGGGTTGATAAGATATATGAACAATTGCACATATACTCCAAGAATGAAAAAAGAATGATCAAATACAAAAAAAATAAAATAAAATCGGTGTTGGTACATTTTGAGCTTCAGGATTTTAAATTATACTTTTTCTGGAATTCGAAAAAATTCTACAACTTAGCTCCATTGGATCATTTCTAGCAACAATTGAATTGATTCAGACAAGAAGGTATATATATATATATATATATATATATATATATATATATATAAACAGTACCCGTTTCGGTGAGTTTTTCAGCGCTGATTCGGTGGAAGTACAACATCTCTTCGTCATACTTCCTAAACACAGTATACGACTCCCACCGCGAAGAGCTTTTTCTAGACGAAGAGGAGAAGGGGTACTCTGTCTCAGAATCCTTGGTGATTGTTGAGCTTCTCCATTCAACCGAGCTTTTTGATGTAGACTCACCAGAAAACAAGTCTTTATTGCTATCTTCTATTTCTCGATTTACAGCTCCATTCTCAATTTGTATAAGGGTGTCTGTCACATGGATTTTTCCCTCATCTGAGATTTCCATATGTTTAATTTGCTGATGGTCATCTCCTAGATCAGGGCGATTTCCTGTTTGTAATACCATGTATTTTATAATTAACATGGTGTGATATCGTGTCATAATCTTTTCATAAAGGAAACTTATAACCAAGTACATGTTCATAGAATCAGATAAGCATAGATATAGAACTCAGGTGGATAATTTTCTTTTTTTTCTTTTTATTGTAAGATATTCAAACGTAAACAAGCTTAACTACAATGTATTAAATCTATTTAATCCTTAATACTAAATTACTAACATAGCAATTGCTAATGATACCAAAAATTAAAGTGGCGATTGGACTTGCCTCGACGTAGATTCGCCAATATATTTTTCAAATTCCACAATAGAGTGGATTAGAATTACACAATATAAGTTACAGGTTTTGTACTAATGCTAATTTAATTTGTTTATGATTGACAAACGGGTACATGCTAAATTTCTCCTTAAAAACATTTGGGAGAAAAAAATTTATTTTTTTTCTTTAGAATGAGAAGTACAAATTGTCGTTTTTTCAGAAATACAAGGAAATAAACGAACTAATTCCCCTGTTTTCTTTGTCAATATAGACCCTGGTTTTTGTCATTATTATTAGTATGAGATGAAAAACTAAGAATTAAAAAGTGAAGCATGCAAGTTTTACCAGTGGGAACATTACTCTCAGAAGGGGATACAATGGGACTTGGATCACAATCTGAAAGTGACAAATTCTCTGTTAATAGATGATCAGCATCACTTTCAGTTCGAAGATTCTGTGGAGGAAAGATACATGGAGATTCTGCAACAAAGGAATTCTCAAGCTCCAAGCAAGGTTTCTCTGTGGATTCTTCTCTTTCTTCATATCCAAGTAGAGAATCTTTACTAAATGGCGCTTCACTTAACCAATACAAAATTCCCTCTTCATCTTTGGCTACAGCATTATCCAAATACTTTTCTCTGATTGATATTTTCTCATCGGCCCAGTGCACGTACTTTTTATTGTTTCTTTTATTGGTCTTAATTTGATCCTCTCTGCTTATAAAATGAAAGACAAAAAAAAAAAAAGAAAAAAATAATAATTATTCAAATTCTGGGCTCCTTTTCATCAAACAAAAGACGTGGAAATTTCCACTTGTATAATATATATATATATATATATATATATATATATATATATATATATATATATATATTATGCAAACTCAAGGAAGTAATATTTTTCATCCTTGTAGATTTAAATGCCTTCAATTTTTTTATAAAAATCTAATAAATGTAGAAATAATGTCCTTTACAAAACTGAAATAATTTTGAAAGATACATTTAAATCGAATAATAGTTTTTTTTTTACCATTATTACTTAAAAAACTATAAAAAAAATAAGTCTGCGAGAAAAAACTGTACAAACCTAACTTATAAATCAAGTGCGTCGAGTTGTGACACTAAGAGAAACCATAGAGACATATATATAAAATAGATTGCTTACTTTTGATCGCTGAACGCCGCTCTGACATGTAAATACCCAAAGAACTTCACCAGAAGAAAGAAAATCAAATGGGAGAGAAGTAAAATGAAGCTAACGTGGCTAAACACATGCAACAGATCGAACATCACACTACTGCCACTCTCTCTGCACAAATAATAATTGCCATGCCAATGGGAAGAGAAACTAGATATCACCTCTGTTCTATTACTTTGTGGTCTCAACTCTTGAAGAATGAGGCAGCATTCCATTAGGCCATTTATCATGCGCGATTAAGAGGTGTCTATGTGCGAGCTTTTGCTTTATTAACTAAGAGCACTAAATAGGCCCAATAACTAAGTAATGAAACACAACCAAAAAACAAGGCTAGGCTTTATTACGGAAAGTTGGCGTGATACTTTGGATACAAACGAGCCCTTGACTTCAATTTTTTACGAAAGTGACCTCCTAAAGCAGAGATTATGGGAGCTTTAGTGGGGCCCCAACTCATGATCTAGATCAGCTTAGAAAGCAACGCTCTAAAGCAGAATTGATAAACAGCATCCTATGCTTGTACATTTGATGAATTGGATGACACACAACATTTCTAGTGTGTTGCTAACAAAACTGCATGCATTGGAAGATTAGGAATAGTAAACTGTACAAGTAATTAAGGAGTGGTGCTGCGTTTGGGCCTTTGGGGACGGCGGTTTTCGCGTCTGCTCAATTTGGAAATTTCACAAGCATTGTAATTTCAAGCTAATTGCAGTATTACGTATACGTTCAATTTTGATTTCTTAACATTATAGATATAGATTGATAAAGCAGAGAAAGATCATTTCTCGTATCGTTTCCTCTTTTTTTGAAGGGAGAGTTTACATTAGTGAATAAATAAATTCGCATGAATATTATTGGATATATAATTAATTAACCTAGCTACCATCATGTTTTCATGCAATTTGGGTATTGTTTTGTGATGATCAAGCCCCACTAAATTCAAACAATTGAAAATTAAAATAATTTTATTAATTTTAAGACATACAATATGCCTCATCTTTTATATATTATGGACATATGGACATGATATGTGCATGACAAGAGAGAAGACAACGATATCATTGCAAATTTAAACATTCAATCACTATTAAAATTGATTGTCAGAGTAAATCATGGTAAGATAATACATCTCATCTGTTAATTAATTTTGATTATTTTCAATTTTACTTCTTACATTCAACATGAAGTGATGAGATCCAAATATATTTGAGATAGGCTAAAATTAGTCGCGACTCACGGATGAGGCCGTCAGCTACGATCAAATTTTAATTTTTGAGATTCTAACAGTCGATCCGAACCGTTCAATGTGTTCTTCATATTGAAATCTCCTTGGAGACAAAATTTTATATTTTTCTGAAACTGTTTAGTATTTCTTTTGTATTTTACAAGATTCTTAATCTAAACAATTATGGACCCTTGAATAACTATGATTTTTAAAAATCTCAAAAAAATAGTAAATGAAATCAGAAAAATGTAAAATTTGGTCTCCAATGACATTTCAATATGGAGAACACATTGAACGATTCAGATTAACCATTAGAACCTCAAAAATTGAGATATAATAGCAGCTGGCGGGTCCATCCGTCAGTCGTACCTGTAGTTAGCCGATCTCAATATATTTGCATGGTCGATTATTATTGGGAACAACATCTCGGGGTGCTCAGCGTGTAAATGTATCAACGGGGCATATGATAGATTAAAGTAGCCCCTGAATCACGTAGCTTGTCCACGAGGAAAGGTTACATATGCGTTATGCTTTCATAAGCATGGGTTTTGGTATAATTTCTTGCTTGCTTTGCTACTAATTATTTTACCATTTTTCTTATACCTACCTTATTGGATACCTGGTTTTATCCTGTTTCTTACGTAGAATACTTCGCGCACTGTGACTCATGAGTCATGAAATTGAACACAGGAAGTAGTCCAACTATCTATGGCAAGGATATATAGTGAAATGTCAATTATAAAATTTATTGTACAAGGAGGGTTTGTATTCACAAGACAGACATGCTGTTTAAGACGAAAGCAACGTAATGTCCGAAAATCATAGGTACTAGCCAACGTACCCACCAATGGATGGGTGAATATATATATATATAAAATATTTATACTTCAACAAAAATAAAAATCAACACCTCAATAAAAAAATAATATAAATAAATATTCTTAATAAATAAAATTATTTAAAAAAATTACAGATGAAAAAATTTTACATATGTAATCTATTCCAAAATGTAAAAATTAATTATTATTTTAAGCAAGTTTTACGAATGTGTAGTGTCCTCTTTCCAAGCACAGTGACAATCAATCCAGCAATAAATTTCTTTTTTATTTGATTAGCGCACAACAAATTTAGCGATAATTTTTTAATTTAAAGTGAAGAGTTACTAATTATTAAAATTGCATAAAGTACATAATTATTTACACCTTTTGTTTAATTGTTTTAAACCTTGCATATGTGTTTTTTAAGTAATAGAAACAGAGATAGAAGAATCAAAATCGCTAGAACCATGTATACGCCTAGAAGTTTTCATTTATTAATGAATTTATGGACGCCTAGAATTTTCTTATTTATGCAATTGTTGGAGGTGATATTTTTCCCTAATAAACACATTTTTTCTCTCACGAATTTTTCCATAAATTATGTTGATTCTAGCATCACTTTTTTCTTTAATAATTCCAAGTTTAAAATTTAAAAATGCAACATTTTTTTTTGTTTTGAGCAACAACTTGAAAAGTATCAACCTTTAAAAAATAACAAGTAATATAAACATATGAGTTACAACTTTAATAAACATTTTTTTGCAGGGTGCGGAAATCGACTCCAAAACCATATGATGGAATTTTGACGGTTAAAATTAGCGGACGATACGGATGTCGATATTAATCGTGGCCGCGGGTGCGGAGATCTGTTTTCTCCCCCGATAATATGAAACCGATGATATGATATAATCATATAATATAATGGATTGATCCGATGTATAATACGGTAATACAGATATTAGCGAGAATGGATCAGGCCTTATTCGGGTAGGGCATAAACTGGACCCGGTCCAATTGATAACTGAAATAGGAGTCAGCCCACAGCCCTCGACCTGTGAACCTGTGACCCTGTGACACCGAGCCGCCTCTTCCTCGTCTCATCTGAGGTTCCAATGCTCCTCAAACCCAAGAGGTACAGTACTACACCTGGAGGCAGGAACTAAAATTTTGTACACCATCCCCAATCATTTCTCTTCATGCTGCTATAGATTATTTGTTCCTTGTTTCTCAGGTTGTTCAAGGTTAGCTTTAGGTCTTCCTCAGCTCAGAGCCCTTTTGTTGGTATTGGGGCCCAGTTTGTCAGCATGGCACAAACCACGAATACTCTTCATCTGGGTCTGGGGTTAAAGCCTGCGACCATTCTTTCATCATCTGATGACCATGTCACAGAGGCAATTGATGCTATAAAGGCCGGCAAGGTCATAGCAGTTCCCACTGATACCCTCTATGGCTTTGCTTGTGATGCCTGGTTAGTTTCTTCCTGCTACTCTAAAAAAAAAAAAAAAAAAAAAAAAAAAAATTAACATTTGTTCTTGTTATTATATTTTTCTCTTTATCTATATGAAACATTATAATTTCTATAGTTGGATTTGAGACTGTCATCTGGCATCTTTTGGGAAGTAGCAGAAGTACTTCTCAAAGACTTAGTGGAAGGTTCAAATGGTACACATTGAGTGTTGAAACAAAATGAAAGGACTATTTGTTTACTCATTGCAGTACTTCAAAAAATAAGACCATAAGGTACTTGAGTTGAATCTCACTAATGTGTTTTGATAGTGCCACATCACAGTTCTGCAGAAGCTGTGAATCGTATTTATGAAATAAAAGGTCGTAAGCTTACGAGTCCTCTAGCCATTTGTGTTGCGGATGTGCCAGACATTTCACGATTTGCTATTGTGGACCACCTGCCTATTGGGTTATTGGATCAGCTCTTACCTGGACCTGTTACCATTGTTCTAAAACGAGGTTTGTTAATTCTCTATCACAAATCATGATGGTTTCATAATGTTTCACTGTGTATTGTTATTGGTATGAACATGCTGAGCAAGTGAGCAACATGAACAAAATTAAAATAATTAAATAATTTGCACCTGTTACCAAATTTGCAGTATAATATTGCCGCTGATTGGTACAAGCTGGTACCAATTCTGGTGTTGTACTTCATATTATACTGATAATTTTTCTTTTCTTTTGAAAAAAAGTAATCCAATTCTACCTGCTTGATTGTGAGAAACATTCTGTTACAGACAAGACCCATATCAGTTACAACTTAAAAACATGTTTCTAATAATCCTAACTGATTATATTTTGAATTGCCACAAAAGAAGAGATGCCATGTTTTATAATCGCCGACTAAACTATGGGTGCCTGACCTGACCAGGGACCTTTCTCCAGGTCAGGTCCATGTCACATCTTGAACCAATGGATGTATGTAGATATTGATTTGCATAACAAAATATAATTGTACTCCCATTATAAATATGGGAAATCAAGTTGAATCAGAAAATTGTCTTTTTTTAGTATTATTGTTCCAAATTAAGACAAATTAGTACTATTCTTGTGTTGTGATAAATTTTAAAAGGAATCAGTTTTTCTGTTGTGAGCTAAAACCCAAATCAAATGATGTGGTTCTACGAAATGAGCCAATTTGAATATTCTTTTGGTTGGGTTGGAATGAAATTCAACTCATCTGCGTGCTTAATTGATAACACCTTTATTATGTCCTTATTTATTTATTGGTTTTATTGATTTCAGGAAACTCAAGTGTGCTGGAGAAATCACTTAATCCAGGACTGGAAAGTATAGGAGTTCGTGTACCAGATTTTGATTTTATTAGGGCTGTTGCATGTGGATCTCAAAGTGCATTGGCTCTGACGAGCGCCAATTTAAGTGGTTCTCAAAGTAGTGTTAGTATTAGAGATTTTGAGGAGCTGTGGCCTCAATGCGCCCTTGTATATGATGGTGGGACCCTCCCTTCTGGCCGGGCTGGGTCTACTGTTGTCGATCTTGTCCAGCCGGGTTTATACAAAATATTAAGAGATGGAAGGTAATTTTGGTTGTCTTTTATGGGACAACTTGATGGTTTGCTCTTAATTGTCAAAATCTCACATAGGCTATACACAACAAAACAATTTAGCTGCGACTCCATTTCCATAGGATATATCATCATAAACCTTCGAAATATTTTAAAATTGTCTCTTTTGTTAGTTCATAAATGTTCAATCTATTTGTAGGTCAATGAGAAATTTGATTGATAATCTGGTACTTCATGAAAGATTTAGGTGTAATAAACTATTTTCTATGTTGCTTGAGGATTAGATGGAGGGTAGGGGTATAATCAGATACAATACCAGGATGCACAAATAAGATTTTGCAATCAACTATTTCCTATCTTGCTTGGGGATAAATGTATTGTCCTTTTATTTTATTTAAATCTGAAAAATGTATGACCAAAATTGACTGGTAATACGAATAATATAATTCCAGCTGGCACTTGTTGTTACTGGTCTTAGTGAAATAGCAGTGCTCTAGTGGGTTCAACAGTTCTCAAACGGGTTCAATTAATTTTAAAAATAAGCGAATACATTCCTTAGTTTCTGACAGCAAAGAATAGAAGTAAATACCCTATATGTGAATAAAAAAAAGGAAATACCCTATTAATGAATTATTATTATTATTTTTTTTTTTTGCAGTGCAAGAGAAGAGACAACAGCAATCCTTCACACCTTTGGTCTTAAAGAAGTTATGTAACATTTGATATCTTTTCAACAAAAACTCAGGACTGCTTCAAAATTGTAACTTTGTAATTTCATGACCTTATTGTTGTCTTGATTATCTTATAAGCGATGAAACAATGAACTTGTACCATTATAATTGATTTTGTCAACTAGGTCTATTTCTCCATCTTATTAGCTAGTCCCATTCTATTACCATGTGTTGCGCTATTTTCATTGTTGCATGTTTTAACTACAATTGTATCATATAACACTGCTGGCAGAAAGATTCGGTTGGATCTTACACAGTTTTATATGCAACGTTAGTTGAAAACTTGAGTCTCCATCTGGGATTACAACATAATGTTTGTACTTTGATTTTTAACCAGAATTTTATCCTATGATTTTTATTTTTAATATTGGAGAAGATAAATTCTATATAAGATATAGATTGCAGTTAAATTTAATAAAATTTTAAACCCAAGGCTTTGTTGGTACTGGACAACAATTATTTACAATATTGTGGTGTAGACTCAGGTAGATACCTTAACATGTCATTAAAAATAAACCTATTTTTTACTGGTAGATATTTTAAGGGTCCATGCATATATGTATAGACATGATTTATTGACAAAAAGAAAAAAAACTGAAGCCTCTCTTTTTTGTTTTTATTTGGAATGCCTGATTTTGATTCAAAAGCAACAACATTCGAAGAACTTTGAACAATTTTCGTTTCCTTGGAAATAGTAAGAGAGAGAGAGAGAGAGAGAGAGAGAGAGAGAGAGAGAGAGAGAGAGAGAGAGAGAGAGAGAGAGAGAGAGAGAGAGAGAGAGAGAGAGAGAGATCAAGTTGAGAACTAGTTTTTAGTCTTGGTCTAGTGGTCAATTGTAACTTTGTAAGTTTGTAACGAATCTTCAGTAGAGGTGACAGTTTTATAACTATACCGGAGTTTTTTTTTATATATAATTTCGAAATTAGTTAAAGGACTTGATCCTTATTTTATCTTAAAAAAAAGACCAAGTTGTTGTTTACCGGTTGGGAACAAATTTATTGTGATCGTAAACAAAGGATATTAGGAGGCTAATTCCTACGGGATTTCTTTTAAAAAAAATATTACGAAGGCTAATTATTCAGTTTTCATTGATTTTGGATTACTTGCAGCAGCGCAACTGCACTGCACTACACATTCATGACTCATGAGTATTAGGTCAAAACAAGCCCTCCGAGCAAAGAAAATTGCATAAAATTGCATAGTGTTACACTATGTTTGGATTGGAGGAAATGGATGGGAGGGAACGGTAAGGAATGGTAAATTAGCATTTTTACTGTGTTTGGATTGGGGATAATTTGGAAGGGAAATTTTGTCGGAAGGAGAACCATTTTTCTTTTGCTTTTCTTTCTCAATTCAAATTCATTCTCCTCCAATATGAGGGAGAATCGAGGGAAAGAAAAATAGATGTCTGACGTCTTCAGCGTAAAGATATAAATGCCCTCTTCTCCATCACGACGTGGGCTGATATTATACCCTTTCTTCACGATTTTAATTTTTGTATTATGTATTATATCAGCCCTCTTCGTTGTAGATGAGACAAAAAAGAGGAAGAAACGATTGAAGTATTAAATTAAAAATTTTTAAAATTAACCCCTTAAAATTCTTCCTCCGAGAAACCAAATTGAGAAGATAGGAAGATGGGGACCACTACACCATTTTTCTTGTCTGGTGAGTCTAGTAGAGTCTTCTCATTTTTTATGAATCAGTTCTATCATCCGATATTTAATATTTGTGATTTTTATGTTATAATGATATACATCCTTAATTTCTCTCTAACCAAGCGTAGTACCTGACTTTGTGCGCAAAAGCCCCAAAAGACAAAAAAGATTAACTACAATTTGATGATGTTCAAGTTGCAAGTGATGGTCCTATTTGTAAGTTAAATAACTTTTGTTAAATTAAACGTAATAGGGTAAGGGGCAAATTAGTCAAAATTTATATTTTTCCTTCATTGAAATAATCCATCCAAACAAGAGACATGAAGGAAAGGAAAATAAATTTTCATTCCCCTTCATTTTTCATCCAAACAAGAAATATATAATTATTTCACTTTCTATCCCATCTCTTTCCTTCTCTCTTTAAATTTTCCTTTTCCTTCCATCCTCTACCATCAAACCAAATAGAGTGTAAGTTTTTCAACGAGGGAGCAAACCTTCAAAAATAGTTTCCATCTCTGTTCCCCAATTGTAAAATATTCTCATTGGAGTTTTTTTTTTTTTTAAGGTAAGATGGGAGTCAAGTTTTCAAATTTATTTCGAAATTAAATGTCACAAAGAATTGGAATTTCGAACCCACAACCTCTAGTTAGAGTGCGTTGCACTTTGCCACTAGCAAGAGATGGTTCTATTCTCATTGGAGTTTGTGATAGGTAATTAATATTTGAGCTTCTTTTGATCTCTTTTGATATGAATTAGGTGGATTGAAATCCTATACTGTCGTTTAGCTGTCCAATGGATGTTTAATTAATATTTAAAATTTAAATGTTTAATCCAAACCGTTGATCTTGTTAAATTTTATGGGCGATGCATATTTATATAAGCTTTATAAAATTTGGAGTTGATGTGATACTCGATTAAATAATCAAACTATGAACGTATTAGAATTAATCAGAGATAGTTAACCAGATTTGTTCATTTGTTGATCACTCGATCTAGTATCAAATCAACTCCAAAATTTATAAAACTTACATAAAAATACATCGCTCGTTAAATTGAACAAGAACAACAATTTAGATTGAACATTTAAATTTTCAAACTTTTAAATATTGATAAAAATGTGACTGGACAGTACTCTACTGTCGTTTAAACGACAGTTGAGGATTTCGATCCTGAATTAGGTTCCTTTGAAAATAATTGGCTTGTTGCTTTTCAAGGCTATTCGTTGTTCAATTTGTTGTTGAAAATTTAATAGCCATATTTAGCTGACAAATTCGCCTCTAATTTCTTCAGTCCTAAATTGGATTTTTAGAGTATCTTTAGTGCATCTATTTTCTATATACGTTGTTGCCTTAATTAAGGTGAAACTATATTATTAGATTTCTTTCCTATTTATTCGATTGGTACTTGATGGTTCAAACTGGTAAAAATATCCATCTCGTATGAAACAATGAGATGATTAGTATTAAATTGAAGTAATTGACTATTCTAATTCAAAAATATTTTTGTTTTATTTTCTAGCGGTAAATTTTGAAATGTCTTAAAGTTATATTTATGAGTGCTTCTGTTTTTTTTTTTTTTTTTTTTTCTTGATGATGATGAGTGCTTCTGTAACTAACAATTTGAAGATGATAAAAGAAAGGTAGTCCGTTGGAGCACTGAGCACTGGAAGTCTGCAACTCAACAAACATGTACTCGTTGCTTTTAGTTGTGAGCAGCTTTGGCAGAGCTCTCCAGTTGTCTTATTTCACTACTTTTGACTATACTTTGCACAGAGCTCTTCACTTGCCTTAATTATTTCCCTACTTTGACTACATTTTGGCATTATCCATTTAATGCACAACGCGAAGCCATACATCGGTCCCATTATATCTTCATATGTTGGTCTTTTTTTTTTTACAGAAAACAAAAGGGCAAAATATGATTCCATGAGCATAGGAGCTCCATTCGTCCAATAAGAGGGTTTTGAGTTAGGATAGAGCTGCCATTCCATGGATTAGGCTGAACCTCTTTTTATGAAACGAATTAAGGGCATATTGTTCTTTACTATCATTATGCGCGCATGATTGAGGTTTGGCTGATGCATGGAGTGGGAGCAACTCTTCCTTTCCATTGGGCCACTAATTGGATTGAAGGGAGCTCCTATATTATTTTCACATTTTTTTTCTTTTACCATTTACACTAAGATTCTCTACCAAACTTGGAGTGTTTGTCTGACTTGATTGCTCACCTCAGGTCGGCATAAGATGGGTAAGATTCAATCCTCATATTTGTTCATAGTGATATTAACTTTTATATACTTTTGCCTCAACTCTATTTCAAATGATATCAAACTTTTTTTTTTTTTTGTGGTATGAAGAGGAGGTATTATCGGCTGGGAAATTGATTACTGCCATCTGCAGTTTTGTCATCCCTGTCATCGCTAAATATAAAGTGAACATATACAGCAAATAAAGTGAACATATAGACGATCTAAGTGAACACATACCAACAAATAAGTTCAATGAAAATAAGTTGAATATGCATGTAAACTTCTGAACAAATATGACAACACTTATTTGTTTGTAAGTGTTCACTTAGATCATCTATATGTTCACCTTATTTGCTGTATATGTTCACTTTGTATTTAGCGATGGCTGGGATGGTATATTTGCCGATGGCACTTATAATTCCTGTTATCGGCTGAGTTCCATTGGAGCTCTAAATGGATAATCGGCCCTCATTAAATTCGAATTAGTAGATGCGGCCTTAAAGATTTGTATTTCAAAAAACACAAAGAAATTGAACCCAGCCCATATCCGGGTAGAACTGTATAGAATAGAATAGTAAACTTTAAATATAAACTTAAAACTTCATATAAGCCTGGTCCAATTTTGTGGCCCAAAAATTACCAAACCCTTAATTCCACAACGATTATGTCTCTTAATTTAACTAGATTCTACACATATTCAATACTTTGGTCACTAGTGAAAAGTAAAATCTTTCTAGGATCATCATATAGTTGCAAGGAATAAAAAAGGTTTTATGTCCAGCTTTAAGCTGGTTTTATGCAATTTAATATTTATCCAAAGAAATCATTGTTTTGATTTGTATTTTCTTTGGTGGATTTCGCAACTGAGGCTTAAATTTTGCTAAAAGTATTGCAACCCTCCTTATTTTATTGGATCAAATGTAGCTTTTAAGATTATAGAGGCAGAAAAAAAAATAATCTTAGTCTCCAACCAACAATATATTACTTTGCAATTTCAATCAAATACTCTGTATACACTGCAAATCTACAATTCAATTTTATTGTCACATCTGAACTACTTTTCTTGTCCAGAAAATCTCTCTTTCTTTGCTAGAAGATTTCATATTTCATCTAAATGTCTATCCCTTTTTCTCAATTTTTTTTCCCTTAAAACAATTTAGTGTTTTTCACTCAAGAAGGTGTACAACGAGGTACCCAGGTTCTAGACGTTCCTATTATAATTGTTGCAAAAAGAAAATGAGAGAAATAATATACTGTCCTAAGTATTTGAGTTGGGCGGTGGTTTTGATAACAATTGCAATAGAAAATCTGTTCAAATTAATAAATCTTGTCACTATTGGACTGCTAATTACTTTAATTGTTATGTAAATTTGTTCATGGATTGATCAGACAACCTTGTACAGCACATTGATTAGAAAAAATTTAAATTACCTTAATATAAATTGTTCCGAATGCTAAGAATAAAAAAACAGCTCTCTCCACAATTTCAAGGGAAAACAAGCAAACAAAAGGTTGAGTCATACTTGACATGGAATAATAAGATGTCAATTTTAGTTAACTTCCTTGAGATTATGACTTTCTGAGAATCTTCCTATTAATTTAGTTCATGTTTTGAGAATCTTTTACGGTTCAGAACAACATGGTTTTCATATATTTGTTTTTTTTACTTTATTTTATTTGTATTATTGTTGTACGTTTCGCTTCTCCCAAATGCGTTTGTTCGCTTGATACGCTTATGTATTATTTAAAGTACCTTACAGAATGTATCAACTTCTATAATTGTTTGTATTTTTGTATATACGACAAAATGGGAAGATAACTTAATAATATAAAATTTCACTAAGAAATTAAGTATTATTTTTTGTGAAATTATTTTAATACTTATTTTTCCTTAGATAAAAATAACTTGTTGTGCATTATATTTTCAGCAACACGTACTAACATTCTTATATCTTTGAAAATTTAAGAAAAAGATATTCTGCTATAAATGATTTTAGGGTCAAACGCCAAATACAATTAGTAGATGTATTTCATTTAACTCGCAAAATTAAGGTACATATTTTCTGTGGCACATATAATTTGAGAACCTTACAAGGAAGTGTGTATAACACAGTATAAATGAAAAGGGTCTGTTTTATATAGAACAGAATAACAAAATAATGAATAACTGTCATGGGATTCAAAGGAAGATAAGAATTAGATTAATATATGCAACTAATATTCTTATTGAATTTGTTCAAGACTTTCTTATTAATTTTCAACAATAGAATAGATCCACAATAAATCGAAATGATAGAAGAAATCTTTCCTAGCTAAAGAGGGAATGACTTTTATCTAATTTAAAATTTTAAGCAAGTATATGCGGCAATAGCTTGGATTTCTTTTAGCAAAGTATACTAAATCAATAGATAGCTTTGGTATATTAAATTATTGTCAATAACTAGAGGACAGATAAAAAAAGATAGTAAATAATAAAATAATATGCTATAAAATATATGTTGATTGCAGATATTAGACATTGCTGCCTAGTTGGCTGTGACTTGGAATGGTTAATTGGGTTGGAGGAGTCTATTGGCACCCCTTGTTATGGATAACATCAGAAACATTGGAAAGGTAAGGGAAAACCATGAAGTTGGGTAGTGGGCAACTAACTCAAATTTAAGGGCGTCTTAGTTGTGATATTTTATTACAAAATTTTGATTTCTTTAAGAATTTAATCATGCAACTTGGGATAACATTCATTGAATCAGGTAGTCTATATGCATAAATTTTCCATAATATAAGGGTCAGTTGTTGGCTGTGTTTGCTTGGATCTTTTCCATCTTCCATAGATAGTGGATCATATGTGACAATATATTATACATACAGTTGAATAATGGGTCTATTCCGATTTTTCTCGGTACTACGTATTTGGTCGTATTTTCTATTGTATTTGTTTTGTATTACAGTTTTTCTAAATAAAAATGATATCCTAAATTGTAATAGGTTTAGTTTTACAGTACAATATAGGTTTAATTTTTATTAATAATATATTATAGAATGTCTTAAAAAAAGATATGTTGCAATTGTTTATTATAGGAATTACTTTCTGTTGGGTAGAAGTAAGTTTGAAATCCAACTCATCCTAAATTTTATTAGGAAAAAAATATCTAAACCTTTTCTTTGAATAAATGTCTTGAAAAAGGATTCATGAGGGGGAAAAAAATATATCAAAGCCTTTTCTTTGAATTAAATGTGTTGAAAAGGATTTCCAGATACAATTGGACAACTACGAATCACATCTCGCACAATTGTCTGATCTCTGTTTGTATGTTTAAAATTCAACTCCTGCTGATTTTTATGAATTATGAGATAAAAGGAATCAGAGCCTTCCTTCTACTTGAAAGGTATTTACTATTTTTATAAATAAAAAAGGAACTGCCCAAATTTTAGCAACCAATACTCCACGAATGTTTGATACTGTGCCCACAAAGATTCTTGCCACAGGGAACCCAAACAGAGTTCATTTCCGAGGTTTTTCCTAGAATCCACTGTTCCAAATGTATTTTAATTATGGTTATATTGAACACACATAAAAAGAAAAAATAAAAATAATAATCAGTTGTGCCATCCGCACCTGGTTGGTCTCCCCATGGCTACCACACGCCTCACTGTTTATATGATTTATATTATCCGGACCCACATCTCAACCCCACGAAAACATTGTTATCTCATATTTGTTTAATTTACATTGGCATACCATTATATTAGCAAACTTACGTATATGTCATTGCATATGTAACGAACAAAATGTAAGCATTGTCTCATTGATTGGTTGGATCGCACACCCATGTGACTATGTGAGAGATGTATGGAAGAGAAGTCGGAGATAAAGTCTTCCCTCGGATTTTGAATTTTAATTTTAGACAAATTAGTTAATACGATATATACACATAAAAATTTAGCGCTTGCTAACAGTCTCCCAAGAATGATTTGCTCCGAGTTCTCTACCGACCGATGCGATTTTTGGTTTCTCAATCAGATGTATCCGGACAAGGAACACCAAAGGAGCTGCTTCGAATGATCACATAGCTAGAGATAACTTAATTAGCTCAATATTTCTAATTATCACTTTAAAATTTAAATGTTCTGAAAGATCAATCAAAGATATATTGACAAATATATGTTTTTCCTTTTTGTTATGGTTATAATTTTGTAAAAAAATTTTCAAATCAATTCATAATTGTTCTTAAAATTATAAATTATATGGTTAATATTGATAGACATTTAGATAACCAACCAACAATTTAATATAACTAGCTAGATCTGTTTTCTCCCGGTTTTAAAATATCTTTGGAGACCAAATTTTATATTTTTTCAAATTTTTTTTCTATTTATTATGATATTTTTAAATTGGAGGGCCTGAAATACTCTAATCATAATGTTTTTAAAAATACTAAGATATTTTCAAATTGGAGAACGGTTTCGAGCAAAATTCTAAGGTGACTAGTACCTCAAAACATTCTCACGAGTTCATTACCGAGTCACGAGTTGGCTCGAGTTAAAATGGGTCGAGTTCGAGTTAGCTCGAATAGCTCGGAACTGCTTTGCTGTCGAATCACGAGTTGGCTCGAGTTGTGACGAGTTCGAGTTCGAGTTGAGGCTAACTCGCTCGAACTCGGCTCGTATACAGCCCTAGCTCCAGCTGTCTTGTACTATTTTCTGAAAAGAACAATACAAGTTGAAATATAAAAAATTGGGTTAAAAAATAAAAATGAAAACCACCTCGGCTCATGGAATTGTACGGCGGCCTCAGGGCGACTCCGTCTAGCCAGGAATTCAATGCACCTACGATTTAGGGTGAATGCCCATTGGCCATTGGTCCATTTCTTTAATCAAAGTATCTTCATTATTAATTAACAGTTGTAATTTGATTAAGAACCACTACCAGCCTCCCTCTGTGCCAAGTGGCCAAGTGGGAGAGCAGCACACAGAGTGCCACCATTTTTTTATTTCCTAATTGTAAGCCTTCTGATCTCAGTAATTATCAATACCGGACGAAATTAAAACTAGTATAATTTACTCACAAGCCCTTACTTCTATATTTATTTACACATTCTATTGTAAGACTTCATTTAATGTAATAAGGAGATCGATAACTATGCATGAACTTAAAAGGAACGTTTGACTGTCTCGAATGCACATTTATTTATCGAATAGTTTACATTTGACTATTGCAAAATGCATATTTTTTGCATTACAATTTTAAACAATTATTAGAAGTTGCTATTTATTATTGACCAAGTTAAAACGCATTTTAACAGTTGTCAATATCGATTTTTTTTTTGTCAATATCGATTTTACTCCTCGTTCTTAATAATCACTAATAGCTTACTTGTTATTAGTAAAATTGTTCCAAAAAAAAAAGTTTTCAAAATAAGTCACTTAATATTGGACAAAGTTAACGCATGTAGTTAGTGGCCCGTGATAATTTTTTTTACATTAATATTGAAAAGCTATATTACAAAAATGAATCATATACCACGGATGATATATTCATGTCAAAAAAAAATCACAAAACTAAAAAACCCATTTTATACAAGAATAAAAGATTTAAAAATTTACACCAAATTGACCTCAAGTAGTCATCAATTTTTTTTAGTTTAAACATATTGAATTTATACAAAATATATTGACTTAATAATAAAACCAGATTCATATCTGGAATATAAATGGATGTGTTTTAGAAATTTGAATCCAATTCTATAGTATCAATGTTGTTAATAAATATATATTATGAAAAAGAGTCAAGAATGGCCAGATTGCAGCTCTTAAAAAAAAAAAACTTCAAAAATATATTACACGTTTAAAATGGTCTAATTACTAATATAATCAACATATGTCAGATCTAAATTTTTCTATTTTTGCATCAGAAGAGACTAATCATTGAAAAAATCATAATAATATATAATGAAGCTTGTAAGGATAATACTCTTTTTGTTGCTTAATGAAACCATTTCCTTTCTGGAACAATTTTTATCCGAAAAATTAAAATAAAGAAATGTGTTATGCAGCTTCTTCCAAAATAGCAGTTAAGCTCCCTCACTAATTAGAATATTTTGATCTCCATTTACATAATAGTGATAAATACGGTAAACTCTAAGGTTAAATATGTAATTTTTTGTTAATATAATAGTTGACGTGGATTCCCCAGCTATAGAAATATAAAATGATTTTATTGGTCAATTATTGAATGACTCAAAAACGGCAGAGCGTTTCGGAGAAAATAGAGAACATGGTGATGGGGGCCGACATGGTGATGCGAGCAAGGAAAGAATTATTCCCTTGGTCTAAGCCGAATATGGTATCGGACTATATATCATGAGGGTGCCGCGCGGCACATCCCTTGGTCTAAGCCGAATATGGTATCGGACTACATATCAATTTGATCCTAAAATGGACTCTAGATTCTGTGAGGCGGCCAGCGTTGTCCAACGATGCGGCGGGTCATTAGGAATTCCTAGTACAACTATACGATGTCCAACTATTGTATTATTTGTTAAATAAAAAGCCTTAATGTGACGCGATTCCTTCCCTTGCATAACTTCATTTTGGAATCAAAAGAGAGAATTTTAAAACCTATTACTTTCATGTAGCAAAAAAAGTTTCCATGAATTGAGAAAAGAGCCCGATATCATTTGTACTCATTATTAAAGAATCCACTAAATAGTGTAAAATAATATCAGACAAGCTATGTGTCCAATCCTTTATATCAAATATGAACTATTGATTTTTTAAATTTGATTTGATATGTAGTGTAGATTATTTTTTAGATGAAAGGTTAATAATATATTGTTGATTTTTAATCTAAAATAGAAAGTGTTGGGCATATAACGTAAGTAATATAGTGTAATTAATTCTGAATATTATTTGACAGAAAATTTTTTTATTTTGCAATATATTTGACTAACTAGTGAATTCATTTCCTACTACTAAAACCTCATCAGTAGGGACTAGGGAGCAGCGCCAAAAGGGTGGCATGGGCATTGTCCCCCCCCCTATTTTCCAAAACTTACTCAATTTTTATTTGTAATTATTTAATTTTTAGGAATATTTTATAATTTACGCTCCTCCCAATTTAATGTGAATAGCTTAATTTATCCCTTGAATGGTTAATTTACGTTCCTGCCAAGTCCCAATACTATTGAATAAAGTATCATATTCAAAATCCAAGTACCTCTGTTATCTGTAATGTAAAGGAACATGTCTATTTGTACCATCTGACCATCCATCATTCCATCCACTCCCACTCATCTGTCCATCAATATCATAGTCTTCAAAAAAGGTCCATCAATATCAACAAAGGAACATGTGTATCATCTGTTCAATAGTCCATCAATATTAACAAAGGAACATGTCTATTTGTATTATCTGTGCAATAGGCCACATTTCCGATTTCAATTCGTTCATCCACCCCCACTCATCTGGATCCGAATCCGCTGTAGCGCGGGACGCCGTGTAACACGCGTACGAGCCGTCTGATCTTGATCGGACGGTTCATTTTTTACGGACCTATCAATCTAGGTTATATACACGGGGCTCCCTTGTCTATTGGATCTTGATCAGACGGCTAGAATGCCGCGCTACACGGTGTGCCGCGCGGCATCAGATCTGAATTCCACTCATCTCCATCATGTTTGGCACAACATTATAAGATGTACAGTTTCCGCATGTGGGTCTCTTTTCACACTTGTCGACCATCGACTTGCCCACTAGTCACATGATCAATTTGACAATTTCCTCGGCCATCTTCTTACCTGCTAACTACACAATTTGCTTTGTTCGATCGGAATCCATCTTAATCGTTCTGACCAATGGGCCCATCTCGATCCGATCAGGTTGGAGTACTAGTCCGGCGTCAAGCCCATATTCCAACAAACTCCAATGCTTGAACCGGACTTTGATTATAGCAGTTCATTTTCAAGAAATAAAGATAAGATTATTAGATATTATAAGTTATGAACGTACGGCTGCAAATTCTGGTTCAGAATTTGTATCTATAGAAAAATTTTCCTGTAATTAATTAATATAAATATGGAAAAGTTTAATATGTACTATGATGCATAGGACTTTCTATGAATCACGGTCTTATATCCTAACAAACTAAATTTTGTAATTTTTTAAATTTTATTACTATTTTTTTCTAAAATTATTTAAAACATGTCAACTTTGGAATGTTCTAAAGAGTAGTTTGTTTTAAAAAATGACCGATTTTAAAAAAATAAAAAAATAGTAATAAAATTTCAAAAATTGTAAAATTTAGTTTGCTAGAATATATTTTTAATATATATATTAGAATTGTTAAATTAGATTTGTCAATTTGTAAAAATACCAGCGAAAAAGACTACGATGTATATAAGGCCTATGCATCATAGTGCACAATAAACTACTCTATAAATATTTTTTTTATTTTCTTGCAAAATATTTAACTATGAATTAGATAGTTAACATCATAATTTTAGTTTATTGTACAAGTATAGATTTATTTAATTAAATATTTTGCATTCTACGATTAAGGTAGATATGTTCAAGCACAGTTGCTACTATGTAATTGTATTGAAATTCTTGTTCAAAAGGATGTACGGTTTAGTTGAAATAGAATATATATAAATGACTAACAACAAAACTCAAATTTGAACGGAAATGGATGTGGATCAGAGTGGATTTGAATAATTAGGATATATAAATGGCCTAATTATACTGGATTTGAAGAGCTTAATTTTTGAGGCGATGACCAAATCAGTAGCCATGGAGAAACCGCTACCCGTAAACCAAATCAGCATGCATAGATCTAGCTAGCCAATTTATGAGGCCAAGGTTTTCGGTAATATATCCCTTCTGATCTATCCAATTTGCGGCCTTTTTAATTTATTGTTAATTAATGCTAAACGGACTTGTCTTCTGTTTGAAACCTTGAATTGGTCAAGTTTATACTTTTGAGTAGTAGGATAATTCATTGTCCAGTTAACAGTACCGTCATACGTTTTGTTCAGATTTCTTCAGCGATAATTCACATATATTAATTTAGTTTACGTAACTAAAATTAGACAATTTAAAAGTTCAGTGAGTAAAATTGAACAATTTGAAAATTAGTGACTAAAGCTGAATAAACGATAAAGTTGAGTGAACCCTAAACATTTAATCTGACTCAATATAATACGTGAATATAATTTTGAAATCATACTAACTTGATCTGACAACCCCGATCCCTACTTTTGAATTAACGACAATTAACTTAATTCATCCAAATAACCATCTTAACCCAAACCCAACATGATCTATTAATTCTTAATCAAATTAACCCATCTAAATCAACCTTGACACAATCTGACGATTACTACAATATCTTAAAATTCGAAAATAGCAATGTAAAATTGTGTTATTACAATTATCAGAGAACTAAAAATGCCTTTAAAGTTTTACTTACAATATATATTCCAAATGAAAATTTAACTATCTTCCAGAGAAATTAAGATTGTTTAGCACATGGTACTACGTACCGAAATAATAAGTTATTTATGTATAGAAGTTTGGAGTTGCATACTAATATATATCTCATCGCATATACCAAAAATAGGTTTATATCATTTGATATTTAATTTTAAAAATAGAATATGCAAAATTTACAAATTGTAAATTTGGTATTAGATTTTTTTTTTATAAATCTCTGCACTATGGTTTTAATACAATATTTTGTTTTAAAATATTCAAATTTTATCTTTTCAATTCCAACTAAAATGTTTCATAAACCGCAGATTAGTGTGTTTCTCTATATAGTACTACACCAGGTTGGAATCACAATAAATATGGATTCGTGCTAAATAGGTCAAATATCTTTCACTTTTATTTATAGTCAGTGTTGAAAATAGTGACGTTAGGACTTAGGAGTCGATAGAAGAGTTCAATTTCTTATTTCAATTGGAACAACGTATTGAGGTGTAAGGTGTTCTCAAGATTCAATAATTTGATTTCAGTTCCAAATGAAACGAGTTGTTTTCTTTATCTTAATTCTTTTCAATGTTTTCATGCACCTGCACCGGTACCGGAAGTAGTGAATATTTATTATTAGTGGAGAAAAAAAATTTGGGGAGTAAATTGGGTGCAATTAATCAGAGCTGCAAGTTCCTTGCTGGATATGTGGCACCCGGCCGCAGCAACTGACAGCCTCCCCGGAGCGTGGGCACCACACGCCGACTAAAAATATTTCATCCGTCTCTTTCTTTTTGGATAAAAAGAAAGCTGTATTTCATGTGCTGCTAATTACCAAACCACCCTTGGCAGTTGGCACTCGCTAGTCGCTAATTCCCATTCGCAGGGACATTTCCGTCAAGCAGGCCCAAAATACCTCTTTCCAAAACCGCTGGCGCTTCCCACCAAATCCATGGGAGCAATAGCATCTCTCCAGCTTTATATACCCGACCCCCGCCTCCTCTTCCCTCACCATCCCAACAATTTTGTGCATCTCTTCTTGTTCTTGGCACTTGCGCATATTGCTTCTCCTGCGCTTTTGCCTATACTTTCTCTATAATTAACAACCGATCAACAGTGCGTACCTGCTGTGATCAGAAGAAAGAAGGCAAAATGAGGATGAGCTGCAATGGATGCCGAGTTCTCCGAAAGGGATGCAGCGACAGCTGTGTGATCAGGCCATGTCTTCAGTGGATTCCAAGCTCTGAGGCCCAGGCCAATGCCACGGTCTTTCTCGCTAAGTTCTATGGTCGTGCCGGTCTTATTAATCTCATTGCTGCTGGGCCAGAACAACAACGGCCAGGTAGCTAGCTAGCCATATGCATCTTTTGTTGCTTTAATTTGATCAAATTTATTAAGTTCTATGCATGGTAGTGACTGTGTGTAGTTAATTGCTGAGGTTGAAAGTTGAAACTGAATTAATATTGTTCCTTTTCTATTTGACAGCTATCTTCCGGTCCTTGCTGTATGAGGCTTGCGGACGAATCGTCAATCCAGTTTATGGATCGGTCGGGTTGCTCTGGTCTGGCAACTGGCCGATGTGCCAAGCAGCTGTTGAGGCTGTCTTAAAAGGAAGGCCAATCACTCAAGCACCTGCAGCTGCCACGGCATCGGTCCCACTCATTAAGAGTTGCGACATCCGCCATGTGGCTAAGAGTCCTGATATCATGGCTGAGCTGCACAGGGTTTCTGATAAGTCAAGGTCCAAATTTAAGCGTGCTGGTGTGGTCCAAAGCCGATCAGGTCTCGTTTTGGCTGAGCCAATCCAATTCAAGTCAATTGAGTTAAGATGTGAAGCAAGCCATGAGTCGGCTAACCGCGAAAGTGATAGTGATCATGTCTCGGTGGAGACGGTAGTGGATTCTCATGTCAGTCAGGCTGAACCGAGCGGTAAGAATTATAATACCAGGGACATGGGTTTGGATCTGACACTGGGTTTGATTTCTGTCAGCCGGTCGAGCAGTGAAGATGTGCAAACTGAGACAACCGATGATGAAAGATCTAATGCTGATGAATTAAGATCAAACACATATCCAGTTGAACTCGGTCTCACTGTGCCTGTAGCAGTGTGAAATTGTGTCTATATATTTTGGCAATTTAATTCAGAACCCACGAATGAAGAGAGAGGAAGAGAGCAGACGAAGAGGGGGAGGGAGTCGAAGAGAGAACAAAGAGTGTGTTCAAAACCTCTTGCTGTTAATTAAAATGGGGAAAGTTTTGGCCGGTTTTGTGAAATTAAGCTTCCTGTATTGGAAATTTTTACCTAACACGTATAATTCTTTTATATAAAGATGAGCATCTATGTTTGAGATGCATGTTAATTTACTTTCAGCGGCATATATATATGATGGATTTATGGTGTATACTTGAAGGATAGAAATAATTAAAACTCAACATAAACCTGTAGTTGTTCTTTACAAGATATATATATATAGAGTTTTGTTATGGTGAGTTGTAACTCACCAAAGCGTCCGTGAGTCGCGTTCAAAATTTCAAAATTTAGTTAAAAATGACCGATCCAAACCGTCTAATACGATCTCCCTATTGAAATCTCCATGCAGACCAAATTTTATATTTTTCCAAAATTTTTAAGTATTTATTTTGGATTTTTAAAAACTGCTGTTTTTGAACGGTTCAGAACTAATTAGATTAATGATTTTCTAAAATTTCAAAAAAATACTTAAAAATTTCGAAAAAATATAAAATTTGGTCTGTATGGAGATTTCAAAAGGGAGATCGTATTAGACGGTTTGGATCAGTCATTTTGAACTAAATTTCGAAATTTTGAGCGCGACTCACGGACGCTTTGGTGAGTTGCAAATCACCATAGCAAAACTCTATATATATATAGAGGGTTGCTAAAATGTTATACATAGTACGGATGGTCTTCGTGCTACGGATTCGTTCTTGAATTTCATGCTTCAAACAATCGATCCAAACCGTTTATTATCTTCTTCATATTGAAATCTTATTAGAAATCAAATTTTACATTTTTTTTTTATTTTTTTATTATATTTCTCAGATTTTTGAAAATCACAGTTATTGAAGGGGTCCAAAATTTACTAGATTAAGTATTTTAAAAAATCTGAGAAAAATAGTAAAAAAACTTAAAAAAATATATAAAATTTGGTTTCTAATGAAATTTCAATATGTAGAAGATAATTAACAGTTTGGATCGGTTGTTTGAAGCATGCATAAAATTTAAAAACGAATCCGTAGCATGAAGGATATCCGTGCTATGCATACCATTTTATCAATCTCTATATATATACCATGATGATTATATTAGTTATAATTAATTTACGTTCATCGAAGTATAAATGTTGTTTTCTCATAAAAGCAGAAACGTATATCCATATATCCATAAGATATAATGAGGCTTGCTATTTAAATTTATTTTCAATAAAATAATCCTACAGATTTCGGAATTAGGACGGACAGAATTAATCTTACCATATAAAAGATAAACATTACCACTGGTCATATAAGATAAACATTACAAATGGTATCGCAAGTTTTTTGTCCATCATACATATATAGTGACTTATATATCTTCTTCGCTTTTGTTATGTTTCAAATTTAATTATATTTTGTCATAATTCTTTTGTATATATAGAAACTCCTCTTCATCAAACGTGTGAATGAAAGCTCACTGCTATAGTGCTATGTCTCCATTTCTATTAGATTTTTATAAGAAATCAAATTAAGTTCTTTATCTTTATTGTAATTTGCGTATACATAATACATCAATAATATTTAGCAACTCATTCGTTCACAATAACAACCAAAGACAGAGACGTTAGTGGAAATAAGCTTTTCATTAATTAATACGTATATAAGTTTTATGGTTTATATATAGGACAGTACAGTTTCTAAGTTTCATAGAGAAAGAATTAAATTAAAAAAAAGTATTGCAGTCCGTTCTTTGTATTAAATTAAAATTCGAATTTTTAATTTACAATAAATAAAATTTTGTCCCCATGAATTTATATTAGGCATTTAATTAGGCAACAATGAAGCCATGATATAATGAATTCGGGGCCCCTAGCACTAAAACTATATATATAGAATTGAGATCAGTTCATTTGACGATATAATAGTGAATTCAAACTATATATATATATAGACTTGGAGATTCAATTCATTTGACGATATAGTGAATTCAAAGCTGAAATATAATTAAGTTATTTGGCGTTGACATATAGCGTGAATAATTTTTATTTCTCTAATATATATTTGTTAAAATGTTCAGTACTTGATTTTTTTATTTTATTTTATTTTGTGATGATGAAGTAGTTATTGCATTACAAAGTTTAAATCAAACATATAATATTGTACGACTAGCGAGTATTTTAGAGTGTTCATTATTTTGTTTGGTAGAAAAAAATCTATATATATCAAGTCAAAATAAATCTAAAATTATAAGTATTATTTTTTGAGAAAGGCTATACGCCAATGCATTGGGCAGAAGAGGTCCGTCCAATGCTTTTGTTGTAAAATATTGAGGTCAAATGACTGATTCAAACCATTCAATTTATTCTTTATATTGAAGTATGTTGCAAATCAAATTTTATAGCAAATTTTATGTAATCGCAAGCTAGTAGATCATCCGTTTATGCTATGGAATTGCCTTCTCGCAGCTATTCATATCAGCTTTATTTAATTGAGAAAGCTAATATTGCTAATTACTGTTCACCAGCTTAATTAGTTCTATTACATTAAACATGACTGCCAAATTAACTGACTAGCCAGGTTTAGGGTTTACTTAGACCATCCTTATATATTTAATTAATGATTGTGGCGATCTACACGACACACAAAATTCTCTACTTGTTATTCGAAAAAAAAAAAGATTTCACTAGTTCAAATACCCTATATATTTGCTTTTTATTTACTTCCTATACAAACATGTGTGTGTGTTTTTTTGGCGCGTTTCGTTGTATATGTTTGTGCATATTTCATGGAGATGATTAGATATGTACTACTCTGTATTGTTGGTTGTTTACTAAGTGAAAACAGTAAATTACCAACAAAACAGAAGATAAGAGGAATAAAAAACGCACACACTTTTTATTACTTTGTTTCTTCCATACTTGAAACATATTATATCAACTATTTATATTTATTACAACTCCAAAATTAATTGACATATTCTAATCTATATGCATCCATACATAAATACTTATTTCATATTTCTGTCAACCTAAAGAAACTACAACTTTTTATTACTTTGTGTCTTGCATACTTGACACAAATTATATCAGCTATTTATACCTATTACAACTCCAAAACTTATTGATCTATTCTAATCTATATGCATCCATATATGGACACTTATTTCCTATTTTTATCAACCTAAAGAAGGTACAACTATTCTGTGTCTATCGACACATTTAGACTTTCCAAAAATAATTTTCAATAAACTAATTAACAATATTTACCAATATTCTCTGTTTTTTGGATTACATTCAACACTCCCCCCCCTCCTTAATCCAAAATATGTCACATTCATCATGTCATGCCACCAACTGAACTTGTCTCGATTGAGTGAATTTTTTAGCACATTGGCAACTTGTTGGTTTATTTGTTTACATATTATAATCCAAACACCTTCTGATCAATCAGATCTTGTATGAAGTGGAATTGAGTATCTATGTGTTTTGTTCTATTGTGATGCACCAGATTATTTTCAATTGCAATTGTTGATTAGTTGTCATAATGAAGTATGGTTGCACCATTATGCTCACAATTTAGCCAAACACCTTGACATCCTACTGTATTTAATGCATTGTGCTCAGGTTCAACAGTTGATAGTACAGTTGATTGCTTCTTTAAACTCCAGTTTTCCATAAAAAAAACACATGACCTATTGTGCTTTACCGATCATCTATATTTCCTACCCAATCACTATCAATGTAGCCTACTAAACATGGTTCATCAACTATTTTGTACCATAACCCACACAACCAATAGCTCAATGTTCCATCAATGTATCGATGGATTCTCTTTGCTGATCCCATATGCTGCTTGGTCAGCTTTTGCATGTATCTCGCCATCATAACGATTGCACGTGTGATGTATGGTCTTGTATGCGTCAAGTGCATCAAACCACCTACTAAGCTTCTAAAACGTGTAGTATATGTTGCTTCTGTTCTATCAAGTGCTGCCAACTTCTCATTCATATTCATTGGTGTTTGTACAGGATTGCAACCCCTTTGTATAGATTTCTCCACTAAATCTTTAGCATACTTGCGATTAGTGTTCTAAATACTTGTCGTGCCGTGTCAAACACGCCGTGTCTGGATCATCTATAGTGTCGTGTCGTGTCTAAATATTTCACGTGTCGTGTCGTGCCATGTCTAAATCCTAAGAGATGGACATGACACGCCAAGGACACATCACGGCTCGTGTTCTCGCGTCCTGCTGTGACATGTTCAGACACGTTTAACTTTTTGACATGAATATAATTTATTTATGAGCCAAACAATCATTTGTTCGATCCGACCCATATCTATGGCAGCCAGGCGTTATTTCCCCTCTTCAGTCGACCCGACCACATGCCTGTTCGATCCGACTGGACATCATAACAGCAGACTTGTGCAGCTGTCTTCTCTCTCTCCTGTTCTGTTCGACTGACCATCTGTTCGGTCCGACCAGATTGCTGCCATATCACATATGGCAGTATTTCTTACATAAAAACTGATTGTTATGGTAATTTCTTACGCCCTGGTGCCCTAGCCTTCCATCCTTGCGACCTGGGACATCCATATATACACCTCTAGGCCTGAAGGAAGAGGATATACCTTCCATACCACAAAATTCCACTTTCCATAGGCGTTTTTCTCTCTTCCACCATTGGAGATCATCAAAGCTTGGTTTTTTGAAGCGGCGACAACAAGAAGACGAGTTTGGTGACCATCTTGCAACACACCACTGCCTAGAGATCGTAGTTTGAAAGCATAAAGGAGTATTCGGTTTATTCTTCTATGTTTTCTTCTCTATTTTCAATGGGCTTGTATCTTGTGATTTCTATGCTATTTGTTGTGTGTTTTAGTACTATGTTAGGCTAAATTTATGTAGTCTTAGGGGTAAAGTAGTAACTTAGGTTTGGATGTTGTGATTTGACTTGATATGATATGATATGTTTTGTTGATTTGTTTTGTTGAGAATTATATTAATTGCTTGTTTAAATTGCTTGTGATTTCCTAATCACCTTCTAGTTGTACGGCCGCATCTAGTCAAGTCTAAGTTAGGATTAACAAGATTAGTTCAAATAAAGTATTTGGGATAAATCGTAGATCCGAAAGGGGAGATTAGTTGACACCAAAAGTGTAACTTTTAGACAAGTCCAAAAGACCTCTAGATATCCTTATGAACTCCAACAAACAAGTTTAAGTTGATTGAATTCTATACCAAAAGTTGTGAACCAATCGAGTTAATTAGGTTAGGTTGTGATTGAACCAAAGTCTAGTCCAACAAGCGAAAGTTGAGGTTTAGAACATCTAGGGTTGACCAACAAACCCTAGCACAAGGCATAAAGTATCATAAAAGGTCAAAACCACACACTTATACCATCTGTTCGGACCGAACAGATTCTTGTTCGAACCGAACAGAGCGGTATATGCTTGAAAAACACCAATCGATGCACGAAAGTGATAAGTTTTGTGTTCTAGAGTCCAAACTAAGGTGAAACCTGAACCCTAAGACGCTCTTTATTACTGTTTAAACTCTAAAAACTTTACTTTGTTATTTAGATTATTTTATTTGACAAAAACAATAAAAAATATCTACTTTCTTGCACTTAGATTTATTTCAACTATTTCTCCACCAAAATATTCTTGTCTAGCTTTTGAAAAAGGATAAGTCCGGTATTCAATAAAACCGTCCCTTGGGTTCGACCCTAAAGCTTTACTCCAAACGATTAGTGAGGTTAGCTCTAGGTCTATAAATTTATTTGATTCCTAGGTTCTAAACCTTCATCATATTTAATAAAATACATTAAAAATAAAGAAAATAGACATTCTTTGCCATTGAATTAAAATATAGATTAATTTTTAACAATGGATTAATATTTTGAACAACTTCTTATCGGACATTAGTAATTATTTTACTAAAAAATAAATCAAACTCTTGAAAAGATACACAACTATTTTCAATGTCTTCTAGGATGGAACACCGATCAACAAAGTATTTTGACCTTGCACCTTCAAGCCTATGCAAATTTCAACGCCAGATGGTTGCTAGTCCGATCCGTTTAAACAATAGAAGAGAATTGAATATTGAAAATTTGAGAGTACTAGAGTCATAAAAAATTATTTCAAATTTTTTAGACAGTGAATAATTTATACTATCCTTATCAAAACAAAACAAGATATGACAAAAAATATTATATTCTTTTTAAGACAAATCATAGATAGATTTTTATCTTTAATTTGCACATGGCTCTAGACGCTTCTACTTTTGTTTGTGATTTAAATATAATTATTGAATCACCCTAATTATATTGTAATATTTTTATTTCCAATTCTAACGATTTACAAGTGCTTTATCCGAAAATAAGTTTATTAAAAAATATTGATTTATGATTAAATGTATCTATGGCAAGATTTGTGAAAAAAATATAATAGTATGTACATAATTGAGAAATCCATTGTATTTCTATAACGATTAATGTGTGTCTCCTTTCCGTATTTGGCGTGTCTGTAACATGTGCTGTGTCTTTTGTGTTGTGTCATGCCGTGTCTCGTGTCGTGCCGTGTCGTGTCATGTCCGGACAATTCGCATGTCGTGTCGTGCCGTGTCGTGTTCGAACACGATGTGTTTCTTTCAGAACACTACTTGCGATGTGTTACAATTGACTTCCCATTTCTCTTGTTCAACTTCCAGACCCAAAAAATAATGCACTTCCCTAAATCTGTCATCTCAAACATGTGCATCATCTGCTCCTTAAACTCTTTCACCATTGTGTACCAAAATAGATCATATCATCAACATAAAGGCATATTGCTATTAAGGCATTTTTTTCTTTGTGTTTGATATAGAGATTAGACTCATTCTTACTCCTCTCAAACTCCAATTACTAACAATATGCATAAATCTTGTTGTATCGCGCACAAAGGACCTATTTCAAACCGTATAATGCCTTATACAAATGATAAACCCAGTGCCCTTTTCCTTTCACCTCGAAGCTTTCTGATTGCTTATATGTACTTCTTCTTTTAGCTCACCATTAAGAAAAATAGATTTACCATCAAATTGATAGATAAGTTGATTGAATTCGACTGCAACTACCATCAGCAATCGAATCATTTCAAATCTGACCACCAAAGAAAACGTCTCTTCATAGTCTATGCCTTGCTTTTGAGCATATCCTTTTGCTACCAATGTAATTTGAACTTCCACTATCAAGGGACTAGATTTGACTTACATATGTGCCTTCAGTAGTTTTCTTCATAAACAAACGTGGTTGATTGTTCTTCTCTTCAGCAAAACTCACATGACCTTCTTCTATTTTTTTCTTATAACACTCGGCCTACAAATAATAACACTCCACATCTTTCTTCAGTTGTTTAGCAAAATTTTGTTGATTATTGCTTGTTCTACCTCTTCTTTTGTCATTAATATCACCTTGGCCTATTCCATCTCCTATACCACGTTCTCTGTCTTGTTATGGACCTTTTGAAGATTCACTTTTGGTGTAGAAAGCCTTGTTATCGTCTCTTTCTTCATATCTATTGAGGCGAACTTCATGGATCTGCAGTGAACCCAACAATTCATCGAACATGTAGGTTGACAGATCTTTAGATTTTTTAATTGTTGCCAGTACCTGGTTGAATTTTTTTGTAAGGATATGCAAAACCTTCATCGTCACCATTTGCTTGGATATATTTTCTCCACAATTTCGAATCTAGTTGACTATCGATGTTACTCGTGTGAGAAACAATTGAATTGACTCACTTTGGTTCATATTTAACGTCTCAAACTTACGTCTAAAGCCCTACATCTTGATAGCGAGCAACTTGGAACCCCCCTGAAGTGTCCTTTTCAAGATAGTCCATGCCTCATTTGTTGATTTTATTACAACAATATTTGCACATACCAAATCAGCACAGTTTGTTAAATGAGGTACAATGCTTTTGCATCTTTCTTCAATTTTTCGATCATTGTCCCAACACTCTTTCTACCAATTCCCATACACCATATGACTTGAAAATCATCATCATCTTGATACTTCAAAATTCATAATTTTCACATTTGAAATGAGACACCGACGTGTTGATTGTGTTGTTGCTTGCTTCAGCCATCAGATCTAATCAAATAACAATTTACTTTGAACTAAGACGCTGACTCACATTTTCACATTGTGTTGGTTGTTTACTAGTAAAAACAATAATTCACCAGCAAAATAGAGGAGAAGAGGAATAAAAAACGCACACACTTTTTATTACTTTGTTTCTTGCTTCTTTGATACAAATTATACCTGCTACCTATTACAAGTCCAAAATTAACTGATATATTCTAATCTATATGCATCCATACATGAACATTTTTCTCTATTTTTGTCAACCTAAAGAAACTACATACAACTATTCTGTGTCAAACTACTGACGCATTTAGACTTTTCACTTTTCAGAAACACTTTTCTATAAATTAACAATCTTTATCAATATTCTCTAGTTTTAGATTTCATTCAACATATATTTGGTGAAACAAACATCCAAGTTTACAGTGAAAGATAAATATAAAGTTCTTAGAAAATTTCCAAGTTGTCCATGGTTTATGTAATTTTTGAAATGAAACTTGACTGAACAAGGCTATATATTGACCCCTTAAATTATAAAGGTTTATGGTTGACAGGAAGGAAAATAGGAAGTCTAAACTCTGAACTCAGAAACGGCGGTACCAGATGGGGAAAACCGAGACATATTTTATCACACATAGAACTGTTAGATCTTAAAATATATGATTAATTTGATAGGAATTGAATGGATATTCTAGTTGATTGGTCCATATAAGTAGCGTACTTGCAGTACATGCATAAGCAATGGTATATTATATATCTACTTCCTGGATTGTGCAAAACAAGGCAGGGTTTGATTTGGTCCAGTCAGCATGATAATCAGATTGCTTGAGGATATTCAAACATATGTAATCTTATGTTGGATTAAGATGTGAAGTGATACCATAAAAGCATAACAAAATGCAGGACTTTCCATTATTAATTATAATTTTGCTATCCTTCTAAACTTAGTTCTGTGGGACATTGCATATTGGTTGCGACTAAATATTTAAATATTCTGAGACTGTTGACAAGAGATATATTCTACAATTTTATTAAATAATCAAACAAGACAACATATTAATTTTATTTTAGTTTGATGAAAATTTAATAATAATGCCTAAGTAAACCAAAGTAATCAGTGAGCTATTTCTTTGGTTTTTGACTAAGGACTTATTTGTGAATTATTTTGTTATAAAAGTTGAAATTTTCAACAACTTTGTGTTTAATTCCTTCAAACCATTTAATCATTAATCGTGTCCCGGAGTTGTCTAACTAGATTTCATCCATCGTATTCCAATTCAAACAAACAATTCCTTCTAAACAATTATACTATTTTTTTTCCTAGCCAATTGTTTCGACAAAGAATATAAAGCCAAGAAATATGAAAACTATAAATAAGAATTTCTTGATAAGATTAAAAATAGGACTGTCAATGACATAACATAAAACCGTTATGCAGTGTCGTTTTGTCAAATCGAAACGAATAACAACAGTCATTTTTTTAATGAAATAGCAAAATTTGTTTCGTTAACATATTTTTATACATGCCTTTTAGCGAAATTATCAGTTTCATTTTTCAAACGAAACGACAAACGACGTACATCATTTTGTTGTCACATACCACGTTTGACGGTCCTAATTGAAAGCTGGTTCTCTCCTCGTGTTCTGTTTTTTTTTATTTTACTTTTTGTTTGAACGAGGAAGCGACTAATTAGATCCTCATCTGCTGGTCAACTCTTACATATATTGTGACAAGGAAATAGTTAATCACGAAGCAACAAATATTATTTATAGCTCCAATATTGATCGACGCACCATATCTATATTTCATGAATTTATCAGTTAACAAGTTATTAAATAAGAGGGTTTTTTTTATTAAAGCCTTTGGGCTAATTGAATTAAATAAGAGGTTATTCCAAATGTTCATAGATAAGTACAAATGTTTCATTATTTGATATAAATGTTCAGTTAGTTGCAACACAAAAATATAAATGTTATAACAAAAAATGTTCATTTTGAATAAGTACAAATATTTAGTTTAGTAAAAATTATTGTTCAATTTCGCAAGTACAAATGTTCAGGTTATTACATATAAATGTTCAGTATATTAAGTATTACTTTCAGTTTTTTTTTTAAAGAGGAGCATGTCAAGTGAAGGGGTCACGAACCAAAAAAAAAATCACATGAAAAAATTAGAAGGGATCATGAACAGATCTAGTTCAAATTAAATTTTTTCCAACTCTGCCCTTGACACGCCTCTCTCCAAGACTGGCGCGACTGACGTGCGTCCCTATATAATAAAACCATAGTTGACGCATTTAACTGAACACTTTTGATTATTAAATTGAATACATTTGATTATTAAACTGAACATTTGTAACACAACGATGGCGTGAGATGAATTTTTTTAGCGATGATACCTATCATTCCTGGTTTGGACATGGTATGGCCGAAAAATAATTCACACAAGCAATGGCATAAACATGACCGGTATTGTACATTCGTCCATTACGGTATATAAACATGACCAAATTTTACATTTTTTCGAAAATTTAAGTATTTTTTTTAACTTTTGGAAAATCGCTAATCTAATTTTTCTGAACCGTTCAAAAATAGCAGTTTTTAAAAATCTGAAAAAAATACTTAAAAATATAAAAAAATGTAAAAAAAAAAAATTCGACAAGGAGATTTCAATATGGAGATCATATTAGATGGTTTGGATTGGTCATTTCGAAGCAGATCCAAGAGTTTGAATTAGTATGCACCGAAACTTCCGTACATTAGTATGCACCATAAGTTTTCTCTCTCTATATATATAAAATAAAAATGATCGCAATTATTTGAGAGCAGGGTTATTGACGCCAATTATAATTTCTCGATTTTAAATATATACAAAATAATCACAGAAATTTTGAAAAATAGACATGTGATGAATAACAAACACTCATAATGCCATCAAATACGTACCCTTACTAATAGAAGTTCCAAAAATCCAAGCATGCATATAATAAATATTTGAAAAAAATATATAAACAACAAATGGCATCAAATCAATATATGCATGCCTATGCAAAATTTCATATTCACTAGCTATTGGTCAATTGTATACTTCGATCGAGGTTCCCAATTTTTTTTCCTTTTTGTTTTTGAAATTTACAAAGAACAACACTACTATTGTTCAATTGTATTCTGAGGCACGTGTTCTGAAAATTTCTTCAAGGTTACTAATATACTACTTAAAAGCAACATGAGTATAAGAATCTTACGAAATATCTCCTTAATTAGAAGTATATATTGCAGTACATATGTGTATGTATCAACAAAATTTCATAATATTTAGTTCAAACAGTACTAATTAAATATGCAGACTGAAATTTGGCAAATTATAATTAACACATGTTTTTGCTTCAGACCTTTTTTAAACTGCCACAACATACATATATATATATATATGTATGAACTAATATAGACGTTAATAAATCCTAAGTTTCTACGCCATATTTGATTATTGAACCCAGTTAAATATAAACTTTTAGCACCGGTTGGGCATCGGTGCTAAAGATGAATGGTGTTAAAAATCATTTAAAATCGGTGCTAAAAACAAGCCAGATTCGTGTTGGAAAAAAAAAGGAAATCTTTAGAACCGGTTTTAAGTTGACAAACCGGTTCTAAAGAAATCCAGTTTTTGTTTAATATTTTTGTATCTTTAGGACTGGTAGATATGAGTTTAACTTTTGTTTACTTTTTTTCAAAGAACTAGGGACTATATCAATATATATGTTAAAGTCTCTTTGCTTACTTTGTAATTTATGCATTTGCATATATATAAGATCCGTCATGTAAGGCGTTTTGACAGTGCAATTTTAATTTAAAGTCGCTTCATATATATTAACAAGCTAACAATTGCAAAAGATATAAATGCTGTTGGAACCATCAAGGTAAAATGATAAATAGACCATTAGAATAAACAGTAAATATATAGTACATGTTGAAATGTAGTAGAAGTCCAATGCATCTGTTGTATTTCTATAATAACATATATAGAGTCTATTACTCGAAAATAATGTTGCATATATATTTTATTAAAAGTAATTTTCTACTTTTCATAGTTGTAGGTTGCATGCAGATCCAAGTAGCCGGTTTGTGCCTCTTACTTTGTAATTACAAATTTGAAGTTGTTATGACGTGTTATCCTCGTTACAGTATAAATTATATATTAACACAAATTGCCATACATTTATGGAGAGCTGAGCTATGATTCAATGTACATAGCTAGTCTTTCGTTATTATAGTATGGTTCCCAAATTAAACAAGCTAAGTTTCTAGCTAGGCTGTCCTAGTTAAACTTCCAATTAACTTCCCGTATTATATCATGGACTAATATTTGTACTTCCTGCAATTTCGGCTTGTAAGATCCAACTATATCTATAAAAGACAATTAATTAAGATACCGCAGGAAAGTCGAACATACCTGCCAGGTTCCTTAAAATAGAAATTGCAGTATGCGTTTCTTGTGAAACTACGAAAGCAGTTTTGTTTAATCAGTGTTGCGACTAATTTTATTAAGAATGATATTCGTTTGTTTGGTATTAATCATTTGGAGCCAAGTTTTCATTAATAACTTCTTTTAACCAAGTTTCATTCACTTTAAATTATATATAATGTATTCTGTCCTTCATCTTTTCTAAAATTCTAATGAAGATATTCAACTTAAGATAATTCTCTATTATAGTATTTTATTTTTCTAATTTTCAAATATTTTTGAAATGAAGATTCTTTAATATCGTCCTCAACTGCATAAACTAAAAAAAGCTTTTGGAGGTGATGCCGTGTGATAGATCATTCACAAATATTAGAAAAGGTCATGAAAACAGAGCCAATTTTTAAACTAATAAATAAAAGTTTCTGGACAGAGCTGCAAAACACGTACGGTACACTAATAAAAAAAAACTGAGATGATCCACAGATTAAGGAAAATAATAAACTGGGTGCATGTCATTCATAGTACATTGAACTTGCTCAATACAATTCCAGTATAATATATATGATCTCCTAGAAAATCATAATTAAAGTTTGTTTGTCTAACAACTAGGCCAACGTGACAATATTCTAATTTAAACTTTTAGTATTATTGTACCGACATCCGCTATCTGTCCACCATCTAAAACTTCTAAGAATGAAATAAATGATCGCTAACCAAATTGAAATACAACGTAAATTTTGACAGGGAAAAATTACTGGCTTACGTAATTTAAAATTTCGTTATTACTTAAAAAAATTATTGGAATCTTAGTTTTATTTTTTCTAGAAGAAGTTCATGAGAATCAATAACAGACAGATCACTTGATATATATACAAGGCAATATAAATAACATCAAATATTAATCACCTTCAAAACTGCAAAATAGGCAATTTTGAAACTCCAACCCACAAAATATAATTTATAGTTTTTTTTCATATAATTATTGTAAATAGAAACTTATTTAAAAGATGTGACAATCCATCAAGAAGTTATCAAATTATAAAATACATATTTAATATATTTTAAAGTTTAGATATATAATGTTTCAAAATTTCTGTATTTTGAAAATAAATTGATCATCCGTCGAGCGGTTTTAAAAATGGACACTTCCGTTTTAGTGGTGATTAATCGATGTTCGAACTATTCTCACATTGCATCATATTTTATATTTTATACAAAGCATATATCTACGTTATAGAGAATATATTTACAATTTCTTTTTTTTTCAATAGTAAATTATTCTTTTGCCATGCTTATCAACTAGAAAAGTTTTCACTATAATGCTGGATGTAAATATATTTCATATATATAATAAGTATAATCAAACAAGATAAATTGTACCTTCATTATTTCAAAAATACAGTTCGAACGAACAACACTATATATTGTGTACTTACTAGACTCATGAACCGAGATTAAAATGACTTAAAAATCAAGCTCCTTAATTTCATAATCTTACAACGTTGCCTCAGTAAATTTAATTAATAAATGGAATCAGCGCATATATCTAGGATATACATTTAAAATAATATAAATACTTAATGCGTTAGGTAGATTAAGGCTTCTTTGTCGTAATATTTAACTATTAGTAAAATATACTTTAAAATAATTACTATAACTATTTAACCTATATATATTAGTAATGGATTCATAATCATAGTATTTATATATTAATAGAATAGTCACTTAAAAATATTTGATATAACTAATTAACACTTTATATTATTATATTTGTGAGAGTAAAGACACCATCACACTCTTTAACTATAAATAGAAGGGCCATATGTGCACAACGCCAGCTCATGAGAGCCGGCCCTAAATAGGGTTGTCAATGGATACGATACGGTACAGTAGAAGGTATTTTCATACGTGCATCTGTTAAAATTTTCTTTATCCATATCTGTATCAGTATCCGTTAAGAAAAGATTTTATCCATATTATACATGCACCCGTTAAGAATTAACGGTAAGGGTAGGGTAACGATATATAATGGATAATAATAATATTATTAATTTAATAAAAATATATAATATGCTAAATAAATAATATCAAATACATATATAGATAAAATAAAATATTTAGATAATATTTTAGATATACCAAAATCATCAAATTTATTCTCATATCAATTAAATTCAAAAAATCTATATAACTAATTATATGTAAATTAATTTTTTCATCATCATAAATAAATTTAGATGAAGATCTTAGTAAATATGCTAAAAATATGATTATCTATACATATATGTTTGTAAAATATTACCCGTTAGATAATGGGTACGAAATAGTCCTTATCCGTATCCTTACACGATAAGTTAACGGAAAAATTTTTTTATCCGTACCCATACCTGTTAGTCTAACGAAAATAAAATCTTATCTATATCCGTCTTATCGAATACGATATGAATAGAATAAGTGGGTAAATGAATTTCAATGACAGGCTAGCACTAAACGAAATTTAATTGGGCGACGGTTAACGCATATATAATCATATCATCTTATAAAAAAAAAGTAAATAATTGGGGTAATACTCTGTACGTTTGTCGTGTGAACCGCCCTAGATTCTCCAATTTAACCTGGATTTTTATTTTTATGTGGGGGTGGGGGGAGGTTAGGTCAACTTGCCAATTGACAGAAACCAACATGGAGATCCATTCAATTCCAAGTTGGTTTGCTACATATATCAAGTAAAAAAAATGATAATTGAGTAATCTATGTCAATATTAAAATTAATATTTTTTTTTCTTTTTGTTTCAGCACTTCAGCAGAAATGATGGGTTAGCGTTTGGCAATTACCTAGTCATTTAGGAACTTTGACTAATTATTTTACTCAATTTCTCATCCACTTTTCCCCTTGGCTCCGTTTGGATCGCTTAGGAATAAGAGAAATAACTTTGTGAAGAATTTAGATGATTAGAAATAAATTTACGCTTAGGAAGAGGCTATTCCCTTATTCCTACCACCATCCAAACAGAGCCCTTATTAATAAACTACAGCAGATCATATAGAGATTGTTATTGCAATTCAATTAAAAAATTTATTTCGGTAATTACATGATTTTTTTTTTAGTGCAAAGCATGGGTCATGTCCGATGCATTTTGCAATTATAAAATTTCATAAGTACATGTAAAGCCAGCAGCTAAAACAAAGGCACTGACAAGATAATTAGAGATCCTACATTAAATATTTAAAAAATAATAAAACAGATATTTAATGCATTTTGAAAATAAAGTATACAATAACCTTCAAAAAAAGAAAATAAAGTATACAACAAAAAATTCATAATCAAATTAGAACGCATCCCACATGTAAACGTACTGGGCCAGTGAACGATCGTAATCCGATGAGTCCACTTGTCAGGAATTTATAATATGTAATATATGTTTCAAATGAAGTATAATATCAAGAAGTCAGAAAAATTAATTTTAAGAAATTTGTTCACTATACACCTATAGCTTGATTTTTAATAGAAAAAAAAAAACCATCTTTACCATGCAAAATTTTCATCTAATTTAAATAATGTGTTAAAAATCACAACGTACCTGTATTTATGTAGTTGATGATATGTTACTTGCTCAATTTATTCTGCAAATAATAACAAGTTAATAACAGCTATCTCCGCACAAAAGATTAATTGGATAATGAGCACCTTAATTTTCACTTTATTGATATAGACATTTTGTATTTTCCTATAATTATTATATATAAAAGATCGATCAAACTTTCATGTCATATTTTAATCGTAAATTTAACATTTGATTATAATATGAAAAATCAATGTGTGTTATGATGCAAATCTTAATTAATCTGAGGAGCCAAGGAAACGACTTGTAGTTTTTGAACTAAGTGGACACGCGTTTTTTTCTCCTTTTGGGTACCAACGAGCTGACCATTAATTTGAACAACTAGTTATTAAAAATAATTTTAAGTGTGCCTCACACACATGCACAAGATTTCCTAGGTTAACACACCTAGATACCTTGACTAGGAGGCTAGTCAATTCCGTGCGCTAGGTAGCAGGTGCTAGGCAAGTTCAAAATTAAATCAAAGTAATGAATACTCATTCCCTTTTTCAAATGGAACAAAAAATTCGGATTTTACGAAAATAAGCAATAATTTTCGCTAACTTCAACAAACAAATTCCTAAACAAAGCTAAATATCCAAACCAGTCTCCTGTTCGGTCACTTAATTAATGATCCATAAACCTTTCACAAAAATAATACACATACAAAAGCAAAGCCATTACACCTCGCACACATGCTATGGGTAATTACCTACAGAGAGAGAATTTCTATCACCCAAATTATTTTCACTTTTAATTTAGATTGCTAATCATGCAGTATATATGCATTTCGTGTAATTATTTTTTTTTTATTATCAACACAAACCCAAGGACTAGTTACATGCAAATTTCCATCAAATATTAACAAATTTAAATTTCTGTATGGCACGCTTATTAATATTTTAAGAAAAACGTCATATATATATTTATCTTGGTTCGGTAAAAACTAAAAACACAAATTCCAGAGGCAATTCTTAGCACCCTTTTATCCCAAAAAATCATATATACATGAAGCTAGGTTTAATTGTTGTAGTATAATTCAAGATTTTGAGAAAGCTACGTAAGCACGTCCTATATATATATAAATGCTTAAATTATAAAAAGGCGAACATAAGAAATCCAATGTGTTTTTTTGAGGAGACTACATACTCAACTCTATCATTAGCTCATCAAGCATTAAACAAACCCAAAAATTTATTTTAACTAACATTGGAATGGTTAGGCCACATGAGTTTTTTAATTCATAGTATAGAAGCTTCTACAACTAACAAAAAATAAGTAGGAGATGCACGGCTTTTAGGAATAACGATGTATTAGCAGTACTCAACCAAAGCGAAGACCGATTAAAATTATTTAATTAGGAAAAGATGAGCATAATGGTCAGCAGTTTTCCGTCAAATTTGGACATGAATCTTGCAAACTTTTCATAACTTTAATAGTTTTTTTTTTATTAGAATCCAAGCAATCCTCAATATATATGTTCTCATCGAGTTAGGAATTTGTGTGCTCGTCGAATTAGGCGAAAACAAATAATTATGCCGCTTCTCTCAATGTTGTTTGGCTATCTTTTAACATGTGCGCAATTTCCTAATTTCAACCGGGGAATAAATATTTTTTCAAGAATGACGACAAAATAGACAACTTGAAAAAAAAAAAAAAAGAGGAAGGCTACATTCCATTGTAAAATGCATTGGATTGAGGAGGTCAGTCCAATGTGCTCGTTGTTGGATCTGAAGCGATTGCAATCCAACCCGTTTAATGTGACCTCAATATTAAAATCTAGTATGGAATTGGATTTATATTTTTCTTCTAATTTTTTTTTACTATTTTTCAGACTTTTAAACAAGTCATTATTTTAAAAGGTTCATAATTTTTTAGATTGATGATATTCTAAAATTTTGAAAAAAATAGTAGACAAATTGAGAATAAAAATATAGAATTTGATTTCATGCTATATTTCAATATGAAGATTACATTGAATGGATTAGATTGATCATTTGAGACTCTAAATTTTTTTGATCAAGCACATTAGACGGATCCCCTCTATCCAATGCATTGGCCTTTAGCCTTGTTTTAAGAAAAATGCAACAAAGTAAGAAATTTAATTGTTGAACTTCAATCAACTTCATCTTTCCATTCAAACCTTAGGTAATAGTTCTTAAATTAACATAGTTTTTAGAAAATTGGAAAAACAATAAAAAGAAATACGGAAAAGTACAAAAATTGAGTTAATGTAAATTTTCAATATGAATAAACAGATTAAATGATTTATTTAAATTGATTGAAATGAGTGAACAATCCCACGGTACTAAAATAAAATGGAACAGGTTTTCCAACTTTTAAAGATAGACTGCAGATCCTATCATTTGAATGGGCCGGATAAGATGAATACTTATTTAATTTATCAGGAAATTGTCTAGGAATTTCTTAAGTGGGTCTTATAAACAGTTTGACTGTGGCTTAGATTTCCAATTTCTCTTAAAGAAAAAAACAGTTCGACTGTTCGAGTGGGGAATTGTGTTCCTCGAGTTTAAGATTTCATTTCGAAAATGGATTGGGCTACAATTATTAACCCAACTTGTTAAACCAATTTCTTTCGGAGTTCTAAATCTAGTTAGGTGCATATATAAAGAAAAAGGAAGACAAGACTTGAGGAAATGTCTTGCGTGGCTTTGTTATTATTGAATATAAAGTTTCTTCCCAGCCATAATATGAAAATAATTATAAATATGAATGACGGCCCTTTTCCCTCTATCTGGTCCGGAAACTATTTACTTATTGCCTCCGGATTACTGATTAATGGGCCACAAGATATTTGCTACTGGAATCGCTCTAGTAAGATGACAAAACAAAAAAGAACGGAAATTGATTATGCAATTTTACCATCACTGCCATCGGTAAATATAAAGTGAACATATACAGTAAACATATAGACAATCTAAGTGAACACATACAAACAAATAAATTCAATGAAAATAAGTTGAATATGCATGTAAAATTCTGAACAAATGATGACAAAATTTATTTGTTTGTAAGTGTTCACTTAGATCATCTATATGTTCACCTTGTTTATTGTATATGTTAACTTTATATTTAGCGATGGCAGAGATGGTAGAATTGCAGATGGCAGTTATCATTCTTGAAAAAGAACAAAAGAATCCATGCTTGGAAGTTAGAGCCATTAAAGGGGCAAAAAAAAGAAAGGCATAAATTCCTGTAATATATTAATCAAGAGAACAAAATAACAAGATGACTTTATTACTAAATCAGTAATATCACTATTATGTTCTATAAGAATTACAAAAGGTAAATGAAGAATGTATTATGAAGATTATTTCCAAAGCATAAAGCGATTTATTTTAATGAAGCACACAAACCATTATATAAATCAAAGAAAATTACTAGTCTTTTGTGATGTTGTGGATTAAGTGCCTCACTTTATGTGCTTTTATTTAATTTAATTCTGATATAATTAATCTGAGACCTTAGGTTCCAATCCTACGAGCCACGCGTGGATTCTCCCTAGGAATGTGATGCCAACGCGTGGATTCTCCCTACGTACCATGCATGATCTGATTGATTTCGCTTCTCCATTTAATCCGAAGACAGAGAAATGAATCAATCCTCGATCGTCTGAATTGTGACATGGGAAAAACTGAAAAAGGGCCCAGCTCCAAGACCATGCTTAATAAATGAAGTCGGAAACAAAACAATTAATGGTTGGATCAGAGATAGTCAAATGGAACCATGTTTTGAGTGAGAAAAGGACAGTTCCATTAGGTTTCTAGGGTCTGATGTAACTGGGTGTTATGTACTATGTAATGAAATGTAAAAATTTTCATGTCATGTTAAAATGGCTGGGGAGAGGAGGACAAAAGAGACGACAGGGAAGCCATCAAAGGAGAGAAAGCAACAAGCGCTAGGCGCCAAGAGAGTTGGGGAAGCAAACAAAGGAAACAGAGAGAAGTGAGATGCCATCATGCCATACATGCTTGATATATGTTAAGGAGTAGACACATGCAGTGGAAAACGGAGCAGCCCGGTATTAACTTGGCACGACAAAACCCACCTTTCATGGGAAAGGCTTGCACTATTTTGGACTCCTCTTCTGTTCTCTTCCTACTTAATTTAGCTAACAATATTTTAGGACCCATCTTATAGTTTTGTAATTATTAGGACTAGCACTTTTTATAAGAAGCTTTAAATATATCATATTTGAATGGTCATTTACATGATCTCCCAATTTCTGAAACCTTGCATCCCAAATATGCAAAGAAATAAATCAATGACGGAACCAGAATTAATATCAGTCTTGTGAAATGAGGAAATTATAGTACTTTACAAAATTGAAAACACGAATAATATTCTCACTCCAAAATAATTTTTTGTACAATGAAAATCAACTGCATGCATTAAACTTATCTCATTATTAGCATTCCCTTTTTCTTATGATAATTCAATCCAACTTAAACCTGACGATTTGATACTGACCCAGTCTAAATTGAAACAACCTGAAATCTGACAATGAAGCAAACTCAATCTAACCTAAACATGATCCAATCAGATCAATTCGACTGTAACTACTAAAAGAATGATAATGTACATTTCAGAAAAAGAAAACAATATAGATTATACTTTCAATCATCTTAAAAATCTTTAGTACGTACGGTTAGATAATATTAATTTTCAATTGAAGTCATATATTATATATGATGTGTATTGAATTGTATTGTGTTCCCTCATGAAAATAATCACTTATTATCAACTGTACGAATAATGTTATTCTTTCTTTTTCTCATCACTTTAAAACAATTCAGAGGTTTAATTTCGTATATTTTAAAGGCTCTGAAAATCAACACTAACTATTATGAAACATCAAATATACGCGGCTCAATCCCTTATCCCTACCAATATTGCCCGAAACAACTAATTTGTCGAAATCAGAGACTTGCTTTTGACCAATTATTATTGCCCATTTGGTATTCGTTTTTTTTTTTTTTTTGTAAATATGTTCAGTTGGTATTCTTCAATTATTTTGCCGTTCCTTTTTGTTTGCATTGAACTCAGAACCGCTACATTGGAGGTTGAAGACGAAACTAGAAATTACTCGATTAGTTAAAAATTAAACAAAATTGTAACGCAGAGGAGGGTTGATTTATCAAAAAAAGGAGGGTTGATTTAAAACTACAAACTAATACTTTCTTATTTCTAAATAAGAACAAAAAAAAATAGTGTGATTTTCAGTTTCATCTTTCATGTTGCGGGGAAGGCAAAATAGTACGAGCAAGCATGTGGAGTCACATGTTATTAAAGACGATTTCAACGTAGGCGGTAGGCCACAGCTGCCTCTTAATGAATGCCACGCCATGCAACCTGTAGGCCGGATCACCTGTGACCAAATTATATATGCATGGCTATATAATTACTGTTTTGATATATTACATATGAATTTACATACATACAAAAGGACTCTATTGTTAAATATTAATTATGGTACCACTATTGATGGTTCTAATTTAAGTCCCGTAATTCATTACACCAAGTTCACAGTATCTTTAAAAAGATTTCACTATAATTCTCTACTTGTGTTTGTCAATATGAAACAATTGTCCTCACAAAAATATAAAAAAATGTAGTAAATGAATTAATATTGAACTCGATAATTCCATGATGACATAAATGTTTACATAAAAATTAATTATTTGCTGGAAATGACACAAAATACTGCAATTTAAATTTAGTAGATGATCAATAATTCCGTCCTCATATAAGTATTTCCAAATAAGAATATAATTTGGCGTCAGACTATAATTGAAATCCCGTTGGTATGTAATTATATATATAAGGACGATAATGAGTAGATTATGGCTATAAGCTACAAGAGGGTAATTAATTACATTATTATCGTCTAAAAAGTCGCCACAGAAAATCAGGATTGAACATGCAAACACACGCCCGTCTTCTTCGGGTCCGTACTGTATCGATCGTCGGCCAGGAACAGTAATCTCACGTCAATGGCATCCCCTGTAATTCTTCTCATTTCCTGCCTGGCTGCCTCCCCCAATCGACCACTCCTCAAATCTGAGACAACTAATGTGCCGGGTTAATCACTATAACGACAGCAACCCGTTACGCGGTTTCCTCATAATGATGATCATAGATATTAACAGAACTCTAGATCTCTAGCTCTATTTTAATTTAAGATCAAGTGCTCTTTCACTCACTCTAATGCCAAGTCAATGACGAGGATTAATGAACTAACTTTCCTCTCCAGTTTTAGCTTCAGGATTATGTTGAACTGGCAGACCGACAACGTCACTGTAATTTCCAGTTTCTCCCTGAAATGGAGGAGAATTTATTTTCACAAGTTTGCCAACTACTAACTCATTGAATTAACTCAATAATGCCCTCTCTTTCTTTCTTCTACTCTCAATAAAAGATTCTCATTTCTTCAAGCTGTACATATTGAAGAAAAACAACATAAAAGCTTTCTTCTTCAACAGACTATATATATAGCTACAATTGCTATGTTGTGACACTCTGGCCGGCAATGGTTACGGCAAAGAATAAGAGAAGGAAGGGGAGATCGCTACTACTACTATCTGTTTTCTTCATTTATGCTGTTACATCCCTATTCTGCTTCAACTCTGTGGCAGTAGTTGCAGTTCCGTTGTTACGTCCAAAGTCACGACCAATACTTCAGAGGCCGTTAATTATCGGGGCACGGCCGGTTCCTTCAGAGCCTGGGGAAAGTGCTCGGCTTGAGGATGACAAACGAGTGATCCCTAGCTGCCCCGACCCGCTCCATAATAGGTAGAGATTGTTATGGTATGGTACAAAATGATCGGTTTATCTTCTTTTGTTACGATGAAAGAATAAAATAATTTAGAAATTAAGTACTAATTACACTTATAGCATATCATAACAGAGATACAATATAATGGTAAAAGCCTCTCATTGATCTGGAGTTTGTATCTTTGATGAGAAAGCAAGTAGGTAGTATTGCGGAATGTTAATTAGTTAGTTTTTTTTTTTTTCCAATTTTGATGATTCTCATCTATTTTGTATAGTACTTCTTTGGTTTGACAGGAAGAGAAGCGATGAATAGGTCAAACTGGGCCGGTGATTTATAATTTTACTATTAATCATTGTAATCACGATTTATGTTCGAGATTATATTAGAACTGATCTTGTGATCAAGTTAATGGAAAAATTTTGCTCTTTAATCCTTCTAATAATTTTTGTTTACCTACTACATGATGATTCCCTCAGTTTGGAAGCTGATAACTAAATTTGGGTGATACTGAGAGAATCGAATTTCTTACATCGATTAAATTATTAAACACGTTGTGAAGTACTTGCTTGAAAAAAAAAAAAATGTATTCATATATATACTTCGTACAACTTGTAGTGTGTCGTCTGGTTACAGATTATTCCGCAATTATTTTCGATGTAACATGTATAGCTTTCTTTTTTGTTTCAATGGAGTCATTTTTGTTGTTTTCATATTATTTATTACACGCATTAATTTAAACATTTCATTTTCTAATGAATTTGGTATTCATAAAAGGGCATATAAACAATCAACAATTTGGCTCGATTCGTCCAAAAAAAATATTTTTTTTGTCGATATATAGTACTTTAGCAGCCGATAATATAATAATGAGATATAGACTAGAGAGGAACTATAGCAAAGTACGTAATTAATGTGGATATAGCGGAAGCACGACTTTATGAAGTGGTTTGTGTTAGCAATTTACTTCAAAAGAATTTTCGTCGGCAGATAAAAATTCAAAGACTACGTGGGCTCAATCTGTATGATGTTTTAACGTATTAATATAAGGTATGTTTGTATCCTTTGATAATAAAATTATAATTATTTTTTTTTAAGGTTAGTTGGCGAGTATCAACCAACAAAAATTTTTATTAAAAAAATAAAAAGTACAATCTAACAAATTGGCACACCCGAAAGTTAGATGTGACGGCTCCTCCGCCACAAGAGTAATTAATACTCTTGTTAAGACTTAACAGACAATAATTATTAAAATTTACTCTAAAACATATTCCAGTTTCTTGATTTTGGTCCCAAGAAACAGAGAAATCACACAAAATTATTATAGCAGTATTATTTCAAAACTACATTATGGAGTCGTATGCTGGAGTCGTTTCTCAAAATCTAAAATTTATACAGTCAATCCGAACCGTTCAAATTGTTCTCCATATTGAAATCTCCCGGAAAACCAAAATTTATATTTTTTCAAATTTTTTTGCTATATATTATGCTATTTTTAAAAAACACTATAAAGGTGTATTTCTGACCCTTCAATTTAAAAATAGTATAATATATAGCAAAAAAATTCGAAAAAATGTGAAATTTGGTATCGAAGGATATTTTTATATGGAGAACAACTTGAGCGGTTTGGATCGACTGTTTGAATTTTAGATTTTGAGAAACGACTCCAGCATACGGGTTTGATCCGTATGCTGGAGTATACTTTAGCCAATATATATATATATATATATATATATATATATATATATATATAAAGAGAGAGAGAGAGAGAGAGCTTTCAATCAAAGTGTTTTGACCGGAGTCCCGATTAAATCCCGTCAGATCTCAATATTGAAAGTTCAAACGACCCATCCAAACCGTCAAATATGATCTCCATATTGAAATCTCCATGTCGACTAATTTTTTATTTTTTTGAAATTTGTAAGTATTTTTTCGGATTTTAGTAAATCGTTAATTTAATTTGTTCTGAACCCTACAAAAACTGTTGGTTTTAGAAATCCGAAAAAATACTTAAAAATTTCAAAAAAATGAAAAAATTAGTCGGCAAGGAGATTTCAATATGGAGATCATATATGACTGTTTGGAGATTTCAATATGGAGATCATATATGACTGTTTGGATCGGTCATCTGAATTTTCAATATTGAGATCTGACGGGATTTAACCGGGACACCAGAATTGACTATCACACAGAGATAGACTCATACCAAAATATCAACATAGCTTTACCACAGATCAGATGGCTCATAAGCACTCAACAGAAATCCCCACATATCAATTTAATCTCAAAGCTTAACAATTAGCATTCTAGCAACACAGTAAGGTTAGCACACTGTTCAACAATCGAATTCCAGAGACAAGAACAAGGGGTATACTTCTCTCGTGAGAATGGAGAAATCTTCTTAGGGATTCAAGGAATACCAAAGCAAAGACCAGTGATAAGCAAATCAAGAATAGAGCAAGGTCCATGCACTAATTACCTTGATAGTGAAAGAAAAACGCCCTAATAATTAGGATCAACAAAATCAATCGAAATTGATTGCCAATTGAAAGAAAGAAGCTTAAGATAAGCACATATTACCTTCCTCAGCCTTCGTCTCCCTCTCCTCTTCTCCGATTTCAGAAACCCCAAATTATACCAAACTCGATCCAAAAATAAAAAGGCTTACCTCTGTCAAAAGATAAGAGAGAAGAGAGGAGCGTTGCTGAGGAGGATATCGTGCCACGACAGTGCATCATCAAAGCATTAACAGCCGCCATCGATCAAAGAGAAGAGGAGAAGCCCTCATCATGCGAGACATCACAGAGGTCAGAGAGGTCAGCTGAGGTGCCTCTAAGTAATAGGATAGTCAAACAACAGTGCCACGCTATCCAACCACAGCGCAACACGAGCACCAGAGCCACGAGCTTAGAAGGGGTGAGCTCGAGGAGAATAGACGGAGAGAACGAGAGACAGATCAGAAGGAGACGAGGCAAAGAGAGAGCACGCCTCGTCGCTCTGAGTTTTATTAAATGCGGCCCAGATCTTCTGTGGCCAAAATCCAAATGGCTAATTATGCAGTCAGTTTCTGACAATCCATTTGTAAATTAGCTATTTCATCGATTTGGATGGTGTGGGAATAAGAGGAATAAAGGAAGAAGTATTGGGAAGTATGTAACTTTGTGAAGAGTTTGGATTGTTTATAATAAATTTGGAAATATGAAGAAACTATTTTCTTATTCTTGCACCCATCCAAACGGAATCAGAAAAAAAATACTATTTTTCTTATTCCTAACTTGTTTGGATGTCTAGAAAGAAAATATTTTTTTTCTTATTCCATTCTCTCTCTTATTTTTCTTACTTGAGAATACTGATACAAACTTTTCAAAAATTGTCAAAATATAGCAACACCCATATCATAAAGAGCAAAAGTAAGAAAAATAAGAGAGAGAATGGAAGAAGCACCAATTCTGCAAGCAAGCACGATTGAGGAGAAAATACCAAACGAAATTAGCAACTAAGAAATATCAGTCCATATTTTTGGGAAAAGCTAAAATAGTAAAATCAATCCAAAGCCAATCCTGTAGGCAACAAACAAAAATTACCTCGCCACCAAGAGATATGGCTGATTCTCTCCAAACAGAGAGCCTTCATTCTCAGGCCTGTCAAGAAATCAGATAGACCGTGCCTAGTCGGATCCGAGGAAAAAAACATAGAAAATGGCGATGAAGGAGCAGCTGATAGAGACAAGAATAGAGGAGAAGTCAAGAACCGATACGGCGTTGGGGTAAACCTCTATTCAGTAAAGAAGTAATGTATCTGTTAGTCTTCATGAATTTAATCCTACCTCCCCACTTAATTACATAAACTCTCCATCTAAAATTAATAGTTTATTTCGAATTAAACCTAAAATCTAAAAGCCTATGTATGTAAAGAAAGGTATAGTTGTTCCCTAGGGAAAATTATCTTAATTTATCTTTATTATTTATTAATAAATGTAATTAAAGGTTCTTTATTTATTAATAACTGTAACTAAAGGTTCCTGCAAAGTATTATCCACCGAAGCTTGATTTATTAACCTAGTTTTATTGAAATGAATATCCTATAGTAGATTCTAACAACTAATTGCATAACATTTCACTTTCTGAAATGTAGATATAAAAGATTAGAAGACGAACTATGAACACAAAATGCGGAAATAGGGCTCTCAATGGATAGGGTAGGGTACGGTAGAGACATTTTTGTTATCCGCATCCGTTAAAATTTTCTTTATCCATATCCTACCCGTACCCGTTAAAAATTAACTTATCCGTTATGAATTAACGATAAGGGTAGGGTAACGGTAGAAAACGAATAATAATGATAGTAATAATTCAATAAAAAAATGTACAATATGGATGAATAAATAATATCAAATAAATATATTAATGAAGTACAAAATTGAATAATACTTTGAATATAATAAAATCATATAATATTTACTCATGTAAATTATCAGAAAAATATATATAACTAATTAATAATTAAAATTTTAAATTGATGAATCAATATTTACTCATCATCATGAATTATAAATTATTAATGTAGTATATTGTCTCAGTTAAATCTGCCAATTGAATTGACTTATTAGTTATTAACATATTAATTGGATATTATAATCATATCTTTCCCCATTAATGATTATCAATTATATATTATATATATAACAGTATGGGTAAATAACGGTTACGAAATAGCGTTACCCTTACCCTTATTCAATAAATTAACGAAAATTTTTTCTTACCCATACCCATATCCGATAACTTAACAAAAATAAAACCTTACCCATATCTATCTTATCGAATACGATACGAGTAGGGTAAACGGTTAAAAGGATACCGTTGATGCGGAAAAGGAGCCTTTTTATTTTATCTTTGATTGATAATGTAAAGGGAAAATTAGACCCATGTCACTTCAAAATTCTAAAATTAGAAAAATACCACTCCAAAATGAACTCTTTGAAAAATGCCACCCTAAATCCACCATACTTATATATTTGCCACATTCATACAGTTCTTATACGCTTCTAATATGAAAATAATGTATTTTTGATATATTTCCCATTATACCCTTCATCCTCTCCAAACTTTTCCTTCTCTTGAAAATGTTGTCCCCGACTGTCTTTTCCTTCCCCACACACTCTCTCTGTGCTCTCTTTCTCAATCGATCCACGCACCAAGTGTCGAGCCTGTCATGATCTTACTCTCACTTGCTCTCTCGAACTTCCTCTCTGTCCATTTGACCTTCTTATCTCAAGCTTGATCCAGACCAAAAAAAAAAAAAACCTATTCCTATCTCAAGCAAATTGATTAAATTTTCAACCCTTGAGATCTCATTATCGCCTCTTCCTGCAAACGACATAGCCAACACCTTTTCTATTTCTATTTGCGTTGCTAATTTCATAAGTTCACTTCTAATTTGGTGTGATTTCAACTATATGTCAAGCTATTTTTTTGCAATTGGATCTAAAGAGACTGATTGTTGATTTTCCTTTATTTTTACATCTAATCAATTTGCTTTAGTAATAACCGTGAGTAATAAATAAAGAAAAAGTATTTCTCAAGGGTTGTTTTTTTTTTTAACAATTTGGTGGATAGTCGTGACTCTTGAGTAAAAAAATACAGGACATATGCTTAGTGCCTAAATTTGTAGGACTAGAATATCCTTTTGTTTGAATTTTAAATAGATAATGGAGGTATATATAGTCCCTGTAGGTTTGTGGCTAAATCAATTGAGAGTATGTTTGTGGCTAAATCAATTGAGAGAGAGACAACATGCGTAGGTTTGGTAGTAGAGAGTGGACAGAATAAAATAGACAGAGTGTGGAAGAGGAATGGAGATTCTGACAGGAGATGGAGATGGGAGATAGGAGAGGTTTGGAGAAGATGAAGGGTATATTGGGTAATATATCAATAATATAGTATTTTTATATTAGAAATGTATAACAACTGTACAAATGTGGTAAATATCTAAGTATAATGGATTTAGAGTGGCATTTTTCTAAGAGTTTATTTTAGTGTGACATTTTTCTAATTTTGCAACTTTGGAGTGCATAGAGCTAATTTTCCCTAATGTAAAATATTCGAATGATATTTTTTTAATTATAAAATAATTTTGAGTTGTTAATATTTTTCTTGTGCGACATTAAAGTTTTGGTAATAATAATAAAATAACAATATTACTAATATTCAACCACATAATAATAATAATAATAATAATAATAATAATAATAATAATAATAATAATAATATAGGCAAATTTGATAGGTCCTGTTAGGTGGGCCTGCGAACGATCATAATAAAATACACAAGAATGGGCTGAGATAACATATGTCCGTGGACCGTGGATATTTAACGTGGAACAATTCACACGAATCCCAAATTATCTTTACTGGGCTACCGGCCACCGGCCACTCGGCCAGACAGGCTCGTTCTGACGTTCTTTAATAAATTCTGAATATGACTCGTTTCTGTTTTATGTCCCGGAGATGATCCGAAATGGTCGGATTTTCTTTTGTTTTTCCTTTATATATATATATTTTTCTTTTATTTATTGTTTACTTGTTGATGAAGTACTTCGGTCCTCTATTATTTCTTCGGCAACCGCCACTTGGCACTTGGAAAGGACCCGTTCTCTTCTCTGTCCTGCCTACCTGGTATGCCACCTTGTACTCATTTTTATCTACTGTAGTATTTGCAATTGAATATTCTAATGATAATTTAATCTGGCTTTGTTTTGTTGAATACCTTTGCTTAAATGGTTAGCGATCTTTAAATGCGAGGTTTTAAAAGCTTTGTACCAATCAGGTTTGATATCATACCATTACCATCGGTATTCCTTTTCTTTTCTGGTACAGAAATGAGAAATCCTTGATTTAGGGACCTTTTTCGTGAGAATTTCCTGATTCCAGGGACTAGTATTAGTATGTGATATTGTACTGTAAATGGGTGCAGCTAGCTATCTCTCGTGTTAGGCACTTGGGCATTGGGAGAGTTCTATAAAGAGAAAAGAAAGAATGCAGCTTGATTCTGCCCTTCTTTTGCTTTTTCTCCATACTTTGCTGTCATCTATTCCCTTGGTTTTTGCTTCTCAAGACGGTTAGCATTTCTTATATACTTCAATTTTACTTTATTACTTAACTACATTTGCTGTCCACTTGTCCTTTCATCCTTCAATGTTTCATTCATGAGAGGAAATTGTGAATAATTTGACCCTTTTCTTTGCTGTGGTACAGTTGTCAGTTGGCTATGCTACAAGAAGTAGCTTTTCTTCAGTTTTATACCTGCCTGAATTAGTATTATGGACAAAAAGAATTGATTATTTCTCATTCTTTTCAGAGCCATTCACTCTTCGAATTAGCTGTGGGAGCCGAGAGGATGTGCACACACTAGAAGCACTTTGGTACCGTGACTTCGGCTACACCAATGGCCGCTTTGCCAATGCCACACTACCAAGCTTGGTCTCCCCTCTTCTCAAAACCCTTCGCTTTTTCCCCATATCTGATGGCCCTGACAATTGCTACAACATTGACAACATCCCCGCTGGCCGATACCAGATCCGGGTCTTTTTGGCGTTGATTGACGACCCGAATCTTGCTTCTGCGCCATTATTCGACTTGTCAGTGGAAGGCACCTTATTTGCGTCCATCAAACCTGGCTGGATTGGACTAGATGAACAATCTTTTGTTGAGGCGATTGTTGATGTCACTGACAGCTCAGCAACTATATGCTTTCACAGAACAGGTCATGGTGATCCGTCTATTTTGTCCATCGAAGTTCTCCAAATCGACTATAATGCCTATTACCTCGGTAAGTCATTGGGGACGAAGGTTGTACTCAGGCCAGTCAGGAGACTCTCTTATTGGTCTGAGAATCCGGTGTTTGATGGTGACATGAATGATGTGCATTGGGGTGGGAGCCGATTTTGGAAGACAATTACATTTTATCCTACTGGGGATTATCACGTTCTATCAACCAAGAATGTCATAGCTGGCACCTCAATTTCACCAAACTTTTATCCCCAGGCTCTGTATCAGTCGGCCATCGCTGGTACTGACAAAGAGTCTCAGCTGTCATTTGAGATAGCTGTTGACCATAGCAAGAAGTATTCCTTGTGGCTTCATTTTGCGGAGATTGATCCAGAAGTTACCGAGGAGTATCAAAGGGTTTTTGATGTGCTGATAGATGGATATGTCATGTTTAAGGAGGTGGATGTGATCCGACTGACTGGAGAGCCATACGCGGCACTTGTCCTGAACACAACTATATCAATTATTGAAAAAACAGTCAAAATTACATTGAAGCCCTTGACTGGCCATGCTATTATTAGTGCAATTGAGATTATTGAGGTAATTACTGCTGAGATGGCTACTTCACTAGATGAAGGTACGTAACATTCTTTCAGATTACTAGTCTATGCAAGTACAATACCTTTCATAAGCCAACATGAAATGAAAGTAAACACATTTGAATGAAGCTGGAAACCATTAGTGGACAAATAGTATCTTCTTTTACAAGGATGGTTACTTAAAAGATTGTTTCACTACCATTTCTTGATTTTTGTTATTTTGTTATTTCTGTTTTAAGTTTCCGCATTGCAAACTATAAAGGCTATGCTGGGCCTCCCCCTTAAGTTTGGATGGAATGGTGACCCCTGTGTACCACAACAACATCAGTGGAATGGTGTTAACTGTCAGTTTGATAGCACAGAGGGCAAATGGGTCATCGATAAATTGTAATTTTTTTTAAACTTCACTTTTATTCTTATATGGATTATATTCTTAACTCCATCTTAGAAAGAAAATATATTGGGATAGACTGATCTATTTTGAATAACTATTTCTGTCCCATTTTTGTCGCTCTTTTAATTTGTAGAATGCTCGACAACCAAGGATTAAGGGGGTTCTTGCCAAATGATATATCAAAACTGCGGCATCTCCAAAGCATGTGAGTTTGCAAAATTGGGCTTGGGTTGAGGTTTATTTTATTAATTTCATGTTTTAATTTATTGAGCTCTTCTATTTTCTTTTTTTTATTTTCTCAAAAAAGAAATTTGAGTGAGAACAGCATTAAGGGGACGATTCCAGAGAAACTTGGTGACATTTCTGCCCTGCAAGTTCTGTGAGTGCTTATAGTATTTTTCTTTTTAATAAAGTACTATAACCTTTCCATGTCGAAAGTAAAGGGCATCTGTAAGACACAATCCTAGAATAGTTTTTTCTCGTCATTTACTTTCTTAATCATTTTTTCCTACATTTTTTAAGTTGTCTTTTTTTTTCTTATTTTCAGCTTATGATTTTTTGGCTTATTTATTTTATTATTTTGTTTTTATCAATTTAATTTAGCTCTAGATAATATATTTCCTATGAAAATCAAATTTTCTAATTCAACCATGCAAAAAGGCAAATCCTAGTAAAAGTTCGAAATTAAAAAAAAAAATTTGCTCAAAGAGATGGCACAAGCTGATATTAACACACTTCTTGTTTCTAGGGATCTGTCATATAATGAGTTCAGCGGCACAATTCCAGAGAGTTTCGGTGCATTAAAAAATTTGCAGATATTGTAAGTTTAATATTACTATTGTGTTCATTATGTTGTTTGACTAAATTAAGCTCCAGTAGCAGCATAAAAATATAAATTGTTTTTGTTTTGTAGAAATCTTAGTGGAAACTCTCTTGCCGGGAAAGTTCCAGCTACTCTTGGCGGACGACATCTTCACTTCAAGTAAGAAAAATAAAATGAATGAATGGGGGCATAAAAGCATGTATTATAGCTCGCAAACATTAAATGTAATGAACGTCTTGCAAATAAGAGATCTCATATCCTCTGAAAATGTGATTTACCTCCTTCTAAATTCTCTTAAACAAACTTAAATTCTCAAATGAGTAACTAATGAGCGATAATTCAGCCAGGAAGGAAAGGGTTACATGATGTTATTCGAGTTGGTATGCTTCATACATCCATACTTCATGTGGGGTTACACTTGATACACTTTTTTGCAGGAGTGGGCATGAAATTTCACATTTCAAAAGGATTGCATTAAGTTGTATAAGAAGCCTGTTTGCCTCCTACTTCATAAAAGCGATACCAATAATAATTATTATTATATCATAAAAGTAAAGGATATATATGAATTTACATTATAAAAAAAAGTTCTGCATGATTTACAAATTGTTGGTACAATATTAAGCCCGAATTATCTACTATACAATAATCTAATTATTACATCACTACAGTTTGACAGGCAACGATAGACTATGCGGAAACCTTGGGCTTCCAGAATGTGGCCCCCATCAATCAGTTGGTGCTAAAATTGGCATCGCATTTGGATCTATTTTTGGTCCTCTACTCGTGGTAATTTTCATCAATTGTTGGTGGAAACGAAGGCAGAATATTCTTCGTGCCCAACAATTGGCAGCTGGTGAGGCCTGACTTAAAATGACAATTGTTTTATTATATTTGTCATATTAGATCTTTTTGCAAACTAATTTTTGCATATCACCTTTCTTCGAGCTATTAAAAATGGCATCAGTTTAATATGCAAAAAATATCTTATTGTATAGAAAGTTTTTACTGCTTAGTAAATTGCTCTTACCCTACTTTGCTTCCCTCTCTTCTAAGCTAAATATGAATTAAATCAGTCCAAAAAAAATTTAATGGCTTGCGTAAACTGATTAAAATGGTTATATAATTGATTAAAGTTGAAATGTAGTCAATATTTGCTTGATTAGACCTTCAGTTAGTGCTTTGTTTTCTTTTAGAGAAGCTGAAATAAATAAGGATTGGCCCACAAAAAAACAAATAAATAAGGATTAAGTTGCAAATATTAGAAATACTTGGTGTTTATTTCATTTATGCTAAGGCTGGGTAGAATTAACATTATATTTTATTACTGATTTTGGTTTTCTTTATCGATATCATGCAAAAATTTTAGTGTTGAGAGTACTAGCAAGATTTTAGAATCTGGGATCTTAGTAATATACATCAGTCATTGTTCACTATTCAGTACAAAGAGTCAGTTCTTTAAATTCAATCTAGTCCTGGAACTTTTTTTTTTGTTATAATTATCCAGATATTTGGGAGTAAATTGTACGATAACATTGTAAAATACATGTACCTAACTTGGTGTTGTTTTATGCTTCAACTATCTTTCGTTCCCATTTTGTAGCGATGGAGTCTTCATATGTTAAAGCAATGACCCACTTCAGAGACGTACATCTGGGGAAAAAACGCTGATGCTTGAAGCTTCCAAAAATACACATGCTAGTGAAAGCATCTCTTGATGTATAGATACTAGTATATGCATCATCTAATCATAAGCTGTAGTTAGCTTTCACAGCGAGATTTTACACGTTTGGTTGGAGAAATAATAATACAGTAGTTAGTTTAAAGTGGTTTTTGTTGCGACTCAAGAAAAATTTTGGTAAGACTGTTTATATAGCTACACTGGTTTAAACGAAATTGACAATTAAAATGTTATTTTTCCTTGTGCTATATAAATATGCATTAAGTAGAATTTATATGTCAGTTAGACCGGGAAAGGCCTTGCTATGTATTTCTTGAGCTAATATCCAGGTACGTCACATGCTGTCAGAGGGGATTCAGAATTTATTTCGACCATCCGAATGGATCGAACGAGGGTAACTAACAACTAGGGAATTTTTTTAAGAAAATTGATTACTGACATCGCTAAATATAAAGTGAACATATACAGCAAACAAAGTGAACATATAGACGATCTAATTGAACACATACAAACAAATAAGTTCAATGAAAATAAGTTGAATATGCATGTAAACTTCTGAACAAGTGATGACAATGCTTATTTGTTTGTAAGTGTTCACTTAGATCGTCTATATGTTCATCTTATTTGCTGTATATGTTCACTTTGTATTTAGGGATGTCTGGAATGGTATATTTGCCGATGGCACTTATAATTTGGATATCCTAAGTACCATCCTAACTTTCTGTCATCCTTGACATCCCACGGGCCAATATCGCTGAAGGCTCATTAAGCTGCTTAATTATGTGATTTGCACTAGACTAACTATTATTCTTAATTTTGAATCGTCTCCTTATCATAATCGAAAAAATCTCGATCTCTCTCTTCGATGACGGCGATTCCCTCTCTCTCTCTAGCGAAATTTTCTCCCTTCGCTCAAATTGATCAGATCAGTCGCACATCAGATCGAAAGAGAAGCAATCTCGGCCTCTCTCTCTTGCTAGCATCTCTTTCTCGTGAGCTTCAAGCGTGGATCTTCTCTCGATCTGCACATATTGAAGTAAGTTTGATTGTTTTCTTGTTTCCATTTCGATTTATAATCTTATTTCCTGATTTATTTCAATATATTGCGATTTAGGTTTTGAAACTTACTTCCTCGCTGTGTTGATCTACTTTATGTTTTCAATTCCTTACTTTTCAGATTTATTGCATTACTGATTTATTTTAGTCCATAAGGTAACGATTTTGATTATTATGGTTTGAATTTCACTGTATTGTGAAATTAGCTCTTATTTATGTTTGAAATTTCCCCTTTTGCATTTAGGTTTATGTTCAATTTACTCAATATATCCAATTTCATTGTACGAAATTTAGATCTACGATTTATATCAATTTGTAGATCTACAATAGGAAGATAATGTATACAATATGCAGTTTCTAGGATTACTAATTAATTTGTTTGTTATAGTGTTGTTTCAGTATTTAGTATAAGTTACTTTGTATAAATATATTATTAATGTATGTGTTAGGGAGGGATTAGTTATTCAATTTTTTTATTATTAATTACATGAATTGGTATGTTCTAGTGCATAAGTTCAATTATTTTCATAATTTTTCATTTTCTCTCATTTCTGTTTGTAGTTATTTTGTAATGTATAATAAGTGAGTACATAGTTTTATATTAAGGTGTACTTTTTAGAACTATAAATTGAATGCCAGTTTTTAAATAAGTATATAGTTTTATACTTTTTTGAAGTATTTATTTTCTAGCAAGGGAGTATCTTTTTTAGAGTAAACGAGTATCTTATGAGTTATTTTTATAGTTGCAGTCTGATATTACAAACTAATGTATCATTCCTTGGATGAATGATATAACTCTCAGAGAGTATATAAATAATGCTGAAGGAGTAAATATTTACATGTGTGGGTTTATTTACCTAAGATAATTATGTACATAAATGTTTAACTCTCAGAGAGTATATAAATAGTATTAAAGGAGTAATTATTTCTACATGTGGGTGCATTTATTTATCTTTACTGTACAATTGTTATATGGCTAAAATATTAGATTTAAATGACTTATTGTTTTCTACATACTGTCATATGTTTTCTATATGCAGAGAGCATTGTCTACTCGTTCTATTTCCTACATAGACCAATCAAATTCTGATCTTCTGGGACCCGCTTTTGATAAGTCAGATTTTCTCTTTGTTGTGTCAAGCAACAATGTAAAAGCCAATTTGGTCGAAGTCTATTGCACAACAGTGGAGGAAAATGCCTTGTTGGAGAAGATTGAATCAGATCTTAAGTACATCAAGGGTTTTCTTGTTTGGCGGACATTAGGAGATCAAAGGTGGAATGACATGGGTTGTGTATGGCTTGAGAAGATCCCACAACAACTTAGAGCAGAAGAAAGTGGTCTGCTCATCCTAAGGATTCTCATTTGCAAGTTACTTAACAAGTCAGTACTATCTTTTCAGGTAATTTACATAAGGGATTATGTATTTGTTAATTATAAAATGTATTGATTTTTTGTACTCCTTTAAGCGTTTTGTTTGCTGTTTTAATATAGGCTTAAAGGAGTACAAAACATAGGATAATGGAGTAAATAATATCTAATAAGGGAGTACATACCAAGAACCTGGCAGGTGTGTTTGGTATTTTAGCATAGGCTTAAAGGAGTACAAAACATAGGATAAGGGAGTAAATAATATCTAATAAGGGAGTACATATCAAGAAACTTTGTTGTTTGTTTGTTGTTCTAATATAGTCTTAAAGGAGTACAAAATATAGGATAAGGAAGTAAATAATATCTAACAAGGGAGTACATATCAAGAACCTGACAGGTGTGTTTGATATTTTAGCATAATCTTAAAGGAGTACAAAACATAGGATAGGCGAGTAAATAATATCTAACAAGGGAGTACATATCAAGAAGCTTTGTTGTTTGTTTGCTGTTCTAATATAGGCTTAAATGAGTACAAAATATAGAATAAGGGAGTAAATAATATCTAACAAGGGAGTACACATTAAGAACCTGACAGGTGTGTTTGGTATTTTAGCGTAATCTTAAAGGAGTATAAAACATAGTATAAGAGAGTAAATAATATCTAACAAGGGAGTACATATCAAGAACCTGACATGTGTATTTGGTATTTTATCATAGGCTTAAAGGAGTACAAAACATATGATAAGGGAGTAAATAATATGTAATAACGGAGTACATATCAAGAACCTGGCAGGTGTGTTTGTTCTAACATTTGACAATTCTATGTTTTGCAGATTAATGTTAGTGATGATAAATGTTTTGTTGCTTACCGGCTACTACTAGATCCTATCAATGAGGTGAAGCCGAAATTTAGATTTGCAAGTGAGTGAGTTCTCTTTGATCTTGAGGAAGAAAGCTGAACTTGGTGGTTGACCGAGAAGATTACAAAACTTGATCTTTGAGTATAACTTAGTTGATGCTGTTTGTTTTTTGTTGAGTGAATTTCGTTTGGTGAATAACTCTTATTTGAACATGATTGGATGAAAAAATTATACTTCCTTTTTAAGAATTATATACTCTGTTATTGTATTGAATTCTTATTTGCACAATTTGTCTGCTTGTTAAATGCTAATTTGGTATTCCATATGTAGAAGTATATACTCCCTTACAGAGAAATATTTACTTAATATTTCAATTTTTATCTGATTATTCTTATTTTCAAATTCATATATTGAATACTTATTTGAACGTTTTGACCAAAAATTATATAATCCCGTATGGAAAAATATGTACTCCTCTTAGAAGAAGTATGTACTCCTCTCAGAAGAAGTATATACTTAATAGTTTCAATTCTTATTTGCACATTTTTTGTCTGCTTTTAAATGCTAATTCTGTATTCCACATGTAGATGTATATACTCCCATACGTAGAATTATTTACTCTCTTAATATTTCAATTTTTATAGGATTATTCTTATTTTCAAATTCAAATTTGGTTGTTGCATATTTTTGGTATGTTTTTTAAATGCTAATTTTGTATTCCTTATGTAGATGTATATACTCCCTTACGGAAAATTATTTACTTAATAGTTCAATTTTTATATGATTATTCTTATTTTCAAATTCATATATTAAATGCTTATTTGAACGTTTTTACCAAACATTATATACTCTCCTATGGAAAATTATGTACTCCTTCCAGAAAAAGTATGTACTTCCTTAATATTTTCAAATTTGATTTTGCACATTTTTTGTCTACTTTTTTAAATGCTAATTTTGCATTCTATATGTAGAAGTATATACTCCCTTATAGAGAATTATTTACTTCTTTCTATTTCCAACTGTTAGCTCCAGATGGCAGAATTTGATATATTAATAATATATTAAATTTTTTTATTTTATAAGAAAACATATTTATATACTCCTTTACACTAATTTAAGTACTCTCACTTTTTGAGTGACGTCAGCGTTGCTGAATCGCACTGAAAGTTTAGCGATCCTCTATTTTGGACCAGCGTGCCTGTATTTGGGCCAGGTTGGCGTGGGATGTCATTTTCCCATGATGTCCCATGTCCGCTCCGCTTATAATTTCTGTTTTTTTAACCTTCTGTAAAAGTACCTGAGAAAGGCCCAATTGGCGCATGAAGTTTTTGAAATTCAAAAAGAAGAGCCCAAATATAGATTACCTTCTGTAAGATTCACAACCTAACGGACTTGAGTTTTTTTTTTTTTTTTTTTTTTTTTTTTAGGTAAAACGGACTTGAGTTGAGTTCATCGAAGTATACGTACCGAGAAGTAAGAGCAGCAACAAAATGATAATCATGGAAATTGGATCTGAGATACATTTGTCATACGATTTTTTTTCCCCAATACTATAATTTTTTTTTTGTTTTATTTCCTAATTTTGTCGCCGCCTCCCATAAATAGCAACAGTGCTTATATATGGTATTCGTTCAATAGCTATGATACTTGTCATATATGATTATTTTCTTATGGACCTTTTCAACTTTATTTTAGTCATTCTTACTAAAAATCAAATTTAGTTATCTTTTTATTGTCTGAAAAAATTAACGTGCAGAATTATCCGTTTTTATATTTTTCAAAAAATATTTATTTTAAGAATAATTGTATTTGACACGATCATGATATTGCAACTTAAGCAAGACAACAGACAAATTCTCGATGGCGGTAAAACAAATAAGGGTAAGTAGGAGTTGCAGACGTAATCTCTCAAAATTATTTCATCGCTAATCAAACGTACAATGGAACTCTATCATCATTTATCCCCCCCCCCCACCCCAATCTCTCGATGTATGACAATTGACAAATCAGTATCACACTAAAAGTTTTATCAAATTTCATAAGTGATATAATTGTGAGTTAGCTATCATAATTGTCAAGCAATGGTATTATCTTAGGCTCCGTTTGGATGGCTTCTTCCCGGAATAAGGAATAATCACTTTTTACCAATAAATTTATTTCTAACCATCCAAACTCTTCACAAAAGTTACACACTTTCCAATAAATTTATCCCTTCCCAATAAATTTCTTCCCTTCTTCCTTTTTCCTTCTTCCTACCTTATTCCCACACCATCCAAACGGAGCCTTATATATTCCAGTTTTTCTTTCAGTATCTAAATGTGCTATATGTAAGGAACATTAGTCTAGTAACAGATTTTCCAGGACTGAGAAACCTTTATTATTTTCTGAAGGAGAATGACCGGGTCTATCCGAATAAATTGTACATCTTTAGTCGAACTTGTTTGGTGGTAATTATTTGTTATCGCCTGGTCTGGCAGTTTAATGGCAGCGCGCCTGATCCTTTTTGGCAGGACAGAGAGCTGTACAGGATCGCTTATTGCTAATTTTATGCTTGCTATGTAAAATACATGGCAAGGCATGTTAAAATATTACTCTTGTTAACAATCATTTTGGAACTAAATTGCTACTCTTTTATTTTTAATTAATTTTATGATGTCAGAACTCACAGGGTGAGAACTGTTAACCGCGCCACTACAGCCAAACAAACAAAAGTTGCTACTAGCAGCTAAATTTACACAATCCTCTCTACAATATAATATGGCACAGAGGATGTGCTCTCGAAATTCAGAGCCAAACCACACATCTTTAAACCTTGCTCTTATGCTCAGGCCTATGTGTGAACTCAAAATCGAGATGCACAAATGCTCGCTCAACCTCTGGCAACTGCTCCAGCTTCTCTTGCAACGACTCGCCAATATCGTGAGCCTGGCTTAGTGGCATATCGCTTGGCAACACTATGTCAACCTCCACAAAGTAGTGTGTACCAAAGGTGTAGGCACGCACTGTATCAATGTGCCGAATTTCCTCGTGATGGTTCCATATCAGATATGTTAGCTTCGTCAGATATTCAGCCGGTGCTGTTTTGCCAATTAGTGTCCTCACATTTTCTAACACAGTTCTTGCCCATGTAGTGATGGTGTACAGAGCAATCTAAAAGCACCAATAACAGAATCACTGTTAATTAAGCACAAAACAGCTAAAATTGAGAAATAAGAACAGTGTGAGGAATGTAAAATTACCAAGATAGCACCAACAGGATCCATCCACCAGTGGTAGCGTGCTGCCAGTAAAGCCGAAACTAGACCAATGGAGTTGGTAATAACATCAAAGAAATGGTCCTGTGCATAAGCTTTGACGATTTCATTCTTAAAGGTACGGCAGTATATCATGAGCACAAATTTCACTACTGTCACTGATGCCATGCTGCCGACCATCCACAGCTCCTTTTTTTTGTCAAATGTAGTGTGCTCCTGCATAAAAAATATGAGAGAAATATAGAGAGTCGATTTTTTGTAGAAACAAAATTAATTTGCTATTAGCCTATTACCTTTAGGAAAAAAAAAATTAGTAATTACTGTACCTGAGTAATAAGCTGACGACCAGACTCAATAAGTACTTGGAAGCCAAGTGTGCCCATAACTGATGCGAAAACAATAATTCCCTACACAGTTTCAACAAAATAATATTTACATTAAACCTAAAAGTCCTAAACCAAAAAAATATATACACAAGTTAGGTATGAGAGAGAGAGAGAGAGAGAGAGAGAGAGACACATACAACAGGTTGCATTCGCTTCTTTCCAATTGGGTAGTGATACTTATTGGGTTTCTTCATGGCATGGGAGGTGAACCAGAGAATGAGACCTGATAAGAGATCCAACAATGAATCCAGGGTTGATGCAATTACTGCCATGGACCTGCTTTCAATTGATGCCAGAACCTTGCTTATAAAAAGTAGCAAGTTCACAAAGTTTGATATGTTTATGGCCATTCTCTCGCTTTTTGCCAATTCCTCCAACTCTTCCTGAAAAAAGAAGAGCAAAAGGAAAACAGTATTGTGATCATTAGATAAAAAGCAACTCCTTGAGCATTATTAAAAACACTCAAATTTCAGAAGGAAAAAAAAATGAAGTAAAAAATGATACATCTGTAGGAGTTCCATCCAGATAGCCCAGTTCATGAATATTTTCCATTTCTGTAAACCCTTTGAGAAGGCTCTCCTGCTTCTTGTAATATTTGGCAATCTTCTGTTGCTTCCCTGAAAATTGAAGAATATATGTGGGTTTTAGGAGAAGAAAAGAAGAACATAAAAAACACAGCTCAAAAAACATCAGGAAAAAAAAGAACATATTGATAATTATTAATTCAAAATAGTTGCTTTAGGATGATGCCATTATTGTGTCATCAATTATTGAATGAGAGCAGTCAGATTTCAACCAAAGAGTAGAATTGAAACCCCATAAATCCATCCTCTGCTATACGAACAGACAGTTCCTGATCAGATCAATTCGAATTTCAAATTGGAATATTGGATTGGGCCGGATTCAATTTCAAAACAACCAAAACATTTTATTGAAACTTGTGCACAGCAGAGAAGAGAGAAAGAGAACCAGAAGATGTAAGGAAGAGGCGGGAGAAGAAAGGTTGATCAGCGGGTATATCTGCTAAATCGAAATCGCTTGCTTTTATTCGCCAGGCCGTATCAGAAATGGACACCTCCGTTTCCTCTTCCTCTCTCGCCATTATTATTTTTCTCTCTTTCCCTCCTCCTTGACTCCACTCCGCTCGCCTCGGCTCGACTCTTTTAAAATTTTCAGTTTTCGCAATCTCAATTCTCAAGGATCAAGCAACGATAATGGGAAGGAACGACTTGTTGTTAAGGTTCGTCTCTCTTATAGTGGAAAAAGAAAAAGCGCGCAAACCGCAATCCGCGGATTTTAGCGTGTTCCTTTTCTTTTTGTTTTTATTTTTATTATTATTATTTTTTTTGGTAGTGAAAGCCCTTAGGCAATTATTTGCTTTTATTAGAATTAGAATTCCTAATCTCCTTTAATTTCCTATTGAATTCCTTACATAAATTATTCAGTTTTTTCCAAAAGAGTTTCTCCATTTTACAATAAAACAAAATTGAGCATATTTTTTAGCAATAACTTATATGAGTTTCTCCATTTTACTTATATGCGCTTTTCGTTGCCATAGATATTGATATCCACATCATCCGTTACTGGCGACATAAATATATTATAAATATAATAGAATAATATATATTATATAATATATAATATAATATAAATAGAAATATAAAGGAGGAACTAAGAATGGAGTGGCAACATAAAAATAGACAGAATTATAGGAACATAAAATCAGGAAAGCATTTTGGAAATATGGAAGGAAAGTTCCGGGAAACATCCAATCTAATCCAGATGGAAATTAAAAATATTCCTTCTTTATTTCTTTCGCTCATTCACTAATAAGTAATAATTAAAAAGTGATCACATTTACGTCCTCAGCTTCAAGGAAAAAGAACTAAAGAAGAATTTACACAATAGACTTCCCCTACTAGTAGAAATGTAGAATGTAGAACCGACCCAATCCAGGTGTGACGTGTCAGGCGGTTATTGGGCCGACTGATTCGGTAGGTAAAGTAGAAGTGTATTGAAAATTGAAATCTAACCTTACCCAATTCTAACCTAGGAGTAGGAGGCTTAAAAAATAACCTTTATAGTTTATAGTGTCTCGCCGTGTGAACTTTGAATTGAATAGAAAGAAATCAAAGAATACATTAGAATAACATGACTCGTGAGTCGCGAGTCGTGACTCGTTACAAGACCGACTCATCTGCCTCCAACACAACGCATTCCCATAATTGAAAAATTATGGGGCGTTTAGATTGAACTGGGAATTTGAGAAATTTGAAAAATTTTCTATTTTTAGGTATAAATTTATTATAAATAATCTAAATTTTTCATAAAATTACACACTTTCCAATAAATTTATGTCTAGAAATTGAAAATTCTCTAAAATCATAGCTTTCTTTAGTCGAAAAGTAATAGACAGACAGAAACCAATAGTCAAAAGTAACAGACAAACAGATGTCGCCATCTCACTGGCTGTTATCCTACAGTTCTACTATGTTATAGTTCTTCTGTTTTATTTCAACTCGTATTCTTCACAATTATGTGCATGTTATCCAATTTTCCTGAGATTCTGAGGTCGGAAAGTGATCATCAGTAGATATATCATATCATATCATATATACATGTCAGTTCCTCGCTGAAACGGAAAGAAAGAGATCGATGGACCATTCATTCAGTTGCTTTTATATTTTGGATACATTAACACCTACGAATATGCTTCCTATGTAATACGACAAATTGTTCTCCTCCACTTATGACCTACCCCAAACCTTCCAAACTTTCATATTTCTTTTTATAAGTAAAATATTTCAATGCTCAAATTTGTATGAATTGAAAAGTATATAAAAAGATTGACAATTTTTTTGTATAATCATTTTTTCTTCCATTTATAAGAAAAAGTTTTAAAAAAAATATGTGAGATAGGATATTCTGGAATTCTTCATTTCGGTAAAAAGTTTTAAAAAAAAATTCAACAAATGGATTCAGAATATTTTGCAACTTTCATTCATTCATTTGCAACTTCCTTTCATTTTCTTACATCCACTTCTTTAATAAATGACGCACAGGAAGCAGTCAACTAGAATATTTTAACACAAGTGTGCAGAGGAAAGCAGAAAACAAATTTAACAGTGAGAGAATCTTGGAATAAAACTGGGGTTAGGTTAGACCTAATCAACATCACAAGCAAGCATTGATGCACTTAATCTAACATTATTTGACAATTTTCACTTTAAGCATATGAATTTGATGTGGTTCGATCCTCTACGCAATTGAAACAGCCAAGATTTGGTGTGAAGTAGGAGTCATATGTCACTTTTACTTGGATATTTGGTACACTTCCGAAGAGTTTGTTGAAGGCAACATTAAAACTTGCCTTAAATGTATGGAAAATTAATTCTCTAGTTTTCTTGTATGACTGTATCTGAGCTGATATTTGACCCCTTCTGTGGCACCATATTAGACATTCCTGCCAATTCTGCCTTCTCAAATATTCCGTAAGGCAAATTACAAATTTGGAAGTTGACTTAACTAAATTAAGCGATAAAAACATCCAAGTCCAATTTGATTTCAAATTTTGTTATTTTAACTTTTACACGAATAGTTAGTAGCTCAATATCATTTTGTTCTTTAATGTTTTAAAACTATCATATTGGTTCTTCAAAAAATTAGTTTGTATCTAAAGGTCATAAAACATTTATTCTAAGATAGCTAGAGATCCATATTAGCATGGATCTCATAAAATATTTATTCTAAAATGTATGTAAATGTTATTTTTAGTTAGTTATTGAAAACAGAAACATTGATTCTAGTACTTATTTATTTAATTGATATTTTAGCCACCAATATACTTATATTATATATATATATATATATATATATATATATATATATATATATATATATATATATATATATATATATTGTATCGCTTGTGTCACTACATCAACCGTCAGTTAAAATGCTAAATTTATATTTGAATATATGAAAATATTGTAATTTAATTAACGTTAAAAGTAGGATCAATTTTGTACCAAAACAATAATTTTTAGATTTTATTGAAAAATAATATTACTGATAAGGACCATTCATGTAATTTAATTTTTCCCCCTTCTACGCGTGTGTTGGCAGGATGCTGATCCGGACAACATAATATTTAATCCGAACAATAAAATATTTTATAAAAGACAATACTGTCCTCCTCCTAAGTCAGCAACAAAAACGTAAATTTGATACAGTATTTCCTTTTTTGGCTGGTAAACAAACAAAAACGTAATGCAATTAAGTAGTTAGAAGAAAAAATAATTTCTTTTTCCTTCTATTAGAAGAAACCATGTATACTGTACAAAATGCTTTGAAAAAGATGTTTGATATAGAATTTTCGGGTTGAATAAACATGTCTTTGTGATTAATTATTAATCTCAAGTTCTGTTGGAGAGCAAACATATTTTATTCTTAAACAAACTCTTTAGAAGTTCCAAGGAGATTGAAGCTACATATGTGTGATTGCATGTGAACATAAAAAAAAAAACTCTGCGCATATATGTATATAGATAGAGGTATATATGATTATTCGTTAAGACAGACCAATCTCCTTTTGCGTTTTATAATTGTATTCATGATTTTATAATTAAAGACTCATATTGTTATGGGAAATCTAAAAAACGCACAATATCGCTCAAAACATCAACACGACAAAAATTACAAAATCAACTAACCATGAATTTTGATATAGAAATTGGCTATATGTGAAAGGAGATTGTTAATTAATGGAAGCATGTGTTGGATGAGTAAAACATAAATCAAAACAAAAAAGTAACGTGTATTTTAGAAGACAGAGAATCTGGCTGCACTCTCCGTTAACATATGTGCACAAAATATTTAGGAAAGCTTAATTAAAGGAGATTTTTGAGAGCTATAATTAAAGAAAGTTATTAGGGTAATTTAGGTAACAGAATATAATAGAGTAATTAAGGGTATTTTAGTCATAAGGTTTTAAAAAGTGTTGCTCGGATTAAATTTTTTGTTGTCCGGATCAGCACCCGTGTTGGCACTTGGCCGCCTCTAGGCTAATTAATGAATCGAATTTCTAAAGGCCTCATTTGGATGGTATGGAAATAGGAGGATTAGCTTCTTCCTAGACGTAAATTTATTATAAACAATCTAAACTCTTCACAAAATTATACACTTTCCAATACTTTCCGCCTAGGAATAGACTATTTTTCTTATTCCTAAGCAATCCAAAAGGCACCAAAGAAAAAAAAGCTGCCCAAGTCTACTACGTATGAAAGCAACTTGAATCAACGTTGGCTAACATGCCTACATATTAGATACTTGATAGGTACTAATAAAAATAAAACTAAGAGAGAAACTGATTTCAAAATTATATACAAAGCCTTTGAAAACAATTCCAAATGTGCAGTTTTATTTATTTATTTATTAATTTATTTGCATAATTAGTTTTTGGAAATGCAGTGAAAAAAAAAGGAAGATTCAAATAGAATCAAGACTATACTTTTAATCCTAAATTAGTGTGTTATGTCATGACTCATGAAGCAACAAGGTGTCAGATATAAAGAGACTAAGTTTTCTATTTTTAAAATAGCAAAATTGGTATCTTTGGTACTATTATGTGCATAATTGAAATAAGCCTGCCTTATCTCATTGATGATGGGAGTAAAAAAAATGGACGTTAAATCGCTATACAATGGAAAAACAGAGCACCTAAAAAATGAGCCCCTCCACCATAACGGTGAAAAATGCAAACTCAAAAACACTAAAATAATAATATGGGTAAACGCATTACGCATTTGGTTTCTGTGATGATCGTTGAAAAGCAAATACATACATACACTCATGATAGTTAGGGAAGGCAAACTAAAATCAATGCTTATTTTCATTTATGATTTTAACTATTTCCGCACGATACATATGTTATAGTTAGAGGAAAGGCAAACTAAAATCAATGCTTATTTTGAAATTATTTTAAAATATATATAACTATGAGCTCACTGATTATTAACTAAAACAATCTATATATTCTGATTAATGAAATTAAACCAAACAAAAAAATGTAAAATAATACTAGGAAAAAAATATAATCAAATAGACATGGTGACATACCTCTTTTAAAAACTCTAGTGACAAGAGGTGGCTCTGCCGGCCTCTCCGGCATTCGAAAGTCACTGAATCGGAGGCGCCACGTGGACATGGGCTCCATTGCCACCTGTTCCTGACTTCCCTTATTCTTCATTGGAGACAGAGGCACTTTCTCCATCTATGTAAGTAATTGTTTGATTCAACGATGCTGAGAGGGGATATACGAATGGGTATATCTTTCCTTTCTTGCTCTTGCGCATGAGATATTGAGAAGAGAGTTGCGAGAATGTTAGGTTCAAAAGTTGGGTTGCCACTCAATTGTAGAGGCGCCTGATCGATAGTGGGGTGGTTATCAATTTAAGAGGTTACAAAATAAGGTATTGCTTTCCGTCTCCGCGCTATGTCACTCACACGTGTTTTTCTTTGCTTTAATTTATCACGATTTTCCAATACTTATCGTAAAAGAAATAAAGGGGATGTCTTTTTGTATCCTCTGTTTAATACATTAATTAATTAAAGGCTCAATGATACTCTATAAACTAAATTCAACTGATCTTTCTTTTTTTTTTTTTTACTATTAACTTATTATTTTGCGGTACCAATACAACTTATTAAAAGATCGATTGATAGTCTCGACGATTGTAAAAAATAAAAATAAAATAAATCTGAATTCTAATATTGCACGAAGAATCTTCTGTGGTAGTGGATCTAGAAAGCGTTGGGTTTGTTTTGAAGCTAAAGGAATTAATAAGAAAATTAAATAACTCGTAGAATCGGTAGCGGAATGGATCATTTAAGATCTTAAATGGACCGTTCCAATACACCTAAAACAACTTAAAGAGCAGAAGAATACCTAATTTCATCTCGGATATCTATGATCTTGATTGTCTTCGAGTTTTTTTTTTTAAGATAAATTGGAGGTCTAAGCCACCCATTATATTTTTATATTTTTTTAAATTAAATGTCTATGAAAGACCTCTCAGCCGGGTTTCGAACCTGCGACCTTTCACTCAAGGAGTCAAGGAGCATTGCTCTTTGCCACTAGACTAAGAGCTGGTTCTCATTGTCTTCGATTTTTGAAATCCATATTTAAAAAATCTTGGATATCAAATTTAACATTTTTTCAAATTTTTTTAAATATATAATGATAATTTCAAAAAAATTACTTACTTCAGGCCCTCTAATTTTAAACTATCATAATATCTAGCAAAAAAATTTAAAAAAATATTAAATTTGATCTCCAAGAATTTTTCATTATGAAGAACAATTTAAACGATTCAAATTAACTGTTTGAATTTTGAATTTCAAAAATATACGAAAACGATCCATAATTCCATGCCGACTATAATTACTTCCCATGCACAAATGAAAGTATATTTAACAATTGTTACAAAACAAAATTTTGAAAAAACTAGCAAGCATTGTTAATTTAAAGGGAAAAAAATATGTGGCTTGCAAAATAGCGAAGAAATGAAATGATATAGATTCCATTAATCATACATATAATAAAGATGCGTGAATAGTTTTAAAGGTGCGAATGAAAAGATGCCTATCAAGGGTGCGATTTAAAATGTGTCATACCAAAGGATGTAATTGAGTGGATATTTTCTCTAAAAAGGGCGCTAATATATTATCTATAAATAGTACTCTATTTTTCAAGTTTTCACTAATCATTTCACATTACAACATGAAAAACATAATAGATATCACATCACTATCAAATAGAAATCTAGATGTGATACGTGCACGGGTCATGAAAAATGTGGCACGCATATGATTGGAAGACAAAAAAGACAAAGAGCATGAATTTCGTTCTGTTAGATAGTAAGGTAACTTTTTTATGCAATACATTTTTTCCCTTGTACCATGTCAATTTCAATATTTATAACAATTATTTGTTCCCAATATTTTATGCATTTGGACCAATAATTTTATGGACATACCTAAATTTAAAATATTGGCTTAAAATATTATATTTTTTACTTAGAATACTTTTTCTTTTGATATTAAAATTATCAACGGATCCAAAATGATTTTACACAAGGTGCCGTGTGCGAGATTGTACGGTTCAATGTAGAACATATTAGAGGAGGCTTTCGTACAGTTCTCCCACAAGTTTGTATTGATTTTTCCAGAAACACTTATGTTAGTACTTTGACATCAAATCTTCTTGTCATAGTTGTGTGTTACCCTGATTTCAAGGCTTTTGAAAATATTAGAACAAAAATTATTGGCTTCACACAGTCTATAGACACACCTATTGTTTAATTACTATAATCATATAAATTAAAATTTATAATTCTTAATTACAATTTACTTACTAATTTTGATATTTTTAATAAATTTTTTTATTCAATTCAATTTTTAATATTTCAAAATACTTTTTATTTGTAAACATTAAAAAGAATTGTATTTTTATTTGTAAAATAAATAGTTGTCTTTTTTATTTTAAATTATCATTATAAATCATAATGAGATTAATTAGATGGTGACAAATGAAAGGGTGTGTTCATGTAGTCTATATTTAATGCATGAGTCCCAAAAGATGCCTGACACTAACTATATAAATATTTCATCTCCTTCTTAAAGTGCAGATATATAGTTGTAAATATAATAAAGTATTCTTATTTTAAATAAATATTAAAAAATCATTATTAGGTTACTTAAATGCTAATAAATGAAATGATGGGATAATGTGTCATAAAGTGTCATTTTTATTTAAAATTATTATTAAGAAATTATAATTAGTTTAATTAAATGCTAACAAATGAAATGGTGTGATTGTGTTTGATAAAGTGTCATTTTTTATTTTATATTATTATTGCAAAATTATAAATAGATTAATTAAATGTTAACACACAAAAGGTGTGAGTATGCAATTTTATTCAATGAATGATTGAGAATGAAAAGGTGCCTTTTTAACATATATTTCATAGGATTTCAACTAATATATGTCTTTTCAAATGATGCAATCAAGTTGATTCCTTAAAAATATGTGATTTAAAAGGTGCATTGCCAAACGATGAAATCGAGTGGATGCTTCCTCCACCAAAGGGTGTCAATATTTTTTCTATAAAATTATACTCCTTTTTCAAGTCTTCATCAACCATTTCAAATTTACAAAAAAAAAAGGCAAACATAATAGATATCGCATTACTTTCAAATAAAAATCTAAGTGTGATACATGCACGGGTCATGAAAATTTGACTCACAACAGATTCGAAGACAGAAAATACATGGGGATGAATTTTGTTCTTCTAGAAGTAAGGTAAAATTTGTATACAATAATTGTTTTCCTATATCATGTTGATTTTAATATGTGACAAGAATTTATTTTCAATATATTTTATATTTATTTATTTGGACCAATAATTTTATGGGCATATATCAATTTAAAAATATTAAAATTAAATTAACTTATAATATTGGTTTAAAATATTATGTTTCTTTACTTAGAAGACTTCTTATTTGGTATATAGGAAGGTCTTATACAAAATGTTATTGATATCAGATATTATCAACATATCTAAAATGATTTTACATAACCACGTGCAAGATTTGATTATTCAACGTAAAACATATTAGAGGAGGCTATCATGCAATTCTCCACAAATTTTGTATTGGTTTTTCCATTTTCCTTTACTTCGAAAGAGAATTGAGAGGAAACTTTTCATTTTCCTTTCACATTTCATGACAGTGAGTCAAGACGGTTTTGGTTGATTGGAGATGTTTCGTATTTTGACAGCAGAATTTAGAGGCAAATACTATGCCATCAAATCTCCATGCCAAATGCGTATTTTGCTTTGATTTCAATCCGTTTGAAAATATAAGAACAGAAATTATTGATTTAACACAACCTATAGGTACACAAATTATTTAAATTTAAAATTATAATTCTTAATTACAATTTATTTATTAATTTTTATATTTTTAATAATTTTTTAAATTCAATTCAATTTTTAGTATTTCATATATCAATATTAATTATATTATAAACGCAACTATTATTGTCACTTATCTAAAGTTTGGTATTTTTTTACATTTGTAATTAATGTAGATGTGATTGGGAGACTTTATGAGTTTTATTCTGTGAAGGTATATATATTCGATGATTAATATCGAAATATTTAAATTGTTATTACTTTTTATTTTTGAGCAAATCAATTTATCAAATTTATCTTCTTATAGTAAATATACTTTAAAAAAAGTTCTTTGATCTGGTGCAAACCTAGTCAAAATAATTTTGTTTTACCTGATTTAATCTATCGTAGTAAAGCTAAGGGTCGAACACAAGGACAGATTTAATTCTTTAACCTTAATTACCGAAATTAAATAAGCTTGAGGGGTTAAAAACAATTCTTGGGTCTAGAACAAAGTTAAAGGCACTAAATTAAAGTTTAGAAAGCAGTAAATCTAAATTACGTCTAAGTCTAAGTCTGGTTGATCGATTTAAGGAAAATAGGGATTCAGGTTTGGATAACTTCTTCTATGTAGCAGGCTCCAGACGATCTGTCTGAACCTCGTGCCGATGAATAAATTAGATAAATTTATGTTATCTCTAGTGCAGAATCATGGCTTAACCCTAATTACCTGATACTAACCATCGTTCAGTTATGGTTTTCAAGGTCAAGTCAAGTCATCAATTAGAAACCCTAAGTTTGGTCATCACCATTTACTTATGTTTCTAAATTCTATTTTTTATACAAAGGATATCTTGTAATCATCGTTACGAGAAGGGTTCACCTATCGGTTACTAAATCCCAGTTTCATTCATCAACTACTTCCATCCTCAATTAGGTCAATCACAAATCAACAAGGGTATAGATTATTGAAACCAAATTAGATAAGGCCTTAATCTAATAGATCCTAATCAGTTCTACCAAAGCAATTAATGAAATCACATAACAAGCAAAGCCAAAAGATAGAAATCGCAAAAAAAAATATCATAAACTCTGACCAAGTGATATCAAAAGCAAACTACATAGAATAGGTTCCCTACCATTGTCCCTTAAACGAAAATTAACCTAACATAGAATCAAACAACAACAAAAAAATAAGGTTTCTCAGCAACATAGAGTTTTAAATAAGAATTACAACAGAATTCTGTTAGAGTTATGTCCTAGAAGTCAATAATTTGATAACTTAAATATTAGTTTATGTTATGGATGATATTTTATCATCTGTTCCTAGGTTTATTATTGACAGATTATTCAAGTTGAGGATCTGAATTGTAGATCTCTGTGGATCATTCTTTAGAATGACAATGATAAATCTAAACGGTCCATAATCTTGATAATTAACAAAGGAACATTAATTATCATATAAAATTAGTATGCAAGTTAAGTGATGATTAAGTTCTACTAATCATAGGTAAAGAGTTACAAACTTAATTGCATATGTATATGTTATGGAACATAGTACAGGACTTGACCCAACGAAATAAGTATATGGATTGTGTTATGTGTCATTATTTATTTCGTTATGATTTAGGTTCTAAGTTTGAGATGTTTATCTTTTCCACATGATGATAGGTTCAATAAATATTGTCTACCGCTGATTCCCGATAAGGACTGCTATACGGACTTTATTTATGTTCTCCTGAATTGTGCGGGGAAAAACTAATCATCAAGAAAACAGTATGTCCCTCATTAATTCACATAGTGAGTGACAATATCTGTTTGGGCCCCTTGATGGAGTTGGATCGTATCTGCGCAACTAAGCGATCAACTCTAGATCAAGAAACGTATAATCTACAAGAATGACACATTCCTATCTTGGATTATACAATGATATCGTGGGACATAAGAATCAAAATAGAGAATCATATTTATTCTCTTATGCAGGATTGAAATATTGTAGCAGTACACTATTTATGCAAATTGGGAATCACAACGTGTTGCTAGATACCGCTTATGATTATTGAAATTAAATAACAATTTAATTCCATGTCCAACATAGCATAAATCCTCAAAGGGTCACACAAATAGAGTTTTGACCAAGACAATGCTTTATTTATTTATTTATTCGCAACAGTGAAAATTGCGGTAAATATGACGAATTGATTAATTAATTATGTACCGTTATAGAACGTACTAATTGATTAAGTCAAACGGGTCATATAGAAATAAATAATAGCATAAGCTAATCCTAGAATATTATTAATTAGTAAATAATTATTTTGGTTCGATTTAATTTAATATAAATAGTTATATTAAATTATTGGGCTAATTTGTATATAGCAAATTTATAGTCCAAACATAGAGCAATTAAAAGTGGATTTAATTAGATAGTGTAAAGTCCATTTAGAAGGACTAAAAGGCCCATAAAGCCCAATAATGGGGTCGGCCATTGAGTAGTAGGTGGGGTGGCATTTGTGTAAATTCTAACAACTTATACCTAGGGTTGGTTGGCTATAAAAGGACCCCTAGGGATTGAATTTCTCTCTCCTCTCTTCCTAGCCGCCACCCACCTCACCCCCTCTCCTCTTTGGCCGTGCGCCACCTCTCCTCCTCCTCTCTATTGCTCATGTGTTGAGCCACACACCCTCCACTAAAATCTATTTGTTGAACTAGAAGAGGGTGTCATCTTAGGATTAGCTTGGTTCTCATTGATTTGCTAGCACAAATCAATTTGAGAGCTTGGTTAATCTCTAGGTGGACTCGAGGTGTGGATTGAAGGAAGTAGGAGTTGCATGCCACCGGTTTCAAAGCCTAGGATCTCCTTCTTGATACGATTCAAGAAGAGGTAAAATTTTTTCTCTTAATCTCTTGTGTATTGAATGGACTTTTGCACTAGATTCTTTGATGCTTGATGTTATAATTGCTAAATTAATGGTAATTAGCACATAAATTAAAAATTGGGCATTTTCTAACAATGGTATCAGAGCACAAGGTCGGGTTTAAGTTAATTTGACACTTAATTAAGAAAAATTAGCTAATTAATGGATTAGTAGAGATGATGCATTTGTTTGCTGTCTGAAAATGGCTTTTTCTGTGTTGTTTCGCATGTTTCGCTATGATATGTTCTCTGGAAGATTTTGTCATCTACATGAAAGTTGTAGATCTATGGATTTTTATTCTTTTGGCATTAGATTCACAATTTTCTGAGATTGTATAGATTTACTGTGAATAAAACGACAACGGTGCGTAGAACCAGTTTCTGCTCGCACCGTTCTGTTTGAATGGCTTGAAAGATTTATATTTTGAATATAAGTACCAGCGTTCTATGGCTAGAATTAAATATGACCTGAAACTCTTTCTGAACATGTGTAGATTGATAATTAGCACATAAATTAAAAATTGAGAATTTCCTAACAAATTCAACAAGCTCTTCTGTTTTGCAATCTGGCGATGTCAAACGGTCCGTCTGTGGAGTCCATACGGGTCGTTTAAAAGTATCCAAGCTAGGATTTGAAGTCTCCTCTCAGAATCGTAATAGAACAGATCCAAAGGCAAGGCCTCACTTTTATAGACTTCAAACCTTCACCTAAGTTGGTAGCAACCGTCTGGAATCATGCAAAAGTGGAGAAACTAATTTGGAGGTTGTGTCTTAGCAGAAATAGGAATGAGCTGAATAGAAGTCAATTCTGAAACAGCCAAACGGTCCGTCTAGAGGGTCCAGACGGGTCATTTGACGTCAGTCTGGGCTGGGCTGAAGTGCTGTCTCAACCTATCTCCAAATTTCGGTCCAAAATCGCCAAAAATTATCAGAAAAGAATAAAAACATCGCGGAGAATATGTAAACACACGGGAGCAAAAGCAGTACCTAGCTTCTACCTAAAAATAATAAATTATTATTAAAATATGCAATATTAAATCAAATTGAAGACCCAATTAGGGTTAAAATGCGTGCATGAAATCCGTTAATCAAAATTTCCCATGTTTGAACCTTGGTTGTCCCCAAGCAAAACTTTGACTTAGAAGATCAAAATAGGACTTAAATTAAGGTTTAATATTGATATTCTACTATTCCAAAGAAACTTTTGACAATTACCGCAATTATGACTTGAACTATTTAGACAACTTTATTGAATTTTAATTCAAATTCGATTTCAAAGTTGGTTTACCAAAGTTAATCGATTTCTCTTCTCAAGCTAACCCTAGGATAATGACATAGCTTACCCTATATCTCAATTTGGTCGATCTCGAGGTTTAACAATTTGATTAAGGTTTGAAAATTTTATTTGATAATTAGAAAAAGGGATCTAAGTCTTCCAACTCAACTATCCTTAACAACCTTTAATTCTCAACTTTTGTTTTGAACTTTTACACCATTTGATTTTTTAAAACTTCATTGAAAAATGACTAAAGTGAGGCAAAAGAAAGGGTACAACTACTCACCCATCAATTTCAAAGTTTTTGGGTTGATGCTTTTAATTTTATTCCGAAACTTAGGATGTTTTTCCCACTGTGGAGAGGTCAGCCAAATTAGGGTAGATTTTTTTTATTATTATAAAGTTCTTTTATATTAAAACCATTGATTCAAAATCATCTCTATATATACTTAAAATAAAAATTAATGTCATAATGTCCCACATATTATTTACAATGAATATCATTATTGTCGAACGAAACTCGACTCGCAGATGTAGTTATTATATATGTGAGTTGCGTCGGAATATACATGAAGTTGATCCCCTCTACCTAACATCGATTCGTCATATTAATCAAAATTAAATCTATACCTAGCTAATGTATTAATTGTAAATCTTTTTTTAGATCAGAGGGGATGGGTTGATTAAATTAATCAAATTCGTAGGATTGCATATATACATCTCGAGCAATATTCATAGACAGAATGTATTAAAAATTATTCCATTCCTTGAACATTTTTTTGAAGTTTTGTTGACTAAATAGTTCTTTACACGTATGGCTGAAATTTGTCAACTCAAAGAGCATTCTCTAGTACATTTTAGACATTATTGCACGCTGAAGATATCAATAAAAACAACTAAAATGGCTGGGATTAACATCTGTGTGTATTGTAGAATGTTCTAGGTATTGGTTCTCTTTCCAAATGTATCGATTTCACCTGATCTAGTTTCGGACAAATGTTGATCTACGTGTTGCCCCATTTTTTTTTTAAATTTTGATATTCCTCTTTTCTTTTTTTCCTTTCCTTGTTATTGTTCACCTGCTAGATTTTTTTTTTTCAGAATAAAAATCCAAGGGATTATGACATCAGAGTGTTCTATGTGCTTTATCAACTTTGCTCAAAATGCAGCTGTCCAGTTGCAAGGCAATGAAATAGATGTCGCGAAGAAACAAAGCCTCGATAAGTTATTATGTAGCATCCATAAAAAAAAAAAAACGGTTATCAATGAATTAAAGGACCATCCCATAAATGCAATTTTGACTAAGACTTGATAACAGTGACATCGTGTCTCCAAATGATATGTGTCTGGTCACAGAAAATCCTGGTGATTACTTTCTTATTTTTTTTGGTTTTGAGAAATAACTCTCCAAAAGTTTTTTTTTTTTTTTTGGATTGGATCCAAAAGTTATGTATGCTGTTCTGTGCTTGTACGTCATTGCGACCTTATCCAACATCACGGTCTAATATTAAAATCACCAAGTATGGCATTCAGCAATTCAAATTGATTGGCTCCTTTTTCAACTTGCACCTAAAATTTGTGATCAGTTAGTGCTCAAAAAAATAAATAAATAAAAAATTGTGATCGGCTCTTCTGTGCCTCTTGCAACATAGCAAATTGTAGGTAAAGCGTTCCAACTTTCATGAACTTGTCATCTAGTGACATAGACAGAAGACACATTATAGGTTTGTTCTGGCATCCATCATGCATGTTTTATTATATCAATTGAATATTAATTACATAATATTATTGTGGGAAATGCATAGTTCGATGTTATTGAATAAAATAATTGCAATCATATATACTGTAGAGAGATATTGGCTAAAGTATACTCGTATTGTCTCGTATATCGGAGTCGATTTTTGAAATCTAAAAATTAAGCAATCGATCCAAACGGTTCAAGATGTCCTCCATATTAAAATCACCTAGGAATTCAAATTTTACAATTTTTTAAAATTCTTTTTGCTATATTTTATATTATTTAAAAAAAATCACTATAAAGGAGTATTTCAGACCCTCCAATTTAAAAATAACATAATATATAGTAAAAAATATAAAAAATATAAAATTTGATCTCTAGAGATATTTTAATATGGAAAACAACTTGAATAGTTCGGATCGACTGTTTAAAATTTAGTTTTCAAAAATGACTCAAGCATACATGTTTGAAATTTAGTTTTCAAACACGACTCTAAGCATATGACTGTTTGAAATTTGGTCATTAGGCATATTGAAATCTCCATATGATTATGTGTAATCAATATAATTAAAAGACAGCATGTTTACCAAGTCCCTTAGACTGTGCTCCACAATGTTATAAAGGAGATGAGGGGAGGGGGGATAAGGGTTGGGGAGATGAGGACAGGGGAGATTGATTGTTTACTTGTTCCAATTTAGGATGTTAGGCCGGTAAGGAGAAAAATAACAATATATTTGATTATTTATTTAACGATGATAGCTGGACTATTTTACCCTTGGAAGTTGCGCCAAAGGATATAAAAGGAGAAACAATAGCGGAAACCTGGCGCCAATTTTTTCATGGATACTTTTGTCAATTAACTCAGTTTACTCAGCTAGTCAGCCCGATTTCGGGGGAACTAAAATTAGGCGCTAGGAGATATAATTCTAATTTTCTCTCATCCCGCCTCTCTCTCCGTAAGAATTCTAGAGCAGGTGACTCACCACCTCCGCCTCCCCTCATCCAATGTAACCTCCATATTTTTTGTATTGGAGCACAGCTTTAGTGTACTATTATTCATTCTCATAATTTGCACAAAATAATTTGCTAGGAATTAGGTCTTCTAATCGTTCTAAACATATTTGTTTTTTTTCATATAAAAGCCCAATCGGTCTTCTTTTGCAAAATGGACTTTTTTAGATTGATTGTTGCACCAAATTCGAGTTGATATGACTAATTGAACCATCAGGGCAATATACAGAAACAATCGCATGAGAAAGTCGTTTTGTTACAGGTTATCACATATTGCTCATGAAAGATTACAACCATTTGGTTCTTATGGGGCCGTTTGAATCACTTAGGAATAAAAGAAATAGTTTATTTCTAAACGGAAAATATTGAGAAGGGTGTAATTTTGTGAAAAGTTTGAATGATTAGGAATAAATTTACGTCTAGAAAAAAATTATTCCTCTTATTTCTAAGCAATCCAAACAGCCATTATAATATTATATTTAAAAAAGAAATGGTAGTTGGTATTCGGCTGATCGACGCGAAATTAAAGCGGCTGAGTTACATGACATGTTTTTGTTATCTTCGTTTTGTCTTCCAACTCAGCCCATTAATCTGGAAACCTTTTGGTTGGTCTCCTTTTGCTTTTTTAATTTTGACGACCATTAGAATAGATTATCTATTTGTAATGCGATTGTCTGAAGGAAGATGTTTTAAAAAAAATCGTTGACTTTATTTTTATATACTCCTCAAGGTTTTACCAACAAAATTTCCTTTCGACTTTTGATCACCTTCTTAATTAGGGTGAGTTGAATAATGAATAACGAAGTTCAAACAGCTTATGTGTATTGTTTCGATTAAATAATATACGAGTATGCATTAAAAATACATTAGTGTGTGCATTTGGGAGTTTTGAAAGATGAAACCAAAAATTAGAAAACCGTCAATACAAGTGTTAAATTAAGGTAAGCAACTGTATGTCGGGCATTACATGAGTTGGTCTGAAATAAATGAGTCTTATATCAAACATAAGATGAAATTGCATTATATAATTTCTGATAATTATATTAGAGATATTTGAGGTTTCAATTAATTGAGCTAGTTATCTAACACGCTATCTATTTTATCTTCACGGAGATTTGAATATTGTTGTCTCTAATTTAAAGGCCTAGAGGGGGGTGAATAGGCACAAAAACAAAGTTCTAAACCGGTATGGTCAATATTTGGTTCAATTCAAACTTGTTCTAACAAAAACAATCAAAGCACAAGCAATTCACAATTCAAGAAAGGTAAAGAGAGAAGAGAAGAAGTGACACGCGATATATTACGGAGTTCCGACCCGCTAGGAAGTGCTAGCCTTAGTCGTACGTCTCCGGGAGTTCCGCAACCTCGAAATGGGCGCGCTCCGTTCAATTCCACACGAACGGGACTACAAATTCGAACCAAATCACCTTGTTACAATCACTCTCAAGGTGGATTGGCCTAACTCAATTAAACAAGCTCAAACACTCAAAGGATTGAGGCTCTAACCAAATCACTCAACAAATCTAGCAATTAACACTAGTGGATTGGTTTTGCACACTCTAATCTCAATGATTTTGCTAAAATAATGCTCAAACACAAGAGAGAGTAATGTCTAACTGGTTGGAGCTCAAAAGGGAGGAGTTTCAAAGGTTTCAAAAGTGTCTAAACAGTTCCAAGAGGCCCCATATATATAGAGGGCGCCAACAGCTCCAAAAACCAGTCAAAACGGACTCTGCCGTTATACAACGCTATATGCCGTTGTACAACGCCAAAATAGCCGTTGAAAAATCAAACGGTCACAGACAATAACGTTGTGAGTTGTCAGAGTGTTGTGTAACGCTGTATAGCGTTGCACAACGCTTCAGCAAAAGTCCAAAGCAGAAGCTCGACAGTTCCGTTGGAACTTGTCATAGCGTTGTGTAACGCTTGGTAGCGTTGCACAACGAAGTCAAGAAAAGAATTAAGGCAGAACTGACAAACTCAAACAATATTGTCAGAACGTCATACGACGCTGACTGGCGTCACACAACGTCGCCGTTGCACAACGCTATTCAGCGTTGCACTACACGTCCAGAGCGACTGAGCGATGTCTGAGCGAAGTTTAGAGCGTTACACAACGCTACGATGCATGGAACATAGCAGCATGCATGCAGCATCGATACAGATCGATGTCTGAGCAATGCAGAGTCGCCTGCTTCAGACTGCGTTGTACAACGCTGAATAGCGTTACACAACATAGGAGTGAAAATGTTGTGTAACGTTACTTAGCGTTGCACAACGTTCTGACAAGGGGAAATAATGGATTTAACTGGTTTAAAAGAAAATGAACTAACGTTGCACAACGCTACTGAGCGTTGTGTAACGCTGTTCCAACCTTGTCAGAAATTTTGCAATTTAAGAGCGAATTAACGCTGCGTTGTGTAACGGCAACTGGCGTTGTATGATGCTGGACAGAAAAACTGAGCATTTTACCAGCAAATTGATTGAGATTAGTTTAGAGTTTAATTAAGCCTTAACTACTGAATCTAACTAGACCAAAGCAATCACTTGAAGCTCCAAACTAAGTGCCACACTTGCTTTAATCCATTCTTCAATAAATCTAGCTATAAAGCACTAAGAAGAGATGTTAGTTTTAAGGGTTTCGGTGTTGTTTTGCAAATCGGCAAATCGAGAGAAAATGTTTAACCAACAAATATGACACCAGATCTCATATAGAAAGATTAGCCTAAAAACCCGTCGTGGTCTGTCTAACCTTTTAATTAAAAATTTATACTTAATGATTCATTTTTTAATTAAATAAATTAATTAAATTTATATTAAATTAAATTAATTAATTAAAAGTAAAATAAATTTAATTTCCCAAAAAAATACTAAATTACATATGAAATTATTCCAAATTTTTAATATTTTTAGAATATATTATCTATTTTTCTAATTAATTAACAAATTAATAAATTAATAAAAGGAAAAAAATTTCTAAAAAATACTAAATTACATATAAATTTTAATTTAATTATTCCTGATTTTTTTCATATTTTTTCAATATTTTTACAATATATTATCTATTTTTCTAATTAATTAACTAATTGATAAACTAAATAAATAAATAATATATAAAAAATTAAAAAGCTAAGATCGGAATCCGGATTCCGATCTTAGCTAAGGTCGGAATCTGGAATTCCGATCTTGTGATACTATTTAAAAAAATATTATTATATTGATATTATTTTTAATATATTATATTAATTTAATATTATTTTTAAATTTTTCGGTAAATTTAGTTTCCAAAATACGAACAATAGATGAACTGGGCTGGGGTATGTTTAATGAAACCCATTAATTTTTCGGTATACATAATATTCGGCCTACTAGCCGTGAGATAGAGTAGGCTACCGATCATGCCTCGATAGAGAGTTATGTCCATAGGCTTGCCTTTCTCATCCGCATCGATATTCGCACTTTTGCCCATGGGTGTGTCTAAACTCTTGCTATCTTCAACACCGAATTTCTTCACTAACTCCTTGGCATACTTGACTTGGTTCACAAAGATACCATCCTTGAGTTGTTTGATTTGAAGCCCCAAGAAGAAAGTGAGTTCTCCCATCATGCTCGTCTCAAATTCACTACTCATCAAAGAAGAAAACTCTTGGGCAAGAGTTGCATTAGTGGAGCCAAAAATAATATCATCCACATAAATTTGCACAAGTAACAAATGGTCATCTCTTTTCTTAGTGAAAAGAGTTGTATCCATTTTGCCCCTACTAAAACCATTGTCTAGAAGAAAGGTACAAAGTCTACCATACCAAGCTCTAGGAGCTTGCTTCAAACCATACAAAGCTTTGTGAAGCTTATACACATGGTCCGGATTGAAATGGTCAACAAAACCGGGTGGTTGTTGGACATAAACTTCCTCATCTATCCAACCATTTAGAAAAGCACTCTTGACATCCATTTGGAATATGATAAAGCCTTTGTTAGCGGCAAAAGCCAAGAGCATTCTAATGGATTCAAGACGAGCAACCGGTGCAAAGGTCTCCTCAAAATCAATACCTTCTTGTTGCTTGAAACCTTGTGCAACCAAACGGGCTTTGTTTCTAACCACAATACCATCCTCACTTAGCTTGTTTCTAAAAACCCATTTGGTACCAATAACTTGCTTACCCTTTGGTAATGGTACAAGTTCCCAAACTTGATTTCTTTCAAATTGGTTCAACTCTTCTTGCATGGCAACAATCCAATTTGGGTCAACATTGGCCTCTTTGAAGGATTTTGGTTCAAGTTGAGAAACAAAGGCACAATGACCAATAGTTTGGTGCAAACTAGACCTAGTCCTAACACCTTCCCTAGGGTCACCTATGACATTAGTAAGAGAATGAGAGGAAACTTCTCTAAGCACTTCGGGAGGCTCATGAATCGGTTGGGGAGACGGTTGAGGTTGAGGATCATCATGAGGCGTTTCATTTTGAGTTGTGTCTAAGATACCCTCCTCATGAGTCTCTCCCCCTATCAAAATGTCATCAAACCGGTTCAAAGGCTCCTCAATGATCACCGGTGGTTGTGCTTGAGGTTGTGACTCGATTTCTTGTGTAGATTCTTCCACTTGTGTACCTACAATAGAGTTACCTTCCTTGGATTCCTCAAGGACTTTTTCATCAAATTTGACATTAATAGACTCAATAACTATCTTTGAGTTTGGCAAATAGACTCTATACGCTTTCCTTGTGGTTGAGTAACCAACAAAAATACCGGGCAAAGACTTGGCATCAAACTTGGTTACTTTAGGAGACTCATCAAGGACAAAACATTTGGAGCCAAATACACGGAAATAGGATATATTAGGAGTATGACCGAACCATAATTCAAAAGGAGTTTTCTTGAGTTGAGAACGAATGCATGCACGATTTACTACATGACATGCCGTATTTACCGCTTCGGCCCAAAGAAATTTGGGTACGGCAAATTCATGTAGCATGGTGCGTGCTAATTCTTGTAAGGTACGGTTCTTCCTCTCCACTACACCGTTTTGTTGAGGGGTGCGTGGAGCGGAAAACTCTTGTTTATATCCTTTTTCTATGCACAATTCATCAAATTTAGCATTTTCAAATTCCCTTCCATGGTCACTATGAATTCTAGAGATTTTCAACCCTTTTTCGTTTTCAACCCGATTGCTAAATTTAACAAAATGGTCAAATGCTTCTTCCTTGTGAGCAAGAAAGAAAACCCAAGTAAAGCGACTATAGTCATCTACCACCACAAAGACATACTTTTTATTACTAATACTCAAGACATTGATTGGTCCAAACAAGTCCATATGAAGCAATTGCAAAGGTTGAGAGGTTGAGATGATCTCTTTGGTTTTGAAACTAGACTTGGTTTGCTTGCCTTTCATGCAAGCTTCACACAACCCATTTAAGTCTAGTTTATGTGATGGAAGACCACAGACAAGTTTCAATTTCACAAGTTTCTTAATGGAGTCTAGAGAAACGTGACAAAGTCTTCTATGCCATAACCATGAACCGGTAGCTATGGCACTAAAGCATTGTTCACCATTTGTGAAGTGATCAAAGTTCAAGTAATAGACATCCTTTTTCCTTTGTCCCGTGTAAACAAGAGAATTATCCGAAATTTGATGCACAAAACAAGAGGAGTGATCAAACTTCAAATAATATCCCGCATCACATAATTGGCTCACACTTAAAAGGTTGTAGTTGAGACCATCCACAAGGTAAACATTAAAAACCGTTAAATTTTGGTTTCCAACCGAGCCTATACCAATAATAGAGCTCTTCCTAAGATTATTACCAAAAGTAACATCACCACCATCAAAAGGTTCAAGTGTCTTGAAACAAGATTCATCACCCGTCATGTGATGTGAACAACCACTATCTATGATCCAAGCACTTCTCTTGAATGATGATAACAAACAAACCTACAAGAATACATATTAGTTAGAAACAAACAACTAATATATTATTCTTGTAATCTCTCCCCCTTAAGATTTGACAAGAATAACCTTGGGGAAAGAAGATGGCTAACTAAGCCACACTCGAACCACTTCCACCGATCAAAACGGATGTGGAAGTGACTTTAGGAACCCAAATCATGTTAATTGAACCGGATGTATGATTTGCTTTTCTAACTTTGCATTCTAGTGTGACATGGCCATTCTTACCACAATAGTTGCAACAAGCACAAGTTGGCTTGTTCACTTGTGAACTTTCTCTAACAAAATGGGTTTCAAAATGACGCCTAAGCTCCATGGCCCTAATCTTTGGATCCTTAGAGGAAGTGTATGATTGAGAGTTTTTCAAAATTGGTTTTTGAAAATTCTTTTTGTTTTGTTGAGAGACTTTTTGATTTCCCCCATTGGTTTGAGGTCTAGTGTGTGTTCTATTCCTATTCCCACCATTGTTTTGAAAAGGATGAAAACACCCATCGGGTCTCTTGAAATACAAGTTGCTTGGGCCCCGATTGTTTTGAAAGTTCTTTTGAGGTCTTTGAGACCCATTTCTATTCCTACCAAAACTCTTTTGAGCACCATTTTGAGAGCCAACAAAATTCTTTTGCCCTTGCCCGTGAGTGTTCCTACCATTGGTGCTCTTGTGATAAAGTCTCTCATTTTGTGTTGGGTTTGACATGGTTCTTGGTCTAGAAAAGGATTGATTCCTCTTTTTGAAGCCAAGACCCGTTTTGTCATTGGGTTTTTGTCCCACAAACATTTTATCAAGATTCATCTTTGTGCTATGAGAAGCACTAGACGAACTTGAAGCCCTTTCATTTTTCAAAACATTTGTCTCACTCAAAGGAGTTTGACATTTTTCACAAACACTTGGTTTTTCAAAACTTTCAATCATACCCTTATACCTTGTCACCAAAGATTCAAGATCATGCACCTTAGTCGTCAAAAGACTAATTTGCTCTTTTTGACTAGCAATAGTCTTAAGAGACTCATCAAGATAATCATTCAACCTATCAAATTGCAAGTTTGCATCATCATTCAAGCTCAAGTCATTCTCACTATCACAATCGCTATCACTACTAGAGAATGAGTTTAGAAGTACCTCATTTGTGACCTTAGGCATTTCAATGGCAATTGCGGATGGTTCCTCTTGAATAGTCGTTGGAGCTTGTGTGAAAGTCGATGTAGAGGATGATGCTTCATCAAGGCTAGCTTTGCTCAATGGATGCACATAGATTTTGCCTCGGTTGAACTCATTGAAGACCTCCTTCACCAAGTCATCTAGGTCGTCATCCACCGGCATCACCACATCATTCACTTGAGCCACAAGAGCAAGGTTGTCAAAGTCGCACTCGGATTCCGAGTCGGATTGAGAGGATGAGCTCGAATCGGAATCGTTGTCCCAAGTGGCTTGCATGGCTCTCTCACCCTTCTTCTTGCTCTTGTAGTGTCCCTTTTTGGACTTGAACCGGCCATCACCCCTTCTCTTGCCACCATCTTCCTTGTCCTTCTTCAAGTGAGGGAAGAGCTTGAAGCAAGAGTACATGGTATGACCTTCTTTTTGGCACACGAAGCAAAGAGCTCTTTCGTCATTCTCAAGTCTTTTTTTGTTGAACTTTCCCTCAAACATCATGATAGCTCGAAACATCTTTGAGAGAACGGCTCCTTGCTTGTCCTCATCAAGGTCGATGATGCCTTTGGCCTTGTCACTTGAGTGGCGGTGTCTCCCTTGGTGGTTGTCATTGTGGCGGTTCTTGGAAGGGGATGCCTTGTTGTCACTTGCCGCCAATGCCATGGTTTTGGGCTCATACTTCAACTCTCCAAGTTGCTTGAGCTTCTCTTCCACGCACCGGTAATGGGTATAGATGATCTCCGGTGTGAGGTTGTTGTGGGACCTTTGTTGTGTCTCAAGAGTCGAGATGAGAGTGTCGAATTGAGGTCTTCCCACCAAAGCCCTAAGCAATCTTCCTATAACACGACTATTAGATAGGGTCTCTCCTATGTTAGTGAATTCATCGAGCAATTGTATAAACCGAGTATACATCTCCTCGATGCATTCACCTTCCCGTATGCGGAAATTATCCAATCTAGACTCTAACTCAAATTGTCGAGAGCTTTTGATTAGAGAATTTCCCTCATAACGGTTCAAGAGAGAAACCCACATTTCATGTGCACTAGTAGAGCTACCAAAAATAGCCGCTATGGACTCATGTACCGAATTTAACAAGACATTCACGGCATTATCATTTTTTGTCCTAATGGTCTTAGAGGCATGGGTTTCTCTACCTTCACTATCAACCATTGGTGTGTATGGTTTATCAACAACCTCCCAAAGATCAATCAAGTTGAGGTATACAACCATACATCTCTTCCAATAACGGAAGTTCTTGCAAGTGGAACCAAACTTGTCCGGTTTTTCTATCACCCTAGAAGCCATGAATCGAGGTTATCTATCTAACAAGATGGTCAAAAGATAACCCCTGCTCTGATACCACTTGTTGTCCCTAATTTAAAGGCCTAGAGGGGGGTGAATAGGCACAAAAACAAAGTTCTAAACCGGTATGGTCAATATTTGGTTCAATTCAAACTTATTCTAACAAAAACAATCAAAGCACAAGCAATTCACAATTCAAGAAAGGTAAAGAGAGAAGAGAAGAAGTGACACACGATATATTACGGAGTTCCGACCCGCTAGGAAGTGCTAGCCTTAGTCGTACGTCTCCGGGAGTTCCACAACCTCGAAATGGGCGCGCTCCGTTCAATTCCACACGAACGGGACTACAAATTCGAACCAAATCACCTTGTTACAATCACTCTCAAGGTGGATTGGCCTAACTCAATTAAACAAACTCAAACACTCAAAGGATTGAGGCTCTAACCAAATCACTCAACAAATCTAGCAATTAACACTAGTGGATTGATTTTGCACACTCTAATCTCAATGATTTTGCTAAAATAATGCTCAAACACAAGAGAGAGTAATGTCTAACTGGTTGGAGCTCAAAAGAGAGGAGTTTCAAAGGTTTCAAAAGTGTCTAAACAATTCCAAGAGGCCCCATATATATAGAGGGCGCCAACAGCTCCAAAAACCAGTCAAAACAGACTCTGCCGTTATACAACGCTATATGCCGTTGTACAACGCCAAAATAGCCGTTGAAAAATCAAACGGTCACAGACAATAACGTTGTGAGTTGTCAGAGCGTTGTGTAACGCTGTATAGCGTTGCACAACGCTTCAGCAAAAGTCCAAAGCAAAAGCTCGACAGTTCCGTTGGAACTTGTCAGAGCGTTGTGTAACGCTTGGTAGCGTTGCACAACGAAGTCAAGAAAAGAATTAAGGCAGAACTGACAAACTCAAACAATATTGTCAGAACGTCATACGACGCTGACTGGCGTCACACAACGTCGCCGTTGCACAACGCTATTCAGCGTTGCACTACGCGTCCAGAGCGACTGAGCGATGTCTGAGCGAAGTTTAGAGCGTTACACAACGCTACGATGCATGGAACATAGCAGCATGCATGCAGCATCGATGCAGATCGATGTCTGAGCAATGCAGAGTCGCCTGCTTCAGACTGCGTTGTACAACGCTGAATAGCGTTACACAACATAGGAGTGAAAATGTTGTGTAACGTTACTTAGCGTTGCACAACGTTCTGACAAGGGGAAATAATGGATTTAACTGGTTTAAAAGCAAATGAACTAACGTTGCACAACGCTACTGAGCGTTGTGTAACGCTGTTCCAACCTTGTCAGAGATTTTGCAATTTAAGAGCGAATTAGTGCTGCGTTGTGTAACGGCAACTGGCGTTGTATGACGCTGGACAGAAAAACTGAGCATTTTACCAGCAAATTGATTGAGATTAGTTTAGAGTTTAATTAAGCCTTAACTACTGAATCTAACTAGACCAAAGCAATCTCTTGAAGCTCCAAACTAAGTGCCACACTTGCTTTAATCCATTCTTCAATAAATCTAGCTATAAAGCACTAAGAAGAGATGTTAGTTTTAAGGGTTTCGGTGTTGTTTTGCAAATCGGCAAATCGAGAGAAAATGTTTAACCAACAAATATGACACCAGATCTCATATAGCAAGATTAGCCTAAAAACCCGTCGTGGTCTGTCTAACCTTTTAATTAAAAATTTATACTTAATTATTCATTTTTTAATTAAATAAATTAATTAAATTTATATTAAATTAAATTAATTAATTAAAAGTAAAATAAATTTAATTTCTCAAAAAAATACTAAATTACATATGAAATTATTCTAAATTTTTAATATTTTTTCAATATTTTTAGAATATATTATCTATTTTCTAATTAATTAACAAATTAATAAATTAATAAAAGGAAAAAAATTTCCAAAAAATACTAAATTACATATAAATTTTAATTTAATTATTCCTGATTTTTTTCATATTTTTTCAATATTTTTACAATATATTATCTATTTTTCTAATTAATTAACTAATTGATAAACTAAATAAATAAATAATATATAAAAAATTAAAAAGCTAAGATCGGAATCCGGATTCCGATCTTAGCTAAGGTCGGAATCTGGAATTCCGATCTTGTGATACTATTTAAAAAATATTATTATATTGATATTATTTTTAATATATTATATTAATTTAATATTATTTTTAAATTTTTCGGTAAATTTAGTTTCCAAAATACGAACAATAGATGAACTGGGCTGGGGTACGTTTAATGAAACCCATTAATTTTTCGGCTGCGACAGAAGAATTTAAATTTAAGCTTCAGGCAATCAGGCTTTTCAGAATGACAACTGTAAATGAGCTAGAGGAAATGAACAGAACAATTGAACAAAAGCTGGTTCATATTTAGGCCTAGATTTCCTTGATCAGAAATAGAACACTTAAAGGCAAATCCAAGGACTCTCTATCATTTCGGTTTGAATTACAAGAGAGCAAATCTGTTTCACATTTTGATTCTAACCAGTAGCAAATTTTAATTGGGCTCATAAAGTAACCTGATAATCTGACATTGAAGATTTCTTTTTTGGACCACCCATTAGAAATAATGAAATATCATGTTTGGCACTGAAATAATGCTTCACAACCAAGTTTTACATGAGATGTAAAATTTTTTTTTGCCAAACATGAGATCTAAAATTTATTATGTGGAACTGAATTTTAGACAAATGGAAGATTTTTTTTTTTTTTTTGACCATTCCTTTGCGTGTGTAATTAGTAAGATCAAAGAGAGCCTGTTGTAGTTTTGAACCTGGCTCCATAAAATTTTTTGAACAAATAATTGGTTTCTTTGAAGGAATCGTAAAAGATCGATCGTTGGTTTTCTTTATAATTTTTTCTTTTTGCTTGCACGAAATATTGAAACATTTTTTTCAATATTCAAATAGAACCATCTAACTTATTGTAAACCTTCATCTGAAAAAAGAAATTGCATTTTTTTATACTTGTTCTTGTATAACCTTCCAATCAGAAAGCAAGATATTATTTGATCTTTGGCTATTACTTCTTTTCATCCACACACACTATATTCATCTGCTTGACTTAAAAAGTCGATTCTTACAATATAATTTATGATCTACTAAGGCTCCGTTTGGATTTTTTAGGAATAAAAGAAATAATTTATTCCTAGGCGAAAAGTATTAGGAAGTGTGTAACTTTGTGAAGAGTTTAGATTGTTTATAATAATTTACGTTTAGAAAAAAGTTATTTCTCCTATTCTCATACGATCCAAATGGGACCTAAAATTATAAAATATAATTCATCAATTTAGTATGCATCGGCACAATAAGAACTGTGGATACAATGATTTGAGAAAAACTCCATGGGAAGGCATAAAAAGATAAGTTCAGTGGAGATGGCTATCTATATCGTTGACAACTTAGTAGAAATAAATTAGTGCGCTATTTTATTATTGCTCGAGAAGAAAAACGACCAGCTTTAAATCTAAAATACAGTAGTGCACAAGTTGTTTAGTTAGATTGCTGAATTACGGTCTTGGCTGTACAAATAAATTAAGAACCCGGATTAAATCCGACCCGCATTCTAATGGGTTTAAATATGATTCGGATTGATTCGGATTTTGAATTTACTAATTTTGTATAACTGGATCGGATCATTTTTTTTATAATCCAGGTAAAATCCGGCCCGGTTTAACTCTATTGATCTGTTCTTATATGTATCGAATAATCATATAATTCATTAATTCACATTTATATTTCACTTAATCCAATATCAGAGATGCCTCGTCTCCTCTACGGATGAAAGTCAAATGATGAAAGGAGCTAACACGGTACTTTGGCACGACACGACTAACACGTCGTGTCATATCGTGTTGGAACATCGTGGTAACCGTGTCAAATTATTTTATTTGTTTTTAAAATAAAAATATTAAAAAAATTAAAAGTTAAGGAAAAATATTTACTAAACCTTAATAATTTATTATTTGATTAAGTTTAAAACTTTTAATTAATATTTTTTTATAATAAATAATAAGTAGATAAGAACAATATGAGTTCAAGGTAAATAATATGATGTACTATTATAAATTAGATTTAAAATATTAATTTTGTTTAAATTATTACCATCTAGCACTCATATTGTTCTTATCTACTTATTATTTATTATAAAAAAATATTAATTAAAAGTTTTAAACTTAATCAAATAATAAATTATTATTTTTTCCTTAACTTTTAATTTTTTTAATATTTTTATTTTAAACATAAATAAAATAATTCGACACGGTTACCACAATGTTCCAACACAACACGACACGACTAACACGTCGTGTCGTGCCAAAGTACCATGTTAGCTCCCTTCACCATTTAGCACGACACGATACGATTAAAAAAATAATTCGTGTCAACAAGACACGACGCAAGACTCCAATTTATAGATGCTATAATGAAGAATTCAAAATTTGTTTATAATTATTGATGCTATAATAAAAAAGAATAAAGTAAAAGCAAAAAAAAAAACGAAAAAAAAAGTGACCAAGAAAAAAAAGGCAAAATTCTATAGCGGCAAAGCAATTGCCGATATAAAAAAAAAAATTTATTTTTTTTTAATATTTTAGTCATTTCAGATCCCTATAGCGGCAATAGAATTACCACTATAAGGTTGGACTAGCTGTGCTCATTTTAAAAATGTTTGTGCTCTTTTGTTCTTTTTAAAAATATAGAGGGTATTTTTGTCTTTGATAAAATTTTTCCGTGTTTTTTCCTAAGTCATTAATTTGTGTGATTAATACATTAAGTCAAATAACTAGGTGAGTCATAAATTCGCATTTTTTTTTGAGTAAAAGGCTCGTAGTAATGAATTCGCATTTACTTTTTTTTTTTTTTTGCTAAGTCAATTGAACTCAAAAAGTATTTTTCATAAATCAATCATTCCAGCGCTTCTAATGTTATTTGAATTCATGGTGAATAGTATACTGTGATTTTTTTATTTCAATCATTTGATTGTATTTTTTTTTACAATTAAAATTATAACACGTTCAACCCACGTAATCCGCATAATCCGTAGTAATCCGTACACGTTAAATCATCTGGGTTGGATTGGATTACGAATGAGTCAATTAAAATTTTTATTTAACCCGATATTATTGAATTTGATTAAAATTTTCATTAAAATGTTATGACCCGCCCGTTGTACAACCTAGTCTTTTGGGTGAGGATCTTTTGGTGATGCTTGAGAGTATTTTTTTTTTTTTTGGAGGTTTCTTCTCTTCTCCATGTTTTTTGTAGTAGGTGGGGGTCTCTTGTTTTGGATTGCTCTGATAGCTTTGGTTGTCGTTCTTTTCTTTTCTCTCTTTTTTTTTTTTTTTGGTTTCCTAAATCACCTCTGGTGATTAACCTCTTTTGTTTTGTTAAATTGCATCAGTAATGTATGTTGGCGCTCTGTTTTGGGTTGCTTTTTCAAAAAAATTTTTTTTTTGCTGAATTACGACCATAAGAGAAGCTAACCTTGAACATCGGAATCCAACTACATTTGATTAATTGTGGAAGTCGAATTATATTCATTATTCAAGGAGTTGCCATCGCTGAAAGGCACTAGTTTTGTATTAGTAAAACATTGAATTGTTCTGGACTTGTAACAAAATGTTAGTCTGATATCAACTCCCCGTTCTTTTGAAAGTCACCTCTCAATGGGTCATTGAAAAGGAAATAATTGAAGTGCTAAAATCATACAGAATCAAACTTTTAAAAAACTCCATTTTTTTCGTTTTATCGCCATTTTATCTATATTTTTGTTTACACCGCACAACCGTTTTATCCGATATTTCACCGTTTTATCCGTTTTATCGCCATTTTATCACCGATAAACGCTAAATCACCACCCAACCGCTAAACCGCACAAATCGCATTTTAAAACCTTGTACAGAATATATTTCAAACTGGAAAATTGATGACGTTATGCTGATACGAAAAAATCGTGTGCGCATACATAAGCACTTTATACAAATATATAAATATTACATTTTCCTTAAAAGATTCATAGCAGGAAAAAATGAAAAGATAAAAAGATCAGAAGTACACAAAAATATTAAACTAAAATATGAGTTCCACGTGCAGTACCCTAAAAAGATAAACGACCAACAACAACAACAACAACAACTAAGCCTTTTGTCCCAAACAAGTTGGGGTAGGCTAGAAAGAAACCCAATAAGAGAACACATCGAAAAAAAAAAATAAAAAAAATAAAAAAAAAAAATAAAAAAAAAAAAAAAAAAATAATAATAAAAAAAAAAATAAAAATAAAAAAAAATAAAAAAATAAATAAATAAAAAAAAAATAATAAAATAAAAAAATAAAATAAAAATAAAAAAAAAAATAAATAAAAAATAAAAAATACTAATAGTAAGACTAGCCATACTAATAATAATACCTCTAATAATAATAGTAATAGTAGAAACCTAGACCTCGACCGTGACCTGATAGAGGGACCTACAAACCTATGACATCGCTCCTACCCCTAAGTTCCTACGTCATGGCTCCGGTACATGAATTGCTAACTTCCAAGCGCTCCTATCGATCGCCAACTCCTTGGAGACGTTCCATTCTTTAAGGTCTCTTTTCACCGCTTCTTCCCATGTCAATCTTGGTCTCCCTCTCCCCCTCCGGGTGTTCTCGAAATGATTAAGAATTCCGATACGTACCGGTGCCTCTGGAGGTCTGCGTTGGATATGTCCAAACCATCTCAAACGATGTTGGATCAACTTCTCCTCTATTGGTGCGACCCCAACCATATCTCGTATGTCATCATTTCTAATCCGATCTTTCCTCGTGTGACCGCAGATCCACCTCAACATACGCATCTCAGCTACACTCATCTTCTGGACATGTCGTCTTTTAGTAGCCCAACATTCTGCGCCATACAACATCGCAGGTCTAATCGCTGTCCTGTAGAACTTGCCTTTTAGCTTCTGCGGGACTTTCTTATCGCATAGGACGCCTGATGCTTGTCGCCATTTCACCCACCCCGCTCTTATCCTGTGACTAACATCTTCATCTATCTCGCCATCGCTCTGCAGCATCGACCCTAAATATCGAAAAGTATCTTTCGTAGGTACTACCTGCCCGTCTAGACAGACATCTCCGTCCACTGGTCGTATCCCACTAAACTCGCACCCCATATACTCCGTCTTAGTTCTACTAAGCCTAAACCCTTTGGACTCTAGAGTTCGTCTCCACAATTCCAATTTCCTATCGACCTCCGTCCTACTCTCATCGACTAACACCACATCGTCCGCAAAGAGCATACACCAAGGAATCTCTCCCTGTATATCCTTCGTGATCTCATCCATCACTAAGGCAAAAATATACGGGCTCAAAGCTGATCCCTGATGTAGTCCTATTTTAATAGGAAAGTCACTAGTTACACTATCACATGTCCTGATGCAAGTAACGGCACCATCATACATGTCTTGGATGAGGGTAACATACTTTGTGGGGACTTTCTTCTTTTCTAGTGCCCACCACATAACTTTCCTTGGCACTTTGTCGTATGCTTTCTCCAAATCAATGAAAACCATATGTAGATCCTTCTTTCGCTCCCGATATCTCTCCATCAATTGCCTTATTAGGAAGATGGCCTCCATGGTTGACCTCCCAGGCATAAAACCAAATTGGTTTTTCGAAACGTTTGTCATCCGTCTCAAACGATGTTCTATCACTCTCTCCCAAAGCTTCATTGTATGACTCATAAGCTTAATTCCTCTATAGTTTGTACAGCTTTGAGCATCCCCTTTATTCTTGAAGATTGGTACTAGAGTGCTTCTCCTCCACGCATCTGGCATCCTATTTGATCGGAAAATGCTATTGAATAGTTTGGTTAACCAAACTACAGCCACATCTCCGAGGCACCTCCATACTTCGATTGGTATGTTATCAGGTCCTAGAGCCTTACCTACTTTCATTCGTTTTAAGGCTTCTTTCACCTCGGACTCTTGAATTCTCCTAACAAAACGTCTATTGGAGTCATCAAAGGAGTCGTTCAACACAATTCCTAAGTCGTCATCCTCTCCATTGAATAACTTGTTGAAGTAATCCCTCCACCTATTATTGATCTCGTCGTCCCTCACTAAAAGCCTATCAGTCTCGTCCTTGATGCACTTCACTTGGTTTAAGTCTCTCGTCTTCCTATCTCGAAGCTTGGCTATCTTATACACGTCCTTCTCACCCTCCTTCGTACTCAGCTTCTGGTATAGATCCTCATAAGCCCGACCTCTTGCTTCGCTCACAGCTTTCTTTGCATTCTTCTTGGCCAATTTGTACTTCTGCGCATTGTCGTCGGTCTTGTCATGGTGCAAGCGTTTGTAGCATTCTTTCTTTTCTTTAATAGCTTTCTGCACTTCGTCGTTCCACCACCACGTATCTTTGGGTTCGCGGTTGCTTCCTCTAGTAACTCCAAGCACTTCCGTAGCTACCTTTTGAATGCTAGCTGACATATCTTCCCACATCTTGTTTGCTTCTTCATCTGCTTTCCACGGACCTTCTTCAATCATTCTGCCCCTAAAAGTATGAGACACGTCTCCTTTGAGCTTCCACCACTTCGTCTTCACAACTCGAGCACCTCTACCTACTCTAGAACGCAGCGAAAAGCGAAAATCAGCCACCACAAGTTTGTGTTGTGAGACGACACATTCCCCAGGTATAACCTTGCAATCCATGCAGGCTCGTCTGTCCTCTCTCCTAGCAAGAACAAAATCAATCTGAGAAAAGTGTTGGGCACTACTAAAGGTAACTAAGTGGGATTGTCTTTTTCTAAAGAAGGTATTAGCTATCATGAGGTCGTAAGCTATGGCCAAGTTCAAGAAGTCCTCACCTTCTTGGTTCCTATCGCCATACCCAAAACCCCCATGCACCCTCTCAAACCCTCCACTAGTTTCACCTACATGTCCATTGAAGTCTCCTCCGATGAAGAGCTTTTCAGTGGTTGGCACACTTCTAATCATACCATCTAAATCTTCCCAGAATTGGATTTTGATGGATTCACTTAGTCCTACTTGTGGTGCATAAGCACTAATGACGTTCAAAACTAAGTCCCCCAAAACTAGCTTCACTAGAATGATCCTATCCCCTTGTCTCCGCACGTCGACAACTCCACTCTTAAGGCTCTTGTCGATTAAGATACCTACTCCATTCCTGCCCCGTTCTTTTCCAGTGTACCACAGCTTGAAACCGGTGTTCTCCACTTCCTTTGCTTTTTGGCCCGTCCACTTTGTCTCTTGTACGCACAAGATGTTCACACGCCTCCTGATCGCCGTATCCACTAACTCTCTTAACTTTCCTGTTAGAGACCCTACATTCCAACTACCTAAACGAATCCTACTCTCACTGACTATCTTCCTTGCCCCCCGCACCCGTCGTGAAAAGTGCGAAGACCCTTGCTTACTTGCCACTACATCCGGGCGCTGATGTAGCGCGCCACTAAGGGAGTGACGATCCGGCCCTTGCTCACTTATCACCTTATCCGGGTTCCGATAAGGCGCGCCACTAAAGGGGTGGTGACCCGGCCCTTGCTCATTTATCATCTCATCCGGGTTCCGATAAGACGCGTCGCTAAGAGGGTTACGCCCCAACGAAAAGTAATTGGGTTTCATTTCCATAGAGATGACTGGGATTTTTACGTTGGCTCGCCTAGCCTATCACAACCCTCCTCCTTTTACCCGGGCTTGGGACCGGGCTATACTAAACAATGCAACCAAAGTTTCATTTTTACGTTTACTTAATCATGGAGAAAACACGTATTAAAATTGTCATCAGGCATCTACTGTTCCATCTCGATCTTTATACTCAACTTTCATCCTGATGCCAAACTTAATTTCACAATACCATAATTGAGGTTTTTTTTTTATTTAAGGGATTGCTCTACTAGATTATCTAGTAAATATGCTAATTGACAAGCTCTTTGTCATATTGATAATGAAAATTTGTGAAATTTTTGCATCACGCAACAGGTAACAATTTTGTAAAATCCTTCCAACTGTGACAAGTACCAGAAGTTGCAACAATAATTTGTAATAGCGTACAAACGTCTTCCTTCACCTCATAGCATTGAAATTGTGTATCTTACAGCTCTAAGCAACTGATCAGACATATTAAAACAGTGAAACCTTGCAAAAATGTAATCAAATTTTGGAATATGCAAATAACTTGAAAATGGATTGACTAATTCCATTTCCTTCTAAGGACTTCTGCGGGTCTTCGCGTCAAAATTTTTTTATGGTCATTTTTTGTATAATATTAATATTTAAAAATTTTAATGATGGCGACACTCCAACTGGAAACATACACAACAGACGTTCCATTAAAAAGTATTAAAAAAATTGACTATCTAGAATCCAATTTAAACAATTAAGAAAAAAATTGACTTAGAATTGATTTAAAAGAAAATTAAGAAACGCACAAGAGTGGCGTTCCCATCTAAAATCTACGCTTAGAAAGACGTGCTTGCAACTTGCAAGTAGACCTGTCAAACGTTAGTAACATTAACGAAAATTCCCTCTTACGTTTAATGTTACGTTAATGTGACGGAATAGAATTATGTAACGTTTAACGTTTCATTTAATAAACGTAAAGCTTTTTCCTTCCGCTTAATGTTACGTGTACATTAACGGAAAAAACGTTAATAACGTTAGAAATTGACTTCCGTTTTTCCCTCCAATCAAGTTACCAAAAACAGTTTAAAAACTATATCAACTAACATAGAAAATTTGCAAGTTTAAAACCAATTTATACGGCAGCCAAACATATCTCAACATAGCAAATAAAATGTATTAAAGAGGTCAAAATACATCTCAAGCAAGCAAGCCAAACAGTGAACCAGAGCATTACATAAACTGAGAGCACATTAACTACTTGGAATCTCAACTTTGAATTCAACTCAGAGCATAAACACACATAAACTAAGCATATTAACTACTTCGAATCTCAAGCTATCTCCTCAGTTTTTACCAATCTCAGCCAATGGCTAAATAGAAAACCATAAAACACATGAATCATCATTGGAGGTCATTGCTTGAGATCCAACTATCCAAGGAGCCAAAGAGTTGCACAAGTGCAGAAATTGTGTACTTGTGCACTTGTTACAACTCCAGGCTTCAACCACCAAAAAACAACATAATCCATCGTACTCTAACAAGCTAATCTAACTCCAGGCTTCAACCATGCAACTATGCAAGGAGCCAAAGAGCCATAAAGTACACAAGCACAATTACACAAGTATCTGATGAATCCAACATGCCTTGTAAACATCTAAACATAATGCAAGGCATACAAAATGTTCCAAAATGATTCAGAGTACCTCACCAGTCACCAAAGTTCCCACTAACAGTGGGTAGTGCCATCGGCATCCGATGGCGTTTCATCACTTGACCAAAGTACCTCACCAAAGTCCCCACCATTTTCTACATTAAGCATAATATAAAGATGCATGTTAGTATATATATGACAGGTACATATGAGTAATATAAACATTAAGCATAATATAAAGATGTCGTACCTGTGACTGAAGCTCTCAACCAATCTTGAGCACATATGAGAGCCTCAATGCTTTCATCATTTAATGAGCTCCTTATTGGACTTAGAGTTCTACCACTATTACTAAACGTAGACTCAGATGCCACAGTGGAGATTGGCACAGCTAGGATGTCTCGAGCAAGCCGAGACAAAATTGGATACTTGGCTGCCTTTAATTTCCACCATGACAAGATATCAAATGCAACATCCAAGCTGTTTTCATCTAATCCATCGGCTAGATATTCCTCTAATTCTGATTTTTTAGGATCAACCCTCTTTTTATTTTTCATGTAATCTTTCAATCCAGCCCTTGTGTCACTTTGAGTCTCTCTAGCTGAGGCACTAATATATCAAACACAAAAATTACTCGAGCACACATTACAAGTAACAAATTATTCAAATAAAGAAAATAGATAACTACAATTTTCTCAAGCACAATAAACAGATAATGGATGTAAGTATGTAACCTGCATGCATGGATATGCATGTAACTAAAAATTGCTCAAGCACACATCTTATTACTTGTAATTCATATTTTGGAAACAATAGATAACATGCACTTTACTATATAATGCAATTTAGATAGATAACATGTGACTGCCAATTTAGATAAATAACAAGTGGAGACTAGAGATATTACCTCACTTGTTGTGATGAGCTACCAATTTGTTCTTGTGACTGCCTATTGTATGATTTCTCATAATCCTTGAATAATGCATTAATGCAATTATTCAAGTTGGCCATGAATGTGTCATAGTCATGAGGATACATCTCCTTAATGTAATACTCAACAACACCAAGTTTTGATCTCGGATCAAACACACAAGCAATTGCTAGCAACATGTTACCACCAGTCCAATACTTGTCCCACTTAGCATACATTTTTGAACTCATCTCAACTATCAATGGATAGTTAGAATTCCTCATCTTCTTGATGCTTAAACAAACTTCACAGAACTCTGGAAAGAATAAGTTGAGAGTTGGATACTTGGTTCCACTAAGTGTTAAAGTAGTATCATAAAAAACCTTTAGGCAATCAAGTAAAGCCTTTAATTTGTTCCAATCAAGACCAGCAACTAGCTCGGGATTTTTATCAAGAACAACAAACCTTTCAATTGATTTTCTCAATTCAAATGCTAGTTGCAACATGAGATAGGTGGAGTTCCACCTTGTTTGAACATCCCATGCCGGTTTTTTATCGGGGCCCTTTACCTGAAATTGCATACAACATAATTAGTTAATAAAAATTACATTTCAAGAACAAAATTAAATAAAGTGTAGTATGATAGTATCAATTCATCAACCTGAGCTACAGCTTTCTTAAACTTCTCCATTCTTGACTGTGAGTGACGAATGTACTTCATCGTCTCTCGAATAATTGTTATCTCATCACCTAATACATCAAGTCCATATTGGACTATAAGGTTTAACACGTGACAACCACACCTCTGGTGGAATAGTTGTCCATCAGCTGGCAATGTATCAAGAATGGGTCCACTAAGCAATTCCCTAACACTAACATCATTAGCACTACTACTATCAAGTACAAGACATAAGGCTTTTTTATCCAAATTCCACAACACTAACTTCTCATATATGGCATCAGCAATATTTTTGCCTGTATGAGGACTTGGCAAAGGACAGAATGCAATGACTCTCTTATGAAGTTTCCAATTTTCATCAATATAATGACAAGTAAGAGCCATAAAACCTCTATCTCTACCCTTGTTTGACCATAGGTCACTAGTAAAACTAAACTTGCAATCTAACTTGCTAAATAAATCATACAACATGTCCCTTTCCTCAGCATAAATATTTAGGCAATCAGCCCTAAGTGTATTCCTTGATGGTACTTTAAACTGAGGTTGCAAGTCTCTTAAGAATTCTCTCAAAAAGTAATGATTCACACAATTAAAAGGATAGTCATGAGCAACTACCATTCTTGCAAGGCCCTTTCTACATTTCATTTGATTAAATTCCCACACATCAAGAGCTGGTGCTGCATTAAAAATAGAAGTACATAATATAATTTACATGTACATAATATATTTTAAAAATGAAATAAAGGGGAAACACTCAAGTAATCAAGTTGTACCTGTAGTAGTACCAGCTTGCAACATTTTCTGTAGAGCACCAGGTTTGTGTCTCATGGCTTTTGGCACCTTTTCGCAAGCCTTTTTAAAATGGTGCATCAAAGAACCAGTGCCCCTTCCATTCCCCATATCATAAGTGTGTCCACAAAATTTGCATTTGGCCTCATAGAAGCCATCTTCTTTAGGCTCACCCCTGATGAAATACTGCCAATATTTAGAGGTCATTTTTTCTCTTTTTTTTTTCTTTTTTTGGTGCATTCAGGATCTGTTTGAGGGACTTCAGTTTGAGGGACTTGTGTTTGAGGGACTTGAGTGTCACCATCAACTTGTCTAGCTTCATTTTGAACTCTTTGGATTTCCTCTGGAGTGTAATTTGGATCTAATCCAAAGCTACAATATTAAAAAATAGCAGTCATGTAATATAAACAACTTGTAATATAAAAAAAAATATAAGTGTAGCCGTGTAGTTAATAGGTGCAGTTAGTACCTGTCCTCAGAGAGTTCAAGATCTGGTTCAGATGCACATTCTGTATTTTCCATTACCAATCTGCAAAAGGGAAATTAACTATTAAGTACTAAATATATAAGAAAGTGTTTAAGTTAGGAATTAAGTACTAAAAAGGAGCTGAAGATGTTTAAGCTACAAATTAAATACTATTTAATGGTAGAAAGTATTTTACACATAAACAATTGATTTACACACAGAAAGTATTTTACACATAAAAAATTGATTACAAAAAATGATTTAAGCTAGGAATTACTAAAAAGGAGCTGAAGATGTTTAAGCTACAAATTAAGTACTAATAAGTACAAGCATTTAAGCATTTTGTGTTAACATAAATAAAAAATACTAATAAGTACAAGCATTTAAGCAATTTCTATTTACATAAATAAATTGATTTACACATAAAGATTTAATGGCAGAAAGTATTTCAAACGGTTTAATTAATGACAAAAAATGATTAGTTATTAAATATAGATATTAACTACAGTCATTAAATACATATATGATTAGTTATTAAATACAGATATTAAATATAGTTATTAAATGCAGATATTAACTACAGTTATTAACTACAGTTATTAAATACAGATATTAACTACAGTTATTAATTACACAAAATGACTCAATGATTAGATATCAATTTCTGTTAGCTTTAATTACACCTATTAATTTCTGTAACCAATCATTAGTTATCAATTTCTGAGAGTTTCAACAAAAGAGTTTGTAAAAAAAAATATACCACAAAATTAAACTGAGTTGTATCTTCCAAGTTTGTAAAAAAAATGTACCACAGAATGAAACTGAGTTTGTAAAAAAAACGTACCACTAAAAATGTGCCTTGATTCCAACTCGTTTTACTTCCAAGCTCAAGTTAGATCTTCCAAGTTTTTTTTCCAGAATGAAACAGAGTTGTATCTACAGCATCAAACCACAAAAAAAAAAGAAAAAAACAGTTACAAATAGAGGAACAAAGGCCAACAAAAAAGTATGTCAAAATTTGAAAAAATCTTTCAACTATTTACCTCGAGAATACTAGATCTTCCTTTCCTCTATCTCTGTTTCACTGTTGCTTTCTTTCTTTCTCCGTCTCTAACTCTTTTTTTCTTTCTTTTTTTCCGTCCCTTTTTACCCTTCCAGTTCCAGATCCATATGACCATATATACAAAAACAAACAACGATTCATCAATCATCATTATTCACCAGTAATTATGGCTATTGACAACTGACAAGTAGCTAATTAGGTAGAGTACTGAGTACATAGAGAAACGGCTCTTCACCTCATCAGTAATCATGGCTATAAGGCTATCGACAAGTGATCTGTCTTGCGAATTGCAATCATCACACTTGGGAGTTGGGTCTGCCATTGCCATGGGTACTGTGCGAGAGCTGAGAGCCAGAGAGAGAGAGATGAAATGAAATGAGGCGTGTGAGAGAAGGACTGAAGGAGCGGCGCAACCTAGGTAAACTTATCCCTAGTTTTCTCCGTCACTTTTATTCGCTCTGCAATTTTCCTATTCCAGACTCCTGCAATCATATTCATATTGATATATATCATATATAATCTGAATAAACGTTAAAACGTAAATAAACGTAACGGAAATGAGCTGTGACGTTTACGTTACGTTTTTCGGCGGAAATTACAGCCTATTTCCGCTTACGTTACGCTGGGCCTAACGTAACCAATTTGGACTACGTTTAACGTTCCTGTAAAAAACCCAGAATATATTAATTAAAAGATAATCTAATAAAATGAAAATCTTCAAGTAAACAAATAAATATAAATAAATACGATTAAAAATCTAACTCAGTTAATTAGCGGATAATCAACTCTCATAAAATTTAGAAGTCAATTTCGCTCGAATCCGATATAAGAATTAAATTTCGGCCATGTACAAACTTTTTCATTAAAAGTTATTACTCAAATGTCTAGTTTATATTATAGAAATTTAAATAACTATTTTAATAAATTATTATGGGTTGAAATTTGTGCTAAAATCCATTTTCTACAGTTGTTATAATCAATTTCCTAAAACCCCTTGATCTAGACCGTTGGATGTGAGTTTAATTTCTCCGATTTCTGTCAGCCGTCCGATTGATCCCTCTGTTCTCTCCTTTATCTCTCCTCTCTCCCTTATTTTCCGAAACGGGTCACCTCCTTCACCCGTTCCCCTCTTTTCCGCGTTTTCTCTCGTGTTTCACCAATCCGAGAAATCCGCTCTTCTTTCCCTCTTTCTCTCGCCTCTGGCAGAGCTCTTGACCCCACTCTCCTTGGCTCTCTCCCCAAGCCGCGCTCTCCCTCTCTCTGTCCCTCCTAGCAACACTCGACCCCACTCCCTTCCTGTCAATTGGCTGAGACCCCACTCGAAACCCTCTCGACAGCTTGTTGCGCTGTCCCCTCTCTGCTCCACACCTCTTCCTCTCGTCCAATCCGATTGGAGCCCCCACTTGGTGCCTGGTCTTGTCCCCTAATTTCTCACAAACCGAGAAATTCACCCTTGACCCAAACCCTACCATCACATCTCTTGCCCTCTCTCCCTCTGCCACCTCAGCAGCTCGATTGCCCCCACTCTCCATCTCCAGTCCATTTAAGTCACCCCTCTCTCTTCTCTCTACTCAGACCCAACACAGAGAACAGATACAAAGAAAGGAAAAGGAGCAAGAGAGAGAGAAAGGTGGAGGCTAGCGACTGGAGTGGAGACGGCGGCGGTCGATGAGGCTAGATGATGGAGCTGAAGGGAGGTGCAGTGATGTGCTGTGCTGTGCTGTGCTGAACCATTTGCTCCATTTCCCTTCTCTGTTGGTAACCCCTTTTCCTTGGTCTTCGTTTCTGTGTGCTTGACTGAGGCAATTTGATGACTAGTGTAATCTGCTAATTGATTAATGCCTCAAATCTGAATTGCACATCTGAGCTTGTGACCTGTTTGTGCTTGTGATGGCTCAGTATATTCTGTTGAGAATGTTGGATATTATCCTTGACCTGTTATGCATTTCTCTATGGTGAAAAATTTGTGCTGTGCTTGTCTTATGGGATTCTTGTGTTCTGTCGAGGCTTATAAATGTGGATTAGGAGACTTGTGCTAGTAATGGATCTGTTTGGTAGTTTAGACACTCAAAAATCTGTTTAAATGATAATACTAGTTGTTTAGACTTGTGTGATTGTTGTGAAGCTCTTTTGAGGCTTGTGTAATGCTGTTGTTGCCTCTGGTACGTGGTACAGGGCTGGTTCAGGCCTTGTACCAGTCTGGTACATGTATACTTCTATCTAGGGACCTCTTTGTATGATGTTTTTGCTGTCAGGGACTTGCTCGTAAATATTTTTGAACTAATTTTGGGTTTGTTAGGAGTTAATACTGTTGTTAGGAACTATTAGGTAAATGTTAAGTAAATGAAATAAATTCAGGGACTTAAGTGTGAAAGTTCAGTACTGCTGGATCAGATTGTGTTTTCTCTGTTGGGTTTCGGATTTGATCCCCGGAACCCGTTGTAATCCGGATCCGCTTGGATCCTGTTTTGTTTCCATGTGGGCTGTGTGTTTCCACTCTGGGCCGTCAGGCCTGTTTCCTTCTGGGCTCGTCCCTCTGTTCTAATCCGTGTGGATTTCTTGTGGGCTCTGTGATTTATTTGTGCGTGGCCCATTTGGTGTTGTTGGCTGTTGAAGTTGTAATTTGAATTATATAAGTTGGATTTTGAGAATAAAACTAGAACTTGGGAAAATAGAGCTAGAACTAATTGATGACTTGAATGAATGATTCGAATATCAAAGTATGAGATTTTGGCCGAAAAACAATTACGTCGGATTCGAATTTTTACTCGTTGGCTTTTAAATGGGAGATGATTAAAATGTCCGCAAAATAATACATTACAGATACTATGATATAATTGGACAATATATGATCCCAAATCCAAATCAACCAAATTGAGTTTATTTTCTTATTTCTTTTACTTTATTTATTTTATTTTAAAGTTGTTTTTAACTTAAGAATTTAAGTTAGAATGGTTTTCATACTTGAGCAAAACACTATTAAAAATATTACCAAACTAAAATACTTAATATAATTATTACACCACTTAAACGCGTAGAATGGACTGTAGGAACTCGTCTAAAAACGATTTCCTTCACAAACTATTTTAAAAGAAATTCTGTCAAAATTTTATAAAATACTTCTCTAACTAAAATAATATATTTTAAAACAGAATCCCTTTTCAGAAAGTCTAAGTCTAAACACCATACTAATTTGAACCTAGAACCAATAGAGGGTTAATTTAGAGATCGTTAGTCTAAGTGTTTCGTTTGTGAGTTCGTTTCTTAAGTCTAGTCTTCTGTGTTCGGTCAGGTGATCAGCAGGACTACTCCGAGTTTGTAGAGGACGGTTTTGCTGACTTTGAGGGCGGTGTGGCTGGGCAGGACTTCACTGACCCTCCAGCTGAGTAGCAGCTTTACACCCGACTTTCCAGGTGTGTGGAAACTTTAGATTCTCTTTAAACTCTAGTTTAAGGATTAGATCTTTAATTTATGTGTGCATAGCATGTCATTGACATTAAGTAAACAGTTAAGAGCATTCTAGTAATTAAAAGATTAGTTGCATTTATAGGATAAGCATATATACTAATAAAGTGATTAATCAACTCAAAAGTACTCTTAATCAACACTTGCATCTGGTGTGGATCAGGATAGTGAGACCGAGTGAGATAAGGGCGTTTTGCACGCGATTTCCATTATCAGGAGATTGCACCCCAGCCATTGCCGGTGGTCTCCTTATGATAGCGATCTCGAGCAACGCGTTTCTGATGATCACTCTGCAGACCGACTTCTAGGCGGTTCTGCGATCACTTAGTAGTTATTTATTATTGTTAGGATTTGTACGTATTCCCACTTGTCTCGATCGGATTCTTTGGGGTTGCTCGCCAGTATTAGACTTCCTCTCGATCTCCCTTTTCAGGAGCACGGTACCGCGACTTTCTGCCTACACCTCGATGGGGGTGCAGGGTTGGAGATGGCCTTCGGGGCTCATCGAGACTTCCAGTAGGACTTTGGTTGATCTAGGCAGAACCCATGACTTTATGGTTTATATGTGAGATGTGATTCTGGATTATGTTACACTGATATTTGACTACTGAGTGAGGGTGCTTGATTCTCGTATTAGTATTATATTGGACTCTGTATATTACTATCCGCTTCTCCAGATACTTTTTCAGATTTCCTTTGGCATGACACGTTTGGTATAGTATCATGATTACACTTGAATTACACTTAGTCTTTGCATTATAGGATTTTAAAGGTATTTAAGTATGGTTTAGTTCTAACTTTAGTTTAACCAGAATCTTTGGTTACCCTGTTATTGCACTGAGTATTCGCGTACTCAGCCCACATATTTGTTTGTGGAGCAGGTTCAGGTTTGGCAGACTTAGCAGATGAGTTTTGACTGAAGACCAAGCCGAGCTGGAATAGTATTTATCCGCTGTGCATTATTTTATGTTTTGTTTGTACGATGACTGGAAATTTTGTTATGTGCCTATTTTACCAGTCTCTTGTTGTATGAACAAACAATGCCTTTGTTATGTGATTACTTTTATGTTGTGATACGATTTATCAGCCTTACGTGGACACAATAGAGTGTGTTTGCGTGGCGGGGTTGTCCTCCTCGAACGGTGATTTGGTTCGGGGTGTGACAGTTCCGCACCCACGGAACGAAACGTTAATTCGTTAAAATGTTAACACTTTGACAGGTCTACTTGCAAGATGCAACAAAAAGCACAGTACAAAGAAAACCGGAGACAATGTGATTTGTGTAAAGACCCAATTGTGCCTAACTTATGTCAATTAACCTAGAAAGAGAAAAAGAAAACCGGAGAGGCTGATTTAAGAAACCGCGCTTCTAGCAATCAACCCCAAGTACATCTCCCTGGCATCACAGCTCGTCAGCTGTTTCTTCTTTGAATAAAAAGCATTACTGAGATTACTCTCTACTCTCTAGCGTAAACAGAGATAGACAAAAATCAGCCGCGGTCGCGATTATATCTCGATTTTTGAGGTTTTAATTGCTAATTTAAACTGTTCAATGTGTTATCCATATTGAAATTTTATTTGAGACCAAATTTTATATTTTTATGATTTTTTTTACTATTTTAAGATTTTTAAAAATCATTGTTATTGAAAGGTCCAAAATTGTTTAGAATAATAATTTTATAAATGGTGATTTAGATTTATGCCACTATAAAAATAAAAAATTAGAGATGACACAAATTAGAGATATGTCATCACTAAATGACAAATTATTTTTATACCATTATTAAATGATAAAATTAGATTTATGCCATCAATCATTTAATTTGACTATTCTGCCATTTTAAATATGCCACTATAAGATATTATAATTAGAATGTGCCATTGTAAGCATCAAAATTAGAAATATGACATCGTAAAAGTAAAAAATAAGTTTTATGCCATTATATAACAATAAAAATTAGTTTTATGCCTTATAAAATTGCAAAAAAAAATAAAAATCTGCCATTATTAGAATCTATAATTTTGTCACAATCGATCCGTTGTATTTTTTGTTAATGACAGAAAATAAAACAAATTGGTTATTGACGGCACTATATTTATTAATATAATGTTCTTCTTTTCACGTTTTTGGTCATCCATGTTGGTCCCTTAAAATAATCATTTGCTTAGTTGTAAATTTGATTATTGTGATAAACAAAAAAAAAAGTATTCTAGTTGCAAACCATGTTTGTCCTTTTTCATTTTGTCACTGAAAAGTATATTTATATAAAATCATTTGCTTACCGTATATTTTATAAATCAGTTTACTTCTTTTCACTATGCTCCACATTAGATGTACGATGCACATCACAAAGTTGAGAAAAATGAAAGATCTTTTACTTAACGTCTAATCCCTATTGACAAAGTGAAGTAAAACATTAAATAATATTGACTAAAATTTACTCTTAAAGTGTTGTAATAATGTAAATGGATGAGATAATATTGATTAAAAACTAATTTTAAGTATTCATGCAATATATGTCTCGATGAAGCAAAGAAATCAAATTAAAAGATAAATTTCGGCAAGAATGAGTTTTTTTATATGAGTTGAAATTTAAACTATTCATTCATTCATGTAACTCATTCATGGCAGCTAAAAGGCATGATACAATATGTAACAAATTAAGGACGTAATTATATTGTCATTTTTACAACTTTACCAATGAACAAACTTTCTTTATGGAGATGTCCTCGTTACGTTTATGTGAGCGTACGAATGATGTGAAGCAAAATTAAAACTTACGCACAATGCAAAAATTAAGTAATTGGAAATAACCTATGATCAATATATATAATTTAGTCACTAAGGATATCAATATAGCATAATCATACAAATACAGAGTGACTGAGTCATCTCAGAGTAGTAACCTAACCGGTAAGGCAGTAAGTAGTAAGTAGTAACCTAACCGGACGTCGTGGGTGCAGACACCTCAGAGTCATCGGTAAGGCAGTAAGTAGTAACCTAACCGGACGTGGGTGCAGACACCTCAGAGTCATCGGGCTCAGGGTCTGCGTTCAAATCGAGGAGTCTCCTCGCCGCCACGGCGACGGGCACGGGCCTCTGCCTCTCGTCTTTGTCTTTCCTCACTTGGACTTGTAGTTGGAAGTCTTCAGGGGCGAAAGAGGGGCTCCACGTGGCGGGAGGTGATTGGACGGGGCGGAGAGACAGAGACTTGGACTTGGACTCGGAGTTGTTGGCCAGGAAGATGCGGCGTAAGATGGCGTAGAATTCCTCCACCTCCGCGTCCGTCACGTCATCCCCCGACCCCGACCCAGAGTTTGTTCGCCTGCGCTTCGACTTGGAGCCCTCCATTTCTGAATTGTTTTACATTGGGGAACACCCCACCCAGAGCCGGAACAGAGAGAGATTGAGAGAGAAGAGAAAAAGGAAGCGAATGTTATGTCATATCTCAGGTTTAAGGTAGACGAATGTGCTATGTTCCCATTGGCAACTTGGTTCTTCAACTACATTTTCAACCCATCTTTTTCTTTCAATTCTATTCTTTTTCTTCTTCTTCTTCTTCTTCTTCTTCTTATTATTATTATTATTATTATTATTATTATTATTATTATTATTATTTAATTAATCTTGATCGATCAATGGTTCATTGGCTGTGGTCAATTTTTTTTTTTCCATGGTCGCTTTACTTTTCCTGTGTGGAAACTGAAGGTTTGGGTAGATAGGACCACTACTACAAACCTACATGACTAATGTAAATCTAATAGGGATTAGATTACCGTTTGCGGAAGAATCGAATATACCAGACTTCGATCTCGTAGGCGATACCGCAAACCATCACCGCCACGCAACCGCTGCGCACAGCCTCTGTCTCTCTCCGTATGCGGCCGATGCACTACGACCTCAAGTTAGGGCCTAGCACCACCATCCACGATTCCAAGTGCCCGACATGCCGTGCTTCTCATTCATGCTTGGAAATCCATCAAGCAAGGGAGGAGAAGGCTCCCTCTCTCTCTCAGATCTCTCTCTAGGGTTCTGGACCTTTGGGGACGGAATCGACAGACAACCACCAAGTAACAGAACCCTTAGATCTGAGAATATATAGCCTCTGTCGGTTACAGAACCGAACAGACGCTTTTCTGATTCCGCGACCCAGCGGGTCGCTGGACCCTTTAGCGGGCCGCTGGCCATCAGAAATTTCTCCGAAAATTCCAACAGAAACTGCAAACGAATTTTATTGTGGGCTATCTTTTCTTCACAAGTCATATAAATATTCATATTCGTTTTCCTAGATTTGATTGATGTTCTCCACTAAGTCATTCCATATTTCCATTCATCCATTGGAGCTTTAGAAAATTATTTTTCTTTTTTGCTCAATTTGCAAGAGAGATTGCTTTGGGATTTAAATATTCAGTTGTACGATACAAAACTATGTTCTTAAATACCAGCCAAAACTAAGTTCATAAATACAATTATTGATAAAATTCGCTCCTAAAATAGGAACAACAATTTATTAGTAAGAAACCATTACTTTATGGAATGTAAATTCATTTTATTTGGACAAATTATACTAAAAACAATATCTGCAATCTATGAATTATCTTGATTATTTTGTTGTGATGAAACTTCTTCATCGTTAATTTAAATTAAAGAAATAATTAAGAATAATACGTTCTCTTTGATGCTGTTCTTTGGTCTCATGTAAAATACAAAAGTCAATAATAATTTGTCTACAAATCTGGTACAATAGAAAATAAAATTTAAAATGAGAACCAACTCTTGGTCTAGTGACAAAAAGCAATGCACCTTGTGTTAAAAGTCGCATGTTCGAAATCCGACTAGATGGTCTTTTATAGACATTTAATTTAAAAATAAATTAGATGGTTTAGACCCTCAATTTATCTTAATAATAATAATAATAAAATCTAAAATAGAATCTTTCGCTTTTATAATGTCTATTAACATTGGGAAAGAACATTTATCTCTCGTTCTACAATTTCTTCCTCGAATTATTTTCCAACTACTCCAACTGCGTTATAAATTATCTTCCCGAGCAAAGAAGGGGAAAGAAGAAAAAAAAAAAAGTCGCTGCATCATCCCTCACAGTAGCATACTAGCATCCTACTACATGCAGTTGCACTAATGGGTATTTATGCCTACGCTATCAATTAGAGGATTGCTAGAAGTCCTGAATGCTATACGTAGCACGGATGAATTTGATATTACGCCTTTATTTTCAAAATTTATACTTTAAAATGACCGATATAAACCATTCAATCTCATCTCCATGTTAAGATCTTAAGATCTGATACAAGATCAAATTTTATATTTTTGAAAAAAAAAATATTACTTTTTCAAAATTTTAAAAAAATAATAGATCTAATTAGTTTTGGAGCGGTATGCTCCAATAAAATAGTAAATTATTTTAAACAAATATAATTTTTTGTCTCCATAAAGTTTTAATATGGAGAATACATTAAGCAGTTTGGATCGGTCATTTGATAATAAAAATTTGGTATTTATACACATTTTATGAGTCCAACCGTGATACACGTAAAATTTTAGCAATACTGCTATTGAGTATCAAATAGTTTTTAATTTGTATTGCAAAGCATTTGCGCCATCTGAAATTCTTACAGTCGACAAAGTATTAGTATTATTAATTAAAACTGTTTAAAATGGCATTCAAAATTCAAAATGATAGGGCGAATGTTAGAAGATGGATAAGCAGGACGGAGGATAACACTACGCGAAATTTTGGAATCTGTAACGGTTAATAAAAGACTTTTGTAACGGTACACGAAACGTTACTGTAGCCTCCGTTACAGAATGTTTAATAACCGTTACAGATCTATAACGGTTATTAGACAATAACCGTTACAGTAGCCCCCTCTTCTGTAACGGTTATTATCTAATAACCATTATGGTATTATGCAAGAAAAATCTGGTACAGTTTTTTAGAGAACATGTGTAACGGTTATTACCTAATAACCGTTACAGAAGCCAGTCTTCTGTAACGGTTATTATCTAATAGCCGTTATGGTATTGTGGACGGAACAGGTACGGTATTTGGAGAACATTTGTAACGGTTAATACCTAATAACCGTTACAGAAGACTGGCTTCTGTAACGGTTATTAGGTAATAACCGTTACAGATAATGTTTATAATAAAAAAAATAAAATTATAATATTCTGTAACGGTTATTGCTTAATAACTGTTACAAAATTCTTTTTTTTGTATTTCGCCTATTTGATTGGCTAGCCCAATTTGCTAGCCGAATTGGTACCCAATTTACATTAACACATGCAGCATATATATATATATATATCACAAAGCACACATATATCAAACATATATAATCATGCATATCACACAAACAATAAACAAAGTATTTACATATATCAGAATCTCAATATCAGAATCTCGTACCTGAATTGAAGTTCATAAAAATCTTTTCTCAACCACCTACTGACCCTCCTGTTTCGAATTCTTGGACTAAGGTTTTTCTATGGAAAACGAAGTCCTCTCTGAAGTCCTTGGCAAATTCTAAAGTAAAGGACTTTATTGCTTTAAAAGCTGCTTCTCTTAAAAAAGAGAAGAAATGTTTCAATTGCCTCTTTCATGGCCATACTAAATCAAGTTGTAGTCTTCCGAAGAGGTGCTTGATTTGTCTTAAATTTGGTCATAATGTCAAAGAATGCACCTTCCCCTCCCTGGAATTGAATCGTCTTCTTCAATTCTTCCTTTAATCTCTTTGCCTTCTCCTCTCCCTCCCCCATCTATTAATACTCAATCCCCTCTTGCTGCCTCTTCCACCTCTCCTCCTTTAGTTCTTTCTTCTAATTCTAGCTCTTCGAATATGGCTTTCAATCATGATTGGCAATTTGTGCCTATGAACAGTGCTGCTGAGTTTGATGGTCTCAGACCTGATCATTTAAATGTGTTTTACTCTCCTTTACAAGATCTTGACCCTGAAAATGAAGTTCTGCACAGAGCGGCGATTGTTACTTTCCAAGCAAAAGGATTGCTTCCGCCTGATCTCGAGCACCGTTTGGGATTCAGACTTGCTAGTCAGTTTGGTTTTGCAGTTCACCAGTATCGTCTCTCTCCAGTGCACCCAACCTCTGGAGATTTTCTTCTGGTTTGCCCAAATCAAGGGGTCAGGAATGAAATTTGCAGCCTAGGTGTCATTTACCTGCAGAATTTTAGATTGGTCCTAACAAGGTGGACTGAGCGTGCTGGTACAGTTTATGAACCTCCTCTTTATCGTACCAGAATCAGAATTACTGGTTACCCTCTTCATCTCTGGAATAGAAGTGTCATTAACTTGCTGGTGTCTGGGTTTGGTTATCCAGTTTTCACTGCTCCTCACTTCTCTGATGGGATCTTCCTTCATTTGCGTTTTCTTATTAAAGGAGCTCATCCCTCAGACATCCCTCATCATTTGGTTATCTCTGCAGACCCTCGAGCTGCAAGAGCTAGGGTACATATTGAAGGTTTTCAATAAGTTGGTTTTCCCACTGAACCACCTTTTGTAGGCCCCGGCAGGCCTTGGGTGCCTCCTCCGCCTCCTCCACCACCTCCTCCGCCGTCACCACCATCGACTGACTCTGATATGGACACCGATTCAACTTCTGATGCCCTCCTTGCTAACCCAATTTCTGATGCTCCTCCTACTGAATTAGCTTCTGATGCTTCCTTACCAGTACATTGTGCTACTGGGCCTTTCTGCTCTTCTATCCTCTCGCCTGCATCTGGAGATCCCTTTTTAGCTATTGCCTCTTCAAGTTTTCTCCCTTGGTTCTTTAATGCTATTAATGCCTCCTTTCATCTGAATCAGCTCTAATTTTAGCCTTATACTTTTTTGTTTAGCTCTGTATGCTTTATGGGTTTTCTTGGCTGTAATCCTCTTCTTCTTGGAAATATCAACAAAGAGCTTTCTTCTTTACTTTGCCTCACTCTCTTCCTTTTCTCACCTCTGTGTATTATTGCTACTACTCCGATGTAAGATCTTCCCCTATTCAATGAGATCGTAAAATATATAAAAAAAACAAAAAATAATAATAAATTAATGAAAAAATCGAAATAAATAAGGAAAAAATGTAAAAATAAAAAATACTGTTCAAATTTAATTTTTTTTACCTTAAATCTGCTCTCCTTCTTATTCTCTTTCTAATTATTATTTTTTCAGAATTTTTAGAATTTTTTTGCTATTTTTTTTAAGTGAAGTGGACACCACAAAATTCACAATAAATGAAAAGAAAAGAAAGGGGGAAGTGCGGCTGAGAGTTAGATGAGACTTAACGAGGGAGGAAGATATTTATACATAACCTTTCTGTAACGGTTATTTTCTAATAACCGTTACAGAATCATTAAAAAAATAAAAAAAATTATTTGCCTTCATGTAACGGTTATTAGGAAATAACCGATACAGAATTACAGAGATACTGTAACGGTTATTTATATATAACCGTTACAGAAGATTATTATTAATTTTTTGTTCTCGAATCTTCTGTAACGGTTGTTGGATAATAATCGTTACAGATTTCTTAAAATCTGTAACGGTTATTATCCAACAACCGTTACAGAAGGTGGACGCACTTTTTCTCTATTGCATGACGGAAAATATTATTACGATTTTTTAATAATAACCGTTACAGATTTGTGGCGCCAATTTTCCCGCCTTATGCCTCACTAGTCTGTAACGGTTATTTCAAAAACCGTTACAGAAGTTCTGTTACAGAAGGTCCTTTTTTCCGTAGTGTAAGAAATAATTTTCTCTGCATAAAACCATTCAGATACATATTGGTCAAGAACTTTCATCATTGTTCGTCAAGAAGTTAATACTCGTTGAGTGAGATTAAGCAGTGGAGGACTGGAGGTTGATTCATGCCGGTTTGAAAGTTCAATAGTAAAGAAGCGGAGGTGGTTCAAATTAAAATTTTAGGATGTTTTGAGGATGGTAATGTTTACAAGGATGCAAACATAATTGAAATTATGAAATTATACTTACTCTTCTGCCGAAATTACTCCAAGGATAAAGTACAAAAGAAAACATGGATTGACCCTTTTTTTTTTGGTGCGTTTGGATAGGTGTGGGAAGAAGGAAAGAAGGGAAGAAGTGGGAAGAAGTATTGGGAAGTGTGTAACTTTGTGAAAAGTTTGAATTGTTTATAATTTTCTTTTTTCTTCTTCCTTCTTCTTCTTCTTTCTTTCAACGATCCAAACGCACCCTTTAAGAAAATGATTACCCCCTCATGCTTTTTCCATAGTATATATATGCACATACAATGAAATATTCTCGTACAATGAACGAATTTATATTCGCGCACCAAAAGATGATAAATATGTTTTCTTTGATATACGTCACAAAAATCGACGCACAAGTTTCTTGTATTCACATTAATTGTGTTTGGATGAGCCGGGAATAGAGAATAGGAATAAGGAATTTCAGTTTGCGTGCTTATTCTTATTCTTGTGCAACCTAAACAACACAAGAATAAGGAATAAGAGTCCTTATTCCTATACTAACAAAATCATGGTATAAGAATAAGGATAAACACGCAAACCGAAATTTCTAATTCCTATTTTCTATTCCCGGCTCATCCAAACACACCCTAATTAATATATAGGAACGATACGTTAAGTTCAACCATTATGGAAGATTTTGGGGTGTATTTGGATGAGCCGTGAATAGGGAATAGGAATAAAGAATTTCGGTTTGCGTGCTTATCCTTATTCCTTATTCTTATACCATGGTTTTGTTAGTATAGGAATAAGGACCCTTATTCCTTATTCTTATGTTGTTTGGATTGCACAAGAATAAGAATAAACATGCAAATCAAAATTTCTTATACATATTCCCTACTCCCGGCCTTTCCAAACACACCCTTGGAAATTAAATTAAATCCATCAATTTTAAATCTAAAATGTTGTAAATCACTACATATATGCCAACAGGATAAACTCATAAAAAAAAACAATTTATTCAGCTCTTTTCATATTGATTAATGTAATTAAATAGAAGCTGTCTTAATATAGCATGATTTAGAATTTTCGAATGTATATATCTCAATCTAAAATGCTAGATCAAATATGTTTTTAATGTTTTTTTGTCCCATCTCTACAATAAAAAAAAAAAGTTTAGTATGGAACATCATGCCCATAATATTTCAATATAGTTTCTTCTCCCGGCATATATCCAATATAGTTTTTGGATTGAACCAAAAATATATATATAAAAAAAATTATAAATATATAGCGAGTTTCTAATATCAATAAATTTAATTTCTGCAATATATATTTCTAACTCCAAAGTCCGAACGAATATGAAATCAGCCAAGGACGTCTGAAGAGGAAACATAACAATTTAAGAACGAACTCGTTTACCCCCGAAATTATTTAATATAAAAATTCAGACACCAAAAAATTTAATAGAAAGAATTATTTATTTTTTTTTAATAAGAAGAAAGTTCCAACGCGTTTATAAACCGCGCCTCTCTCTCTCCTCTCGAACGCGTTTTATAAACGCGTTACAAGTCTTAAAACGCGTTTATAAAACGCGCTAGAAGCTGCAGTGATTGCGGCGAAAGTTTCTGACTTTGCGCGTTATTTTCTGATTTTACGCGTTTATAAAACGCGTAAGAAGCCTTCTTACCCTTTTATAAAGCGCGTTCGAGAGATCTAATTTCCATATAAATACCCAACCTTCTGTCGTCCAAAATAAAAAAAAAAGAAAAAAGATCTGAAAAAAAGAAAAAAAATGAGAGGAAAACAAGTGTTAGATGGTGAAATACAAAATAATATTAGTTGGTGCGAAACTAATAGCCATAAGGGTTGTATGCGGCACACTTATTCACTGATACAGAGTCGCACACAATCCTTATGGCTATTAATATTCCACCAACTTTAAAATAAAAACTTTCCTGTGGAATCTGTTATTACGTGTAGAGGACGGTTTGTTGGGCTGGGTCTACGAGCCATAACACCGCAGCCGACATCATTGGATGAGAATCTGCATACATGCAGTCATCCTCATCCAAGTCTCAGAAAAAGAGAGGGTCAATATGACAATCAGTCGCCCGACTCTTGTCTATTAGTTGCGGTGATGTTTTCTCTTCCCACCCTTAGCAATGGATCTTCTACAATTTTTTTTTATGTGGTTCAAAATTTTAATATCATGTATTTTGTAATTTTTTTTGTTGTGTATTGTGTGGTTCAAAATTTTAATAAATTATAATTTTTAATTTCTATTGTGTTTTTTATTATAATGTTCATTGAGTTGAGTTGTATTATCTAATAAATTATAATATTTCGAATTTCACAATAAAAATGAAAATGGATAAAATAAAAACTAAAATAAATATACTAAAACACGAATTAATACATATACTAAAACATAAAAGAAAACAGATAATAATAGAACACACAATAATACATATACTAAAACATAAAAGAAAACAGATAATAATAGAACACACAATAATAAAAACATCTAATTATAGAAAACCTAATAATCAGTCCAAATGATATATGTCATTTCCATTTAACGGGTGATTTTCAAATCCAGGAGGACATGCCTGTTGCAAACGCAACCAAACGATTCCATCTCCACGTCGGACATGATATCCTCCATCCCTCTTAACTACATCCGTCCAATATTTCGGCCCTCTCACTTCAAAAACGTCGCGTTGAAAAACCTTCACGTAAAATTTATCGGAAGGATAGTGCAAGTAGACGTGCCGAAGAATATCTCGCTTACTTATTCCTCCATCTCCTTGTAGAAGCACACCGGTACAAACATGACATGGTTTAGTTGACATTATGTTTTCTCGGTTTCTTTTCTCTGCGTAACTTCTCTAAAGTTTTGGTTTTTGATTTCTGAATTTTCGACGTGAATTTGCGGAGAAGGAGGACTATTTATAGACTCAACCCTTATTACCCGTTTATAAAACGCGTAATAAGGTTTCAGCGCGTTTTATAAACGCGTACGAGGGGCTAAGTTAATGGAATTCAATACTTTCGCAGGCTGTCAGTCTGTTTTACTGTTTTACCTGGACTCCACCTTCGTACGCGTTTATAAAATGCGTTCGAAGGCCTCCAACGCGTTTTATAAACGCGTACGAAGGTGGTGTCCACTTTTTGAGCAGCGTGATATTGTGTTTAAGCAGCGTTTTATAGCGTGATACTGTGTTTGAGCAGCATTTTATAGCGCGTTTTTTTAGCAGACCCCTATTCTAGCGCGTTTTATAAACGGCTAAATAATTGCCTATATATATCTCAATTCGTTCTCCTATTTCGTATCACAAAATCACAAACAAAAGACGCGTAAAATCAGAAATTTGAGAAATGGAGAAGGATCAAAACAATAATAAGATGGGGGAGGAAAAATCCAACGTGGGGGAGGGAACACCTAATGTGGGAGCAAAAAGGATCCCATTATACGGCCCTCCGAAGAGAAGGGTCGTCTCGGCTGTACGTCGTTTCCCTCCAGGATGTGGCAGGAGCCCTGATTTTAGTATGGGGGTTAAAATAGATGAGAGTTCTAGTGAGAATAAGGAGGAGGAGAAGAACAAAAAGATTAAGGAAGTGGAGAAAAATTAGAGTTTTCTATGAAATTTAATTTGTAATATGAACTTCATATCTACAATTTATGTTATTGTATGAATTTATATTTTATCTATGTTTTAATTAATTATCTAAATTATTGTGTATGAATTTATGTTTTATCTATGTTTTAATATTTATAACTAATTAATATAAAAATTAAGAAAATTTTCCATTACAATATTCAGAACCCATTAATATAAAAACAACGATTTAAATTAATAACAATTTTCATTACAATAATTCTCATTAATATGAAAACAACGATTTAAATTAATAACAATTTTCATTACAATAATTCTCATTAATATGAAAACAACGATTTTAAATTAATAACAATTTTCATTACAATAATTCTCATTAATATGAAAACAACGATTTGCGGAGACTCATGGACGGTTGCCCAATTCTGCGAGATCCTTCGACAGTCGTCGAGTTCTTCCCTAATTGGATCGGCAGAACTCTACCGCCCATCACCCATGACGTAGGCAGCAGAGTGTTGGTCTACCTCAGATGATGATGAAGTTAGCGAGCTGTCCATCTGGGCCGACATTCGTACATAATAACAGATTCCACCGGAAAATCTCTTATTACAATTTCACACTTATTAACATTGAGAGGTGAGAATGAGAGAGGTGAGAATGAGAGATAAGAATGATATTCAGAGGTGAGAATGAGAGATGCGAGAATTGGGCGTTTTATAAAAAGGTAAAGCCTTTTAACGCGTTTTATAAAAGGGTACAAAGCCTTTTAACGCGTTTTATAAACTCCTCTGAGATTGAAACAAAAAGATGAAGTTAGTTCAAAATGGATTAAAATGAATGAATGAATTAAATTCTTTTTCTTTAAGTACTTACGTGATTTTCCATCATGCTTGATCAATTTATTCTTTACTCCTTCCGGCCATCTTTCTCCTAAACTCAACCTTTGAAGTGCTTCTTGTGTTCGCTTGTTCATCCAGTTGGCACATTTATACCACGTGCCTTCTATAAGTGCTGTCACTGGTAATCTTCTCTCTATTCTAAACACATTATTCAGACTCTCCGATCCATTACTTGTCATTATACCCCATCGATGCCCCTTGTCAAAACTCTGAGCCCATTTATATAGTTTTGGCCGCTCGTTGTTGTCATTTTCATTAATTTTACCACAATTTCTTAGATACTGATAAGCCCTCAGGTTGTTTTCCTTCAGTACTCCCCAATTCTCTCTAAAACGTCTAGCGTTTTTCTTGTTAGCAAGTCTACATTTGAAAAAGTTTTTCAAATCAGCATCTTGTGACCCGCCAACCTCCTTCCATAAGTTTTCCGCAACATGCTGCATGCAGAACCGATGAACCGCTACTGCATGCGCACCTTGTGCCTTCCAACCGTAATCTACGGATGCAAATACCGCTTTTATTGTCTTATGACGGTCAGATATGACACAGTATCTAGTGTTCCGCCCTAAAACTTCCCATCTAACCCAAGACATAAACCATCCCCAAGTATCCTTATCTTCTTTTTCGCCCAATCCGAATGCAACCGGAATTAATCGATTTTCTAGATCATAACCACACACTGAGAACAATCTACCTTTGTATCGGCCCGATAAAAAACTAGCATCAATTGAGATAACAGGTCTGGCATATTTCATCGCTTCTATGCACGGACCAAAAGCCCAGGCTGTCATCTTGAAGACGCCAACGTTAGGATCGTTTGTAGGCCAAGAAACTATTGTGTATTTCGTTCCTGGGGTCGTCGCCTTCATTGCCTCCAGAAGGCGTGGAAGTTTATTGTAGGCCCCTTCCCAAGACCCAAACAATTGCTCCAACGCTCGCTCCCTCCCACGCCATAGTTTATTATAAGCCGGTTCAATACGTGGATATCTAGCCCTTATGAGGCTTCCTATGTCCTGGACACTTTTTCCCAAATTTTTTTTCAATTCATTCCTAACGTGTTCGGCAGTGAGACTAGCTGTAAGGTTTGCGTGACCTTTTGGCCCGGGGGTCTCGAACAAATATGCTCATTTGGATTGGTAGAGATCTTCCAATTTGTATTATAACTCTCACGTCTACCATACAATCGCAACTTACAATTCGGTTTTTGCATGCAAACCATTACAATTTTTTGTTTATTGCTAGTTTCCGTTCGAACTTCTCGATTTGTTTTGCATGAAACATCACAGACAGCTAGAATTAATTATTTTTTGGAACCGAATCGTTTACCAACAACAAGTTCGCCTTGTGGCCCTAAACTACGCTCCGGCATACCAGCATACTCAAACATGGAAATATCACACAATTCACTTACAGGATGGTGCAAGTCCGTCCTTCCTGAAACGTACGGCTGGTCGCAGTTTGCATAAAAAGGCACTTCTCTCTCGGAGAAGTCCTCCACATCGGTATATTCTTCTCCAGTAGGAAGGTCGGAGTAAGTCGCCGGACCCTCATCTTCATCACCATCGGCAACCTCGACTTCATCTCCTGATGTGTTATTGTCTTGCGTAGGAACGGACTGTTCGCCAGTGTATTGGTAAGGGGTGGATTGCTGGCCACACATAAGGTTTAAGGAAGTGTTTGGCTCACTGCTACCGGGCTCGTCAAGGGGTGTTAGGTTCAGATCTGGTCCCGTGCCATATACGGGGATGAAATCAACATGCAACTCAATAATCGGTAACCCTCTCGTCTCGAATGTCTCGTGGTAAAAAAGGCGTCATTGATCTTCAGAATTTACAGGAAGAAATAGCGATTCATATCTCCCATTTACAATTTCGTTGTAACGACCATGGATATTCAAAGTGTACTGGGTTTCTAAAATCTGTAGCCTGCTGTATAATTCATTTCGAATTTCAGCAAATGTGGTATGCATACTACAACGGATGTGGAAGTAAGAAGCACCAAAAGTTGGACATTGGTTGACATATATTGTAATTGTAGACATTTTTGGATTTGATTGATAGGTTTTTAAATCGTAAGAGATAATCTGTTGTGGACGATTTCAATTCTGCGAGAATGTATAGTCTTATATAACTTCAAATAACGCGGTTATAAATTCACAAACTTATAGACAGAAATGACTAAAGTTCGATCGAAATGACTAAAGTTTGATCGAAGTGATGGAAGTTGGAATGTTGCCCTCCCAGCGCGTTTTATAAATGGGTAAGAAGCCTTCTAGCGCGTTTTATAAACGCGTTAATTGCGTTTTAACTATTCCGAAAGTTCAGCCTTCTAGCGCGTTTTATAAACGCGTTTTAAGGCTTGTAACGCGTTTATAAAACGCGTTCGAGAAGAGAGAGAGAGGCGCGGTTTATAAACGCGTTGGAACTTTCTTCTTATTAAAAAAAAATAAATAATTCTTTCTATTAAATTTTTTGGTGTCTGAATTTTTATATTAAATAATTTCGGCGTTTACCCCTTTGTTTTAGTCCATGTGAAGGAAAAAAGTTAAATAAGCGGAAAAATGTAAAAGTAATAAGAAAGTTGGTTAAGTAAATTCTGAGACGCTACTAACTTTGGTAACGTATTTATCAAAAATAAAAAATACAAGGACTAGTTGCTTTTTAGCTTTAGATAGTTAGATTTTGACGCTACTATTTCGCACTAAGATTATAAAACAAAAAAGGGAATTTAATTTATGGACATTAGCATTATACCAAATGATAAACAACTTCATACATCTTATGTCAAAAAGATTTTTTAAAAGAGATCTAGCTCATCATGGTCTCATCTTTAAAAGGTCAAATTTTTTAAAAAGTCAAAATTTGGGGTGTCAATGTGTCATCATCCTACAGTAACTTGATTAGAAGTTATGAGGTTGTACTTATCATTCTGCCTTCTTCTTCCATGCCTTAATTTTAATTTTTGAAGAAGAGACGTCAGACGGAGGGGAAGTTTTGCTCAATGCTTTTTTTTTTGATAAAAAGTTTTGCTCAATGCTCATAGCTCAATGCTCCCAGAGCAATCCGGATTCGCTGTTGCGCGACACGCAGTGTAGCGTACTACGAGCCGTTTGATCTTGTTCGGACGGTTTACTTTTTACGGGCCTATCAATCTAGATTACATGTACGGGACTTCCTTTTTCATTAGATTTTGATCAAACGACCAGCATGCCGCGCAACACCATGTGTCACGCGGCAGCGGATCTCATTTTCCCCCGAGAAACAACCATCGCATGACGTCATCGCGCAATCCGGGTCCGGGCGCATCTTAATGACGTAATTCATGGCAAATCCATGTGGGCCCAACGCATCACGATCTAATCGATGACTAAAGATGACTACGACCTTGCTTTCCTGTCCACAGTCAAGGTCAAGTTTAAAAAAATCTCATATATATCTCCTCTCAAAAATAAATAATAATTCATTACATATTCTTTCTCCGGGTGCTGTCAAAATTGAAAACCTTCCTTGTGTATTTTTCAAATTCATGTCTTGCAAGTTGCAACTGTGAGACGAAAAATATTAATTCATAATAATATTTTTTAATAAGATTATTTAAGATCGTGTATTTTATATAAAAATAAGAAATCGTTACAGAAACTCACAGCTTTCAAGCGCATATATATTGTTAACCGAAAATCGGATGTTCTTAAAATTTAACCTTTTCCAAATGATGGCAAAATAATGACATTTTTACTCTCTCTGTCTATATTTCTTTATTAGACGAAATTAGGGAAAATGGTGCCACTTAATAACAAGATAGATTTATTAAATGGCTAATGCAGTTAAAGGGATTAGAATTTAATGAATCTGGTCCATTGAATTTTCAATCAAAATCCAATACACTCTTTAATTAAAATTCATAATGAACTTGGTTCAAGTGTTTTAATATATAGGCTAGATTAATTATGGGCGCGTTTGGTTGTGTAGTAAGGGGTTGCATAAGTTTAGGATGCCTAAGTATTTATGTACTGTTATGTAATGGATATTTGATTTTGTAGTAAGGATGAGTAACTTAATACATGCATATATTTATGTCAAAAAACTAAAATCAACTTAAATTTGAATTATTTAATTTGAATTAGTATTATGTATTAATAATACGTTGTGACCTACTAATTATTAATTATTAATTATTATAAAAATTAATTATTTATGATGATAATAAATCATTTTTATTATTATAAAATATCAATAATTACTTTTAATTGAATACTTTAGACATTATTAAATATTTAATAATACAAAATTATTATTGATTAATTAATTTTAATTAATTAATATCACTAAATAGTTATTATTAATAATTAATATTACTCGTTAAATATTATTAATTATTATTATTTAATTATTAATTATGATAATTAATACTTATTATTAATTATTATTTTTAATAATTATTGTTACTAATTAAATATTATTATTTATTAATTGTTATTAATTATTTGTTCATTACTAAATATTATTATTAATTATTTCTAAGGGATATTGTTGGAAGAAAAATTAAAGGACCTATTTAGGTTGCATAAATTATGCACCCTTAAGGCGTCTTATGTAACAGGTGTTTGGCAACTCAAGGATACAAAACTTAAATTATACACCATTTAAGTCACAAAAAAAAACGGAGCCTATAATCTTAATTATAACATTTTTCTACTTGTCTTACAAATATCATAATGAAACACAATTTCAAAATTGGCCAACTTTATCTTAAACTTTGTTCAATTAGAACACCAAAACTAAACTAATATAATCAAAATAACTATTAATGTTACTTGATCCATATTTAATTAAGTGACATTCTTTTCAACAAATGATTAACAAATTCATTCGATCCACATAAGTATATTTGTCCATATTAATTACAATAATGTGCAACATAAAAAATCAGCAAACATTATCAAATTCAAAATCAATACATAAACGAAGTTCCGATTCATAACTTTATTAACACATTATTTTTCATTACAACCTCACAAGTCACTAACAAAATTCATGTCGGCTATGTGCTATTCGAAGATAGTAGGTGATAGTGCTTTTATTAGAGAACCAGTTAATGTAGCTCTTCTATTGATGTGTGTGTATGACAATGATATTATCATTGACTTTCTTTCTAACAACAAGATACTTGATATCAATCTAGCTGGACTTGTTGTTTTTAGAGAAAAAAATAGCAGCCTCATTATCATAAAATATCTTGAGAGGTCTTAAATATTTTTTTTAGAAAAAGGCCCGTAGGCTAAATATTTTATTAATAAAAATCTTACAATCAATATTACATATCCATATAAGTTTCTTTAATCTACAACATCATACAATATCAATCTAAACAACTAATCTATTAATACACACATAAGCAAATAAACTATAATTACATCACACAATTATTGAAAATTTAAAAGAATAAAAAAATAAAAAAAATGAAGATTCAAAAGACTTCCAACATGGAATATCTTCTTCTTCATAGACTTCTTGTTTTTAATGTCGCTTCATCATCAAATAAGAATAATCATTTCGTGGTTGTTAAGAAACCTACAAAAATAAGCACAAAAACCATAATATAATCACGAACGATATATTTATTAAGCCGTTCATGTAAGAAATGGAGGGAATATTAGAAAAGAAGAGTAGAAAAGTGAGAAGTCAAAAAATAATAGAGGAGAAGAGAAATGTCGAGAATAAAAGATGAGTAAAAAGACATCATGAAACATGATTAACAATCAAGAAGAAAAATTAAAGAAAAGACAAAAGTAAAATAGAAAATTAAGAAAATAAATACTAATGGAACAAATCAAATGATAAAGGAGAATTATAAAGAAGATTTAAATTCAAAAGGTGGCCGCGGAGCAGAGGTCTAAGCCTCCCCACCAGTGGTGGCAGTCGGTTTTTGGGTTTTTTTGTTTTTTTTTTTCCGAAGAGGCGCGAGAGGGGTTATTGGTTAAAAGCGCCTAATAAAATACTCTCAATTACTTGAATTGTAGATGTGAAATTCTTCAACCAAATTGTCAACTAGTAGTTTCAAAACATGCCACAAATTCTACTTGCATAGTGTAAGATGCAACTAATGACTGCTTAGCACTCTTCCATGAAATTGGTCCCCTACAAGCATAAATATATATCGTAATGTGGATTTCTTCATGTCTACACATTCAGCATCAAAGTCCAAATTTAAATAACCAATGGCCTAAAGGTTATAGGACTTTTTGTAAGCAAGTATGTAGTCTTTGGTCCCTTACAAATAGCGTAAAATTTTCTTAGCAGCTCGCCAATGATCCATTCCTGAATTTGATTGATATCGGCCTATCGTGCCAACTATAAACGCAATATCATGACGTGTGCAGACTTGAGCATACATTAAGCTTCCTACAACCGAAGCATACTCATTATTTTCCATCCGCTTACGTTCTGATTTTGTTTTGGGACATTGACACTTGCTGAAATCGTCACCTTTGAAAGCATCACTTGGAGAAAATTTTTCCATTTTGCAGTGCTTAAGCATTTTCTTAATGTATGTCTTTTGTGATAAACTTAAGACTCTACAAGATCGATCGCGGTAGATTTCAATGGCTATAAAATAAGAGGATTCACCAACATTCTTCATTTCAAATTTTTTTGCAAGAAAATATTTGATCTTGTACAACATGTGTAAATCACTGCTTGCTAACAAAATTTTATCCACATACAAAACGAAAATGATAAATCTACTCCCACTATTCTTGAGATATTTGCATTGATCAAAAGTATTTTTTTTTAAAATCCAAATTCTCTTATGACCTCATCAAACTTGAGATATTGTTACTTTGAAGTTTGCTTCAATCCATAAATTGATCATTTCAACAGACAGCCCGTATGTTCATTGCTTTGACAAGAGAACCTTCATGTTGTTTCATGTAAATTTTTTCATGGTCTCCATTAAGAAATGTGATTTTCACGTCCTTTTGATGCAGCTCTATATCATAACTAGCTATAAAAGCTAAAACAATTCTTAATGTCTTTCTTCGAGACATGAGACAAAGTATTATCATCATGTATATTTTGTTGGGTAAAGTCTTTAGCAACTAGTTGGGCTTTTCATCTTTCAATGTTACCATTTGTAAACTCATTTACGTCCTACATGAGAGACGTATGTAATGACTAAGGCAAGTAAAAAGATCATAATTCAATCAATTTGGTCCATTGAATTTTCCATTAATATTCAATGCACCATTTAATTAAAATTCAAAAAAAAATTTAACTCACATATTATAATATATAAGTCACATTAATTATAATCTTAATTATAATTACGTTGAAGATTTTTTAATAACAATTAAAAAAGAAAATTAAACAAATTTACATTTGATATCTCATATTTATATGTGCTTTTTGACCGGACTTTACACTTAAATGATAACTCAAACCCCTATATTCATTGTGCTTCGTGCTATATTTGTCTAGAATTGGGTACTGTTGTGGTTTTTGTATTGAATTGCAGGAACTCGGTGGATCAAACTCAATTAATGCATAAAATGGTGGATTTAAGAGAAACAATTGGTCAAATGGAATCAATAGCATTGAAGAGCTCATCCTAAGCTTTCCAACGCCTATTGAATCGCCTCAATCGGAGTTCGGGTGAAGAAATTATGGCCGAAATACTACCTCTCCTCAGTCTGGAGTCAACTCGGTCCGAGTTGGATCCATCTCGGTCCGAGTTGAAAGTCAGAAAACTGCTAAATTGCCATCTCGGTCCGAGTTTGAGCCAACTCGGTCCGAGTTGAGAGCCGACATAGTGCATTTGGCAAGTTTTCAAGCATGGAAACTCAATATTTTGGTATGAATTCTTGCCATGACGCCCTAGCCTCCTTTCCAAGTTCAGAAGATCACTATTTATGCTCCCCTAGCCCAGAAGAAAAAGGAAAAAAGCCACCATACACGAAATTCCACCTCCTACCACGTTTTGGCACCTTTCCACCACCGTTCTCACGCCGAAAGGCGTGGGATTCCACCTCTTTCATCATAGCACGACCATGGCATCATCTTTGGAGCAATTCTAGGCGCGACGGCGACAGAATCAACCCAACCACGGCTCTGGACGTTCGGTATCTTGAGTTAGAAGCGATATTTGATTTATTTCTTCCATTCTCTTGATATTTTGATTTGATGGAGCTTGTATCTTATTTTGCTTTCATGTTAGGCTAGATTTATGTTGTCTTAGGAGTAGGAAAGTAATTTAGGTTTCGATGTGTTGTGATTTGACTTGATATGATATGATATGATATGTTTTGTTGATTTGTTTTGTTGAGAATTATGTTAATTGCCTGTTTGAATTGCTTGGTTAAGTCTAATTAATTTCTAGATGTACGGCCGCATTTAGTTAAGTTCTAAAGTTAGGATAATCAAGATAATTTAGATAAGTATTTGGGATAAATCGTAGATCCGAAAGGGGAGATTAGTTGACACCAAAAGTGTAACTTTTAGACAAGTCCAAAAGACCTCTAGATATCTTTATGAACTCCAACAAACAAGTTTAAGTTGATTGAATTCTATACCAAAAGTTGTGAACCAATCGAGTTAATTAGGTTAGGTTGTGATTGAACCAGTGTCTAGTCCAACAAGCGAAAGCTGAGGTTTAGAGTATCTAGGTTTGACCAACAAACCCTAGCACAAAGCATAAAATTTCATAAAGAGTCAAAACCACACACTTATACCATCTGTTCGGATCGAACAGAGCGGTATATGCTTGAAAAACACCGTTTGATGCACGAAAGTGATAAGTTCTGTGTTCTAGAGTCCAAACCGATGTGAAACCTGAACCTAAGACGACTTTTATATTGTTAAAATACCAAAAACATCTCTTTAAGCATTTAGATTTTTTTAGATAATTAAAATATCCAAAAATATTTATTTAATTGCACCTTTAGATTTAATCAACCAAAAACTCCATAAAAATATAATTGTCTAGCTTTCGTGCGGAAGTAAAGTCCGGTACTCATTAATCCGTCCCTTGGGTTCGACCCTAAAGCTTAACTAAAACGACTAGTGAGGTTAGCTCTAGGTTTATAAATTTATTTGATTCCTAGGTTTTAAGCCTTCATCAAATTGGCGCCGTTGCCGGGGACGGTGTTGATATTGGATCCTTATTTTAGTATCAAGAGACTAGACTTTTTTTTTTTTTTTTTCCTTTTAACCCACGCTTTCTTCTCTTGAATTGCAGGACTGACTGGTAAACCGAGGAGGAAAAAGTCCCCACCACCGAATGTTAGAAGCTATTTCTTTCGGGGCTTGACTGAAGATCCGGAGCTCGCTCAACTTGCACGTCCGATCCGATCAAGACTTAGTGAAATATGGTCAAGCTAGGGACCTAAAACAAGTGCTTCTTGGGAGGCAACCCAAGAATTTCTCAACTCTTCTCTCTTTTATTTATTTTGTCATTAAAAATAGAAAATACAAAAAAATAAAAAATAGAAAATCCGTAAAAATTTGAAAAATAAAAAAATAAAAAAAAATGAATGTTGATTTTGTTTGATTGTTTGTAGGAAAATTTTGAGGAACAAACGAAGGAAGATGTGATTCGTGCTAGAGCACCATGGGTTACGTGAACCAACTAACCCCGATCGACCTCATACGAATTGCACAACAACTCAAAGAAAGGAGTAGAGCCATCTTGGAAATCGAGAGAACAAACTAGGAGCAAATCGAAATGGTGGAAGCAAAAATTGGCTAAGTTCTCTTTTCCTCCTATTTACTTTCTTTGTGATTGAATGCATTGAGGACAATGTTTGATTTAAGTTTGGGGGGAGGGAATAGGAAAAGAATCAAACTTTTGATTGAAATTGCTCATTTTTTTTGCACTATTCATGCCTAGTTTTTGTTTGGAAATTGATTGGATGTGCCTAGTCTCTCTCGATTTGGATTTTAAATGATAAATTCACACTGTTAAAACTGTTTTGAAGTCAAACAAAAAATTTTCTCGATGGACCCTAGAATGTTTTGATATCTCTTGTTGATTTTTACACCAATGGACCGAATTGAAAATATTTTACAAAAATGGAACTCGATTTTGGTTGCTTGAAATTGTAAAAACACTCTAAGTCGATTCTCACAAGTTTTTACCGAGTGAACGGATTTGTATTTGACAAATTTTTGTTTAAAAAGAATTTTATGAACTTTGGAAATTAAAAGATGAACCTTGTCTTGTTGAAAATGCTTTTAATCGCTTGAATCACCAACAAGCAAACTTAATGGAAAAATAAATCAAAATAGCTGTGAAAACGAGGACGCACTGAGGTCTTTTTCCACCAACTTAGCCACAAATTGGAGGGTATTGGGTTAAGCATGAATTGTTAGGAATTACAACTCAAAGAAAGCGAGAAATAATTGGATAATTCATGCTTAATTCTACCGGACCCGGTGCGAAAGCATTGGTAAAGGAGTTGTTGAGTATTATGGCCCAAGTGTACCGTGGCCATAGTCGAGCAACACCCGTCTAACCTCCCTAGCGCGACATGTGCTAGTAGAAAACTCAAGGCCGATGATACCGCATTATCCTCTAGGGTGTAAAGCCCCACGGCTCGACTTGCACAAAAAAAAATTGGTGAAAATTTGAAATTGCTTTTAAGAAGGGTTCGTCATAAAATTTCTAATTTTGATAAAATTCTTTACAAATTTTTGTGAAATATGGAAAAGAACGGGTAATTGAATTTGAGATCGCATTTGAATTGACAAAGTGAAGCTAGAGTTCTTGAATTTGAGAAAAGATTTCATAAGGACCAAGAGATGCATGAATTAATTTGTAGAACACTAAACTTCGTTCTTGAAATTAAATTTTTGTTTGACTTATTTGATTGAAGTGTGAAAACTTAAGGCATATCAATTGGTTTCATGACATTTCTTGGTTTGAGATGCAACTCGATGTTTAAGGTTTAAGTACAGTCCAAAATTATGAACTTAGGGCGTTGCTTGAGGACAAGCAAAGTTTAAGTTTGGGGGGATTTGATATCTCATATTTATATGTGCTTTTTGACCGGACTTTACACTTAAATGATAACTCAAACCCCTATATTCATTGTGCTTCGTGCTATATTTGTCTAGAATTGGGTACTGTTGTGGTTTTTGTATTGAATTGCAGGAACTCGGTGGATCAAACTCAATTAATGCATAAAATGGTGGATTTAAGAGAAACAATTGGTCAAATGGAATCAATAGCATTGAAGAGCTCATCCTAAGCTTTCCAACGCCTATTGAATCGCCTCAATCGGAGTTCGGGTGAAGAAATTATGGCCGAAATACTACCTCTCCTCAGTCTGGAGTCAACTCGGTCCGAGTTGGATCAATCTCGGTCCGAGTTGAAAGTCAGAAAACTGCTAAATTGCCATCTCGGCCCGAGTTTGAGCCAACTCGGTCCGAGTTGAGAGCCGACATAGTGCATTTGGCAAGTTTTCAAGCATGGAAACTCAATATTTTGGTATGAATTCTTGCCATGACGCCCTAGCCTCCTTTCCAAGTTCAGAAGATCACTATTTATGCTCCCCTAGCCCAGAAGAAAAAGGAAAAAAGCCACCATACACGAAATTCCACCTCCTACCACGTTTTGGCACATTTCCACCACCATTCTCACGCCGAAAGGCGTGGGATTCCACCTCTTTCATCATAGCACGACCATGGCATCATCTTTGGAGCAATTCTAGGCGCGACGGCGACAGAATCAACCCAACCACGGCTCTGGACGTTCGGTATCTTGAGTTAGAAGCGATATTTGGTTTATTTCTTCCATTCTCTTGATATTTTGATTTGATGGAGCTTGTATCTTATTTTGCTTTCATGTTAGGCTAGATTTATGTTGTCTTAGGAGTAGGAAAGTAATTTAGGTTTCGATGTGTTGTGATTTGACTTGATATGATATGATATGTTTTGTTGATTTGTTTTGTTGAGAATTATGTTAATTACCTGTTTGAATTGCTTGGTTAAGTCTAATTAATTTCTAGATTTACGGCCGCATTTAGTTAAGTTCTAAAGTTAGGATAATCAAGATAATTTAGATAAGTATTTGGGATAAATCGTAGATCCGAAAGGGGAGATTAGTTGACACCAAAAGTGTAACTTTTAGACAAGTCCAAAAGATCTCTAGATATCCTTATGAACTCCAACAAATAAGTTTAAGTTGATTGAATTCTATACCAAAAGTTGTGAACCAATCGAGTTAATTAGGTTAGGTTGTGATTGAACCAGTGTCTAGTCCAACAAGCGAAAGCTGAGGTTTAGAGTATCTAGGTTTGACCAACAAACCCTAGCACAAAGCATAAAATTTCATAAAGAGTCAAAACCACACACTTATACCATCTGTTCGGATCGAACAGAGCGGTATATGCTTGAAAAACACCGTTTGATGCACGAAAGTGATAAGTTTTGTGTTCTAGAGTCCAAACCGATGTGAAACCTGAACCTAAGACGACTTTTATATTGTTAAAACACCAAAAACATCTCTTTAAGCATTTAGATTTTTTTTAGATAATTAAAATATCCAAAAAATATTTATTTAATTGCACCTTTAGATTTAATCAACCAAAAACTCCATAAAAATATAATTGTCTAGCTTTCGTGAGGAAGTAAAGTCCGGTACTCATTAATCCGTCCCTTGGGTTCGACCCTAAAGCTTAACTAAAACGACTAGTGAGGTTAGCTCTAGGTTTATAAATTTATTTGATTCCTAGGTTTTAAGCCTTCATCAACATTTCATTTTTTTTCAGAAAATAATTGAAGCTGGTTACCGCTTTAAGCAGGAGTAAATTTATTCGCATGTCCCTCGACTTTTGCAATTTCTCTTATTCGTGATAATATTGAATTTTATTTTACATTTTTTAATTACTATAAAAAACTATGGAACTATCGCGATTCCTTTGAAAATCTCCAAAAAAATGTACTATGTCAGTATGTCTATGTAGTATTGCTACAATAATCTACATCCACCATTATCGTCACAAAAAATCATTATGTACTCTTTTTTTTTTTGTATATGTACAAAAAGTCTAGTTTGATGTTCACTGTACACATACAAGTTTATGTTTCTTTTTCAAATTTCAAAAGGTCCTTCCTGCGTTACCTTTGGTCGCTGTTGACCTCATGGTAGACGTCAGGCCAGGCGTGACTGGTGTCACACCCCGCAGCGGTGGCGTGACTGATTTCCGCCGCAGGCACGTGCTTCGCACGTTCCGCAAAGCTAACTGCTTGGCCACAAGTCAATATGCTATGTTTTAGTATACTAGGCACCGTGCACTTAACTAGCAACCGTTCCAAAAACAAGATTGAGGTTATGCTTGTACATGTGCAAGACAAAATTTGGCCAGAGTTTCTTTAGTAACTATTGGTATCCAGCCATAAGGCAAGCATCCATACAATTTATAAGCATTTTCCCAGTCCAAATCCCGCGAGTAACAACCAAGTAAGTATCTAGTTTAAGGAGTTATACACATACAAGCATACATTTACACAGTCAAATAAGCAACAGTACATAAGTACATAACACATAGCATAACATGATGTACACGGCTTACTTCTCCACTTTCCAGCCCACGCCTTCAAAACCTAGAACCCATGAAAACATGGTACGATGAGAAAGGAAATCATTTCTCAGTGCGGTATTTAGTTCCAGCCACGCATGAACCCGGAGTCTCATGTTGCGGAACTAAATACACACTGTTTTATATATAAGAACATAGTTTACACAGTTTATTCATAAAAACAGTTAGCAATTTATGCATGCAATACAAGGCCAGCTAGCAACGATTACCCGGAATCTGCCAATTCAACTCATACAAAAGCCGGCACTTGTTGGACACCTAACCATGCACAATACTAGGCTGGTTACCGATCAGCCAAGTCATTTCCTTTCCATCAATACAACCAAATAGTACTCAATTGCTGAGAACATTTACCCCCTCATAGTCATGAGTCCCGGAACATAAGCGCTTATCTCACGGCCCTTGGAAAGACGGTCGCGACTCCGCTTTCCAAAGATGTAAATGCTATTCATCACACAATTAGCACAGCCATACCATATATCACAATTCAGTCACAATAATATATACCATTCAATATGCATGTCATGAGATATCAATCCATCCTATGCACAGTCATGTTGCATATATACATAATATAACAATTCATATTGCAGGCTATATGCTAAGTCATGCAAAAACATCAAGCAACATGCATATTATAACTTTAAGTTTAGCACAGCAACAAGAGTTAGGGTCCAGGTGAAATCCGCACCTCAAACCTTACACCGCTTTACCCGCCGTTCACTGCTGCAAAGCGCCCGCTTCACCACTCAAGTCCACCGATTCACTTTGCTCAGGGTCTGGTTCAATTGAACAAAACCTATATCACAGTCATGCATAAGAACAGCCTATAATTCATGCAATTACGTGGTAAAGGCAACAAGCCAAACACCGTTGCGGGACTGGTTTGCGGGTGTTTGCCAAACCGCTTCATGGTTTGTTTACCGACCAATGCCAGACCTATGGTGCTCATTAGCACAAGGTCAGTTATGATGCACAAACAGTACTATGCAATGCACCAAATCATCATCCCTAAGGTCTGTTTGAGTCATGGAAACCAGCCGCTATACACAACTCATGCACCGTCATGAACTTCCCAGCCTGTTTTGGGTAAACCAAGGTCAAAATCATGCACACGACACTGTTCTTTACCTTCCCAACTATCCAGCTATGATCCAAACACTATTTTTCACTGCCTAACACCTCACATCCAAGCTTAAGGGGTCTGTTTTGGTAAGAAACAATGGTAATACGAATTTGGCAGGGATAAGGGCGTAATTGTCCACAAAATTGGGCCAGAGAGAGAGGTAAAGGGGTGGGGACTAGGTGTCAGCAAACCACTCTCCCCCTGCCTAATGACTAAGCAGCTAGGTGTCTCAATTCTATTGGGACTGGTCAACACTATGTTGGACTGCCTATTGGTCAGCTCCAAAGGTCATCACTGGACAATTCCAGTGCTAAGTGCAAGGGACAGTTCCAGTTCATGCCACCAACATGCCTAAGTACATGATTCATGACAGGGCAGCTACGTTAACCACCGCACACGCAGACCGGCCGTAACCGTCGTGCGTTACAGTATTATTTGGCCATTATTTTGGTCACAGTTTGGGTCATCATACCATGTCATTATACCACGCAATAATTTATTTCAGTTTGGCATACATGATGGTACACCCATAGTCTGATAGTAAGGCAACCGTTACCATAGCGGGACTTAAACCGTTTTTAACCACGCTTTACATGACTGCACTAGTGTCTGGACAGGGACGGGGCATCATTACATGGGTCTCTGGTCAATCAAGGTCTCAAACATCACCACACCCTAATAGACATGATGCAAATTGGAGCAACATCTAGTACAGTACTTACCAACCCCTGAATTTCTCCCACGCTCTAAGGCCTGGTTTTATGGTGTTTACATGACAGGGACACCGTCAGACAGCCGTATCTCACATTCCTCCCCTCTTAAGAATCCGTTCAGTCCTCTGAACGAATCGTACCTGAACTCACGAACAACTCAGGATAACGCTCTCTGACAGCCGTATCTCACAACTGGCGTCACGCAAATTATGGTTTCCATAAAGAATCTTTCTCATGATCGTTTGCAACTTTCTATGTCTACAAAAATTGTTTATGCGCCTCGGTGTGTGTGTCTTTTGGCGACGTCCACAGGCACTTGAAAATTTTTAAATTTGTCGATGATCACTGCCCCCATTATCGAAAAACGATTTTTTAATAATATTTATTTTAACGAAATTTTCTAAGAATATCTGCAAAATTACTAAGATCAGAATAATTTCATAGAAATAATTAATAATGTCAAATTGCATATTACTTGGAAATTATATTTAACTAATTAAACATAGTATATAGTTTAGTCAAGTAATTTCAGTTCGAGCGTTACCGATGCAATCAATTTAAAACAACATAGATTACTGTTGTTTAAGTATTTGACCGACTCAATTTTTTTTTAATCTTAGTAACTGTCTTGCACACAAAAAATTGCATGTTTTTAGTAAATTCAAAAACTCTGACTTCGATATAATTTGTATGAAACTTCACTCACGCACGTCATATATTACTCATATGATATGAGAGTATCTACGGGACTAGAAAGTTTGCTGGAGTGAAGAATTAATAAGGAAGAAAATATGAAACGTAAATGACAAGTATATATATTTTTTCTTAGTAGTGAAAATAAACTTTAATAAGATATTAAACTGTAAATGACATTTTTTTTTTTTTGGGTGCTGCGTCCTGCACTAGATTCACTTGCATTTTATTCAAAAAAAAGTGCCAAGCTGTAGGATTACAGATGCCATGCAATGTTATAGAGAATCGGAACCAAAGAGAACTATTATTTATTTATTTATTTTTGTATAACACGCAAGATGCCATATCGTCGATCTGTCTTTATTCCGTTAGAAAGATGTCATCCACTCCGAAGAAAGGAATTTCGGTTGGGCATCCTTTTGACAAAAAGTAACTACTTGCTTACAATGTACAGGAACAAAATGAAAATATATATATATATATATATATATATATATATATATATATATATATATATAGTTTAGCTACGGTGAGTCGCGACCAATACTCTTAGATCTAGATCAAAATGACCGATCCAAACCGTCCAATATGATCTCCCTATTGAAATCTCCGTGCAAACCAAATTTTTTTTTTTCGAAATTTTTAAGTATTATTTTCGGATTTTTAAAAACTGATGTTTTTGAATGGTTCAGAACCAATTAGATTAACGATTTTCTAAAATTTAAAAAAAATACTTCAAAATTTCGAAAAAATGAAAAATTTGGTCTACATGGAGATTTCAATAGGGAGATCATATTGGACGGTTTGGATCGGTCATTTTGATCTAGATCTAGGAGTATTGGTCGCGACTCACCGGAGGGTCCGTGAGTCGCGACTCACCGTAGCTAAACTCTATATATATATAGAGTTTTGCTATGGTGAGTTGCAACTCACCAAAGCGTCCGTGAGTCGCGCTCAAAATTCCGAAATTAAGTTCAAAACGACCGATCCAAACCGTCTAATACGATCTCCCTATTAAATTCTCCATGCAGACCAAATTTTATATTTTTTCGAATTTTTTAAGTATTTATTTCGGATTTTTAAAAACTGCTGTTTTTGAACGATCCAAAACTAATTAGATTAATGATTTTCCAAAATTTCAAAAAAATACTTAAAAATTTCGAAAAAATATAAAATTTAGTCTGCATGGAGATTTCAATAGGAAGATTGTATTAGACGGTTTGGATCGATCGTTTTGTACTTAATTTCGGAATTTTGAGCGCGACTCACGGACGCTTTGGTGAGTTGCAACTCACCATAGCAAAACTCTATATATATATATATATAATTAGTTAAGCTAATTTTAGGAACTGTGCTAATCCACTTGTCCTGTAATTTTGTGCAATGCCAGAGCTTTTCATTATTTTTTTAAAAAGAAAATTTAAATGTAAGAAAACATATTGGGCTCAAAAGGTTAAGTGCATATCAACCTAGATACGATACTGGCTCGCCATTTTTGTCCTTGTGGTCCGGTAAAATATGGAATTGCAATTATATAATGTCTTATAAAATTAATGTCTGCAGGAAAAAAATTTAATTAAAGTGAAAGATACTATTAATTACGGGTATGGTCTTGCGGTCGTGACAAAATTTTCCTCATTTTCAAGGTCAGACCAATAAATTGCTCAAGTTGAGCTGTTGAGGTCAGAGGGAAAGTCATGATGATTACTACTCAACTTGTTGAAGTCTTGAAGATAAGATGCATTATTAGTTTTCTTACAAAGTAGACAGATCAATTTTGTTCGTATTAATTACCATCAATTAGTGACCTCATTAATTAGCTTTCATGAGAGTTCACTTTCATTGGAAAATTGCCACTGTTGTATAATTGACGAGGCAGTATTAAAGTCAACAAATTAACACTTACTAATGCATTGAAAAACAACTAAAATAACAACCGTACACTGAATGAATTGATTCAATTGAACGACACGTTGTCGACAAATACGATCGATAAAACATCTCACAAAGGCTTTCCATATATTCTAATAATTTATTTGTTAAACATAACACATCGATTAAAAGGTTGAATAATAATTTCTATATACAATTGTGCAAAAGCAGCACCCCCCCCCCCCCAAAAAAAAAAAATAATAAAAACCAAAACAAAACCTTGACAGAAGTTGTCGAGAACAGAAGAAATTTATTAAAGGGTTGCATAACTTAAAGGTACATAAGTGCTTGTGTACAGTGGCAGAGAGAGGGAGAGGCTGGCCTAATAATTGAATTTTTCTTAATTAGATATTAAATTTAACTAATGCAATCAACGAGCAAACCTTAAGTTTAACCCTTAGCACAAATGTAAATTTCGAAGCCCATCATCAATATAAGGTTTAAATTACAAGTTAAAATAGCATCTCAATTTGACAATTTTAATCAAAATTTTCTAAATTAACTAAACTATTTTAAAACTGGAAAAAAATATCATGAACATATTATCGCCTTATAGTTATTGTTAAACAATTTTTTTTTGCAACTAAGTGTCATTAATATGTTATAAAAAATATTAAAATATGGAACATTGCAGTTTTCAACTTGATGAAACATATTATCATCCATTCTTTTTTTTTTTTCTTTTTTCGCTTTTTGAGTTTAAGAGAGAAAAAAAAACAGCGATGCCAACTCGTTCCGATGTTCCGTCACTCTAGCTCCGCGCAACCACCCTTCTCCTTACTCTCAAACTGTACTAGGACTCTTCTAACTCGGCCCTAGCTATTCCTTTATCATGGCTCCGCCACTACTTATGTAGTGTTATGTAATGGGCGTTTGGTTATTCAATAAGAATTAGTAACTTAGTGCATGTATATATTAATATTAAAAGACCAACATGTCTACACGTATCATTAGAAATCATTATTATTAATTATGAAATATAATTAATTACTATTATCTGTTTAATATTATAAAATATTATTAATTAATTAATTTTAATTAATATTATTTAATAGTAATAATTTATTGTTATTATTAATTATGAAGTATTAACAATTATTGAATACTATTAAATATGAAATATTATTAATTATTAATAATTATCTATAATAATTAATATTTATTTATTAATTATGTATTTTTAATAATTATTGTTAGTTATTAAATAATATTATTTTATTAATATTTGGTAATCATTAAATATATTATTTTAAGCATTATCAAATAATTATTAATTATTTGATTACTATTTCATTATTGTAATAAATTGAAGAGTATAGTTGAAAAATAACAATAAAAGAATATTATTTTTTTAATGGAGATCCAATACATAACTTAATGCACCTCCCTAGGTCATGTAATAACTTTTGTAGCCTTATGCAGTCTTGTGCAATCTCTATTTGGTATTTTGGTTGTATTTGGTGCATATACTTTAAAACCAAACGACACCGAAACTATCATGTTTCTTAAAATTTTAATGTTAACGGTAATATTTTAATCATAAAAAAGTAATAAAAGATATCCAAGATTGAAAACAAGCGGACAATTTTGATTAGACGCCTCTCACGATTCAAAATAAAATATATATATTTTCTGCTGTGAATTGGGTTGCAAACTATTAAGTGCACCTTTTTCAATTTGAATTCAATGTGCATGATTTGATTTTAGATATTTCGAGTTAAAAAGTATTTTTTTGAAAACAAGATAGAGCTAAATCCTCTAACTTATTTAGAAATTAAATATCAAAATATTTACCCTCCAACGGAATTAAATATCAAAATATTTACCCACGCCTTCAAAATGAATTAACTCGTTGTACTTCTTGTAAGTGTTTCTAGGATCTTAATGCGGAAATAACCAGGATCCAGGGTTACCTCCAGCCATTGCTTGTTCTTGAGTGTTGTGGATGAGTCGCTTCTACTGAGAGAGAACTTCCAGTCGTAAAGCACTCCATGGCCAGCAGTTCCTGTAGGAAAAGAGGGCACTACTAGTCCGATCGGCCTCCCTTACAGTGATGGCATGCTTCCGGGATGTCGGACTAGACCATGTCTCCCTCAAATCTCTATCTTCCTCTCTATTTTGATGTATAGAGTGATAGGATATGTTTCTCATACTGTTCTCCATCAGAACAGAGGGTTAAAAGGGTCAGAAATCACTCAGGAGGCGCAGTGGGTCGGTGGAATCCAAAAGGCGCTGAGATTACATGTTCTGTCCAGATGCAGTCTCCGTTCTGGCGACCCTCCAGAAATTCTGATGACCCGCCAGGAATCCTGACGACCCCGCCAGGATCCTGGTGACCCCGCCAAAAAAGAATTCGAGACTGACTGGCTGAACTTACATTCTCCCACTTGATCTTAGCCTCCACCATATTAAACAATAATCCTTCATGTTTACCTTATGCTGAATGATAGTGACAAAATACACGAATCATGGCAGTAAGTCTTCTTATCGTTACTAATGCTGTGGCAATTAGTAAATGCGAATATTACTTTCCATGTATTATAAATGCATTTTGAAACTCTCAATTCAACCCTTTATGTGATTATCTGTAATTTCTTTATGAATAAACCCAACGTTTATTCTTGGTCTAACTTTATGATGTAATTCTCAACCGTATGATCAAATATATATTCCATATATGTGCGCACAATCAACATGAGAAAAACATCTATACCTTTATGAAGAGTTTGTTTACAATCGTACGATTAATTTAATTCATAGGACCAACTCCTACATTTCGCTACATGATCTTTGAATTCCTTTAGCTGCAGTATATATTCAAAGATCGGTCAGCGTCTATTCTGTGTGAATACAAATAAATGACCACTTGATTCTCCTTATTGCTCTTTCAAAACCAGATGCTTAATGTCGATATATTAACCTCGACTTTTACCTTCATCTTTCTGGACTTGAAAGACCGCAATAGAATCATCACACAGAATCCTTAATGGCTTAGATATAGAATCCGAGATTCTAAGCCTCAAAACAAAACTCTTCAACCACCACGGGAGGCGGTCTCAAAACACTCAACAAACTACACTTTATGCTGAAGTAATAAATAATGTCTACTAGACACTTCTGGATGACACAGTCCCACTGGCTTACATGTAACCTTAATTCGATTTACAAAATCGACACAGCCAGTTTGTGTACCCAAATACCTTCAACTTGACAGTTTGTTGAGACATAAGCACATTATCTTTAGTACCTTAAAGATATATCATTACTTTCTTAGCATTTACTGTGGTCTATTTCCCTTATTATTATGATATCAGTTCAAGTATTCCAAATGGCAAAAAGCTATGTTAGTTATTGTGCACAAACCTGAACATACTTTATGCTTTCAAATTGCCAAAACTTTGGAATGTTCACTACTTATTCCTTTTCTGAGTTGTTCTGTGGATATCAATTCAAATTGAATCTTTTCACCTTGAACAGGTGTTGGACTTGGTGAATACTTTTCCATCCAGAATCTTTCTAATACCTTATTGATATATCCTTGATGAGATAGATCAAGAATGACTTGGCTCATATCTCTATGGATCCTTATGCCTATAACAAACAAGACTTTACCCATATCCTGATATCAATATATTAGAAAGTAAGTGTATCACCTCATAAAATAGTCATTTATCACTAATTGCAAGTAGAATACCATCCATATAAAATAAGAAAACAAATTATGCTCCCACTAATCCTGGTATACGTACTAGTTCATGATAATTTTCTTCTAAATCATATGAAGAAATACCTCATGGAATTCCAAATACCATTTGTGAAATATTTGTTTTATTCTTATATGGATTTTCTTAGCTTGCTAACTAAATGCTTACTACCTCTAATGAAAGTGCAACCCCTTGCATCCATTTGATATAACTCGAAACTGGATGAGTTACTAATGCCAAATTACACGAAGTGAATTTTCTTCATACATGAAAGAAACTTTCACGTAGTCAATTCCTTCTCTTAAATGAATTATTTGATGACAAGTCTGATCTTGTGTCACACGATGTTACCTATGAATCCTTATTGGTTTAGTAAATCCACTACAACCAATAGGTTTAAACCATAAGATAACTAGACTCCAGACTTTACTACATCACTGATTTCAATTCATATTACATGACATTAACCTTTATATGGATTAATTGCAAGTCATCACTTCTAAAAATGCAATATGATTATACTCAACATAGATATCTTCATAAGAGTATTGTAGATAAATTGCATTATCATTACTAGGATTAACCGACCTTATTCCTTTATTAGATCACCTTAATGTTGAATTTTAATGTTCAACTTGATCTAAACTTATATGCCGGTTATAGAATGTCAATAATTGAATTTTCAATATTCGTTAATCCTTTATGAATATCATCCAATTATGTGTTAGAGGGAGTTTCCTTATGACCAAAAATTGATCACTCCCACTAATTAGAACATTCTCTAGAAATTAAAATTTCTTGATTCCAAAATCCTAGTCATATTTCTTATCTCTTTTAAAAGTATCTGACCTCACAATCTTTATTTGCATACCGCATTGTTTCTCTACTTCCACCCAGAAAATCTTGAAGGTACGTAGAGATACATGTATTGTGAGTAACCATCAGTTAAGAGATACATGCAGACTTTAACTTGATGCCTGCTAGTCATTTTTCCTACTTGTTAATCATATTTTAATCCTATGAACACTCACACTTTAGTCCATAACATGTCCCTTCTCCTGCTGAACACACATGGTCAGAAAAACCTTGATTGACCATTGATCTTTATGTGTGTTGTTATCCTTATAAGAGTTTTGACATGATTATACTAAACTGGCCAAGTGTTCATAATAAAATACACAAGTAATGACTGAAAAATATCATATAGACTCTTTAGTTGAATAACTAAATCCCTCATTTGCATTATGTGCTATCGCACGATTTTAATGATAGTAAGCTCAAGTGATAATTACATGACTAATATTTCTATATTTGCCTTAAACTTAGTAGGCAAACAATTCATATAATGCCTCAAGTAAGGATTTCATTGAAATGCACATCAACCGAAACTACAAAACATTGAAATAACTTTTTCGACATAAACATGATAAATAAGCAGTTAGACTGCTCCCACTATTCTTAATAACCCATGTTTATAAGTTCATCATCAAAAGTAGATCCATCGATTGATATTTTCATATGGCAAATTCAATATCCTTACATCCTTAATGAAGGAGAACAGCGTCCTTCCAGGCCAAATAACTACTATCCTCAACTCAGGAACATTTGAACTTATCATATCTAAAGGGAATCTGCTATTCCTTTATGAAAGTAAAACCGATACGTGCTTATACTTTATATTGAGACATAACCTTATACTTTAGTTTACCAATGCAAACTAAGTGCTTTATCCTTTACGAGTCAATTCCTGCATAATATTACCTGTGGGCTAAATATTATACGTGACTCTTTATGATATAACTAGTTAATTATATTCCTATACTTAATCCTTGTGGGCAAATTAAGCATTCATAATTAACCATTATATCCTAATACATTAGTTTCGTTTCATCGATAGTCCTGTGGGACGATATTGACTTCACCATTCCAATGTATTACCATCTTGTGTCCTTTTAATCCAAATGTGACTTTATAAACTTTATATATACATAGCCTTAATGTAATTAAGGGTGCTGTGGCTAAACCTTAATCAATTAAAGTATATTCGTCACTAGATACAAATAATGTCCATTCATTTTAATGTGATTCATAGATACACTACATAATATATATACATGAATGTAATTGAGATGCTGTGGCTACTCTACAATTAATTAATAATATATATATTAATCACTTGGACATAAATCTATCCTGGGTACCTTTCAGGCGGATCCGCCAGAATCCTAGCGGATCGCCAGAAACTGTCCCGAGAGCACCATTATTCTGACAGTTTTTCAGGCGGACCCGTTTGAATCCAGGCGGGTCGCCAGAAACTGTCCCGAGAATACACCTTGGAATCCTTTCAAGAGGATCCGCTTGAAACCGGTCCGAGAGGTGTATTGAACTTTATGCAGACATGAACAATACTGTCTATTAAAGACCCGAACAGTTCGTATCTGTCTGCTACATAAGACTTAAGTTTAACATAGATTATATAATTATAATTATCTATATCTGAATAATTACCATACGCACAATTCCTGCCATAACTTTTATAAATACTATTTGTGTTATACCACTATACCACATGTATAGTTATCTAAATTTGTCAAATGAATGCTAGCAGTATTAATACTTATAGAGTATTCCTTATAGTATGATGGTCTGTGGACTACATCAATACTTTACTACTATAGCATCAAACAATCATAGCACTGTTGACAAATCAATTTTTCTACAAAAGATGCCAACCATCTTTAACACAAATTAATAGTATTTTAGCAAATTGTGACTATTCTATAGACTTCCTTTATAATTAATCTATCATCAAGTCTTATCTAACATTAGAGAACCAATATCAACATGCTTATTTTTTTTATTTTCGTGTGAAAATTCATTTCCGGACCATTTCTGGCGGACCCGTCTGAATCCTGACGGGTCGCCAGAAATCTGGCCGAGAGCAACCAGAATTTCCTGACAGACTGCGCACCATCTGGTAAAACACCATTAACTTTTCTATACTTGTTTGTTTTCCTACGTTCTTGGTCATTCCAGAAACTAGATTTAAAGATCTATCCAACAACACAAATTTCAACATAAACAAGTTCATAGATCAAAAGTTATGCCCCTGGAAAGGCATGCTATCACAGACTAATTCTGACAAACTGTAGAATGACCTTTATTGTGGATAGCATAACTCTCTCATAATTTATCGGAATCTTTCAAATTTATACTCTATAGAACGATCCGTAAAAGGCCTACATCCCCATAAATTTTCATGCAAAACCGAATTCCCTAATGAGAGAAAACTGGCCCGCACTGTCAAAAGGTCAGAAATTTCAGAAACCAGACAGTCTGACATCTTCTGCTTGCAACTTAATTATCTCACTGTATACCCATTTGATTTCAGAGATTTTAGACTTTATGGAAAGTAGACTCATAAATCATTCCAACTCCGAAAACCTCACTCAAATCGGATATACGGATCTTGAGATATCGCTTCACGAAGTCAGACAATCAAATCAGAATTTAGGGTTTCCCCTAATTCTTCATCAAAACACGAAATTAAGCCTAATTGATCCCTAATTAACAACCAGTACTCATCCAAAACTCTTACTAATCTGAATTTCTCGTTAAACCTTAATGAAATTCAGTTCTAACAAACAAGACAGAGGTTTATAAAGCTCTGATACCAACTGTAAGTGTTTCTAGGATCTTAATGCGGAAATAACCAGGATCCAGGGTTACCTCCAGCCATTGCTTGTTCTTGAGTGTTGTGGATGAGTCGCTTCTACTGAGAGAGAACTTCCAGTCATCAAGCACTCCATGGCCAGCAGTTCCTGCAGGAAAAGAGGGCACTACTAGTCCGATCAGCCTCCCTTACAGTGATGGCATACTTCCGGGATGTCGGACTAGACCATGTCTCCCTCAAATCTCTATCTTCCTCTCTATTTTGATGTATAGAGTGATAGGATATGTTTCTCATACTGTTCTCCATCAGAACAGAGTGTTAAAAGGGTCAGAAATCACTCAGGAGGCGCAGTGGGTCGGTGGAATCCAAAAGGCGCTGAGATCACATGTTCTGTCCAAATGCAGTCTCCGTTCTGACGACCCGCCAGAAATCCTGACGACCCGCCAGGAATCCTGACGACCCCGCCAGGATCCTGGCGACCCCGCCAAAAAAGGATTCGAGACTGATTGGCTGAACTTACACTTCTGACTTGGTAATATGCTTATAAATTCAAATTGCAATTTATTTATGTCAAGACAATTTTTTTTCCTAGAACTTCGTTAATTGTTTCGAGCCAAACTTATTTGTATTTGAATTGGTTCATATTCGAGAAGTTGAAAAAAAAGTATCTCAAACTGACTTACTAAGCAAATTGAATTAAAGTTATAAGAATCTGCTTGTCTAAGTTCATTTTTTTTTTTTTTTGCAAATTTACTTTTTTTATATGTATATTTGGGATTTCAGATCTTTTATATGTACATTTTGTTGTTTCCTCCAAGCTAGTGCAGCATGCAGTGCGCCTTCGCATGATTTATGGTAGTTGGATTGGTTTGCTAGGTCATAAAGCAGGGGGAAAGCTAGGTCAGGTGTAGATATTCCTTCTGTTTATTGGCCAAAACGAGTAATGGAGTGGGGCCGAGCTTGTTTCAGTTTCTGGTTCACTAATTAATGCTTTCATCTAATTTTTCTTTTTAAATTGAAGGTAGGGAGATGATTCTCTCTTCTACAATTATATAATCATATATCGAAGGAAAAAGTTTTGCAAAATATAAAAATAATATACTAAAAAGGACTACAAACTATATTCAAGTCAGAGAATAAAAGCCCTAGCCGAAGGTTCCAAAAATTATTATCAGTTTGATCCAGACTTTGATATCTTTGATTGTTTTACAGACCATCTCGTGCAAAGTTTATTTGTGTGCCTTCGAAAATTCCGCGTGTTGCGCAACTTTTAGATATTTCACGTGCCAGCCATCTAAACTGTATCGTAGTAGTCCTTGTATGTTATTTTCAACTTATCTAATTTTAAATATTAACTTTAATTTTCTTCACGAGCTAATTGTTTCTAATAAATAATTCATAGTAACTTCTTTTCTTTCGTTTTGTATAAATCATAAAATTTGAAAATTAAAAGATCTCAATATACTTTCGATCTCTTGATCTTCAATAATTAATTATCGATCTGTTTGATACTTTAATCCTATATAAAATGAACTTAAAAGTTAAATCAAAGTTTGAAACACATGTCATTTATGGGGTGTTAGCACTAGTCAAAGATTAAAGTTAGTATATTTAAACAAATTTGTAATTTCTATGTAACAAATTAGCTTACTAACTTAGAAGTTAAGCTGACCTGGTGCATGCCAAACGCCTCCAATGTTCATAATATCGTCATCAGTAATTATTAATAAAAAATTCGTATATATTCACAATAGAATATATATATAATGGCGTGACAATTCTTTCTTATTAGACTCTGTGTGTTTGGATTGTTTGAGAATAAGCAAGGAAGAACTCTTACGGGAAGAAAAAATTAGAAAGAGTGCTATTTTGAAAAGAAGAAATGTTATTTGGACGGTGAGTTGAGAATAAAAAACTACAAGAAAGATGGTCTTTACATAGATTTTTATAGATAGACTTTTTTTTATGTTGGACTTTGTTCTGTTGCTAAATTTATTTGATGCACACAATCTAGCAATCTTTTAGCAAGAATCAATTATCTATTAATAGATTCTTAAAAATATAGCAATTTATTTTTTATAGATTTTTTTGAATCTTGCAATATTTAATGTAGAAATCTTTGCTACATAGATTGCTACATTAAACATTGCAAGATTCAAAAAAATCTATCAAAACTAAATTGCTAGACTTTTTTAGGACCTATTAATAGAAAATTGAGTCTTGGTAAAAAATTATTAGATTTAGTGCATCAAATAAATCTAGCAATATAACAAGGTCTAACATAAATAAAAAAAAGTCTATCTATAAAAATCTATGTAAAGATCATCTTTCTTATAATGAAAATGGAAGAAATGAATAAATAATTTTTTATTTTATTTTTTGTCAACCAATTTCTAATTTATTATCATTTATTTATTTATTTTAATATTTATATTGTATAATAAAGTAATTATTATTGAATACTAATAGCCAGAATAATAAAATAAGCATAATAATAAGAATATTATCATATTGTAATATTATAGTTAAATAATCAATAATATTATTATTCCAATAATATTATAAAAATTATTATTATGATTTAATACTAATCATCAGAACAATAATAATAATAATAATATACCAATATTTTAATTTTAATAATATTGTAAAATAAAGTAAATAGGAATTAATAATTATAATTATAATTATAATTAAATATTATTATGTTAATTATTTGTGTATGCATCTGTCGAGAAGGAAACTTTAAACGGCAAATAAAAAAAAGGAATCATTATTGAAATCGAATAAAATATTGACATGGACAATTAAAACAAATTATATTTTATTCATTCTTTCTTCTTCCCAAATCTTGTAGCCATTAATGGGAATTCTTCCTTTCTTCTTCCTACGTGTTTGGATCATAATAATTTCTTCGGAGAAGCTTATTCCTTGAATAAAACTTCCTCCTTACAAGTTACAATTCAAACACAAGCTTAAAGTTATGGCTCATGAGTCATGACGTCAGAGCATGGTCTTTTTCCCACGTCACTGAATTCGTCTTTATCCTGCACCTCACGCGGCCCACACCTATTTGACACCTTGAACAACCATATATATCATATTGCTTCCCTACTAACTCTCCGAAAATTCAAAATTAAATCAAAGCATGTCAATGGCAAGGAAACGCCGGTATTCAACCGAGCAAGAGGCTGACTCTTCGCACTTCGAATCAGCTGTACAGCCGTTAAGTGTTGAAGAAAAGATGGTTACTGATAAGGAGATTGACGAGTTTTACGTGATTTTGAAACGAGCACAAGAGGCAAGAAATTGGATTCTAGGAGTGAAGAAAGAAAATGGAGGGGAAGTGAAGAGGGAAATGTGGCAGCCGAGGTTTGCACCCGAGGATTTTAATCTGGAGAACGCCGGGAGAGACGGCAGTGCAATTAGTACTGGGGCTATGGTTGAAAAGATGGTGGTTGGGCCGGTGGTGGCGGCGGTGGCAACAGGAGGAATAGACCTGAATGAAATTCCTGACGAGACCTGCGTAGACATGCCTACACCAATGAAGCATGCGGTAAGCAACAAGATATGAGCCGTCAGGTTCGAAACCATCAAGCCGGAGAGATGAACAATCAATTTTTGGTAATGCATGAATGATATTGATGCCTTACCAGTATTGGCAGGTGTTTGAGTGGATGATCATTAATTCCGTAGAGAGACCTGCTTCAGGAATTTGCTGAATGTAGGTGGAAGACAGGAAATTTATATTAGCTATTAATTATTAAACATGACCTAGATCTAAATTAATATTAGAGGGTTATGATTAGGACAATACCTAGTAGATGTTGGTAACTTATGGTTCTGTATATTGTGTGTGCTTTGTTATTTACCTGCAATATGTCTTGAAGTGATGGGTGTTTTTGGGTAAAGCATAAATATATTCTCGCTTGTATTGTACGCAAATTAATATAGTTTGTTCTATTACAATTCGTATAAATTTTGCAAACATTTTCTTTTTTCTTTTTTTTTAAGATGAATTTGGGGTCAAGCCTCAACAATTTCTTATTTAATAGAATCATTCTGGAAACTGGTAGAAAGAATTTAATTAACATAATTGAATCATTCTGACACATCAAAAACTGCATAAGTCGAAAATGTATTTTCTATGATGAAAAAGTGAATTTAATTAACATAATTGAAGCTGCAAAAGTCGAAAATGTGAATGCTCTGAAGAACAATAATGATAAATTTAATTAACGTAATTGCCCAATTATTTATTGGATAAATATGTATTTGGCAACCGTTACAACCAATGCAACAGACCAACAGTTCATCACAATCTAATTTCAAGCTAAGAGCTGCAGACATGTTCTTTATTAAAATTAACTTAAGATAATTGGAAGCCTAGTAAAGTTTCATCGGTTTCAAATTTTCACATTCCAGAGTTCCTTGTTTTGACGAATCTTTTCTTTTTATGCACCTTTATCTTTGATAAAATCATGAAACATAGGTTCCTCATTTACTGAAATTTTATCCTAATTTTCCCAGTAAATGATGGTGGGACTGTACGATACTATGGATGTGCCATTTTGAGAAATTCCCAATATTCCAACACTGGAGATCGAGGATAAAGAAGGTAAAATCTCCATAATTATTCTGGGCCAACTATCCAGAATATTAGCCGAATCAAATTTAGTACCTGACATTGACAACTAACGCCTTGTTAAAGTTAAAACCCTCATACGGTCATACCAGGCAAATTGTCATTTAATCTTATTACACTTAAAAGCGGTTCCCATTTTGTACAAATTGGGACTTGCGATCCTTTGGCTTTTTTAGGTTTTTATCATATGCAGTCCACCTGTCATATTCATAATTCGGCTACACCAACTAATTATTGTACAAATTTTCTTGCAGGCCTTCAAAAAATTATTGTACATATTATTGTGTAATATGGAGGACCACTTGAAATTTATGGTAATAGATAACCATTTTTCATAAATTATTGTTATTCTGGAATTATCAAATCATGTCTTATTAATATGACAAGATATATAAGGTCATGAGTTTTGTTGGTGACTGGTGAGTGCTTTTGGTTTAAGGACAACATTTATATTGCATTAACTGATTGATGAGGGAAACTAACTGCCTGTATGATGTTGCGTCATCTTCTGGTTATATGTTACAATCAAATGGCGTACATTTGTCTGCATTTATTTTGTTATAATTAATTTGGAAAATAATTAACTCCATCCAGGGAGAAAATGGGGCTTGAAGTGTGTCCTCATCTGAAGGCCTCATGGAATGGGCTCCTCTTACAAACGTAAAAATAAAATGGAGGCCCCAATGGAAGGCCTTGACGAAATTAAACTAACAAAACACTGATGTCATGTACAAGATTTGTTAATAACTAGTCGGTTCGAAGTGTAAATTTTTTCAGAGGATACTGAAGTTTATACGTTGATTATTTTTTGTCACCTAACTTTAATACGTCTTTTTTGAACTCTTAAACTTTGAAGTCTTAAATCGGAAAAAATCGGAAGTTTAAAAATTACAAAATGACAAATTAAAATTTGACGATAAAAATAGACAACGTATAAATTTTAATGACCTCCGAAAAAAATTACTCCGGTTTCAATGATAGTAGGGTCACAATGGTCTGATATACTATTCAGACATGTTGCTATAGTGTATGTCATTGGATTCTGAGGCTCTGGACCTTGGTAGTAATGCTTCATTTCAAGAAACAGAGGCGCTAATTCTTGTTTATGGTTGTGGACTTGTGGTTGAATACAGTGACAATAATTTGGGTCCATAAAAATTCACAAGGTTTAAATAGTACAAAGTAGCAAGTATAAGATATCTCGTTCGAGCGTCAGTAATTGTAAGGAAATTGATTACTGTCATCGCTGTTATGTGCCATCGCTGCTCACTCAACGCTCTATCATCTTTACTCATCCAGCGCGTAATTTTTGTTTATTTCGTTATTATAAGTGTTCACTTTATTAGATACAAATGTTCACTTTATAGTAAAATTGTTCACTATTTTATAAATGTTCGCTATGTTCACTATGTCCATTTTATTTATTTTTTTATTTTTGCTAAAAAGTTCAGTTAGTTAAGTACAAATATTCTGTTAACTGAGTATAAATGTTTAGTTAGTTGCAATAGAAAATATAAATGTTATGAACAAACATGTTTATTTTATTAAGTATAAATATTTAGTTTAGTAAGTACGAATGTTCAGTTTAATAAATACAAATGTTCAATTATTTAAATATAAATGTTCAGTTAGTTGCAACAGGAAATATAATTGTTATAAAAAAACCAAGCGAAGGGTCTCGAATCGGACCAAAAAAAATGAAAAAAGATAAGAAGACACCTCTTGACCCATAACTGTTATAAATGTTTCCGACTCTACCCCTGCCTCCTAGCGCACCTCTTGACCCACGCGCGACTCTGATTCTGGTGCGACTCTGACGCATTTAACTGAACACTTCTTATTATTAAACTAAATATTTGTAACATACAACAGCGATGGTAGGAATGGTTTATTTAGCGATGGCAGTTATAATAGCTGGAATTGTAATTCTTAAACATAGTATTGCTATATAAGTATATTTATAGTTTGGTCTGTTCGTACCAAAAAATTATATACAACTAAGGGGTTAATCCAGCTTCGCTCGATATTTGACATAATAATAAAATATTTTTTTATTGATGATCAATTTTTTTTAAGTTATTTGACAATAAGAGAGTATTACATCAATTTTTTTCACTAAATTTTTATTATTGAAACGAATCAAGTTTCACTCTATGAGAATTTCGTTGAAATTCATAACTGATCGTTTGCATTAAAAAAAAAATATTGGGGTTATTATAGTCACATAAGAGAGGATTTAAAGCAACGACTGAAGAGGGTCAAAAACAATTAAGCATGATTTGTCACGCATATAAGATTTCCAAATACATTTAATCCTCAAATAAGAAAAAATCAATAAATGCTACAACTTTTGTGATCCTTTTCTCCATTAAATATTTTCTATACGTTGGCTGAACTGAAAGAGTAATTAATTGACAGATTTCCAGGTACTGATCGTTTGCCAAAATCAATATTTCAATTTCACATGCAATTTTAATTCAGACAAACAACGATTAATTTCAGTTCAAAATTTGCGTAAAATAAATTTTTATACTTCTTATTATCCGAATAAGAATATGCTTAAAATTGTTGGTGCAAATAGAATTTAACAAATTGGATAATAGGAAAACAAATAAAAGGAATATAGTTACCCAAATCGCGCTACATGCTATCCTTAAGTGTCTCATCGTGCGATAGGAAGCACAATCAAGATATTCGGGAATGTTGCTTTTGGAAATGACCATGGATGAAAGAAATTGATGAAAGCCTCCAAAAATATCCAGTAGAAATAATTCGAATATTGACAATAGATTTTGGAATCGACTTATAAGAAAAATATTGGAATAGAATTTTTTAATGGAAATTGCTTATCGCTTAAATCTTTTTTCTGAATGATTTTATTTTGTCGAATGAATTGTGTATTAATAGCCAATTCACAAACGGCTTAATAGTGCCCTAGCTAATAACTTCATGATTTAATTGCCCTAATAAAAAAGCACGATATTAGCAAAAAGATAATGGGTATTTAGTTCATTGGTAGGCGAAAGCATAAACGGTAAAGAATTAATTAACAACTTTATTTAGATGAGTGATAATACAACGGAACAACATATAAATGCTCTCTATATCTCTATAGTCAGGCAGGTTCTGGTGTTATCTACTCCTCTTCCCCTCCGTCAGTGACAACAATTTTTAATGTGAGTCACTGTAGTAAAATGTGAAACAACACAAATAGAACATACACTGTTTGAAATGTATAAAAGTAAAAAAAAATATATATTTAAACCTAGTAAGTGTAGGTTGCATACCAGTAGCGTTATTTAGATAAAAACTGAAAACATGATTTCTATACATGAAAGATTCAACTCATGTTTGTTTATACTAATATAGTCTATCATTCATCAAAATGTTGTTACCCTTGATAAAAAGATAACTTATTCATGATCAAAATATAAAGTTTATGTTCTTAATTTCATTTTTTTTTAAAAAAAGATAAAAACTGAGGAAAACTGACATATTCTTCTACTAAATATTCAAGCACCGACAAAAAATATCAATTGTCCAAGATAAGTTTCGAAAATTACTGGCCCTTAAAATGCTTGATGAACAGACCAGATTTAAGTCTGTTTACTTGGGCAAAAAAAATTTAAATATGGTACCTTTTTAACAAATTGGTTCTGTACCTCTTTCAATCATAACTTTTTAACATATGTTCATGTTCATGTTAGTAAAAACTATTTTCAAACTAATTGTTGTTTACTTCCTGACAAAAGGTAGAGAGTCAAATAAAAAAAATATCTAAATTTCATAAATTCAGCATTATTTTTATATAATGACAAAATTTTCCTCACTAATAAGGAGTTGAAGAACTTACGGCATAGTTTCTTCAAATAGCAATAAGCACTTGATGGAGAAGAAACCAATCCTTATAATGCTATTATATTTTAATATCTTAATTTTATTATCGGCAAAATCAGGCCCATACCCTTCAAATCTTCCTTATTTAGATATTTACCCCTCAAATCATTGAAATTAGTCCCGTACCCCTCAATTCTTGATAGAATTAGATATATACCCTCCTCAGCAATTTTAATTAATTTCTAAATACAAAAAACTGATTTTAATATTTTTTTACAAAATTACCCTATCCAAACTTCTCTCCTCTGTCAACGCACTAAAAGACCTTTCATCTTCCGGCTATTTTATCTCCGTTGATATAATTCAAAAAATAAAATGAACAAACTGCACTAAATAAAATTAACTTGCGATTGATAATATAAAAATTAAAAGATGAAATAAGCGACACTTATTATTATCATCTCTAAGGCAACAAACAACGGGGCTTGCTTTTGGTTTGAGGGAACGGAATTGAAGATGAGACTCTACCTGACTTACTCAAAACAACATTATTACTGGAACAGAGTTTACATTCCTTATTCCAGCGTGAGGTCGAGGAACTAGTAGGAACAACTTGTGGTATAGACAGAGTTTGTATCATAGGAACAATGCGCTTATAAACAAAAATTATATATAGAATTGATCGGTGTCTTAATTAGTTAATAAAATGGCTAGTCCATCTCAAAAAAAGAAAAATAATAAATGGCGCATCTTTTGCATTTTGATCAAGTTTAATAATACCCATTGATAAAAGTTTGAACAGACATTGTCAGACGCAAGAATTACATCACCAATGAGCTTTCTTAGTTCGTTGAAGAACCTAAAATTATTTCAATATTCTAATAATAAAAGAATGCGTAGAAGGATTTTATGAAAGGGTGAAATAAAGAATCTCAATTATTTGACAAATAAACACTTCTTTTGTTTCGTTATTTCCACTTTTATTTCTCTGATTGAGTTTATGATAATCTCCTTGCCTTCTCTCAGATAATAGAAATTAAAATTGGAATATTGGCTTTAATGGATGTGTGAACAACGTTATACTTGTGAAGATGAAAGGTCTCTTAGTGTGCTGATAGAGGAGAGAAGTTTGGATAGGGGTAATTTTGTCATAAAATATAAAAAACAGTTTTTTCTATTTAGAAATTAATCAAAATTACTGAGGAGGGTATATATCTAATTTTATCAAGAATTGATGGGTATGAGATCAATTTTAATGATTTGAGGGGTAAAATATCTAAATAAGAAAGATTTGAGGGGTATGAGCCCATTTTTGCCTATAATTTTTGTTTATAAGCGCATTGTTCCTATGATACAAACTCTGTCTATACCACAAGTTGTTCCTACTAGTTCCTCGACCTCACGCTGGAATAAGGAATGTAAACTCTGTTCCAGTAATAATGTTGTTTTGAGTAAGTCAGGTAGAGTCTCATCTTCAATTCCGTTCCCTCAAACCAAAAGCAAGCCCCGTTGTTTGTTGCCTTAGAGATGATAATAATAAGTGTCGCTTATTTCATCTTTTAATTTTTATATTATCAATCGCAAGTTAATTTTATTTAGTGCAGTTTGTTCATTTTATTTTTTGAATTATATCAACGGAGATAAAATAGCCGGAAGATGAAAGGTCTTTTAGTGCGTTGACAGAGGAGAGAAGTTTGGATAGGGTAATTTTGTAAAAAAATATTAAAATCAGTTTTTTGTATTTAGAAATTAATTAAAATTGCTGAGGAGGGTATATATCTAATTCTATCAAGAATTGAGGGGTACGGGACTAATTTCAATGATTTGAGGGGTAAATATCTAAATAAGGAAGATTTGAAGGGTATGGGCCTGATTTTGCCGATAATAAAATTAAGATATTAAAATATAATAGCATTATAAGGATTGGTTTCTTCTCCATCAAGTGCTTATTGCTATTTGAAGAAACTATGCCGTAAGTTCTTCAACTCCTTATTAGTGAGGAAAATTTTGTCATTATATAAAAATAATGCTGAATTTATGAAATTTAGATATTTTTTTTATTTGACTCTCTACCTTTTGTCAGGAAGTAAACAACAATTAGTTTGAAAATAGTTTTTACTAACATGAACATGAACATATGTTAAAAAGTTATGATTGAAAGAGGTACAGAACCAATTTGTTAAAAAGGTACCATATTTAAATTTTTTTTGCCCAAGTAAACAGACTTAAATCTGGTCTGTTCATCAAGCATTTTAAGGGCCAGTAATTTTCGAAACTTATCTTGGACAATTGATATTTTTTGTCGGTGCTTGAATATTTAGTAGAAGAATATGTCAGTTTTCCTCAGTTTTTATCTTTTTTTTAAAAAAAATGAAATTAAGAACATAAACTTTATATTTTGATCATGAATAAGTTATCTTTTTATCAAGGGTAACAACATTTTGATGAATGATAGACTATATTAGTATAAACAAACATGAGTTGAATCTTTCATGTATAGAAATCATGTTTTCAGTTTTTATCTAAATAACGCTACTGGTATGCAACCTACACTTACTAGGTTTAAATATATATTTTTTTTTACTTTTATACATTTCAAACAGTTGTATGTTCTATTTGTGTTGTTTCATATTTTACTACAGTGACTCACATTAAAAATTGTTGTCACTGACGGAGGGGAAGAGGAGTAGATAACACCAGAACCTGCCTGGCTATAGAGATATAGAGAGCATTTATATGTTGTTCCGTTGTATTATCACTCATCTAAATAAAGTTGTTAATTAATTCTTTACCGTTTAAGCTTTCGCCTACCAATGAACTAAATACCCATTATCTTTTTGCTAATATCGTGCTTTTTTATTAGGGCAATTAAATCATGAAGTTATTAGCTAGGGCACTATTAAGCCGTTTGTGAATTGGCTATTAATACACAATTCATTCGACAAAATAAAATCATTCAGAAAAAAGATTTAAGCGATAAGCAATTTCCATTAAAAAGTTCTATTCCAATATTTTTCTTATAAGTCGATTCCAAAATCTATTGTCAATATTCGAATTATTTCTACTGGATATTTTTGGAGGCTTTCATCAATTTCTTTCATCCATGGTCATTTCCAAAAGCAACATTCCCGAATATCTTGATTGTGCTTCCTGTCGCACGATGAGACACTTAAGGATAGCATGTAGCGCGATTTGGATAACTATATTCCTTTTATTTGTTTTCCTATTATCCAATTTGTTAAATTCTATTTGCACCAACAATTTTAAGCATATTCTTATTCGGATAATAAGAAGTATAAAATTTTATTTTACGTAAATTTTGAACTGAAATTAATCGTTGTTTGTCTGAATTAAAATTGCATGTGAAATTGAAATATTGATTTTGGCAAACGATCAGTACCTGGAAATCTGTCAATTAATTACTCTTTCAGTTCAGCCAACGTATAGAAAATATTTAATGGAGAAAAGGATCACAAAAGTTGTAGCATTTATTGTTTTTTTCTTATTTGAGGATTAAATGTATTTGGAAATCTTATATGCGTGACAAATCATGCTTAATTGTTTTTGACCCTCTTCAGTCGTTGCTTTAAATCCTCTCTTATGTGACTATAATAACCCCAATATTTTTTTTAATGCAAACGATCAGTTATGAATTTCAACGAAATTCTCATAGAGTGAAACTTGATTCGTTTCAATAATAAAAATTTAGTGAAAAAAATTGATGTAATACTCTCTTATTGTCAAATAACTTAAAAAAAATTGATCATCAATAAAAAAATATTTTATTATTATGTCAAATATCGAGCGAAGCTGGATTAACCCCTTAGTTGTATATAATTTTTTGGTACGTACAGACCAAACTATAAATATACTTATATAGCAATACTATGTTTAAGAATTACAATTCCAGCTATTATAACTGCCATCGCTAAATAAACCATTCCTACCATCGCTGTTGTATGTTACAAATATTTAGTTTAATAATAAGAAGTGTTCAGTTAAATGCGTCAGAGTCGCACCAGAATCAGAGTCGCGCGTGGGTCAAGAGGTGCGCTAGGAGGCAGGGGTAGAGTCGGAAACATTTATAACAGTTATGGGTCAAGAGGTGTCTTCTTATTTTTTTCATTTTTTTTTGGTCCGATTCGAGACCCTTCGCTTGGTTTTTTTATAACAATTATATTTCCTGTTGCAACTAACTGAACATTTATATTTAAATAATTGAACATTTGTATTTATTAAACTGAACATTCGTACTTACTAAACTAAATATTTATACTTAATAAAATAAACATGTTTGTTCATAACATTTATATTTTCTGTTGCAACTAACTAAACATTTATACTCAGTTAACAGAATATTTGTACTTAACTAACTGAACTTTTTAGCAAAAATAAAAAAATAAATAAAATGGACATAGTGAACATAGCGAACATTTATAAAATAGTGAACAATTTTACTATAAAGTGAACATTTGTATCTAATAAAGTGAACACTTATAATAACGAAATGAACAAAAATTACGCGCTGGATGAGTAAAGATGATAGAGCGTTGAGTGAGCAGCGATGGCACATAACAGCGATGACAGTAATCAATTTCCTTACAATTACTGACGCTCGAACGAGATATCTTATACTTGCTACTTTGTACTATTTAAACCTTGTGAATTTTTATGGACCCAAATTATTGTCACTGTATTCAACCACAAGTCCACAACCATAAACAAGAATTAGCGCCTCTGTTTCTTGAAATGAAGCATTACTACCAAGGTCCAGAGCCTCAGAATCCAATGACATACACTATAGCAACATGCCTGAATAGTATATCAGACCATTGTGACCCTACTATCATTGAAACCGGAGTAATTTTTTTCGGAGATCATTAAAATTTATACGTTGTCTATTTTTATCGTCAAATTTTAATTTGTCATTTTGTAATTTTTAAACTTCCGATTTTTTCCGATTTAAGACTTCAAAGTTTAAGAGTTCAAAAAAGACGTATTAAAGTTAGGTGACAAAAAATAATCAACGTATAAACTTCAGTATCCTCTGAAAAAATTTACACTTCGAACCGACTAGTTATTAACAAATCTTGTACATGACATCAGTGTTTTGTTAGTTTAATTTCGTCAAGGCCTTCCATTGGGGCCTCCATTTTATTTTTACGTTTGTAAGAGGAGCCGAAATTTTAAAAAATAATATTAAAATAATATAATCCAATAAAATTAATATCAATTTAATCAGTTTAATATAAATAGTATCGTAAGATCGGAATCCTGGATTCCGAACGTTAGATCGGATTCTCGGATTCCGATCTAACGTTAGATCGGATTCTGGGATTCCGATCTAACGTTAGATCGGAATCCTGGATTCCGAACAGTGCAGTAACAGGAAATTTTGTCGTTTTTCATGGTTTTATTGTACTTCTATTATAAACATTAATTAAATATATGAAATTTTAATATTAAATTAATATATTATGAAATTTTAGTAATATATTTTGAAGATAAAACATTAATTAAATATGAAATTAATATATTATGAAATTTTACTTCTATTTATAAACATTAATTAAATATATAAAATATAATTATTAATTTATTTTATTTTACTTTACTTCTATTTACAAAACAATATAAATTATTAATTTAATTTTACAATTTTAATTGAAATATAATTATTAATTTACTTAAATTGTAAACAGTAAAAAGAAAAAGAAAAAGTATTGATTTGATTGTGCGTGGATTCCTCTGACAAATGCTAAGATCGGAATTCTAGATTCCGATTTAATTTATTTTTATTTAATTTAATTTAAATATGTAGCTATTGAATATGTAATAATTTAATTTAATTTAACTAATATAATTTAACTAATTTAATTTAACTAATTAAATTTAATTTCATTTAACTAATTTAATTTAAGTAATTATATTTGAAAAGGATGGAATAATTTAATTTAATTTAATTTAATTTAACTAATTTAATGTAAGTAATTATATTTGAAAAAAATAATTTATTTTAGGTAATGAATTATTTTAATTATTGAATATGATAAAATTAAAATCAATTTTAATTACAAAAAATATAATATATATATTTAAATTTTAATTTATTAATTAATATAATTAAAATATTTATAATAAATATTATTAATTTAATAAAATAAATAACAGTAAAAGGGAAAAGACCAAAAACTGATTTGATTGGGCGGTGGATTCCTGACATGCTTAGATCGGAATCCTGGATTCCGATCTAAGGTTAGATCGGGTTCCTGGATTCCGATCTAAGGTTAGATCGGGTTCCTGGATTCCGATCTAAGCTTAGATCGGAAGCTGAGAATCCGATCTAAGCTTAGATCGGAATCCTGGATTCCGATCTAAGCAATAAGTTCACCACACAGCGACAAATTATTTGATTTGATCGGGAATTGACGTGAAGTTTTAAATCTGTTTGCTAATATCGGAATCTCAAATTCCGATCTTATCACTATAAATAGTTGGTCGTTATCACAATCTTAATATCATCTATCTTTTCCAATTAATTCTTAGTCATATAGAAATGTATTCAATTAGTGTTTTTGTCAATCAATCTCCCTTTAATCCAGCAAATAATTTTCGTTTTGATGTTTTTCCACAAACTGATTATGAATCTATTAAACAAATAATTTTGTCCTCATTGGGAATTTATCAAGGTGAGTTCAATTTGAGAATTGTTTCGCGTTTCAACGTAATTATGGACGGAAGGTTTCAACAAATTATTTTGCCGGTGAACTCTCAAAATGAATGGCGATACGTTCAACACGAGTGCTTTGAGGCAAGGCGACTTGATGGTCTAGAAATGCATGTCGATTTACTTCCGGCACAAGGTAAATTTAATTTTGAATTTAATTATGTGACATTTAATTTTGAATAATAGAATTATGTGCTTAAATATATATATTTATATTAATATTAACTATGAAAATAATAATTATAGAATAATAATTAAAATCATATTAAAATCATATTAACTATAGAATAATAATAACTATGAAAATGCGATTTATAAATAATAATTAAAATCATATTGAAAATCATATTTTATTAATATTAACTATGCATAAAAACATAAATAAGAACAATTTTTAGAAATGACTTTTAATAAGTAATATTTAATATCGTTATTAACTACGTTTTTGTATGTGATTATTACAATATTAACTACGTTATTATTTAACTACAATTTTTGTATGTGATTATAACACATTTTTTTTATTATAATTAGGTGGTTATTATAATTATAATTATAATGAACAACAAAATTATGAGGAAGAAGAACACCAACAACCAAATCCAACCAATCAAGAAGAAGAGAATGAAACCATTACATTAGATTGGGATCCTTGGGACCCTAACAGTATAGATCATCGTGATAGTACACTTCAGGAAGAAGAAGGTACATACTACGAGTCTTACACCGGTCAAGGCACTTGGGAACATGGTGGTAGTAGTAGGCAAGAACATGGTGGTAGTAGTAGTAGTAGGCACGGCCGGCCACAAGAAGAAGAAGATGTCGTTCAAGTAAACGAAGAAAACGAAGAAGAAACACGTCGACTCGATGATTTATACGACCGAAGTCCCGGTTTTCAGTCAGACTATGCAACATGTGAGGACTTTAGTGATGAAGAAGTGGACTTATTTGAGTCAGAGGGAATCGATGGTGGACCCCAATCAAACGTGAACCCCAATCACCAGTATTACCTTACAGGAAGGACAGAAACATACCATCCCGTAGGGAAATTTCTAGATATTTCTGAGTATAGAAATTCCGTACCTCAACCGTCTCAACCTCATGGATCAGGGCCATTAGCAGAAGGGACAATTTTTTTCTCGAAAGAGCAACTCATAGGAGAGTGTCAAAAATACTCATTACGTTTAAATGTACAACATAAAACCACTGCTAGTTCTCCGAAAAAATTAATATTGAACTGTAAGGAATATGGTTGTAAGTGACGTATGTATGCCCGTACAGAAAGAGAAGGCAAATTTTGGAAGATAATAACGAATGAACACGAGCATACATGCGTGAGGAGGGCCGGAGACTTCACACATGATAATTTAAAGGCTGAGGTTATTGCCAACTGTATTACAAATGCAGTAAAGAGAGATGTCGGTATTTCCTTACCCAACGTTAAATCTCTACTGGAGAAAGAATACCCGAATGTGGTGCCCACTTATAACAAGATTTGGCGGGGACGAGAAAGAGCAATCGAACATCTTTTTGGTTCATGGGAAGATTCGTACAACAAACTACCGAGTCTTTTATTGGCTATACAGAGGATGACACCCGGCACGCAGATAAAGTGGTTGTTTAAAAGCGTAGGTGATCCGAACAGAGCTATGTTCGAAGCAGCAGCATGGGCATTCGGGCCTTGTATCGCGGCGGTTCCGTATATTAGGCCCGTGATTAGCATTGATGCCTCTTTCTTATCAGGTCACTATAAGGGTAAATTCTTAGCGGCTTGCGATTACGATCCTGAGCAACGGCTTGTTCCGTTAGCATTTGCTTTAGTGAGAACGGAGGATGAAACCTGCTGGGGTTGGTTCATGAAATTTCAAAGGGAACAAGTGGTGGGACCAAAAAAATTTTGTGTTGTCTCAGACCGTCATTGGGGAATAAGGAACATGTTTAAAAGACCACAGTACGGATGGCAAGAAAGTGCGGAGCCTGCATTGGCCGTACATCGGTATTGTATGCAACATTTATGTGAAAATGTGTACAAGGTTTCTGGTAAAGACAAAGGTATACCACACAAATTTAGAAATAAGTTGGCTAACAAGAAAAAGAAACGGCCATTCATTAAAATGTGGGATGAACTCCGAGTGACAAACCCTGAAGTTATCGATTATCTTAAGAAGTGTGGTAAAGAAAACGAGACAGATACCAATGAGCGAATGAGACCAGAGAGGTGGGCACAAACTTTTGACACTGGTGCACGTTGGGGTCTTATGACTAGTAACGGATCTGAAAGTCTAAATAGCCGGTACAAGGTTGAGAGAAGACTCCCAGTTGTTGGACTCGTAGAAGGCACTTGGTACAAGACTGTACAGTGGTTTAATGAAAGGAAGCAAATAGCATTGGGAAGACAGGCATATGGAGAACGGTGGCCAAAAGAGGTGCAATTAAAAGTCATGAAGCATACTCTTAAAGCGGGTAAGGATTACCGTTGTATACTTTACCTAAAATTAACCTTCATTTATATTTACATGTTTTTTTTATATATTTTAATATTTACAGCGCTTATGACTGTGGTAACCATTGATGTTGAACGTGGAGAGTTCGAAGTACAGGTGCCCAACGAGAAAGATTTCCCTGGAAGAACGTGGAAGTACAAAGTTCTCATCAACCGAAATTATCAACCGGAAGATCCTCAACTACCGACTAGGCGTGTGACGTGCAAATGTCAAAAACCTCAACTGACCGGAATACCATGTGCTCATGTTGTTGCCATATGCGGTACATATAGATGGGAAGTAGATGAATTTATAGACCCACTATATAGTACAGAGAATATGGTTAAAATATGGTCATCAAGTGACTTCCACTGCTATGAAGACGAAGAGAACTGGCCTCGCTACAATGGACCTGTGGTGTTCCCTGATAAGAATATGATTAATCGGGGGCGGCGAAAGAAGGACCGTGATTGGATGTGGATGGATGCAATGCGAAATAATAAAAATAAAAAAAGAAGAACCACAGAGGACAACAACCCACAACCACTTATCTCTTTGGAGGAACTTCAATCTGGTAGGCGTGCCAACACGCATAGACGAACAAGTACAAGGAATAGAGCTCCGCCTTCAACAGGTAACCGAGGTGAAAGTTCTTTTTCCAGGGAGCCAGTTCAACCTGGCCGAAGTTCTGTTAGCGTAGATCCACGAACTCAAAGTCGTATTAGTCCTGGTATAGGAGGAAATGAACCACGCCGAAATTCCATTAGCGTGGATCCACGCTCAAGTTCTGCTAGGTATGTCACAAGTCAGGGGACATCAATTACAAGGGACAGTCAAGGAGCATCGAGTAGCAGAGCAGAAACCGGAATACGTGGTGGAATTTTACGTCTTGGCGCAAGAATAACTAATTTTGCAAGAGGAGGAAGAAAATAATTGTAATTTTTGTGGTGATAATGTAATATTTAGTTGAATTGTACTTTTATGTGATGTGAAAATAATTGTAATATTCGTAATACTAAGTTGAGTCGAGAGCTGTTTTTTCAATTGAAAGTGTGACTATCTTGGCCCTTTGTTATTTTTGTTTTGAACAAATGGTACGCCTAAAAATTTTGAAATTTAAGTTTAGGAAAATAGGTCCGCCAATTAACAGCTCAGTATTTTTGATAAAATTTTTCAGAGCGTATTTCATAATTTTCTAGCGCCAAACTTTTCGAATTCAGAGCTGTTTTTTCAGTTGAAAGTGTGACTATCTTGGTCCTTTGTCATTTTTGTTTTCAACAAATGGTACGCCTAAAAATTTTGAAATTTAAGTTTAGGAAAATTGGTCCGCCAATTAACAACTTAGTATTTTTGTTAGAATTTTTCAGAGCGTATTTCCTATTTTTCTAGCGCCAAACTTTTCGAATCCGGAGCTGTTTTTTCAGTTCTAATTTTTCTCATATTTAATTATCAAAATCTTAATTATTAAAAGCAAAAAATAAATAAATTAATTAATTACACATAAATTTTTATATGAATTTTTCTTATTTTTCCGTATTTTTAAAATAATTTTACAATTTATTATCTATTTTTTAATTAATTAAGTAGTGAATAAACAAATAAAAAGACAAAAAAAATCTAATATAATTAATGAATTACATATAAATTTAAATTTTATTTTTCCGATTTTTTAAATATTTTTTCAATATTTTCTCTATTTTTTATTTAATTAACTAAATTAAAAACTAATAAACTAAATAAATAAGTAATAAAATAAATAAAAAAAATTAAACTTACTGTGCTCGCGCGCGGAAAGGAGGTCCGGAGCAGAGTTAGATCGTAAACGTTAGATCGGAATCCTGGATTCCCATCTGACGTTAGATCGGAATCCCAGAATCCGATCTAACGTTAGATCGGAATCCCAGAATCCGATCTAACGTTCGGAATCCCGGATTCCGATCTTGCGATACTACTTATATTAAACTGATTAAATTGATATTAATTTTAATGAATTATATTATTTTAATTAGGCCTGAAAACGCAACGCGTTTTAACCGTGTAACCGTTTCGTTTCGTCCAAAACGGAACGATAACGGTAAGATATTTTGATTTCGTTTCAGGGACGAAACAGTTAACGCAAATAGAATAGAGTTTCGTCATACCAACAAAACGGTTAACGAAACATACCTGTTTCGTTATCGTTGTTTCGTTCATTTCGTTCTACAATTCTGTGAGGTCGCAATTACTTGGATTGTAGACAAAAAAAAATGGAGAGAAACCTATCCTGTGCTGTGCGCCGCCTCCCTCTCTCTTCTTCCTCTCTTTCTCCGCCTCCTCACGTCTCTCTTCTCCGTCTCTCTCAAAAAATCCACCCCTCTTCATACCTTTCTCTCACCTCTCTTCTCCGACTACAACACCCACAGCACCTCTCTTTATGACGACAACACCTCTCTTCTCCAACCACCCACCTCTCCGCTACGTCATCTCAGCTCCGAGCTAACCTCCTCTCCCACTTCTTCATCTCACAAGTCACGCCTCTCTCTCTCCCTCTCATCCTCCGGCTTTCTCTTTGAGCCGAAACATCTCTCGCCTCCAATGCCCCTCAAGTTTTGGATTTGAGGCCGTGGCGGTGAAGGCATGGCTTGAGGCCTTTGGGTTCAGGTCAGAGGTGCCAATAGCAAGCCGTCTAGTTGCCGCTTGAGCAGTAACCTCATCGAAGGTCAATTTTTCTGTTGAAGGTACCTCAGCAATTGTCTTTTTGTTTCTTTCTCAATTTGAGATGTCTTTTGACATGCTGAAGGATTTGATGCTGAATCGATTTTGTTGTTGATAGTATGGGCACTGGTATTGGTATGTTTTGACATAAAATTTGTATTTTTGCTGCTTTGTAATTACTTAGTTTGGTAGTTTTACTATGTTTTTTTATTTTTAGGATTAGCTTTTGTAATTACTTTTCTCTGTTAATTTACTGGTACTGGTTTCGTTTTCTTTTCTTTTTCTTTTTTAAAATTGGGGTGCTGTATGGTTTAATGGGGACTTGTGCTGAAACTATGTATGGCTTTATTTTCAATTAATGGATTTTGGCCCAACGGGCACTCATAAAAGAAAAGAAAAAAAAAAGAAAGAGAAGTGGTGGGTTACACTCTCTTGTTTCGAGGAAAAAAAATTGTTCAAGCCATGTCATTTAGAAGTTTGATATAAATTTTATATCACTTGTTTGTTGCGGCGATTTGAAAAAAAATAGTTTAATGTGACATGCTTCTCACGGTTTAAACGGTTCAACTGTTTTGATCGTGAAATTTAACGCAACGGTCAACGCAAGGAAAATTAAAAGGACGGAACGTAACACGCCAGAAAAATTAATTTGCGTCTCATTCACGGAACGATTAACGCAAGACATCTATTTCGTGCTCGTTTTGCACGTTATGCAGCCCTAATTTTAATATTATTTTACAAAATTTCGGTAAGAGGAGCCCATTCCATGAGGCCTTCAGATGAGGACACACTTCAAGCCCCATTTTCTCCCTGGATGGAGTTAATTATTTTCCAAATTAATTATAACAAAATAAATGCAGACAAATGTACGCCATTTGATTGTAACATATAACCAGAAGATGACGCAACATCATACAGGCAGTTAGTTTCCTTCATCAATCAGTTAATGCAATATAAATGTTGTCCTTAAACCAAAAGCACTCACCAGTCACCAACAAAACTCATGACCTTATATATCTTGTCATATTAATAAGACATGATTTGATAATTCCAGAATAACAATAATTTTTGAAAAATGGTTATCTATTACCATAAATTTCAAGTGGTCCTCCATATTACACAATAATATGTACAATAATTTTTTGAAGGCCTGCAAGAAAATTTGTACAATAATTAGTTGGTGTAGCCGAATTATGAATATGACAGGTGGACTGCATATGATAAAAACCTAAAAAAGCCAAAGGATCGCAAGTCCCAATTTGTACAAAATGGGAACCGCTTTTAAGTGTAATAAGATTAAATGACAATTTGCCTGGTATGACCGTACGAGGGTTTTAACTTTAACAAGGCGTTAGTTGTCAATGTCAGGTACTAAATTGGATTCGGCTAATATTCTGGATAGTTAGCCCAGAATAATTATGGAGATTTTACCTTCTTTATCCTCAATCTCCAGTGTTGGAATATTGGGAATTTCTCAAAATGGCACATCCATAGTATCGTACAGTCCAACCATCATTTACTGGGAAAATTATGATAAAATTTCAGTATATGAGGAACCTATGTTTCATGATTTTATCAAAGATAAAGGTGAATAAAAAGAAAAGATTCTTCAAAACAAGGAACTCTGGAATATGAAAATTTGAAACCGATGAAACTTTACTAGGCTTCCAATTATCTCGTGGTCACGGCTAATGGAATTGAAGTTGATCGAGCGAAAGTGCAAGTGATTGAGAAGTTAGGGATGCCATCAAATGTCAAGGACGTGCGAAGTTTCTTAGGACATGCCGGCTTTTACTATCGCTTTATCAAAGATTTTTCAAAAATTGCTAAACCTCTCACTAATCTCTTGATTAAGGACATTGACTTTGTTGTTAATGATGATTGTCTTCGTGCTTTTCAGGGATTAAAGAAAGCCCTTGTCACTGCACCAATCTTGCAACCGCCGGACTGGTCCATTCCCTTTGAGCTTATGTGCGATGCGAGCGACTATGCGGTGGGAGCTGTGCTTGGTCAAAGACGAGATAAGAAACCCGTGGCTATTTACTACGCAAGCAAAGTGCTAGACCCAGCTCAAATGAATTACACGACCACGGAGAAGGAGTTGCTTGCCATTGTCTTTGCCCTTGACAAATTTAGATCCTATCTCGTGGGGTCTAAGGTCATAGTGTTCACCGATCATGCGGCGATTCGATATCTCTTGGCCAAAAAGGATGCTAAACCAAGACTCTTAAGGTGGATTCTACTCCTCCAAGAATTCGACCTTGAAATAAGAGATAAAAAGGGATCCGAAAACTCAGTAGCAGACCATTTTGTCAAGGCTACACAATGAAGAAAGTGAAGGGGAAGGATTGCCAATCAATGAATCATTCCCAGATGAGCAACTCATGGCAGTGACACATAATTCGGACCGGATTCCATCCAATCCAGACCGGATTCCATCCAATCCAGACCGGATTCAAGCCTCTGGAATCGACGAAGTGCATTGTCATGAAGTAATCCGGTCCGAATCCCAACCTATTCGGTCCGGATTGCAGGCGCCCTGGTACGCAGACTTGGCAAACTATTTGGCAAGCGGTGTATTACCTCCCGAGATGAGTTACCAAGAAAAGAAGAAGCTCAAGTCAGACGCCAAGTACTACTTTTGGGAGGAACCCTACTTGTTTAAACTTGGCATAGATGATGTCTATCGCTGATGCATCCCTTATGAAGAAGTTCGACTTGTTCTTGCTCATTGCCACTCCTCAGCCTATGGCGGGCACACATCCTTCTCCAAAACGGCCGCTAAGGTATTACAATCTGGTTTTTATTGGCCCACCTTGTTTAAAGATGCTCGTTCTTTTGTTTTGTCTTGTGATCAGTGCCAAAGGACGGGAAACATATCCAAACGGAGCGAGATGCCCCTCAACCCAATTCTTGAAGTGGAGATATTTGATGTTTGGGGTGTCGACTTCATGGGCCCATTCCCATCCTCCTATGGGAACGAGTATATCTTGGTGGCGGTTGATTACGTGTCTAAGTGGGTCGAGGCAATCGCATGCAAGGCGGCCGATGCAAATTCGGTAATCAAGCTCTTTTCAAAAATAATATTTCCTCGTTTTGGTGTTCCTAGGGCAGTGATAAGCGATGGAGGCAAGCACTTCATCAACCGCCAATTTGACAACCTCTTGAAGAAGCACGGTGTCACGCACAAGGTGGCAACTCCTTACCACCCTCAAACAAGTGGTCAAGTCGAAGTCTCAAACAGAGAGATCAAGAGTATTCTCGAAAAGACGGTGGCCCGCACACGCAAGGACTGGGCCATGAAACTTGATGATGCACTTTGGGCATACAGGACCGCATTCAAGACGCCAATCGGCATGAGCCCCTTCAAATTGGTGTATGGCAAACCTTGTCACTTACCCGTTGAGATTGAACACAAGGCGCTTTGGACGATTTGCACACTCAACATGGACTCGCATGCAGCGGGTCAAAAGAGGATTCTTGACTTGCATGAGATGGATGAGGTACGTTTCCATTCCTATGAAAATGTAAAATTATATAAAGAAAAGACGAAATTGTTGCATGATAGGAATATTTCGAGGCGAGAATTCAAAGAAGGCGACTTGGTGTTGCTATTCAACTCGAGGCTCAAGCTCTTTCCAGGGAAACTCAAGTCAAGGTGGTCCGGACCATTTCGAGTCGTGAAGGTCTATCCCTTTGGAGCGGTGGATATTTGTGACAAGGACTCGGAGCCATTTAAGGTCAATGGACAGCGCCTAAAGCATTACATTGCAAATCATGACATTAGAGAAGTGATGGTTGTTTCGCTTCTTGATCCGCCCGTCGCGACATGAGTGAAATGATGGTCAAGCTAAAGACCTAAAACAAGCGCTTCTTGGGAGGCAACCCAAGAATTCTTCTCTCTATTATTCTATTTGATTTCATTAAAATTTACTTTATTTTATTTTCTTGTCATTTGTCGTTTAAAAAAAATTAAAACAACAAAAACAATAAAAACAAAAAAAAATTTAGGACTTTTAGATTTTTCTTAGAATTTTCAATTTTAGCATTATTTTTCTTGATATGTATAGAAAAGAGACATGGTTGATTCGTGCTAGAGCACCAAAAGGGACGCAAAAATTGCCATCACGCGCCCACGCACGACCTCATGCGAATCAATTAAAAATGTGCAGTCAAGAAAAGGGCGAGAAGGCCCACACTCCAACGACGAGCCTGCACTACTTCTTCATACCTTGATCCGATAAGTTTTCTTTTTCCTCCTCTTTATTTTTCTCTGTATTGCATTGAGGACAATGCACTGCTCTAAGTTTGGGACTTTGGGGGGGAAGGAAAAATGAAACAAACGTGATTTCACTTGCAAATTTTTGAACCGTCTAAAAAACTTGTGAAAATTTGAAATTTTTTACTTGTTTTGTCTTCTGGATATCTAATCCGGACCGGATTCCCTTGAATCCGGACTGGATTCTTCTCTCTGTCCAAAACATTTCTAAACATCCGGTCCGGATTCAAGCCAATCCGGCCCGGGTTCTCCTCTGGTGTTTGATATTTTATCACAGTAGTTTTGCGAGGCTTGGAGATTTAATTTAGTGCATTGATCAACTTTTCTCGATGGAATTTCACGCTAAAAACCCTGTGGTTCTTTTCTTTTCACAAAGGTTCATTTGAATTTCAAAAATTCTTGTTTGTTAAGACGTTTTAGGCTAATTTGTGTACCAATGGACTGAAGAATTTCGAAATTGTACTTGTCTGGATCTGAAAATTGGTTGCTTAAAATTGTTTAAATACAAGTTAGTCAAAACCGAAATTTTTTGCCGAGTGAACGGATTTGTGAGTAGTAAACTTTTGTTCAAAAAAGAGATTTGCCGACTTTTGAAATTATAAGATGAATTTTTTTTTGTTTGAAATTGCTTTTAATGCTTGAATCACCAACGAGCAAACCTAAATTGACTGAAATCTAAATAGTTGTGAAAACGAGGAGTGTTGAGACCTTTTTCCACCAACTCAACCACAAAATCTGAGGGCGGAGCTAGTTGCGAAATTGTATAAAATCCGGACCGACCTCCCTGGTGCGATATGTACCAGTAGCAAAACTTGGAGGGTGGAACTAGTTGCGAGTTGTCAGGAATCTGTACCTCAAAGCACTCGAGGACGATTGGGTAGCTCCAACTAGTTTCATAGTGGACCGTAACAAAATTGCATAAAAAAACTGGACCAATCTCACTGGTGCGACATGTACCAGTAGCATTTTCAAGGTCAATGATACACATCAAATCCTCTAGGGTGTAAAGCCCCACGACTCGACTTGCACAATCCAAATTGGTGAAAATCGAAATTGTTTTTGAGAATAGTTCATTATAAAATTTCTAACTTCGGCAAAATTCTTTTACAAATTTTTGCGAATCATGGAAATGAACGGGCAGATAAACTTGGGTTTGCATTATGATTAAATAAAGAAAAGCTAAGGTCCATACTTGTCAATCAAAACTTTCTAAGGACCAAGAGCTACATGAATTGGAATGAAACAAACTTAACCCTTGTTTGAGGATTTCAATTGAACAACTGTTGAAAAGCGTGAATTGAACTTGATTTGAACTGTGCACTTGATTAAATTTCTAATCCTAAGTTAATTTCGATATTAAGTCTAAATCCTGTCATTTCTTCTAAGTTTAGATTTTTGCTTGGGGACAAGCAAGTTTTAAGTTTGGGGGGATTTGATATCTCATATTTATATCGATATTTTGACCAGACTTCACATTGAAATTATAACTAAAACTGTGATTTTATCTTGTTTTTCGTTTTTGCTTGTCAGATTTGGCACTGCCGTTGCGTTTTGTTTTATTTTTATAAGAACTCGAAGAAAGCAGCAAAGAAGCAATGAATTGGATAGCTAGACGACTCATTCCTAGCTTAGATCAAGTCTCGACTCAGCCCGATGCACCGCCTACGCACAAAGCCAACCATTCCACAGCCTATCTCACTCAACATCTACAATCCAGCCCGGATTCCTCCTAATCCGGACCCGATCCTTATGCAAACTCAATCCAGTGGCTCTAATCCGGTCCGGATTGCATCCTGTCCGGTCCGGATTGCCATATAAAGAAGGTTCTGATCAGAAATTAAAGGCGATTTCTTTTATGGAAAGGGAGGTAATTTCGTGTGTGTGTGATTGAGGGAAGGTAGCTGGACGTCCAGGCAGGCAGGGGAGGCAATTTAGGCGTGCTCCATCTTTGGAAAGGCATCATTCCTCATTCCACAACTTTCTCTCTCTCTCTCCAGCAGCAGATCTAGGTTTTGGGGTGCTTTTCTCTCTTCTTTGTGCGACTAGGGCAGAGGAGAGCACGTTTTGGAGCTTTGCTTTGCTGTGGCAACGAGTTCTCAAGGTCTTAAGGTGTTCTCTAGCGCGACGGCAGCGGTTTACAACTTAAAAACTTGGATATTTATTGTTTCTCTCATACTTTCTCTCTAAATTTTGTTTCTATGGCTTGTATGACTTTATCTCTTGCTATTTGCTTGTTGTTTGAAGTTATGTTAGGCTAAACTCTTAATGCTTTAGGGGTAGATGTAGCTTAGGGTTTGGATTGCTTGATTTACTCTTTTGGTTGATGGAAGAAGTCAATAACCTTGGGAGTTTATTGATTTGCTTGTGTTTTGTGTTTATTATTACTTGTGTTGCTCTGCTTGTGTACGGCCGCACTTGTTTGAGACATCAACTCATTATAATAACTGAACCTTTCACTAGTATTTCGAGGTAGGTCAATGACGAAAGTCGATCAGTTAGTAACCAAAAGTAAACACTTCTAATTAGGCGAAAGTCTAAGTTAGATATCTCGCAGAAAACCAATTGTAAACTCGAATAGGTCCACCGGCAAACGAAAGTTGAGGGTGCAATGCATTTGATGAGGGTTAACACTAGGTTCTATACCAAATACCGTACCCAATAAGTGACAGCAAAGGGTTAGGGAATTTAGGTATGGCTAGATGGACCCTTGACTTGAATAAATCAGCAATTGAGTAAATCACAGCATTCACGGATTAGCAACGATCCGGACCGGATTAGTGAAACAGAGACACGAAAGTGGTATGTTTCGCAACCCTGCGACCAAACCTAAGTGAAATCGAACCCTAAGGCACTTTTCGCATCATATATTAAACTGTTAGAAAACCCCAAAAATATTTACTCGCATTGTTTTGCATTATTTTCATATTTGCAATCGCATTCCTTAATTTCTCTTTTATTCATTCCATTAGTGACTCGAAAACTTTTCTAAACTTTTACTGTCTAGATTTAACGAACCAATAAGAATAGTAATCATACCCATCTCTGTGGGATCGACACCTTTACTTTGCTATAAACGACTAGTCGAGTACAAGGTTAATTTGTTTGACCCTGGTTTACACCTCGATCAGTGGTGTAGGGCTGTAGACCTGTAGCCTGTAGGCGTGTAGAAGTAGAAGTCTAGGCATGTAGCATGTAGCCTATAGACTCGAATGGCGTAGTCTCGTATTTGTTAAATTTTTAATTATTAAATTTATCATAAAATTGCATTGAAGTTCATATCCAATTTGTAAATACGATCAATAAAGTCTAGCAATATTTTATATTTTATTCTTTTAACAAATTTTAACAAATCTTCATAAAAAATAAAAAAAATTCTGACACGATTTGACACGACTAACACGACGTGTCAGAATGCGTGTCGTGTTGCCTCTTCTCGTCATTCAGCACGACACGACACGATTAAAAAAGTAGTTTGTGTCCTCACGACACGACACGAAATTCTAACACAATCGTATTTAACACGACACGATACGACACAAACGATTGGAGAACACTAATTCAAGAATGATTACATCTAATTAATACTGGTGAATAAAAAAACATCTAATTAATGCTGATTCGGGGCTTATCAATCATTAAATAAAATATGCAAAACCAAAGCTATATAATTGCATCAATTAAAATTAAAATAAAAAATACATACGGATACGAAAATACGGTGCTATGCCGAAATTATTTTATATAAGAATTCAGACGCAAAAAATTTTAATAGAAAGAATTATTATTATTTTTTTTAGGAAGAAGAAAGTTCGTACGCGTTTTATTAAAGGGTAGAGTATCTCTCCTTCCTATCCCTTTATAAAACGGGTTGGAAGACTTCCAACGCGTTTTATAAACGGGTAGGAAGGAGAATAAATCCTTCGCTCCAGGTACGACTTTTGAGGCTGGTCAAACCTTCCTACCCGTTTATAAAACGGATTGGAAGCCTTTGAACGCGTTTTATAAACGTGTTATTAGTTTTTCATATTTTTCATTCAAGCCGCAACATTTAACTTATTAAAAAAAATATTTTGCAACAAGATCCCTGCATGTTTCATATTTACAAAATTCTCAAAATTTTATTTCCAATTAAAGATGTATTAAATAGATATAACAAATATATTAAATGTATTTTATATGCATTTAATTACACATATTTTTTTAACATGTGCAATTATATGCATATAAAATATGTGTAAATATATTTGTTATATCTATTTAATATATTTTTAATTGGAAATAAAATTTTGAGAATTTTGTAAATATGAAACATGCAGGAATCTTGTTGCAAAATATTTTTTTAATAAGTTAAATGTTGAGGCTTGAATAAAAAATATGAAAAACTAATAACACGTTTATAAAATGCGTTCCAAGGCTTTCAACCCGTTTTATAAACGGGTAGGAAGGTCTGACCAGCCTCAAAAATCGTACCTGAAGCGGATGATTTATTCTCCTTCCTACCCGTTTCTAAAATGCGTTGGAAGCCTTCCAACCCATTTTATAAACGAGTAGAAAAGAAAGATACTCTACCCTTTTATAAAATGCGTACGAATTTTTTTCTTATTAAAAAAAATAATAATAATTTTTTCTATTAAAATTTTTTGCTTATGAATTTTTATATAAAATAATTTCGGGATACTATGGTAAAAAACAAATGGGGACAATCCCTCCACAAAGCAAGCGAGCATTCGGCATTGGCTTGTCAGAGCATGCACCTGTCCCAAAAAAAAGACAAACAACGTTGAAGATTGGGAGTGATGGGATCTCGGCCTTATCACTTTCTTCGGGGGAAAAAAAAAAAAAACCTTATCTTCGCATGTGATCTCTAATCTCTCCATCTTCAGCAAATCTAAGATTCTAAGTTGGCACCAATCTTTGTTTGCGCAGCACTCTTCCGCAACAATCCAAGATCTTGCTTCATTTGTATTGTTACATATTTGCATTGCCTTCGTTTTATCCTACAATACATCGTAGTATCGTACAACTGTACAAGTATACAACACAGCACAGCACATTTGGATGTATATTTTTTTTTTAAAAAAATACTAGAGTCCAATAGATTCTACGGATGGAGTCCGTCCAATTAGATCGTTTTCACGTTTTTAAATTTTAAATAACCGATCTGAACCGTTTAATATGAAAATTTAAAAACGTAAAAACGATCGTATTGAACAGACCCCATCCGTCCAATATATTGTACTCCAGTATTTCTTTTTTCTTTAAATAGGAAGACAAGGTGGATAATTATAGGGGCAATGCTGGTAAATTTATTAAAACTAACAAACTTGTTCGCTGCATTAAGGGCTGTCAAAAGTGTAGAACATGCACGGAAACTCAGGGTTTTGTTTTCATTCCGTTCTAGCTAACTAAACAGAAAAATATTTTATTTTCGTTCCGTCCTTTATTTTATTGATTTCAATCTATTTTTTTGTTCCGTTTCGTTTCGCTTCGGTAACATTTACATATTCAATTTCATTTCCATTCCGTTATTAGAAACGAAACAAATTTTCTATTTTGTTTAACGTTCCGTTCCGATGGAACAGAACATTCGTTCGAAGCGGAACATTAACGTCCGAAGCGGATGGTTTTTGACATCCCTAGCCTGCATGGCTGCATTCAGAAAAGAAGAGACAAAAACCACTGTGTGCGGTGAGCCGGTGACTTCACATGGACCGGGAAACACGTTCCGTTCAGCATTAAATCACAACTCTCCGAATTTATAGAAATCGTCTGCCCTCTGATATATATGTGACAATAATTCTATTCGATAAAACAAGCCAAAATGTAAAAGAACAAAATACAAAAAATATATATTTATTTATGTTCATGCTGAAGTCATGAGTCACACAGTAAGTTATAACCTTTATTAGATGTTTATAGTAGCTAGGTGTCTCATGTCATCCCAAGTACAACTCCATAATTAGTATGTCATTCTGGTATTCTTAGTTTGAACAGTCTTTTTTTTTTTTGGCGATTGTTAACAAATTGGATAATCTAGGATGTAATTATATTTTGGAGCTTACAATCTGAAGCAGGCGTATTTTAGAATCATGCAAATCTTATGTTCTAGAGAAATTATTATATACAATCAATTTTTTATTTAAGAGATAATATCGTTTCCTGAGTTTTATTCTTTAAATAATAAATATCTTCTTAAAATTCTATAATTAGAAAAATTAGTCCTTAATGTAGTGACTAAGGACAACTATTATCAATAATAATTAAAGTATTAAAATTTTCCTCTAAAAAGTAGTGGTCTGTAAGCTTTAATTAACTCTTCATTTGACAATTTAAATGTGATATTAGGCTGATGATTTATGATAGGTTCTGTCTGGGCTTGTTCAATAATGATCTGCCACTGCCGGACTGCCAGTGGCCAGTGGCACTGGGTATAAATTTATAAGGGACGCGTGCAATGCAAAGGAGAGAATATGGGAAATTAACTCCGGCGTACGGCCCCTATTAATTACTGAAAGGAACTAAAATCCAACCCTCGTCTAAAAAAGTGTTGTTATACGACTGAATATTGGTAAAAATTGTGGTATGATTATGAATTCCAAGTTGTGCCACGTCGCTAAAATTAAATGAAATCCCTTGTCAGAATGAATTTGATCACGTTGCACGTGACGAAATCTCCAGACCAGCTACCAACACCAGGACCAGGAGGATATCCAATAATTAACTTATCCACTCAAAACCAAATAAATAAAAATTAATAAATGAAACAGCAGCAGCTCATGACCGTTTGGGGCCCACAATCCAGAAGTTTCGCCCGTAATTTTGCTCAAATTGATGAGGATTATAGTCTACGTGAAAACATCATTCGGCCTCACACTTCTCCCAAGTTTGGAGTGATGCTATTAGAATATCCCGGAGCAACATCTGTTGCGATAAACTTTGAATTACCCATTACGCATTATTCATTCTGTTATGTGTATTTGAGAGGATGGGAAGACTTTGCTTACACTATAACATTCGGCTCTGTTTGGATGGCTTCTTCCCGGAATAAGGAATAAAGAATAACCACTTTTTACCAATAAATTTATTTCTAACCATCCAAACTCTTCACAAAAATTACACACTTCCCAATAAATTTTTTCCCTTCTTCCTTCTTCCTACCTTATTCTCAACCATCCAAACGGAGCCTATATTTTTAGGTCATTCGATGGATATAACAGACATGAATTTCCATCCAACCAACCGTTCATGTATGCAAATTTCAAATATTTCTTGACTTTTGGGAAAAAAAAATTAAGAGTGCGACAAATAGAATATTAGTTTTATTTTTTTTTATATAATGTGTTTGAAGCTAGTCATAAACGGCCTTACGTTTCTTTAATGTTTACAATTTCCATTATTGCAGAAAATGTTATAAACGGAATGAAGTTCTCTGTAGCGGATAGCGGATCAATTTATGTTTGTCCGATCATTTGATGGATTCTCTGTGACTAATATCAGATCTATTGAAATTCGTTCAGCCTGTAAAAATCTATCCGTTCATATTAAATCGGATGGACAGAAATTAGTCCGCTACCGTATAGCGCTACACAGGATGAAAATCGTATTATAAACTCCTCTATAAAAGAAAGGATATGATACCAATTGTCACATTCTGATATTTTGTTCTTGGTAACCGGTAAGTCTACAAAAGGTATCACAAGTAAAGAACACTGTTTGTTGCCTACATCTATATACGTGGGAAGTGATTTTATTTCTTCTCACTGACAAAATAAAAAAAAAAACATCACTTCAGAATAATAAGGATAACCAATTTATCTTAAAAAAGAATAATAAGGATAAATAAAAAAAGGTAAAAATAAGCCCTTCATGGTCTTATTACGTGGAAAGTGTCTTGGTAATTCCGGAGCAAAGCTGTGGAGAGACTTTGGATCCCCTCCAAAAATTGGACTGTTAACTGTAATGCTGTTGGTCCGGGCCCACGCGGGAGCAACTCCACGTGTAGTCAATTAGTCATGTAGAGTCCTGGCGTGGCACAATCTAAGTCTGTTATATTTCTAGAGGACAGATTTTTGGAAAATTGATTAGCGATAGTTTTCTTATCCAGCGCATTTTATCTCGTACATAAATGTTCAGTTTGATAAATACAAATATTTTGTTAATTGAATATAAATGTTCAGTTAGTTGCAATAAAAAAATATAAATGTCATCACAAAAAATGTTCATTTGGATAAGTATAAGTGTTTAATTTAACAAGAACAAATGTTCAGTTTTGTAAGTGCAAATGTTCAGTCTATATTACTTTCAGTTTTTTTTAATAGGAGCATGTCAAGCGAAGGGGTCACGAATTGAAAAAATTCACATGAAAAAAGTAGAAGGGATCATGAGCCGATCTGGTTCAAATTAAAATTTTTCCGACTTTGTCTCAGACGCGCCTCTCTCCAAGACTGACGCGCGACCTTATTAATAAAATCATAGTTGACGCATTTAATTGAATATTTTTTTATTATTAAACTGAACATTTGTAACAAACAGATGGCGCAAAATAATTTTTTTAACGATATGATTTTTTTAGCGACGACACTCATCATTCCTGAATTTTTGCATAGCCATACTCATAGACGATTTGAAGTAATCAGAAAAATTAGTTGATAACTGCCACTAGCAATTTCTCATGCGAAAACAAGTGCCTATTAAACTTCTTAAAATTTCATACTTAATTTTTTAGTATTCATTTCATACAAAGCTCCTATAAGTCCTAATTAGTTTCGATCAATTAGATAAATCTTTTTTTTTTTTGAAAGCTAAATCTTATTGAACAAGTATATTATATGTGAATTGGAAAAACTTAAATGTGTAATAGAGTTTAGAAAATTAAGACAATTTTGACAGCTCTTAAAATGCATGTTGACTTGATTAAAACATTTTTGATAAAATATTACTCAGTTTCTTTTTGTCTTCAAACCTTGTTCTATTCAAATACCTTCCAAGTCATACGATGTACCTGATGCTTCTTTTACAAATTACAAATCAAGAGGATCATAAACCGTGCTACAGCTGTTGGAGCATATCCTGTATCAAACTTTCCATAATTGTTCTGACTTGACTTGTGAGAGAAAGAAAGAGCTAAGCTGTTGTTTGTTTATCTCTGCTCCGGTCGCACACACTGTTGGTACCACCCACGCACTCACCACCTTACAGTTACAGTACACTTATAGACATAGTAATCCATCCCATGCTTAAAACCAGCATTCATTGCCTAAACCCCGTGCTCTCCCTCCCCACTTCCCCATTAAAACCCCAGAAGCAGAAAGAAACGGAGAGAGAAGAGAGTGTGTCTGAGAAAGGAGAGAGAGAAAATGGCGCTCTCTTCTCCATTTCTGTGCTTTCTTGGGTTGTTGGTTTCTCTCTGTTGGTGTTGGGGCACCACTCTTGCGTCGGAAGCCAAAGTCGGCTATGGGTACCGCATGACATCTCTAGAGGAGAGCACCTTCAATGGAGGTTCTCTAATAGGCTACCTTAAGGCGAAGCAGAGCACCTCAAAATATGGGCCTGATATTCCCAATCTCAGGCTCTTTGTCAAGTAAGGGCATATTTTATTTCTTCTTTCCTCTCCTAATCTCATTCTTTTGATTTTTTGTGTCCATTCACAAAGATTTCATGGAGAGATATGTTAGTTAGGCCATAATGCTTTGTCATTTTTCTCCTTTCAGTATGTGGAAAACTGGAAAGGCAACCGAACCCACCCCTTCCTTGTTGCCTTCGTCTCCTTTCTCATTTTTCACTTCATTTGGAACTTTTTTAGAATCAGTCCAGACTCCAGAGTCAAAATCAAATCACCTAGTTTGCCAGTTTGGTATTCTCTTTCGATAAGCCTAAATTTAGACAAGACACTGAGAAAATCTCTGTTTATCGATTCTTGTTTTTTTTTTTTTTTGGGGGGGGGGGGGGGAGGCTGGATGGTGAGTGCCATGTCAGCAAATTTTATTAAGAAGGAGAAACAGTTCATTCCAGGAGACTTATTTTTATTTCACTTAACACTTAACAGTGACTGGTACAAAACCCTGCCACAGCTAAATCCTATTATAATCAGAGCGTGGAACAAAATTGTATGTATTCCGTACTAGTGACTGCTTTATCCAGTACTAGTCTATCACGGTGCCCTCTTTTGACAACTAAATCTTATATTGGTCTATTTTACCTGATCAAGGCAGAACTCTTTCCAATTGGCCACACCATGAGTGTCACAGGAGGTGGACATTGGTACTGGTCCAAATAGAGGAAATTTAGATCATATATAATTTCATATGTTGGTTCCAAGTTCCGGCATGGAACAGTGTTAGAAACTTAGATCCCATTGCAGTCATCCATGTCATTTTTTCTCTCTAATTGTTTTTTTTTTTCTTCTTTGTGGTAAATTCATGTTTGTGAAATAGATAATTGAACTCAATCAAATCCTTGTTAGCTTCTTTTATGAATGTTTATGGTCATAGACTAAGAGAATTTTGACATTCTTTTCTATTCAAATAAGCAGACATGATAATCAGGACAGATTGAAAGTTCACATAACAGATGCTGACAATCCAAGATGGGAGGTACCATATAACCTCTTACCACGGGCCGCACCCCCTCCACTCACCGAAAACCTCAAAACCTCCTCTCACTTCTCTGCCCCCTCCTATCCTGGATCCAACCTCATCTTCACATTTGAACCCGACCCATTTTACTTTGCTGTTACTCGCAAATCAACTGGCGAGACCATCTTCAACACATCTGGTTTTGATTTTGTTTTCAAGGACCAATACATCCAAATATCTACCCAACTACCAAAAACAGCATCTTTGTATGGTCTCGGTGAAAATACACAACCTGGCGGCATACGGTTGAGACCCAATGACCCATATACACTGTTCACAACTGATATATCAGCAATTAATCTAAATACAGATCTGTATGGATCCCATCCGATTTACATGGACTTGAGAAACAATGGTGGAAGAGTGAGTGCACATGGGGTTCTGCTGCTTAACAGTAATGGTATGGATGTATTTTACAAAGGGACTACGCTAACTTATAAAATAATTGGAGGATTGCTCGACTTCTATTTCTTCTCGGGCCCCAGCCCGTTAGATGTCGTCGATCAGTATACCACTTTGATTGGTAGACCTGCTGCCATGCCGTACTGGGCTTTAGGTAATTTTGTTTATTAATTATTTTTTTTATTTGGTTTATTCCTTTCAACTTCATATCCCAAGTCTAGTATGGTTTATTATAAGGGTTTTTTTTTTAAAGGAGACAATCATCTTGTAATCTGTACCAAACTAGCAATATCCATAATTTACCCACAAATAGATATGCGAACAAAACACAGTTTTTGGACAACCAATGGCACGTAGAAATCTACAGTTTTATAAAAACGAGAATGACCTAAATGGTATGTTGGTTGGGATAATTTTTTTTAATTAATGTTATCATGTGTCCAATTTTTTGTAGTAACCAATAAATATAGAAAATCGATACTGCTCTTGTATTCAGAATCATAACTAGAGGCATGCCTTATCAATTGATGGAGGATGGCCCAGGGGATTTTAAAGAGCAAATCAACATAATTTCGCCTTGCATGAGTGAACATTGTGCTATTGTTGGTTTCTTAGTTTAAACCATACAATACAAAAATTCACTTGGCATACATTAAAAAATGCCTAACTTTTTACAACTCCAATCACAAAATCTGTTTATATTTGCGTCTTTATTTTGCCTTGAAGTTTTCACATTAGATCTTCATAACTCTTCCCCTTAATTTTGGAACTTTTGAACGTTTGAAAGTATGTGTTAAACTGTAGAATTAGCAACAAAAGAAATTTACTGGTGTGCAAATTCTGTTTAATTAATATCTATAGTCTAGTTGTTGTTGTTTGTCCATAATACTGGTGGTGCATTAAAACATTTCTCCTTTTAACATGGTAATGCATGGGTTTTAAATGTAGATAATTCTCTGTTTTTGATGGACTTGTTCAGCATTTTATGGCTGAAAAAATGCCTAGCATCTTATGTGAAAATAACAACCCTGGTGTTAGATACATGGTCTGTGGCCATGAGCTGAAAAAAATAACCCCACCGTGTGATGCCTTGTTGTGACCACATACAACCAAAAATTCAAGTATAATCTTGTGAATATTTCTTTTTTAACTGAGTATTTTGTATTTTTTTTTAACTTAGAAAAATAGGATGGAGAAGAATGGGTTACATAACTTGTGTTTAGATGTGTTCGTCCTCTTGCATTTTAATTCAGGCTTTCTAACTGACAAAAACCCAGTTCCCCATTTGTTCTTCGCTGAAACCCCACACATTATTCATTATGTATTTATGAGACCCCTAGTTAATGTAAGTTCATAATATAGTAAATTGTGGATATTTTTTTTCCTTTTGTTTTTGCAAGTTCAGTTTTCTTTCTTTTTCTTTTTGTTAAGATTGATCAAAGTAAAAAGATGCTTACCAACAAGCAACAGCATATAGATTTTCACCATCTGCGCTAATAATGATTGATAATCATGTTAGAAAGGTAGGATTGACAACTGCATATTTGTTTTCCATTATCTGCAATAATATTCAATACTTTTGATTAAATGAAAGTAGAGAATGAAAAATAGGAGCTAAAAAAACTCAAGCTCGTCTCAGATCAGCTATTTGCATATTCAAATACTAAAATGAAAATGTTGCCCATTTAAAATGGTATTGAGCCCCTTAAGGCCCACTTCATACTGAGACAACAAAATAAAACAAAGATTAGCCTTAGGAAGGACCATCAAGTTCCTTAAAGCTAAATCTTATCTATATTGATCCAATGCACAAAAGGTGGTCCAATTGGTCATTGAGCATGGGCGGTGGTAACTTTCAAAATTTTAAGAATAAAGTTCTTATTGTACCATAATACTTGACTTCACTATAACCGTACAGATCCATGCATGTTACAGACAGAACTAAATGCTAGTCTTCATGACATTTTTAGAGTATCATTAAAGAGTACTCCCATCATAGTCATATCTATTGATAGTTCATTGTTCTCATTATATTCACAATTATAACTTTTACTTTTTTTGTTATTTTGGAAAACAGGATTTCACCAGTGCAGATGGGGATACAAGAATCTCTCTGTAGTTGAAGGTGTGGTGGAAGGATACAAAAAGGCAAACATCCCATTAGATGTAATTTGGAATGATGACGACCACATGGATGCTGCAAAAGACTTCACTTTAGACCCAATTAACTACCCTCGTCCCAAGCTCCTTGAATTTCTCGACCGAATCCACTCAGATGGCATGCATTATATCGTGCTGATTGATCCTGGCATTGCCGTTAATTCTTCCTATGGTGTGTACCAAAGAGGTATGCAAAAGGATGTTTTCATAAAGTTGGACGGTCAGCCTTACTTAGCGCAAGTTTGGCCGGGACCAGTGTATTTCCCTGATTATCTAAATCCTAATGGTGTCTCCTGGTGGGTGGATGAGATTTCACGGTTTCACCAGCTGGTACCAGTCGATGGTTTATGGATTGACATGAACGAGGCTTCCAACTTTTGCACCGGCAAGTGTGTTGTTCCAACTACGCATCAGTGCCCTGAGCCAAACTCCACGACTCCTTGGGTATGTTGTTTGGATTGCAAGAATCTTACAAATACAAGGTGGGACAACCCTCCTTACAAGATAAATGCATCTGGCAAGAGTGCTCCTCTAGGGTACAACACTATTGCGACTAGTGCTACGCATTATGATGGTGTTTTGGAGTATAATGCTCATAGTCTCTATGGATTTTCTCAAGCTATTGCCACGCACAAGGCGTTGTTAGGGCTGGATGGTAAGCGGCCTTTTATTCTTTCAAGATCAAGTTTTGTCGGTTCAGGGTCTTATGCAGCACATTGGACAGGGGATAACAAGGGTACATGGGAAGATCTCAAACATTCAATCTCCACTATGCTCAATTTTGGTCTGTTTGGAATGCCAATGGTCGGGTCTGACATTTGCGGGTTTTACCCGGCAGCCGTACCTCTTGAGGAGCTGTGCAATCGATGGATTGAGCTTGGTGCCTTCTATCCTTTCTCTAGAGATCATGCAAATTTTGCATCACCAAGGCAAGAGTTGTACCAATGGGACTCAGTTGCCAAGTCCGCACGAAATGCACTTGGCCTCCGCTACAAGTTATTACCCTATCTCTACACATTGATATATGAAGCACATCTCACAGGTGCACCTGTTGCTAGGCCGGTGTTTTTCTCTTTCCCTGAATTCACACCCAGCTATGGCCTTAGCACGCAATTTTTGCTTGGCTCAGGTGTCATGGTGTCACCAGTCCTTGAACAAGGTGCTACATCTGTCAAGGCAATGTTCCCTCCAGGTAGCTGGTACAACCTTTTTGACATGACCAAGGCTGTGATATCAAAAGATGCTTCGTTAGTAACCCTAGATGCGCCTCTCAACGAGGTCAATGTGCATGTTTACCAAGGCTTGGTGCTACCCATGCAACGTGGCGGTGTAATATCCAAGGAGGCAAGACAGACACCGTTCACACTTGTCATAGCTTTCCCTTATGGTACCGATGGAGCCGAAGCAAAAGGAAAGGTGTATGTAGACGATGATGAGAGACCTGAAATGATTTTGGTAGAAGGAGAGGCAACTTATGTGGAGTTTGAGGCAAGTGTAAAGGGTAAAACGGTCACAGTAACTTCTAATGTACAAATGGGCAAATATAGTTTGTCAAAAGGATTGATGATAGAGAAGATGAGCGTTTTGGGGTTGCAGGGGAAGGGAAAAGAGTTAGCTATTGAGGTAGATGGTACAGCTTTGGTTAACACAACAAGTGTCTATTTCAACCATGTAGGTGAGGTGCAAGAAGAGGTTGAGGGAGGTAGTAAGAAAGGTATGTTGGTTGAGGTAGGAGGGCTGGAGTTGCCTCTTGGGAAGAGCTTCTCTTTGTCTTGGAAAATGGAAATTGTATCTTGAACCTTTATTTTTCTCTCTGTGTTTTAGATGAAATTATTCTTAGGTGTTGTTATTATGAAATGTATGTTGTGGCATTGAACGAGGGCAATTAATCTTGAGACCTCTTCCCTTTAGATTTGTTATCACGGTCAGAAATAAAGGTCTCTTTTGTGCTAGTTGTATTGTTGCTTGCATTTCGTTCGCTCTCTCTCCCCTTACTGATCTGACCAAATGAATTTGTGCTGAAATGATAGAAGGTTCCGCTGATTGGATCCGGTTTCGACGTCAGCTCGAAGTGCAGAGGTTGTTACTTGTTACCGACGAACCCATGTGGGAATATCTTGCACACTGAAGGTTTGCTGATAAATAAGAATTCTTTCTCGTCGTGGAGAATTTTGGTTTATAGGATAATAAGTATATATATTACATTCCGAAACTCTGCATATGAAACTGGGACAGCCCGCATGAACTTAGTTGTCTATTGAATTTGAAGGGGATGTATACGCACGGACAAGGGCAACAGACAATGGAAATTGGAGCAGCATTTTTCAACATGTGGCACTCACCAAAATGCTCGGTTAGTCAAATGGAATGCAAATATGGAATAAGTTGAGATATATTCCACTTTCTTCTATTCATACGCTTATATTAAGAAGTCTAAATGGCTGGAAAAAAGAAATGAAAATTGTAGATATGACATCTATGGCTCCGTTTGGATGTGTTGAGAATAAAGTAGGAAGAAGGAAGAAGGGAAGAAATTTATTGGGAAGGAGTAAATTTATTGGGAAGTGTGTAACTTTTGTGAAGAGTTTGGATGTTTAGAAATAAATTTATTGGTAAAAAGTGGTTATTCCTTATTCCTTATTCCGGAAAGAAGCCATCCAAACGGAGCCTATGAAAATATTTGATCACCGATCAAATGCACAATGAAACTCTATGACTATTTTTATTTTTTACTAATCTTTCAACGAATTAATAATGACCAGTAAGTCTAAAAATTATATCAAATTTCATACGTGGTCTAATATTCATTAAATTAAGAACATACTGCAACTTTTGAATTTTTATTATTATTTGAGAAATGCTAATGTCCAATATATAGGACGGATGTGATCATTTTCACGTTTTTAAATTTCAAATGACCGATTCGAACCGTTCAATAGGTTCTCCATATTGAAAACTTACAACCAATTTTTATATTTTTTAAAATTTTTTTTATTATTTTCTTGGTATTTTTTAAAATTCATGATACAAACATTATGGATCGTCCAATAACAACGATTTTCTAAAATACCAAAAAAACAATACAAAATTTCGAAAAATGCAAAAATTGGTTTCTTATAATTTTTCAATATGGAGAACATATTGAACGGTTCGGATCGGTTATTTGAAATTTAAAAATGTGAAAACGATCGTATTAGATGGAGTCCATCCGTCCAATATATTGGACTATAGCATTAGAATTTTTGTTATTTTTTCGTTAATTCATGAATAGGAGAAGACTCATAAAATGGCAAAGGCAAGTAGAATTTTTGTTCATTTTCGTTAATTCATGAACCGGATCTATGGATTTACATAGGTCAATTCATACATCTCGATCGGAAAAGAATCAATAGAAAGAGAATCAGACGATAGAACAGGAACATAACTTGCTCGTATAAAACTAAATGACCCACATGCCAGACCCATGATACGCGTTCTCTTCCTTAATGGTGTAATCTAGGCGTCGGACCCCGGGAAGATGCCCAACTAAACATAATTATATTTTACCGATTAGGATTAGGAAGTATAATTTGTATCAATTACCTTTTGAAATTAACATTGTCTTGGGCCCATGACCGGCTGATGTTAGCATTCTTTGGGCCGTTACAACTAAAAAATTGTGAACATATTTCGGCGCATAATCAGAACTCATTCAGTCTTCAATTTTTTTTTTGTTGTTTTCGCCCCCTATATTTTTTTAAATTAGTGATGGAAAGGTGTTTCCTTCATAAAATACTTATAGACAAGGAAAACTTTCATCATTAAACTAAGATTAAAATGAATAATTAATGTTATAAACTCCAAAACTCTAGTGGAAAGTAAACCAAGTTCTTCCAAAGTTTTCCTTGAATAGTTCTGAGAAACCCAATATAATATCAGATTATCAGTAAGCTAAAAACACTACACTACACAGCAGGCACTGCTGGCTATTGCACACTGCCCCATGCTCTTTTGTTTCACATCTCCCCATTAAAAGCAACAGCACCAAGAGGAAACAAAACCAAGAGCAAAATAGATGATGCTATCTTCTCCATTCCTGTGGTATCTTGCCTTGCTTATTTCTCTCTACTTAAGTGGTACGCTTGCATTACAACAAAGGGCTGGGTATGGTTACCGCCTGACAGCTCTAGAGGAGAGTACCTTAGATGGAGGTTGTCTTGTTGGCCACCTCAAGGTGAAACAGAGCACCTCTACATATGGACTTGATATTCCCAATCTCAGACTCTTTGTCAAGTAAGAAACATGCTTTTTTAAAGAAATATATACCTATCATTAATTGATGAAAGATTGATCTATCTTGGAAGTTAAAAGCACATTGGTAACATAATGAAAATGACATCTCGAAGGTTTTGTTTGATAACATAATGAAAATGACATCTCGAAGGTTTTGTTTGGTTTTGGATAAGAGGTCCTAAATTGAGAGGCAACTTTGGTTTGTTCCAAATAAGTGGATAATAGATTTATTTTGTCCCTGTTTCACCGACACGAGTAACTAAAAGCAATTTCAAGCATTGTATAATTTGTTGGCTTTTGCGGTTTGTAAATGAAGAACTTTTTGGGGTTTTTTTTTAGTAAAGTTTAGAAGGGCATTTAAACTTTATTGCTTCCTCTGGATCTAATTGAACAAAAGCTAAAATGTCAGGTGTCTCGTTGAAGTAAAGAAGCTGAAATTGATCTATAAATGAGAAATGCAGTATCTACACTAATAATGGAACTGTTTCGAATTACTGCCACTTCAACTATGATGAAAAATTAATATTGCACGAGCTTCCTTCTAAGGTTCCGTTTGGATGGTGCTAAAAATAAGGGAATAGTCTCTTCCTAGACGTAAATTTATTTCTAACCATCTAAATTCTTCACAAAGTTACACACTTCCCAATATTATTCCTCTTATTCCTAAGCGATCCAAACGGAGCCAATGTGTCTAAATTATGCTAAACTGATGTGTCACTCAAACCTTTCTTGCTGCCTGACACCCTTGACCAGATCAATCGTTGTATAAGTTTCACTGATTTTGTTTTGACATCAGTCCTGTACCAGTACTGGATTGACTTGTTGGAAAAACAAAACTGACTTATATTGAACTGTAATATTTTGTTTTATTTATTTCTTCTCTGCATCTTATACTATAATTCAGACCGTCTTCTTTATTTATTTATTTTTTCTTTGTTACCTTTAAAATGCAGGCATGAAAATCAAAAGAGGCTAAGAGTTCACATAACTGATGCTGATAATCCGAGATGGGAGGTACCTTACAATCTTTTACCAAGAGCACCACCACCTCCTCCTACAAAAAACCCCAAAACCTTATCTCCTTTCTCTCTCTCATCATACCCCGGGTCCGAATTTATCTTCACATTTAACCCTGACCCATTTTCCTTTGCTCTAACCCGCAAATCAAATGGAGAATCCCTCTTCAACACCTCAAATTTTGATTTTGTTTTCAAGGACCAATACATTGAAATCTCAAGCCAACTACCTGAAACAGCATCTTTATATGGTTTTGGTGAGAATACCCAACCAGGCGGTATTCGGTTGAGACCCAATGACCCATACACCCTGTACACGACCGATACATCAGCATTCAATCTAAACACAGATCTATACGGGTCCCACCCAGTGTACATGGACTTGAGGAATTCTGGAGGAAAGGTGTCTACACATGGAGTTTTGTTGCTTAATAGTAATGGTATGGATGTGTTCTATACAGGAAAATCATTGACTTACAAAATTATTGGAGGAGTCCTTGATTTCTATTTCTTTTCGGGTCCCGGCCCCTTGGATGTGGTGGATCAGTATACTGCGTTGATTGGACGACCAGCTCCTATGCCTTATTGGGCTTTAGGTAAATACTTCTGAATTTTAAAAGAAAAAAAAAATCATAATGTTTGTACTATACTAGCTCCAACATATGCAATGAATGAATTAATAAAACACACAAAGAAAATTTTAACACAACAGAAGGTTAAAAAATAAATTGAACATAAATGTTGATGTCATATTGGTTCATAGGATCAGTTAAATTATATTTTGTTCAAACTCTTTGACCCAAATCAAAGAGATGATATTAGTCTTGGAATTTATAATCTGCAACATTTTTTTAAGTTCATTATCAGCTTGATGTCTGTAGATGCAGAGAGCATTTTTTAAAATAATAACAATAATAAATAAATAAATAAATAAATAATAGAATACTCTCACGGGCCACGGTCAGGCCATAGCTTCGAGGCCAAACAAATTTTATTAGAGAGTATTTAATAAAGTTATTTGTAAATTCTTTTGACTTGACTTTGGAATTTTTGTTTGACTCCTTAATATTTGAGAGCAATAAGCACAGTAATATTATATCATGCGTGGTATCTTATTTCTTTTTCTGTTAATAGGATTCCACCAGTGCAGCTGGGGGTACAAGAGCTTATCTGTAGTGCAAGGTGTGGTTGAAGGATACAAAAAGGCCAACATCCCCTTGGATGTAATTTGGAATGATGATGATCACATGGATGCAAGCAAAGACTTCACTTTGGATCCAATAAACTATCCCAGACCCAAACTCCTTAAATTTCTCAACCAAATCCATTCTCGAGGCATGAAATATGTTGTCCTTATTGACCCTGGTATAGCAGTCAATCCCTCCTATGGAGTGTACCAAAGAGGTATTGCAAAGGATGTTTTCGTAAAGTTAGATGGTCAACCTTACCTAGCACAGGTGTGGCCTGGACCAGTATATTTCCCTGATTTTCTAAACCCTAACGGGGTCTCCTGGCGGGTTGATGAGATTTCTCGATTTCACCAATTTGTGCCAGTTGATGGTTTGTGGATAGACATGAATGAGGTTTCAAACTTTTGCACTGGTAAATGTGTTATTCCCACTACTCGCCAATGCCCCGACCGAAAAGCCATCAAGCCTTCTGTTTGCTGCCTAGATTGTAAGAATGTTACCAGTACAAGATGGGATGACCCTCCTTACAAGATAAATGCAGCTGGCAAGAAGGCACTCCTAGGGTTTAAAACTATTGCCACAAGTGCAACGCATTACGGTGGTGTGTTGGAGTACAATGCGCATAGTCTCTATGGGTTCTCTGAAGCAATTGCCACCCATAAAGCACTACTAGGTCTTAATGGGAAAAGGCCTTTTATCCTTTCAAGATCGACTTTTGTTGGTTCAGGATCATATGCTGCACATTGGACTGGTGATAACAAGGGCACCTGGGAAGATTTAAGATATTCGATTTCTACAATTCTCAATTTTGGTTTGTTTGGAATGCCAATGGTTGGATCAGATATTTGCGGGTTTTACCCAGCACCTACTGAGGAACTGTGCAACCGTTGGATCCAACTCGGCGCCTTCTACCCCTTCTCAAGAGACCATTCAAATTTTGCATCTCCTAGGCAAGAGTTGTATCAATGGAACTCAGTTGCCAAGTCAGCATGAAGCGCACTTGGACTACGGTACAAGCTATTACCATATTTGTACACCTTGTTGTACGAAGCACATCTGACAGGTGCACCTCTTGCTCGGCCCGTGTTCTTCTCTTTCCCTGAATTCACCCCTAGTTACGGGCTCAGCACACAATTTCTGCTTGGTCCTGGAGTCATGGTTTCTCCGGTCCTTGACCGAGGTGCAACGACAGTCAAGGCGATGTTCCCACCAGGCACTTGGTACAACCTTTTTGACATGACCAAGGTCGTTGTATCAAAAGATGCTTCCTTTCTTACTCTAGATGCGCCCCTAAATGAGATCAACGTGCATGTTTACCAAGGCACGGTGCTTCCAATGCAGCGTGGCGGGTTGATCTCCAAGGAGGCAAGACAGACGCCATTTACTCTTGTTATAGCATTCCCGTATGGTACCAGTGGTGCAGAGGCAAAAGGAAAGGTGTATATAGACGATGACGAAAGGCCCAAAATGGCATTGGTAGAAGGTGAAGCAACTTATGTAGAATTTGTGGCAAATGTGAAGGGCAAAACGGTCACAGTAACTTCAAATGTACAAATGGGCAGTTTTAGTCTATCAAAAGGATTGATGATAGAGAAGATGAGTGTTTTGGGGGTACAAGGAAAGTCAAAAGATTTGGTTATAACTGTAGATGGTATTGTTCTGGATAGCACAAGTATTTATTTCAGTCATTTAGGTGAGGTGCAAGAAGAGATTAAAGGAGGTAGCATGAAAGGGATGTTGGTTGAAGTAGGAGGGCTTCAGCTGCCCCTTGGAAAGAGCTTCTCCATGTCTTGGAGAATGGATGGTATGTGAGAGAATTATAGGTGTGTTTTGTTAATTTATTCTTCGATTCATTTCCCTCTTAATTTTGTTGGGGTTGGGGTTGTCCAGGGTCGTTTGATTTTGTACTGTTTCTCATTTTGAAAATGTAATGTTATTTGAATGGTAAGATATCGCTTTTGTTGTCCTCCGAGAGAACAATCTGCCTTAAAAATATATATATCTACTTTTATTCCATCGTTGGTCTGGACTCTGGATTAGGGGAATGAAAACAAATGAAAAATGGGCTTTGACTGAAGCCATGTCACCAAATGCCTCTGCTAACAGCCTAGAACACTCAACACTGATTGAGTGTTCGGCTTATAATAGGTCTGTTCCTGCGAGCTCTTAACTTGCAACTTGCAAGTTGGATCGATGATTCGATGGCGTATTGGCAATTTGGCATAGCATTTGTCGTTTCTATAATGGACTTCAGGGGGATCTAGGTAATTCCGAAGACTCTTCTAAGGAAAATAGAAATTTAAAACTATGAAGATATATATTTCATATTTGTATAACAAGCCCATGGACTAGTTGAACTGACAAAGCAATTCCTTAGTTGTGAACCAAGGCCTTGATCAATCAAACAGACGTCTCAAATCATGATTTACGGGCTTAATGGAGTCACACTAAGCCCAAAATTGTAGCCACACAATCTACTGATTTCCTTCCTAATTATGCCAGTACTGGTGTTGGGAAATTATCAGAATCATTAAATGATCGCAATTTGCATGTAGAATGGGAAAAAAGGTTGATACACCCAAAATGGTATCAGATTTCTAGTAAATTTGGCGCCTGTATAGTGAATTTAAAAAAAGTTAAACCACTACCAAGAAGGCAAGAACAATGTAAATATGTTGGATATAGAATCGAGTAAAGTATACTCTATCCTAACAAATCAAAAGTTTTAAACCTGGCAGCACTGTCAAGAGTTTTAATTGAAAAAAAAAATCAAGAGTTCATTTATTTGTCTGATATAAGTTAATCTTATTCACATGCCATCTTATTACCCATTCAAGTTATTCGGTTACTAATCGAGAAAAAAAAATTAAAGAAAATTAGGGGTCAAGCCCCATAACTTTGAATTGAATGGAGAAAAATATTTACAAATTAAAGTAATGTCATGTTTATATATTAGACAAATAATGAAACATCTTTTTTTCTTTGAGAACATAAGAATAGCGAAAGTTTTGGTGCTAATGAGCAATTATTGTTTTATTGGGCTTCACATCCTTCCACGTACCCAAATATAGTGCCTACAATTCAACGGAGAACTATTTTTATTTAATTTTATAATTTCCTCCGCTGATTCTAGAACAAAGATGGATGCCTTGATGGAGACTCGAAATATGATAGGATATGAAAATTGATAATACAAGGCCGATAATTCAATCATGTCAAAAGGCGTGTTGTAGGAGACGAAAAACACGGAATCTTACAATATTAAGCAAAGGAGTATATCATTGTAAAATGAGTAAATTCAAAAAAAACAAAAGAGAATACATTGTATTGAGAAATGGTACAATTACAAAGGAGGGCAAGATGAGACCCAACAAGATTTTCCAGTGGCGATTCATTTTTAGTAGGGCTCATAATAGCGCCTATTTTGTATATGTCAGTCACTCTTCTAATTCAAACCATGCACATGATATATCTTTCATATTAAGCATAGAATACGATAATGGTACGCTAGCTTGGTACCACGCATGCACGCAATTTTTTATATTTCTTCCTGTTTAGATTCCTTGATTGCCTTTGCCTACACACGAGCTTTCATGTAGCTTTTCTCCAACTTGCCTATCATGTATTTTTTTTTTTGGGAAAATAATAAATACATGTAGGCTCTTTTTAAAATGATTAATTATGCACTCCAATTGAAAAGGTATATCTTATCGTTCTGTCACTAATGTGCAACTTTGTTATATGTGTTGTGCTACAAAATCAAGAGTTTTCAGCAGCTGTCAGCAATGGCAAACTCTATGATATGATAATTATTAATTATGAGATGTGCCAAAATATAAGATAGAATGGTATAAAAACCTTAGAAGAGGGCATAATTCTGTAATGATTGTTAAAACGGAATGCCATTATCTTTATTTCTTGAATTATTTTTGGACGGTCGATTGCCTACCAAACATGCTTGATAATACACTTAACTATTTTTAGAGTCATAATTTATATGTTTTGAGTAAAACATCCCGACGCTTATACACAATTACACATCCTTTTGAAATGAAGCTCAAAACTCAGAAATATATGATCACCTGCTGATTTTTTTTTTCACCATAAAGTGGTACATTTCTGTGCTAGACAAGATATTAAATTTAAATAGTTCTGCTGCACAAAAAAGCTACACAGGGCTGTGTCACAGTGAAATCTTTCCGGAGAACCAAGATTAATCATGCTTAGTTATGGACATCTTTATATTTTATGTAAATATTACACAAAGTTGAAAACTTGAAATTGAAAATAATTATGCGAGTAAAATAAACAGAAAGTTTATTCAGATAGCACCTCTGCACAATAGCAATTTGCACATTTGTAAAATCCCCCGAATACTTTAATATTAAGTATACTCATATATGCCAGTCTGTTTTCTCCAAAATATCAGCATAAGATGTTAAAATAGAAAAAATAATTGAATAAGTATATTTCAACCGTCACTCGACTAGTCAACTTTGATATGCACCAATATTAGAATGCCCTAGTCAAGTACTTATGCCACGATTCTAACCTAAATTACGAACTCAATAAATATCTCAGATGATGACTTTTGGTCATTAAAATGTCATATGATCAAGTAGTACGAAAACTAAACCGATCAGAACTAATTAGATATTGAAATCTCTATGCAAATCAAATTGCAAATCAAATTTCTATGTTTTTTGAATTTTTAAAAACTGCTATTTTTGAACGGTTCATAACTAATTAGATTAACGATTTTCTAAAATTTTAAAAAAAATACTTACAATTTTTGAAAAAAATATAAAATTTGATATGCATGGAGATTTCAATAGGAAGATCGTATTAGATGGTTTGGATCGATCATTTTGAACTAGATTTAGAAATTTTGAGCGCGACTCACCGACTCTTTGATGAGTTGCAACTCACCAAATTTATAGAAATTGGTATTGGTACAACGAAATCCAACCATGCATAACCAAATTTATAGAAATTGGTATTGGTACAATGGACGATGATTAAACAACGGCGAAAATATAATTTTACTACTATGTAGGTAGACCTGTCAAATGTGGATAACGGTCACGGAAATGCATGTTACCGTTATCGTATTGTTTAAGTGAACGGTACAGATCAACAAATCATTATTCGTTCCGTTTATCATACGGCTAAAAATACATAGGCGTTAACCGTTACGTTTAAATAAACGAAAATAACGGTTTAACGTCTAAAATACAGGATTGTTTAATTCAATCAAAACTCCATTCAAAAAGTGAAAATAAAAGACATATTAAATAAAGAAAAAATGCATAATTAAGACAACTACAAATCTGAATTGTAACGTTATATATATTAGTACTAAAGCTAGTTGATATATACAACTTAATTAAAAACTGAAATTGCTGACATTTTTTATTTTAATTTAAAGCAAAAAAATATTTTGAATATTATAATAAGAAGATTCTTATTGTTAGGAAATTGCCCAATTTTAATTTTGTGACTAATTACGCTTAATTAATCCAATTAAAATACAAGCAACACGAGATCTAGTACTTTAAGCAATAGACACAAAGAGAAAGAGGAGAAATCGATACCTCCCGCGAAATCGTATTCGCGGGGCTCGACCAAGGCATGGGAATCGATGGCGTGCCTTCTCCACCGTCTCCACCACGTCTCGTAACCGCCCTCGAGTCCACCAAGGAGGATTAATCACGTTCTACAAGGTACGTGCTAGCATACCCAAAGAACAAGCCTAATCCCTATTGGTTTTCTCTCTTGTATCAATCAACAACCTTGATTTAGTGGAGAGAAAATAGCTCAACACATGAGCAAAAGAGAGAAGGAGAGGGTGAAAAGTGGCGGCCTCATGGGAGGAATGAGAGGAGAGAGAAAAAAGCTAGGTGGAGGCTCTCATAAGTGGTCCTTATATAGAGCACAAAACCTAATTGACCTCTTGCATAATTACAACTATGCCATCCCACCTACCACCATAAATGGCTGCCACGAAATGGGCCTTTATGGGCCATTTAACCCCTTCATTTGGACCATTAATTCATATAATTAAGGTCCCTCAACTTTGCTCTTTAATTGGGATATATATTTGCTATTTAAATAACGACCCAATTCATCAATATAACCATTTATATTAATAAGTGTTGAACTAAATTAATTATTAACTCATTAATAATTATTTTAGGATTAGTTAATGCATTAATTTATTTCTATATGATCCATTGACTTAATTAATTATAACGGTTCGCAACGGTATATAATTAATTAATCAATCTTATCATATTTCCACAGAACTTACTGCTGTGAATAAATAAATAATGCACTGTGTGATTAATGTCCTATTTGTGTGACCCTTTGAGGATTTATGCTATGTTGGCCATGAAATTAAATCGTTATTTAATTCCAATAATCATAAGTGGTATCTAGCAACACGTTATGATTCCCAATTCGCATAAATAGTGTACTGTTACAATATTTCAATCCTGCATAAGAGAATAAATATGTTTCTCTATTTTGATTCTTATGTCTCACGATATCATCGTATAATCCAAGATAGGAATGTGTCATTCTTGCAGATTATATGTTTCTTGATCTAGAGTTGATCGCTTAGTTGCGCGCATACGATCCAACTCCATCAAGGGGCCCAAACAGATATCATCACTCACTAAGTGAATTAATGAGGGACATACGGTTTTCTTGATGATTAGCTTTTCCCCGCACAATTCAAGAGAACGTAAATCAAGTCCGTATAGCAGCCCTTAACGGGAATCAGCGGTAGACGAGATTTATAGAACCTATCCTCATGTGGAAAAGATAATCATCTCAAACTTAGAACCAAAATTATAACGAAATAAACAATGACACATAACACAATCCATATGTTTATTTCGTTGGGTCAAGTCCTGTACTATGTTCCATAACATATACATATGCAATTAAGTTGGTAACTCTTTACCTATGATTTGTAGAACTTAATCATCACTTAACTTGCATACTAATCTTATATGATAATTAATGTTCCTTGTTAATTATCAAGATTATGGACCGTTTAGATTTATTATTGTCATTCTAAAGAATGATCCACAGAGATCTACAATTCAGATCCTCAACCTGAATGATCTGTCAATAATAAACCTAGGAACAGATGATAAAATATCATCCAAAATATAAACTAATATTTAAGTCATTAAATTATTGACTTCTAGGACATAACTCCAACAATCTCCCACTTGGCCTAGAGTCAATCAGTAGTGACTTCTAGCCAACGAAGAATTGAGAACAATGTCATATATCTACATATATACATGTCTCGGACCTCAAAAGAAAATAATACGCTTAAAGCTAGTTACTCATACGTCCATCACGTATGGATGCATAACTGCATCTTGTATACTGCTCAAGGTAGAGGTCATGCTGGAGTGTTCGCTGTGTTCGCGAACCTATCCAAATTTATTCGACCCTATATATATATACTACTATATATATATTCTTGATCATCATCATATGATATCAAGTGATATCGTTATAGATCATATTTGAATCTCCAATGTAACATTGGGTTCTTTAGGAGTAAGTTATGGTTCGAGATGCATAGAACCATAATAACTCGACTAAGAACTCGATCCAAAATAAACTTCTTTTATTGCTTCACAAGTTGCTATGTATTTTACTTTGGTGACGGAAACGGTTGTAATTTTCCATTTAGAACACTTTCTAAACTTACAACACCACCTCTTAAGCAAAATATGTAGCTCAATCGTGATTATATCAATCCTTTGAAAAAATTTTATCAGTGTAACAACTTACACGAGATTTCTTTCAACTTAAGAGATGAAACATTATATCACTCTTTCTCATAAGGTACTCGAGGATATTCTTGATTATCGTCCAAATGTGTCTCTCTTGTATCAATTTGACAACTGTTTGTCATATTCTTTGGATACTACACATTGGGGCATATGCATAATTATGGCGTACGAAATGAAACTCATAATGAAAGAATGCTTGAACTATTTCATGCACTTTCTTGAATTGAGTTGCAATAGACCGAGTTAAACACTCAAGTCATGCCATGTGACGTACAGTTAGACATCCTTTCTTGGAGTGTAACTTCCGTGTTTCTAGAACACTTCGTCAATATATGCATATTTGCTCAACCCTAACATCCATCATAATCTATCTTCATAGATTTGTTTCCTAGGATCAGGTGATTTCGCCCAAGTTCTCATTTGAGAAAGCATTCTCCAAAGAGATCTTGACAATATTCATTTTTCTTAATGTTATTCCCAATTAATGAATTGTTATCTTGAACAATACAAATAATACAATTATGCTCCCACTGAATATCTTGTTTATACAAGATACTTTTTGACGAAGTTCAACTCCTTGACTTTCTTGTCAAAACTTTTATTCCAATCTCCACAACACTTGCTTTAATCCATTAATGGATCCTTGAAGCATGCGTATGTTTTTAGCAATACATTAAATAAAACCTCGATTTGTGTCAAATGCACAACATCTTCCTTCATTCATACGAAGAAGGCGGTTTTATGTGTTTTTCCATATATCAATATATATGAAATACAATTATTGCTAGAATGATCTTTATTGACTTATACATAGCCACAAGCAAGAGGTTGTGCTTTGTACGTAGTCAATTAGTCATCGACTTAGACATAGCTACAAGCGAGAAGCCGCGCTTTGTACATAGTCGATTTGTTATCCATGTCGATCTTTCCTTTTGAAGATCTAAACGTTCTTGATGGATTGCTCCTTCATGAACATCAACCAAGGTCTATACCTTGTTGTTATACATGGATTGTTCTTTAAAGATCATATGAATTCAAAACATATATGTGGAATCAGATTATTCCATCGTTTCTTTGTTTATCAACGGATTCTCATATGCTAAGTACGAGAATGTTGTGACAACCTATGCACCAAAACGGCTTAGGAAATCAACTCTCGTTGATCTTTTGTAGGATTGGTACTTGAAATTCATGAACTTCTTTCACAACGATTTGTTGAATGAGTTCTTGACTCCTCATGTATTCCATGAGTTTCTCAAACATCATCAACTCGTGAGATGATTGAGTCCTCATTAGAAGGAGCATACTATTAAACTTCTTTCAAAACAACTTGTGAATGAAGTTTTGCTCAACTCCCACTAAGTACCATGTATGGAGTGACAAGTTTCCCATAAGAGTACTTCTTGTAGTGACGCATAAACTGTTTTAATGCTCACTTTACTCCCACTACTTTTTCTTGAGAATATTATTCTACAAGATTACGTTATGATTAGCAACAACTACTTTGTTCTTATCATGTTTGTAGAAGTAGTACCTTTCGGTTAAGTTAAGATATCCTACAAAACTTATAGTGTCTCATTTGGTTTGAGCTTACAAGTCGACAATACTTGAAATAAGCTTCTCAACACCAAATCTTGAGAAGTATTATACTTAGAGATCAAAATCTCGTAAGATATCTTCTTCAATAGACTTCGATGGAATATCATTCAGTGTAAACAATATTGTCCTCAAACATAATTCCCTAACACGAGTCGAATAAGTCAATTTGATTTATTACCGATCGAACTATACGAAATATTGTTCGATACCTCCATTCTTGGACATATTATTCCTCATGGAGCGAGTTGTGAAACCACTTTCATACTCTTTATAAAATATTTCAAATCATGTGACTTAACTATTTACCATGATTAATTATAAGACTTTTTCTTTCTCTTGAACGGTCTTTCAACTTTACACTTGAACTCCTTTGAACTAGTCAAAAGGTTCATACTTATACGTTATCAAATAGATATGTTAATATCTACAATGATCGTTGGTTAAGTAGTAAAGTATCAACAACCTTTCATTGCACAAGTACTTATAGGTCTTTATACATCGATATGTATAAGTCCTAATTAATTCACTTGTCCTTAAACCTTCATAGGTTAAAGGCGCTTTTGTCATTTAATAAACATGATTCACATATCAATCGATTTGAAATCGAATTGAATTACGAGCTCTACGTTACGGAGACTCTCGTAATGCGATTCTCGTTTATGTATGTGACTAAGCGGTTATATATAACATGAAAGTCAAATACTTTATGTCAAGTCTTATGCATCCTATTTGTCATTCAAAACTTGCTTATCTATTTCAAGCAAATTCAATCAAGATGCATGAAATCATATAAACAAATTCATAATAAAAGATCTTGTCTTTTACAAAATATAATCATCCATCATTGAATATGAAATGGAGATATTTTTGAGAGGTTTTAGAATTAAGGTATGCAACCTTCAATTCTAAACAAACTCTTAATAAAGATAACTCTACGTATTCAATGGTAATGACTTAGACGAACAAGTCATTTTCTATACGGAGTTTACTTTACATCTCTCGAACATTCTCTTATTGCTAACACATTTCGTTAAATGCGAGCATATGAACTAGTATCAAGTTACTAGTGTAAATTAGAGATAGTGAGATAATTTGAACGACAAATACACTTTAGGATTAGAACATTACTAATCGTCACAATCATGGTATTTCGGACAACCTTTCAAATGCCTTCCATAAATGGCAAATGAAACATCTCATGTGACGTATGGTCATAAATGAGAGTCTCGAAATTTCAACTCATACCTTGGTGAAGTATTTCTTGAATACTTAACCAATTACCTTTTTCACCAACAAGTGTGAGTAAAAGGTAACGTCATATCCTTTAATACTAGAAAGAGATCGTATGACAATATCAATAATCTTTTGATATCGGAGATCAATATCTCTAGTTATCAATTAGCTACTTAAATCTTTCGATTTGTAAGCCAATGAAACGTTCATGTATCCTTTTATAAAAGAAGAATCTCTTTGTCAACTCATACTCTTTATACTCGATCATAAATGATGGAGTTAATATCTACTTTCTCCAAGAACACTTTCTTGAGTAAGTGGATAAGAGCGTACGAGTTAAATCTAGTCTATATGAATTCTCTAATTCAAAGGTCTAGAAATTTCAAATGAGGATATTAGCCATACGCTTTATTGAATAACTTTTCGCCAAAAGTCAATCAATCATCGCGTTGCTACGTTCAGGTAGTTTGAGGAAAGTTTTGGGAATTGACATACTCAAATTTCTTTTCACTAAGATCGTGTCTTAGGAATCGGTATTACTTCTTTAAGTAAATACTTTTAGAAACGAGTTTGTTAATTTTTCAAAGATTGATCGCAACAAAATTAACAACTTTAACATCTATAACAAAATCAATTTAAGGTCATTTAGTTTATGCAATTGTTTTATTTATAACAAATAAAACTCCCACTACATTTATTTAATGTCCCAAATGTAGTTGGTTTTCCAGGATCCCGGTTTTCATCAAGTAGAGCCTGCTATGGCACATCACCCTACTTAATTAGACAAGGTAGGTTCTCCAACCAATCATATCGTTCCATATGATTCTTGATTTGTGAATATCTAAGTATATTTACAAATTTCGCCCCGATGTCCAAACTCTAGTTGGGTCCATCGAAAAGTAACCTCTCACTATTTGCTCCTTGCAAATCTTAGCTATTTGCACCCCGACTACCGAATTGGCAACCATGACGTCCGCTTGGGCGGACCGCGCCATGAGTGACAATCGGCGTGAAGGGGATAGAGAGAAGGAGGGCGATTTCAATTAATCGAGTTTTAGTTGGGACTATCAATCATATGACACTTGTTTGGTGGTCGTGTAAGCATACACCCATACCTAGCCTATGACAATTCATAGCAATCACAAGCAATCACATATAAGCATCTCATAGTTGTGGGTTTGTATGGCTCCCGCTTGCATTAGTTTCGCCACATCGTCCATGGAGCAAAACTAATCTAATCCTTGTCCCTCCCACTAAATTCTATAAGGATCTAAATCCTATATAAAATAAAGGTACAAAATACATGTGAAAACATCCTATTCCCATCCTAACCTTAGGGGCATGCAAGCCTCACAAGTTACATAAAAATTAATCAACAAATTAATTAATTAATGGCACCAAAGGCCGCATTACAAACATTCACACATGCATTCAAATACAACCACAAGGCATTGAGTCTTGAGCCATACTAAACCCACTATCCACCTACAAAATAAAGTTAGCACATACAAGCACTTTGTTTCCAATTAATGATTTTCAAGCATCTTTGCGATTTGTTTGCCATAAGTAAATTCCGTGTACAAATTTTCAATTTTTAAACAAAAAAACTTGTTTAAATTCATTTAGAAAGTTCTTTCAACATCCCATAACTGAAAGGAGATCAAACAAGGAGTTTTCTAATTGTTTTCAACTAATTTGAATACTTAGAAAAATAGTAATTTATTAAAAAACGTAACTAATGGAATCCAATAAAAACAAAGGTTTTAGATCTCCAAAAATTCTCAAATAAATTACTTAAGCTCCTTATCATAGTTGTGAATACCAGTAAAAATTTTAAGAAGATATCTTAAACCATCTGGGAGAATAAAAAATGACAAATCTCTTACAAGTGCACGAAACACCGTTATGAGATTTTCAGCTTATCCTCTCAACCATTTGGTCTGTAAGACCACCTTCTATGCAGTTTTTATATATATAATATACACAGAAAAACTAGTTTAGACTATAGGCTAGCTATCCATGAAAAGAAAACTACCAAGTTCAGTTCAAAAGGTTCGAGTTACATACTAAACAATCAACAAATTCTGTACTGGAACAGACTGTCGATCGAAATGTTTTAACCTAGTTGAAGGTCCAAACTTCCACAAAAAATTATGAAATTAATTTTCCTGGAATCCTAACTCAAAAAAGAATAACTCCATTTAAACAGAATTTTTAAATGAGTTCTCAGTTGGTACAGTTTATTAGAACAATCGATTTGCTCAACAAACTGGATCTGACGAGATCTTCCTTTTCATACTTGAAAACCCACAAATTAATCCAAGTCATGCAACAATTTATATATGCTCAGAAAGAGCTTCAAGTTCTCTTTAAATCTAGCCATAGAACACTGGTACTTATATAAGTTATATTCAAAATATAAATCTTTCAAGCCATTCAAACAGGACAGTACGAGCAGAAACTGGTTCTGCGCACTGTCGCCATTTTATTCACAATAAATCCATACTAATTCAGAAAAATGTGAATCTAACGCCAAAAGAATCACAATCAACAGATCTACAACGTTCATGTATATAGAAAAAACTTTCAGAGAACTTATCAAAACGAAAAACGCGAAACAACACAGAAAATATCATTTCCAGACAACAAACAAACGCATCATCTCTACTAATCCGTTAATTAGCCAATTTCTCTTAATTAAGTGTCAAAATAGCTTAAGTACGACCATGTGCTCTGATACCACTGTTAGGAAATTGCCCAATTTTAATTTTGTGACTAATTACGCTTAATTAATCCAATTAAAACACAAGCAACACGAGATCTAGTACTTTAAGCAATAGACACAAAGAGAAAGATGAGAAATCGATACCTCCGGCGAAATCGTATTCGCGGGGCTCGACCAAGGCATGGGAATCGATGGCGTGCCTTCTCCACCGTCTCCACCACGTCTCGTAACCGCCCTCGAGTCCACCAAGGAGGATTAATCATGTTCTACAAGATACGTGCTAGCATACCCAAAGAACAAGCCTAATCCCTATGGTTTTCTCTCTTGTATCAATCAACAACCTTGATTTAGTGGAGAGAAAATAGCTCAACACATGAGCAAAAGAGAGAAGGAGAGGGTGAAAAGTGACGGCCTCATGGGAGGAATGAGAGGAGAGAGAAAAAAGCTAGGTGGAGTCTCTCATAAGTGGTCCTTATATAGAGCACAAAACCTAATTGACCTCTTGCATAATTACAACTATGTCATCCCACCTACCACCATAAATGGCTGCCACGGAATGGGCCTTTATGGGCCATTTAACCCCTTCATTTGGACAATTAATTCATATAATTAAGGTCCCTCAACTTTGCTTTTTAATTGGGATATATATTTGCTATTTAAATAACGGCCCAATTCATCAATATAACCATTTATATTAATAAGTGTTGAACTAAATTAATTATTAACTCATTAATAATTATTTTAGGATTAGTTAATGCATTAATTTATTTCTATATGAGCCATTGACTTAATTAATTATAACGGTTCGTAACGGTATATAATTAATTAATCAATCTTATCATATTTCCACAGAACTTACTGCTGTGAATAAATAAATAATGCACTGTGTGATTAATGTCCTATTTGTGTGACCCTTTGAGGATTTATGCTATGTTGGCCATGAAATTAAATCGTTATTTAATTCCAATAATCATAAGTGGTATCTAGCAACACGTTATGATTCCCAATTCGCATAAATAGTGTACTGCTACAATATTTCAATCCTGCATAAGAGAATAAATATGTTTCTCTATTTTGATTCTTATGTTTCACGATATCATCATATAATCCAAGATAGGAATGTGTCATTCTTGCAGATTATACGTTTCTTGATCTAGAGTTTATCGCTTAGTTGCGCGCATACGATCCAACTCCATCAAGGGGCCCAAACAGATATCGTCACTCACTAAGTGAATTAATGATTAGCTTTTCCCCGCACAATTCAAGAGAACGTAAATCAAGTCCGTATAGCAGCCCTTAACGGGAATCAGCGGTAGACGAGATTTATAGAACCTATCCTCATGTGGAAAAGATAATCATCTCAAACTTAGAACCAAAATCATAACGAAATAAACAATGACACATAACACAATCCATATGTTTATTTCGTTGGGTCAAGTCCTGTACTATGTTCCATAACATATACATATGCAATTAAGTTGGTAACTCTTTACCTATGATTTGTAGAACTTAATCATCACTTAACTTGCATACTAATCTTATATGATAATTAATGTTCCTTGTTAATTATCAAGATTATGGACCGTTTAGATTTATTATTGTCATTCTAAAGAATGATCCACAGAGATCTACAATTCAGATCCTCAACCTGAATGATCTGTCAATAATAAACCTAGGAACAGATGATAAAATATCATCCAAAACATAAATTAATATTTAAGTCATTAAATTATTGACTTCTAAGACATAACTCCAACACTTATAATTCCAATTATAGCCGAGTTTTTTTTCAAATCAAGTTCGAATAACTCATGTGGTGATGAATGTTTTACTCAGCCTAGTAACGATACAAATCTGCTATGGCTCTTTTATCTTCAATTTTTTTTTATTGTTAATATTTAGATGGGCACTCTTAGATAAATCCAAAATCCAAGTAATAAAAAGAACTAAGCTCTACGTATGCTGCAAACCGCTGAGAAATGTTGACTTCAGAATATTTTGTTTTTAACGTCCACATATATTTGTATGCCCCCAAATCCAAAATGACGCTAACTAAGAGTATTAATTTTTCAGGTAACTAATCGCTATAATTAAATTTTTTTTAATAAAAATGGAGTTCACCGCCCACATCTTTCTATTAAAAAATAAAAGTTGTAATTACAACATGTTAGCTAGTGGCTAAAATAGACTCTATAATTAACGGGAATGATAAGAATCATCCTCAAGATTCATCATTCCTGTCATCTTCGGTAACCTCTTTCTATTTTTTGAAAATCATCCCTCTCACGCGTTTTTTTTTTCTAGAAATCCAACACTCATCTTTTTCTCCTGCGTACGCTATTTCCCCCCCCCCCCCCTTTCCCTCCCTCCAGCGTACGTTGTCCATCGCTCCCCTCACCCCCCCCCTCTCTCCCTCCCCCCTCCCTCATACTTCATAACCATTTAAATTACTATGCATAAATGTTGAAGTTAATATCGTAATTGTTGAAATTAAATAGATAACTGTTGAAGTTAATATCGTAATTGTTGAAATTAAATAGATAACTGTTGAAATTAATATCGTAAATGTTGAAGTTAATATATTTAAATGTTGAAGGTTTATATATTAACTTCAACAATTACGATATTACTTTCGACATTTAAATATATTAACTTCAACAGTTATGAAGTGTGTAGGAGGAGGAGGGGGGACGGTGTATGTGGGAAGGAGGAGGGAAGGACAGCGTACGTGGGAGGGAGGAGGGAGGAGGGGGGAGGGGGGACAACGTACGTGTGAGGAAGAAGGGGAGGGAGACAGCGTACGTGGGAGGGAGGAGGGGGTGGGGCGGGGCACAGCGTACGTGTGAGGAGAGAGGAGTTAGTTGCAGCGTATGCGTGAGGATGATGGGGATGATAGAATTTCAGAAATGGTCCTAAACAATTCTGATTTTTTTTTTTTTGTAAGGCCGGTTCACAATTGCCAGCATGACAATATTGTTTTTTATGATAAGATGGGATCAAGTCCTATAATTTATTTCGAACAATATATCACAAAGGTCCTCTAACCGGGTTTCAAATCCGTGACCTTTAAGTAAAAATGCATTGCTCTTCGTCAATTATTCTTATTAAAATAAAATGAACAATTACAAGTTGCAAGAGAGTGTAAATTATAAGACGTCAAGAAATAAAGCTGGGGGAAAAAATATTGAAGAAGAGAAAATTATGAGAACTAATTGAAATATATTTGACGGTAAGGAGTAACAATTTATAAAGGAGAAAATATGAACAACAAACTCCGGTCACAATGACGATCAGAACTGATAGAGAAAATATTATTTTGTCGACTATTTTTGTGTCGCGTGCAAACTGCCGCCACATGATCGTATATGGATTGCACATTTAACAACAGGTACTGATTACAATAAAATGATAAATACGCGGTTCCCATATTCTTATATGACCACTTATAAAAAGTGCTTGTTGCCTGATGGAACATGTCGTAGTTGACTCAATTGTCATGTAGACCACAAAATATCTAAAAAACACATGAGGCTTTTAGTATGATTTGGATAAAAAAAAAAAAAAGAGAAAGTTTAATATGCACTATAGTGCATAGGACATTCCGTGCACCACGGATTTTTTCGGAAATATTTTTGTAAATTAACAAATCTAATTTAATCAATCTAATCTACGTATTGAAATCTCATACCAAACCAAAATTTATAATTTTTTAGATTTTATTACTATTTTTTTCGAATTTTTTAAAACATGTCATTTTTGGAATGTTGTACTATTTACAATTTTCCAAAAATGGCATGTCTTAAAAAATTCGAAAAAAATAATAATAAAATCTCAAAAATGGTAAAATTTGGTTTTCTATGAGATTTTAATATGTAGATTAGATTTGTTAAATTAGATTTGTCAATTTACAAAAATAATCCCGAAAAAGTCCGCAGTGCACGAAATGCCCTATGCACTATAGTGCATATTAAACTTTCTAAAAAAAAATCTGACAAATTTATGAGATTTATTGAGATGCGAAGAAACAAAAACTACAATATATATATATTAGCAGACTCAAACTCGGGACCTGCTAATATTTTAATAAGCACAGCTCCAGTAAGACAAGTTCTCCAGTGTGATGAATACAAGTTCTAATTGCTAAACTTTTACATGAAAAAAGAATTAACAGTGAAGAGTTGAAATTTATTAAGTCGAACCGCATACAAGATAATAGAAGGTATTTAAAATAATAATTTTTAAAAGACTACTCGTAAAACTAAACAATTTGATCAAAATAAAAACAAAAAGTAAAAGTATATGGATATCTTCTATATATCGTTTAGATATATTGTGTATCAAATTTTGTGCTCGTTGGACAGCTAAATTATTTTCAATTTACGCTAAATTTGATACACAATGTATCTAAACCAAAGAAAAAGAAAATTAATTGTGATTTTGATAATGTTAGATCAATTATCGCTGCTCTCAAGGAAAATCATATCAATACATATTGATGCTGAAATATGGTGAGTAACTTCGTCATTTTCTATGCAGCCAAAAAAGTAATTTCATGTCTTTAAAATATAAATTCTCTCTACTTAGAAGAATTCTTTCGATATTAAAAAAAATTAAAAGGAGAACCCGTGTATATTTAATTTACCTCTTTTCCTTGTGGGGTTTTTTTAACTTCCGATATTTAAATGAGAAGTAGCTGATGACCTGATGTCCCGTGGGTAAGCAATTGAGCATCAAATCGTCATAGAATCCAAATCCGTTTCCAGCACAAACTCCTTCATACGCATGCGCAAGTTTTGTATCTGTCGAGCTCAAAACCAATGTTTCTGAAAATGACAACTTTAGCACATTGCAATTGCATTTGCATCACACCTTCTTATACCGACAACACCATCATTACCTCTTATTCGTCACGAAACGAAGCAACTTGCAAAACTAATCAGCTGCATAATTTCCATTTCACTAATCATTTAAGCTAATGTTTGTTACTAAACTCGACTATTCGCCAATAAATTTGCATAGAGAGTTATTATTATTATTATTATTATTATTTGAACTGCACTGTATCATCAACACCCTCTGTTGTCGATCGGATCCTACTTTTTTCTATTTTCTCCTGATCAAACGGCCCATTTATTTAATATTTCTCTTTGCCTCCGTTTGGATGCGTTGAGAAGTAGGAAGAAGGGAAGAAAAAAAAATTATAAACAATTCAAATTTTTCACAAAGTTACACACTTTCCAATACTTCTTCCCTTTTTCCCTTCTTCCCACACATATCCAAACGGAATCTTTGTATATAAAATGCATATAATATATCCGAAGACAATACCAATAAATTAGTACAATCATTTTTGCTTACCTTTATAATTATTTCGACACCAGTGTCACTTTTTATCGTTCTCTTAATCAGACGCGTCAATTTTTTTTTTAACAAAATTGTTGCAAATTGATGATTGAAAATCGGAATTGCTTAGGACCATCCCTAAGATACTATCATCCTCACGCGTACGTAACAAATTCCTCTCTCCCCACGCGTACACTCTATCCCCTCGCCCTCCTCTGTACGCTATCTCCCTCCCCTGCCCTTTCCTCCCTCCCACTTACGCAGTCCCCCCTCCCCTCTCCCCTCTCCCCTCTCCCACATACGCGGTCCCCCCTCCCCCTCCTCCCTCCTATGTACATCGTCCCCCCCCCCCCCACGCTTCTCCTCTTCCTCCTTCAACACTTCATAACTGTTGAAGTTAATATATTTAAATGTTGAAGACAATATCGTAATTGTTGAAGTTAATATATGTACTGTTGAAGTTATATATGTAATTGTTAAAGTTAATATGTTGTATATGTAACTGTTGAAGTTAATATATATAACTGTTGAAATTAATATATATAACTGTTGAAGTTAATATGTGTAACTGCTGAAGTTATATATGTAAGTAATATGTTATATATGTAACTGTTGAAGTTAATATATATAACTGTTGAAGTTAATATATATAACTGTTGAAGTTAATATGTGTAACTGCTGAAGTTATATATGTAGTTATTGAAGTTAGATATGTAAGTAATATGTTATATATGTAACTGTTGAAGTTAATATATATAACTGTTGAAGTTAATATGTGTAACTGCTGAAGTTATATATGTAGTTATTGAAGTTATATATGTAAGTAATATGTTATATGTGTAACTGTTGAAGTTAATATATATAACTGTTGAAGTTAATATGTGTAACTGCTGAAGTTATATATGTAGTTATTTAAGTTATATATGTAAGTAATATGTTATATATGTAACTGTTGAAGTTAATATATATATAACTGTTGAAGTTAATATATATAATTGTTGAACTTGGCATATTTAAATGTTGAAGGTAATATTGGAAGTGAGCATATTTAAATTGTTGAAGTTGGCATATATATTAACTTCAACAGTTATATATATTAACTTCAACAGTTAAATATGTTAACCTCAACATTTATAATCAATATATATTGTGTATGAGAGAGTATGATATTATCAGAGGGTGGGGGGGAGGGGGCGTACGCGGAAGGGTGGGGGTTGGGGAGCGTACGCGGGAGGGTGGGAGGGGGCGAGCGTACGCTGCAGGGGGAGGGCTGGGACGAGCATACACGGCAGGGAGGAAACAGAGCAATTTCCAGAAATAGAAAATGCGTAGAGCCAAAAATAAAGAAAACGCGTGGGAATGATGGGGATGAGGAATATCGGGGATGATCCTTATCACCCCCGATTGAAAATAGTTAAATTATTGCGCTCCCTGTCATTCTTTCAAGGATACTACTATCACACTTTTGATTTTCGAAAGAATCCTTCGTACAAGATAAAATGTTTATCTTTTCTTACAATTATAATAATTTCGGAAAAAATATAAAAATGAAGATTAAAAAAAATTCCATAGGAAAAGAGATACTGTTGAAGCAAGTAATATTATTATTTATGGAAATTAATTATTATCATTTATAATTTTGTCATCGCTTGAACAAAATGAACACATAAAATAGATAAGATGAGCATATAAATTATCAAAATAAACACATATAAACAAATAAGTTCAATATAAATAAATTGAATATGCATATAAAAATTTAAATAAGGAAGACAAAACTTATTTATTTTTATATGTTCACTCATCAATATGTTCACATTATCTATTTTATGTGCTTGTTTTGTTTAGCGACGGTAAAATTACAGAAATATCATTTCTCGTAACACAGACTTCCGGTTTCTTTTTTTTTTTTTTTTTGGTTGGAATCACATATACTTCATTAGAAACATCGCGGCATATCTGTTGTGAAACTCAATGCAAGAGGTGTTAGGATAGAGGACTAAAGTGCTTAAGGAGAAAACAGGGGTATCTGTAAAGGCCAGGGGTATAATGCAAATATGAAATGCATGTAAATTGGACTCCTCGAGCAAGGGCTATTAGTGGGAACGCAGAAATTTTCTGGGACTTACTTTGCAAAATTTATATCATTTCCTTTTGCGAAGGGAAACCTTTGAGAATGCCCAAATCTTTTTTTGGTAAATGTTGTGATTCTGAGATAATCGAAAACAGTGGATACAATTTTAAAACATCGGGATATATTAAAATGATTTAACTTGAGAATCTCGGCAATGCCTTAAAATTTTTTTTTATAGATTAATTATGTAGACTTTACAATTTTTGTTTATCAAAATATCCTTAAAATTGAACTTTGAATTCAAGGCCAGATTAAAAATTTCACCATAACCTTTATATTTATAGCAGCTATTACTTTATCATGGAAGGATTGAAAAAAATCCGGTACCGTATCTCCTTGTAAATAAAATAGACAAAAAAGTAAAAAAAAAATCAGAAGAGCAAAAGAGAAAAAAATAGAGAAGAAAGGGTAGAGGCAATAGAGAATCAGAGATTGGCAATTTGGACGACCGATCACGCAACTTTAAGTCGGATCTGTCGTCCACAATTGCACATCCATTCTGACTTTTCCAAAATTCAAGGTTAGAGAAAAGTAGAAAACATCAACTCCGACCCACGATCTAACCACACGACGTCTTCACGGTTTTTTTTTTATTATTGATTATTGTGTTAGTACTCGGATCTTCTGCAATTGTCTTATTTTTTGGGATGTAACGAAGCCTCGAGTTTATTATGCTTTTCATAGCCATTCATGCATAATAAAAAATATATAATATATGTTTACAACCAAATTTATCAAAAAATATAAAATATTCTTACTGCCAACTTATTGAAGGAAAAAGATTTTTTTGTATTATTATAATTTTTTTTTTCTGGCTAGGGCGCTGTCCTGAAAATGCTATTTGCAAACATGACGAAACAATTTTAATTTTAATGAATGAAAAAGCGCTAAAATGATTTGGAAAAATCATTGAAGCAACTTGGCACTTGCCAATCTTCTTCACGATCGACAAGAAGAAATATTGTACCCACTTTGACATGAGATAGATATCAAAATAAACTTTTAAATTTCGTTTTTTTCGGTATGACAATCCGGAATTGATTTAACGGTGCGGCGTAAAAAAAGACGAAAAAAACAGTGTATATATGCAAACATCTGTGCATATGTATTCTTGTGTGCAGTACCACAGTACAAGTCGGGATTCTATGTTTTTTTTAATATGCTAATAATCTATATTTTTTTTAATATGTAATTTTAAGCAAAGAGCACAATTAAATTACTAATTCTAGGATTGTGTAATCTTTCTGTTGTGTAATCTAACAGAAAGAAATCAAGCAAAGAGAATAACAAAGAAAAAAAGATAACAAATAATAAACACAAAACCTAAAGAAAAAATTTACTTTATATAATACATTAATACTATACTATAATATAATATAATATAATATAATATAATATTGTATAAAAAGTCTCTCATGTCTCTGTTTTTTCTCGACAAAAATAATTTTTTTTCGTTGCAATTACGGTGTTATTTTGGAAATTACGCGTTACGCATTTTTCTAATTTGAAACTGTAACGTTGTTGCGTTTTTGTCTGGAAAATCAAAATTGCGATGTTATTTCGACGAAATTTAAAAGCTTGTATCAAACAATTAAAAATTACTTATTCTAGGGGCAAACGGTAGACTCAAAATTTGGGTGGAACTCTGCAAATAGGTATATTCGGATATGGTTTTCAATATATTTGTGCTTGAGGAATTGACACGGAACTTCCAATAATATAATTTTGAAAATGATATGTACAAATCGTAGAGCTCTGGTTCTTCTGTGGTTTTTCCTTGCTAGCTGGCGTATCACAATAGGCAGCACAAGTTGGCAACATGTCTTTTAGTATTTATATCTGACAATATGCAGTGTTATTGATTAAAGAAGGTTGTTGTGTAATTGGAATCTAGTTATATATCAAAATTGAAAATTTTTTGCTATTAACTAATTATTTTAAAAGTTTACACAGTTATATTAAGTGTTTATTTAGGTTCGAAATCCGGCTGAGGGGTCTTTCATAGACATTTAATTAATTTAAAAATAAGATGGGTGGCTTAGACCTCCAATTTATCTTCAAAAAGTGTTTATTTGATATTTTCTTTGTGTTCCTAACATCACGCACTTGAAAAATGGTATTAGAAATTTTGAAGGTGTTCATTTTCCTCCTCTTCTTTTCTGCAACCATTAACAGGAATTTTTTCCCGGAAATTCTTTTTTTTTTCAGTTTTAAACTGTTTACTATAAATTAAAGAAAAAAAACAGGATGACTTTATTTGTCTGACAAAACAATATTTTTTTTACTGTTATATCAGAATGACATTTCCATTAGAATTATGCATGGAAGTATACTATTGAATATAATGAACACTCTGACCAAAATTCTAATTAAAACTATTTAACAAGCAGCGGAAAATTTTGCTTCAAAAAAATATTTAAAAGCTGTATTGATAAAGAAACTAAACAGTTCAGATTAGATAAAATTGGGGTAAATCTAGAAGACTAGATGGAAAAGATTGGTGTGTGTAGAAAGAAAGAGAAAAAAAATAACATGTTTTGACCATGGCGCAAGTGTGTGGATGAGCACCTCCGACAAATTAGACCCCACTAATACTAATAATATGATGGGCAATATAGTTTGCCATTCAGCATTTCAGCCCCAAGCAAATAGCCAATAGCCAATAGGTTTGGTTTTGTACCAATTCAAATATGTTTTGCGTGCCCCCACCATTTCATTGGGTTGGAATTTGGATTGGAGGGGTCGCAATCAATTTAACATTTTAACTTCTCAGAGCCGCTTGGAATCATGCATTTTGGCCCATAATATATTTCTTTTTTAAAAAGTATCGTCGTTTGTCTTCCAAAATCCAAAATATCTTCTGAAATAGTAACCATTGATTATAAAGGTTCATCTGCACTTCGCACTAAATTATACAAATATTTGAAAGTATCATGTTGCTGAAATCCGTTTATCCATTTACCCTACCCGTATTCGATAAAGCGGGTATGGGTACGGGTAAAGAAAAAATTTCGTTAACTTATCGGGTACGGATAAGGGTTATTTTGTACCTATTATTTAACGGGTAATATTTTACAAACATATATGTTTATATATTCATGTTTTTAGCATATTTCGTAAGATATGTTATTAATTTCGATCTTCATCCAAATTTATTTATGATGATGATTTTTCATTCTATATTATATTATAATTTATAATTAGTTATATAGATTTTTTTTTAATTCAATTAATATGAGAATAAATTTCATGATTTTTGTTATATCTAAAATATTATCTAAATGTTTTACTTTATCTATATATTCATTTGATATTAATTACTTATCATATTATATACTTTATTTAATTAATAATATTATTATTATCCATTATGTACCGTTATCCTATCCTTACCGTTAATTCTTAACGGGTACGGATATGGTACGGATAAAATCTTTTTTAACGGGTACGGATACGGGTATGGATAAAGAAAATTTTAAGGAGTGCGGGTATAAAAATAACTTCTACCGTACCGTACCCATTGACAGCCATAGTTGTTGCCTTCCAAAATCATTCTTTAGCTGTTTTCCAAACAACGTGAAATAACTTTTGCAAAAAAGAAAAGAATATTCTTATCTTTTTTTTTCTATTTTTAACATAGAGGATTTGTAACTCTTTTTCCTTTTTTTTTTCCCCCTTGAATGACGAGTATTTGTAAATCTAAGTCTAACACGGCTATGTTGATCGCCGCATGTGACAGTCTTTTTTAGCTTCTTCAGAGTTTACACTAGTAAAAGGAAATAACCCCCCCCCCTATATATATATATATATATATATATAAAATAAAATAAAAGAGCAGTGTTCTTTCTGTTCCACCCCTTAAGAAAATTTAATTTGGTTACCAATACAAATTTAAATTTATTCATGCATCAGTCTAAATTTTTCTTACAATCCACGTACGTATAATATTAATCTCGCTATATATATATATATATATATATATATATATATATAGAGGATGGCTAATGTGCCATAGATGGCACAGAGGGTCCCGTGCCATAGAGTCGTTTTTCGAGATCCAAAATTCAAATGCTCAATTTGAACCATCCAAGTTATTCACCACATTAAAATATCTTTGGAGACCAAATTTTACATTTTTTCGAATTTTTTTGCTATTTATTATGATATTTTTAAAAAACGTTATAATTGGAGTATTTCAGACCCTCCAATTTGAACATATCAAAATAAATACCAAAAAAATTCAAAAAAATGTAAAATTTGGTCTCCAATGGTATTTCAATATGCTGATCAATTTGAACGGTTTGGATTGACCGATTGAATTTCGGATCTTCAAAAAATGACTCATAAAAGACATCTATGGCACTTTATCCCACCTATATATATATATATATATATATATATATATATATATATATATATATATATATATTAGACGGAGGATAACAAGGAAAAAACAAATGTTCGAAATATTTATAAGACCTAGGATGTGTATGGCACAGTCGAATACTGATCTATTCGTGAACATTTGTGGCTGTAAAATTAAAATATTTCTTCAAATGGCGTCAAAATTTAAAAATCAATATTTTATCTGTTCATCTAATTTTTATTTTTATTACTCAATCGTCCATACGTCACATCCTTGTTCATAAATTTATTATACTGTATCTATACAAAAATATATCAGGCTCATGAAAAAAATCAGCTTGCATACAGCAAAGATGATAATCGATTTAAACTGTTTTGATTTATTTAACCCTCATTTTTTTTCGGATAAAAATTATCAAATTAATTACGAAATACGCGCATTTCTTGCTTACATAAGTAATATGATCAAATACAAATTTTAGTACATCTACTATCGTGCAAGAAAAAGAATAAAGGATATATACATAAGGCAAAAAAAAAAACAATCGACAAAAATTCCTTTTTTGTATGAAAAAACAAAATTCTATATCAGATGAAAGAAAATAATTTAGTAGCTACGTTATTCATTTGTATTTCATAATAAAACATTAAAACATTTCAATTCTAATTGAGTTTTACTTTTTGTACAATTTCCTTGGCACACCCGATACATTCACACTCATACAGACTTTTCATATTAAGAATCCAATTCAACTTCTATTGAAAATTCTTCGTCGATCGTTCATACGTGATACAATAATAACAATAATATTATTGATTAAATATTCAAATGACAGTATAAAGTGCAAATAATATAATTCTGGGTATCATTTGATCATTTCAATCATTTTTGGATTAATTCTAAGTCGTTCTATCACAATAATGCTCAAATGAATCACATTCTAGACGATATAAAGATTCAAAAGTAGATTATTGTGATGCAATGACTTAGAATGAATTCAGAAACTATTCTAATGCTAAAATAAAACTCAGAATTGCAATATTTGCATTTTATATGTGTAATAACAAGGTATAATCCAATCGTTTTGAATAAACAAGATATAAATCAAATTATAGACAGTGTAAAGAGTTCAAAAGTAGATAATTGTGATAAAATGACTTAGAATGTATTGAGAAACGATTGAAATTCTACAATGATACTCAGAATTGCATTATTTGCAATTTATACGCGTAATTACCATCAATAATCCAGTATTTTTTTAATAAACAAGATATAGATAATATTTTAGACAGTATAAAGAGTTCAAAAGTAGATTATTGTAATGAAATAAGTCAAAATGAATACAGAAATGATTGAAATGCTCAAATGATACTCAGAATTGCATCATTTGCAATTTATATGTGTAATTACCATGTATATTCCAATCGCTATGAATAAATAAGATATGAATAATATTCTAGGTAGTATAAAGAGTTTAAATATAGATAATTGTGATTAATAACTTAGAATGAATCCAAAAACGATTGAAATTCTCAAACGATTGAAATTCTCCAATGATATCATGTATAATCCAATCTTTTTGAATAAACAAGATAGGAATTATATTCTAGACAACATAAAAAGTATAAATGAAGATTATTGTAATGGGATGACTTAGAATGAATCCATAAACGATTGCAATGCTCAAAATTTGCAATTTATATGCGTAATTACCACATATAATCCAATCTTTTTTAATCAACAAGAGATGAATCATATTCTAGACAGTATAAAGAGTTTAAATGTAGATTATTGTGATGGAATAACTGAGAATGAATCCAGAAAGGAATGAAATAGGTTCAAATGATACTCAGAATTGCATCATTGGCAATTTTATATACGTAATTATCATGTATAATCCAATATTTTTAAATAAAATAGATATGAATCATATTCTAGATAGTATAAAGAGTTTAAATGTAGATTATTGTGATGCAATGACTTAGAATGAATCCAGAAACGATGGAAATGCTCAAGTGATACTCATTATTGCATTATTTGTAATTTGTATGCATAATTACCATCTATAATCCAATATTTTTGAATAAACAGGATATGAATCCTATTCTAACAGTATAAAAAGTTTAAATGTAAATTATTGTGATGAAATAACATTGAATGAATACAGAAACGATTGAAATGCTCAAATGATACTCAGATTTGCATTATTAATATGCATAATTACCACGTATAATCCAATCTTTTTTAATAAACAAAATATGAATCATATTCTAGACAATGTAAAAGTTTAAATGAAGATTATTGTAATGTAATGACTTAGAATGAATCCAGAAATGATTGCAATGGTCAAATGATACTCAGAATTGCATTATTTGCAATTTATATGCGGAAGTACCGTATATAATCCAATCTTTTTTAATAAGCAAGAGATGAATAATATTCTAGGCAGTATAAAGAGTTTAAATGTTGATTATTGTGTAATTATCATATATCATCCATTTTTTTAAATAAACAAGATATGAATCATATTCTAGACAGTATAAAGAGTTTAAACGTGGATTATTGTGACGAAATGACTTAGAATGAATCCAGAAAGGATGGAAATGCTCAAATGATACTCAGAATTGAATTATGTGCACTTTATAAACGTAATTTCCATGTATAATTAAATCGTATTCAATAAACAAGATATGAATCATATTTTAGACAGTTGAAAGATTTTAAATGTAGATATTTGTGACGAAATGACTTAGATGGTATCCAGAAACGATTGAAATGCTCTAATAATAATCAGAATTGTATTATGTACAATTTGTTTATGTAATTGCGAAATTCAATCCAATGTTTTTGAATAAAAAAGAGAAGAATCATATTATGGATAGCATAAAGAGTTTAAATTTTATTATTGTGATGAGATGGCTTAGAAAGAATAAAGAAACATTGGAAATGCTCAAATGATACTGATAATTGCAATGTGTGCACTTTATATGCGTAATTATCATGTATATTCCAACCTTTTTGAATAAACAAGATATGAATCATATTTTAGAAAGTATAAAGAGTTTAAATGTAGATAATTATGATGAAATGACTTAGAATGAATCCAGAAATATTTGAAATTCTTAAATGATACTCTACATTGCATTATTTGCATTTTATATACGTAATTACCATATATAATCTAAACTTTTTGAATAACCAAGAGACGAATCATGTTTTAGTCAGTATAAATAGTTCAAAGGTAGATTATTGTGATGAAATAACTTAGATTTAATCTAGAAACAATTGAAATGCTCAAATGATACTAACAATTGCATTATTTGCAATTTATATGCGTAATTGCCTTGTATAATCAAATCTTTTTGACTAAACAAGAAATGAATAATATTCTAGACAGTATAAAGATTTTAAATGAAGTTTATTGAGATTAAAAAACTTAAAATGAATAAAGAAACGATTGAATTGCTGAAATGATACTCAGAATTGTATTATTTGCACTTTATATTCGTAATTACCATATATAATCCAACATTTTTTATTAAACAAGAGATGAATCATATATTAGACAATATAAAGAGTTTGAATATTGATTATTGTATTGTAATGACTTAGAATGAATTCAGTAACGATGGAAATACTCAAATGATACTCAGAATTGCATTATGTGCACCTTATCTACGTAATTGTCATGTATAATCCAAGATTTATGAATAACCAATATATGAATCATATTGTATAGTATAAAGAGTTTAACCGTCGATACTTATGATGAAATGACTTAGAATGAATACAGAAACGAATGAATTGCTCAAATGATACTCAGAATTGCATTATTTGCAATTTATATGCGTAATTGTCAAGTATAATCAAATTTTGTAAAAACACAAGATATGAATTCTATTATAGACAGTATAAAGAGTTTAAATGTAGATTATTGTGATGAAATGACTTAGAATGAATCCATAAACGATGGAAATACCCGAGTGATACTCAGAATTGCATTATTTTGCAATTTATAAGCATAATTATCTTGTGTAATCCAATATTTTTAAAATAAACAAGATATGAATCATATTCTAGACATCATAAAGAGTTTAAATGCAAATTATTGTGATGAAATAACTTATATTGAATCCAGAAACGATTGAAGTGCTCAATGATACACATTATTTGCATTTTATATGCGTAATAACCATTTGTAATCCAATATTTTTGAATAAACAAGATATGAATCATATTTTAAACAGTGTAATGAGTTCAAATAAAGGTTGTTGTGATGAAATTACTTAAAATGAATTCAGAAACGTTTGAAATGCTCAAATAATACTCAGAATTGCATTATTTGCAATTAATATGCATAAATTGCATGTATAATTAATCTTTTTGAATATACAAGATATGAATCATATTTTTGACCTTACAATGTGTTTAAATGTAGATTATTATGAAGTGATGACTTAGAATGAATACAGAAACTATTGAAATGCTCAAATGATATTCAGATTTGCATTATTTGCACTTTATATACATAGTTGCCATGTATAATCCAATCTTTTAGAGTAAACAAGAGATGAATCATATTCTAGAAAGAAAAAAGTGTTTAAATGTTGATTATTGTGTTGTAATGATTTAAAATGAATCCAAAAACGATTGAAATGCTCAAATGATACTCAAAATTGTATTATTTTCATTTTATGTACTTAATTGCCATATAAAATCCAAAATTTTTTAATAAAAAAGAGATGAATCATATGCTAACAACATGAAGAGTTTAAATGTAGATTATTAGGATGAAATGACTTATAATGAATCCAGAAACGATTGAAAAGTTAAAATGATACACTAAATTGCAATATTTGTAATTTACAGGCGTAATTACCCATGTATAATCCAATCGTTTGAATCAACAAGATATGAATCATATTCTAGACTTAGAATGAATCTAGAAACGATTGAATCTAGAATAAACAATTGAAATCTATATTTAAGGACTATAAATATAGATTATTGTGATGAAATGACTTAGAATGAATCTAGAAACGATTGAAATCCTCAAATGATACTCAGAATTGTATTATTTGCACTTTATATACGTAATTACCATGTATAATATAAACTTTTTGAATAAACAAAAGACGAATCATGTTTTAGACAGTATAAAGTGTTCAATAGTAGATTATTGTGATGATATGACTTTAGATTTAATCCAGAAACAATTGAAATGCTCAAATAATACTAATAATTGCATTAGTTGCAATTTATATGCGTTATTGCCGTGTATAATCAAATCTTTTTGAATAAAAAAGATATGAATCATATTGTAGACAGTATAAAGAGTTTAAATGTAGTTTATTGTGATGAAATAACTTAAAATAAATGCAGAAACGTTTGAATTGCTTAAATGATACTCAGAATTGCATTATTTGCAATTTATATACGTAATTATCATGTATAATCTAATCTTTTTGAATAAACAAGATATGAATCATATTCTAGACAGTATAAAGAGTTTAAATGTAAATTATTTAGATGAAATATCTTAGAATGAATCCAGCAATGATGGAAATGCTCAAGCGATACTCAGAATGAATACAAAAACGTTTGAATGAAGGTTGTTGTGATGAAATTACTTAGAATGAATCCAAAAACGTTTGAAATGCTGAAATGATACTCGAAATTGCATTATTTGAATATTATATGCGTAATTACCGTGTATAATCTAATACTTTCGAATAAACAAGATATGAATCATATTCTAGACAGCATATAGAGTTTTAATATAGATTACTGTGATGTAATGGCTTAGAATGAAACAAGTAATGATGGATATACTCAGAATAACATTATGTGCAATTTTTATACATAATTGCCATGTAAAATCCAATCTTTATGAATAAACAAGATATGATTCATTTTCTAGACAGTATAAAGAGTTTAAATGTAGATAATTGTGATGAAATGAGTTAGAATAAATCCAGAATCACATTATTTGTATTTTATATGCGTAATTATCACGTATAATCCAATCTTGTTGGAGAAAAAAAAATATATGAATCATATTGAAGACAGCATAAAGTGCTTAAATGTATATTATTGTGATGTAATGACTTAGAATAAATCCAGAAACGATGGAAATGCTCGAATGATTCTCAGAATTGCATTATGTGCACTTTATATGCATAATTACCATGTATATTACAACCTTTTTGAATAAACAAGATATGTATCATATTTTAGACAGTATAAAGAGTTTAATATGTAGATAATTGTGATGAAATGACTTAGAATGAATCAAAAGACGTTTGAAATTCTAAAATGATAATCAGAATTGCATTATTTGCATTTTATATATATAATAACAAGGTATAATCTAATCTTTTTGAATAAACAAGAGACGAATCATGTTTTAGACAGTATAAAAAGTTCAAAAGTAGATTATTGTGAGGAAATAACTTAGATTTAATCTAGAAACAATTGAAATGCACAAATGATACTAACAATTGCATTATTTGCAATTTATATGCGTAATTGCCTTGTATAATCAAATCTTTTTGAATAAACAAGAAATGAATAATATTCTATACAGTATAAAGATTTTAAATGTAGTTTATTGTGATGAAATAACTTAAAATGAATAAAGAAACGATTGAATTGCTGAAATGATACTCAGAATTGCATTATTTGCACTTTATATTCGTAATTACCATATATAATCCAACATTTTTTATTAAACAAGAGATGAGTCATATTTTAGACAATATAAAGAGTTTGAATGTTGATTATTGTATTGTAATGACTTAGAATGAATCCAGTAACGATGGAAATACTCAAATGATGCTCAGAATTGCATTATGTGCACCTTATCTACGTAATTGTCATGTATAATCCAAGCTTTATGAATAACAATTATATGAATCATATTGTATCGTATAAAGATTTAACTGTCGATACTTGTGATGAAATGACTTAGAATGAATACAAAAATGAATAAATTGCTCAAATAATACTCGGAGTTGCATTATTTGCACTTTATATGCGTAATTACCATGTATAATATAATTTTTTTTAATTAAACAAGATATGAATCATATTGAAGACAATATAAAGAGTTTAAATGCAGATTATTGCGATGGAATGACTTAGAATTAAACATAAAGGAACGAAATGCTAAAATAATACTTTGAATTGCATTATTTTGCAATTTATATGCATAATTATCTTGTGTAATCCAATCTTTTAAAATAAACAAGATATGAATCATATTCGAGACAGTATAAAGACTTTAAATATAGATTATTGTGATGAAATGACTTAGAATGAATCCAGAAACGATGGAAATGCCTCAGTGATACTCTGAATGGCATTATGTTCACTTTATATACGTAATTGCCATGTATAATAAAAACTTTTTCAATAAACATGAGATAAATCATATTCTAGACAGCATAAAGAGTTTAAATGTAGATTATTGTGATGAAATAAATTAGATTGGATCCAGAAATAATTGAAATGCTCAAATGATACTCAGAATTACATAATTTGCATTTTATATGCGTAATAACCATGTATAATCTAATCTTTTTGAATAAAAAAGATATGAATAATTTTTTAATGAGTTTAAATGAAGGTTGTTGTGTTTGAAATTGCTTAGAATGAATCCAGAAATGCTTGAAATGCTTAAATGATACTCAGAATTGCATTATTTGAACAATATATGCGTAATTACCATGTATAATCTAATATTTTCGAATAAACAAGATATGAATCATATTCTAGAGAGCTTAAAGAGTTTAAATATAGACTATTGTGATTTATTGGCTTATAGCGAAACTAGTAACGATGGAAATACTCAAATGATATTCAGAATAGCATTATATGCACTTTATATACATAATTGCCATGTATAATCCAATCTTTATGTATAAACAAGATATGAATCATATTCTAGACAGTGTAAAAAACTTTAAATGTAGACAATTGTGATGAAATGACTTAGAATGAATCCAAAAACGAATGAAAAATTCAATTGATACTCAGAATTGCATTATTTGTACTTTATATATGTAATTACTGTGTATAATCTAATCTTGTTGAAGAAACGAGATACGAATCATATTCTAGATAGCATATAGTGTTTAAATTTAGATTATGGTTATGGAATGACTTAAAATGAATCCATAAACAATGGAAATGCTTAAATCATAAATAGAATTGCATTATGTGCACTTTATATACGTAATTGCCATGAATAATCAAATCTTTTTTAATAAACAAGACATGAATCATATTCAAGACAGTATAAAGAGTTTAAATGTAGATACTTGTGCTGAAATTACTTAGAATGAATCCATAAACGATTGAAATGCTCAAATAATAATAATAATTGCATTATGTATAAATCTATTGTGAAGCATGATGCATAGAGCGCTCCGTGCACCACGACCGTTTGATCGGTGATTTTTCAAATTGACAAATCTAAATTAACCAATCCAATCTATATATTGAAATCTCATGGCAAACAAAATTTTACAATTTTTAGAAATTATTTACTATTTTTTCGAATTTTTTAAAACTTGCCATTTTTGGCTTATAAATTAGTATATTTATAGTAAAAAATGGCAAGTCTTAAAAAATTCGAAAAAAAATAGTAAAAAAATTTTAAAAATTGTAACATTTTGTTTGCTATGAGATTTCAATATATAGATTGGGTTGGTTAAATTAGATTTGACAATTTGTGAAACCACCGATCAAAACGGTCATGGTGCATGGAAGCTTATATGAACCATGTTCACAATAGATTTACTCCAATTTATATATGTAATTGCCATATATTATCCAATCTTTTTGAATAAAAAAGAAATGAAGCATATTCTAGATAGCATAAAGAGTTCAACAGTATATTATTGTGACGAAATGACTTAGAATGAATCCATAAACGTTTGAAATGCTCAAATGATACTAAAAATTGCATTATTTGCACTTTATGCCTTGTATTAGACAGCTAAGACACTTTAAATGTAGATTATTGTGTTGTAATGATTTAGAATAATCCACAAAAGATTGAATTATATTCTAGACAATAGAAAGAGGTTAAATGTAGATAATTGTGATGAAATGACTTAGATTGAATACAGAAACGATTGAAATGTTCAATTGATACTCAGAATTGCATTATTTGCACTTTATATGCGTAATTGCCATGTATAATCCAATCTATTAGGATAAACAAGAGATGAAACATATTCTATACAACATAAAGAATTTAAATGTAGATTATTGTGTTGAAATAACTTAGAATGAATCCATAAACGATTGAAGTGCTCAAATGATACTCAGAATTGCATTATGTGCACTTTATATATGTAATTGACATGTATAATCCAATTTATTAGAATAAACAAGAGATGAAACATATTCTATACAGCATAAAGAATTTAAAAGTGGATTATTGTGATGAAATAACTTAGATTGAATCCAGAAATGATTGAAATGCTCAAATGATACTCAGAATTGCATTACTTACATTTTATATGCGTAATAACCATTTATAATCCAATCTTTTAAATAAACAAAATATGAATCATATTTGACACAGTGTAATGAGTTTAAATGAATATTGTTGTGATGAAATTACTTACAATGAGTCCAAAAACGTTTGAAATGCTCAAATGATACTCAGAATTGCATTATTTGCAAATTATATGCTTACCATGTATAATCTAATGTTTCGGAATAAACAAGATATGAATCATATTCTAGATAACATAAAGAGTTTAAATGTATATTGTTGTAATGACTTAGAATGAATCCAGTAATGATGAAAATACTCAAATAATACTAAAAAATGCAGTATGTGCACTTTATATACGTAATTTCCATGTATAATGCAAGCTCTATGAATAACAAAGATATGAATCGTATTGTAGACGTTATAAAGAGTTTAAATGTAGATAATTGTGAAGAAATGACTTAGAATGAATACATATACAATAGAAATGTTTGATTGATACTCAGAATTGAATTATTCGCACTTTATAAGCGTAATTACCTTGTATAATCCAATGATTTTGAAGAAACAAGTGATTAATCATATTCTATACAACAAAAAGAGTTTAAATGTAGATTATTATGATGAATAACTTAGAATAAATCCATAAACGATTGAAGTGCTCGAGTGATACTCAGAATTGCATTATGTGCACTTTATATACGTAATTGCCTTGTATAATACAATCTTTTAGAGTAAACAAGAGATGAATCATATTATAGAAAGCAAAAGGTGTTTAAATGTTGATTATTTTGTTGTAATGACATAGAAATTAGAATGAATCCAGAAACAATTGAAATGCTCGAATGATACTCAAAATTGTATTATTTGCACTTTATGTACTTACTTGTCATATAAAATCTAAAATTTTGAATAAAAAAGAGATGAATCATATTCTAACAACATAAAGAGATTAAATATAGATTATTAAGGATGAAATGATTTTTAATGAATCCAGAAACGATTGAAATGCTCAAATGATACACTGAATTGCATTATTTGCATTTTATATGCATAATTACCTTGTATAATCAAATCTTTTTTAATCAACAAGATATCAATCATTTTCTAGACAGTATAAAGAGTTCAAATATAGATTATTGTGATGAAATGACTTAGAATGAATCAAGAAACGATTGAAATCCTCAAATGATACTCAGATTTGCATTATTTGCACTTTATATTCGTAATTAACTTGTCTAATGCAATCTTTTTGAATCAACAAGATATGAATAACATTATAGACATTATAAAGGGTTCAAAAGTTGATAATTCTGATGAAATTACTTTTAACGAATCTATAAGCGATTGAAATGCTCAAATGATACTCAAAATTGGATTATTTTCATTTTATTTGTGTAATTAGCATTTATAATGCAATCTTTTTGAATAAAAAAGATATGAATCGTATTCTAGACAGTATAAAGAGTTTCAATGTAGGAACTTGTGATGAAATGACTTAGAATGAATTCAGAAAAGATTGAAATGCTCCAATAATAATCAGAATTGCATTATGTGCACTTTATATACGTAATTGCGATGTATAATCCAAACTTTTTGAATAAACAAGAGATGAATCATGCTCTATACAGTATAAAGAGTTCAAAAGTAGATTATTGTGATGAAATGACTTAAGAATGAATCCAGAAACGATTGAAATCCTCAAATGATAACACGGATTTGCATTATTCGCACTTTATATGCGTAATTAACATGTATAACCCAATCTTTTTGAATCAACAAAATATGAATAATATTCTAGACAGTATAAAGAGTTCAAAATGTGATTATTCTGATGAAATGCTCAAATGATACTCAAAATTGGATTATTTTCATTTTATTTGTGTAATTAGCATTTATAATGCAATCTTTTTGAATAAAAAAGATATGAATCGTATTCTAGACAGTATAAAGAGTTTCAATGTAGGAACTTGTGATGAAATGACTTAGAATGAATTCAGAAAAGATTGAAATGCTCCAATAATAATCAGAATTGCATTATGTGCACTTTATATACGTAATTGCGATGTATAATCCAAACTTTTTGAATAAACAAGAGATGAATCATGCTCTATACAGTATAAAGAGTTCAAAAGTAGATTATTGTGATGAAATGACTTAAGAATGAATCCAGAAACGATTGAAATCCTCAAATGATAACACGGATTTGCATTATTCGCACTTTATATGCGTAATTAACATGTATAACCCAATCTTTTTGAATCAACAAAATATGAATAATATTCTAGACAGTATAAAGAGTTCAAAATGTGATTATTCTGATGAAATGACTTAGAATGAAGATAGAAATAATTGAAATTCTCAAATGATACTCAAAATTGCATTATTTTCATTTTATTTTCGTAATTAGCATTTAAAACACAGTCTTTTTTATTAAATAAGATATGAATCATATTTTTTGACAATATAAAGAGTTTAAATGTAGATACTTGTGATGAAATGACTTAGAATGAATCCAGAAACAATTGAAATTCTCAAATAATAATCAGAATTGCATTATTCGCACTTTATATGCGTAATTAACATGTATAACCCAATCTTTTTGAATTAACAAAATATGAATAATATTCTAGACAGTATAAAGAGTTCAAAATGTGATTATTCTGATGAAATGACTTAGAATGAAGATATAAATAATTGAAATTCTCAAATGATACTCAAAATTGCATTATTTTCATTTTATTTTCGTAATTAGCATTTAAAACACAGTCTTTTTTATTAAATAAGATATGAATCATATTTTTGACAATATAAAGAGTTTAAATGTAGATACTTGTGATGAAATGACTTAGAATGAATCCAGAAACAATTGAAATTCTCAAATAATAATCAGAATTGCATTATGTGCAATATGTGTAATTGTCATGTATAATCCAATCATTTTGAATAAAAAAAAAAGATATGAATCATATTCTAGACAACATAAAGAGTTTAAATTTTATTATTGTGATGATCTTAGAATAAATACAGAAACGTTTGAAAAGCTCAAATGACACACATAATTGCATTATTTGCACTTTATATGCGTAATTACCAAGTATAATAAAATCTTTTTGAATAAACAAAATATGGATCATATTTTAGACATTGTAATGAGTTCAAATGAAGATTGGTGTAATGAAATTACTTAGAATGAATCCAAAAATGTTTGAAATGATCAAATAATACTCATAATTGCATTATTTGCACTTTATATGCGTAATTACTGAATACTCAAATATTTTTGAATAAACAAGATATGAATCGTATTCTAGACAGTATAAAGAGTTTAAAAGTAGATTATTTTGATTAAATAATTTAGAATGAATACAAAAACGATTGAATTGCTCAAATGATACTCAGAATTGCATTATTTGCACTTTATATGCGTAATTACCATCTATTATCATATCTTTGAATAAACAAGAGATGAATCTTATTCTAGACAGCATAAAGAATTTAAATGTAGATTATTGTGACAAAATCACTTAGAATGTATCCAGAAACAATTGCAATGCTAAAATGATACTCAAAATTGTATTATTCGCACGCGTAATTACCATATATAATCCAATATTTTTTAAAAACAAGCGATGAATCATATTCTAGACAATTAAAGAGTTTAAATGTATATTATTGTGATGGAATGGCTTAGAATGAATACAATAATGATTGAAATGCTCAAACAATACTCATAATTGCATTATTTAGACTTTATATGCGTAATTGCCATTATTAATCCAATCTTTTTGAATAAACAATATATGAATCCTATTCTAGACAATATAAAAAGTTTAAATGTAGATAGTTGTGATGAAACGAGCTAGAATGAATACAAAAATGATTGAATTGCTCAAATGATACTCGGAATTGCATTATGTGCATTTTATATGCATAATTATCATGTATAATCCAATTTTTTTGAATAAACAAGATATGAATCATATTCTAGACTGTATGAAGAGTTTAAATGTTGATTATTGTTTTGAAATTATTTAGAATGAACCCAGAAATGCTCAAATGATACTCAGAGAGTGTGTTTGGTTGGAGTGGGAATAGAGAATAAGCCCCTTATTCCTTATTCCTTATTCCGGTAAAAAACAAACAACTAAGGAATAGGTAATTTGGGCTTATTCCGGCCCTTATTCATATTCTAACAAACCCAAGGAATTTGGATAAGGAATAAGGAATAAGCTTTTCTCTATTTCTATTCTCTATTCCCACTCCAACCAAACACACCCAGAATTGTATTTTTTGCAGTTTATGTGCGTAATTACCATGGATAATCTATTTTTTTTAATAAAAAAGATATGAATCATATTTTATACAATATAAAGAGTTTAAATGATAAGTTTTATTAAGTCGTCAATATGAGAACTGAAGTATGAGATCCTTTTTAGGGGCGCACCCAATACATCCACTTCCGTGAACTGCTTCTATTTGTTATTATTTTTTTTAGAGAAGGTTAGGACAATAAACATTGGCATGTGGGACCCGTCTTCCTCGCATGATTCGTCCCACCTATTTCTCAGCTAAAAAACCGGGACCCAATCCAACATAATAACCTTTGATGCTTAAAATTAAAAAAAAAATAAACATAATAAAGTAAAAAAGCTAGTAAAGAAACACATAAATAAGGGAACATCATGACCTTACTCTTTTTTTTTTCTAGGATATAATTCCGATCTCCATGCAGTTCCACATATTTTGTTTGTTTGCTAAGGAACAAAATATTATGCCGATCGAGAACTGCTTATTGCAATTTGATTATAAAAATTCTTCATTCTTCCAAAATCAAGAAAATATTTGAAGCTAGGGTGAGAGTTTTTTATGTAATAAATTGAAGGTTTCAAAGTTTATTCCCATAAAATACAGTTTAACAACTTTTTGTTCGCTTCATTTTATATTAAACGAACTTCTAAAAAAATGTTTCACATGCAAATGCATTACACATTGTCATTGTCACAGTCTAGGGTAAAGATTTATCTAGTGAAGGTGTTTTTGCACAGTTAAGTAAAAGATAGAAACTGAGTTGAGGAATTTTTAGGGAGTTCCATTGACCATCACTATTATAAGTTACATATTATTTTTAGTAAAGTCTCCCCCTCCCTAGCGGTGGGGTGCTTTATATATAGTCTAAAATAGTACAATTCTCTGCTCTTGTCAGTCTAGCTGTTAGTCGTACTCGGGAGTACGTGGCCCTCCGAAGGATACTCGAGCCTCCGGAGAACTCGGGGGTACCGTCCTTCTTGGCTGCTTCGGAGTCAGGCGATCATCTCCGGGTAGCGGAGATCATCGCTGGCTCTGGTCTAGAAAGCGTCTTTGAGGGGAATTTAATACCAGGCTTTTATTATCATTTGGTTGTTCTTCGAATCGACTCCATCTTTTGAGGGCCGATTGGGCTTGGACCCTATCATACATGATGTAGATTGATTTGTAGAGTGTAATCGACTAATCGTATGCGGCATCCCTGAATTTTTGGACCTATTTGCAATGCTTCAGAATTTTCGAGGTCCTATTTAAAAATTATCCATGTTTATTCATTTGAAAATATCTTGAAAATATTTATTTGATCTTATCCACATTTTTAATAGCTAAATAATCAATATTTATATAAATAATTTCTAATAATTAATATTTATAAAAATATACTCGAATATTTTCAAAAATAGCAGCTAAGTAATTTATTTTTGCTTACTTATTAGTCATTAAGTAATCTAAAATATTTACCTTCTTATCCATTAAGAAATCTCCACTATAAATAGACCATCAGCATCATTTCATTTCATTTTGTATGTCATTTCTCTTTCTCTCTCCCCAGTCAACTTTAAATACCGTCTTGATTTTGGATAGTCGACCATTTGGAATTCGAGTTCTACATCGCATTAATGTTGGATAGCCATCCCGATTTGCTTGTGCTCCTAGATCGCTCAGTCAGGTTATCGGACTTCTCTATATCTAATTTCGTATTGTTTGATTTGATTATTGCTTGGCTTTGATTACATGTGTATGCTCGTATGTGGTATGTTTTGTGGGATATCTGGTCTAGAATCTGGATTCTGAATTTGTTTATGTATGTGAATTTGAGCCCTGATCGCTGTGTCGGGGAGGAACTTTGTGTGCTTGACATGATTTGATTAATTAATCTAGACCCGATTATCGCCGTGAATGTGTTGTACTAAACGTCTCTAGTTTTGTCGATTACAAAACAATATCATTCGGCATTTAACAATCTTCTTTGAGTTCTCATTATATGATATGATATGGTATGAAATTGGTATATGAAATCAAGAAATAGGTTAGAATGAAGATGAGGATTGAAGAATAACTCAAGCAAGATCAAGACTAAGTTTTCTCATGCTTGGAACTAGTTTAGACTAGGTTAATAGGTATTGAAGCTCTATGGGTGTGTTTGGCAAAAGGTTGATTATTCAGGATGAAACCAAACGCGTTTTGAATAAGCCTTATTCCGAATAAGACTTATTCAACTCCTTATTCTAATACCATATAGGGTGGAATTAGAATAAGGGGGGTTCAATAAGCCCATGTTCGGAATAAGATTTATTCAAAACGCATTTGGTTTCATCCTGAATAAGCCTTATTCGGAATAAGACTTATTCAAACCTCATACCAAGCACACCAACCATGGTGCGTTTGTTACGCATTGGAATAGAATAGAATAAGAGTTTGAATAAGGATTCTCTCTCATCTCTCCTCTTATTCCGAATTAGAATAAGGGGTTGAATAAGTCCTTATTCGTAATAAGACTTATTCAAAATGTGTTTGATTTCATTACGAATAAGGCTTATTCAACCAAAACCAAATACACCCTTATCTCTCATAATGACCTCTTTAGCTAGAAAAGCTCAAGTTTTTGTGGTAAATAAAGTAATGGTACTTAACATTACTTAATAGTAGTAGATGGTCACTTATTGAATGTGTTTTGCAACTAAAATGTTGCAGGAAGCATTACACAAGTCAACTTGGCGTTACACAACGTTTTCAACTGCAGTTTTCCTGCTGTACTGATCTTATGATCCTGATTTGACCACTTTCTATTCCAAATTTGAAGAAACTCAAATCATGAAAGTTGTATATGTTTTTGTCATCTTTCCAATGGTTTTTTGAATCACCTCAATCGAACTTCGGAACAGAAAGTTTGAGTCAAAACACTAAATGCTGTCTGCTGAAACTGGCAGCAACGTTGTGTAACGCTATTTGGCATTAAGTAAAGCCCCAACGGCTAGTTTTACTACAAGTCAATTCCAACGGTCATATTCCAGCGTTGTATGACGCCCAATAGCGTTAGGTAACACTCGGACTCAATTTTGCTGGTAAAATGGGTGGTTTCATGGCCTATTTAAACTATCCCTTGTTCTATCACTTGAGAAACTTTTGTTTAGCCAAAACCAGTCCAGATTTGATCCTTTGAGCACTAGGGATACTCTCCCACTTGAGCTTTTCCATAGCTAGATCATTTTGAGAGAAAAGTAGTCTCAAACACCGTCACTCCGACATTGTTGCAAGGTGTAGGTTGGAATAGGTTGAGAGCTCATCTCACTTGAGGCCGTGGTGCCATTTGCTATTCGAGTTAGGCCGATCCACCTCGGTTACTTGGTGTACGAGGTGATTTGGTTCGAACTTGTAATTCCGTTCTTATTGGAATTGAACGGAGCGAGCCCGTTTGTGGTAGCGAAACTCCCGGAGACGTATGACTAAAGCTCGCATTTTCCTAGCGGGTCGGAACTCCGTAATCATATTGCGTGTTCAATCTCCTTCTCTATTTCTCTCTTTATTTGCTATATTTGAATTGTTTGCGTGCTTGTATTGGATACCAATTGAATTGTGTTAGGATAGTTCATACCAAACTAGTCAAGAATTTTAATTGCTTCCGCTAAACTTTAATTAAGCCACCTCTATTAGAGACAACAAAATGTATGATTTGTTATGTGGATTAATCTAGCCATTTTTAATTTGTTTTATCAGCTAATATAGAGAAGTTGCGTCGTTAAATAACCGATTACTGAATTTTGCAGCTGACATCCGTTTGTTTCTTTGTGTTTGCGACGTATGTTGACGGATCGTAGGATGAAAGCAGAAGATATCGCCCCACCCTCACACCCCGTGTGTCGGCGTAGGGTGTGACATCTCGATCCAACATAAAAAAATTTTGGAATCGTAACACTACGTTTGGATAGCATGAGTGGAATGGAACGGAAAGAGAAACATAAGAGAGAGAAAGAAATAAGATGGAACGGAAAGAAAAATTATTACCATCCTTTTGTTTGGATGTTTAAGGAGAGAAAAAAAAATTACTTGTCTTATTTTTTCTGTTTGGACTTTGGATTGATCTAATTTAGCAAGTAGCAACAGTAAATTTATACAGTTAATCACAATTGACCGTAATACCCTTAAACATAAAAGAGAGCACATCTCTTGCGTATTTCAAGTTGCATTGTGTACGTACTAGTAAACAAGCTTCATCGCAAAGGTAACAACAAATGATTCATGTGTAGCAAATGCACGTATCATATTGTTCCGTTTGGATGGTGTAGGAATAAGAGAAATAAGAAAAGAAGTATTGGAAAATGTGTAATTTTGTGAAGAATTTGGATTGTTTATAATAAATTTAGGAGTAGAAAGAAGCTATTTCCTTATTCTTGCACCCATCCAAACGGAGAATTGAACAAGATTATATGAGTTCAGATGATAACTTGAACAAGATTATAAACTAAAAATCTAACATTGAATTGATTGAGAAATGCAAAGCATAGAGATTTTAGGACTGGCCAGAAACCGACCAAAAAAATTATAATACAGAAGAAAAGAACAAAGCTAGAGAGCAAAGAGGATGAAAGAAGTTACCAAATATAAGAAATTGATAAATAGTTTTGTAGGGCATCATTGTGCAAAATAATAATAATAAGACCGTACGTTTCTTTCTGTCCACTACATTCCGATTTGGGGGGAATTTTTTTTATGTAGGAAGTAAAATCACCGAGAAAAATAATTTCCTTCAGAGAAAATTTTTCCTTCTAAAAAACGTCATCCATACAAGGTAAAATTTGTAGTTTTTCCTTCCCTCTCTTATTATTTTCCGTCAGTTCCCTCCAATCCAAACATGCTGAGAAATCTATTTTTTTAAGGAGAGGTTATATATTGCATCATCTGTATTTTTATTTCTAATCTTAAGCAAAAGAGAGTGGCAGTGAAGAATGTGATTGTTCACGTGTAAGTATATCTAATGTAATAGTTAACTAAATTAAAACATAAAACTAACCAACCAGTAATTTATTATTAAATTTATGTGGGATACCCTTAATTTTTTCTGCAAAAAGAATAATTAAATATAGGTACTTAAAAATTATCTCAAAATCCACTAGGTAGTTACTATCTAGTTTATCCAAAAAAATAAATAAAAAATATTACCTCAGAAGCTATATATGTAACAACTCTTATATATGAAACAAGAGTTGTTACGAAATTCATTTTCTCATTTCTTTGGACGCGTTTGGTTGTGTAATAAGGAGTTACATAAGTTAAGGATGCATAAATATTTTATGTAATGCGTATATAATGGATGTTTGATTGTGTAGTAAGCAAGAGCAACTTAATACACATATATTCATGTTAAAAGATTAAAATATCCTTGAATTAGAATTATTTGATTTAGTAAAGGACAATACTTATTTAGTACGCAATACATATTTGTTATGGCCTGACAAATGATTGAAATCTGACCTAATATATGTTATGGCCTGACAATCATACTTGGTTATTTTTCATTGAGCCGAATAATATTATGTATCTATTTAATTTTGCAGAATTGATATTAAAAAGTTTCGTTTTAAATTATATTAGGACAGATATTCAGGTCTCTTCTTCAATTATATTAATGCAGGAATTAGATTAAGAAATATAAAATTTTCACAATAATAAAGGGAGGTCTAATTGCCAACGTAAATTATGTGAATTTTTATTATGAACTACATCAACTTAACTGACGCGTATATTATATACAAGATCACATATTATGAACCATATTAGTGCTGGGCATTGAGAGCGGTGAGAATTAATTTGAAGATACAAATGTCAAATGAGGGGAAAAAAAATACGATATACGTACGTAAGTTATGCAAGTTTTTAGATGCAGTAAGTTGTGCAATTTTATATAACCTTTTATTATATAAATATAAGGATATTTAGTTGCATAAGCACCGTATAGTTTTTTATACAACCTCTCATGTGAAAAGAAAAAGAAGAAAAGAAATCTGTATATAGGATCCAATCAATGTGGCAGCCTGTGCGTGTCCCTAGAACACCTACTGCTACAGGAGTTCAGATCTGGTACTACGCGGCACACCGTGTAGTCCAGCATCGTAGCCGTCTGATCAAGATCCAATGAATAAGGGAGCCCCGTGCATGTAATCTAGATTGATAGGTCCGTAAAAAATGAACCGTCCGATCAAGATCAGACGGCCCGTACGCGCGCTACACGGTGTCCCGCGCTACACGGGATTCGGGTCCCTGCTACAGGCCACAGTTCTCTTAACTGTGCCACTTCCGTACCATTATTTTCTTCTATTTTATTATTTTTACCGGTTTAGGGTAATTTTCTGATCGCTCTTTTAATACCAAACTTTTTTCGCAATTTAACAACGGTTCGGATCTCCTTCTCAACGGGTTTGAACAGAACGGGATACATTTTCTAGTAAAATTGGCTTGGATAGTTGGATTTCTAGTTATCAATATTTATAAGAAAAAACATTATTCGATTTGAACGTGGAAATTTTATTCGAAATATTTAATAGATCTCAAAAGTGCTTTGATAATATGATTTAAAATTTGTTAAAATAATTACTGCCAAAATCATACCTGTCGGGAAGAAAGCAATCATTTAAAAAAAAATAAATAAATAGTATGATAAACATGAAGATGGATTCAAATAACTACTCGAAAACATCAGACTAGAGGTTTAAACTACCATCGAATTTAGATGGAGCTAATCAGAAAAATCCACCAACCCAATAAGGACCGACACGTGATGACCGAACAGGCCACAACAAACTAGATGCTGCTTGTTTTTTCATTTCTCGTTTCCTAAAATGCCCTTTTACAAGATGCATCGCTTTTAAAATGTTGTGTATTGAGATGTTTAAATTCCATAATATAAACCATTTAAAAAGCGATGCATCTTGCAAAAGGGCATTTTAGGCTGCATCTTGAAAATTTAGGCATTTAAATTTCCCCTGTTAAGTACCCTGTACTCTTTCGAATTCGAAGTGTTGAAATTTCCTTGTTATTTTCTAAATTGTTCGAAAGAAGAGAATAAGAATCTTCTATTCGATGGAATGTGAACGCATGATTTGTTGCACTTACGACTTACCCAAACTACTCAAATTGATTTTTTTTTTTCAACAGAGTCAATTTGATTTTCAGTACGAAATTTTTTTTTTTTTTTTTTGAAGAAACCTCCTCGTGGGAGTTTTCAGTACGAAATAACATGACAACTTTTATTCGTGTCACATTGAAAGAATCTTAAACATAGTTTGCTAGGGGACCTATTCAGCAACCTACTATTATAGGGGTAAGAAAGTAATTTCTGGTGTATCTACAGCGGTGCTTTCCTTTCGTTTGTCTCGTGGCTTCTTAGGCTGCATCAGAAAGCGACAAGGGAAGGAGGTGAGAATAAGGGCAGGTCTCACCGCCTGACCGCTCTTTCTTCACCAACCATTTCAGATATCACGTGACTGACGTGATTCCTACGGATCAATCAATTACTATTCTAGTCCCTCTCACCTTTTACGATTCAACCTTGAAATTATTGAATTTATTTATGAATTTATTTATGAATTTATCTTGTTGACGTTGTGCATTTCAAAAAAAAATTTTGGGTCTGTTTGGATGTGTTGAGAATTTGGGGAATTTCTAATTCCTAGGTATAAATTTATTATAAACAATCCAATTTCTTCACAAAGTTACACACTTCCCAATAAATTTATATCTAGGAATAGAAAATTTCTCAAATTTCTAAGCGATCCAAACGGTCCTTTTCTGACGTTGTTTTCGAATAGAGAGTTACAAATAATAATAATAATAAGCAACTCATATGTGTATTTTTATAGAGACGATGAAGATTATATTAAATAATATTAAATATTTAGCTAAAACTTAAGTTTCAACAGCATGATTATCATTTGGAAACAATGCTATTACTTATAAAAGCACTCATAAAAATATTATGGGGCCATTTGGATCGCTTAGGAATAAGAGGAATAGTCTCTTCCTAGACGTAAATTTATTCCTAACCATCCAAACTTTTCACAAAGTTACACACTTGCCAATATTTTCCGCCTACAAATAAGTTATTCCTCTTGGTCCCGTTTGGATCTTATGGGAATAGGAAGAATAGCTTCTTGCGTTTGGATGAGAGAAGAAGAAGAGGAAGAAGGAAGATGGGAAGAAAAAAAATTATAAACAATCCAAACTCTTCACAAAATTACACACTTCCCAATACTTCTTCCCACTTCTTCCCTTCTTCCCACACCTATCCAAACGCACCCCTAAACGTAAATTTATATAAACAATTCAAACTCTTCACAAAGTTACACACTTCTCAAAACTTTTCGTCTAGAAATAGGCTATTCCTCTTATTCCTAAACAATCCAAACGTAGCCCTTATTCTCAAGCGATCCAAATGGCCCCTAAACAATTACAACCAGAAAATGCAAATATCAATTATGAATCATTGATTTGTGTGATCTGATATGATTTGCGGTCTAAATTTTGATTTCAAATAAAAAGTAAGACTCCTTAGCAGAAAAAATCAAATATTGTTTAAGCAATTTACTCTTTGAAAAAAAATCTACTTATATCGCTGAAAAATTGAACCGCATATTTTTATTGTTTATTTGTATATGAGAGTATTTTTACAAGTACCCAAAAAAAATAAAAACTAACTCTTTCCCACTTTTTGAAATTATTTCAAAAAAAATAATCTGTATATATTTCAAATAACATAACAAATATTCGTATATTGACAAAGTTTATGTGATGATAACTTTGTCGCCGTCATTTTTCAAGGGTTCTACGTTTATTTTGTAATAACTTCTCGGCAAAATAAAGTTCTGATGGTTTCTATGACTATAATTATATATGTCAATTTTTTTTCTTTTCTGACAATCAAAGGTACGTAGGCTTAAGCTAATTAATTTAGTAAGATATAAGGAGACAAAGTGTTAGAGGCTTCCTCAAGGTTTGCTAAAATTTGACGCTAAATAAGTCTCTTTTATATTGGCACTGTTTGGATGCGTTGAGAAAAAAAGTAGGAAAAAAAAAAAGAAATAAATTATAAACAATCTAAACTCTTCACAAAGTTACACACTTCCCAATACTTTTTCTCACTTCCTCTATTTTTCTCTTCTTCCCATATCTATCCAAACGGAGCCATTAACTTTAGAACAACTATAAGAATTTAGCTTCTTTATAAATTTTATGTTCTCATGTTGCTTACATCCAAACCAATATGTGCATGTATAAGAAAATCGTAACTAATTATTTTATATTTTTTATATTGTTCTGAAGGTATGCGCTGCACTGGGGTTTCTCTAAAAAAAAAAAAACGGAAACGGAGACAGTAAGCGGTGAGGTCACCGACCGATTGTCGACTTGCCGTATCCTATTTAGACTTTTCTTTTGGTTTTAAAAAGCACTTTTCCATTTATGCAGTAACACCCTTGTATTCACATATTTATTAGTTAATCATATGAATCTCCAATATTCATCTATTTACCAAAAAAAATTAAAACAAAAACTCAAAAAAGAATCGTATGTTTGGGTTCTTCACCTTAAGATCCTTAAGCATTAAAAATATCAATCAATTTTAACACAATTTATTATATAAATGCATATTGAAACGTACATAATTGACCGGTTGTTAAAAATTATGGATAAATTTAGACGAGAATTATTATGCATCGTGAAACAACCAAAAATCTCCAATTATTTATGTAAATTTAATAAATCAAACGCTAGTTGTACATGTAATAAAATTATAAGGTCACTAAAGAATGACCTTATCAAATTTACTTATTTCTACGTAAAAAAAGCAAATTAGTTATAATTACAACGCTCACGCTTCTTGTACCTTGTATGTCAGTTTTCAAACCAATGAATAAATGTTGAGGGTTTGAGTCGCAACAATGTATCAAAGAAAGAATGTGAATAGACATTATTGCAGGGTTCAAGTCTAATATAAACAGGCCAACAGGGCGAGGTGGGAACCAGAAAGAGTCCAAATTTAATTTAATATATAATTTCATGGGTATAAATTAAAGGACAAAAAAAAAGGCCGTGACTGGTTTTGTGCAGCTGCCTCGGTATATTGGTATGTGCAATGCCAGGCGCGCAGTGCCTTCAAAACTATTGTCAATGTCAATTATAAAAAGCCAGTTTAATTATTCTGGAAAAAAAATATTATAATTAGTATTGCAATAATTTACTCCTGAAATATGTAGTCAAAATAATTATTTATAATAAATGATGCCACTTGTCATCTCTAACTGTAAGGGCGTAGTGACTGCAGACAAATTATCCTTTCTGAGTCGGTTTTAAATCTTTAAAAATGGTTGAGATGACCTTTAAGATTTTCAAAAGATGCAAAACCGGACTTCAAATTTTGCTGGTACTGAAACATAGTCTGAATATTTTACAACATGATACGCCGGCTGTTATGAAAAACGATTAATTTTATTGTTTTTGTAAAAAATGATGAAATTATTTTTAAAAATATTAATAAAGTATTTTATACAAAACAAATTACAACGAAAGTTAGGAACCAAAGTTATCTGTACAAACGGTTTAAGAAATATATTTGTTATTGATATTTGTGGTCATGAGGCATATTTTCTTTTCCGTTCGATAATTGCAGCAAAGTCTTGAGCGAATTAATGACAATAAGATGTAGAAATTTATAAAATTATTTATTCCATGAGTTTCCGTTTGAATGAGTCTAGGAATAAGGAAATAGCTTCTTCCTACTTCCAAATTTATTATAAACAATTCAAACTCTTCGCAAAATTATACACTTCCCAATATTTTTTTTCTTATTCCTCTTATTCCCACACTATCCAAACGGAGCCATGGAGAGGAGTAGAGGAGCTTGATAGATAAAATAAAATATAGCAGTTGTAAAACAATTTCTTCAATGCAGTGTCATAGACCCAGTCTAGGGAGAAAAAACGGAACCCTTGGTGTCACATGATTCCGAAGCGGCACGTGCCGTCGCTACCTCAGAGGCTCTCATAATCTTGGACTCTTGGTTAAAGGCGCCAAAGAAAAGTCGTAGCGCGGCTCAAACCCAAACGTGTCGGCGCACAGGCAGAGCTGTAAGAGGGCTTGTGCGGCGTGAAGCATTCTGACGTGGCGGACTGGCAGCAACCAACACACATGGACGAGAGGGGCAGCTTGGGCTTGGCTTGTTACCGGCTCAGCGGCTCAGCTGGGGTTGAAGGGGAGATATTTTGGTTGGGGCCTTCCGCTGGGAGAAAGTGATCGAAACGAGTTTTTTTTTTTTTTTTTAACATAATCGAAATGAGTTAAGACTAAAGACTAACGAGGGAGATAGAAATCATAGGAGGATAGGAACGGGTAGACCTGTCAAACGTGGTTAACGATCACGGAAATGACCATAACCGTTATCGTTATGTTTAACTAAACAGCACAGATTAATTTGTCGTTAACCACATCATTTTTCAAACGGCACAAAAATCAATTACGTTTATCGTTTTGTTTAAATAAAAGGAACAAACGATTTCACGTTTATATTTGCCAAAATAATGAATGATATATTAAATTATGAATATTGAAATGGAGATTTTATTAATTCTCAAAAAATATTTCAGTCAATTTTTCGTAACATAAAGAAGGGAGAAAATAGATGAATAAATAAAATTAGTGCATAAATCATCTAAACAATTTGTCAAGAAAAATTCAATTCTCCTTTGAGAAATAACTTTACATAAACATCTCGACCAAAAAAGCATAAATAAAATGAATAACCAATCATGCCCAAATTTCCTTTGCCATCCAGCCGTAAAAAAAAAAAAAAGATCATTCCCAAATTGTATAGAACCCTCACCTAATCAGATCACCAGTCCGTCTTCATCGTTGAACCCCATCCTATTGTCAGAGCAGAGTCCCACCCCACCCCGTCCAGTCAAACTCCCTCGATCTTCCTTGTCAGCACTGGCATGTGGGCTCCGCCACCCGATCTCCTTCCTCTAGGCTAACTCCTCCTTGGCTTCCATCTTTCCACTGCCGTCGAGCAGTTGAGTTGAGGGTGGTGATAGTCATTGTGGATGCACAATTGGAGTGATAGGAGGGTTTGTCGCCGAGAGAAGAGAGGTGTCGGTTGTGACTATGCAATAGTAGTGGTATGGGGGTTTGTCGCCGAGAGAAGAAAGGTGTCGCTTGTGGCTGTGCAATAGGAATCATGGGTTTATCGTTGAGAGAAAGGGGTCGCCGACAGCGTGCGAGAAAGAGAGGAAAAAAAAAAAGAAGAACTGGTCGGCGCGATTGAATAAGTTAGGGTTTTATCGACTACTCTCCTCTATTTCTCCGCCTAAATCATCTGTTATCCTTAAATTCTAAACCTGTAGAATACTTGACGCAGAAACGAAATAACGAAAACGACAAAAGACCAAACCGTTTCTGTTACGTATATTAAACGATATTAATTTGCTGAAATCGTTTGTGTTTCATTTAATTAACGCAACATTTTGTCCTTCCGTTATTCGTTACGTTAATTTTTAACGTAACGGAATAACGATAATTGGTTTCCGTTGACAGGTCTAGGAACGGGTACCCAACTCAAGCACCCAATCTAAATTCCAACCACGCGTTATAATCACGCCGCGTGTGCCTCACGGTACTACATCAATGTATAATTGTATATGTTACCTTATCCGTTTCCTTTCGGCTTCGGGCACACCCACATTGCAATTTCGTTACCTATCTTGCTGATGCAAACCTAAATTCACAACCCTCACAATTGCGCTGCTACAAATACACAAACTGTTACCTTATATTTCTTAATTATTATACTCGAGAAAAACTTTCTTAAACTATATAACAGTTATTAAAACTGTTATATTTCTCTAGTATTCTTTTATTATAAACGATGGTGCATTATACTAAGCGGATCGCTTCAGTTCGCGCACTCTGATTGCATCCAACGGTATTAGTAGTCTCATCTCTTTTATATATACATGCATCTATAGAGAATAAAAGTGAGGCTGATTCTCATCCAAAAAGAGAAAAAAAAACGCTACAAAGTCACATATGAGAAAGAGACCCATTACTACAATTGAGAGTGAAACATTCGTCGACGGAGACGGAGTCACCGAGAGGAGAGCGCGGCGGAGACGGAGAGGATTATGTTTTCTTTTTCTCCCCCCACCCTTTCTTTTTACTGTGATTTTTTAAAAATGAAAGAGCTTGCATTCTGGACCCTTTATCATAATTTGATCGGACGGCTCAGAACATATGATAGATGAGGCATAAAAAAATGTACGCACCAGAACCGCTCTTTTCAAGAGAGTATTTGTTTTATATTAGTTAATTCGTGAGTGTTGTCCGTGCTATTTTTCTTGTATCTTGACAATTTGAAATGAATTAATTTCATTTCAATAATTTAAATTTTAAGTAGTGGTGGGTAATTTTTATGACGTAAGCTAATTTGTCTATGGCATCGATTCGTTTTAGATCTGATGTGATTTATTTATTTATTATTATTATTATTATTATTATTATTATTATTATTATTATTGCCTCAGTTTGGATGCGTTGAGAGGAAGTGGGAAGAAGGAAGAAGGGAAGAAAAAAAATTATGAACAATCCAAACTCTTTACAAAGTTACACACTTTTCAATACTTTTTCTCATTTATTCCCTTCTTCCCTTCTTCCCACACCTATCCAAACGAAGCCATTGTTATTATTGTTATGAGGAATTGTGGTGAATTCGAACTATAAAATAAAAACAATGATTGTAAGTCTGTAACCGGGGTTTCCGTCAATGAGAAGTTGAGAACAGATTGTATCTTTGAAGATCTTTTCACCAGAAGAAAAGAAAAATAAGAATACGAAACGACTTGTCCTAATTTAAAAAAAAACAAGAAAATGAAAAGGCAGAGCCACGGCGTGCCTTTAATTCCATAATTGACTAATTTTAAATGGAAATTGGTACGTACCATCAATGGATTTAACTTCGCCCGTCATCGCTAAGGCGCCTTGATGATCCTCTCACCAAGCGCACTTATTTCTTATCTAAATTTTCAATTCGATAAGTACAAATGTTTCGTTAATTAAGTATAAATGTTAATTAGTTACAATAAAAAATATAAATATTTTAAGCAAAAATGTTCATTTTGTAAAGGATAAATGTTTAATTTAGTAAATACAAATATTTAGTTGAGTAAGTACAAATGTTCTATTAATTAAATATAAATGTTCAGTTAATTACAATAAAAAATATAAATATTATGAGCAAAAATGTTTATTTTATTAAGTATAAATGTTTAGTTTCGTACGTATAAATGTTCAGTATTTTAAGAACAAATGTTCAGTTTCGTAAGTATAAATGTTCAGTTTATTAAGTATTAATTTTCAACTTTTTTAATAGGTGTGATGGCAAGCGATGGGTCCGCATACCGAAAAAATATATGAAAAAATTAAAAGGGGTCATGAACTGATCCGGTTGGACTAAAAAAGATTCTGACTCCGCCCCCTAGCGTGTCCCTCTCCAAGTCTAGTGCGCGATGGTATGTAATAAATCATTAGTTGATGCATTTAACTAAACACATTTTATTATTAAACATAACACATTGGCTATTAAGTTGAAAACATTCGTTATTAAGCTGAACATATACAACAGACAGATGCTAGTCACGCAAGACTCATGTGGGCGCTCCCTCTGATTAGCGATGGCGCGTGATGGCAAATTTGCCGATGACACTTATTGTTGGATTAAACAATTAACATTCGATTTGCCGATTTGTAAACAATTAACCATTAATTTTAGTGAATTCTTAGTGATTTCTTTGAAGAATGATTTAAAGCAAGTGTAGCACAAGTTGGAAATCATCAAGAGACTCCATTAGGTCAACTAGAGTTATTAGTTTAGGTATATTAAATCCCTAAACTAATCTCAATTAATTTGTTGTTAAAATGCTCAGTTTTACTATCAAATGTAATACAACGTCATTTGGCGCTGCACAACGTCCAGTTAATTCAGACTGAAACTACAAACTCTCTGACAAGCGTGGAGTAACGCAGTACCACAAAGTTGTATAACGCTCAGTAGCATTGTACAACGAGAAAATGAGAGGACTTGGAACTTAGTCTGTTCCTCCTGTCATAACGTTATGCAACAACCCGCAAAGTTTCACAGCGTCACTTGCCACCATTGTGTAACGCTCAAATATTTCAAGTTCTCTCCGCTATTCAGATAACCCTACTTCGATTCATGCAGCGGTGTCTTGGTCTCAAACAACGTATTTTACATGAAAAACTGCAGGCGACGTTGGACAACGTCGAAGAGCGTTATACAACGTTAGCGTTGTGTAATGTCAATCAACTTGGTATGACGAGTTGTTGAGTTTGTCAGAGCTGCTTCTCATCTTCTTTACTAGATCGTTGTGTAACGTCTGTTGGCGTTGCACAACGCTCTGACGATTCTAACAGAATTGTCGGAGCATTTCTTTGGCCGTACGTTCCATCGTTACGCAACAATAATGAACGTTGCACAACGCTTTGACAGTGTCAATGGTAATATAAAATAGTCGTTTGAAATTTCAACGGTTATATTGAACGTTGCACAACGCTGGAGAGAAAAATAGACTGGTTTGGAGTTGTTGACACCCTCTATATATATCAGCCCATTTGGGGTTGATTTAACACTTTTAAAATCTTGCAAAATCCTTCTCTTTGAGCTCCAAACAGCTAGGATTCAATTCTCTAATGTTCTTGAGTATTTCTCTTGCAAAATCATTGAGATTAAAGTGCATCAACCATACCCATAGTCCCTACTAGCTAGATTATTGAGTGTTTTGGTTGAGAGATTCGATCTCTTGTCTATTTGATTGATAGTTAGAGGTTCGGCCGATCCACCTTGAGTTCCATGTGACTAGGCGATTCGGTTCGAAATTATAGATACGTTCATTGTGAAATTAAACGAGCGCATCCTTTTGTGGTAGCGAAACTCCCGGAGGCGTACGACTAAGGCTAGCTATTCCTAGTAAGTCGGAACTCCGTAATTATATCGCGTGTCACTTCTTTATTTTTTCTCTATTTACATTTATTTAAATTGCTTGTGTGCTTGTTTGTGTGTGTGAACCAACTTGAATTGAATTGAATTGAATTGTTAATTTTCGCAAAATTGTCCAATTCGGTTTAAAACTTGAAATTGTGCCTATTCAATCCCCTCCAGGCCTTTAATTAGAGACAACACTTATCAATCCTAATTTTAAATTATGTAGACAGAAAGGTTGGACTTTCAAAGAGTGCCTATGCATATTTAACATATCGTAGGGCAATTATGTCGTTTCGTTTTTTCGAAACGGAACGAATAATGGTAGCAGAATATATTTCGTTTTCTTAATGAAACGTCAAACGACAAAGTAAATGGAACAGTTTAATACATTCCGTTTATTGAAGTCGTATATTTTTTACATACCGTTTAACGAAACGGTATAATGAAATGGTTAATAATGTTGAAGTTATGTCATAGAAATCAATAATTTGATTCCTTAAATATTAGTTTATGTTATGGATGATATTTTATCAGCTGTTCCTAGGTTTATTATTGACAGATTATTCAGGTTGAAGATCTGAATTGTAGATCTCTGTGGATCATTCTTTAGAATGACAATAATAAATCTAAACGGTCCATAATCTTGATAATTAAACAAAGGAACATTAATTATCATATAAGATTAGTATGCAAGTTAAGCGATGATTAAGTTTTACTAATCATAGATAAAGAGTTACCAACTTAATTGCATATGTGTATGTTATGGAACATAATACATGACTTGATCCAACGAAATAAATATATGGATTGTGTTATGTGTTTATTTATTTCGTTATGATTTTGGTTCTAAGTTTGAAATGTTTATCTTTTCCACATGAGGATAGGTTCAATAAATATTGTCTACCGCTGATTCCCGATATGGGCAGCTATACGGACTTTATTTATGTTCTCTTGAATTGTGCGGGGAAAAGCTAATCATCAAGAAAACCGTATGTCCCTCATTAATTCACTTAGTGAGTGACGATATCTGTTTGGTCCCCTTGATGGAGTTGGATCGTATGCGCGCAACTAGACGATCAACTCTAGATCAATAAACGTATAATCTGCAAGAATGACACATTCCTATCTTGGATTATACGATGATATCGTGAGACATAAGAATCAAAATAGAGAAATATTTTTATTCTCTTATGCAGAATTTAAATACTGTAGTAGTACGTTATTTATGCGAATTGGAAATCAAAATGTGTTGCTAGATACCGCTTATGATTATTGGAATTAAATAACGATTTAATTCCATGTCCAACTTAATATAAATCCTCAAAGGGTCACACAGATCGAAATTTAACCATACGATATAATTAATTAAATCAAAAGGATCATATCGAAATGATTTAATGTATTAGCAAATCCCACAATAATTATTAATTAGTTAATAATTATTTTCATTTCAACACAATTTAATATAAATAGTTATATTAAATTAATGGGCCAATATTTATATTAAATATATAGCCCAAATGTAGAGCATCAATTGGTGGACCTAAGTAATTGATTTAAGAACCAATTAAATGAGTGTGTGAAGCCCATATAGACCTTTATGTGGCCGGCCCATTAGGGTGGTGATAGGTAGGTGGCATACTTGTAAATAGTTGGAACTATTTGCTAAGGTTTGAGCATTATAAAATGATCCTTATGGAGGGTCCTTGGCTCCTCACTCTTCTTCCTCTTTCTTGGCCTCCACCCATCCTCCCTCCCTTCTCTCTTTGGCCGACGCCACCACCTCTCTCCCCTCCACCTTTGCTCATTTGTTGAGCTCCATTCTTCTCACTAATTAAAGAGTTAATTAAGAAGACGAGAAAACTTGGGGTTAGCCTAAACCTTCTAGCTACAAGCATAGCTTATAGGTTTTGGTTAATTTCGTGGTGTACTCGAGGTCGGTTTTTGGATTGAAGGACGCGCGGAGAGCACCCCATCGATTTCTAAGCCGTAGAATCGAGGCTCTTGATTACAATATCAAGAGGAATACAATTTCCATCTCTTTTCTCTTGTGTCGAAATGAACTTTTGCACTAGATCTACTTTGCTCTTTGTTTAATGAGATTAATTAAGTATAATTAGTCACAAAAATTAAAATTGAGCGATTTTCTAACAAATGAAATGTTCAATCTATATCGTTTTCTTAAGAAAATGGCAAACGGCGGAGCCTGTGCTGTGGTGTTTCACCACGTTTGACAAGTCTAATGAAGCTGCCCCTTGAAAAATTCCTTTGATTTTTGGTGGAAATTGTGAAAATTTTAGCGCGCTGCCAGAAAATTAATAGCACTTTACATGGACCAGACTAACCGTCGATTTTGCAATTTTATGATTTATCGTTCAAATAGCAAAAAAGAGTAAGTAATGGTCCGGGGACGTGACAACAATGAATAATATATTTTCTATATGGCCATATGGGTATTCGGCTAATCTGCGGTCCAACACAAGGCTGGATCTTTTGTCGTGCAGATTAATCCAGAAAAAGTAAATCTCTGCTACTTGTAATCGCACAAATCCAAGATATATTATACGCTAATCGTGTAAATAAATATTTGTATCATTCAATCGATTTAATCTGTGGTTGATTTCAATCGCTAGACGAAAAATAATATATTTTAGTTTTCTTTCTAATAAAGAAATAAATTAAATAATATATCTACATGACTACATGTATTGTTGATAAATTAGACAATATATTTTTATTATCTAATATTATTTTATTTTTTTGTTGGTCTACATATGAGGATATCTTATGCTATTAAATATTAAATGGATGAAAGATCATTCATTTACTAGATCAAAGTTAGAAAAATAGTTTATAGAATGGATTATTGGGATGCACCCATTTAAATCCTTATTAGTGTAATAGAAAGCTAAATTATTAGGATAGTTACAACCAACAATGGTCAATAGACTTGGATTCTAGTCTCGATTGAAGATAGAAAGATCTCCATTCAATTATCTAGGTGCTTCATAATTTAATTTTCGTAAACTATTGAGTCAAATTTTCAAGTCCGCAAATATTTATTTTATTGCATTATTACTTATCCAACATAACAATAAGGCTATCTGGATGAAAAGGCACAAATATAAGTAAATGAGAAACGAAGAACAACTAAGATTATTTTTCAATATTTTAAAACTTAGCCATAGAAGATATACGATAATTTTGAAAGCACTTGAATATACAAAAAAAGTTTTCAACATAGGGACATGGAGGCGACGTGCTATAATTTTTAGATACGCAAGTCTTAGGCATTCTAAATGAATTATATTAATAAAAAAAAAATCACCATAGTGCAACATCGTTAAGAACCGAATATAAAACAATATCTCAAGCAGTCAAGCTGGTAAATTATCTCCACACAGCGACACGCGAGAATAGAATAAATGAACGATCATTATAAGAAAACTAATATATTTTTTGTGATTATTAACAAAAATGTCCTCAATACGTGGACAAATGAAGAAACATGATAACGTTTGAAAATATAAAATTATCGGGTTGAATTTTCCAGATATAAGTGAATATCTTTCCAAAAAAGTAAATTGTTAATACCACCCGACTCTTTTTTGTCAAAGAGTCTTGATTTTTTATCTGAAATCAGCATCTAAATCACATATCAGATCAAATTACGTAAATTAATAGTCCATAATTGATATAACAATTATTTAGAATCCTCTCGTAAAAATGTGATGACTTTTTTATCATTATTTTTATAAGTAGTATAGATTTATTTACTTTAGGTTAACTACGATGTTAGTGAATATGTTGATCAAACATATAAAAAGAAAATCAAATTTCCGACAGTCTCATTATGACATGCTTAAAACGTGTGCTCAAATACCATATATCAAAAAAAAAAAAAACACTTTGCGCTCATTTTTACACTTAGAAATTCATTATTATCGCATGGGAAGAACAAGTTTAAGTCATCTTTATATTAAAATGGAGCGTATTATGTGCGTCTGATTATTGTAGTTAATTCAAGTTTCCGAATTCGAAGAATAATTAGATATATGTCATCATGAAAATTGATAATTAGCAGTTTGTAATACTTAAAATGTAAATTAGTTTTATTACACTAAAATGGTTGAAATTAGTTTAATGTCATTAGCTTATTTCAAAATTAGAGATATAACACTCTAATTTTAAATATAATTTATATATTTTTTGAAACACCCAAATTATCCCCAGGGATTAAATCATCAAATGAAAGAATTGATGAAAGGTAAAAAAGGAATCTTCTTGCACACACGGTGCTTGCCTTGCCCTCCCCTCCCCTCCTTGTGCCGTCATGACAGGGTTTCTTTCTTTTTGACTAATCTAATTAACAGTTCTATTTTACTGAAATCAATTTTAATTTCTTTCTAGTGTGATGGCATATTTCTAAGTTTAATGTTTTACGGTGTGCATATTTAAAATGCTATAACGGTCATATCAATTGAAAGATGATATAACTTTAATTTTCAATTTTACCAGTGACATAAATTTAAATCATCCTAAATATAATATCAGACATCATCAGCCATTAAATGAAACGTGATATGCCTAAATGCCCGTCCGACCTATTTCATATTTGCTCTCACTGTAAAATAATTTAATAAAAAATGTTTGTTGGGCCGAAATGAAAATGGTTGTTAGTTGTTACTTTCAACCTATGTTGTATGGATTCGGGTTCGAGAACCGTATTCAGTACTATGCGGATGTGGCGATTTGAAAATTTTTAAAAATCTCCGATACGAGTGCGGCGATATATATATATACATATTTTCACTTTTATAAATATGATGACAATTGGTGTATATAAAAAAAATAATTTTTTTTCAATCAAATATTTAATTAATGATATATAAATATCATTAAAAATAATTTAGAATAGATGCGCTTATATGAAAATTTTGATTTTTCATTAAAAAATTCATCAAACTTGTAATATTTTTTAGAGTATAAAATAATCAAATTCATCACGTAAAAGTATCGGTGCAACCTAACTTTCAACTCAGTGCTTCCGAATTTTCAATAAACTCCGTCAGTTCCTCCCAATGCCTAAAAATTATCTTAATAAACACCATAGCACATAATGTCGTCATACTGCTGGCTTACTAAACTTTGTTTATTATTATTGTTTTTTTTTAAATGAAAAGCCCGTAACTGGTTTTCTTTCGTGCCAATCGTACTAATCTATTATGATGTTCAAGAAGGTACGCGACACAAATTTACAGTACGTGAGTAACGTGACTATACAAAATCAAAATAAAAAAGGGCAAATTGATAAATTATTATTAAAAGGAGGCTTAATTAGGAAAGACACGCAGCAGCGTTGGAGATTCACAATCCGTCGAATAAGGCCATAAAACTCGGGTATGTTTGGCAAAGGTTGAATAAGCTTTATTTCGAATAAGGCTTATTCGGGATGTTGCCAAACGTCTTTTGAATAAGGCTTATTCAACACCCTTATTCTAATACCACCTCTATGGTTGAATAAGCTTATTCGGAGAGAGAAGAGAGGAGAGAGGAGAGAGGAGAGAGAAAAGCTTATTCCGAAAGTTGAATAAGCTTATTCATTCCGTTGCCAAACACACCCTTTTGTAATCCTTTCTCGACCCCCGTCCAAAGAAACGTTTTTCTTTTTCACGCTTCGTACGACCTTTCCTTTTTTTCAATATTACCTCGTGAAAGTTTAGATTAAGCACATGCCCTAAGGAAGGAATCCATAATTCACTTCTGTTTCAATTTTTTGCTATAAACTATTCCTGATTTTACCTTTTATAAAATTAAAGTTTAATACACGAGCATAAATAATTGTTTGATTTCACGTGTTGTAAAGATCGTCGTTATTCCGGCTCCGTTCAACAAACATTTCTGGCTCCGTTATGTAGATAACTAAATGAAAATAATACAGATATATACTGGTCTCCTCGCGGCGAACAATAAAATAAAAATAACTTTTGAAACCAAAAAAATTTTGACGTCGCTTTTGTCTTTGTAATAAGAATTTTTCCGAGGGTGTCGCCGAAATAGCATAAGAAAGCAGCTAGAGAACCGAGCTGCCTTGTAAGTTGTAACCAGCTAAGCCGGCTAGAAGCCGAGCCTTCCCGGACACCAAATTCGGACTTGAAAAAGATTTAAATGAAGTTGAATTGTGGACCTCGCATCGAGAAATTAAATGGTAATAAATGAGATTAAAAAATGCGGTCCGTGACGGATGATCCCAGAATCTCGCTCTGTGTGCTCTGCTTTCCCCCCTCTTTCCTTTTTCTATATGAGTCCTTGGATAGTAACTGATTTACTGAAAAAACCTCTGAAACTTCCCTTTCGTTTTGGGTAAATTTTTGTTTCGTCCAAAAATATCTCGTAATTTTGCCATGCAGTCGCCATATCGCATTATGATCTTTAAAGATTTTCCGTTTGGTCCACCTAAAATTACAATTTCCTATTAATACGTGGTTTTCCTTGATGCGCTACTCACTTTCAAATGGTTGTATACAAATCATTACATCTAAAATTCTCCTTTATGTAACATTTTTATCGTAACTAAGCCGGCTTTATAAAATGATTTGTCACTAAAAATTTACTATTTTTATTAAAAATATTTATGCATTATTTTAAAACTAAATGCTCCTGAATAAATTAGACTGGATACTTGTATAAATAAATAGGCTTAATACGTCTAGCTAGCTTCTTATCCTTGATACTGACATACTGTTTGTTATCAGATTCTTACGTTTCGTCAAATAAAATATGTGGATATCTACGCGTATAACAAGTGAAATATTTGGAGAGGAGGGACTATATTGGAAAATAATAGGAGGAATGAATATTATTGATATATAAAGATTGACAAATGGGTTAGGAGTACCGGAGAGATGCAACAATAATGGAATGGAGAAAATATGTGAGATTATTTGTTTATATAGGTTAAATACTAGAATAGAAGAGAGATGGGTGGTGGCTGGGGACCCGAATCCCGTGTAGCGCGGGACACCGTGTAGCGCGCGTACGAGCCGTCTGATCTTGATCGGACGGTTCATTTTTTACGGGGCTATCAATCTAGGTTACATGCACGGGGCTCCCTTGTCCATTGGATCTTGATCAGACGGCTACGATGCCGCGCTACACGGTGTGCCGCGCGGCACCAGATCTGAACTCGGTGGCTGGCGGGGAGTTGTCTGCCTCGCGGGAAAGCAACATTAACTTGTGTTGAATCAAGATAGTTTGCGCTGTTCTTGGAGAATTTTTCTGTGTAGTTTTTTTTTTTTTTAGTTTATGCGAAATTTCTTTCTATAAAAGGAAAATTTAAGCATCGGAAAATTTTCTGATAATACAAATTTTGAACCAGACTTTGATCAAAGTCGTTCGACTGTTCGAGTGAAATTAATTTAAATAAATTATGAAAAATTGCGATTAAAGTCCAGAATTTTTATTTGTAGAAGAATTTTCCTGTAAGTTTATTTGTTGATATCGTTTAAGAACAGATAAAGCTTTCATCTAGCATAGCTGCTGGCTCTTTTTTTTCCTTTCTCTTTTTAATTTTCATTACTTTGTTTATTTATTTTGCTTCTGACTTTAGCTTCTTGCTAAAGAGACTTGTATTTAAAAAAAAAATTATTTTACTCAAAAGATAGGAGCTTGACTTCTATTTTTCTTCAAAAAGGAAAAGAACATATAAAGCTTAAATTAAAAAAAATTATAAAAACATATGAACTGAATATGTTGATTTATTTATCTAATTTACGCTTAAATTTATTCATCTAAAATACCGTATTTTAATATGAATATTTAAAAAATATCATGGTATCTTGGCCCTTGTTCCCTCTTATTAGCATTACAAGACATTGTTGGGGCTTTATATAAATAAAATTACTGATGTACATTTTTTTCAAATTATTTTTTGTAAATATAATTTATAAAAATATTAAAGTAGGTATGTCCGATATAATTACAGATGTGCATTTATTGACCTATAGTTGATCCGTCTAATTTGCAAGCATACAATCTAACTCCATCAAGGAGTCCAAACAGATATCAACACTCACTAGGTATACTAATGATGGACATACGATTTTTTTATAAACAATTTTTTCCCGCACAATTCAAAATAATATAAATAAAGTTCGTATAGCAGTCCTTTTATGAATCAACGTTAGACGATATTTATTAAACCTATCTTCATGTGGAAAAGTTGAACCATCTCAAACTTAAAATCAAACTCGTATGAATAAAAAATGACACATAACACAATTCATATATTTATTTTATTAGTTCATGTCGTGTGCTATGTTTCAATAACATACACATATGCAATTCTTGGAGATATGTCCTAAAAGTCAATAGTTTAATGACTTAATTTAGTTTGTGTTATTGATGATATTTGATCGTTTTGTTTTTAATTAAATGACAATAATAAATCTAATTCATTCGTAATCTTGATAAATAACAAGAAAAATTAATTATCATAAAAGTTTAGTATGCAAGTTAAGTGATGGTGAAGTTCTACAAATCATACGTAAGGAGTTACCAACCTAATTGCATATGTGTAAGTTACTAGAACATATCACAAGACTTGATCCAATAAAATAAATATATAGATTGTGTTTACGTGTCATTATTTATTTCATATGAGTTTGATTCTAAGTTCGAGATAGTTCAGCTTTTCCACACGAGAATAGGTTCTATAAAAATCGTCAAACGCTGATTTTTGATAAGGATTGCTATACATACTTTATTTTTGTTTTTTTGAATTGTGCGGGGAAAAGTTGTTCATCAAGAAAACCGTACGTGGCATTAGTATACCTAGTGAGTGATGATATCTATTGGGCCCCTTGATGAAATTAGATCATATGCGCGCAAACCATACGATCAATTCTATATCAAGAAATGTATTATCTGCAAGAATAGCACATTTGTGAGGAACTCAAGTCCACATGCAATTTTACTTTTTATTAACATTTAACAAGCAATTAAACATGCACGAAAAACGGATCTAGTTATTCAAGTGATTAACACGTTAAAAGGAGAAGCGTTGGAGGTTACCTCTTCCAAAATCGTATTCGGAATTCTCAAATCCAATCTCTTGGAGTTGATGGCATGCTCGTCACCCTCACGACTGCCTCCAGTTAACCGATTAATTGGAAGAAGAAGCGCTCAAGTCATGAGCAAGAGAGATGAATGGAGGTGCAAGCAAGAGGAGAACCGAATTTCTACCCTTGTTTGAGCTGTCGGCTAGAGTAAGGAGGAGAAAGAGAGTTAGGTCAAGACCGACTTGTTCCTAAAGAAATAATCAATATATATGCAGTCTTTTTCTTTTTCAATTTTTTTTTGACAAATATACCCCTCAAAATCCGACATTTTTATAGTTTTTGTGGGCTAATCCACATGATATAATGGCCCATTAATTTATTCTATTAATCCATCTCAAATCAGACTTTTAATTAACTAATTAAACAAAAGATCGATAAGCTCAGTATAATAAAATTACGTTGAATGAATTTAAATATTAATATATTAATAAGTAATTTAGAATTAGCACATGCATTATATTATTTATATATGATCCTCTTGAATTAATTAATTATAACGGTTCGTAACAGTATATAATTAATTAATCAACTTATCATATTTTCGCAGTTTTCGCTGCTGCGAATAAATAAATAATGCACGTATGGTCAAAGTCCTATTTGTGTCACCTTTTGAAGATTTATTTTATGTTGGACATGGAAAATAAATCACTACTTATTTCTAAAAATCATAAGCGATATCTAACAACATGTTATGATTCCCAATTCGCATAAATAAATACCGTTAGCAATACAGTACTCCAATCCTGCATAAGAAAAAGTATCTTATTTTTTTTATTCCTATGTCACATGATATCATTGTATAATCCAAGATAGGAGTGTGTCATTCATGAAGATTATACGTTTCTTGATCTAGAGTTGATCGTCTAGTTGCGTGCATACGATCCAACTCCATCAAGGGGCCCAATAGATATCATCACTCGCTAGGTGAACTAATGATGAACATACGGGTTGTCTTGATGAACAGTTTTTCCCCACACAATTCAAGAGAACATAAATAAAGTCCGTATAGCAACCTTTATCAGGAATCAACGTTAGACGATATTTATAAAACCTATCCCCATGTGAAAAAACTAAACCATCTCAAACTCAGAATCAGAATACATATGAAATAAATAATGACACATAACACAATCGATATATTTATTTCATTGGGTCATGTTATGTGCTATGTTCCAATAACATACACATATGCAATTAAGTCGGTAACTCCTTACCTATGATTTGTAGAACTTAATCATCACCTAACTTGCATACTAATCTTATATGATAATTAATGTTCCTTGTTAATTACTAAAATTATGGACTCTTTAGAGATATTATTGTCATTCCGACGAATGATCCACAGAGATCTACAATTCAGATCCTCAACCTGAATGATCTGTCAATAATAAAATCTAGAAACAAATGATGAAGCATCATCAATAACATAAACTAATATAATAGCCACCAACTGATTAGTTTCTAGGACATATCTTAAACAACATTCCTATCTTGGACCTAAGGTGCATGGAGAAGAAGAGGAGGAGCACGCCATCGACTTCAAGTGAGTTGGTCGAACCTCTTCATTGCGATACGAAGAGAGATACAACCCGTTTTCTCTACCTGTTCGCGCATCAAATTGTCGATTCCCCTAGATCTGTGTTTTGCTCTTTTGTTTATTTGCTTTAAATTCGATTTAAAGTGAAAACAAAGGCATTATTAAAGTTCCTTCGGCAATTAAATTGGTAACTCATTACCTATGATTTGTAAAACTTAATCATTATTTAACTTGCATGCTAATCTTATATGATGATATTTCTTGTTAATAGTCAAGATTATGGACATTTTAGATTTATTATTATCATTCTAACGAATGATTCACAAAGATTAACAATTCAGATCGTCAATCTGAATGACCTGTCAATAATAAACTCTAGTAACAAATGATCAAATGTCATCATTAATATAAACTAATACTAAGCCATTAAGATATTGAATTCTAAGATAACTCCAATAAAATGTTACTACACCCTCCTACCCATAGCGTGGCATCAATGCAAAGAACTCATGGTATGAGAACCAGTTAACGTATTTAACGTTTATTAACTCTAACGAATCCTCCGCGAAGTACACTTTCCTAGGGTGATTGCTTTCGACGAACGATTGTGAGCAACACCATTTTCTTTAATCATCAACAGTACATCATAATCAAATAATAGTTGCATTATTAAATGTCGAAAAAAATGAACATATTTTGAAAGAACGTTGTACTAACCTCGCAAGCGGCAGATACTCATATCTAAATCCGGATCATCTAATCTCGTCACCGAACCTACGCTCGGTCTACAAACATAAAGGTACGACCATGCCCAATAAAACAAAAGTAACCATGGTTCCGTCAGAATCTTGAAAAACATGGCGCATGGTTGAGGGCCCAACACATACATGCGAGCAACACATCGTACCAATTAATGTTTCTTTCTTGATTTAAGTTCCCTGGTCAATATATTAGCCAATACAAATATATTTTTCATTTAAGTGCATGCAATTTATGTTGGGTTTTGTGTTTAAAAATGCACAATTAATTTAAAGAAAATCCATACCTCCAAGAGATCCAGGATACGTTTGATTGGAAGTGAAGTTTGTAATTTTGAAGTTAGAGGTTGACATTAGTGAAGTTAGAGATCGTGGAAAATTTGTGCTAACTTAAAGTTAGAAAATATTGTTTGGTGTGGTATGTTGGAGATAGAAATAGAAGAAAAAATAATAAAGCATTAATTTATATACCTTTTATAACTACATCTACTATAATAAAATATTATATTTATTATTACTATTTTATAATTACAATTATTTTACCATTTATATTATTATTACCAATTTATAAATATAATAATAATAATTATTATTATTATATTTTTATAAATTATAATTATCGTTAATTATACTATATTTATTGTTGTATTTTATTATTAATTCTAAATTCCCAATCAATATTATTATTATTATTATTAAATAATAATAAAAACAGTAATTGTTATTATTATTTAATATAATTAATATTAATACTATAATTAATTAATTATAATAATTATCATCATCATCATCATCATTATTTGATTAATTACCATATATATTATTTACAAAATTATAAATATAATAATAATTATTGTTATCATTATTGTTTGTTCGGTAGAGGATGAACAGGACGAGAAAAAGAAATATTAAAAAACTCATGAGCTTGGGAGAGAGAATATTTTAATAATAACGACATAATACTTTTTTTCCTTTTTATTCGGCCACAAAGCAAACAAGCCAAACTCAACGTTTTGATGAGTTAGAGAAATAGGCTCAGTTAGTGCTACCTTTGCTAACTTCACAAGTGTTTGGTGTAGAACACTACCTGAGTTAGTACTCAAACTTTGAAGTTTGCTAACTTCACGTCAACCAAACATGGCCCTAAATAATAGTGCGGAACAGAAATATGAGAATTGTTTAGAAACATCAAAGTGCCAAACACCTCTAAACACAATGCACGAGTGAACCATCAAGCAGTGGCGGATCTAGAAAAAATATCTAGGTGGGTCTGACAACTTCTGTTTAAGTCTTCAGCCCCACTTTCGAGTGCTCCAATGGCAGAAAAAATTAGCTGGGGCTAAAGGAGGGCTCCAAGGGCTCGACGGCGTGAGGTGGGGCTCTAGCCCCACCCGCCCCGGTGGTAGATCCGCCCCTGCCATCAAGCTATTCTCCCGAATCTAGGATTTAGACCAGCTATAAGCCTTATAGTGGTCTTTTGACCCTTGCTATAGGGCCTATAGCGGTGTTTTGACTCCGCTACGTCCTATAGTGGGATTCTGAACGCTGCTAGAGAGAGAGAGGAGATAGTGGGCTTATAACCCTGCTATAGTATGGCTGTTTTTTTTAAAAAAAAATAAATCATGGTTACTTTTAGAAATTTTTAATAAAATTTTTTTATATTAAAAAATCGGTTCTAATAATACTACGCAGGACGTCGATCTACTTCGAGAGTTCGAATTAACCGATCTGAATCTCGTTCACTTTGATTAGGTATCGATGCCTTTTTCATTTACATTTTATAATGCTCAAATATCTAAATTTGAAGTCATTACACCGGCCAATTAGTGTATACATAATATTACAGTTTTGTTTTTAAAAAGCAATATTTTTTTTTAAAAAAAGATAGATCATATTATTGCTCTATGCAAGATCCGCGAAAATACGGAAGAAGCAAAAGTACATGCTCGTAACGTCCTCTTGTTTTGAAGTCTTACTTTGTCCATCGAATTTTACATTTCGATTGTGTTCAAAGAAAGCTGATGGCTTTAAAATTATTACAACTCAAGTAAGTTGGATACGTCATGTTTTATGGAGGAAAAAAAAAACATATTTGACCATACAGGTCATAATCCAGTCGCAGCCTCTCAGGTCCGTTCTAGAAAGTAGAAACCGGCTCAGATCTGTTTTCTTCCTCTCTGTTTTTTCAAACTTTCTGTTATTAAATTGTATATTTTTAGGTCCAATTCAAGCAAAGTACAAATATTGTAAAACGAACCTTCATAATATCGCCTGAACAATTACGTTAACCCATCTTACTTTGCTTAATCAAATTATTTATCTATTTTTAACTTTATAAGATATACAATTAAATTATGTAGTACAGCTCATGTAAGGTCAAAAAGATTACAAATTACAGTTGTTTTTTTTCATTTTGGGAAACTAAAATTAGAGTAGTTGCTAGTAGACGGCTTTTAAGGGAATATCCAAAACTAGACCAATAATTTTTCTTTTCTTTTATTATTATTTTTTTTGGTTGAACGTCACTGGTTCCATCACTAGTTGAAGAATCCAAACCTGTTCTCTCTACTTTTACAAATTGAACCCTAAATCCGTGGCAAGTTTTGTAACTTGGTCCGAAAGCATGAATATTTTTTTATGAAAAAGACGGCCTCTGGACATGTTGCCTTGGACCTTCACCATCCATCAGCCATCATGACTTGTTATTGAGATTTCTAAATTCAGATCCGCTGCCGCGCGACACAGCGTGTCGCGCGGTACGCTGGACGTCTGATTAAGATCCAACGGACAAGAGAGCCCCGTGCATATAACCTAGATTGATAGGCCCGTAAAAAGTGAACCGTCCGATCAAAATCAGACGGCTCGTAGTGCGCTACACGCTGTGTCGCGCAACAGCAGAGTCGGATTGGAGATTTCTCAAAAGAAGTTGCAACTAGCAACTCCATATCAGCAACATATTACCTGTTCATTAATCATTGTACGGAAGTTTGCCACAATAAACGGTTATTGCCGTATTTAAAAAAAAAAATACGAAAGCACCATTTTAAATAACTCAAGGAGTCAAACGAATTAATAAAATCGACGGCAAAACAATACAATATTTTGGTATATGAGACAATATTTTCTTTTTAAGCGTTTCTATTAATTAATTAAGGAAACAAAAAAAAATTAAGATGATTAAAAATATATATAAAAGAAATTATAACAGAGTTAAAAAAGTTGGCGAGGAGATAATCTCAAGCAGTTATTATCTAATCTAATCTAATACTAGTAAACGTAAAAAGTAGAAACGACAAAAAAAAGTCAGAAAAAAACAAATGGTCGTGGACGAGGCACAAGGGTTTACAATTCGAGAAAAGGAGAAGGTGTTTTTTTTTTTTTGAAAAACTAAAGGAGAAGGTGTTGGAGAGAAGAATCCTCTGGAGCGCCTGAAAGCGCCACGTCAGTTTGCGCTTAATATTATACCTTGGCCAAAAGCGAGAAACAAACCTCGGGAGTTGAACCCGCTCTAAAAAATCAAATAAAAAAATATAGAAAATGGAACGGACCCCCACCCCACTATAAAAGCACCTCTTCCATTCTTTCCCCTCCTCCCTAAAGCACCCTTCTCTTGCACTCTTACGCGCGCGCCCCTTAACTTTCTTCTTTTTACAACTCCACACAAATAGTAATACATCTCTCTTCTCCTCCTCCTGACCTCCTCCCATGGATGACACCACTACATCCTCCACCAAACGGCCGAGACCTTCCTCCCAAGAAGAGGAGTCGCAGAATCTCTCCGGCGAGTCTTCATCGCCGGAGCTGAAGCGCCTCCGCCGTGTCTCGGCCGAGGATTATCTCTTGAACATACTGGACGAGGATGATTCGACGGAGGCGCAAGAGATGGACGATGGCCTGGCCTCCGTCATGCACAGCTTGGAGCAGGAGATCCGATCCGGAAATGGGTCTCTGTCGCAAGAGATGGAGGGCGACAAGGCCGCGTCGGCGCAGGAGCTGGGCTACCTTCTAGAAGCTTCTGACGACGAGCTCGGCATCCCTCCCGCGGCGGAGGACTCTTCTCCGGCGGCTCTCGCCGGAGATGTCGTGGACTTGACTGGAGCTGACGTGGCTGAGCCACCACCCGCCATGTACGGACAGATGTGGGGCTTTGACGATGATGTCGGGTTCGGGTCGGATTTCGGGTTCAGGCCCGAAACCGTGGATGATGGATATGGATATGGATTTGGATCCGTGGGGTATGATGATGTTGGTGTTGGGTTGTTCGATCATTCTGAGCCGTCGGATCTCACGTGGCGGACCATGCCGGCCGCTTGATCGTGCTGATGTTTCTTCTCCTTGTTTTTTTGGTGGTTTTTCGGTTTTTGAAAGGAGAATGTAAAGTTTAGCGACAGGATGGAAGGGAACCAAAGACTTGCGAAAGGAAAAAAAAAAAATGAACAAACCAAAAAAAATTAGTCTTTTGTTTCGATTGCTGATTACTTCTAGTTAGTTTTTAAGCCGTCCGATTTTTGGCGGATGGTCAGTGATGGCTTAACCGGGGATTTGTTCATTCTTATGGCGCTAACCTTGTGAAATTCACTATTTTGAATTACTTTTAAAAAAAGAAATATGCTCCTTTGCATGCCGTGTATTGCAATTCATGTGGTAATTTGCTCGAGTTGCCTTTATTTTTAAAAAAATTTGGTTCTCAGTTTGACTCCTCCACGAGGGAGGTTGGACTACTATTACTAATAAAATTACTTGGAGGATCTGAACCAGAAAGATGCACATTTCAAACCCAGATCCATGCACATTTAAATTATTAATTAAATTATATTATTTTTATATTCCATTAAGATAAATATTAAATCAGATTGCTATAGTATAAACTGATAATAAGATTTTTGTCGATATATTCGAGGTCTATGATTCTTCTAATAAATCAATATGTCAAACTTTTCTAGATCCTGATTTTAAAATTCTGCACCTATTAATTTTTTATTTTAGGCTCCGTTTCGATGGTTTTTTTTTTCGGAATAAGGAATAAGAAATAATCACTTTTTATCAATAAATTTATTTCTAACCATTCAAACTCTTCACAAAAGTTACACACTTCCCAATAAATTTCTTTCCTTCTTCCTACTTTATTCTCAACGTATCCAAACGGAACCTTAGAGTAAGTAATGCACGAAAGCAACACCGTTTTGATGTGATCTGAAGACTACTTCCTCGTGGGAAATCGTCTTTGCCGGGGCTTTGAAGTCGTTTGGGATTAAATGTTGCATTGAACAAAATTTACATGGATCCACAATTCAAACTATCAAATGGAACGTTTTTGTGTGTCGTTTAGGGTGTCATATTGCATTTCTTTATAAATTGGTAACTAATGTTTATATCGTTCTTCAGAAGTTTCTAGATTTAATTTTCAATGTCCATCTTCGATAAAACAATTTGTATGATAATTTAAGAACTTTTTGACAGCATATTCGATATTAAGTTATTTATTATAAATTTATAATATAATAGTGTCAGTTTTCTCTAATTTGTGGGTGAACAAGAACGAGACGAAATACTTTTTTGGAATGCTACGGACTAACGGACATGAGTAAGCCTTGCAAAAAAAAAAAAAGGGAAAAAAGTTAGATCTGGAATTAATTTACTATAAATAAAAGACAAAAATTTTGAGGAATTTTATAAGATTTAGGTGCACATTAAATACCTAATTAATTGATACAGTAACAGTAATTCTGTGTAAAGAATTGCAAACGAATAGCTGAATCACACTTCGGACAGGCAAATTTTTATACTCGAATTACTAAACAAACATGTACTTTAAAACTTTAGTTTTTTTTTATTCCATTATTTCTCCCATTGTGATTTGGAAGAATTCACATGAGGTTTCGATGTATACACAGATAAAAAAAAATCATACTACAACAAAGAACTGATAAATAATCAATAATTTAATGGAGAACTTGGTAAGCTACGAACTATAACAGTAACGACAACTACTACGGAGTTTTTTGTCCCAAACAAATTAGAATAGACTAGAAAAATCAAAGAAAAAATGTCACAAAGAATATAATAATAATAATAAATATAAAATCTACATATTTACTGTAAGCTAAAACTATTTAAATTGCATATTATAAAAGATACGTTATAAGACTTAAAAAGAAATTATTTAAATTGATTTAAAAATTATTATTATGATTGCAAAAATAAGCCATTGTAAAATGAGTGAACGGCTAGGTTATTTCGTAATTTAATTCATGATTGTGATCTGGTACATGCACAATCAAATATATACGTTTCTGGATGCGTTTGGATGAGAGAAGAAGAAGAGGAAGAAGGAAGATGGGAAGAAAAAAAATTATAAACAATCCAAACTCTTCACAAAGTTACACACTTCCCAATACTTCTTCCCACTTCTTCCCTTCTTCTTTTCTTCCCACACCTATCCAAACGCACCCTAGAAATAAATAATTTTTAGTGGTGGAATGGACAACACAAATCTGGCAGCGAAACAATTTAATTTATGGGATTATTTTTGTAGAAACTGTTGCACGTGGATGTGGTCATGCAATAAAACTTTGGACCACATAAAAATTGTGGAGATACGAAGGAACTCAATGTGAGTTGTGACAAACTCCGACAGCGATATGCCACCAGCATTATAGAATCCGAAACAATTATTATTGTCATTATTATTTACAGTTCTAATCCTGGAAGGAACTCATTCATTTCGAACTCCACTTACTCCAATTAAATTGACAGTTGGTGAAGCATTTCTCTTGCATGGTAATTTACAAGAGAGCAGGTTCCTTTCTACGGTACAAATATCATGCATACCTTGCAAAAATTCAATATTACGCACTTTTCTTTACAAACTAGAGAACTTCCATTTACTTGAGTAAAAATTTGCAACATGAGCATCTACATAGATAAACTTTAAAAAAGAAGAAGAAGAAGATGAGGTTCAATTCCGCAAGAGGAATTCAAATGATGTCCTATGACTATCAACAGAAACCTTATCTAATTATTTTTATATAACCCTGCAAATTACAAATTTCATTTGTGTTAAAAGGTAAATTTAAAACGAATTTTATCTATTTCAAATCGGATGGTTTAGATAGTTCCCAACTCCGTAATTAAAAAACAGTTGATAACGAGGCAGTTTTTTTTTTTTTCCCTTTTCCATATTTTGTATAAACGGTAATATCCAAAAAGAGGACGGCTCAGACCTACTTGACACCGTCCAATAAAGTAATTACAATTGGAGGGCACAAAAATAATATGAAATTTTCCTTTTTATTTTAAATTGAGACAGCCTCACAGCCAAGCTGGATTAAAGAGGCTTGATAAGCAAGTTCGCTAAGAAAAGTTTGTTCTCCGCTCTTATACAATTTCTCTGTTATAACCATTATTATTTTAATTCGATGATCTTGTGAATTATTGTACCCTCTCCAATCGAGCTCTTCTTTCCGAAATTTGATATTTCTAGGCATCACTTTGTTGATGCTATAGCTATTTTTATTTGACAATGACAAGATATTTTTAGGTAAAAACTTTATGTGAATCACATGGTTCTTACATGATGTCTCGAACATGACATGTCGATTTCTTAACACCCATACAATTTATTCGCACTAAAAATTATGCATTAGAGTTGGATGTATTCAAATACTATAGTTTAACAACAATGACAATAAATTACAAGAAAATATCTAAAACGGTTATACGTAAACACAAAATATATTTGTACACAGTAATGATATTTTGTGTTTCAAACTTATAATAGTCTGAAAAATGATTAGAATATTTATACTAAGAAGTAAATCCACAGATAAACGAATATGTTTATTTTTCTAATTATTTATTCCCCATAAAGATAATAATATTAGTCTTAATGAATCTACTTGTGAAATTGCGGCGTCCACTTTGTAGAAGTCATATTTATATACGGTTTGAGTTAGACCATCAAATACTAACTGTAAAATTCGGTAAGTTCTCTATCGGTTTTTCAAATAGCATTGGCGATAAATAGAGGTGCAAATTGGAGCTTCTGATTACAAAAATGGCTCGGTGAATAGCTACAACGATAAAAAATAAAAAGTGGTACCGATCTTATTCAATTTCTTTTTGTGAAAACCACCAAATTACACAATTAAAACATTTTCGCACGCTAAAACAATTCCAGCATAGATCTAAATTGTCCCTAAATTTTAGAATTTACGTTAACGTAAACAATCTTAAAACATGAAAACAATTTAAATATTGAATGGAACGATTCAGATGTGCACCGGAACAGTTGTAGAATTTTTTTGAGACAATTGGAGTCAGGATTAGAAAATGTAGGGTGCAAATTAAGAACCGGCGAGTGGGTTGATTAATTATTCAAACCTAACAAATCTAACCTTTTGATTGTACTTAATAATATAATTCAGCAGCTAATTATGCTTAATGGCCTTTCACCAGTCACCATGTCTTATCATAGCTAAATTAATACGCAGCCCATATCTTCCTTAATAACACACTTTTGTGCAGCAACCCCTTAAATTTTACACATTTGTTTTTTGATTCAAACCCTACAAGATTATTTATCTGTGAAATGATCTTCCTCTGCTATGAGTCGCTAAGAAAAAAGATTTTACTCATGAAAGCACCATTGATAAAACAGGTATGCTTTTGTAAGTCCATACTCTAGCTACGATTACTTAGATGATCTTCTTGCCAAAAAAAAAATTCAAACCCTACAAGATTATTCATGAAGTGTGCATGTTCTACTGACTTGATAAACAAATGCTAATTGAAACAGAAAAAACTGCAATTAGCATTAATTTAAGTTGATGGCACTCAATTGCTGCGCTTGAGAAATGGATGCTGTCCAGCTCCAGCCCACAGCAATCTAACAAATGGACCCTTTTTTATTTTTTTAAGAGAGAACCCACAATTCAAGTATTCAACTTTGTTGCTGGGCTCCGTATATCATATATAATCTAGTCCGCTCGAGTTTATCTGTGGCGCTAATACGTGTAGTTTTGTATGATCCTCTCAAGTTGAGTTTCATTTGGGCAATTAGGTACAAATACTCTCAGAAGAGTCGGAACTCAGAACTATAGAGGAGAAACTTTTCTGAAAATTCATTCAGAAAGTTTTGTTGTGTACAAATCTCGACAAAAAATCACGGAAGGATATGAGGGAAATAAATCAAGAAGCTTAGGATCATTTTTTTTTAACAAAAATAAAATGATAAATTTTTTAAGCCCGCTATTTTCACAGGACGCAGCCGAGATTTTGTACAATTAATTATTGGATTAAAGGAGGCTATTCTTCAAGCAGTTCGATAATAAATAAATAAAGATTTTACCAATTTTTTGGGACGTATTGTTAGAGTTATGTTCTAGAAGTCAATAATTTAATGACTTAATTATTAGTTTATGTTTTGGATGATATTTTATCATTTGTTCTTAGGTTTATTATTGACAGATCATTCAGGTTGAGGATCTGAATTGTAGATCTCTGTGGATCATTCTTTAGAATGACAATAATAAATCTAAATGGTCCATAATCTTGATAATTAACAAGGAACATTAATTATCATATAAGATTAGTATGCAAGTTAAGTGATGATTAAGTTCTACAAATCATAGGTAAAGAGTTACCAACTTAATTGCATATGTATATGTTATGGAACATATTACAGGATTTGACCCAATGAAATAAACATATGGATTGTGTTATGTGTCATTGTTTATTTCGTTATGATTTTGGTTCTAAGTTTGAGATGATTATCTTTTCCACATGAAGATAGATTTTATAAATCTTGTCTACCGTTGATTCCCGTTAAGGGCTGCTATACGGACTTCATTTACGTTCTCTTGAATTGTACGAGGAAAAGCTAATCATCAAGAAAACCGTATGTCCCTCATTAATTCACTTAGTGAGTGACGATATCTATTTGGGCCCCTTGATAGAGTTGGGTCGTATGCGCGCAACTAAGCGATCAACTCTAAATCAAGAAACATATAATCTGCAAGAATGACACATTCCTATTTTGGATTATACGATGATATCGTGTGACATAAGAATCAAAATAGAGAAATACTTTTATTCTCTCATGCAAGATTTAAATACTGTAGCAGTACATTATTTATGCGAATTGGAAATCATAACGTGTTGCTAGATACCGCTTATGATTATTGGAATTAAATAGCGATTTAATTTCATGTCCAACATAGCATAAATCCTCAAAGGGTCACACATAATAAGGTGTTTAACCATACGTGCATTATTTATTTATTTTCAACAGTGAGTATTGCAAAATATGATAAGTTGATTAATTAATTAAATAACGTTATGGACTGTTATAATTAATTAAATCAAATGGATCATATAGAAATAAATTAATGCATTGTCTAATCTCTAAATAATTATTATTAAGTTAATAATTATTTATAAACAACACACTTAATTTAATTAAGTTAATTGGATTTTAATTTATTGGTAAATTAAATGTCCAATTTAAGTAGCAATTGAATGAGCTTTTAATTAATTGAATTGAGGCATTAAAGAGATGAGCTTGTGGCCCATCAAAGCCCACTAAGAGGCCGGCCCTATAAGGGTGGTAGGTGGGGTGGCACACTTGTAATTATTGTGAATTTTGTGCTAGAGTTTGGAGGCTATATAAGGACCTATATGGAGGCTCATTTGGATGATTCTCTTCCTCTCTCCACCTAGCCGCCACCTCCCCTATTGGTGCGCCGCCCCCCTCTTCTCTCTTCCATTTTATTGCTCATGTGTTGAGCTCTCTTCTTCCACAAATTAATTGGTGAATTGATTGAAGAAAAGAGAAGCTTTGGGATTAGACTTGTTATTCTCATCACAAGTACGATTCGAGAATAACTTGGTTAATACCTTAGTGGACTCGAGGCGTTTCGAATTAGATGAGTTTGGAGAGCACCCCATCGACTCCCATGCCGTGGTCGAGCCTCGCGAATACGATTTCGCGGGAGGTACAAATTTTCCACCTATCTCTTGTGTCGATTGACTTAGCACTAGATTCTCGTGTTGCTTGTGTTTTAATTGGATTAATTAAGCGTAATTAGTCACAAAATTAAAATTGAGCAGTTTCCTAACACGTTTGCTGGCATTATTATTTCAATTTGGTGTTTTAGCACGCTAAAACAATAAAAATATTTTCGCACGCTAAAATCTTTTTGGCAAAAAATATTTTTTGAAAGAAATTAAATTTTAATAATATAATGTTTATAAAAAGATCTTACTGATGCAGCATATCCTAAATAACGTTTGGAAAACACGAAAAATTAATGTAATGAAAACAGCGCAATGAGTCATAAGATATTCTCAAAAAGTTAATGACAGAAATATTGTGTTATTTGAATTTTTTTTTTTTTGCACGTTAGGCAAGACATTAACATCTTATTTCAATGAGATAAATGTCAAAATACAAATGCCATACGAACGAAGTTGATAGGGACGAAAAAATAAAGTTGTGGGTGGCGTGATGTTCTAAGAAGTTTTTTTTTTCTTATGGAAATTCTATTTATATTTTATATATTATAATTCGGTCAATTTTTAGTTAGAAAAATAAATTAGGTCGTAAGATTGTCAGTATTTTTTCTCTCTTTTTACAATGCAATTCTCCACATAATAAGATGTGAGGTCATTTCCAATTTGAAATCCGATGGATTACTATTATTAAAGGGTGGATTGTCAAAAATTATATAATTGGGCAACTTTGAGGAGGTAAACGGAGAAAACTTCTATTTGGACGGTACGATTAATGCTACGTTGAATTATGAACTTTAAAATTTAAATCTTAGAGACTTGCCAATCATGTTCATTTATTATTTTTGTCCTGTGTTTTATCCATTAACAACGTTCTGCCACATCATTCGCTGATAATTTGTAAATTTTGATTTAGACATAATTTATACTTAAATAAAAAATAACCCCACTAATTAAAGTAGTCAGTGGTTGATAATTTATACTTCTTCTATACATAAAGTAAGTCTAATCACTTGTTGGACAATTTTCAGGGCACAATTCTCGAAGTTTTCCAAAGAGGTTATTCATCTTCGAATCTTTGATGATCTATGTTTCAGGAAAGCACCTGGACATCCAAACATAGTTTGATTTCCATGCAAAATAGTTTTTTGAAGGAGATATTTTTTTTGCCGAAATTTATTCTTTTGTCTTGAAGTGAACGAGGTGATTAGTATATTTCGAAACGAACAAGTTGAGTACATGTCAGTTTGGATAGATGTGGGAAGAAGAGAAAAAGAGAAAAAGTGGGAAGAAATATTAGGAAGTGTGTAACTTTGTGAAGAATTTGGATTGTTTATAATAAATTTAGACCTTCTCCTTTTTCCTTCTTTCTATATCCAAACGGTGCTTATATTATTTGTAAATATTGTAAACATTTTCTTTGTTTTATAAAATTTCAAGAGTGTGAGGGAGGCAAATTGAATAAATTATATACAAATACATGTAAATTTATTATTTTTAGGAGTTATTTATAATTTATAGGTGGACAATTTCCCATTTTTCATTGCATGCGGCTCATAAGTCAAAACGATGTTTACTAAAATAAAGCTAAGTTTGAAAACCCTTAATTTGATGGAAAACAGCGCGTTGTCCTTATTCCTGAAACTCAAAGATAAGTCAGATATTTGTTGGAAAAAAATATATAATATGAAAGTGCTTACTGATTTCAACCAATCAAGAAAAAAACTAAATGCATATTACATAACAAGCCATTAATGCAAACAGTTATAGGTCAATCGCTAATTACATCTGTTGACCTAGTATTATTGCGATATATAGCAACCCACATAACTTCTATTTGTTCAAAATAAAAGAAAATTTAGCAGATCCAAATTACACAACGGAAAATCGGAAACTCATCTTGGTGATTTTTTTTTTGTTCGCTTGATATAGAAAAATAAAGGATCCAGTTTCTCAAAAATAAATATTCATGAAAAATTATTGAGTTAGATTTTGAACTTGCTACTGTTTATAAACAAGGTAAATAGAGTTTGAAAAATGAATATTAGTTACCTGTCAACATTATAAATAATTTTATATGATACTAGTTAGATTAATTGTAAGTATTATAAACATTTAATATAATATTAGCTCCTATATTTAGCGTGGGTGCCAGGAGTTTGACTTGTATAACAACCGGGCATTTGCCTAAGAACATTTCAAACTAATCCAACCAAACATTTGGCGTCTCTCAAACTTCTGTGCCGAACTCTTGCCAGAACTTCAGCATAATATTTTTTCAAGAAAATTGATTATTGTCATCTGCAGTTTTGTAATCTCTACTATCGCTATATATAAAGTGAATATATACATCAAACAAAGTGAAAATATAGAGATCTAAGTGAACACATACAAACAAATAAGTTCAATAAAAATAAGTTAAATATGCATGTAAACTTCTGAACAAGTGATGACGACACTTATTTGTTTGTAAGTGTTTACTTAGATCTTCTATATGTTCACCTTGTTTGCTGTATATGTTCACTTTATATTTAACGATGACAAGGATGACAAAACTGCAGATGACAGTTATCATTCCTGTTTTCTCAAGGTGCCCCATGCATGTTGTTGCATTGCATTGCATCCACTCCATTTTTTATTTTTTACAAATCATCCGTTTAAAAGTCCGGGTATCTTAGATACCAAAATTTGCAAGACCACATTAGGCCTTCTTAGTTTCGATCATTGGACTCCTTGACAGCCTCCGTCAAGTTTTTTGTCAATAAAACTTTGGATAGATGGACTTCTAATGGGCTTTATTATAGCCCGATCAATATACGGCTTAACATTATGTAAGCCTATATAATCACTTTACCGTACTTAATCTGCTAACATAAACAATAAACAATGAATAGTTTCACCATTAGGAAATTAGACTTTCTGAGGATGTTTCTTACACAGCTTCTTCAAATCTACACAGAAATACATATAAAAATACTAATAATAATAAATAAACGAATATTATGGTCAATTTGACAACCTTGCGAATAAAAATTCAGCACAACATTGGATCAACAGCGGTGCATTCAATCAGAAATAGAGGGCCATCTGAACATTGCTCTCAACAAATCCGCATTTTTTGTAGAATTCTCGTAAGTCCGGTTTACAATCGAGGATAACTTTGTAGCATCCGACTGTCTTTGCATAGTGCACGAGGTGGTCGACTATGCGTTGACCTAACTGGATCCTGCGGGCTGCCTTATCAACGACAACATCCTCTATGTGGCCCACCTTGCCGCCTCCCCTGATGAACTTTCTCTCTATCAGCACACTACCGCTGGCAAAAATGCAGCCTGAGATAGGGTCCTCGATGACGCCTACATAGTGATTGTTGTTGGTGCAAAATCAAATAAACAAATTCGGATAGCATAAAAATAAATAAAATAAGTAATTAAAACAGTTTTACCCGAATCGCGCTAGGCGCTGTCCTTAAGCGTATTCCGTCTCAACGTGCAAGAGGAACCGCAACCAAGATAAGACGGGTATGTGTCACTCCTTAGGGCACGACTGGAGAAGTGACTGATGAGAGTTCTCCACAATATCCAGCAGAATCAATCGAAATAATATTCTAATCGAATTGGAAATTACTAAGAGGAATATCAATATGGATTATAGGAATTTGATCAAATTTATTTATTTTTCGTCTCCACTCCCATCTCCGAAACAATGAGCTCGTTTATATATAGCAAATAAATTGATGTCCACTACTGCCATATTCAATTCCTTGTAATTATGAGGCAAATATATTTTCTTTAATTAGTTTAACGGACAAGAAAAAAAAAACTGATATGTAGTGGACTAGTGGAGATAAATACATTAATTTTGATAACTAATGCAACGGGAAAAGAAAATGTAATGATCATCAAATATTTAATTCATCCAAATGAATAACGTTAAACAAAATTAATAAATGAAAATTTTGAGTTTTCTGAATATGTTTCAACAATCCCCCACAAAACTCAAAATTTATGAACATCAAAATATTATGAGATATGTAAAAGTAGATTAGGAATTTCATTGAAGCAAAATGATCATTGTCAAATACATAAGATATGTATAAGCAAATTGGATAAAGTTAGGAATTTGGAGCAATCAAAATGGTGAATAACAAATTGCTGGATATTTATATTCGCATCATGAAGTAGTTTTCAAACTTTGAACTTCACTTAGTATAGGTGCATCAAATTTGGAGGAGACAGAGAGAACTTATGTCTTGAACTCGTTCCTTGGACCCAAATTCTACGACACCATACACGTAATACGGAGAACAATCATCGCGGGGTGCGCATTAATGGCCATACGCATGTACCTTGGATTTTTCATGAGAGTCTTAAGGGCTTACCCATGCCCCGCACCGCGGCCGTATACATACACTCTCATATAGGTGAGTCCCTGCCAAGGATGTGTGCAGATGCACATCCCACGAAAATTACCGCTTTGGTCCTCATTAAGAGCTAATATGCTCAACCTTACATCTACCTAGAGCACACTCACCATAGGGATGGAGTTGGAGTCTATGCTCCTAAAAGTGTGTACTCTTCGACCACTTGTCGGATTGTTATTACCCATTGAATCTCTTTCCAGGGGTCTGCCTTTTGGAGATTGGGTTGCCCCCGCAACTTGCCCTTTAGGGCTAAAACTCATCCCCCTCGATGAAATATGAACTTCTCATTAAGTTCATATATATAGAACTTCTCATTAAGTTCATCACATTTTTATTTTTATTTTTTATTTCATTTTCTCATGCCGACTAGCCGCTTCGATATTTGAGTTCAAATTGTTTATTTTCCTGCAAAGAAACTTCCAATACAAAATTCTCCAAATTTTGATTAGTAATAAGCTTGTTAACAGAAGCTTCTAATTAGACTCATAATTATGCAAAAAAAAAAAATAAATCACATATATCATTCACATATTCACATATATATATTCGCATGTATTTTGAGCCCAGCATTTTTCTATTATGCTAATAACAACATTAATTGTTATTATTATTATTATTATTAATCACGATGAAAGATCATCAAGGTGAATATCACATAAAGGTTAAACCGTTGACTTATTACTGACATTAAAAAAATGTCCTCTTAATAATATGAGGAAACAAACTCAAATTATATCATCATAATCAGAAAATTGAACTCAATCGATAAAATGGATCACAACAATATATATATATATATATATATATATATATTATAATACCCCCACATTTTTCCATTATTATAATGAGTGCATAATTTTAACGATCAAGAAATTAACTCTCGTTGATTAAAGACCAATGGGAATAAACAGAATTGGCTAATATTTAATTCCACAAACGTTATAATATTTTGTTTTCTAGTAAGATTAAACAAATTCAGAATATGATTAATTTTGGAGCATTTGACCATCAAAATACTAAATCTTTCTACGTATGATAGAACAAGTTCACGGATTATGGATCAATATGACAATATTATTGAACTAATGAATATGTAATAACAATTGTGGATGATAAAAATCCTAGGTGACTGATAAGAATTAAAAGGTGGCCAGTCTTTTAATACTTATATAAAGCACCATTGATTTAGTTTTATTGCGCTAAGGAATGAAATAGTATATTGAATCAATGCAGTTAATTGGTGTAACAGATCAAAGATCAATCAAGAGCAATGGGAATATATAACAGATACTACGGAAATACTTCAGACATTTTACATCTCAAAAATATGATTATTGTCCTGAAGAGGTCAAGTCATATTTTGTAGGATCTTAATCATAATTAGTAGGGAATGATACTTTAACAAATGTATCTAATGAGAACTGGTACGGCGTTTAACATATGATCAGGCTCAAAATTGAAACATTATAAATTCATCAATTTACCAGAATTTTTTTTTCAGTCAAATCTGCACGTACATGCCTTATATTATCTAAATATTAGACTTAAAAGAATCAACACTAGATGTAAGACAGATACAAAATGAATCAAGGTTCAGAAAATCATTGACATCATGATAATAACATCTCGAATGATAGTCAAAACTAGTCAACCAATATCAATTCAGATAATAAATCAAACAATATCTAAATTTCATCTCACTGTTATTGGAAAACAATATTCATAGGAAGAAAGAGGAATGGTCAAGAAAATATTTGACGCATATAGACTCAAAATTCATTGCAAAAATTGGCTAGTCACATGCCAATAGATTATATATCTTAATTGCAAATAAAGGGGCTAGAATCAACAGTTGAAGAAACGGATCAATATTGAATTAACGGACCATGAATAAATATATTGGAAATTAACAATAGAAGGATGCCCAAACAGTTTATTAATTCAAATACATATCACATATAACATCAGATGAAGAAGCTTATAGGATCAATATCTAATAATTAAGTTTAACATATTTGCCATCAATTTAAGATATCTATTAAGGCAAATTAGACTACAGCACTTGAATCAAAGTTCAATAGTATTTATTAAATGGAAATATAATAATCCTTTTATTTTAATTCGACTAGGAAACAAGTTAGACACCAGGATTTTTTTTTTATTAACAAATATTATCTGAATGAATACAATAATTTTATGGTTATACAATGCATACGAATAAATAATTATTAAGAGTTAAATCACAATCAGTAAAGATTACACTTATGTGATTTTGCTAAATTTTAATTATATATTATTGCTATCCAAATCACGGAATATACGCTTAAGATTGTTGGTGCAAAATCAAATAAACAAATTCGGATAGCATAAAAATAAATAAAATAAGTAATTAAAACAGTTTTACCCGAATCGCGCTAGGCGCTGTCCTTAAGCGTATTCCGTCTCAACGTGCAAGAGGAACCGCAACCAAGATAAGACGGGTATGTGTCACTCCTTAGGGCACGACTGGAGAAGTGACTGATGAGAGTTCTCCACAATATCCAGTAGAATCAATCGAAATAATATTCTAATCGAATTGGAAATTACTAAGAGGAATATCAATATGGATTATAGGAATTTGATCAAATTTACTTTTTTTTCGTCTCCACTCCCATCTCCGAAACAATGAGCTCGTTTATATATAGCAAATAAATTGATGTCCACTGCCATATTCAATTCCTTGTAATTATGAGGCAAATATATTTTCTTTAATTAGTTTAACGGACAAGAAAAAAAAACTGATATGTAGTGGACTAGTGGAGATAAATACATTAATTTTGATAACTAATGCAACGGGAAAAGAAGATGTAATGATCATCAAATATTTAATTCATCCAAATGAATAACGCTAAACAAAATTAATAAATGAAAATTTTGAGTTTTATGAATATGTTTCAACAATTGTCTCCCAGTGTTGCCAAGTCAGCAAAACAAGCCTGTGTTTGTGTCATAGTTTAATTAAAATCTCCATGCAAATACTACCATCTTGTGCAATAGTTTTTTGTGTGAGTGTCAAGTTTCATGGGGTTGACTGTTGAGTATAATGAATGCAAACTTGAAAATGTACCTGAAATTGGGGTTTTGAGAGGGAAGGGCAGAGAGTAAGTTGACAAAGAAGCTGTACAAATCCCTTGTCATAGTCTGAGATGTCCAGTCGACGTACCGAGAGTTCCTCTTTTTTCCGGCGAAAATCTATATCTACAAATAATAAATGAAATCAACACTAGTTCAAACTATGATTTTCTAATTAAAATCGGCCCATCAAAGTTATCAGGCTTAATATGGAGTTATGGACCTAGCCTACCAGATTATTAAATCTGAATCTATCTATCTATATAATTAAATGAGGGAGGCAGTGAGAAATAGGCATGGGTTTTATCACCTTCAAGCGTTAACATCGGACTTGCTCTCTTCATCAAAATAAATTTTAGCAGGAACGATATTTCATGTGGAGATGGGGTATATATAAATACTAATGTCATGAGCAATCACGCATCTATAAGCAAACGGTATTCAACAGGAAGAAACGAGGTGACAAAAATTAATACGAGATAACTAGCACAAGCAATTAGACTTAATCTTGACAAACCAACATTGAGACTTGGTACTTGATGCTTTAAAGAAACTGTAAGAATACACACAAAAGAAAGTTATCGTGTTACATACAACTTGGATTGAAAATGATTCTAGAGAGAATTTATATATGCACTGCTTCTTTTTTTCATTTGTAATTATTCTTTATTTATGCATGTAGGTTGCTTCTAGATTGGTTCAGATTTGCAGCACATTTTGAGTGTTTGTTCATATTTTCGTCAATTTTTAATAGCATTTCTAATCATAAGAGATTTCTCTTTCTGCAACTGTTAAAAAAAAAATTGCAACTGTTTTTTCTTCCGTTGCAGATGCAGAAGAATTAAACCAGTTGATTTAAGTAATTGTACCAGCAGTAGGATTAAACCAGTTTATGGTCATGAGAAAATAAATTTCATAAACAACATGATACTCTTTCTAATTAGAGAGTACCAACTCGTCCAATTTAACATATTTGTCGGTGGCTTAAGCGTATTATCAGCAATATGTAGGGTACATAATTTGTCTTAATTTAATGCAGACTATATCAGCTCTGATGCAAAATGACTTGCGCCTGAACGACATATTTTTATCACGTTTCGCAGTATATGTAATGTAGAGACGGAGCGAAAGAATATGTGTGTTTATACTTTATAATCACTAATCGGTTTTTGCTACAGTGTGATCTCATGAACTTAAAGACCTCCTTGAAAAACCATTACTAATGTGCTTAACTAAGAAAAAAAAAATCTTATTTACACTACTTCGTGTAGATTAGATACCCTGACACCAACCAAAATATTATATTGATACAATTCCCAGCCGCACAAAGCACACGTGATCAGGGGCGGATCCACCACCGGGGCGGGTGGGGCTAGAGCCCCACCTACCGCCGTCAAGCTCTTGGAGTCCCTTTTTAGCCCAACGAATTTTTTCTGTCATTGGGGCACTCAAAGGTGGGGCTGAAGAATAGAAGAAAAAGAACCGTTCGATCAAATGATTTATTGAAGAACTCAGCTCCACCTAAATATTTTTTCTAGATCCGCCACTGCACGTGATGTTATCTAGGTTGTCATCCCCCAGCTCAACAAATAAAAAACACACACACACACACACACACAAAATACAGATATCACGCTGCTTCTAGTCGGGAAACTTAAAAACACTTTTAATATTATCAAATGTTTGTAAATTCAACCCGGAAGACTACATTTCATGAATCAAGATATGCTGTTTCACATTAGTTAATTGAATAAAGTTATTATTATGTGAGGATGGTCAAAAGAAATAAATAAATAAGTTATGTGAATATTTTAGAGTTATTGGATGCTCAGGCACGAAAGCGTCAAATGTCGGACTATTATATTTACATTTCACGAAGTAAATTCTCTAAACAATATTTGCTAACTTAATAAAACAACTAAAATAGGCCAATATGGATATAGTCAAGTGTGCCTGTTTGTCAAATGAAAAAAAAGAAAAGATACAAGCATATAAAAAATGCAGTTGGCAATAATCAAAAGGTATTTTTTAAGGTCCATAAAAGTTTATTAAAAAAAAATGTGACCCACCATGCGTCGGCATCAACGGACAACAGAGACCGCCTCAGGACAGAATTCGGATCTAAGCAAAGTTTATTTAATTGAAGAAGAATAAAATAGTAACATTGACTAGCAGTCAAAGATACACACAGCACAACACTGAGCAGTGAGAGCACTCCCAATCTCCCATTCCCAATTCCCATATCAATACGTGTACTCGTTCTCTTATGAAAACTGAAAAGGATTAGGAACCCACCATATATAAACAGTGCCGTTGAAATTAAATATAGCTGCCCATTATGTGATCATGTCGGATTCACAAAAATAATAAGTTCACATTTTCACAGTAACACTGACAAGGTAGCTGGCCAACTCGGATTGGATTTAAAATTGAAGTTTACTTTTCCTACTTTGGTGTGGTGTGTATGGTGTGTATGCTTTCTATCTTCTTGTGTAACTAAGTAACTTCCAATTTGTTATTTATCTTACATTAACAAAAATAATAGAAAGTGATAGCGAGGTAAGAATCCAAATGATCACGACCTTTCTTCCAACCTAAAAATTTGGATCTGAAGATTTTATTTCATGTTGTGGTTGTGGGACCCAATTGCAGGCCCATGCCTTGCAATTTCACAATTCACTCCAATCAATGAATCAATGTCGAAAAGGTCAATGTGTTGAGGCGGCTTCTTTTCTTTTTCCAAAAGAAGGGGATTTCTTCGACTGGGACCCCCATTTACTAAGACCACCGGATTCTCTGTGGCACACTCCTTTTGGTTGTTATAACAAGAGAAGCAGCAACACAAATTTGTCAGCTTACGAACAGCCACAGGGAATCTGCATTAGCAACAAAAAGAGAAGCGCACCAATTTGCTTACCGTTTCACACTGCTCCACTAATCTCTCTTGCTTACTTGTCTTTGCTTTCAGAATTACCAATTTAGCCCAGTCCATTTGACTTGAGGGAACGCTGAATTTTCTTTCTACACTCTGTTTATTTTTTTAACTCATTTTATTTTTTGAAAAAAATAAATGTAAATTATTGTGAAACTTTGAAACTTGTCTCATAAATAATAAAATAAAACTCTCTCTCTCTCTCTTTTGTAAAAAAGATACTCATGTTTTCAGTGGAAATGTTTAGTTTTGAACAATACTGAGAGTAGCCCACTACTCAGAAACAGACAATTATAAAGGAAGAGCAAAAAAGAGTCCCAAAATAGGCAACTTGTATTGTATGGCATATGGGTAATGGGTACGCAAAAGGAGCAACGACCCCCTTGATCTTTGATAGGGCCGGCCTGATAAAGCTCGGCCCGATTAGAAGGATACGGAACCCAACCCAAAAGAGGCCTGCAATGGAGGTAAAGAAGCGGGAAAGGCTGAATTAAACAGCGTGCCCCAAATGAAGTCGGGGGGACAGGCCATAACAAACTCATACGAAGCACCTCACCGAACACAAGTCGGGAGAATCTAGAGGCATCAAGTAGGCTAACGGCTGTCGGGTGACGTCAGCGTTCTGTTATGAAAAATAGGCCTATAAATAGAAGGGGTAGATCATTGTAATAGGGGTTGTTGGCATTTTTGTAGAGAGAAGCGCCTGTATTAGACAGATTGCAAATGGATTGTAATCCCCAAAAATAATCAATAAAGTTCATTTTCCACTCATTCTCATCTCTAAATTCTCTCACGTTGTTAATCTCTACCAAAACTGAGCTTATCAACTGGCGCCCACCTGAATTCGACCATTGGCAATTCAAAGTTGCATTTGGTAACCTGAGAAATGGATGAGAATAGGAGTGCGATTCAACCCAGGCGGTTGGATCTGGAGTTTACTACCGATAAACTAAACAAGGAGAAACAACGCGTTCTTCACGAGGCTAGATCTGAATCCCAAACCCAGATCGAGCTCTCCACACCTCAGGCACCAGGCGGTGCAGTTCATCCACCACAACCAGATCTGATGAACGCTGAGTTTCAACACAAGCAAAACGCTGAACCTTCAAAAACACAAACAGTGGTCGGCGATTCAACTATGCGACCAGTCAACCTCGAACAGCAAGACAACGATACACCATTAGATCTGGGATCGACAAGAGCAGTGCCTGCTGTAATACACCCGATCTTGCAAGCTGTACAATCTCGCGAAGAGTCAGAGAAAACAGCACCAGTTGTAATGCACCCGATCTTGCAAGCTATTCAACAACCTCGCGAAGAGCCAAGATTGGAAAGACCCGAAACATCTACAGCAAAACAGAGAAGCACCACCAATTTAGAAAACCAACGCTCTCTCTCTCAAGCAGATCTCACAAACCTTGTAGAGCAAACACTTCAAGCAGCCTTCACATCAGTTACTCCAACTCCAACAGTTCAGTTCAATCCACCAAGACCGGAGATCCAGGATCCACGACAGATGCCAAACATAACACAACCTCCTCAAAGTTACGGATATATCGCTGATCCTCGTCAAAGCGCAGCATGGAGGGCGGGAGCACCACAAATGTACAATGTCGGACAGCCTCCACATATGTTCCAATGGCATCCCACGGGATATGTTCACCAAGCCCACATGACAGACTGGTATCCTCCCCAACATAATGCTTATGGTTTTCCTAGATCAGAGGCTCCCTCCACCTATTTTCCATGGGGCCACCCAGCTCAATGGGGCGTACATAATTCGTGGAACACCCCTAATCCTTACTCATGGACACGACCACCTCAACAACCCGAACATCTTAGGCCACAAACTACTCCAAGGCCTCCCGAAAACATCATCCCAGCAAATCCAAGTCCATCTCTTGCAATTCCCGTACCGACATTACCTGCCCCACAAGTGAATCAAGAGCCCCTAGGATCTCGAGTAGAAAGAACAAGGGCACCACAAACAGGTGAAGACAGAGAGGTATTATCGGGAAGAAACCTGAATAATGAAAGAAGGGAACGCGAAGAGAAAAGATCTCCTCGGGGCCGTGCGAAAACAAGGCAGCGCCGCGAACATAGTTCAGATAGTGCGCGTGAATCAGAAGGATCAGGGTCACCACCTGTTGGCGCCCTAGCGAGAAGGTTATACCAAGGAGCGCGAATTGACATGAAAAATTACCCCCATCTTGACAGATACCCGGGAGGAGAAGCTAAAGATGCCCAAGCTTTTGTGAATAGCTTTCGAGCAATGATGGCCATCACACATGCATCTGACAGGGTGATGTGTTTAGTTTTTCCAACAAGGCTAACAGAAAGTGCATGGGAATGGTATTCGCGACTACCCCGAGGGTCAATCCACAGTTTCGATGACCTAACTGACAAGTTTTTGGGAAGATTCGGAGGATTAAGAGCACCAACCATCAAGTGCACGAGCCTCATGACCCTAAAGCAAGAACCATATGAATCATCACGAGCATATCTCGCGAGATTCTCGGAGGAGGCATACAAAGTTTCCGATTTTGATGAGAAACTAGTTTTGGCGGCAGTATTACAAGGTATTCGGAGTAAAAATCTGAGGTATGAGCTAATAAAAAAAGATTGTGGATCTTTTCGAGAATTCAGGGAGTGTGCACAACAAGTGATACAGGCAGAGGAAGATGCAGAACGAATGGGTTGGCAAGATGTCACGGAGAGACGCATCACAACGCCGACGAGAAGAAGTTGTTCCCCTCTGCCTCAACCTCGCAATGGATCTCCTTCTGGGAGAAGAAGGAATGCAAAGGTGATAAAAGGAGCGACATACAAACTCCACAATTACAGAAAGACGGGAGAGGCATATGCACCTCTATACTCCACCTACCACATATGTACAGAACCTAGAGAGCGATTGTTCAACGTCATCAAAGATAGCAAGGAGTTGCAACAACCGGAACCATTGGTAGAAGCAGAGAAGTTCGACAAGTCGGCTTACTGTGATTACCATCGCAGTTCGGGACATCGCACCCGAGATTGTTTGAAGCTGAAGGACGAAATAGAAAGGTTAATCCGACATACACACTTGCTAGAGAAATACATTGAGAAAGAAGGAGCCAAGGATAACCGAACTAGAGAATCTTTCAACAACCAATGGCAACGAAAACCATACAATAACCAATGGAAAAGAACTGACAACCGAAATAACCCGAACAATATTCCCATTCAGAGACAAAATGTTCCGAATAAACCTAGAGAAGAAAACAAAGGATCTCCGGTAGTGATGTTCATCGCAGGGGGGGACGCATCTGGAGGCGACAAACCTCATCAACGAGCTTCATATGCAGATCCGAGAAGATTATCTCAACCTTCGCGTTATGAGATATTTCACTTGCATGCAGAGGGGTCTCTAACTAACACCCGAATATCCTTTGGGCCTGAAGATTGCGTAGGTGTCCGTTACCCACATGATGATGCCATAGTGTTGATGCTGCGAATACATGGCAGACGTGTCAAAAGGATCTTAGTGGACACAGGCAGTTCAGCAGATGTGCTATATTTCGACGCGTTACGGCAACTCAATTTAGCCTCATACCCCTTAACTCCGATGGACACACCATTAGTTGGTTTTGCAGGAGACACCGTGATACCACTTGGGACCATTGACCTGGAAGTTGAGTTCGGGGAACCACCCAACAGTGTAGTATCAAGAGTAAAGTTCATAGTGGTTAATGCACCATCTGCATACAATGTGATATTGGGAAGAAAATCTCTGAATGATGTTGGGGCAATCGCTTCGACCAAGCACCTCATGATCAAATTCCCCACTAGACTGGGAGTAGGCGTGGTAAAAGGTGACCAGCAAAAGGCTAGAGAATGTTACCAGGCAGCAGTGATAGATCAAGTAACACAAATAGAGAAGGGAAATGTTGAGAAGAAAGTGTGCGTGCCCTGTTCGGGCGCTCCGGGGGAAGATGTGGAAGAAGTAGAGCTGAGTGAGGGAATAATTACTAAACTGGGGACAGCGCTCGGGGCCAAGGATAGAGAATTGGTGAAGGACTGTCTTAAAAGAAACCAAGAGATTTTTGTCGCTGAAGGAGGGCAAATGCCGGGTATTAAGAGGGAGATTGCGGAACACAAAATCAAGCTCTTCCCACATGCCAGACCAGTGCATCAAAAGAAAAGGAAGTTCGGACCCGAACGTAGAACGATAATTGAGGAGGAGGTGCAAAGGTTACACGCAGCTGGGTTTGTTCGCGAGGTCAAATGCCCTGCTTGGCTAGCCAATCCAGTGGTGGTTCCGAAACCTAACAACAAGTGGAGAGTATGCATTGATTTCACTGACCTCAACAAAGCATGTCCGAAAGATCCTTTCCCATTGCCGAACATTGATGCACTAGTGGATTCGACGGCGGGTTTTTCTCAAGTAAGTATTGTTGATGCCAACGCGGGATATCATCAGATTAAAATGAGTATCGAAGATGAAGAAAAAACCAGTTTCCTTACAGAAAAGGGGATCTATTGTTACAAGGTCATGCCTTTTGGTCTGAAGAATGCAGGAGCAGAATATCAAAGAATGGTGAACAAGTTGTTTCAAGGAGAAATCGGGAAGATTATGGAAGCATATGTCGATGACATGGTGATCAAAAGCTGTTCGGGGGAAGAACATGTGCAACATTTGGAAAGAGTGTTCGCGAAAATGAAAGAAGTCGGAATGCGATTAAACCCAAAGAAGAGTTTTTTCTGTCTCGGAAGTGGAAAGTTTTTAGGGTTTATCGTGTCCGAAAGAGGCATAGAAGTCCATCCGAGCAAGTGCCAGGCGATCGCGAACATGGAACCACCAAAAACAGTCAAAGAGGTGCAAGAATTAACTGGGCGAATAGCTGCCCTAAACAGATTCATTTCAAAGTCAGCCGAAGTATGTCAACCTTTTTTCCAAACAATCAGGAAAAACAAGAAGTTCCAATGGACAGTGGAATGTCAAGATGCCTTTGAAAAGATCAAAGAATACCTAGCCACACCACCGACAATTAGTAGACCTGTGAAAGAGGAAACTCTATATCTTTATGTGGCAACTTCTGAAACGGCTATAAGTGCAGCTCTCGTCAGAATTGAAGAAAACCAACAAAAACCTGTCTATTTCGTGTCTCGCATTCTGCGAGATGCTGAGATAAGATACCCTCCTGTTGAAAAAGTAGCGTTCGCGGTCATGATAGCATCCAGGAAACTCAAACCGTATTTTCAGGCACATCCCATCAAAGTGCTCACCGACATGCCTCTCCGAAAAGCTTTGGGACAGCTTGATGTAGCAGGGCGGATGTTAAAATGGGCAGTAGAGTTGTCCGAATATGATGTGAGTTTCGAACCAAGGACAGCATACAAAGGACAAATCCTTGCTGACTTCATAGTTGAGTGCACAGCTAGACAAACCGAAAATCCCAAAGAAGAAGTGTGGGAAGTTTTCGTGGATGGGGCAGCTTCTGAAAAGGGTTCGGGTGTTGGTGTTGAAATAAAAGGTCCGAAAGGCGAGAAATTTCATTATGCGATACATTTGACATTCGAGGTATCCAACAATGTCGCAGAATATGAGGCGTTGCTGGCAGGCATGCGACTTATGGAGGCAATCGGAGCAAAAAGTGTGCGTTTCTACATGGATTCGCAGCTGGTCGTAAACCAGATCAAAGGAGAATATGCAGCGATAAATGAAAGGCTAGCCCTATACTTGGAGAAGGTGAAAACAGTATTAGCTGCCTTTGAAAGTGCTTCCGTAGAGTACGTGCCACGGACTCAAAATGAAACAGCAGATGCTCTGTCTAAAATTGCTAAAGAAAGCGATTTAGATCGAGAAAAACCCATTATTATGTTGGAAGTGCCACATCCCAGCATTGATGTTCTCGCATTCGAAGTGTATATCGTGGAGGCAGGAAAGGAATGGTACGCTTTGTTATGGAATTTTCTCAAAGAAGGAAAACTCCCAGAAGATGACAAGGTTGCCCGAAAAGTCAAGCGGTGGGCTCTCGAATTCACTATCCGAGATGGTCTATTATTGAAAAAAGGATACGGAATACCCTGGCTCACATGTGTTGGGAGAGCAAAAGCGGACGAAATTATTGCCGAAGTACACGAAGGGATATGCGGTAGCCATCAAGGAATAACTTCACTAGGAAGGAGGATCGTTAGAGCGGGGTTTTACTGGCCTTCCTTGAAGAAAGATGTCGAGACATATGTTCGCAGATGTGAAAAATGCCAATTCCACGCCCGCATACCAAGACAACCACCTCATCCGATGCAATCCATCTCCAGTTCGTGGCCGTTCGATGTGTGGGGGTTAGATTTGTTGGGACCTTTCCCTCAAGGACAAGGAAACGTTAAATTCCTAGTGGTAGCCGTGGAATATTTCACCAAATGGATCGAAGCCAAACCCCTGGCAACCATCTCGTCACAAAAAATAGTGGACTTCGCGAGACACCAGATCGTGTATAGATACGGGATCCCACACACCTTCATCTCCGACAATGGTACACAGTTTACTGGCGCCCCATTCCAGGATTTTTGCAAAGGACTAGGCATCCGATCGTGCACCTCCTCGGTCTGTCATCCCCAATCTAATGGGTTAGCTGAAGTTTCCAACCGAACTATACTGGAAGGACTGAAGAGAAAAATTGAAGGCAGCAAGAATACTTGGCCTGAATATCTCGATGAAATCTTATGGGCCTACCGTACCACACCTCGCTCTTCCACAGGCCGTTCACCTTTTTCCATGATTTATGGAATGGAGGCTGTCACACCTATGGAAGCAGTACACCCTACTTTGAGAACGAAGTCATATACTTGGGAGAAGAATGGAACTCGAAGGGAAGAAGATTTGGAGACCATTTACGAGTTGAGGGAGGAAGCTCGAGTGAAGATGGAAGAGTATCAGAGAAGAATGCGAAGGGGTTTCGATAGGAAAGTCGCTCCCAAACATTTCCAACCAGGTGATTGGGTGCTCAGGAAGATCGAAGCCACAGGTAAACAAGTGGGGAAACTTGATCCCGCATGGGAAGGCACATTCGAGATCATCAAGTCTATTGAAGGCAGGGCTTACCATCTCAGGGATATGAGAGGCAAGCGCATTCCAAATGCTTGGAACGCTGCCCATCTCAGAAAGTTTTACACTTAGGAAGGATAAAAGTCGACCAATATCGTAGTCGGTCTATTCATATCCGAGTGGTTTATTTTCGTTTCTTGTTATGGATAAAAACAACCAAACCAGTATCGTAGTCAGGTCTTTTTTATTCTTAGATGGGGTATTAAGGCCCTTGTATCTTAACATAATGTTGGTAAAAAAAAGAAGAAGTCGTGACCCTCCTCGAGAGAGTTCTCGGAGTAAGCGCAAAAAAAAAAAGAAAGGAAGTCGTGACCCTCCTCGAGAGAATTCTCGGAGTAAGCGCATGAAAAAACAAAGTCGTGACCCTCCTCGAGAGAATTCTCGGAGTAAGCGCATGAAAAAACAAAGTCGTGACCCTCCTCGAGAGAATTCTCGGAGTAAGCGCATGAAAAAACAAAGTCGTGACCCTCCTCGAGAGAATTCTCGGAGTAAGCGCATGAAAAAATAAAGTCGTGACCCTCCTCGAGAGAATTCTCGGAGTAAGCGCATGAAAAAATAAAGTCGTGACCCTCCTCGAGAGAATTCTCGGAGTAAGCGCATGAAAAAATAAAGTCGTGACCCTCCTCGAGAGAATCCTCGGAGTAAGCGCATGAAAAAATAGTCGTGACCCTCCTCGAGAGAATTCTCGGAGTAAGCGCATGAAAAAATAAAGTCGTGACCCTCCTCGAGAGAATTCTCGGAGTAAGCGCATGAAAAAATAAAGTCGTGACCCTCCTCGAGAGAATTCTCGGAGTAAGCGCATGAAAAAATAAAGTCGTGACCCTCCTCGAGAGAATTCTCGGAGTAAGCGCATGAAAAAATAAAGTCGTGACCCTCCTCGAGAGAATTCTCGGAGTAAGCGCATGAAAAAATAAAGTCGTGACCCTCCTCGAGAGAATTCTCGGAGTAAGCGCATGAAAAAATAAAGTCGGGAAAAGCTGACAACTAACTGTACTTTGATAGTACTTGGAAATAAAGACAAAACCGGGCAAATCTGACAATAAATGCTGACATTTAATACAGTTAGTTGGCAGTTAGCTGGAAAAAAAGCTATAAATAGAACCCATCGTCTTCCCCAAAGGAGGCACCAGAACACGTTCTAAGCTTGAAGTCAACAATGGCGAAAAGAAAGAAAAAGAAAAATAATATATATTCCACTAAGATAAAAGGAAATTTAGGAGGATAGCTGAGAAGGAATCGGAGATTTAGGTGGATAGCTGATGTAAAGCAAAATACTCGCATCAGATATTCACCAATCTTCGGTTCCGAACATCCCCGAAACACCTGAATCCAGCGAATTCAGGAGCGGCTTTGTTATCTCAGTCGTTCCGAATCCAATGGATCGAGTTTGTTTCGGGTGATGGAAGTCTCCCCAGACTTAGGAGATTGGTTCCTAAGGCTGGGAAAATTTATTAACTAGCCCGGGGTTGTTAGTGTTAGATGACCAGAATAACTTTCTTTCTGAGGATTGTCCGCAAGTTTATACAGAAAGAGAGTCAAGAAGAATTATCCTCGGTGCAGTTAGCAGTAGTTAGAAAATATTTCCTTGAGAATGAATCTCGGATTAATGTATTTTTTATTTCCTTGAGAATGTATCTCGGAATTAATGTATTTTTTATTTCCTTGAGAATGTATCTCGGAATTAATGTATCTTTTATTTCCTTGAGAATGTATCTCGGAACTAATATATGTTCGTTTGTTTCATTGAGAATGTATCTCGGAATTAATGCATCTTTTATTTCCTTGAGAATGTATCTCGGAACTAATATATGTTTGTTTCATTGAGAATGTATCGTGGAGTTAACATATTTTTATTATTTTTTAGAATGTATCTCGGAGTTAGTATACTTGCTAATTTTGAGAACAAATCTCGAAACTATGCTGCAAAAGATACACCCAGATGATGTTTAACATCTCGCAAAAAAAAAAAAAAAAAAAAAAAAAAAAAGGTAATTAGCAGAGAATAGAGACAATTAAGGCAAAAGAAGTCACGATTTTCACTTCAGATAAAGCACCATATTACATCAAGTCACATCACCAAAACCTTAATTCGCTCGACCCCAACTATACCTAAAACAAAACATAATACAAATACTAGCCTACCCAGATCCCGAATTATCTTCGTCATCTACAGGCTTCGGAACATCTGCGGGCCAAGGCACTTGTTCTTCAGGCCATGGATATCGCGGAGCAAACATCTCTCCCAACACATCAATGGTACCCGATAACACACTTCCATCCGGGCCTAAAAGTCGGTCATCAGAACGGCGCCAGCTACACTCAGCAACGGGAGGAAGATGTGGAACTGCATCAGCTGCAAGAAGGCCAAACTCCTCGTCCGTAATCGGATAGGACCATTGGAGCCCGCGACACACCCGAAGTAAAACATTCCTGAGAACTGACGCCGACTGCATTCCAGCAGCCCTTTTGAAAGCACGAGAACGAAGGAAAGAAGGGAGAAGTTCATCAAAAATCTTATACTTGTCATCTTGAGACAACTCGGCCGCCCCAGCAAGAAGAGAATTCTCCACTGATAGTCTTGTCACTTCATCCTTGAGTATCTCCGAGATGTTCTCGGACTTCTGCCTCCTACTTGTTTCTTCTGCCAAATCCTTCCGAGTAGTAGTCAGAAGACCTACGACTTGGTCTTTCTGTCTCAAGGATGAATCCAATTTCAAAAGTAGTAAATGTCTCAGCCGCTCGAAATCCTCCAATTTCTTGGCCTGCTCGGTATTTTCTTTCAGAAGATTCTGAGCGAATAGTACAATGAATTTGTTAGAGTCAACATAGTTGTGAGTCATAGAATGCCAGTCCTTATAATGCTGGTCGTGTTCAACATGTAAATTTTGTACCTTTGACTTCTCCTTCGCCAACTCTACTTCCAAAGAAGCAATGCGAGCTTCTTGAGCAGAAAAGATCGCTCGAAGCTCTGCCAGGCAATGAGTTAATTGAGAAGATGAAGGAGATACAGGGTTCAGAGTAACGACAGCTGCATCCAGGTGAGATCTCAGAGAACTCGCAGGCATTTGAAGAGGAGTAGAAGCAGAATGCATCAGGTCTTCATCCTCCAAAGGAAGAGATCGGGCAGGAGTTGGAGGACAAGAACGAGCTGAACCCTCCGAAATCTGATGAGAGGGAACAGGTTCTGGAATGACCTCGAGAACGAATTCTGAAGTAGGCTCCGAAGCAGGGGGAATCACGACTGTGGATGAACCAGGTCTTGGCAAACGAGGGGGAACCACGAACAACTCATCGTCGGAAACATCAACAGTTGTTCTTTCTGGAGGAGGGTGAGAAGATGCCTCCAGGGAAGGTCGGGTGTGAGAAGGACCCTTTTCACTAGTACTCCCAGCCCCTTTCAGCGAGATTCCTGCCTCTGACACTGCAGGATGTGACACTTTGGCAGGCCCAGCATCTCGTCGCGCTTTCTTCTGGCGACGCTCAGAAGCAGTAGTAGAAGCAACCCCCCTTTTTAAGACCTTCGGTGGGGCTGCGGGGGGAATAACAGGTTCAGCTCCGAGATGTATTGGAGATTCCTCCTCTAAAGAAGTCCCATTGAAAACCAAGCGAATTGGACCTTCGGTTTTGATGACCGAGTCCAATTTGAGAAGAAAAGCGTATTCTTCTACAGTGGGAGGATCAATAGAGACACCGTTGAAGCTATCAGTGTCTTTATTCCACTTCTTGGTAATCCCAAATACATCCAGATAAGGCTGGCGAAAATAACAGAAGTGAGTCTCCCAATTGTCGAGTTTCTTGACCTTCCCGAACAAAACCATGTTCACTTTGTTCCGAACAGTACAAAGATCCCCAGCTTTTGAAAACCCAAAGTAATGCCCGAACATCCGTAAGGAAGCTGTCATTCCTTCAAAACCCATAGCCAGAGAAAATAAAGTTACCACAGTCTCGAAGGATCTAATGATGCACCAGGCATTGGGGTGGAGTTGTCCAGGGGCGATCTCGAGAAGCGAGAGAATGTCGGTCACGAATTGTGTAAGAGGGACCTTGAAGCCACACCTTGACAAGGGTTTGAAGAGAACTGCCCCCTTTTCTTCATCGTAAGGTCGATCATCTGGGGCGGCAGCTTCTAAGGCATCCTTCTCGGTGAGACCAATCTGACAAGAGAAGTCGTACAAAGACTTCTCACTCCAGGTTTGAGATTGAAAGGTAGGCGTCTTCTTGAATACTTCATCAAGAGGGCGAGAGGAGCGACGAAAAACCTCCTTTCTGGGAGCCACTCGACCTTTCCCCTTTTCAGGATCCCGAACAGGTGAAGAATTATCGACTTCCAAGTTTCCCCCAGTTGATGGGTGAACAACCATCTGTCGCTCTGAATTGGTAGACCTTTCTGAGACATCCGAAGATGGAACTTGCGGCTTAGAACTACTTGAAGCCATAGAAACTGGAAAACCAAGCACATAAGTATAATGTTTAAGGATAGATCATGGCACTAGCGAAAGGATTTCGGATGCAAGTAGAATAGGGACTGGTAATAATGCACGGGATCACCATAGAACAGATACCAACAGTATAGTGGGAATAACCAGTACCTCTTATACTTTTACTTTTTATACCAATCAATACAAAGATAAGGTATATACCATACCTAAAAAGATGAAGCAAGAAACAACATAGAACCGTTTGCTAACTACAGAAAAGGTATAAGCAAGAACATGAAGAATAAATAATCTTCATACCAAGATCACAATGGATATCAACCGTACCAGTTCTAAATGCACTCACATTCATACCAGACAGATAGGAGATAATCCCATGATAAGAAAATAAAACTTAGAACAAAAAGGAGAGAAAGGAGAGAAGATACCTGAAAAGAAGGGAGCTGGTCGGAGAAAACTCGCCGGAGAGGGAGAGAGGCTCGTCGGAGGATGAGGAGAGGAGCTCGCCGGAGAGAAGGACGAACGATCGTTTGAGAGTAACAAGGGAAAAGCTCGTCAGAAAAGAAAGAGGAGAAAGAGAGCTGAAATGATAAATGAGAGAAGAAGAGAGAGAAATGGAAGTATAAAAGGCAGGGAGTTGAAGGGACAGCAGTGAAGGCGGTATTAACTTTCACAGATCACGAGGCGAAGATGGAAGGGTTGGCGTGTGGACCAAGGCGCATACCAAGCGACAGCTAACTTGACCGCCTGACCGTTTCATGTGTTCGGGACTCAAGGGCTTCACCATTTCGTGCTTCACCCAAGAGTCATGTGTTCGGGACTCAAGGGCTTCACCACTTCGTGTTTCACCCAAGAGCCATGTGTTCGGGACTCAAGGGTTTCGCCACTTCGTGTTTCACCCAAGAGTCATGTGTTCGGGACTCAAGGGCTTCACCACTTCGTGCTTCACCCAAGAGTCATGTGTTCGGGACTCAAGGGCTTCGCCACTTCGTGTTTCACCCAAGAGTCATGTGTTCGGGACTCAAGGGCTTCACCACTTCGTGCTTCACCCAAGAGTCATGTGTTCGGGACTCAAGGGCTTCCCCACTTCGTGTTTCACCCAAGAGCCATGTGTTCGGGACTCATGGGTTTCGCCACTTCGTGTTTCACCCAAGAGTCATGTGTTCGGGACTCAAGGGCTTCACCACTTCGTGCTTCACCCAAGAGTCATGTGTTCGGGACTCAAGGACTTCACCACTTCGTGCCCCACTTAAGTCCTGAACTTCGCGACTTGATTTTCAACTTGCGATGAGTACTCATCCCAAGTTCAAGGGCTTATGATAGGGCCGGCCTGATAAAGCTCGGCCCGATTAGAAGGATACGGAACCCAACCCAAAAGAGGCCTGCAATGGAGGTAAAGAAGCGGGAAAGGCTGAATTAAACAGCGTGCCCCAAATGAAGTCGGGGGGACAGGCCATAACAAACTCATACGAAGCACCTCACCGAACACAAGTCGGGAGAATCTAGAGGCATCAAGTAGGCTAACGGCTGTCGGGTGACGTCAGCGTTCTGTTATGAAAAATAGGCCTATAAATAGAAGGGGTAGATCATTGTAATAGGGGTTGTTGGCATTTTTGTAGAGAGAAGCGCCTGTATTAGACAGATTGCAAATGGATTGTAATCCCCAAAAATAATCAATAAAGTTCATTTTCCACTCATTCTCATCTCTAAATTCTCTCACGTTGTTAATCTCTACCAAAACTGAGCTTATCAATCTTCTTATCTGATATCAGCATCACCAGAGATACTCGTCTTGGCCACATCATGCTCCATGTCAGAATCCCACCAAAAACAAAAATATGGTCCAGTTGAGCACAGCGTCGGAAAACAACGAACTATTCTGGCTCACACATTTTTTTTGGACTGGATAAACCCCTAGCTAATCGCCCAAATACTAAACCCTAATGGGAAATGAAGTAGTTGTACCCTTTTTATGCCACAGATTTTGACCATCCCTTTTTACTATTTTACCGTTGAAACTTGAAAGAACCGTGCCAATATCAACGATGGATTGACATCCTTATTATTCTTTTAAGTTTAACTGACAAAAAAAAAAACTAAAAATTTAGTATTTGGACTCGTTTTGCGGATTTCATTTGTAATTAGTTAGATTTTTTGAATTACAGAGTCCAATTGGCTTACCAAGTGTATCAATTTAGAGAGATACTATACCTTATAAAAGAGATAGAGAGGAGGTATGTGCAACAAAATATCAACAACAACGAAGATACATTGTACAAAACATAAGCCATGTGCTGATGTGCCTCATAAAAACACCAACCTGAAAAGAGCGGCCCCATACATTGTGGCCTTGTGGGTTAATAATGAATACGTGCCACACAAAGCACACTTGTGAGCTACATGATGACGGTGTAAGTGTGATTGGATGTCTTACATACTTCATCGTCGGCCTTATCCTCTCCTCCACTCACCTCCCATTCATTCTGAGAAATTGTCTGATCAAAACAGACAATTTCTTATCACAAGCTTGCTTCTCTCACTTAAAAAAAATGAACCCTACTGGAATAAACAAAGCAAGCTTTAAATATCGTCCAATATATGTCCAAATGGTTTTTATTTATATTATGCGATTCAATTGGAATCGGTTCAACCAAATTATATAGATTAGTCATATTAAAGTGATCTATTATCGCATTAATCTAATTTTAGTATCGACTCGTCCATTAATCTAATTTCTAAATAAATATAAAATCGAGTTAATCTTGATGAGATAAGAACCATTACTATAATCATCGTTTTTTTTTTAATTGACAGTTTGACACATTTCGCAACGTTTCGTGTTAATTCGATGACTAGATTATTATAATTTTCACTGTTACGCGCTACTTGAGTAATAATTCAAATGGCTGTTAGTTGTTATACACAATAAAGTTGATGTCAGTTATTACGCACATAAAAGAGCGTTATAATATTCAGAGGTTCAGTTGTCATGCACATTAACATAATTGTTGAAATATTCGTGGTTAGTAATCACTGGTGGCACCGGTGGTGAAACGGTATATAAACAGATATCTGGCAGCCGCTACTAGTAAAATCTAAAAATATCTTGTGTCTTTATTAATGGACTGCCTATTTTTTTTTTTCAAACGCAGACAACTAAAATTATCCAAACAATGTGCCCCTACTACAATTTTAATCAGGTACTTAATTGTGAGTATTCATTCCAATTACTTCATTACAATTTAAGAATCATTGTTGGCCGATGACATTAACGGGCATTTTTCTAAAATATGTCATTGTCTATTTTATTTAAAAGGTTTTGAAGATCTTACCAAATATCAACAAGCATGATATAACAATTCATCATCTATTATATAAATCGCTAATTGCGCTGCATTTCATAAGACAAAGAGGGTTGTTATTATGGTCATGAAATGAGATCGTAAATACTTATGCAACAATAGGTCTTGCTGAAAAATAATCAAGAGCATCACATAAAAGCTATAATATTCTGAGCACCAATGCGAAACATTATACCTCTCTCTAATTACCAAATAAGCGTTCATCCGGAAACACAACCGTGTAAAAATATGATAACAATATCCTCAGAAAATAAATATCTTTTGTATAGTCTCGATATCGCCTATTGAGTATTGACAGACTTATTCTAAATGGTAGAAGCCAATATAAATATGCATTAATGAAACGCATGATTCCTTGACTACTAATGTAATTACTTTTGAAAGTCAATAAAACATTACAGAATTTCAAAAACGAATTGACTCGAAAATATATTTACTAGTTTTAATAAGTCATTTGCTTTATATAGGCAACGATTAATTTATATAAAAAAAGAGAGGATAAACGGAATACTCAATTTATCACCGACCTGAAGTGTTTCTCTAATTTTATTACGCGATAAAACAAGTCATTGGCTATTCTAACACATCGGCTTCTCCTCCGATAAGCTAATGAACTTTCTTTCAGATGGTGATAAAATAAACAAATACCTAAAATTTAAAACCTCAGAACAAGTCAAAGTTACCACACAGTAAACAAACTACAATATTTTACTTTCCCCAGAGAACAAACAAGCCACAAAAGTGAAACAACTGGCCCCATCTAATACTAGAACAACCCAAACCCCTCCTTGTCAGTCCGAGTGCACTTCCATGCCAAAAAAATGTAATGGTGGCTGATCAATAATAATTATAAGATATGACGTGGCAAAATTTTAACCAAGCCAGGAAAAAATTGTTAGGGCCATTTTGATGCTTAAAACGTCTTCCGTAGCTTAGAAGCTGCTATCTTGTTTGAAGAAAATCATGCAAAGAATAGCATCACAATCTCAACAACTGAATGAGACAATAAGCAAAAGTAATAGATAAACAAGTAATTGGCGTCCTTTAGCAAACATGCACCTCCTAAATTTAATAATTGCACCTCCTCACCGTATATACTACAAATTGAAGCGGATCACACTTGCCTATTTTCTCACGCGCAACTTGAATCCAATCAGCAAGAAAAGGAGCAAGCAGAATAAAAAACCGAACACATAAGACATCAAAACAAGCAGACCAGCAACACAGATCATATAATACAAACTTTGGTTCATACCAATATACCATAACAAAGCAACTTATGGTTCAACACTGCAATATAGGGTTTTATAGCATCACCCAAAGCAAACAACAATTATTACTGGATGATTACTCGCCTAGCTGACAGTGCGAAGGTTTTGCAAAATGGAGATCTTTCAGGCAAGCTCTACAGCCTGGAAAAACCTTAGAAACCTCCAACCCACACACAATGTTACAGGCTTACCACATTACCACAACCCCTGCAAACTACTACTGTTCAAACTACCACTTTCAAGGGGTTACTAATATAATTAATAATTAATAGATATATAGATTTAATTTAATGGCCAGCAATCTCGAAGTTTAGAAAGCTCCCAACGTTTGCATAATCGGTGTCTAGCTCCAAGTCTTCCACATCCCAATCAGGCATACCACCATCATCAGTCTCAAGAGGGAGTTCAAGTTCCTCAGCCATCACCGCTCCAGTGTTCATTTCCGAGAAACCAAACCAATCCATATCTGGCATTGGAAAATCTTGCATTTTGCACATATCTGCAATACTCATGCACTCATCTTCAGGCGGCACTGGTTCAACCTGCATTTCAGCATTAGGCTCCAGTTTAGGCTTCGACTCCGGTTCAGGCTTTGACTCCAGTTCAGACTTTGATTCTGATTCAGCCTTTGATACTTGCTCAGCCATAGAATCCACAGCTTTCGATTCCATTTCACCTTTCGACTCAGTCTTTGTTGAGCTGGAAGAGGAGGCAGGAGCAGCAATCTCCATGGATTTCTTTGGTTTCTTGCTTGGAGTTGCTTTTACTGGACCTGGATTCACAGCACTCAGTTTGACAATACCCTTGTAGTTGGGATTGGCTGATTTCAGCCTCTCCTTCTCAGCAGCAAAAGAAGCCGCGGCTGAGTCATACGCGGCTTTGGCCTCTTCGGCCGTATCAAAAGTGCCCAGCCAATTGCGCTTTGCGGTAAAGGGGTTGCGGATCTCAGCAGCCCATTTGCCCCACTTGCGGAGGCGCACCCCCTTGTACTTGGTAGGCCGGGTGCAGGATGCACCGGGAATGGAGGAGGCTGAGCCGCTGGCAGGGGAGGTGGTCACGGCCTTGGGTGGTTTAGGTTTTGCAGGGGTTTTAGCCGGAGTGGCGTAGAAAGCAGGGTTGACAATGACCTCCTTCTCAAAGCGCTTCGGTCTGTTGTCCAGCTCGTTGTCGCTGGTGTCAGTCGCATCAGGGTCCTCAAAGAATATGCGCAGCCGTTTGAATGCCACGCGAGACTTCACTGGCTTCACCATGGTTTCAGGGTTTGTTTCCTTAATAACCGTCATTTTTTTCTCTCTCTTTCTATCTCTACAAAATCTCTGCTCTCTTTCTTAACAAAATTGAATTTAAAAAAATGGAAAAAAAAGAAGAAAAACAGAACAAAACTTGTTTGGAGGTGGAAGTCCAATAGAGAGCTCAGGTAAGGGGTTGTATTAAGAAGATATTTGGAAAATTACTCGGATGTATTTGTATATGGAGAAACCCTGAATATTTGACTCCAAATCCGTCCCTGAAAAAAAAAGAAAAGTAGTCAGCGAGATTAATTTAATCAATCAATCAATCAATAATGAAATAGAACAAGAAGAAAAAATAATCCATTTTTAAGGCGATTGATCTGTTGATCAGGTAAGGACCAACACAGATCGAAGCACCAGAAGACGAAGAGACTATGAATCAACAGATCTGACGAAGTAGACGCACAAAATCGGAAAAAAAGCCGAAGAAAAGGATACAAACCTGCGCATCGAAGTGGGGTTGCTAAAGGGAGAAGTCAGGAGCATGCGAGTGGAGGAGGCGAAGAAGGAAGAGAGGAAGAAGAAAGCGATCACGACCAGGCAGCAGCACAAGGGGATAGTAGACATATAAGAAATCTCTCTCTCTCTTTTCAGGTGAGATTTGGCGATGGATTCCTTCGCTTTCTCTCTTCCTCTTCTTCTTCAACCTCTCTCTCTCTCTCTAAAACCCCAAGCTCAGGTAAAAGGGAGAATAGTAGTCTTGGTGCACAGTATTTAAAGCCTCACACCCACACAGATAGAGAGAGAGACATTTCTTTTTACAATATTAACCCCCCACCCCCTCCTTTCTTCCAAGACCATACGCCCTCGTATTTAAAATTCTATGGGTCCCATAGGTCAGTGTGCATACGGCAGAGTCGTTAGGGTAGACCAGGTCCAGGTACTCCTCCGTCAGAGTGAGTGAGGGGTGAAACGGAAAGGACAAAGGAATCAATAAATGCTCCAGGAATATAAGCGGTGGACAGCACCGGCGGAACGTGGGTCCCGGATTCAGTGAAATATACGAAGCGTACAATACGTGTCCCTTGTGCATGAACTTCAGTTTGGGAAAGGATGAGGAGAAAGGAATTAAGGAGATCATGAATCTAAGGCTGTGATCTCTCCGATTCATTTCCCTCCCTTTTCTCATGACGTATTAAGTATTAACCATCCTGCCACTGCCCACGCTACTCCTCTCACTAAACCTCTCATGTGGACCCCAAATATCAGTCGCTGAAAACAGTAAACCGCGTGCATTTGGAGTTGTTGGCCTACAAAGTGGGGGGTTTTGGGTAAGATGTTTGGCGTCGGGATGAAAGATGGAAAACAAAGCTGGCACAAATATCAACGAAAGCAAATTTTTTACCATTTCCTCGTGATCTACCAAATCCTCTCTCTGATCAGATCGACGGACAGGATATGGTCTACCACCCAATTTCAACACCTAGACATGGTCTACTCAGAGCCTGAGAATCTTCAATATACCGCTATTTTATGTCACCGAATTTCCCTTCTATGTGTCCTGGACCGGATTCATTCTTCTCTTGCAATCTTAATTATAGATTATAATAGATGCGCGGATCTCGATTAATCAAAAAATTCTAAATTAATATCGAGATATTATATGATACATTTCTTATTTTGAGGGGGTTTTGGATTTTCCCTACTTAGCATTTATTCGGGAGTTTCGGTCTATTAGCCCCTGTCTACACGTCATTACTAAAATTGGTCCCCGCTTATATCAGATCAGTAGAAAACGTGCATTTTTTTAAATTATAAAAAAAAATTATATGTCAATACTAAATGCAAGAGCTTGCACGGACATGTCATAAAACTCATGTTATTGTATTATGAATTATATATATAAACCTCATTTTTTAATGTGAGGCGCTTAACTTTATCTCCATGACGCAAATTGGACATAATACTTTCTTCATTTTCTAACATGATTTGTCAAAATGATTTTAGTTTCATCATGAATAAGCCTTATTCGAAATAATCCTTCAGTTAAATTCATTTCTTTTGACAAAATGAATTGACATTTTATTATTACAACGGCACTTCATCATTTTCTAACATAGGCTATGAATTTTATCTTTTATTAAATTGTCAAAGGAAATACCATCAGCTTCATTAAGAAATAAAATAGTATGACTCTACAAATAAATAAAAATTAACTATAACTTGTTGCTAACATGGGAAGATTATTTTCTAGCAGTGTCTATTCAGATGATCTCAAAACTTTACTAATAGATTGGCTTCTTTTATATTATATTATATATTTATATTTCTAATCAAGATTTAATTATTGCACTCATACAAAAGTTCATAACAATCTCACAAGAGGGGTCTAAACAAATGCTATATCAATTATTGACCATTGATTTACGTGACTTGATTTGATGTGTGGTCTAGATGTTGATTTCAGATAAAAAGTCAGACCTTTTAACATAAAAGAGTCAGGCGGTGTTAACAATTTATTTTTTAAAAAGATATTCACCTATATCAGGAAAATTCAAATAGATAATTTTATATTTTCTAATATTATTATGTTTTTTTTTATTTGCCCACAAATTGAGGGAATCTTTTACTAATATTTATAAAGTGAAAGGTAATAAATTCAGACCTTAATTTTGATAATGCCTATAATAGAATAAACTGGAATTGTTTGATTGACATTCTGAATGCTAGAGGTCTTCAATCGAAATTACTTGCAAAGACTGTACTTGGTAGAGGTCAAACTTGTATTGATATAAAGATTATAAATTGATCTCCTATTGAATATGTTGTTCATAGACGGAATAAGTTATGAGGGATTCTCTGATCTTAACATTTTCTTTTTACGTGGGATTCTATATACTTGTTAGATGCTTCATAATCGTATGTTACAAATGCCGGTACACATCTAGATGGATATGCTAGTTTGCCATAAATTTTTTTAATACACGGATTTTAAATTAAAATTTTAACACTAAATATAATAAATAAAATAATTTTATCAATAAACATGGCAGAGCGCCATTGTCAAGACACACCGGTAGCACCGCCACTCCCATTGGCGTAGCTAGTAGCTACCCATTCATACCCATTTCAGCTCTTTGTCTGTCTTTCAAGTTTGAAAAATTTCAAATTTTCTACATGCGGCAGTCCAAGTGGCGCTTACTATTTTCGAAAACAATTACTATTTTAAAAATAAAATTTATCTGACAACAACTATGAGATTGACGTGTTAATATTTTTTAAAAATATATATTACTATTTTTAAAAAAGATTTTGTGTGACAGCGTCACTAACAATGGTGCGTTAATATTTTTAAAAATAATTTTTTTATTATTTTTGAAAATTAATTTCTCTTGAACTTGGGAGTGCCATTCCCAGTAGCGCGGTTGAGGGGCGTCGATTCCAACGACGTCTGACATGTGTATAATCAAAATTAATTTTTATATGTTTATTATTCAATTTTCAGTATCAATAATGTTTGTTACAAAATTTACGGTCCAGTTTGCAAATGGTGATTCCATATAAAGATCCTTTTTGTACATTTTTTTTTTAAGATAGATCCTTTTTGTACATAGATAGTGCAAAACATATTATTATGAAAAATCTGGTAGAAATGAAACAAAAAAATCGTAATTCTTTGTAGCGGAATCACAATTAATGCGAGATATTACTGAAATAAATTGCAATGTGATTTTATTGTTTATAATAAATTGCAACATGATTTTATTGTTTAATAAAACGTGATTGTTCTAATGGATGTTACCCAATATTTTGGGCATTAATTGTTTAGGAGAAGCCCCTCGAGTTACTATGTATGCATATTTTACATATTTTGGCTACCCAACATGTATTACCACAATCCTAAATTTCATTGCAGTTGTCATCGTCATTATTGTCTTATTTATTTTGCTAATTTTATTATTCTTTTGTTATAGTTATGTGTGTTGTCTCTAAAGAAAGGCCTAGAGGGGAGTGAATATGTACGAATTTGGTTTCCTAAATCGGTATGGCCAATTTTTGGTTCAATTCAAGTATGGTCTTAAAGCAACACAAGTTACACACAAAACACAATGCAATTTAAGTAAAGAAAGGAGAGAAAGAAGTGACACGCGATATATTACGGAGTTCTGACCCGCTAGGAGAGGCTAGCCTTAGTCGTACGTCTCCGGGAGTTTCGCAACCACGAAAGGGCGCGCTCCGTTCAATTCCACAACAAACGTTTCTATAATTTCGAATCGAATCACCTTGTTACAAGAACTCTCAAGGTGGATCGGCCTAACTCAAAGACAAAACACAAACTCTCAATTGGATTAAGGCTCTAACCAAATCACTCAATTAATCTAGCAATTAGACAATAGGTTTGTTGTAGGCACTCTAATCTCAAAGAATTTGCAAATTAAATGCTCAAACACAATATAGCAATGTCTCTAGCTGGTTGGAGCTCAAAAAGAAGTATTTAGCAAGGTTGCAAAAGTGTCAAACCAGTCCCAAAGGGGCTGGTATAAATAGAGGGCGCCAACAGCTCCAAACCAGTCAAAAACATACTCTAGCGTTGTACAACGGTATATGACGTTGTACAACGGTAGACTAGCCGTTGAAAAATCAAACGGTAACAGACAATTCCGTTGTGAGTTGTTAGAGCGTGGCACAACGAAGTAGATAACAGCCAAAGCAAAAGCTCGACAATTCCGTTGGAACATGTCAGAGCGTTGTGTGACACTAGATAGCGTTGCACAACGAAGGAATAAGAAAGAAGCAGCTCTGACAAACTCAAACACAATTGTCAGAACATCATACGACGCTGAATGTCGTTACACAACGATAGCGTTGCTCAACGATGTTCAGCGTTAGCAAACGCAACCTGCAGAATTACGTACAAAACTGCTGTCTTGCATGCATGCTGCGTGCATGGAACATGGATCATGCACGCAGCAGCACTGTTTGAGCAGTGTTGAGGTGCCTGCATCAGACCTGCGTTGTCCAACGCTTTATGTCATTGCACAACAAATAAGGCAGAAATATTGTGCAACGTTATATAGCGTTGCATAACGCTCTAACAAGAAGAGACAACTGAATCCAAAGTTTCTCTTCAAAAGATGCATCGTTGCACAACGCTAGTGAGCGTTGTGTAACGCTGCCTCACCCTTGTCAGAGATTTTACAATTTCAGAACGAATTACCAAAGCATTGTGTAACGGCAAGTAGCGTTGTACGACGTTAGACAGAAAAACTGAGCAATTTAACAGCAAATTGATTGAGATTAGTTTAGAGTTAAAACTAATGACTCTAACTAGTCCAATACAATCTTTTGAAGCTCCAAAACTTGTGCTAAACTTGCTTTAATCCATTCTTTAAATAATTTAGCTATAAAACACTAAATGGATAGGTTAGTTTAAAGGTTTGGTGTTGTTTTGCAAATCGGTAAATTAAGAGAAAAAGTTAAACCAACAATGTAAAATTTGTACATGGAACATCTCATTATATGCATTTTTCATGAGAAATGCTAGAGTCCAATATATTGGACGGATGGATTCCGTCCAATACGATCGTTTTCACATTTTTAAATTTGAAATAACCGATCCAAACTTTCAATATGTTCTCCTTATTAAAAACTTATAAGAAACTACTTTTTACATTTTTTAAATTTTTTACTATTTTTTGGTATTTTAGAAAATCGTTGTTATTGGACGATCCATAATGTTTATATCATGAATTTTCAAAAATACTAAAAAAATAGTAAAAAAATTAAAAAAAATGTAAAAATTGGTTTCTTGTAAATTTTCAATATGGAGAACATATTGAACGGTTTGGATATGTCATTTGAAATTTTAAAATATGAAAACGATCGTATTGGACAGACTCATCCGTCCTATATCTAGGACATTAGTAATTTTATTTTTCATTTGTTGCTTGCAAATTGTAAAACATAGATTTGTCCGAATCTCCAAGAAGCATTTTTCTTATAAAATATGGATTGAAGTTACGAAAAGATTAAGCCTTAAAAACTATCCAATCGCCCTCGAACAACGAGTTTGAACAGCTATCTTACAACTTAGGTTAATGTTAATTTTTTATTTTTATATAATTAAGGTTAAACTGTTATTGTAAATTCTAAACGAACAAAAATAATTCGTTGTTCAATTCTATATTACATTGTAAATTAAGGTCATGAAATTTGCTCGCAAGCTTGAATTCCATACTATCTTGACTCGTTTTCGTCCTGCATGTAAGCTAATAATAGCGTATAAAACTTATTTCTTCCGATATAGGTTTTCTAATAAAAAGGATAAGTTATGTTTTATACTTTTATGTTTTTTTTTTGAAGGTTGGTTTTTTGTTATAAGAAATAAGAAATTTAAAAATAAATGCTCTCTCTGTGAATTGAACCAATGACCACTTGGTTGGCAAAATAGAGCGAAACCACCGGGCCAAACAACCCAACTTACTTTTTATGTTTTAAAACATTTCATATTGTTGGAGTATTTGAACATAATTTATTTTTGCTGTCCTATTAGTTTGTTTGTTATTGTGTTTTATTAATGCCCTGATTAAAATATTTTTTTTCACGGGATTTCAATTCAATTCAATTGATTTTATAGGATTTCGTAGGATCTAATTATATAGGGGGCGTTTGTTTGTGTAGTAAGGAGTTGCATAACTTAAGGATGCCTAAATATTTATGTAGTGTTATGTAATAGATGTTTGATTGTGTAGTAAGAATGACTAACTTAATGCATGCATATATTCATGTCAAAAGACTAAAATGCCCTTAAATTTGAATTAGTATTATGTATTATATGTTGTGACCTAATTATTGTTAATTATTAATTATTATAAAATTAATTATTAATGATGATAATAAACCATTTTTACTATTATGAATTATTTATAATTTACTTTTAATTAAATATTATAAATATTATTATTTATTTTATAATAAAAATTATTATTGATTAATTATCTTCAATTAATTATTATTCTTAAATCATTATTATTAATAATTAATTTTACTTGTTAAATATTATTAATTATAATAATTAATCTTTGTTATTTACTATGATTTTTTAATAATTATTGTTACTTATTAAGTATTATTATTTATTAATTAATATTAATTAATTTTTAATTATTAATTATTAATGATAATAAGAAATCATTTTATTATTATGAAATATTATTAATTATTTTAATTAAATATTCTAAATATTATTAATTATTTAATAATAAATCAATATTGTTTATTAATTATTATTTTTACTTGTTATATGTTATTATTTATTAATTATAAAAATTAATATTTATTACTAATTATGATTTTTAATAGTTATTGTTACTTATTAAATATTATTATTTATTAATTATTATAGATTATTAAATATTATTATTAATTATTTCTAAAGGGTATTGTTGGAAAAAAAATTAAAGGGGACCGGTGCATAACTTATGCAACCTATTTAGGTTGCATAACTTATGTACCCTTAAGGCATCTTATGTAAGAGGTGTTTGGTGACTTAAGGATACATAACTTAAGTTATGCACCATTTAAGTCACAAACAAACTCCCCATAAGAATTCTAACAAAATGACACCAAATTCATTCATTTTGATCAGAATTTTCCAACGAAATGAAATTCCATTTAAAAAAAAATGAGATTATGACCAGGGGCTTACTGATCATCACTTTCAGTAACGCAAATTAATTTTCTATCGGTAAAAAAGTGACTCAATTAGTACATGGACATCAAACTGACGCTGAACGATAAATATCGTGTATCCTGACTAGTGACTACTATTTCGCATTTGTACGGTTGAAAAATTGCCCAATCGTGTATCATTTTTTTTATTTTTTAAAATTTAGGTTTATTCAAATATTGGGACGTTCCATGGTGGGCTATTTTTTTTTTCAATCTAATTTGTGCCATGGTTAATCATAACAGCTAGTAATAAACATTAGCCAGCAACAAAATTTATCTAAATTATTTGATATTTCGGTAAATAATAATTTTGGTTCAGATCTCGTCATTTTCTTTAAATGCTCGATCTATGCGCCATACAAAGTATCTCAAGCATTTGAATTTGAACTTTGCACTCACATTGATCATACTCATTAAGTGAGATAAATTTCAACAGATCCTAACTCCCGATCTAATGCCATAAATCTTAGAAACAGTTCGATCAATCGATAAAAAAAAATGGTTGAGACATAGCCAACAAAGAGTTTTAAAAGCTATTTTATCAAGAAATATATATATTTACCTAAAGAACTTGAAGAAGAGGAGATTACCATCCAAATCAAATCGCCATTGTTGCTAGAGCGAGCTCTTCCGATATGTACCAAGAAGATTACAATCGACACATTTGTTCGAGATGAAAGAAAATAGCGATATAGTAGATACCGCCTATCCCTAAAAAAAGGTTATATAAACCAATAGGCGATGGTTACAAAGAAATTAGACGCGGCTCATGGCCGTTCAACAAGAACGTTGGACTCTATCAAAGCGGCGTGATCAATATTCAATGGTTACATTAATAGTAGAATATAGATTGTTCAATTTGTAATTGCCAAAATATTTAAAAAAGGAAATAAATTTTTTTTTAAAGTATCACCTATTTTCATTATAGTTTAAAAAAATTTTACATGTCTTTATTGTCATTTTTAAATTTTTGAGAATATATTTTACTTTAACCAGCTTACTAGGAACTGACGCAAATGTGAATTTTCATCAACGCTTTAAAAAAATTATGAACACTAATTGGTCGGAATATGAAATTTGGAACAAAATATTAAATCATGACTTTTATGGACCGTTTGCGTTGCTCCCTTATAAAACATATAAAGTTATACATAAATGATAAATCCCATGTATTATTTTGATTGATTATTATTAATACATTTTACGTACAGTTAACGTAGGCTTTTAAAAGGATGCGCCAAGAGCGCGCAACAATCTGCAAAATAATACCACAATCAAATTAATGATTATCTCCTAACCCACATGTACTATGAATCAATTTATGATCACATTCTTGGAAATACATTGATACTCTCACCGAATTGTTTTACTCAATGGCTCCGTTTGGATGCGTTGAGAATAAGGTAGGAAGAAGGAAAAAAATTTATTGGGAAGAGATAAATTTATTGGGAAGTGTGTAACTTTTGTGAAGAGTTTGGATGGTTAGAAATAAATTTATTGGTAAAAAATGATTATTCCTTATTCCTTATTCCGGGAAGAAGCCATCCAAACGGAGCCAATGTTTGCGAATTATTACCAAAGATTTTGAATGGCCCGGATTCATTCCAAAATATTGAATTAATTATTATTTTTTTAAAATAGCCATTGATATATACTTTTAAATATTTTTATATTACTCACCACTAATTCAATTGAAAATCTCAATGTTGCAACAAGCCAACGACGATCCCTTGGTGCATGTAGATTCAATGAATCAAATTTTCGATGAAATTTGTCCAGAATATGATTGACACAGCACACAAATCGATTAGTTTTACTCATTAATACATGATTGAGATTTTATACTAATTTGGTTAGCATTTGTTAGTACAAATTAATCTCTTCGGAGACATCCGATCGATAAATTTTGTTAGTACAAAACTACAAATTGATTTATAAGACAGTATTAAAACAACATCCTGTATGGATCAAACTTTTATACAGCGTTTTGTACTATTTGTTGTACTTGATTTTTTTCAGTTGTATTCTCAACACACCATGTTGAATGCAATTTGCCAATTCCTATTCCGAATAAATTCTGTATATTTTACCAAACTCCAATATGCACTGTTCAAAATCTCTGCTCTCAAAATTAAACTCGTATTTATTTATTTATTACATTTATTTTTTGAAAGTGGAAGCCCGTAGGCATATTTATTCTTCCCTCTTATTTTTTTTTGACACATCCAAGCACGTCCAAAGACTTCCACAATAAATCAAATGATAATACGGGCTTCCCAGGAAAATTTTATTTTTTCAGTAGGTGAGGCGGCTCGTGCGTTGCACGCAGCAACATGAACTTTATTTTTTTATTATTTTTTGTTCACTTTCGTAGGGCCCACCTAGTGTGTGAGAAGTCGTGGGATTGGCGCGTGGGCTGCACTGGTCGTGCTCGCAAATGTTTATTTTTCAGCGGTTAAACAACAACCACCTGCCATTATTTACGTACATATACTATAAGCAAACAAGACTTGTTCCTATTACACACCTCAAACCTTTCAATTTGGTTGGTAAATAATCGTAGATCATTGGAGATAGTAATGTCCATTTGGGCATTGATGTGCGTGCGAAAGGTAACGGGTCAGGCGCTTCTGCTTTTATAGCCAGCTGCCAGCCCATCCCTGCAACGCCTAATTATTAATCACAAAATCACTAATTTACTAAATAGTAAATAGTAATTAGTAACCACTTCTTTGCATATATGCCCACTGAATCTTTTTTCTTTTACTAGTACAAATTGAATGTCGAGAACTACCATTTTTTTTTGTTCTTTTGACTTTATTCGTGAAAGAGAAATAAATATGTACAATATATACATGCACGTTGTTTGGTGGCAAATTATTATCGTGCAAAATGTTAACATGAACTTGAATTTGACGGCAAATGGTTGTCATGCAAAATGTTAACATGAACTCGCGTGAAAATAAATTTTATTAGGAGGATAATTTTCAACATATCACATAATTCCTACTACATTAAAACCGAACTGATACTTGGATTCAGTTTTTTCTTTTTCTCTTTGTCTTTTCTTTAATTTTTCTGCTTACTGCTGGTGGCTGCGGTTACTAATTTGGAGTGGCAACGGATAGGATAAGCATTGAATTCAAAATATTTTATTTTTTAATTGTGAATACGATATTGATAAGATTTCCTATCTGATAAGTATCGAATTTAACTAGATAACCACATGGATACAAAATAATTCAAATATCGGATAAAATTTAAACAAGAGTTGTATAATACACGCGTACTATGTATTGTTATTGTTATGTATTTATTTCTAAACTTATATTTATATATAGTGTATTTAGTTATGACGTGGCTTTCCATAATTTTTTTGTTGCAAAATATATTCCGCTACATAAATTTCTGAATAATGAGAAAGAGGGCATAAATAATATTTCGCATTTGTATTCAAATTTACTCCCAGAACTAAATTAATTGTATCCAAATCCACTTAAACTATATAAATGTGCATATTCTAACCACGAATAATAACCATTAGAATATTTTCCACAAAATTTTAAATACAAAACGAAAATATATGTACCATTTTTCGTCCTAGTCGCGTTGCATTTCTTAATATTTTTTCTGCTTCCACTACATAATATCCATTGAGCGAGGTTATGGTACCACTACTTTTGGGTGTCATAAATTGCCACAATTTTATATTTTATCAATGTTTAAAATTTTTAAAATTCAAACACCGAATCCAAACCGTTGATCTTATTCAATTTAACAAGTGATGCGTTTTCATACCAATTTTATAAAATTTAGAGTCGATGTGATACTTGATTAAGTGTCCAAATGATGAACATATTAGAATTAATCTGTCATAAAAAATCATATACGTTCATTTGTTGACCACTCAATTGAGTATCAAATCGACTCTAAATTTTATAATACTTATATGAAAACGTAACACTCGTTAAATTGAATAACATCAACGATTTAGATTCCGCGTTTAAATTTTAAAATTTATAAATATTGATACACAGGAACCTTGCTACCCATTTTAGTAGCAGATAAGTCCATTCTCATCTATGTGGAATGAAAAAGTTTAAATTGCAATTTGTAAATTTCAAGTGCAGAAGGACAGAAGTTAAAAAAATTTAAAGGACTCGATTTTTATAGTCTAACCTTGGTTCTAAAATTATTTTTTATTTTTTTGAGCCCGCCTTCGGTTCGTTTGACAGATTATAATTTTTGTTTAAATCAATGTTAATGTCAGAGAAAAGTATGGTTCTAAGTCTTAGCTTAGAGGTTAGATATTAATTAAAACTTCAATCTTTTCAATTTATGAATCTCGTTAAATTAAAAAAAAAGCGTGTTTTCGGACAAGTTATTACCTTCCCAAATACGTAAACGTGAGATAATGATAAACGTGATATATATAATTATGAAAAAATAAATTAAAATTTCAGATATGTAAATAATATTTTATAAAATGTAATGTACCAAATTTTAATATGGTTTGAAAATTATTTGGTCATTTATCAAGCAATTTTGAAAAAAAAATACAGCCCAATTTTTAAACATGCATATGGTTATCGAGCAAAAATATTAACACGTATTTACATGGAACATTGGAAATGAAATATTACTGAGAAATAGTTTTCAAAATATCATAATGATTGAACGGTGGTTACTTATTTTTATTTTTACTTGTATAACTGAATACGAACACGAATCAAATTGCTTATTAAATATAAACTTGGATGATAAATATAGTGAATATATTAAATAAAATTTGCTCAAGACTCGTACAATACTTGAAGAGTAATTTTCAAGTAATTATTTTTAATTTATATTTATAAAAAGACAAATGTTAAAAATAAATATAAATTCTGGGAATAAACAAATATATATATTAGCCCGTCGATTTTGGCAAAGGTGGATTATTGAGGAAAGCACACGTACTTAAGGAATTGTTGATTTGTTTTTCTCCTTTCTTTTTGTTTTTTTTTTCTATTATTGATCTGTATTGACAGCACCTGCCAATCTTTCTAAAAAATAAATAAATAAATAAACAAGTATTCGTATCGAATCATAATGAAAAGCGTCATTAGATTCTTCCATAGCAAATATTTTTCGTCACAAAATATATATCGCTAATCAAAATATATATCTGAAGTCGTATCCATATTCACTTCCAAACTACACACTGAAAACTGTATTTGCATCCAGGGCTTGAGCACGAATAATCAGTGTCGAAACAATAAACAATTCCATATCCACAAAATTTTTAACACAAACCGATAAAAAAAATTTCTATCCCGTTCACTATGAATTTCTCAAATTTTTTTTTCTATTCTGAATGTAGTATTTTCTTTTTAGTCCTACAAAGGCCAAGAAGTCCGATGCTGTCTATGTCCGTAGAAAATTCTTTGTTTGAAAATACAAAATGATGAATTAATATTCGAATGTGGATTTGCCAAAAAATTGAAAACTCGAAAGACTGGAGTACGCCTTTGGTTCTAAAATTATGTCATTAATGTCCTTAATTCCGATTTCCCATCATATCTCGCTAATACTTAATTATTCTATTTAACTTTTTTTATCACATAATTCATATTTCAATTAGGAGCATCATGATCTTATCATAGTATTAACGTGACTCAGTTAATTTGAATATGGATTTACCATTCTAACAATCAGTGTTGTGCATGTGGCCTAATGGTTCAGTGGTACGAGGACTAGACTGCCTCCAAAAGTTCAAACGTTCGAGCTCCACTTGCATCTTTAATTTCAAAAGAAAATTGAATAACAAAGATCTCCTTCTTTCTTAAAAAAAATAATAATGTTGTTACATTGAAAATATAATGCATATGTAAAACTTTTTCATCTCTGTAGCATATATATCAATAGGTGGGTACGTTTCCTAGTAAACATAAACGCATGGAGTGATTAAATTAATTCAAGTTAAAATGGACTTTGTCATTTTGAGCGGTAGGAGTGTGTAATAATAAACAGTTTATTTTTATTTTTAAAACCAAGTGTGTAGTCCATATCTTGGCATCTCCATTGGTTTTCTACCAATATAATTTTCCAAACATATCTTCATTAAAAAAAATTATCAATTCATGTATCAGAATCATGACATACGAACTTAGGTGTAGGAGTGATATCATAGGTTTCTTAGTCACATTAGTAGATCTAGGTTGAGGTGTAAGTTTCTACTATTATAATTATTATTTTATAATTATTATTATTGCTATTTGCTATTAGTATTATTAGTATCTTTTTACAGGATTAATTAGATTTATTGCTATTATTTATGTTTTTGGATGATTTTTCTTGTTGGATTTTTTTTCTAGTCTACATAACTTGTTTGGACAACCATATGCAGTAGCAGTAGGATTTTACTGTTATAAATTTTTGATGTCACAAATATATAACATTTTTATTTAATTAATTTCAAATATAAAATTTATAATTTAAATTTCGAATCTAACCTATTGATCTTATACAACTTTATAATCGATGCATTTCGATTAGTATTTTTAAAAAATTAAAATTGATTTGATATTCAATCAAGATATTAAAATATTTACGTATTTCAATTATTTTGTCATAGTTAACAAGATTTATTAAATTTTTTTATTTGTTGAATAAGTATTAAAAGAATTCTAAAATGAAATTTTTTTTATACGAAACCGCTTAATCGATTAACAAATAACAACAAGTGTTGTGTTGGGTAAAGGTAATGTGACTAATGTCAAAGAAAAAGGAAAAAATAAGGAGTATTGGGCCGGATTTATTTGGGCCTTTTGTAAAGTACGATATATGAATGAACGGAGAGCCGGACAGGTGTTGGTGGCAGTGGGCTTATTTGGTTGATTAGTCATAGTCGTAGAGGGTGCTAGACTGCTGGTGCAAGTGCTAGTACATGGAGCTTCCGGAGGAGCTGCTGCTGCTGCACATATACACTCTCCTTCCTCCCGACTCATGTGACATGTCACATGTCGCCGCACGCACCTCCCTCCTCTCCCGCCGCTTCCGCTTTCGCCTACATTCTCTCGAATCGACCAATTTGGTTGATAAGGTTTGGAATTTTGTACAGTTTTATTAAATTAATTAATATCATTACTCTTCCTATAAATTCTGATGCGGCATCCATGTCCCTTACATGTCGTGCGCTTGTTTTACAAGACACCCCACAGTCCTGTGCCAATAGAAATTGAATAAAGAATGACACGTCCTGTCGCGTTGGATACTTGTATCTGTATCCATAGTATGTTTGGAAGTCCATAGAATAAGAACAATGGAATAAGAACAAGTTATTTCTTGTTTGGCACCATTTAGAATAAAGAGAATAAGAACAAAGCGAACCTTGTTTTTATTCCAACAAAAACATGAAACTAGAATAAGAACAAGAACAAAAATAAGCTTGTTTTTATTCAACACCACTTCCATGTACATAGGACTATAGGACAGTTACAGATTGCTCATGCCACCTCTTATTCCATTTACTAATTCCAACTTCATCATCTACAAAATCAATATTTAAAGGTTTAATAACAGCATGTTGGTAACTAAAGCAAAAATATTTTACCGTCTTTATTGATTTTGTTCTAATTACAATTAAGGGAACTGATTCCTTACAGTAAATCACTAATTGGCTAGCTTCTAGAAATCTGTATTTCTGATGTGTATACTATGTTAATTTAACTAAACATTTTTGAATTGTACCTATTTTTAATATTTTGCCAAGAAGTTTTGTCAATTTACAAATGTAAACAATCATTTAATTGAATCTCTTCTGTAAGAGCAATACCCATTTTTTATATAGCATGGCTCCTCGGCTCCTCCTTCAACAAATCTAAAATCCGGCCCTGTCAACTTCTCTAATATCTGACCAATCTGACAATATCATGGGTATCCCACTACAGATTTAATTGTAATGACCTTATTTTTTATGTTTTTCTGTAACTTGTGGACACTTCTTCCGGACCAAAGAGGAAAGGTGGAACAATGGTTCCAAAATGCCGAAGGCTTTCATGTTGGGGAAGCAAAATCAAAGCTTGTGAAACGCTTGGCGCAGAGAAAACTAACCAAGAAGCGCAAGAGATGAATCATTTGTTGATGCTGTGTGTTTTGTTCTGTTGATATGAGAATTTGATAGGTGTTTACTTCATGGCATTAGGGGCCATGGTATATTGAACTTTTAACTGGTAGTAGTGGGTTGACTTGTTCTGTGCTTTAAAATTTCACTTGTACAGTGCTTGACTATGATATTTAAGTTCGAATTAGAGTAATTTACAACTTCTTTAAGCTTATATTTAGACAACCCTTACATGCTGCATGAGGTGTTACACTTGTTTTCCTATGTTTTAAAATGTAGTTTTACTTTTTTCATGTTTTCTCCTGGACACTCATTTTTCAAAGTAATGAAGAGGAGGGATTTGGTTTCTCGTTTGAAATTTTCCACAGTTTTGTTGTCGACTATAATGTTTAAGGTTTACAACGGCAACGAAATGACCCATTTCGTTTGCCGTTCCGTTCCATCAACGATATGATCATTCTATTTTATTTTTCATTCCGTTTCAGTAAGCGGTATGCTCTTTCATTTCGTTATTCGTTTCATTTAGACGGAATGGAACATAACAATTTGTTTTCACAGTAAAAACAACAGTTTGTTGAAATGAAAGCAAAATGACTCGTTCCATTTACCGTTCCGTTTCAACAACGGTATGCCCTCTCATTCCGTTTACCGTTCTGTTTCCGGAAACGAAATGAATTTTTGTACCGTTAGCCGTTCTATTTGAATGGAACGTGCACGAAACACGGTATACCGTCGGTAGGCCTAGTCGACTAGCATTTCTCTAGATGTTTTAGTACGTGGAGTTTTAATTGGTGCTGTGCGTTGACTTATAATATGCTTTTAAAGTGATTTTATTCCCAAATTAGGGTAATTTATAACTCCAAATCTTATATTTTAAGTTTTTTAATATTAATTGCTATCAATAGACATGCTGCATAAAATGGTCAGTGACTTCATCAATATCTTCCAAGTAACGGGTTCAATTTTCACTGGTCTTTACATAGATTTTTATAGCTAGACTTTTTTTATTTATGTTGGACATTGTTTTATTGTTAGATTTACTTGATGTACTAAACCTAAAATTTTTTTAGCAAGACTCAATTTTTTATTAATAGCTCCTTAAAAATTTAGCAATTTATTTTTGATAGATTTTCCAAATATTGTAAGGAATAATTAGATTTATGCCACTCTGAAAATTAGCTAATTAGAGATATGCCATTGTTAAATTGCAAATTAGATTTATGCCATCATCAAATTGTGTAAATTAGATATATGCCATATTTCTTTCCAAAACAGTTTTAATTCTAAAAGTATCATCCTAAATTCTCTTAATTTTTCTAAAAATTCCTATACTACCCTTGTTAACAAATCTCTACTACTTATAAAGCACCCCTAGCAAGGTCAGCATTTTTCACACAAAGGGGTCCAAACAATTTTGTTAGCATCATTATAAACAATTGATCAATATGGTGTACGGTTTGGATTGCTATTTCTACGAAGGAGTCGACTCTACACACAAATAAGTCAGGTCGCTCGTATTAAATAAATTTTCGTAGCTATGTATTGCCAGTTCGATTCTCGCCTCTAACATATTATTTTATTCGGTGTTTCAATCCTTTTCTCTTTCTACCGATAACCTTTCCATTTTTTTTTTCATTTTGCCTCCGCTGCCCTTTCCATATTTTCCATGTGCAGGATCTACCCTGATCTCGCCGTTCTTTTCAATCTCTTCCTTTTGCCTTTGCTTCGCGTTTATTTCGCTAACCCTAGAGACTGCTCTTCACCGCCGGATCCTCGAGCTTTGTTAGGTTAGGAATTCGATCTTCTCTTCTGGATCCACAAATTCCAAATGAAAATATAACTTGGTTTTATCTGTGGATTGCTATATGTATGATTTCAGTTCAGAAATTACTCGATTGTTGTGTTTATTTGCTGGATAGGAGGTTAGATTGTATATATTCCGAACTTTTAATTTCTCAGTTTTGTGGATAAAATTACGAGGTAGAGAAGAGAAGAACCATAATTGCGAAATGTAATGAGACCAATCAAACCAGAGACTATCCATGGATGAGCGCGAAATGGATTTCTCCATGGTCTCGAGAGAATGCTCCAGAAGAACCCCTCGCTTCTTAATGCAAGAGATTCTGTGGTAATTTGATTTTGTAATTTCATTTGTTTCCCGTTGGATTTCAACTTGGCCATTTCTATAATTTCTGTTGATTGTTTCTTTACTTCCCCCAATTTGATCGTGTCATGCTTTTTTCTTTTTTTTTATGATTTATTTATTTTGTCTAAAATGTTATCCAAGGTTCAGCCAATTATTTCTAGCTTTGAATTCAATCAATTAAATTATGATGTTATCCAGATTCTTAGACTCATTTTTGTGGTTTCATTTATAAGCTAATTTTTCATACGTTGATCATTATAATCTAATTTTTTATCCTCTCAGAGTTTGCCAATAAAGTGATTAATTTGGTATCTGTTGTAGCTTTACAGTGAGAAGGAATGCCTCTCGGAGGATCAGGTTGAGAAATTAAAGTCATTTGTTGACATTAGTGACATTTTGGGTGCTACTGGTTCCATCAAGAAGACGGAAAAAAGGTATTGTGTAAAATGAACCTCCTGTAATTGGTTCTACATATGCACTTACTTTTAGGTGATTTCTTTTATGGTTTTCAAATTATACGATTAGATTAAATAGTGGTTCTGGGCTTCTGGCTATTACGATTTGGGACATGTTGTATCGTTGAGGAAATAGTCAAACCCAAGCTTGACCTATTATACGGCTTTTATACCCTCCAAATCGTGCAATTGAGATTTTTTTGGTCAAAAATTTGCCTCTTTTTACTTGATTGTGAAATAAACTTAACTCATGCACCTCATATATCCCAATTGCTTAGAAGATTACCAGAAGATTCCTAAAGACAACAGAGGACCAGAAACACAATATAAATATGAAAACATTGTACAGTGTATAAATAAAGTTAAATATGTTATGTTTTCTTTCCTTCATTAGATGGAAGAGTACTAAAGTTTTATTTTAAATGAAAAAGGATTCAGTACTGACTCTTATTGCTGTACCTGACCCGGTAACCTATTGTTTCCTCGAACTGTGGTTTAGTACTGCTCTTCTCTCACATTTTGTTAGCTTTAGATACTTTAAGATCATGTGCTTTATTTTTCACTTTTAAATTTCCTACGAAATTATTTCTTTGCTTCTAATTCAAGGCCTTCAGACTTATAACAATATATTTACCTTTTAATTTAGTTCAATATATAAATAAATTGAGCACTATATGACATAAATAGCCAATAAAAAGTGTTTTTTTATATATGACAGCTATACGAGAAAATTATGCATTTCCATATGTTATCTCATGCAGGTAGTACCAATTGACACACAAAAGTATAAATCAGAAGATCCAAGGTGACAAAGATCTTCAGATCCGTGCCTACTATGTCGGGCAAGTTTGTAAATTTTTCATTTTTTTAGATATATTATTTTACTATTTTCATGCATGATCTTTTACATTATTTTCTATTTTTTTTACTATACAATTTTTTTAATGGTTGTAAGGTATTAGGTGCTCCAATGATGTATCCACAAGTAGGAGAAGAAAAAATGCTCTACACTGGGGATTATAATACGACAATAGATAGACATCTTGGCGTTGCTTAAATCAATCATCTCCCGTTAGACCTGTTGATAACTGAGTATGTTAAAATAATCACTTGTCTGAAATATTTGTCAATTTAACATTCTTTCTTGTGAATTTAATTTTATCATCTGCAATAAGCTTATTCAACCGCCGGAATAAGCTTATTCAACTTTTGGAATAAGCTTTTCTCTCTCCTCTCTCCTCTCTCCTCTTATTTCTAATAAGAGCTAATACCACCATAGAGGTGGTATTAGAATAAGGGGTTTGAATAAGCCTTATTCGGAATAAGGCTTATTCAAAAAACGTTTGGCAACATCCCGAATAAGCCTTATTCGGAATAAGCTTATTCATTTCCGTGTAGGTGTAGATATGCTACAACTATATGGGATTTTCAACTCGAGGTTTTCAAACATTGAGTTTCATCTAATTAGCGGTGGATTTTTATCATCTGCAATTTCGGTTTGCAATTACAGATTGCATTCTTGGCGGAACAGACAATGTAGGTATGCAATATTGTTGAAGGGTAGAAATTCTCCAAAAACATATTTTTTATAATGGTATCACCTATACTGGCATATCTTGTTCAGGCTGTTACCAATTAATCTACAGTACAACATATTTTAGATTCTTGTCTTGTAATTTGCTATTGATGTTGTTGGCAATTGATATGTTGAAGGATCACAAGCCAGACTTTTGGATCTTGAGTTGCTTGTTCACCTTTTGTGTTTTCCTATACTTCTTTTCTAGAAATAATCGATCGAGCTATTGTTTGCTTGGATAACCAAAGTGATTGTGTTTTTCAATTACAGAAAATTCATTGTTAAATATATTTAAGTACATCAAAATTTTCTCTGTTTGCAACATAATTTATTTATTTTTTACAAAATTGCAATGTGTTTAGTTGAGATTTGAATGTTTTACGTGTTTAGCAGATCATATATCGAAGGTATATTTTAACCAAATAACAATTAGCCCATACATTTGATAGTAAAAAGTCCTTATTAGATCATGTGTACCGCAATTTTTTACAAGCTGGTGCTCAAGGATACAAATCAGTTGCACATCTACTTATGGATCGGCTCAAGAAACAAGCAGTTTATTAATAAGAAATTCAATTTAAGACTATGGTACCAGTGCAGGTGTTGGTACTATTTGGTGTTAGCCTATAATTTTTATTATAATGGAATATTTTTGGGGATTTATGATCTTGTGAACAATTTGCAAATGAAAATGTAAGGACTTGTTTTTTGTTCTCAAGGGGTAAAACAATCATCCATAACAATGATAATAAATTAGACGGCGCATTGCTAAGCAGCAGAAGAAGACATGTATGGACATAGGATAAAAAAAATGCGTAATGTGCAGAAAAAAAAACTTTTCAGTTAAATTTCAAACTAGCGGGGTTTCGCGCGTTGCGCGATCTATTTTAATTTTTGATATTTTTATTGTATTCATTCGAGGGATCATATAAATCAGCTGTATTGTGCAATAATTTTTAGCATGGTATATAATTAATAGTACACAATCGCTCAAAAATACACTTACATTTGAAAAAAAATTACAATAATTAAAATTTTTGCAAAATAAAGCCTTTCATAATATGTGCGATATTTTTTTTTTCATTGATTGTGTATGATGTATAATTTTTTTAAAAATTTTCCTTAGAAAGGCAAATAAATTAAATATAATAATTTAAAAATAGTATTATTAGATTTTGTTTTAATAATCTTTTAAGGAAACACATAAATTTCGGGAAAAAAAAATGTGATTGATACCATTTAAAATCCATTTGGTTTATTCAAATAAAAAAAGTGGTTCATCCTTAAAAAAAATGAATTTTATCGATGCGTACAGGGACGATAAATGGTCTCCAAATGTCTCTCTCTCTACACCTTGGAGCGGGCCCCACCTGACCCCATTGGCCATTGCCCTTTTCTCATGTAGATGCACAAATAAGCGTACAAACTATATATCCACATGGCAGACTGCAGAGGCATATTTTATTTGCATATATATTTGATGCCTTCTGCTTAAATTTTCATAGGCATAGGTAATTTCATAAAAAAAAAGGCATAGGTAGTGGTGCAGAGACGCGTGACCTAGTGCCTAGTGGTGCAGAGACTGGGTACGATTGTTGCACGCGCAGCCAACAGCTTCTAATCAACGACACGTAGGCATTGACGTACAATAGAACACATGGTGCAGCAAGAGACGTGAATATTTTAATGTTTTCTGTCAACCGGACCCCACATGTCAGTCACACTGTTAACCAACAGTGCTTATGAATAGTGTTGGATTCGGATCTAATTGGCCCCGATTAATATATGTATAGATATGCCCACACATTGGGTGGGCGTGTATGCTAGTCCTAATAAAAGGCACGGAAGCAAGGAAAAACGTAGGAACAAAAAATGATTTACTAAATTGGCAAAGTGCATTTCTTCATAATTTGCTAAATTGAAAAATGATGGTCAAAAGCTCCCTTTATAAAACAATAATACGCATAAAATGAGAAATATATATAATTGTATGGTTAAATAAAGTTTGGTCGATTGGATTGACATTACAAATCATTTTATAACAAAACTCATTTTAATTAATTTATATTGGAATAAGACAAATTTGTTATTTAGTGATATGGTATTTTTTAAATTCAAATTTTTTATAGTGGTATAAAACTAATTTGTCATTTAATAATGGTATTTTTGTAATTTCAAATTTTAATAGTGGCATAAAATTAATTTGTCATTAGTAGTGGTATTTTTCTAATTTCAAATTTTTTTAGTGGCATATTTAAAAGGGTAAAATTGGTAAATCAACTTGTTGATGGCATAAAACTAATTTTTACTATTTTATAGTGGCATAAAACTAATTTGTCATTTATTGATGACATTTTACTAATTTTAAATTTTCACAATGGCATAAATCTAATTAACCCATATTGTAATATCTAATGTAGAAATTTGAAAAAGTCTAGCAATTTATTTTTGCTACATTAGATATTACAAGATTCGGAAAAGTCTATCAAAATAAATTGCTAGATTTTTAAAGAGCTAATAATAGAAAATTGAGTCTTGGTAAAAAAATTGCTAAATTTAGTGCATCAAATTAATCTAGCAATAGAACAAGGTCAAACATAAACAAAAAAATTTAGCTACAAAAATCTTTATAAAGACCATCTTTTTTTATATAGTGAATAAATTATATTTCAAAGAGTGAGCTATGTCTTAAGACATAAAGACCATCTTTTTTTTTATGGGTGATTTAGATTTATGCCATTACAAATATTTAAAATTAGAGATATGTCATCACTAAACGCCAAATTATTATTTTGCCACTGTAAAATAATAGAAATTAGTTTTTTGCCATCGAACAATTATATGATAATTTTACCCTTTTACATATGACACTATAAAATTTAAAAATTAGTAATATGTCATCACAAAAGATATAATTGGTTTTATGCCATTATAAATCATTAACGGTTAGTTTTATACCATTGTAAAATAATAAAATTATTCTATGCCACCGGTGCATAAAAATAATGGCATAGATCTTATTAGTCATCTAACATTGGTATCTAATTTTCAAATAAAAAAATTAAGTTTTTATGATTTATTTGCAAATTTTTGTTTTCACTTAAATAATTATGGACCTTCAACTATACTGCTAATTGGAGACGGATTATGAACATTTTCTTCTATAATTGAGGATTGTCCTTTGATTAGCGTATTTTTTTCCAAGTGTTGTCTGTGTTTTTTTTTAGGGTTTGTTTTTAATGGGGTAATTTAGTCATTAGAAAAAATTATCGACATTTTGGTAATGGCATTTTTATTATTTAGTATGTTTTTTAGAGAAATAGTGGTATAAAACTAATTCTAGCAATTCTACAATGGCATAAATATAATTAGCAATTTAAAGATGGCTTTTTCCTAATTATCAAAATTCACAGTGGCATGAAACTAATTATCTCTTTTTTTATATAGTGAATAAATTATATTTCAAAGAGTGAGCTATGTCTTATAAATAAATGACTTTTTTTTTAAGATAAATTGGAGGTCCAAGCCATCAAAATTAGTTTTAAATTAAATGTCTATGAAAGACTCCCCAGCCGGGTTTCGAACCTGCGACCTTTCACTCATCACTCAAGAAGTCAAGGTGCATTGCTCTTTGCCACTAGACCAGGAGCTGGTTCTCATAAATAAATGACCTTATTAAAAAAAAAGGAAAAAAAAATGCTGCATTAGTGTGTTGCTCTAGTTTGTTTTTATCGTTTAAAATTTAGTTTTACCTTTTTCTTGTTGTCTCGAGTAATTTCTGTTTCCTCAGTAATAAAGTGGAGGGAGACGTCTCTCGTTTGAAAATTTTCCAGAGTTTTGTTATAGTAAACTGATTAGTTATATTTACAAAAAAAAATTTAAATTCACATTATATATTTAAGTTACCCTCAAAAGAGTTTCTTAGGTTTTACAGCAAATTATAGTTAAGCCTTCCTACTTTTAATGATGAAGAGTTGCAGATTTCATGAGCGTCAAAGTTAACTTTTCAACCAATTAATTGTTTTTTCTTTACGAAAATTACCGGATGGTAGTCGATACCGTGCGGTAAAGAAAAAAAGAACAAATTGGAATATATTATAGAACAAGTCATATATAGAAACAAATGCGTATTGTAAAATGATCGAGGAAAAAAATATATCTTTGTACACAAACAAAATTACGATGATAAACAAATTTATAATGAAATACATAGACTATTGCATAGCACGGATGACCTTCGTGCTACGGATTCGTTCTTGAATTTCATACTTCAAACAACCGATTCAAACCGTTTATTATCTTCTTCATATTGAAATCTCATTAGAAACTAAATTTTATATTTTTTTGATTTTTTTTACTATTTTTTTCAGATTTTTGAACACTGTTATTGAAGGGTCCAGAATTTATTAGATTAAGTATTTTAAAAAATTTGAAAAAAAATAGTAAAAAAAAATGTAAAATTTGGTTTATAATGAGACTTCTATATGAAAAAAATAATGAACAATTTGGATCGATTGTTTGAAATATAAAATTTAAAACCGAATCCGTAGCACGAAAACCATTCGTGCTATACATAGCATTTTAGCAAATCCTCCTATTTTATTATAAAATGGTCGATCCACGCCGAACTCGTGGGTCGGATATCTAGGTTCGTAACGCACAACCCGAATCAGGGACGGAAAGAAAATAGGAATAGAGACTCCTGGAAGCAAACGCGCAGAAGAAGAGAGAGAGAGAGAGAGAGAGATGCATTCAGCAGTGCAGAGAGCGAACACGGCCGCCACCATCGCGGCGATCCTCCTGGCAACGATCTGCGCCGCCGCCTCTTTCCTCGACGCCTTCAACTCTCCCTCGCTTCAAGCCCACGTCCAGGTTTCGCACCCCATCCTTTTTACTTTTCCTATTTCTCTCAATCCGGATCTATACCTTGGACTTGCCAATTCTGATTTCTATTGTCAGTATTTACTTAGTCCATCTGATTCTATGGGAATTGGGAAAAGAAATCCCTAGTTCAGGTCAGCTCCAGTTCTTAGATAGCAAAAGTACCCACCAATATTATATCAGTATACCTAATTCAACCTAAGCTGTAGCCGTGTATTTGCATATGAATCAAGTCAACAGTTTAGTTTTTTTGGGCAAAACAATAATTTCGTTTGTATAATACGGTAATTTGCTGCGACAAATCTTGTAGTGTAGAAAATGAATGATTCTTTGGTTTATCATTTGCATCTTGTTTAATTGTTTCTATTATACTCAGGTGGTGAAGATTAACCGATTCAGGAGACAACTTGATGGAAATGATGAGGTTGTCAATTTCTCATTTAAAATTTTAAAATGCCCTTCCTGGTTGTCAAATTTTCATGGTTATACTAATGCAATTAACAATGACACTTAAGCTTCTCATTCGTCACAGGTTAAAATGACATTGAAGATGTCCATGGATTTGACGTCTTTATTCACTTGGAACACAAAACAGGTATATCTTTTTTTCCCCTACATTGTTTTAAACCGATGATGTAAATTTTCAAGGTATTAGGCTAACTGCGTTGAGAATTAGGAGCCTTTTGCAATTCAGCCAAATCCTCTTTCAAAATTTTGATTTCAAAGAGTATTTCAATTTTCAAATGCCAAACAAGAACGAGGAATAAGGTGATTCAAACATGTACTAGTTAGGGGTGTCCATTTGATTGGCGTGGTTCAATGTGAACCAACCCTATCCAACCAAGCTATTATTTGGTGTCAATAATATTAACTGATTGATAACCTCATCAATCGAATTATAAATGGACCTTTAATTCAGTTTATTTATTTAAACCAATTTTGTATGAAAATTTTAAGTTATAACCATAAATACATGTATTAACTTGATAAATTATGTATTGTGTGTAATATTGTGACAACAACATTATATGTATTTATATTTTTTAGTCATTTGGTTTGTTCAATATATCCGGTTTTCAATTGTTAAAACCAAATAATAAATCGAAATCCCAAACATCTACAATATTTAAACCAAACCAAACCAAATAAACTAAACAATCTAACTATATTATCAACATAGATTTGATTTGGTTAATACCAAATCAATGAAATTGTTTGGATACGTCTAAATAAAGTTAGTTACTTTTCTTCTTAAATCTACTCATTTACTTATTGTTTCATTCAAATGTAGGTTTTTGTTTTTTTAGCTGCTGAATATGAGACGGACACAAACTCCCTTAACCAGGTATTATTAAATTACATATCGTTCTTATATCTCCTTATTTCCATTTCCTTCATTAGTGTTCTTATTTATTACTTTTTTTTCAAGGTGTCATTGTGGGACCATATTGTACAAGAAAAGGAGCGTGCCAGTTTCCAAGTGAAAGTGCCAACAAAGTATCCTCTCATTGACCAGGTGTGTCATTTTCCCATTTGTTGACATTCATTTTTATGTATCATATCCCCTGTATGGTTAAATCATAATAATGATCTCCATTGTAGGATTCTAGACATTCTTATTAGCACTCAAGTCACATAGTATTTTAAAGATACCTATGGGCAAAAAATTCATTATCAACATTGATATGAAACATGGACTAATCTGATAACCAAGTAAATGGTGATTGCGAGATCAAATGAATTGGATATAAACAAACATAATCTATATCCACCATTCTTTTTTCTTTTTCCACAAACATGGAAGATCCGCATTGAATTGTTTGTACGGGAACTTTGAGAAGTTAGGCACCAATAAGTGAAATGGTCATACATGAGCATCATTATGGAGCTTCTCTATTAATTTATTAGGCATTTATATTCTTTGCTTTGATAAATAATTTTGAAGTGTGTTTCTTGTATTTTTTTTTTCATTGAAAAAAAATAGGGAACCAATTTACGTGGTAAGAAGGTTGGGCTGGTGTTGCATTGGCATATTATGCCAATAAGTGGCCGCATGATTCAAGGCAAAATGCCGCTTTCGAACTTCTCTCTTCCAGATTCTTACACCACTAGGAGTTAGCATCTGACAATTTTGTTGTTATTCGATTAGTTTGTTTTTCCGTTATAGGTTGTATAATGTGACTGTGTTTTTGTTAGATTTGAAGTTATAACCCAACGCATAAAGTGCAATTTTTTGCATCTCTTAATACGTTTTTGTTTCTTTTGTGCTTCTGTCTATTCTTTGTTTTGTCCATTGCTTTCCTTCGGCATACGGATGCATTATTACTTTTGGAAACTAAAAATTCATAGGTATTGATAGTAGTACAACAGCCGAAATAATGTGCAAGCATATGTTAGTTTAGTTAGAAAGCCCATTCCTTAAAGAATTAGAGTGTTGGACAAGTGTCAAGTGTAATTTAATTGGAACTTCCATTATCCTGTAATAGGCAAATTATTGAAAACGTTTCTTTTACACTATTCTAAAGCAACCACTGCTTTACCGAGCTCTGATACAATCATCAAACATTAAACATACTATCTTAAAGCAACCCCTTCGCCTGGAAGCTCTTAATGCAATCGTCAAACATCTGCTCAATCGAGGTGAAGGAAGGCAGCCCGAGCTCTCTGATCTTGCTAGTATCCATGCTATGTGGATTGTCATCTCCTTTTTGATCTCCACAACTTCAAAATACACATAGTTATTTCTTTTCAAAACTAATAGTATGCAAACCCTTATTCTTCTACCCAAATATTATTATTTTTTTTTCAGTTTTTCTCTTGCTGTAAATATTAAAGTAAAATAAATATGCAGCGGCAGCTCTGCAATTTGGCATTCCAAGTATACATAAAATAATTATACTGCAGAATCTTTGTAGATATATGCTAGAAAATGCAAATTAAATGTTGAATTTGCAGTTATAGATGCAAAGGTGTTCACATGTATCAACTATGCCATCGAACTTGTAATATATATAATTTGCAACTTGTATCTAGTCTAGCCTGAGGTCAGCAAGCAACAAGTTCTTCAATTCTAAGCATCATAAATCACTTTAAATTTATTTTAAGGAGGCGACTCAGATGAGATAGATGATCGAGGGCTAACCTGTCAGTAATGGAATAACTGGGGTACTTTGATTTGAGCATATTCACTATCTCTGACCAGTGCTTGACTGAACCCGAACAAATCAAGCGGCCTGATGCTCTTTTGTCTTCCATGGCGATAATGTGGCACTGAACCACATTATCTACGTGCACAAACCCAATTGTCAGGTTTGGATAGCTTGGCAGTTTTCCTACATAAAGTTTCTTGAGTTTAACATCAAATTCTGATTTTGCTTTCACCTAAACATTTCCTAAATGGGTAAATTGCAATAGTATATTCTAATTTCTAATTTGACACAAATGTTCTTGAATAACAGAAACTGTTATTAGTAGGGCTGTATAACGGACGGGTTTGTACAGCCCTCTAGTTATTAGAGACCTTGACCCTTTGCTTAAAAAAAAAGAAACCTTGACCCTTTACGTACTTGAACTCTGTATGTGCTAATGTACCAGTATAATCCCTAAACTTTTAATATTATTCATAGTTCTCAAATTTCTTAAAAATAAGGTAAGAAAAATTGCTTTGCAAAATAGATTGAATATATAATTGATGTAGTCCTCAATTTTTCTCTTACTTCAGAAATTACTCTCCAATTTTTGCAGTAATAAATATGAGTCTAAACTTCTTCCATTCTATCACTATATCACATTGGACTGTAATTTGGTCTTCATTAAGCAAGTACTAACCTTTCAACACTGCAAGAGTTATAGCGAGGGTACTAGTTGGATTTGGTGCGAGCAATGGTCCAATAACAAAGGAAGGGTTTACAACCACTAGCTCTATTTCCAGCTCTTTAGCCAGCCTCCATGCCTCCTCCTCAGCTATTGTTTTCGCATAGGCATACCATAGCTGGTTTAGCAAGGTAGATTGTCACTTCGTTATTTATTTAACAAAATTACACTCTGTAGAACACTTAATTTTGAATACGTGGAACTCAAATATTTTTGTACCAATTTCATTAATTGAAAAACCAAACAAATAAAACAACTATGGTAGAGATATATTAATGCTCCAGAACCTTACATTGTATCGTTTGCAGTACTCAGGGTCACTCCAATGGGACTCGCCAAGAGGAGATGCGAGAGTTGCATCATCTCGGTACCTCACTGCCGAGCAGGATGATGTAAGGACAACACGCCGCACAGAGCTTGCTCTTGAGCAAGACATCAAGACATTTGTTGTTCCTTTGATTGCCGGATCAATCAATGTTTCCTATGTAAATAAGCACATAATCCTGAAAATTCAAATTTATATATAATCCAATTGCTGTTCCTTGTTGGTATTAAAGTTTGGCCTGGTAATTAAATTGATCTGAGTCTGATTTGTAGTAGATAGTTGAATTGCTAAATACAGTCACCTGAATGTTTTGTGCGTTGGAAGGGAAGACAGGAGAGGCAGTGTGGAAGACTCCATCAACACCGTCCACAGCGTCATCAAAGCTTCCTTGGAGCATTAGATCAGCTTGGACCAGCTCCAGTCTTTCCTTTGCTCCTTCCAAATCCCAAAGAAACTGCACCTTGCTTCCATCCCCTTTCAGTACGCAAACAACATGAGAAACAACCTGGACCTGGAGGGCTAAATTAAAATTGTAATAAGAAGAAATGAAGCAAAGCAAAAGATGGTTACCAGGATCTCTGACAGTGGCCCTGACAGTGTGGCCCCTGGCGAGAAGGGATTTTATAATGTGAGACGCGATGAAACCACTGCCTCCTGTCACACAGTACTTCATCTTTATTTCTCAGTGAGTCGACTCTCTCTCTTGGGACTAGGGAGTTGGGAGTACTTCTGTTTCTGTACTCGTACAGTCGTACTTATTATCGCATCATGCGGGTTTTGGTTCTCACTTCTCACTGCCAAATGCCAACTCACCATATCAGGATCCGGCCCGGATCCGTTAGAGGAAAATCATTAAAGTTCTCATTGCCAAATAGCTCTGTTCAGATCATATGAAATTAAGAGTAGGATTAAAATTCTTAATCGTAAATTCTTAAGAATGAGTTTAATCTTAAATTAAAGTTTGTATCTTTTTCCCCTTTTAATTTTTAATCTCACTCTCTTATTCTAACGATTTGTAAAATTCCGTCTCCAAACCGAAATTAACCCTTAATCTAAACTGTTAAAATTTTGCCTTAATTGAAAATAACTATTTACTCCCGAATAACCTCTTATTCCTATCTATCCAAACTGAGCCCATTTATGATACAATATACCTTTCCGCTACATATTCATCTTTGACATTTGGTTTCTATCTCTAAGAAAGAGACTGCTTAAAAATTTGCGTAATTTATAAAAATTTCTACATAGTCAACGTCTATTATAAATTGAATTAAAAGTATGTTAACTTAATTATATATTTAAATTAACAAATATATATATTTTTTTTACTAGAAGTTATAATTATATTTTCTGCATTTAGATCTATTAGCTTCGTTCAAAGAAGGGATCCTTGTGATATATATTATTTTTTGTTTACTAGAACATAGAAACATCTTTAAACAACTCTAATAATTTTTTTACTTTTTAATTTGTACTGATTTATTTGTTATTATTTGATAGCTTATTTATCATCATATGATATCTAATTAATTTTCATATGACAGTTTGATCTTATATAATAATAGAGATTATGTAGCTAACGACATGTCATTTAGATATGTTGAGTTGAATAACACAATTGTGCTTCCTTAAAAGGGAAAATTAGATTAGAAAGTGGGACAATTTTCATGAGTTATGGACTCATTTTTGCCATATAATGGAAACAAAAGGCATTCTATTTCTGAAGTTCTTCTTTTTTTTTTAAAGGTTTTCGAAGACTTGATTTCATTTCTACAAAAACAATATTTTATGGCTAGCACACAACAGCTAGAAAATTCAAAATTGTGAAAATGGTGCTGGTAGGTTTGTCACGTGGCGTGAGTGCTAGCCACTAATTATTATGGATCTAATTCTAACAACATCCGGTCATGCTTTATCAATGACGATTCCGGAGATTTTTTTTAATCATATAAAAATAATAAAAAAATTATATATATTATTGAACATTTTATAAAAAATATTATCACAATATTGGACTTTGAAAGTCGAAGATAATGTGGAATATAAGCAACTTTTTTTGCAATTTCTTTTCGTATTTTAGATTTGAGAAAGGACATTAATTTTGAAAACTATATACGGCCAATATAACTGTACCCTTCTTAAATAACTATATAAAAATCTTAATATGCAATATTAACCAATCAATATTACCCCGCAAGCCATAGCCTTATTCATAGACCATGGCTTCAAATAATTAAGGCGGGTCCACGGGCCGAGCGGTCCGGCCCACGACCACGAGTTAAGACGGAACGGATTAATGTATGTTTTTTTTTCCAAATCCGCCGTAAATCTGTTTCGGTCTAATTTTTCGGTCCATCGCGGTCCATAGACGATCCGGAGTAGTCCGATCCATAGGATGGATTTAACGCGGGACGGATCCGACCCGTTGGGTTTTTTGGTAACCTCAAAAGGTCCCCATCACGTCTTGATCAGACATGTTTTTTAAATTACTAGGCCCAAATCATAGATTTGGTGCGGAGGTACATGACGTCTAAAATGACCACCACGAAGTGCTTGTGCTTGTTAGTTGTAACGTACCAAACCATATGTACAATTCATTTCGGCCTGAAGCTCTAAAGAATAATAAATTTTTTCCAGCTTTCTATGCTAGTTTACCTTGGACTTGACTTTTATATGTACAGGCTACCTTACTAAAGATATTTTCATTTATTTACTTCTTTTTTTATTTATCCATGTGAAGACTGAAGAGTGTCTAATTAAATCTGTTTGTGGCGGTTCAGAAATCAGAGTTCTGACCCGCTAGGCAGCTCTTTTAGCTCTTTCAGAAATCAGTGTCTAATTAAATCTGTTTAACTGCTTAATGATATCTGGATTTTCTATAGCTCAAACGACGCGCTGCTGTTGGTGACTTTCCTTTTTAAACCTTTTATAGTGCTTGAATCGGATTGGTCAGATTGGTGGTGTTGAGACTTGCAGTTAGGGATGAAAACGGATCGGATACGGAGCGGATGTATGTCTTCCCATATCCGCATCCATATTTTTTTCTCGGATACGGATACGAATACGGATGCGTTCGGATACGGATACGGTTCGGATATTAAACGGATATGGATACGGTTCGGATATTATCGGATACGGAGTTGAATACGAATATATTTTGTCGGATACGGATCATATAACAATCAATTTATTTTATTTCATTTCTTTAGAACTTTTTTTAAATTTCATATTGCGTATAAAAGTTTGTTATATATGAGAGTAGCTGAAGCATAAGAAAATTTTCATGTCATGCAATAAGTTATATTCAAACAATATAAATTATACGATAATAAGGTAATAAGGTAAGCAGTGTACAAAATTTATTCTTTCAACCAATTAAATCCAAAATTTCATCAAAATATTATATATAATATGTATAAATTAAATTATTATTAACATTATTGGTTGGATTCTCAACAAATATATTGGATTCAATAAATCACATATATAACCGTAATTATCAAATTTATGAATTAATCAATAAAATTGCAAGCACCACATAAGTACAAATTTAATAGAATTGATCAATAAATTCAGTCTTTCCACAATTTGAATTCCAACAGTATATTTAACTATTCAATGTCAAATCATATCATGTTACCTTAAATGTCATCATACATTAAAAAAATATATTAATCATATGTAATCGACATGATTAGAGAAAAAAATTAATTTTAGTATTATTATCATATATAATCGTCTCAATAATAAAAAAATAAAAATAATTTTATGTTCCAAATAAAAATATTATTATAAGAGAACTTATCTAATAAAAATTAAGCATTATATAATTAAAAGTATTCTCTAATGTAGATAAGTAATTATATTAATTATCTTATGCCGTTAAAAATACGGATAAACGGATTAATATATATCGGATACAGATAACATCCATGTCGGATACGAATACGGATCGGATATTGTCAAAAAACTCAAAACCATATCCGCATCCATATTTTTTTGGCGGATACGAATACGAATACGGATATGTTCGAATACGGATACGGATCGGATGTTATGCGTATTTTTCGGATTTGGATACGGATCGGAGCGGATTTTATCCGCTCCGTTTTCATCCCTACTTGCAGTGCCCATAGTGCTCCCTCTTCAGTGTTCACACCAAGCAGCACCGAGTGGATCGGCTCCATTGTTGAAAAGAAATTAAGTCAATATAATTCTTAAATAGAAATTAAAAAAAAATCAATGATTGTATTGTACACATTAATTCAACTAAAATCTAAAAATAACACAATCAAGAATTCACAGAAGCCATATATAATTACCCTCCAATTACCAAATTTACACTGAAATCAATTAAAACTTGATTATCAAAATTGCTGGCGTTAAATCATTTTCAAATCTGCAATCAGATCCATAATAATTTTCTTTACTAATTAGTGGCTTCAACACCATGATTTAAATATAAACTGGATTCCTATTCAAATAACAAAAGACATACGGTCCATTGCTAGTCAAGGGCCAAGCCATGATTTGATAGTAGAGGAGGCCGAGGTCAAATTTCAAGTTGCTCGGTCGACGATCAAGCTTGAATATGATTATATATATCAAAATTGAAAATAAAAAATCATTTTTTATATCATGCAAGATGCAACAAAGGAATCTTTAGAAACCTGTCACACCCCACAGCGGCGGCGTGACAGATTCCCGCCGCAGGCACGTGCTTCGCACGCGCTGCAAGGCTTACTGTTTGGCCAAAAGTCAACATGCCATGTTTTATCTTACTAAGTGTCATGCAATTGGCAAGCAACAGTCTCAAATACCAAATTGAGGTTATGTTTGTAACATGTGTAAAACAAAATTTCGACAAAGTTTTCCCTGTAATAGGCAACATCCAGCCATATAGGCAAGCAATCACACAATTTATAGACTTTTCCCAACCCAAATCCCACAAGCAACAGTCAAGTAAGCATTTAGCTTAAGGAGTTACACACATACAAGCATTCATTTACACAATTAGCTCACAAACAGAACACAAGTACCACAAAACATAGCATATAATGTACATGGCTCACTTCTCCGATTCTCTAGCCCACGCCGTCAACCTGGAACCCATGAAAACATGGTACGGTGAGAAAGGAAACCATTTCTCAGTGCGGTATATAGTTCCAGCCACGCATGAACCCGAAGTCTCATGTTGCGGAACTAAATACACATTGTTTATATATAGAACATAGTTTGCATTGTAAACAAAACTTAATCATAAAACAGTTAGCAATCCATGCTATGCAATGCAAGACCGGCTAGTAACAATTATCCGAAGTCTGCCATTTCAATTAATACCAAAAGCCGGCACTTGTTGGACACCTATTCATGCATAATACTAGGCTGGTTACCAATCAGCCAAGTCATTGTCTTTCCATCAATACAAACAAATAGTACTTAATTGCTGAGAACATTTACCCCCTCACAGTCCATTCAAGAACTGACATGAGTCTCGAAACATAAGCGCTTATCTCACGGCCCTTGGAAAGACGGCCGCGACTCCGCTTTCCAAAGATGTAAATGTTATTCATCACACAATTAGCACAGCCATAACACATGCCACAATTCAACAACAATAACATAAACCATTCAATATGCATGTAATTATATAGCAATCCATCCTATGCACAGTCATGTAGCATATATATAGTATAGCAATTCATACATGCAAGCAACATGCTAAGTCATGCAAAACAACAAGCAACATGCATAATATAGTTTTAAGTTTAGCACAGCAACAAGAGTTAAGGTCCAGGTGAAATCCGCACCTTAAACCTTACACCGTAATACCCGCCGTTTACTGCTGCGGTGCGTCCTCTTGCCCGCTCAAGTCCACCGCTTCGTTCTGCTCAAAGTCTGGTTCAAGCAACAAAACCTAAGTCTCAGTTACTCTCAAAACCAGCCTATAACTCAAGTACTTACGTGGCAAAGGCACCAAGCCAAACACCGTTGCGTGACTGGTTTGCGGGTGTTTGCAACACCGCTTCATGGTTTGTCTACCGACCAACGCCAGACCTATGGTGCTTCCTAGCACGTGGTCAGTTAGGGTGCACAAACAATACTATATAATGCACCAATTCGTCATCCCTAAGGTCTGTGTTTAAGTCATGAAACCATCCACCGTCCATGATCTATGCACTGCCATGTTCAATTTTCAGCCTGGTTTGAGTAATATAAGGCCAGAACCATGCATAAAACCTTGTTTCCTACCTTCCCAACTGTTCAGCTATGATCCAAGCACTTTTTTTCACTGTCTAGCACCTCACAAACATGCTTAAGGGGTCTGTTTTGGTAAGAAACAGTGCAAATACGAGTTTGACAAGGAGAAGGACATAATTGTCCACAAGATTGGGTCAGAGAGGAAGGTTAAGAGGTGGGGACCAAGTGTTAGCAAACGATACTCTCCCAGCCCAAGTGACTAAGCTGCTTGGTGTCACATAACTATTGGGCCTGGTCAAACCAGGTTGGACTGCCTCTTGGTCAGCTCCAAGGGTCACCACTGGAGAACTCCAGTCCTACATGCATGGGACAACTCCAGTACTTACTACCAAACATGCCTAAGTACAGAATCCGTGACTAGGCAGCTACGTTAACCACCGCACATGCAGACCGGCCGTAACCGTCATGCGTTACAGCATAATTTGGCCATTATTTTGGTCACAGTTTGGATCATCATACTATTTCATTTTACCACGCAATAATTTATTTTAGTTTGGCATACATGATGCATTATACACGCATGATCTGATTGTAAGGTAACCGTTATCATAGCGGGACAAGTATCGCTTGCAACCACGCTTTACATGACTGCAACTCATGTCTGGACAGGGACGGGGGCACAATTACATGGGTCTCTGGTCAGCCTAGGTCTCAAACATCACCACCCCCTAATAGACATGATGCAAATTGGAGTAACATATAGTACAGTATTTTCCAACCTCTAAATTTCCCCCACGCTCTAAGACCTGGTTACATGGTGTTTACATGACAGGGACACCGTCAAATATCCGTATCTCACATCCATAAGATCAGACTTTTATTTCAATAAAAAAAAGACTTTTACAATAGTCTATTAAGATCCACTCACATAACTCCACAAATTACTGGAAAAATTCAAGGAGTGAAAAACTGAAATTATTAGCTAGTAGCTACAACAGACATTTGCAGTCATGTCATCTCTTGCAATTGTTTGAACAAAGTGAACACATAAAATAAATAAGGTGAATATATAGATGATCAAAGTGAACAAATAAAAAAAAGTTTTGTCATCCATTGTTCAAATTTTTATATGAATATTCAACTTATTTTTATTAAACTTATTTGTTTGTATGTGTTCACTTTGATCATTTATATGTTCACTTTGTCTATTTTTTAGATTTATTTTGTTCAATTTTTATTTTTTAGCCTTTCCTGATTCTAATCGAGTGAGAGAGTTGCGAGAGAATAATTTCACTAAAATGAGAGCAGAAGAAATTCTATTGGGTATTGGGTCTTATTTTAGTTGGGGGAGGAGGACCAAGTAAGAATTTGTATTAAAATTTTGAAAAATCAGATTGGGCCAGAATTTCTTGGGCCCCTGGCACACACTTTTGCACTAGTGTGCAGAGAAAACAACATAGAGATCACACCATGAACCCGTTTCAGTTCAAAGTTGGTTTAGTGAGTCTAATATTAAGATCGGTTCATAACCTCTCCCAATTAAAATGAGAAACAAGGAAAAATGAAATCGATTTGATTTTGCCTGATCTCCGTTCAAAACCTTGAAAATAGGAGATGAGGCTCAGGCAGAATCCAATCGTCATTGACAAAGTTGGGTTGCCATAACCCATAAGTGTGCTTCTTGTTGTGAAATTTGAAATGCATATTACACGAATCATCATTGACAAAGCATGACATGGTTGAGTGACAACTGACAACCGAACCGCGCGCACTCCATGTGACAAACCTACCACTGAACCCAGTTAATTTTCACAATAAACAAGAAATTTACTTTAAATAATAATAATAATAATAATAATAATAACAACAACAGTAATAAAAGACTACCAAAGTTCTATAGGACAAGCGACACAGAAAAACAGCTGTTGCCGAATCGAAACAAAGAAGTCTAGCTGCCAAGTGGCAAGTACCGACCAGCTGAAGAAAAAGACCATTTGTCCATTTAGTCTCTGATCTCGCATTTAGTCCTTTTGCTGTCAAGAATACCACAACTACAATGCACCTCATCCGCCTTTCTCTCCTCCTCCTCCTCGCATCATCATCGGCATCTGTCCAACATCCGCCGCCCATGTCCATGTCAGGGTGCGCGTCATCTCTTGCAGCACTATATCCATGCCTCTGGTACCTTGCTACTCCACCGGAATATTCTCCTCCGACACCCTCTCTCGCCTGCTGCGCCACCTTCTTTCAAGCCCTTTCCACTGCTGGGCCCAAGTGCGTGTGCCACGTCGTGCAACAGCCTCTGGTCCTGGGCTATACCATTGATACCGGAAAGCTGATAGATCTCTTCCCTGTTTGTGGGCTCCGCGACTCAGTTTTCGCCTTGCGTTGGTTTCATCATGCATGCCAAGGTATATATATATCTTTACTTTATTTATTGCTGCCATACTGTTGGTTATTGTACCTGGTCCGTACCATACTCTGGACCTAGTGCCCAGTTAGGCAGATACTTCAAATCGTACCAGTTTTCACCGCTTCAGTCAATCTCCATTAGATTATGCGAGTTACCTACATTAATTGCCTTTTCGATTTCTTATAGCTGCAAGAAATGAGATCCTGTCACCAGCTACGGGTATTGCACCAGCACCAGGCCCTGCTAATGTCGCAAATCCAAATTCAGGTTATTTCTGTTGCATTCAACCCAAAAAAAAAAACTTTTAATTTCTCTTTTATTCTGAATTGATTAAGAGTTCTGCTAGTAGTTATGCCACCGCAGCCATATAATTATACATGAACAGTAAAGGTGCTGTTCGAAATAAGTCAATAACTAAAGGAAAAATAATAAAATAATTTTGTTTGTATTTTCAAATTTGTGCAGCTGGCATGGCAATATGGCATAGCCCATAACGACTGCTTTCAGGCTCAAATAAATTGCTCAAATAAAGTGTCTGAAGCTTCGGAAAAGCACTTAATATTTTCATTTTTTTAGTATTTTAAAAAATGGAAGAATGACATGGTAATTTTCTTCAAACAAACTTGAGCTAACCCTTTGAAAGAATGACACGGTAATTTTTTTTTTGCACGTGGTCTAGTAGCTCAGTGGTAAGAGTACTAGGTTGGCCTCCATAAGGTCAAGGGTTCAGTCCCGCATGCACTTTTAATTTCAAAAAAAAAAAGTTGGATGACAAACCCTTCCTCTTTTTTCAAAAAAAAAAAAAATATTTTTAATTATTAATGAATACAGCCCCGTGTTCTATTATTTATTTTCTCAATTTTGATCATCTTAATTGAAGTTGACATGTGAAAGATATTTCTATATGAGATTGGGTAAATTGTGCTCCAGCATATAGAGGGCCTGTGTGTTCAAATATTTTAACCGTCGGATGTGAAATCTAATGGCCCAGATTTTGTCCTTAATGAAGTTGTTGTCTTTAAAATTTTACGCTGTCTCCGTTTCCTCTCCGTTAAGGCGTTAATGCATGCATAGCTCACAGTCGACTCTATCTCTCCTTCGTCCTCTTTTTCCCTCTAGTCCTCCGTCTGCTCTCACTTAATTAGAAGCCAGCGTATGGATTAAACCTCTTTCTTCTCGCACATGGACTACTCGCAAATATTAGCTTAGCATATCACAAAAACGTAAACCCTAGACTCACAATCACATATATGCTTGCAAGGTCAGGTGACTTTTATCTTTTGCTAATTTTTGGTGATTTAGACCTCCGTACAGATCATTTAAGACAGAAATAGTGAAATTTCATCATTATTATGCAAAGTTAAAGTACCAAATTTTATCAACCTGCGAACCAAATTTCACCACAAAATTTCAACATTCTGACTTATTATTGTTTATTTTCTGGGTTTTGTAGCAATTAGTGCCGACAGGGGCTTGAATTAGTGTTCGCTCCTCCTTTTCTTTCATTTTCTGTTCAATTATTGTTTATTGTTTGTTTGTTTTTTTGAGGGTTAGGTGGCGATCACCACGCCGGGCAATAGAACTAATATTAAAAAAAGTTGTTTACAGAAAAGTGAAACAAAAGAAGAGAGAAAACAAAAGAATTAAAAAATTCTAAGAGGTCCTAGAGAGTCCTAAGCATAATTGATCCATGCATTAATATCATTGCAGGTTCATTGTTTGTTCAATTTGAGATTTTGAGTTATGATTCTGTTCAATTTCATTTTCTTTCATCTTCCTTGAATTTTTGTTGCAAAACAGAACTATTAGATCCGTACTGCTATAAATTATTGTAGATGCTTAGTAGAAGCAGACAAATGTTAGAATACAGCTAGCTGGTAGGGTACATAAATTGCTTCATATAAACTTGAATTGACTTCTATTTTACTAGTTGAATAAATTATTGTTATCTTTTTGTTCAGACCAAACTGGCATGAAAAAGTTTCAACTTTCAAGTGGACACAGGATCAACAAAATTTGTTCTTTCTAGGGCTAATATGATGTGTCCCGGTCTGACACCAACATGTGGTGCCTTGGATGAAGAAGTATTGGAGGATCAACAAAGTTTTCTTGTTCTTATATTATACCAGTTACCTGCATTGCCTTCTCACTCTTTTGTTCTTATTTTGAATTTTTTACTTTTCTGTTCTTTTGTAAATTTCTGCTTATTTTAATTTTAATTTTCTTTTCTTATGTGAATGTTATTATTACTGTAATCGGATTCTTACAGCTGCAAGAAATGAGATCCTGTCACCAGTTACAGGTATTGCACCAGGCCCTGCCAATGTCGCCAATCCAAACTCAGGTTATTTCTGTTGCATTCAACAATTTTTTTCCCTTTTATTTCTCTTTGGAAAATATTAACAATGAATTGATTCAAGAGCTCTGCTAGGGATTATTATACATGAACCGTAAAGAACACTAATCAAAATAACTAACAGATCAGAAAGGAGAATAATTTTGTTTAATTTGTATTTCAAATTTGTGCAGCTGGCATGGCATAGCCCATAACGACTTTTTTCAGGCTCAAATGAAAGTGTCTGAAGCTTCGAAAACTACTTGAATATTTTCATCATTTTTAGTATTTTGAAAAATCTTGCAATTTTCTTCAAATAAAACTGAGGTATATAACCTTTCAAAAGGACGACATGTCTTTTTTAAATTTATTGATTAATACGGCCCCTCGTTAGATTATATTTTGTCTCAATTTTGCTCCATCTTAATTGAAGTTGACATGTGAAAGATATATGATGAAAACAATAATTGGTGTCAGAGACGTCATAAATTCTTTATCTCGCCATTGAAATACTTTTCCCCCTGCTATTATATGTTGAGATTTTGGAATACCTCTTGACATGAAAATCGAGATTTTATTAGCTTTCCACAATTCTTTGGCCCAATAGAATTTTTTTTTTTTTTTGGGGGGGGGGGGGGGTACCATATATGACCAATGAATCAGCATCCATGGCAATTTGCAATTGAAGAAAAAGAATATGAAAGCGAAAGGACATTATATTTTTCCAAGTCCTTTTTGTTTGGAAATGAGAAAATTATCACGTTTGGTATCTACAGGATTATCATTTTCGTTAACAAATTCAGCCGTTATTTTGAATAAGAAAACTAAGAAATAATAAAAATATGCTTGTAATTCAATTAAAAAAACCCATCGTCCCATTATTTACTTGAGCTCACAGTCACGACCTAACTATATTTTGTTAAATCCGCATGCAATTTGAGTTTTAATCCTTTGATAATTAAGGAAGCTTAATAATACGTGCTAGCCGTTGCAATGGTGTTACATTAATAATATCTTTGTCCTTGTCAGATGGTGCTCTCCATGGGAGCCGGAGGATATGTTGTATCTACTGTTAGAATGGTAATTCCACCATTATAGTTCAGCTAAGCACCACGTTCCCGTCGCCCGTTAACTTCACATATACTTTCATCTTCTGACCCGATAAGCAGTTTTGTACTAAATGCTTATGAAGAAATGAAATCCCCAGATTCTCAGTTCAAACGACACTGTATCACTGCCCTTGAGTTCCATTTTTGGTTTAACGGTGTTGCAATTCATGTAGTGCCAGTTGTCGATAACCAGCACTGAGTCAGTTTCACTCTTGAATACTGCACACATTACAGTAAATGAAACAATTATCACTGCACTATTTCTTCGAAAAAAAAGGAAAGAATATGTAATCTCAGATTTGTCATGAACTTATTACCGAGTCGATCATGAGGATGAAGATGCACTTGCACCCCCCACCGACTGTAGTAACTCCGATGGTCACCATCAACAATGTACTTATCCTTGGAGGTGATATGCAGAGAAGCATCACGCTGCAAATGTAGAGAGAGAGAGAGAGAGAGAGAGAGGCTGGAAACCAAGGAGAAGCAATCAATGGAGGGAGATTCCATCGATTCTTCTTTTGTTTTCTGAAGTAGATCAACAGCAAGAGATTTGATTAGTAATGATTTTTGCGAGAATTTCAATGAGTAAATGTGTCGGCTATTATAGACAGATGTTTATTTAAAACATACTTGATTCCAAGAATAGATATGAATGACCAATCTAAGAATTCCAATATTATTAGAGTATAAAAAATAATAGCCGGATGCTGGTATATATGAGTAATTGAAGAATTGTACATTTTATGCGAGTATACGTTGAAAGATTATAAACTTAGAACAACATGTGAGATGGATCTAATAGTACTTTTGCGTCTCAAGTCAACCAATATTACTTGTTGCAATGTGACTAAATATTTAAAAAAAAGGAATGAAAAGTAACATTCTTACCATTTAAATTTTGGGCGGAAAAAAAAGGTGAAGGACCAATTTATGAAGCAAGCTTGTTAAGTGATATAGGATCAGAAGTTGGAGTCTGAAAATCGAGTGAAAGGTGGTGGTGGTTACAGATGAGAGTGGTAGGGGTCTAGGGTTTTAACTTTTAAGGAAACTAGGAGGGGATTGTTGGGAGTGTTCACTGAAATTGAAGATAAAAGAGACGAATGATAGAATGAAAGACGAAAGGCACATAATCAGGCGGAATGCATTTATTAGGTTTCAAATGCCAAGAACTGAAAGCAAGGTGAAATTTTACTGCTTTATCTATATATTTATTTAAACATTTGTTTTAGGTCCAAGAACGGAATGGATCCTTTCACTCACATAAATATGTGCACCTGAGTTATGAACTCGCTTAAATGAGGTCATATGGTTTTGCCTTTTCAGAAAAGAAAAATATCGTGAAATTCCTTAGGGACCAGCAAACGTTTGTAGCAGCACCAAAAGAACAAATCAAAGTTTTATTGATCTCATGTTTAGATTATTCAGAGCTAATGTTACATGAATATTATACAGTTCTATCAAACTTGCATCTGATTTTCTGAAACCAATCAGAAGAAAAAGTTCGCAAAATATCAAGCTTCTAAATTTCGGCGAAATAACAGAAATAGCGGTATTCTGTGTCAAACCGCATGAACGTTACAGTCTTAATCGAAAAAATGACATAACGCGTTATTTCAGTTATTTCGGCGATATAACACGTTATTTCAGTTATTTCAGCGAAATAACAAACTGTTATTGCTACTATTGTTAAATTGTGTATTCAATATTGAACTATTGTTAAATTGGTACAAGCTGCTACTGCTACTCAATATTGGTACACTGCAGTATATTGAATTTGGTATGGTCGTATGCTATTTGTATGGAGTATTGGAGATGTATAAATATATAAATTGATAGTTATAGAATTGATGTGTGTCAAACTTTGAAAAAAAATACTACACCGTTATAACATCGAAATAACACCGAAATAACATGGGGACTTGGACCGTCATACCGAAAAAACTGAAATTTAAAAGCTTGCAAAATACTCACAATTAGCCACAGCTGAGAGTTCAGACCTGGCGAAGAGCAAGCTTAAATCTAAAACACAATTTCATCTCTTAGAAGTTAACACTGATAGTAATAAAATATTAGTCATAATAATATTTAAATTAGACAGTCAAGATCACGAATTTTCATATAAAATAATTAATCATAAGTTTGAACTCACAATTTTGTAGGGAAGACATGGCGTAAGGCGGAAATCCAATCTTCCTTAATTTCCCTTAGTTCTGAGTGATGGCACGAAAATTGGCGTTTTTCTTATTCTGTTCTCTTCTTTATTAGGCGAAAAATTAGGAAAGGATGCCTCTTTGATGACAGAAATAATTATTTATAACTAAGGTAATTAAGGGGATTGCATATTGAATGAACATGGTCCATCAGTTTTTCCATCAAAAACTAATGGACCCTTTATTAAATGAATTTGGTTTAATCATTAAATATAGGCCATATTATATATAATTAATAATATTAATATTAATTATAACATTCTCCCACTTGGCCTATAAAATATCGTAATGAAACTCAAACTCAAAAATTTGGCCAATAAAACTTAAACCTTGTTCAGTTAGAAATACCAAACTAAACTAATATAATCAAAATAACTATTAATGTTATTTGATCCCTATTAATTCTAGAAGTGGCATTCTTTCCAACAAATGGTTAATAAAATTCATTCGATCCTCATGAGTATATTTGCTTATATAAATTACATTAATGCGCAAACATAAGAAATAAGCAAACAATATAAATTCAGTCAATACATAAATGAAGCTTCAATACATAACTTAATAAATACATTATTGTTCATTACAACATCACAAGTCACTAACCAAACCCATGCCGGCTACATGCTCTTTGAAAAGAGTAGGTGGTAGTGCCTTTGTTAGAGAATCAGCTAACATAGCTCTTGTATTGATGTGTTGTATGACAATAACATTATCCTTAATTTTTCTTCTAACAACAAGATATTTGATGTCAATCCATTTAGTAGCACCGCTGGACTTGTTGTTTTTAGAGAAGAAAACAACAGCCTCATTATCACAAAATAACGTGAGTGGTCTTGCAATACTCTCAATTACTTGAAGTTCAGGTATAAAATTCTTCAACCAAACTGCTTGACCAGTAGCTTCAAAACACGCCACAAATTCTGCTTGCATAGTGGAAGATGCAACTAAGGACTGTTTGGCACTCTTCCATGAAATTGGTCCCCCTGCAAGCATGAATATGTATCCTGATGTGGATTTCTTTGTGTCTACACATCCAGCAAAATCCGAATCAGAATAACCAATGACCTCAAGGTTATCGGACTTTCTGTAAGTAAGCATGTAGTCTTTAGTCCCTTGCAAATAGCGTAAGACTTTCTTAGCAGCTCGCCAATGATAAACCTAAGAGCTATGTTATTGTCATACAACACATCAATACAAGAGCTATGTTAGCTGATTCTCTAACAAAGGCACTACCACCTACTCTTTTCAAAGAGCATGTAGCCGGCATGGGTTTGGTTAGTGACTTGTGATGTTGTAATGAACAATAATGTATTTATCCTTAATTTTTCTTCTAACAACAAGATATTTGATGTCAATCCATTTAGTAGCACCGCTGGACTTGTTGTTTTTAGAGAAGAAAACAACAGCCTCATTATCACAAAATAACGTGAGTGGTCTTGCAATACTCTCAATTACTTGAAGTTCAGGTATAAAATTCTTCAACCAAACTGCTTGACCAGTAGCTTCAAAACACGCCACAAATTCTGCTTGCATAGTGGAAGATGCAACTAAGGACTGTTTGGCACTCTTCCATGAAATTGGTCCCCCTGCAAGCATGAATATGTATCCTGATGTGGATTTCTTTGTGTCTACACATCCAGCAAAATCCGAATCAGAATAACCAATGACCTCAAGGTTATCGGACTTTCTGTAAGTAAGCATGTAGTCTTTAGTCCCTTGCAAATAGCGTAAGACTTTCTTAGCAGCTCGCCAATGATCCAAACCTGGATTTGATTGATATCGGCCAAGCATGCCAACTACAAATGCAATATCAGGACGTGTGCAAACTTGAGCATACATTAAGCTTCCAACAACCGAAGCATACTCATTCTTTTCCATTTGCTTACGTTCTGATTCAGTTTTGGGACATTGAGCCTTGCTGAATTTGTCACCTTTGAAAATGGGAGCAACACTTGGAGAACAATTTTGCATATTGTAGCGCTTAAGCATTTTCTCGATATATGCCTTTTGTGATAAACCTAAGAGACCACGAGACCGATCACGGTGGATTTCAATGCCTATTACATAAGAGGCTTCACCTAGATCCTTCATTTCAAATTTCTTTGAAAGAAAGCGTTTTGTCTCGTACAACATGTCTAAATCACTGCTTGCTAACAAAATGTCATCCACATACAAAACAAGAATGATAAATCTGCTCCCACTAACCTTGAGATATATGCATTGATCAAAAGTGTTTTTTTGAAATCCAAATTCTGTGATGACCTCATCAAACTTTTGATACCACTGCCTTGAAGCTTGCTTTAACCCATAAATTGATCGTTTCAACCGACAGCCCATATGTTCCTTGCCTTTGACAACAAAACCTTCAGGTTGTTTCATGAAAATTTCTTCATGCAAGTCACCATTAAGGAATGCGGTTTTCACGTCCATTTGATGCAACTCAAGATCATAATGAGCTACAAGAGCTAAAACAATTCGTAACGAATCTTTCTTTGAGACAGGAGAAAAAAATATTATCATAATGTATACCTTCTTGTTGCGTAAAGCCTTTAGCAACTAATCGGACCTTGTATCTTTCGATGTTACCATGAGAATCAGTTTTAGTTTTGTAAACCCATTTGCATCCTACGGGTTTAACACCTTTAGGTAACTCAACAAGATCCCAAACATCATTCTGTTGCATTGAGTTCATCTCATCATTCATGGCTTCCAGCCACTGAGATGACTTATCACTTTTCATGGCGTCCTTGAAGGAGATAGGATCATCTCCATGACCTATATCTCCACCTTCTTCAGTAAGGTATACAATATAATCATCAGGTATTGCAGATTTTCGTTCTCTTTGCGACTTGCGTAAAGGTTCTTGTGGCAGCAAAGGTACTTCTTCATTGTTAGGAACATTATTAACATTAGTACTTTCATTTAGTAATAATGGAGAAACAGAACTTGTAGCCTCTGAAATGACCGAAGTTGGAACATAAATTCGATCTTCTTCATCGAGGTTTATAGTTTGTTTTTCATTACTCCCACTAATGTTGCCATTTTCAAAAAATACTGCATGTCTTGTCTCAACTATTCTAGTGGTATGCGAGGGACAATAAAATCTAAAACCTTTGGACCTCTCTGGATATCCTATGAAAGAACAACTAACGGTTTTGGAATCCAGTTTCTTAATTTGTGGATTGTAGACTTTTGCTTCAGCAGGACAGCCCCACACACGTAAGTATCCTAGTTGTGGTTTTCTTCCAGTCCACAATTCATAAGGTGTTGCTGGAACGGATTTACTAGGAACTCGATTGAGAACATGTGTGGCTGTTTTTAAAGCCTCGGGCCACAAAAATTCTGGTAAAGTGGTATTGCATATCATACTTCGTACCATATCCATTAATGTACGATTACGCCTTTCAGCCACTCCATTTTGCCGAGGATCACCCGGCATAGAGAATTGATGAATAATACCACTTTCTTGAAGAAACAAAGCAAATGGACCTGGACTTTGACCTAAGTCAGTGTGCCTACCATAATACTCACCGCCTCTATCTGATCGCACTACTTTAATTTTAAGATTATGCTGATTTTCAACTTCAGCTTTGAAAATCTTAAATTTGTCTAGTGCCTCAGATTTTTCAGAAATTAAGAACACATAAGCATAGCGTGAGTAATCATCAATAAAAGTAATGAATGATTTGTGTCCGTTGAGACTCGGAGTGGGAAAAGGACCACATATATCGGTGTGAATTAATTCCAATAGTCCCCCACTTCGAGTGGCTCCTTTTTTATTTCCCTTAACAAATTTTCCCTTAACACATTCAACACAATTTTCAAAATCAGAAAAATCTAATGTTGGGAGAATTTCATTTTTAATGAGACGTTGCATTCTATCTCTTGAAATATCTCTTGAAATATGACCCAATCTGCGATGCCATAATTTGGAAGAATATCCAACATCACGATTTCTCTTTGTGCCACGTTTGTGATCAACACTATTAACATTCAGGGACAATAAAGAATCAGAAAAGGAAGAATCCAAACATAACTTATATAGATTGTCACATAATAATCCAGAACCAACAAACTTAGAGTTATGATATAGTCTCAACTCATTATTTCCAAACTGAAACATAAAACCACACGCATCAAGTCTAGAAACAGAAATTAAATTCCTAATCACACTAGGAATATAAACTACATCATGCAAATAGAGAATAAAGCCACTCTTCAAGACTAAACGAAGAGTTCCTACGGCCTCCACTTCAGCCTCTAATCCATTGGCAACTTTAAGCTTCCTTTTTTCCTTTTCCAGCATCCTCACGGAAAGGAATCCCTGCAATGAGTTCGTAATGTGCACAGAGGCACCAGTGTCAACCCACCACGTATTTAAGGGAACATCAATTAAAAGAGACTCACAAATCATATAATTAAAATCATTACCCTTCTTGGCAAGCCACGCTCTGAACTTGGTACACTCCTTCCTTACGTGTCCAGGTTTCTTGCAGTGATTGCACTTAAAAACACGTTTTGTACCAGATGTACTTGCTTTGTTAACACCAAGACCATCATCTTTCTTATTCTTTCCTTTACCATTGTTGTTTTTCTGTTTTGGACTTTCAATGGCAGCATGTGCAAAGTCAGGTTTTTCAGTCTTAAGCCTTTCTTCTTCTTCAACACACATGGCAATCAATTCGCTCATTTTCCACTTCTCTTTCTGCGTGTTGTAATTGATCTTGAAAGGACCAAACTGAGCAGGAAGAGAAGTCATAATGAAATGAACCAAAAATCCCTCAGAAATTGCCATGTCCATGCCATTTAATTTTGCGGCCATATCATTCATCATCATGATATGTTCACGTACACCGCTAGTCCCATTATACTTGGTAGTGAGCATTTTCATTATGAGAGCACTTGCATTAGCCTTTGATGTACTCTTAAACTGCTCCTCAACAGAGGCTAAAAATTCTTTAGTAGTAAAAGGTTCACCAGCAATATTCTTTTCAGGAATGCCTCCCCGAATAGCCAAAGAAATGGTGCTTTTGATAATCATGAGAGACATGCGATTAGAACGCTCCCATTTTGCATAAGCAGTTTTTTCTTCATCTGCAGCATCATCCTTTGGTTTTTCAGGTTTATCCAAACGTAATGCTTGGTCTATTTCAAGAACACCAAGACCAATCTCAATTTGCTCTTTCCAAGTTGAAAAATTAGTTCCATTCAATGGTGTTATTCCAGTGATTTGACTACTTATGTTGCTCAATGCTGTAAATTCATGACAAATAAAATGCTTACTATTAACTAAAATCCACATACATATAATAAAATTAAATTAGATCAACTATAATTAGGGGACTAATAATTAACTTAATCTGAAAATATTAAAACGCCAATTAATATTTCAGGTTTAATAGTTGATCCATTAAAAATCAATTCATATCACCGTTGGGCAGAAATAAATTGAACATAAGATATAATGCTATTTAATAAATTATTCATGACAATTAAAGTTGGTAAAATTGACAATTATAATTTATTAAATGTACACATAAGTAATACTATAGACATCATGTAAAACATAGTTCCTTTTAATAAAATGGTAGTCACAATTAAAGTTTGTCAAATTGATAACGACCAGATATTAAAAGCAAATTTATATGACAGTAAATTATATATAACATAGTTCCGTTGGGTTACTCGGTATATATAATATAAAATCATATCCTTTAGTATTGTCATATATAAAACTATATAGAAAATTATATACGGTTTGTAATTTTATATATGAGTTCAATAATTTAATAATCTATATTCCTATATCATAGGAATTGGTTTAAATCATATCACGAACCGTTAAGGAAATAAAATATATTTGCCAATAAAAAAGAAACCGATATAATATGTCGTTCGAAATAAGGAGTGAGTAATTAATTTATAGTAATATAAGTGGGGACCAAACACAAAAGATCTCAGTAGCCATTGCAAGCGGAAGCAATCACGTGAGGGACCGGAAAACGCGTACAGTAAATAAGGAATAGCCATGCAAGTAGATTCTCTACAAATCAGTCATAAAGGCACTCCTCCTCCCCAATCGGCAGCCATCAATGGCAGATTTGGGAAAATTTCGTAAAGGACGCGAATGGTTGCCAAAAACAACGGCTCTGATTGTGTTTGGATAGAAAATTACTCCTACTTGTCTGTATGTAATCCAAATCATAGGGCAGAAATACAGCGCATGAAATTCCTCTCGCGCGTTTGATAATGGAGACAATAAACAAAGATAGTAATAGTTTGTAACTCCAATTGCATACACAGAGGAAAAACTAGGGGAATATGAATAATTCACAATTGATTCAGTAAATTCTAATAAATTCCAGTAAATACGAAAATTACTGTATTATTTTATATGAAAATATCGTACTGCTCCGATACCAAATGATAGTAATAAAATATTAGTCATAATAATATTTAAATTAGACAGTCAAGATCACGAATTTTCATATAAAATAATTAATCATAAGTTTGAACTTACAATTTTGTAGGGAAGACATGGCGTAAGGCGGAAATCCAATCTTCCTTAATTTCCCTTAGTTCTGAGTGATGGCACGAAAATTGGCGTTTTTCTTATTCTGTTCTCTTCTTTATTAGGCGAAAAATTAGGAAAGGATGCCTCTTTGATGACAGAAATAATTATTTATAACTAAGGTAATTAAGGGGATTGCATATTGAATGAACATGGTCCATCAGTTTTTCCATCAAAAACTAATGGACCCTTTATTAAATGAATTTGGTTTAATCATTAAATATAGGCCATATTATATATAATTAATAATATTAATATTAATTATAACAAACACCTCGTGGTTTATCAAACACGGTGCCAAAAAAATCACATTCACTAGAAGGTAACAACAGGTCGGACATCCATGTTTTTACTTGTCACATCAATACATTATAACAGAACCACGATGTGCAATGATAATTAGTTGATGCACTGCAATGCTGCATCTATGCAATACAACGACGAAGTGCTTTCTAACAGAACTCGATCTTGTTAACAATGAGATGTTTCTGATAGTGCAATGGCATGGCTACTTGCCTACTCCTCTCAGCAGGTAAGATTGCTGACGTCTGACAGAAAACTACCATTCTATATTTGGGTTGAAGTTTCTTGAAGTTACTATACACAGACCTTATGATAATGTCCTTTTCCATTAGTAGAGATATCCCTAATCGGGTTAAACAATTGAGAAGGGTTCTGAAGATTATCAATAGCATCTTTTCTGAGAGATTTTGGGTCAATACCAGCTTTGTGAGCAGCAATAACCCCAATAGCTTCCCAGTAGTTATTTACCTTCATCTGGAACATAAAGCAATAAAGCATGGGATATTTAAATTGTTTCAACAAAGCACAAAACAATATGCCAGTAAGTTTTCAACATCGTAATGCATACCGTTTTGAAACCAAGCTTATTTGGTGTATCATCTAGAACTGTTTTGTTCTCCTCTACTGTAATTATCAGTGGCTGAAAATAAAATAATATGAGAATTGAATAAGTAAATAGAATATTAGTAAAGGGTACTGACACTTTTCTTTCTTCCTTGGAGACTAACATTTAGTCTAGTAATTAAAAGATTTAGAGGGTTAATATCCACTCTTCAGCATCAGGTCTGCACTGTTTATAGTATGACAATGCTATCATCATACTTTGTAAAATGTAATAGTGAGCAATTTAATCATAGAATCAACAGTAAAAACAGCAATGAAACACAAAAGCAAAACATTTAGTAAATAAAAGATGAACATAACACAAAATATTTGGTACCTTATTTGGTCTCTTGCTTTTGGAAAATGCAAGAGTCGCATCACCACCACATGCATCAGCTGGAAGCACCACGCTATCTACATCATCAGCCACAACAGACCCATTCACAAAAGCTCGGGGTTGTGTGACATATTGTGGTGCATTACTCAACCCAGCTAGCACACAAGGAAGGAATGTATATCCTATCTTTTGTAAGAGGATAAATATTCATGGAGTTAAAAGAGTGCTATTATGAAGACAAAAATTAAAAAAGAGTAATTTAATGTGTATATCTTTTGTAAGAGGAAAAATAATCATGGAGTTAAAAGAGTGTTATTTGATTTGCCAGAGCATGGGTATTTCAAAACCAGTACATTTTCAGGTTGGAACTAATTCCAATTAATGTTTAGATCCTTGTTCAAGATCTGGAAATTAAAAATGCATCAATTAGAAACAAAAATATTAAACTAATCCAAATCATGTCTTAGTACTTAGCCTGAGAAGATATCAGTGCATTTACCTCTTCTGCAGCAGATTTAGGAGAGAGCAATGCTGTAGGGGGAAATGGTAAATTTGCTGGTGCATGTGCTGCTGGAATTTTGAATTCTTCCACTATTGAATGGCTAATTATCGCCTCTACACCAGCCAACAAATCCACACCCTACATCACTAGAACTAATTAAGCACGATATCGCTAAGAGTAAGTTAGACAAATGTTCCTCAAAGTATCGCCTTATTCCAATAGAAGTTTCTGTATTGGTTGCTAAAGCTTCCAATTTGTAACAAATTAGTTTTACTGTGTAAATTGTTAAATGGTTGGTCAAATTATGTCATCATGAACCTTCAAAAAATTTATGTCATCATGGTTTCTTACTAATTTGATGATGTGGATGCTCAAATGGTTGGAACAAGGAAACATACGTCAAGTCAAATATATTTGTGACATGGTTTGACAACAGTTATAATCGATATAGATGCTGGACATTATTAGATTAGCTAAAGCTATGATATAGATGAAAAATATGTTATCTATGTCATTAAGTTTAGATGGCATGTATGGTTACATTAGCATTCATTTATCACTGATCCCCTGAACAGCATAATTTTATCCATGTTACTTTCAATGTCCTGTTGACATTAATTTTTGCAACAAATATTTTATTCTTCTAACATATACTGGCAGTTGGACCTATTTGGAACAGGGACGAAACTTCAGAGACCGAAACAAGACAATTTCAATACCTTTAAGTTTTAAGGACACATCCATGGTTTCTTTTGGTTTAAATTAATATACAGAAGTTGTCACAAATCAAACAAATATTTTATTATTTAACATAATGACACACCATATTTCTGATGCTTGCATCTACCGAAGGGCTAAGAACAATTTTAAATGATGTGGACAATGACTAAAAATAGACCAAACTGTTCATTTTTACTCGAATCGCTTCGAAGATTCACAGAAGCATCCAACCATGTAAAGCAATATTAAATCCACTGTACTCTGTTTTTAGTAAGAAGGTCAGATATATTGCAAGGAATAAAAAATATGACACATGGGGACGGATTGTATATGCAACTAAAAGAATCTAAACAGAATAAATAAGATAGGATGCTTCAGGAAAACAATCATATAACAGTTTACTCTCAAAATATTTGATTGAAACTTACCTTTCCCTGACGGTAAGTTTCAAAATCATCTGAATCATCATCTGGGAACCTTGCCACCACCGCAATTGCATTTACATCAGTATGGTTTACTAACGAATTAACAGCCCGTAACAATGAATCGATATTTTTTACCCTCCCAGTTGAATTGCCATATTTGGGGTGAAACCATGTTTCAATCTACAGAAAATAGTTAGCATTAGTTCAATATTCTTGCAAGATACAACTCCTTATTTAAGTTAAGTGCATATATTTGGGTTGTTTATTGCAAATAACACCATGTAGGCATCTACTAAGTCAAGTGCATACATTCCATATTAACAGAAGTTTTAAGGTTTACTTCCCTTGGTTGTGTTCAATTTGTGCTTATCAAGTTGTTGGCTGAATAGAGAATGATTAAGAAAATGGTCTATACCATCACAATTAGCTTATGTTTGGACAGTATATGCAATGAAAAGGAATTGTCAACAAGTTCTAACAAAGGAAGTTTAACATTCAAATGTGATATGAGGCTTCACATTGAACCTTCAGAGGAGAATCAGTGACTATGTACTCAATGATTGGTAAGCCCAGTGAGGCCCGAGCGGCATCTGCAACCTGTAGGTGACGCAATCTGAGATCTTCTTCAATACCTGCATCCAATACCAAGCCTACCTACAGGCATGTTTCAACAATGGAATCTTTATTTTAATTTGCACCATAAACTGTAAAAGAATAGTAAGTTGAAACCACATGAGAACTGACAATCATTCTCATATATCTATATTTCAGGATATGGAAACTTAGAGGGGCAAATCTGGCAGCAAGTGACACTTTTGAAAGCATTTGGATGTAAAATTGAAATGACCTTGTTTTGGTGAACAGGTTGAAGAGCCCAGAGGCCTTGAGCGAACCTATCAAGAGCATAACCCTCAACATAGAGCACATTGGGCATGGGCCAATATAGCATAGCTGCATTTAGAACCTATATATCATCATGTAAATGTAAATAATTAAATTGGTAGTGTCCACATGCCATGCGGATAGTGTGCAGTGTGAGATAGAGATAGAGATAGAAATAGATAGAAAGTTACATTGGGATGCGAAATGACGCAATCGGCGACTGTTGCAAGAGCTCGTGCGACAGGGAGAGCATCACCGGCAAAACCTCCAATGGACGCGCCAACTCCGGTTGGCACAATCAGGACAGTTGTGTATGGCCTCCTGAACTACAATGAGATAAAGAGCCAGAATTTGGCCACGTGTGTTGGACTTTGGGGGATGAAGGTATAAGTGAATAGGTAGGTGTGTCTTTTGTACGAACCTTGGACTGAGAATGAGAATGAGCATGGAGTGAGCAAGTAGGAGAGCGCCTCAGCCTGAGAGGGAGAGGGTAGGAGTTGGAGGGCGGACGGCCGTAAGAGTAACAGTAAGAGAGCGCCATCACATGAGAATGAATATGAGATATTGAGACAGAGGAGCAGCCGTGCAGGGTTTGGGACTTTGGGTTTAGGCGCGCTCCCTCATCCTCAGTCCTCAGTCCTCAGACCTCAGACTCATTTCTCTATTTCGGATAAGTAAAGAACGTCAACGAGAGTAAGATAGGCCCAGTCAACTTTTAATTGGGCCCAGTAGAGTTTCTATATTTTACATCACCTATTTATACCTGACAATTTCGTTACGTTTCGAACGTTTCTATTCCGTTCCGTCCAAACAGAACGTTAAACAAAATAAAAAATATCAGTTTTATTTCTGAAAATGGAACGGAAATGGAAATGAATGGAATATGAAAATGGACTGAAATTTTCAACATGTTTATAATTTTTCTTTATAAATTACAGTTTTAATTTTTATAAAAATAAATATGATTCAAATTGACACAACTATTAGATTACAATAGTAATAGTTCATGAACAAGATGTTTCAAGTGCAATGACAAAATTCAAGTAAACTTTTTAAGGGCTATAAATATAATATAACTTGAGCAGAAGGGCAAGAGAATGAATTTAAAGGAAAACTATATAAAGCCGACTTTATATTATAGGAATAAGAAAAGTTACTACTAATTTCTGGACTTGACGGTACCATAAGTCTCAAAACACAAAAGTTGAACAGAAATACAGAATTAACCACCACATTTCAGCACAAATCCAAAATATCCTATTAAACCTACACTATACTATAATAGCCACTCTTTTATCTCCTTGCTTAACAAAAGAAGAAAACAGTAACTCATGTTAGCAAACTCAAAGTAGCAAGGACAGCCACCCATTATTCTGCAAAAAATAGATAATGCTCATCTCCAATTCAAGATCTGCATTTCCACACCTGACATTCATTTTGACAGCCCTTTGCATCATAAGTCTTAGCATCATATCATCGTATTAGATCTCAACCTGAAAGAAGTATTCTAAAATTAATAATATTAAAAATTGGCAGTTACTTGAGATCTAACAGAAATTTTCATACCAGATGAATGTAGTTGCAATACCTGAGATCTACCTCCTACCTCCAAAAACATCACTAAGATAAATTCACTATGAAATCAAAAGCTATTTAATATAATCCGAAAAAAAAATCAAATATGCTGAATGGATGAGCAAAATGATGTGAACATTATTGTAGATGTCAGATGGTACAAGTACTATATTGGGATTCAAATCCTGTGTCGCGCAATATACCGTGTAGCTCACAAAATGACAAAACTGCTAAGCCATGGGTCCCACCTTAGCCAAGCTGGAAAGTGGAAACTGAATTCCTGAGAAAGTTTCGTTTGGCACCTTATTTATATTGCGTTTGAACTTTGAATTATCACATGGGACTTGAGACCTTTTGGAAATTGAATTCCTTCTGAGAAAGTTTGGTTTGGCACATTATTCATCCAAATACTTACTAGGTAGCTACCGCTTAGTGTTTCTAAAAAAAATATTTTTTCAATCCTAATACTTAAATGCATTCATGCATGCAACTAAAATTACATTCATGCATCATAAAATAAAATTTTAAAATGTTTCTCTTATTCTGTAAACCTATATTTAATCTAATTAATGTTCTTACATTATACAGCTATGCAAATCATCTGCTACAACCTATATTAAACTCAATTAGTTTTATATGACTAAAATTTTTAATTAGCAAGCATACAATTTCAAATTAACAATTGACTGCAAATAAAATAATGTTGAAACTTTAGAAAATTGAACGATAATAGATTTTCATACTCAGACAATTTTAATATGAAATCATTTTGAATGATTACTGATTCATGTAGAATAAATGAAAATATCATTTTCTTAAACAATAACATCGGAAACGAAGTCAGCATGCCAAACTTTCTCAGAAAGTCGAATTTTTGTACATCATTTTTTTAGTAAACATTCAAATTAATGGCATTCTTATCAGTTTTGATAATTTTAGAAAACTAAAACCTTAATAAACCGCTTATTTTGTTCTAATAAAGGGCATATGTGAAAGAAACAATTGTCCCTATCTAATCCCACTCTCCCAATTCCCAAATCCCTTTAAGTGATTACCCAAAGTTCAGTATAATTCTAAATAAGGTGCCAGACCAAACTTTCTCCAGAATTCAGTTTCCAACTTGACTAAGGTGGGACCCACGGCTTAGCAGTTTTGTCATCTTGTGCGCTACACGGTATACTGCGCGACACAGGATTTGGATCCACTATATTGGTACCATCCAACATCCATTATGTACCAGTACAGGCTGTCATTGTACATTATATCCTTTTTTCCCCTTTCCTTTACTTTTCTCAACTATTCTCAACATAAGGAAAGTTAAAGAAAAAGAAAGTCAAATCCACGAGACCTTTACTTACCAGATATACTAAGATATCCAGAAACAGCAGAAGTTGAAATTTGTGATCTCAAAAGTAAAATGCCATCTGGACATTCTTTTCCATGAAGCCACATTTCTGGTAGAATTCCCTCAGCTCAGGTTTGCAATAGAGAACAACCTTGTAGCATCCTGTGGCCTTTGCATGGTCAACGAGATGTTTGACCACACGGTGGCCTAGGCGGAGGCCACGGGCCCCCTTATCAACCACCACATCCTCTATGTGACCCACCTTGCTGCATCCCCTGATGAACTTCCTCTCTATGAATATGCTGCCAGTGGCAACGACTCGGCATGAGACAGGATCCTCAATCACACATATGTGGTGATCGGGACCCATGGATACCAGCTCTGCAAAGCGCTCCTGAAATATGAAATTACTTTCTGTTAAATTCATTATCAGTGCCATAAGTAATAGATTCAATTAATGCCGATGAGATTAAGCACTAGGAGTTATTAGCAACTGAGATAGTTGAGCCTAATTAGGGTCACTCTAGACCGCTAGACCTAAACATATCTAATACAGAATCAGATATAATGTTTACTTTCCAAATCTCAGGAATCTCTGCCATCAATTGTATTACCATAATATAAATTTACAGTTAGATAACAAGTTATTTTTTCATTGTTTATGAATTATTACATATCACATTCAAGACCATAGAGACTTTATGAAAAATACCACTTAAGTGACTCTCATAGCGACAAGTTCAATCCTACGCAATTGTAGAAATTGAATTTATATGGCAGACAATCAACTGGATGAAATCACCATAAGGTCGTTAGAAGTGACAAAAAAAAAAAAAAAGAAAGGGATCACAATGCAGGCACAATATTGTGAGTACTAGGGGAATGCTGAAGAGACTGAACTAACAGCCCTCCAAAACAGTAAACTGTCAGAAGACTCGATAACTAGAGCAAAACTGCAATAAGTAGACCATGCCAGCTGGAGAAGGTAAAGAAGTGGTGCCAGATCGAGCTTAGTGGGCACAACTATCAGTTGCCAGGAAAGATTTGCACAAGTGCTCAGGATGTTCAAGCAAAGTAGAGTCTAACTATCTAATAATCATGAGATAAGGTCTCAATACACATTTCCATTTTGTGCATGATTAAATCAAGAATGATGGAATGTAAGATATCAGAATCATGAATCTTAAATGATTATAGACAACAGTTAGCACTAAAGCAGTCTGTGTAATGGAAACCATATCCATCAACGGAATTTATCTCTCTACCAGGAAAAAAGAAAACAATCAGTGAACTGTTGTCTATAATCATTCGGCTTGGAAATTCATTATCAGTGCCATAAGTAATAGATATTGCACCAGTAATTAAAAATATATTTTTACAAATACATATCTACAAGTAAATTTCCAAGCAGAGTGCTTACTTACCACCAAGAACATTAGTTTGAAGTATTTAAGCTATGTACCAGTAAAAATAATTAATGATATGTTCTATTCATAAAGTCAGGAAACATCAGGTCAATTTAGTACAACAAATTCCCTGGAGTCACTGTCCATCTCAAGGACAATATCACATTGTTGAGGGTAAAGAATTGCAACATAGTGACACATATTCACATGAAAATTGAAACAGTAAGGATGATAATGGTAATAAGGCAGTTTTTCGGGCGAATTATTAAACCAATATCTATATGGTTCAATTCAAGTTCAGAAGCGTGCTTATAATAAATTGATATTTGACTATTGTCAGTAATGAATATCAGATGTGTATTTTGGCATGGAAAAATTTTCTCAATCGAGATAAATACTGAAGTGCATTAGGTCCTCCTTATACAACATTATGGGGAAGGGGGAAAAAAATGGAAAAGCAGCATTAGCAGTAGCAAAAAGCAAAAAGCAAACCTGAAATTCCTCTTGAGAGAGAGGCCGTGTGGGGCTGAGTTGGCCAAGGAGTTCAACAAATCCCTTTTTATGGTCAGATAATTGAAGACGGCGAACTGAGAACCCGTCAGCATTTTCATGTAGTGAGCCATTTTCAATGTGGTGTCCATTTTGTATGTTCCCTTGATCAATCAGTTGATGCATTATACAATTTTGAATTGGTTGTCCATTTTCACTGATTTGTGAACTATCTGCTGCTACATTTTCGATATTTTGTGGTTTTGGGATGGCATTTGTAAGCAAAGCTTCTGATCCCATTAGAAAAACTGAATGCATAAGGCAGAGGTGTGAATGAATGGAGTTGAAAAGGTAACGTAAGTAAACGAACGTACAGTTTGTATTTTAACAAAGCAAAGCAAAGCAGTTGGAATAAGTATCAGCATCTAATAAAAATTATTTAATTTAATTTAATTGATAGATTTATATTTGGTATTTCGCTAATTTTAAAGAAAAAGGCCCTTTGAAAATGCAGGTTGATTAGAAAAGAAGAGAAGTTAAAAGGGTCGAAAAGAAAAGAAAGTAAAAAAATAGAAGAAAATGCAATTGTGACAGCTAGCGTTGACAGATTAGGAATCCAAATGTGTAAAATGTAAGAAATTGGTGGAGAATGATAAGAGAAATTGATGCAAACTAACCTGGACGCCGACGACGACGACGAGCAGTGGAGCACCTCGTCCTCTTTTTAAATGAAATGAAATGAAGCCACCAAGATCGCAAGATCGCAAGATCAGGGAGGGAGGGAGGGAGAGAGAGTGGCGTCACGTGGCTTGGCTTCAGAAGACAGAAGTGCTCTTCTCCTCTCCTGTTGTACAGAAATTCATTCCAGGTGAGTCATCTCACGTTCATTTTAGATCCAACGCTTCATAAATCATTTACTTTACTTGCTTAGTAACCACTTAACCAGCTTCAGATATATATAACTAAAATATATGATATATTTTTGGTTTGTTTTGCAGTGATACTCGTGCTTACGCAGATATTGAGGTCTACACTCTACTACTAGAGCTAGGGATGAAAACGGAGCGGATTTTCCGTATCCGAATCCGAAAAATACGCGTAATATTCGAACCGTATCCGTATCCGAACATATCTGTATTTGTATCTGTATCCGTCAAAAAAATATGAATGCGGATATGGAAAGACCAATATCCGCTCTTTATCTGTATCCGACATAGATATTATCCGTATGACCGTATCCGATAAATATTAATCCGTTTATCCGTATCTTTAACATCATAAGATGATTAATATATTATAATTACTTCTCTATATTAGAGAATACTTTTCATTAGATAATACTTTTTTATTAAATAAATTTTCTTATAATAAATACTTTTATTTGGACTAGTAACATAAAATTATTTTTACTTTCTATTAATTAAGACGATTATAAATGATAACAACACTAAAAATATTTTTTTTCTCTAATATTGACAAAGTACTAACATAGACATGGGTATATTGAATATCATTATATTTACAGAAACTACTATTATAAATAAATAATAAAGATTAAAATGCAATCTGTATCCGACAAAATATATTCGTATTCGACTCCGTATCCGATAATATTTGAACCGTATTCGTATCCGTTTAATATCCGAACCGTATCCGTATCCGAATGCATTCGTATTCGTATTCGTATCCGGAAAAAAAATGCGGATGCGGATATAGAAAGACCAACATCCGCTCCGTATCCGATCCGTTTTCATCCCTAACTAGAGCCCAATTTTCAATTTTGATGCTAACATGCTTATGCTTTTAATTATTTATTACTAGGATTGTGCCTCGCGAGTAGGGCTGTCAACGGGTACGGTACGGTACGGTAGAAGGTATTTTCATTACCGTACCCGTTAAAATTTTCTTTACCCGTATCCTACCCGTACCCGTTAAAAATAGTTTTACCCGTACCTTACCCGTACCTGTTAAGAATTAACGGTACGGATACGGTAACGGTAAAAAATGAATATAATAATAATAAAATTTGTACACTCTGTATAAATAAATTATATCAATAAGTATATTAATAAAGTGCAACAATGGTGGCGAATATTTTAGGTTTATGTTTTTTTATTTTTTTCGTACACTGAATGGAAAGAATTATAAATCTTAAATAAAATCTAACAATATTTTTTTACCAATCATGCAATATAAAATGCCATATGTATCATGTAATTGTTTCTTTTTAATTGTGGCAATTACCCGTTATGAAAACGGTACGAAATAGTTTTTACCCTTACCTGTACCCGTTAAATTAACGAAAAAATTTCCTTACCCATACCCGTATCCGTTAACTTAACGAAAATAAAACTTTACCCATACCCGTTTTATACGATACGGTACGGGTTAGATAAACGGGTAAACGGGTTTCATTGACAGCCTTACTCGCGAGTCTAGATGAAAACGGAGCGGATAAAATCCAATCCGGATTCGCTGTAGCGTGGGACACGGTGTAGCTCACGTACGAGCCGTCTGATCTTGATCGGACGGTTCATTTTTTACGGGCCTATCAATTTAGGTTACATGCACGGAGCTTCCTTGTTCATTGGATCTTGATCAGATGATCAGGATGCCGCGCTATACCATGTGTTGCGCGACATCGGATCTCAATTTGATAAAATCCGCTCCGATCCGTATCCGAATTCGAAAAATACGCGTAACATCCGATCCGTATCCATATCCGAACATATCCGTATCCGTATTCGTATCCGCTAAAAAAATATGGATGCGGATATGATTTTGAGTTTTTAACACTATCCGATCCGTATCCGTATCCGACATGAATATTATCCGTATCCGATAGATATTAATCCGTTTATCCGTATTGTTAACGGCATAAGATGATTAATATAATTACTTATCTATATTAGAGAATACTTTTAATTAGATAATACTTAATTTTTATTAAATAAATTCTCTTACAATAATATTTTCATTGGACTAGTAACATAAAATTATTTTTATTTTTTATTATTGAAACGATTATATATGATAACAACACTAAAATTATTTTGTTTTTCTAATTATGATGATTACATATTATTAATATATTATTTTAATGTATGATGACATTTAAGGTAACATTATATGATTTGATATTGAATAGTTAAATATACTGTTGGAATTCAAAATATGGAAACACTGAATTTATTGATCAATCATATTAGATTTGTATTTATGTGGTGCTTGCAAATTTTAGGTCTCTTATTTGCTTTCACTTTTAGCCTTTTTATTTATGTGTTGAAAGTTGGAACCCAACAAATAAATTTGCTTACTTTGATTTTAAAAAAGTTCACTTCTAAAGTAGTACATTGTAATCGAAGACAATGTTATTAAAATTAACTTTCATATTTTAAAGAAATGCTCATTTGGCTCAAACTATGAAAAATAATAGATATTCATTCGCATGTATTTACAGAAACTGATCTTGACGAAGTAATATAGATGCGGATATGGGAAGACCAACATCCACTCCGTATCCGATCCGTTTTCATCCCTACTCGCGAGTCGCGATGTATAATATCTTGAGATAATTAACTGCATGCATCATTTAATCAAGATTAAATGATGTGAGCAGGGACGAACTAGAGCTCACGCGAACAGCTAGTTCGCACCTAGCAGTTCGTCCAGTTCGCCAAAATTTGGGAATAAGGAACTGGGGGAGTAGTTCGCAGTTCGTCCTGTTCGTGCTTTGTTTGGTACCCGCGAACTGGCGTTGTTTGCGTGCGCTGCCAAACACACCCGAGGGAACTGCTATTGTAAAAAAGATTAAAATGTTATATTGAATAACATTATATTTACAGAAACTGCTATTGTAAATAAATAAAAAAGATTAAAATGTTATCTGTATTCGACAAAATATATTCGTATTCGACTTCGTATCTGAAAATATCCGAACAGTATCCGTATCCAAACGCATTCGTATTTGTATCCGTATTCGAAAAAAATATAGATGCGGATATAGGAAGACCAACATCCGCTCCGTATCCGATCCGTTTTCATCCCTACTCGCGAGTCGCGATGTATAATATCTTGAGATAATTAACTGCATGCATCATTAATCAAGATTAAATGATGCGAGCAGGGACGAACTAGAGCTCACGCGAACAGCTAGTTCGCACCTAGCAGTTCGCCCAGTTCGCCAAAATCTGGGAACAAGGAACTGGGGGAGTAGTTCGTAGTTCGTCCTGTTCGTGCTTTGTTTGGTACCCGCGAACTGGCGCTGTTTGCGTGCGCTGCCAAACACACCCGAAGGACATCTGCATCCGCATATGCTATCTCTCAGCATGAGCAACCGATTTTTTTACTTAGAGCAACATATGTATTTTCAAAATGTCTAAACTACTCCTTGCATGAGCTGGAGATTTATTATCCAATTTATTTTCTTAGGTTTCCCGTTAAAAGAAAATTTATTTATTTTTTTAATAAAAATCACATATGATTTCATTAATTTGTATAAGAAATATTGAAGAAACAAAAATAATTAAAGAACATCAATTTTTTTAGCATTGGTACGATAATGTACTTCCAATTTTGTTGGGTTAAATGATTCCATTTTTAGAAGGGCAACTTCCATCCGAAAAATACATGATAATTTACTAAATTTAGAAGGGCAATTTGGTCACTTCAAAAAAATTATGTTGCTTCAAGTAGAAAACCGGTTGCCCAAAGCACTTTCCCACCCCAAACCACTCCGATCAAATTAAAAACGATTTTTTTAATTCATTTTTTGTAGTTTATTATGAAAAATTGATAATTAGAGATATGCCATTCTTAAATTGTAAATTAGTTTTATGCCATTATTTTCTATCAAAATTAGAGATATGCCACTCAAATTAGAGAAATGCTATTATAACTTTTTAAAAATTTCCAAAATACCCTCTCATTAAGAAATGAAAAAGAAATTTATTGACATGAATTAAATTTTAAATTTTCAAATTTTGGATTTTAAAAATTTCAAATTCATAAAATTTCAAATATGAAAAATTTGAATTTTTTTGTTGATGGCACGAAATTATTTATTTACTTAACGGTGATATATTTCTAATTTTAATATCATATAGTAGCTTTCTAATTTTATTATTTATAATGGCATATTTAAAATGGTATAATGGTCAAATTAATTATCTGTAGCATAAATCTAATTTTATCATTTAGTGATGGCATAAAAATAATTTGTCATTTAGTGATGACATTTCTATAGTTTCTAATTTTTACAGTAGTATAAACCTAATTAACCCTAAAAATTAAAACTATATATTTACAAAAAAATCAATACATTATTTTTTTTAAAACATAGTATCATTAGCATCTGTCATTTGTTAAGCTTGAAATTATTCATTTATTTGATTACATTATTAAACTACAATTTTATTAAAGTAACGTTTTTATTGTTTACAAAAAATCATTAATTTTAGTAAGCGAAGCGACTATTCCAAAATACTATTTAGACAATGTATGCATGGGTAGCGGCTAGCTATTTCAAAACACTAGTGTTTAGTTATTTGAAACAAAATTTGATTTATTGGCTATTTAAAAAAAAAAGGCAAAATTGATCACGTAACTCTCAAATCTTTCTTAATTTTATATTTACCCCTCAAATCTTTAAAATTGATCACATACTCTTCAAATCTTAATAAATAAGAATACGTGTCCTTTTCAGTTATTTTAATAAATTTCTGAATATTAAAATCTAATTTTTATATCTTTTGACAGAATTACCCTGCCCAAACTAACCTTAACCTTTCATCTTTCCGATATTTTTTCTCCATGCGATATCAAAAAATAAATCTCTTCCTGCTAGTAAGACCAACGTTTGAACAATTCCTACTTATATTTATAGATTGGCCTGAGTGATTCTTGATTAGGATGATGCGTCATTCTCTAAGATTGGGATTTTTTATTTGCTTCATCCTAGTAGGATCTCCAAGTCATATCACCGGCCCCTTATAATCAGCCATGGGCCTTTTTTCTTGATGTTGAAACTATGTGTTTCGTTGCTTTGAAACACAATCATACACAAAAAAAAAAAATGAAACCATAACTCAAATATTACTCAATAATTCTGAGCCTTTTTAAAAGAACAGTCGATTCGTATCCAATAATATAAATCAAGAGCTCCATGTCACGTTTTACACTTGTAAACAAAAACAAAGAAAAAAGACAGATATATAGAGAGAGAGAGTTAATCTAGAAATAAGGCATCTGTTGCCAACTCAAAAGGAATTAGGGGTGGTTGTCTGAACAAGTGTGATCGCTGTGATAACGGAGAGGTGAGATGGTATGGCGCGCTATCGACAGATTTATTTCTTGATCGACATTGCTTGGAGAGGGAATGGCAAGAAGATGAAAGATTTTCAGGGCTGAAAATCAGATTTTAATATAAAAATAAAAATAACTGAAATTTTAATATTCAGAAATTTGTTAAAGTTACTGAAAAGGGTATGTATCCCTATTTTATTTATTAAGATTTGAAAGGTACGTGATCAATTTCAAAATTTTGAGGGGTAATTTGAGGGATACGTGATTAATTTTGCCTAAATAAATCTGAATCTATATGCTAATATCAATAATTCATTCGGGATGACGATCCAAGGATTTTGTGATTTCGTCAATCCAGATGACGATCAAACGACGTTATTTTCAAAATTTCAAATTTTTAACAGTTATTATCGAAATTCGAGTGAACAGTAACGTTATTTTTATTTTTTTTTGGGGATCAAAGCCTTATTAATTTGTTAGTAATGGTCTTGGTTTAGGCCTCTTGGGCTTCGTTTCGCAAGTAATTAACTTCACGATCAAAACAACCCCAAAAAATTTAAACATCTGGTGATAGCTATCAAGTTGAGGCATTAAAAACATGAGTGGAAAATGAGCCAACTAGAATCTTTAGGAAGTAAATAAAATATATTTCACAAATATATTAAAAACATGAGTAGAAAATGAGACAACTAGAATCTTTAGGAAGTAAACAAAACATTTGGTGATAGCTATCAAGTTGAGACATTAAAAACATGAGTGGAAAATGAGCCAACTAGAATCTTTAATTAGGAAGTAAGCAAAATATATTTCACAAATAGTGTGAATTTGACCAACTAGCACTGATGAACAAAGAAATGAGCATAGAAAATTGGGGTTGAATAGTTTATGGACATATTCTACTAAAATCTAACATGATTAATTTGTGCTTCTAATGTGATCTACAGAATTTATATTTGTAATTTGTTTTCTACTGTGTTTGAACTTTGAATCAGCAGCAAATCAGGACACCCATACATATATGCTGAGATCTATAATCTGTATTGGATTAAACTAGCAATAATTTATATTTGTTTTCTACTTTGTTTGAACTTTGAAGTCGACCTGTCGAGAATAAAAAGAATAATGAACAAATATCTAGTTATAAATCTTGTGCATTGCCAATTTGCAACCTCATTATGGTCTTTAATACAAATCTGGTTCAGGTGTCTTGACTCAACTGCAAACTTGGTATTGTTGATTTCTGGCTCTCACACATGAATTTTAATTTTAAACTATGGGACACCATATGGGTCGCTACTTCATATAATATTTGAAAGACATGCAACAGTCTAATTTTCTCAGATCGTGCCACTGCCCCAGAGATACTTTTGAAAGATAACTGTGCATATGTACAATCTTGGATGAACCATGCCTAACTTTTTATTAGTTTTTTTAATTTATTAGCTTTCTTTTGTATACTATTTTATTTTTTTTAACCGTATTGCCATTATTTTATTTGAATAAAATTTGTTGGTGTGGTATTTGCCACCGACCCTAAAAAAAATTCTAGTTATAACTTATGCACTAAAGTCTAACGGTCGTCACATTGTTAAATTTTACTGAACAGTTACCCCACCCACTGACTTCAAAAGCAAGAAGGAAAAACTTTATATACGCTATTTTATTATTATTATTATTATTTTTTGGGGGGGGGGGGGGGTGGGGGGGGGGGGGGAGAAAATTTGGTTTGTTGTGACTATAAACGCGATAATATTTGTATCGTCTGGACTAATTCACAATTTGTTTGTTGATGAGTTCATACGATTTAGACCATCTGATACAGTTATACCAAATTTTATAGGAGGGATTGATTTTGAAAATTGTCCTCAACATTTCAGATTTTACCCCCTCCGATTCATTGGATGTGAATGTAAGTCCAACCTAATAAATTATCCTAACTTGTGCAATAATTGCACACCGAACGCGAATTAACCAACGATATTGCTGAAGCATCAATTCTAAGAAATAAAAAATATATATAGATATATTTTTTAAGGGACGCTGACTCTGGGTGTGCTGGTGCTGATGAATTATTGAAATATTGTTTCTGATGAACTAACAGTAATCAGTACATATGGTTACTGATGCAATATAGTTCCCGTGCATACTTCACAAAAATGATCATAACTTTTGATCCAATCGTCCGATCGCGCTCAAATTTTTTTGTAGTTCGTGCATCAGTTACTAGCATACAGGTGATTACTGAATTAACAAAGTTTCTATACGGTAGAGAGTGCATATATGTGCATGCCAATTGAACAGTATATATACTAAATTGCCTGGCCAATGATCCGTTAGTTTTGCGGTTGCATTGTTCAATGTTTTTTTTTAAAGGGTGATTTAGATTTATGCCATTGCAAATATTCGAAATTAGTGATATGCCATCACTAAACGACAAATTATTTTTTTGCCACTATAAAATAATAAAAATTAGTTTTTTACCATCGAACAATTATATGACAATTTTACCCTTTTAATTATGCCACTATAAAACTAAAAAATTAGTAATATGCCATAACAAAAATATAATTGATTTTTTGCCATTATAAATCATTAACAATTAGTTTTATGTCACTCTCAAAATAACAAAATTATTATATGCTACTGGTGCATAAAAATAGTAACATAGATCTAATTAGTCATCTCACAATAACATAATTCTAATTTTCAAACAAAAAAAGGATTAAGTTTTTAAGATTTATTCACAAAAATCTTTTGGTGCCGATTTTATTTCACTTATGTACTTATGGACCATACTATAATGCTCTTTGTAGACTTGATTATACTCCCTAAGGCAACAAAATTAATTGTGGAATACATAAAATTAAACTATAATACTTTTCTATAACTGATCACGGAAAAAAAAATTCTTTATTACGAAATACATAATATTAAGTGATCTTATGTAAATGAGTAAATCACCGAAAGAAGTATATTGTGGAGGACAAATTTTTTTTCAATATTTTAGCAATTCCACGTGTTATATGAGTAACATTTTAATGAATAGAAAACCGTTCCAACAATTATAATCTTGAGATCAGTTATTCTCAGGATTTATATAGATAACCTTGTTATAAGTGATCTTAATAACCTTGTTATATATTTCTTTTTCATGAGCGCCGTCATTTTTTGTTTTTCTAGGGTTTGTTTTTAACGAAGGATAATTTGGTCATTAAGAAATATTAATGACATATTTGGTAATGGCATATCTAGAATTTAGTATGTTTTTAGAGAAATAGTGACATAAAACTAATTTTAGCAATTTTATAATGGCATAAATTTAATTAGCAATTTAAAAATGGCATTTTTCTAATTGACAAAATTCATAGTGGCATAAAACTAATTATCTCTTTTTTAAAATGCGAGAACAGCCAAACTATAGCTCTAGCTTACCTGTTTCTACACATAAGGCCATAAAAAAAAATAGAACTTCATTATGTGCAAATACTTCAATAAAAAAATGGTACAAAGTAAAGTCAAGTGGCAAAAAGCAATGAGAACCAGCTCTTAGTCTAGTGGCAAAGAGCAATGCACCTTGACTCCTTGAGTGAAAGGTCGCTGGTTCGAAACTCGGCTGGAGGGTCTTTCATAGACATTTATTAAAAATAAGTTAGGTGGCTTAGACCTCCAATTTATCTTAAAAAAAAAGCAACGTTTCCTTAGAATTCAGGTTGCATGAAGTAATTTGTGCCGGAAAATTTAGATTAATTCCTATCGACCAATACGGCAATATATACCAATGGCTTAGTTCTCATGTCTGAATTGTTATTTAACAGAGCAATTAATCCAGTATTTGTTACTAAATGAATTCAAAATTCTATTTTCTGTTTAAGTTTTATAGACGCTGGCAAGTGGCAGATGAAAGGACGGCAACATGAAGAGGATAATGGGGAGGGGTACATTGGTCAGAGATAATAAAAAATATTTTTCTTTATTGAAAATATGATTTAAACTAATAAAAAGGTGTTATATCCATGAGAAACTAGATTAGAGGGGGTTATATCTAAATTCAATAATTTGAGGGAGTTATATCCAAATTCAATAATTTGAAGGGGTTATATCCAATTGGAGAAAATTTGAAAGGTTATATCCAATTTTCCTTTTCATGTACCTCCTATCCTAGGGTCGACAACGTGTTGAGGCACATGCATAATGCATTAGAGCCGCTGAAAATGCTGAAATATGAAACTCCTCTTAAAATTTGGAGCATATATATATATAGAGATTGGCTAAAGTATACTCCAGCATATAGATAGCCCGTATGCTGGAGTCGTTTCTCACAATCTGAAATGCATACAGTCGATCCGAAGCTTTCAAATTGTTCTCCATATTGAAATCTCCTAGGAAACAAAAATTTATATTTTTTCGAATTTTTTTACTATATATTATGCTATTTTAAAAGAACATTGTAAAGGAGTTGTAAAGGAGTATTTCTGGCCCTTCAATTTGAAAATAGCATAATATATAGCAAAAAAATTCGAAAAAATATAAAATTTGGTCTTGAAGGATATTTTTACATGGAGAACAACTTGAACGGTTTGGATCGACTGTTTGAATTTTAAATTTTCAAAAACGACTCTAGCATACGGGTTTGATCCGTATGCTGGAGTATACTTTAGCCAATCTCTATATATATATATATATATATATATATATATATAGAGTTTAGCTACGGTGAGTCACGACTCACGGACTCTCCGGTGAGTCGCGACCAAAACTCCTAGATCAAGATCAAAATGACCGATCCAAATCGTCCAATATGATCTCCCTATTGAACTCTCCGTGCAAACCAAAATTTTTTTTTTTTTAAAATTTTTAAATATTTTTTCGGATTTTTAAAAACTGATGTTTTTGAATGGTTCATAACCAATTAGATTAACGATTTTCTAAAATTTCAAAAAAATACTTAAAAATTTCGAAAAAATAAAAAATTCGGTCTACATGGAGATTTCAATAGGGAGATCATATTGGACGGTTTGGATCGGTCATTTTGATCTAGATCTAGGAGTTTTGGTCGCGACTCACCGGAGGGTCCGTGAGTCGCGACTCACCGTAGCTAAACTCTATATATATATATATATATATATTATTCTTATACTCCTTAATTTGTGTTATTTTCCCTCTCCTTTAATTTATTTTATATAATTACTCAACTGTACGAATTAGACGTGAACACAAAATTTAGATATAATTTTTATTTAAAATATTGGCAAAATGACACGTACAAATATTATTAAAAAAACAAAGAGACAGGATGGATCGAGATATTAATATATTTTGTCACTGATCAGAAGCTTTCTTGACAGATTTGAACACCATCCTGGGCTCTAGCCCTAGCAGCATTCCATCGTGCACAGCTGAGAATGTGTCGTAACGAAGGAAAAGATGAGCAACGAACAATCTGCCGACCAAGATCACCATGTCCTTGCCTGGGCACTGCTTGTTTCCCACCGTTGAAGACACCGTCTCAGGCCCGTTAGACCAGTACACATACTCCAGTAACTTCTTTCCTTGGTCACCAACAAATCGATTAGCTACGAATTCTTCAGCATTTTTGAATACTTTCTCGTCTCTCATCGCCAGGGGTTGGTAGCCACATATCATCTCCCCTTTCTTCACTCTAAATGCCGTGTCGTGGCTCTCTATGATGAGATCAGTTCTGGCATGGCCGAATTGACTCTCTACCGGTGGGTCCAGGCGCAATGCTTCCCACACAACAGATTTGGTGAGCTCCATTTTCTCCAGGGCATCCAAGGTGATTGTTCCGTTTGATGACTTAACCACTGATCGGATTTCTTGCACCAATTCGCCATGCAGTGTCTCCCCGGCATGAGCGAGCCATTTGAGCAGGATTGGCATGAAGATCTTGAAACCGGCATTCGCATTGAATGATGTCATGAAGATCAGGTTGTGAAGTGCCACATCGTGCGAGAGCCCAAACTTGTTGGCTGCGTCCTCCAGCAAAGATTCACCTGCTTTGGAGAAGAACTCCTCAAGGGTTTTATAGCTACCGTGCGCAAGGCATGGTGGAAGCGGAACACAATGCAAGAGAAGGTCTTCAATAGGCCATGGGATGAACTTAGTTAGGCGGCTTGCTAGTGGGTGCAGTTGCAAAAGCAGCCAAATCGCAGCCTTATTGGATGCTGACGGTCCGATAACTTCACTTGGGACAGCACCGAGGAATGCATTGCAGGTAAAATCAAATGCTGATGATTGGTTAAGGCCATTGAACTCCACCGGGCCAGATGCTATTTTTGCCTCCACCATATCGAAAAGTGAAGAGTATGCTTTGTGAAAGGTGGGGATGAACTGGGATTTGCGAGATGCTAGCAGGTGGAATGAAAAGGACTTAAGTGATGAGTGCAGCTGCTCGGTGGTGTCGAGGTAAGCCATCGGACGGAGGTCCGAGTAGAGGGAGAGAGGAGGGACATAAGTGCCAATGAAAGTGTTCTTCTTTTCAACCTTAAATGGATCGAACAGAACACGGAAGCTCTTTGCATCCAGAACAGCGATGACATGGGGGTTTCGCGATATAAAAATGCCGGGTGGCATGTTCAGTCGCACCACTGTGGAGTTGTGCTTGGTTGCGTGCGATTTGAAGTAGCCCATGTGACCCTGGAAATAGTAATAGTGCAGACGGTCATAGATCGGAGAGAGAACTGGGATGCCATAGTTGCCCGGGATTTGCTTTATCGGTAGGCCGGAAGGCGAGTGTTCTTCGGCTGTACCGTTGCCTGTCTTAGCCATGGAAATCGCCAGATAGAAAATACTTTATGAGGATAGTATATGCTAAGTAGTAAGAAGGCTTTTGTAGTCTACAGCTATACGCACAAAGACTCCTATGCAAAGGAGCATGCAGGAGTATTCAAAGGTTTAAATAGCGGATAGCGGACTCGTAGCGGACATGCTAATATCATAGCGGATAGCGGATAGCGGGTATTTAGCGGCCGCTATCGGACCATAGCGGATTTGCACACACAAGTGTATTTTGAAGGTCTAGTTTAGTCTAAAATAAAAAATTAAAATAATTTCAAGCAACTAATAAACGTTAATTAAAATTATATTTATTTTCTATGCATATTTGACCATTAAATTTTAAGAATTTTAAAATGTTCAAAACATAAAAATTATGGCCAGTTTTGTAAACTTTCTATAGAACTTTGAATCATATCAATCGGAGTTCGTATGCGAAAGTTATGTCCAAAATACTACTGCTATATCAGCAAATTATAAACTGCGCCGCTATTTCCGCTATTTCACCGCTATATCATCCGCTATTTTCCGCTATTTCACCGCTATACCCCGCTATTTTCCGCTATAGGTCGCGCTATCGGACAGGCCGCTAAATCTGTAGCGTTGTAGCGGTGGACCAAATAGCACCGCTATAGCGCCGCTATTGCGGCCGCTACGGCCGCTATTTAAACCTATGGGAGTATTTATAGCAGAAATCTGTCTAGAAGACAGGGGTGGGTAACGTGTATCTCGGAAACGAAATGGGGCGTTTCGTTTTTCGTTCCGTCTCAGTAACAGTACGAATCGAAATGATTCGTGATTCGTTCTGTTTCGATGGAACGTGGCGGAACGGTTATATTTACACTATAAAATGCACAAATGAATCACAAAATGCATTATGTTGTCCGTTTCGTTTGCGAAACGAAATAAAATTTCATTCTGTTATACGTTTCACATGAACGAAACGGAACGATTTCGCATATTCTCAATATACCGCGCCCAGAAGTTGATAAGAAATCAAGATATTTACATATTTCTTTTTCCAAATCAAGGATAATTGAGAGAACGTAATATTAATGCGCACCCGCAAATCTTATATCTGTCTAGAAGTTAATAATAAATAGATGAATTTGCGAAAAAGATGTTGTAACATATAAATAACAGTCTACGTACCAAATTACCAATGATCGATTTTTTTAGAAGTTATTTCGTTACAAAACGTGAAAAACATCATTTTTTGTTTGTTTGATAAACGATGAATCATGCATCAAACTTCAACATTTAACTTTTTCTAGTTGAATGAATGACCAAATGTGATCATTTTACATGTGTTAATTTGAAAAGTAAAAGCAGCTCGTAATCAATGACAAATTTTGTTGGGAAGTTAATTACTACCAGAAAAGGCACGTGCTCTTTGATAAGTCATCATGTACGTAGTGTTACAGATGCATCATCTTCTTGTCTGCGTTTAATTATTTTTATATTGAAATAACTTTTAATTACAATTCAGCTGAAGAAATAAAGGAAGAAATAAAATAAAAATACGATAGGTGAGCAGCTAAAATATCGCAGAAAAAAAGAAGAAGAAATTAGCAGAAAGTAATTAAGCGCTAGGGACAAACTCTAGGGGACTTTTATCAGCTCATATTTTAGTCACTCGCATTAATACAAATCGTTTTTTTCTTACATGATAATACAAATCGTACGTTTAACAAATTATCCCCGTAAAATTTGATTATAAATTAGACTATTTTTTTTTGAGGGTCGGGTAACAAAGAACCACACCGAATTATATATTAGACTAATAATGGATGATTAATAAAAGCGGTCCATTCCTTGTTCTTTTTTAATTATCATACAATTCGGTCATCAGTAAAATTAACATTTTAGTACATGTGTTATATCCCCGTAAAATCTATTTTGATTTACATATTATCAGTTTTCAGTTTAGATATATAGATCCTGAATCAACATCAATCAATTGAAATTTTGATTGAAAACGTAATTAACCACAAACATGCATGCTTGTACCTTCCATTAAAAAAAATGAATAAATGGATTATGGATATATAACAAAGTTCACGTTTGTATCTAGCTTGTCAGCTTGATCAGCGGCGGAGATACGTTCAACATATGGGCCGGGGTCAATTGACTCCATTTCAAAAAAAAAAAAATAATAATTTGCTGCCTTGTGTATTAAAAAATTATACCTATAGCATATATTTTCTATGGAGACACTAATTTGAATCCCACTATAAATATAAAATAATTTATTGATTGAACCCCATTAAAATATATAAATCTATTCTTATAAGATAAATTTTTTTGTGATGCTAGCAATTTTTTTTTTAAGAAATGGAAAGATATTGAATAAGAAACTGTAAAATATTTCGTTCTGTTCCGTTCCAGCTAACGAAACTGTAAAATATTTCATTTCCGTTTTGTTCCAGTCAATGAAATAGATAAACATTTCGTCCTTTATTTATCATTGATTTCAGCCCATTTTCGTGTTCCGTTTCGTTCCGCTTCAGTAACGTTTAAATATTTCAGTTTCGTTTCCGTTTCATTATTGAAAACGAATCAGATTTTTTATTTCGTTTAATGTTCCGTTCAGACGAAACGGAACGTAAACGGCCGAAACGGCTGGTTATTGACATGCCTAACCACAACTTCTTAGATAGGCGTGCAGGTTCCCAATACCATATGTATTTTAATACCAACCCCATATTTGGTTGGTATCGATCTGTTTAAATTAATGGCAAGTGTAAATTGTTTTAAAAATTCCACGGTATTCTATGGCACAAGACCAGCATAAAGTTCCTCATTTTTTAACCATTTTACGGTTGGGTCGTATCAAGTTTTTGTACATTTTTTTTTGTGTGAAAACTTTTGCTAATAAGTGAATGAAATTGCTAGTTTACATCAGGAAACATAACACCTTAAAAAATTATTTTCATCTTTGGCAAATGACAAAATTTTATTTCTTCATTAATATTAAAAAAAATTAAAATGTAGTCAATTATAACATTTGTTCCAACTTCTAAGAATTAATCTGTCATATATAGTTGACGATATTCGTCATATTTGTACTTCTTGATCGAATATCAAATAAATTTCATAATTTACCAACAAAATTACGGTAATATATCGCTCATTAAATTAAGGGAAAATTGGATATGTGCCACTCTAAAACTTCAGAATTAAAAAAATGCCATCACAAAACCAATCTTTAGCTCAATGCCACTCCAAATCTGTTTTATTTAAAAAATTGCCACTATAATATAATTTCTATACTCTTTTGATATACGAAATAATAAGAAGGTACTATATTTCCAAATATTTTTTAATATTCCCAAAATGGTCTTTGTTCCTTTCTTTTTCCTTTCCTTTGTGACAATGGCGACCATGACAAATAGGTGCAACGCAAGTCCTACCAGATGATCTTGTCACTAATCAGTTATTGCCACCGTAAATCTTGCTGTTCCAGGCCGCCATTCCGGCGATCTACATCTCGCGCCCCTTGGGCATGCTGTCTCGTTTGACCTTCGATCTCAAGCCATGGCAGAAGATAAATGGCAGCTTTGCTATCTCTCGCATCGCTAGCCTGATTAATAAGGAGGGGCTGCGCTTGGGTTGCTCTCATTGCTCGATGAGGTTGCCTTCCTTATCAACATATCTATGAATCTATTGCAGCTTCAAAAATCTGATTTTTTTGGGGGTGCTATCGGCAGATATTAATACTCGAGATCTTATAATAAAATGTTGCCATTTATATCCTTAACGAAAATTTTGCTTTCTTTCAGAAGAGGTGATACAAGTCGTAATTTTTGTTTTGTTAAAATTCTTTGAGGTGTTTTATGCCTCTGTGTCGCAACGGAGGAAAGGAGAAAGGAAGGGGTAAAGGACATTTTGGGAAATACAAAAATATATTTTGAGATACAACACTTTTTTATTATTCATATATGAAATTTGTATAAGAATCGTATCGGAGTGGCAATTTTCTAAATATAAGAGATTTGGAGTGGCATTGAGCTAAGGATTAGTTTTGTTGTGGCATTTTTCTAATTTTGAAGTTTTGGAGTGACATGCATCTAATTGCCCCTTAAATTAAACGAAATCATTTGTTGACCCATGAAACTGATTTGATTTTAGTTGATCATTTCGAACGAAATAGAAAATCAGGTTCAAGGGGTTGATAATCAGCTTTTCAACCAAATTTTATCGTTAGATTTATTTAGTAATTTTTTAAAATTTTATAAAATCATCGATCTGATTAGTTCTTGACCCTTCAATACTAAATTACGAAAAAAATTCTTTAAAATTTTGAATAAAAATATAAAATTTGGTTTGGTAAGCAGATTTCAATATAAAAATCACTTTATATAGTTTAGATCGGTCGTTTGAAGTTTTCATATTGAGATATGCTCAAGTTTGACGAAATCCTCTGCCCATATCGCTTTAATATAACATTTCTCTTTTTTATTTTTTTTAAAAAGTAAAATATTTATAAAGAATTACCTAATTTTGTTTGGAATCTGCAACCTTCACTTTTAAATACGCACATTACAATTCTGCTATAATTATACTGACTCAAAATTTTCATATTTCCGAACAAGATACACCAATTAGTTTGATCTGAATTGGAAATTTTAAATTAGATCTGTTGGAAAACGACGTAACGTGACGTGATCAATAAAAACAAAACAAATAGGCAGCCCACTAATTGATGATCAATTAACACGACGCATATATATATGCTTCCAAAAACTTGGTACAGTTGTAAATATTTAAAACGAAGGTTAATTGGATGTGAGTTGATCAGCGCGTACAAAAACCAACTGCTCCTGATAGAATCCGCCACCGACGATCTAGCTAACTGTTAATAATCAAAATTGTGACATGGACAAACAATCACACAACTTCCCAAGAAGATTCAATTCTACATTTTGCACGTGTAAATTAATCAGAAACCTAGTCATGAGGGAGACTAGATCGTCTAAGACTCTAAGGGGCACTTTTTCAAACAAGATAAGTACACCTGCGCATGCTAGTCAGATACGGACGTATACTCACGCCTCATTCTGCTTATTTCAACGAGAAAATACGCAGAGGCGCAAAAAAAAAGGTGCCTGAGGTCCTTCAACAAACAATCGAACTTTGGTCGAAGCTTTTGTATTTGTTGTAATCTATTTGAAATAATCGCGTTTAAACACAAAGGATGAATTGTACTGAGTACTCTCCTCCCCTTTATATATTATTATAGTATATTACTGCTGCCTGTTAAGTTGATGCAAAAGGTAAACAGAACCAACACAAATAAGGCCTTGTGCGTCTTTAATTATTCTGAGACAGCCCAGACTTCAGTCTTCATTTAATTAAGTTGAGACCATGCTTCATTTCAGCCCATTAGGCCATGATGGTCTAAGCTAATAAGCAACCGATGCCAGATCAGATATTATCACTGGTTAAAAGGCCTGGCCTATGATCTAAATTACCTTTGTTGAGCATCTGGACAACTGGCCTACTGCTGATGTAATCTGCAGAGTACTAAATGGGAATCACATCCTCTACCGACTTTTTAAGGATGGTAGAGTGACAACTTCTGATCTAAACAGTTAAATTTAATCTCAACAGTTAAGAAAGCCCCGTGCATGTAACTTAGATTGATAGGCCCGAAAAATCTTAACCGTCGAGATTAGATCGAACGGCTCGGATCAAGAGTTAGCCCTCTCCCAACCTCAAAAGGTTGGCAGAGGATACGGACCCGACTAAATGGTGTACTGGTGTAGTACTTGTACAGTTGTGCTACACATTGTTGTCTATATATATATAAGGAAGCAAGTATTTTGTTTGATTATTTTACTTATTTATTAATTCAATGCTCCCTATAATTATAAATTTATAATAATATAAATATAAATTAAGTCGATGCTGCATTTTTAATTTGTAGGTCTGGGCTATGAGCTGTTCATACTTTTTAACCAAAAATACAACGCAAAGTTCCACTAGAAAGCCTCTATCTAATTTTATCTAAAAATAAAAATACAATGCAAAGTAAAAAAAAAAATACAATGCAAAGTTGCGAAATGGATACTGATATCGATGTTTTAGAAGTCACCGTTCTTAACTTTAGTAGCTGTTTATCATTTCATTTATGATTCCCTTTTATATATATTGACAGGCCGGCTCATCTATTCAGATTTGAGAAACGAAATATATATTAAAAAAAATGTAGATATAAATTAGTACACATAATTGTCTGTTACTCCATCTTCTTGCTTACATTGCATTCCTCCTGTTGAAATCTCCTTGAGTAAAGCATTTATCCTGAATCTTATTTTTGACAATGAGCATTCTTTTTCTGTCCCTCAAAAAAGACAATGCGCATTTTCTTTTATCGTACGTAGTTTGGACCATATTATTTGAAGTATGAAATGAAAAGGTACAATAGATTAAAAGATGGAAGTATATATGCTAAAACCTAGGTTATCCCGGTACTTTGAAACATCAGGCGTACCCGTACCGAGTACGAACCGGGTACTGGTACCGTACCCGATACTTACCGGTACAGTCAATGGTCAACAGTTAACATTTAATGTGTTGATATTAGTGTTTATGATATTTATTTATGTAAACTCCAAGTTTATATCATTTATTTGTGTAAATCCAAACCTTAACTACACAAAATTGTGCTATATACATTATATTTTATAATATAATATAATTAAAGATCAATAAATTATTCAAATAATATATATATATCTTCGTACTCGTACCGGAGATTTTTGAAAATTTTCGTACCGCCGTACCCGAATCGTACCAGATATGTTACTCGTACCCGTACCAATGCAGACTAAAACTATCATAATTTAAAATTTAATTCGTCTCTGTATATTCTGTACAATGTTTCCCTTGTTTTATCAAGATAGAAAGTATGCTAAAACTATCTTCATAAGTGCATTATTGTGTTTAGTGTCCATAAAACATATATTTTCAATATTCAAGCCGCACCCTTTCCAAGATGTCCATCTTTTGGTTTCTAGAAAAAGAGTTCACGAGAAATATAATATATTAGCGGGAGTTCGAGCGTTGGGCGATTTATTGTTTATTTGCACAAATATTTATAATAATAATATAATGTATAAGCATTATAATATATTGAGTTATAGAAAAGTATTTGATATAATAAGATTAGTAGTGCGAGAGAGTTATAGAAACGTATTTGATATAATAAGATTAGTAGTGCGAGAGAGTTGCACATAATCAATATCATTTCATATATTTGGATTGGATGACTAATAATGTTTTTTAATTTTAAAAAAATGCCAAAATCATAATATTTACTTCTAAAATAGAATATTCTTTTAAAACTATAAACAATATTTGAACATTACAAATATAAAACTTTGGCATCAATAAATTTAATATAACATCCATGGCATCAATATAATTTATATTGAAAAAATAAATCTATAAAAACGATGAAACGTTTTATAAGAAAAAAAATTGGTGCAATTACTAAAATATGAAAATTCACACGAACAGTGCTTAGGAACAGATTTATGTAATGTTTTTAGACTTGAATGGGGTACCCATTCATTAGTTGATTGAATAAGCTATATCTCATGTGCAACATTACATAAATCTAGTCCCAAAAATTATAGTTGATTGAATAAACTAACACTACAACCCCATGTGCAACAAAATTTAATCATAAATTTGAATATTTAATACTATGCAATATTTATTTTGGGACATCTTGCATAAGTTTAATACCATATCATATCACAACAGAAATTTGGAAAAAAATCGATATGTGTGGACAATCAGAATATAATATACTATAAATATTAATTAGTATACAAACATATTGCATTAATTTCCATTTTGAACATAACATTAAATCCTGTGGAGTGGCTTAAGAGAGTTATTAAAAAAAAAATCCTGTGGAGTAATGTCCCATGTATTATTATATGATGTACTATTCCTGAAATTCGAGTAGACCCCGTTATTTTTTTTTTTTTGAACTAAGAGCTCCCCAAGAAGGGGAACCAGCTTTTGATTAAGCAACGGAAAGATCCAGTATACAAAACAAACCACATACCAACAAGAACAAGGTTCAGACGCCACTTAAACAGTAGTGGAAACCGTCTACCCAAAATAAAAACAGAAAAGGAAAAATAGAGACAAGCTAAAAAAAAAGCTAATCAGAGGAGGCATCTGTAACATGTCCCTCGCTGGTGTCCTGTCTCTCACTCCTCCTGGCTGCATTTTGAAGGGCAGTGAGATCCCTGAAGTTAGCTGCTAAACCTATGCTGGTACCTGTCCAGTTAAGAAAGAGGTGCAGAGTTCTAAAAATAGTGTGATTGTGTTCATTAGTTTTAAAATCTCTAAAGACCATGTTGTTCCTTTCATTCCAGACTACCCAGCACCAAGTGGCTAGAATAGCTTTAGTGAAGGCCCTATCATTAGACTTGAGATTGTTAATGCTAAACCAGATACTAGACATATTAGTGAAGTTCAGGTTGATGCCTCTGTCATTAAACAAGTTGAACCCAGTCCAAAAGTTGCTGGCAGAGGGGCAATTTAGAAAAATATGATCTACACTCTCTAAGTTGTCACAAAAAACACACTTATTTGGGCCTTGCCACCCTTTATTCTAAAGGTTATCTAAGGTTAGAATTTTATTGTTGAGAATGAGCCAGAGAAGGAGCTTGGCTTTGAGAGGAACTTTAATAGGCCAAACTGTGTGATTAAGATTACAAGTGATGCCAGGATTGTTGAGAAAGGAGTAGAGAGACCTAACAGAGTAGAATCCTCTACTATCCAGATTCCAGAAGATGGAATCCTTCTCAGAGTTGAGGTTAAGTTCATTAAGTATGTTAAGAACAGCAGTCTTTTCACTTCTGACAGGGTTGGAGATGCCCCTACTGAGGGACAACTTCATTCTGCCCTCATTCCAGACTTGAATGATGGTAGCTTTAGGTTTGTTGGTTTTATTGAAGAGGAGGGGAAAGGCTCTACTAAGAGGGATATTGTCTAACCAAACTTCATTCCAGAAGCTGATATTGTCACCATTGCCAACATTCTTTTGCATCCTAGATTGAAGAGGGGTTTGAGTCTGGAAAGGGTTTTCCACAGGGGAGAGGAAGAGGAAGTATTGTCAAAAGAATTGTATCTAGAGGTGACAATGTTTTTCCAGATAGAAGTGTGCTCCTTGAAGTGATATTTCCAATTCCACTTGCCTAGTAGAGCAATGTTCATCTGGTGGAGGTTGAGAATACCCCAACCCCCAAATTCCTTCTGTTTGGTGATGGTTTGCCAGCTAACTAAACAAAGCTTTTTCTTATCAGAACTTTGATAGCTTCCCCAAAGAAAATTCCTTCTGATTCTATCTATCTTGGTTAGCACCCAGGCAGGGCATCTGAAGATAGAGAAGAAATAGAGTGGGGAGGCAGTTAAAACAGAATTGAGGAGAACAAGTCTTCCATCCATAGATAGGAAATTTCCTTTCCATCTAGTGAGTTTGTCAGAAATTTTCTGAATGAGAAAATCCCAGTCTTGTTTCCTAGGTGCCCTCCAATGCAGGGGAATACCTAAGTAGGTGATTGGGAGGTTGGCTTTATTACAATGGAAGATAGATGTGGCAGCATCTGCTTCAGTAAGGCTAAGGTTGATAGGAATGATCTCAGTTTTGGAATAGTTGATTTTGAGTCCTGAAATTTTCTCAAAGGCTTTAAGAGTCCAGAGAATCTTTTCTAGTCCTTCAAGATCAAATTTGAGAAACATAAGAGTATCATCTGCATACTGAAGGTGACTGATCTTTCTACCATTGATAGTGAGACCTAGGCCATGAAAGAAGTTGCTTTCATTTTCTTTTTGGAGCATCTTGGTTAGCCCTTCTGCAGCAAGAATGAAAAGGTAAGAGGAAATGGGATCTCCTTGCTTGAGCCCTCTCTTGCACTGAAAGTAAGTACTTAACTTGCCATTGACTCTGACTGAGACTCTTCCTCCAGTCAGGATTTGCTTTATCCAGAGGACCCATTTGGCACAAAAGCCTCTTTGAGTGAGAGTCTTAAGGAGGTAGTCCCAATTGACCATGTCAAAGGCCTTCTCAAAGTCAAGTTTGAGAAGGATACCTTTCTCTTTAAGTCTGTGGGTAAGGTGGAGAATCTCCTGAGCAGCAGCCACCCCATCTAGGATGTAATTTCCTTTGAGGTAGGCTGACTGATTGGGGCTGATGAGCTTAGGGAGAACCTTATTGAATCTATTAGTTAGGACCTTAGTGAAGATTTTATAACTGCAATTAAGCAGGCTAATTGGTCTGTAATCTCTCACTTTGTTGGCTTTCTCTACTTTGGGGATGAGACATATGATTGCTCTATTGAGTCTACTTATGTCTAAATTCCCTTCATAGAAATCCTTGAAGAGAAGGACAAGATCCTCTTTGATAAAATTCCAAAAGGACTGGTAAAAGAGAATGGAGAGACCATCAGGCCCAGGGGCCTTGTTAGGATTCATTTGGAAAATAGCTTCCCTTATCTCCTCCTCCCTAAAAGGTTGGATTAGGGAAGAATTATCCTCCTGTGTCACCATCTCTTCTTTAGTCCAGATGTTGTCTAGGAATGTCCCCTCTATGGGAGTGGCCTTGCCAAAGAGATTTCTGTAGAAGCTTAGGATATGGTCCTGTATTGTTCTAGAGTCTCTAGTTTCTACACCATCAATACTGAGAGAGGTTATGAAATTTTTTCTCCTATGTGAGGTGGCAATGAAGTGGAAGAACTTGGTGTTACAATCCCCTTCCTTGAGCCATTGAACTCTGGATCTTTGTTTCCAAATGATTTCTTCATTGAGATGGAGTTCATGAAGTTCTTTTTTGGATTCAATTAGATCCATGAGTTCTTCCTCTTCCAGTATCCTATCCTCAGAGATATCCTCAAACAGTTTGATGTTGGAAATGAGGTTTTTCTTCTTATCCTTAACCTCTTTTCCTATGTTTCTGCTCCAGCCTCTAATCTTGTTTCTAAGGACAGACATTTTGATGTTCCAATCAAAAGCCTTGTCAGTGCCCAGCTTAATTTGGTTCCACCAACCAGGCAGTCTAAGGTGTAAATCCTGGTGCTCTAGTCAAACTTTTTCAAATCTAAAAGGAGAGGGGTAAGAATGTTCAGGGGAGGCAGAGTCAAGTACTAAAGGATTGTGGTCAGAGAAGGTCCTTGCCAAGCTGTAAGAATAGGAATTGGGAAAAAGATCAGACCAATTCCTGTTGATAAGGAACCTGTCCAGACAAGCAAATTGCTGGCTGTTACCTCCTTTGGCCCAAGTGTACTTTCTGTCAGGACACTTCATGTCCAAAAGGTTGAACCTTTCTATCCAATTGTTGAAAGAGTTGATATTCCTGGTATCATAAGAGATACCTCTTCTTTCATTCATTCTCCTGATGATGTTGAAATCACCTCCTATTATCCAGCTATCTTCAATAGAGTTGGCCAGAGAGTTGAGTTCTCTCCAGAGAGCCTCTCTATTGCCAGTAGATGGTCCATAGATGTTAGAGAAGGTGAGAGGAGTGCCTTTAGTTTTATGGGAGAGCTTTACAGAGATGGTGTGAGCTCTAATATCCCAACTGTTAATGGAGTATACATTGGTATTAACTCCAAGTAACAGACCTCCAGCTGTTCTCTCTGAAGGAATATGATTCCAACAAAAAGTACTCCCTAGAGATCTGAGCATGACCTTACTAAAGGTTGACTTCTTAGTCTCCTGAAGGCCTACTATGTCTATGTGCTCATTCTTGAGGAGATCAAGAAGATATCCTCTCTTGCTAGGGCTCTTCATCCCCCTACAGTTCCAAATGAGGATCTTGATGGAGGGAGAGTCCCTGCTAGAGGTGGGATTTCTAGAAGTATCTAAAGGGTTGTCTAAATTAGAAGGCATGGGTAGGGGTAAAGGGGAAGGAAGAACTGGGTTGGTATGGTTGCTAGGAACTGTAACAGATCTCACTATACCTAAAGCAGAAATAAAAGAAGCAATATCAGGAGAAATAGGAGTACCTGTGGGGGGCTGAGGAGAGGGAGGAGCATTATGCACACTAGGGGCTTCACTCATCATTGCATCAGAGTCAGAATCTGAGAGGTGTGTTTCCTCCTCTGTGTGGGTGTCTTGTGAGCTAAGATTGATCACCTCATTGATTCCAGCCTCCTTCAGTCTAATGTTCTCCTTCAGCTTGGAGATTTGTGTCCTGAGAGCCCTATTTCTTTCCATCATCTCCTCCATTCTGACTTCATTCACCTCCTGCTCATTGTCCTTGTTGGGAAGTACAGAGGCTCTTTCTGGAGGTTTGGGAGATCTGTTGTCATTAAGCACCACCTTCAGATCTTTAGAAGTGGAGATGAAACCTCCATTGATGAGTTGCATGATAACATCAGGGATATCAGCAATGGTACACTTGCCAGAGGTGTTGATGGCAGGTGCTGTATTCCCTTTAGGAGAAATTATCAATCCTTTGGTCAGCTCCTGTGGAATGACATAGGTTGGGGCTTCTCTGGAGCCAGGAGAGGGAGCAAAAGGAGGGGGTCTGCTGCTATGGTCAATAAAGGCAGGAGGAATGCCACTGGTCTGTCCTGGCCCTTCCTGCTGTTGTCTGAGACTCTCTAATCTGGCCTTCTTCATCTCTTTCCTAAACTCAGTCTCAAGATCAACTTCTACTTCCTTACCTTTGGCAGTAGGAGAAGGATTGGCAACCACTTTTCTGTCTCCTATCAGGATGTCCACCTCAGGGGCTTTAGCTCCTGCTTTGGTTTGGGATCTGGTTAGAACACCTGGGCTGATCTCAGCAATCTTCCTCTTTTTTTGTGGGTTTGGGGGGTACTGGTAGAAGGCTTCTTCTTCCTGGGTCTACTTTTCTTCTTGCGCTTGTTTCTGTTATTAACATCTATCCTATTGGAAGTGGGTGCGAGAGGACCAGGAATAGACCTAACTGTTCCAATGCTATCACTGGAACCAAAAGCGATGCCAGAAAAACCAGGGGGGACTCCTGTCAGACCTTTGACCCTGGCCTGATTCTCCTCAGTCCAATCAAAACGGGGAGGCTTTTGATAAATTCATGAAATTCAGACCTTCTTTGCTTTTCTTCAACTACAAAGTGTATTCTGACCTGGTCAATTTCTCCATTTCTTCTGAGGATTTCGTAGGAGCGTGAAGGGGGGATGAGATCCCTGTGCTCAACTGAGACCTCCACTCTGAAGAATCTATGATCAATGCCTAGATTAGAGGTGGCATCTGCTCCAAGGAAACGACCAAATTTGAAGAATTGACTGGCGCCATGCCAAGAGTTCCATCCAAAGGGGAGGTTAACTATTCTTACCCAAATTCTGACATTTTCTGCCCTTGGGTCTAGATCTCTCGGAGCCTGAGTGAGAACGAGGCAAGCTTTTCTGTAGCCATTGCTGTTGGGGATGTCGATAGTGCCTGATCCGAAGAGTTGATCGCGCCATTGAACTGAGGGTCCGATGAGTAAGTAGCGGTTTTCTATCATCAAGATGACCCTCACTTGTCCCAATGGAGGCCATCTCCTGTTGGCTTCAGTCGTGACATCGACGAGCGAGATTCGCTCATCTGCTTGAATCACCACACATCTGGTAATCTCAGCACTGGCTAAGGCGAGGGCTTCATCTTCTTCGACTCGCAGAGGTTCAAAATTGTCCATGGCGGGGGACTCTGCACTGTGTAGGCGAGAAAGAGGTGATCTTGAAGGAGAAGAAGTGAGAGGAGCACTACAGTGAAGTGAAACGACCTTTGAATGACTTCTCAGGTGTACGGTTGAGGATGTCATCTAAGATTCGGATAACTCCCTTCCTGACGGTTTTAACCAGATCAGTGGTAAACGGTCGCGTCCCGTAATTCGAGGGCACTTCATCCACTGCTTCTTTACTCTGCTTTTTGGTTGCGACCGGAGAGGGCAAAGTAGTCCTAGAGGGAGAAGAGGGGAGTGCCTGAACTGGAGAGCTCTTGCCGTAACGTCTAATCAAGTTACTTCGACGGTTACGCTCGGTGGAGGATACACTTCGTTGAGCATCTCTCGTTCTGGCCCAGAACTCCTCCATCATGGGCCGCGGAAACGAACTGGAGGATCTTGAAATTCCGTGTTGAGAGCCCGATCTTGAAAAGCCGATCACTTTCTTGGAGCAGTCCGGATTCGCTCCAGAGAATTAATGTGACAAGGTTAGTTTATTAACAGACCCCGTTATTTTTTATTATTTTATTTTTGAGGAACTGCCCATAAGCATAGAATGCATTGTTCAAAATACATCAAATGAATGAAAAGCATAGTGGATAACTCAGCGCACCCATAAGGTTACTGTGAACTCCAAGCCCCTCCCCCGGATAACATAAAAATAAATAAATAAACCCCCAAAAGAACAGAAACCAGAGACGATATCATCTAAAAAAAAAAAAAAACGCCAGAGTAGAAATCTAGTGGAGATAGGACATCGGATTTTTTATGAAAATTATTTTTTAGTTGTGATTGAATAGAAATCGAGTGAAGACAGGACATCGGATTTGACTTGCCATAGAAAATTAATTTTTAGTTGTGTTCGAATTTTGTTCAGACCATCACATAAAATTTAAATAAACTATCCATGTCTATGCAGTGTTGAATTTAAAATAATTTTCTACTAAGTGAGCCTCACATGTTAGTCATACTATTCATACATGTGAGTCATACTATTCATAAACAGTGTCTTAGGAATAGTAACGGAAGCAGATTTAATTGGCCCGGATTAATATAGGTATATGTATTGATTGATATGATAGACTTGTACTACTAAGACCAAACAAATAGACATTAACAGGCTACAGTTCTAACTCGTACTTCACTTTGTTTCGCTTTTCTATACTTACAAAATCCTTCAAACTGGGTCTTCATTTAAATTCCTCGAGGACCAAATTCTTTCTATCATTTCAGTGAAAGCGGTCCTTTTAACTTTTAACTTTTAAGGCACGATCTTAAACGGCCGCATCATCTCATTGTCTTCATGATCCAATATCTGCGATAAACAAGGGATCAACTAAACATTACAAAGGAATGACATTATTGTTAGGTAAATCTTCGCAAATTAATTTAACATCTATTATATCTTTTATTTCTCAAAGATCCATCACTCCAGCTTGGAATTGGTAAATGCAAATGCAAATTAATTTGCCGAACTTCTGTGGCCACTGGTACACACTAAATGATATGCATAAATACTTACATGGCAATGGTACATATATCCCGGTTCAGCTGTCGGGTCAAAAGGAAACTTGTTTTCATCCAATGGACTAAACCGCACCAGAATCCTTGTTAGATTTCCAGGCCAAATCTTGACAACATTTTTCCATCCCCTCTCGTGCCGCACGACCCCATGTTTTTTCCTCGTCACATGCTCGCTGAGATTACAGGCCTTCACATCATTTTTCTTCATCATGCATTCCTTAAACTTATCCACATCAGCCAATGTCTGTGCTCCCAGCACTGTAACCACACCTAAGTGCACATGCAATGGGTGGTTATCATCCGTCAGATTTACGACCTCCCAAATCTCATCTGTCCCTTCTCTTGGCATCTCTGTCACTGGATCCATGAAAGATTTTGCATTTAGATAAAGGTGTGTCGGGTCGCCTGTTTTGCTTTCGTACTCGTACATTATTATATGCCTTTTCGCTGCAACTTGACTTGATTGCGGCCTTGGGTATTTCATTAGTGTGGAGGGTACATGAGACATGTCCTTTTCTTTTGACCGTCCAATCAAAAACTTCATCACCTTTCCATTCATCTCATCTGTCGGATCTCCTGACGGATATGGGAACAGTGCATCATTTAACAGAATTACAGAGTCTGAGGCAGATTCTGAAAAGTCCACAATGACATCAGCGATTTCTGATGGTGCCAGGAGGAATTTTCTGGTTTGTACCGGCTTTGGAAGGTACACCGAATCAGATGCCACATGGATGAATTTAGTACCATCAGAAAAGCTGAGACTGAAGAACCGTGCATTGCTGGCATTCAGAATGCGAAACCGGTACCGGCGACGGCGGACTCGCAGGTAGGGCCATGCCTTTCCATTGACGATTATAGCAGTACCGAAGTATTCAGGTTGCCACTGCGGATGAATGGAGGGATTGCAACCAGTATTGTTCATATATAAGGAGCCGTCAGTACGGAAGTCCCGGTCGAAGAGCACCAGGTGCCGATCAAATAGTGGACCTGAAGGTAAACTCAGCGAAGTCTCTTGAGGGGACGTGATGCGATACATGCCAAACAGGCCAGCTAGGATGTTGACACGCGTCAAACCCATTGCATGGTCATGGTACCTGTTCAAAATTTCTTTTAGTATTTTGATTACAAATCTTATATTTGTAGATATGAGTATGATAAATACTAAAATTAGTTCAGGTACAGAGAAAGAGTGGTACCAGTAACAAAAGCTTTGTCCAGGTACCAGAGTGAACCAACTATAGTACCTTCCCAGACCTAAAATAGTATTTATTGTACGTACCAGAGGTTACCAGGTGGCTGAAAATTGGGATAGAAGTACACAGGAGAAGAGAACTGCGGCCCGGTGTCAGAAAATCCAGCCGTGAACCATGCCATTGAATTACCATCAGAAGAAGGTGGCTGGACCCCACCATGCAGATGTACAACTGCCGGCACACCTGAAATGGATTTTGCAGTAGTGATTGTGGGGTCCCACGGGAGGAAATGGCGTGATGGCAGGTGATTGGTCCATGTGATGTATGTTGGAATGCCTTTGATGGCCTCGATTGTGGGCCCTGGTACGGTGGCTGTTTCTCTGCTCAGTCCATAGGCAAATACTCGGGTTGCTGGGAGGTCACGGTGAAATTTCTGTCAAAATAAAGGGCAAAAAAGTATAAACATAAACATAAATCCCTGCTTTTAATATGATATGAATATATGTTTCATTCCACTAAAATATACCAATTGACAGTCAACATTAATTGTGACACAAATATTTGCATTCAACTGATGTCTTCGTTGTTGTTATTCGATTTTCTTCCATTTATTTCCATTTCAAATGTTATTTGGGACAATCCTGACATGAGTGAAGGTAAGATTGTAACTCTTTAAAATTTATTACGCTGATCAGTGACATCACTATGCAACAACATTTGAAATTAATTATGAGAAGCTAGCATCGACTAATGAAGCACAACCTTGTTGTTTCAAATTTCATCAAGTACATTTGCATGCTATTGCTAGCGAAGGTGAACAAATGATCTGGCATGTAGAAGTAGAATAGTATTGTAAAATACAATTCCTTTGTGTTTGATTATCACGATCATTTCATTTTTGAATCGACTGTAAACTAGTACTGTTGCGGTTTCTGAACCACACAAAGGAGAAACATCCAAAGAGGAAGCTGCCAATATCTCACTAGGAAAATGGGCTGGGCCAGGCTGTCTATTAATATCCCGGCCTTTCTATTCATTTTCTGATTTCTTATCCTCTCCAGTTTGTCAAAAATTGGAGATTCCCGCCGTTATTGTGCATGCAAGTTTAAAGATGGTCATCTCTTTTTGTCAGGTTTTCCTGCTTATTTATATCGATTATCGAGGTATGAATAAGGTGCCACGTTATTCTGAAAATACAACAGTATTCCTGGAATAAATTCTTATTCGAAATTGCTAATTCTAGAAGTTGCCAAACATATTTTAAAACAAACGGAATAGCTTATTCGGATTCTTGTTCTTGTTCCAACAAAATATTAGAACTAGAATGGAATAAGCTAACCATCCAACAATAAATCATTATTTTAATATTTTTTTCTTATTCTTATTCTTAACTAACCATCCAAACAACATCTCTTAATTTAAAAATAAATAATTATTTAACATTCATTATTTATCACTCTTGTTCTAAAATAAATTATTCTATTCTTATTCATCACGCTTCCAAACACACCCATTAGAACCAATGCTTGCAAGTTGCAAACGTTTTGAAGTAAAATGGAGGTGATCCAAATGTAGTGTTGGTAGATTTGATTTGAGAGGAGATAACGATAGCCTACTTGGGCATGACTCACCGACCAGCTCTGTCAGATAGCCTTGCAAAAAAATGACAAAAGCTGCTGCCATACTTGAACCTTTATTTGGACGACAATAAAAATTTCCAAAAATGTTTTTATTATTTTTTTCCCTGAATATCACATGGCATTGATAATGATATGAATTATGGAAAACATGGATAATTTAGGGTGAAAATAAAAGGAAAAAATAATATATTGGGTACTAAGTACTTCAAACTATGAGTAGTCCAAGTGTAATCTTGCAAATAAAATGGGTTCAATGAAAATTTGTTCATTCACTGACAGTAAGCTGCAACAAACGTTCATTTTATTAAAAAAAAATAATAATAAAAACAAGAAAGGATTACTCATTACTTGCAAAAAATATAAATTACCTGAAAAGAAAGTATGTGACAAAGTGATAATTACGCATGATTAATCGTTTATAATCACACAAAACCAATAACCACTTCGCGCATGAAAAATCCAAATTACAGATCCTAAATGAATTGAACTGAAAAGAAAAGAGAGGAAACAGAAAAACACATACCCAAGTGGTGTCGTACATTCCAATTGATAGGTTACCGGCGAACCGTTCGCCGTCCTTGAAGTGGTAGCCTTGAAGCTTAGGCATGTCAGGAAGCTCGTCCACAAACATCTCAAGCTTCTTTGGTATGAATAGGTTTCTGCCATCGTCACCATGCACAAGCACAAACCCTCGGCATTGCACTAGCAACGCCAAAGAGAGGATGCAAGAGAAAAGTGTGTTTCTCCCCATTTCTTGCTTGTTTGCGCTTTTTTTTAAAAAAAAAACTTGTATTATTTTCGCTTGGTTGGCTTACTGGGATCTGGTCTATAAAAACAAAAAAAGGTTGTGGACTGGTGATTTGGTGAGTGAAATTTTGGAGTGAAAGAGATGGCCACGAAGAATTTTAAGAAACGAGAGAGTAGGTTCCAAGGTGGGTGTCACTTTTGTTGTCTTTTTTTTTTTTGAGAGGTTTTTGCATATTGTAGGCTGGTAGCGAATATTTTTTGTCAAAAGAAATTATTTTTGGGAAAAAAATTATTTATTTATATATATATTTGATTAAAATTAGGGGTGAATATATATATATATATATATATATATATCAATCCGGTAGAGCTGTCAAACATGCATAACGGACACGGAATACTCTATTTATGTTTTCGTTCCGTTCCAGGCAACGAAACAGACACGTGTTTTGTTTCTGTTCCGTCCTTCATTTATCATTGATTTCAGCACATTTTCGTGTTCCGTTTCGTTCCCTTCTAATAACGTTCACAAATTCCAGTTTCGTTTCCATTTCGTTTTTAGAAACAAAATTTATTTTTCCTTTTGTTTAACATTCCGTTTGTACGGAACGGAACATAAACTTCTGAAACAAATGAAAATTGACAGCCCTACAACCCGGGTCCTCAATGTAATTCTATTTGGAATGGGTCAAGAAATTGAATAAATTACATTGCGCTTAATTTAAAGAAAGCAAATCAAACCTTAATTTTATTTTTAAAAATAAGTATTATATTGTAAGTAAAGGTAGTTGCAAGTAATAATTTACTGAATCAAAGTATATACACTCGAATAGTAGTTTTTCCTAATTTCACGCAATTGTTTTTCAATTAAGGGTTCAGTTTTAAAATGCATGATTAAATATCAGCACGTTAATTGTTATTTCATTTCTTTTTTTAAATTTTGTAAGAATTAAATCTATTCTCACGAAAAAAAGACGTAACAAAATTACTAAATAATTTTATACTCAATTTCACGTTCTTATTTAGTACATATGTTGAATAGAAGAATTTAGTGTTTATCGTCAAAACTCTTCACAAAATTACAAAATTACACACTTCCCAAGGATTTTGAGGAATTTCATCTTCCTACCATAAATTTATTATAAACAATCCAAACTCTTCACAAAATTACACACTTGCCAATAAATTTATTCCTAGGAATTGCAACTTCCCCAAATTCCCCAACTTCCTAAGCGATCCAAACGGCCCCTTATATGGTTTCGTCCAAAGTTTACAAGGCTATGTTAATGCGAGAAATTCTGAAATGAGAGTGAGACCCACAAAAGATCACATTCTGATGACAGTTGCGCAATCGCACTAGTAGTAGGCAACCTTGGAAACTGACATCATTTCTCCGATTCTTGGCCAAGAACATTGAATGCAATAAATGAGCAAAGAAGTGCTTTCCTTTTCTTCCGTAAATCTCTTTTAAGTCTTTTGTTGGGCACTTTAAGTTGGAACAACCTATTCTAGTTTTCATAAGTTTCAAAAAAAAAAAAAAATTCTTAAGAAGCGTATTCTTAAAAAGAAAAAAAGACTAAAATTAGTTATTCAAGATTTAAAAAATATTATTTTAAATAATAAAGAATAAAATTATTTAGATTAAGTGAATTATTTCTAACAGCCTTTAATTCCGAATAAATGTTAATTAGATTTTGTTTGAACCAAGTATTTCTTTTTTTTTTAAGGGTCGGATGGCAATCATCACACCAATAAATTTTATTAAAAAAAATTAATATGTACAAGAACAGAAAAAAGAAAGAAAAAGATCGAAATAAAGCTATGCAACAATCCTAAAATGAAAATGAAATAAATTAAAGTGTAAAAGTCCTAAGTGTGTTTGATTCGGACGTCGACGTCAGCACAGATATTAGTTTGAACCAAGTTTTAATTTGAATTAATATCTAATTAATTAGTTAGTTATTGTTGTGTACGGACATTCTCCCTTGTGATTTGTTCAAATAAATCCATTTAGTGTGATATCTAGAAGATGTGGAGTCGAGATCGAGAGACTGCAATATATCCCCCCCCCCCCCCCCCCCCCCCCCCCCCGATCTGCATACACTTTGTAGAGTCACAAGTCATTTAGATTTTTTTTTATTCTTTTTTAGTAAACAAAAAGGTTAGGCCCTTTATTTTTCATAAATGTAATGATATACAATAAAGAAAATAAAATATACAAAAAGAGTAAATTTTTAGTTCTGACATCACACAGACTCTCAATTCTATGATAAATTTTAATATTCAAACATAATTAAATATCAAAGATACGACGACTGTCTTAAATAAGCAAATACAATGTTCTAATTAAGGGGGCGTTTGGTTGTGTAGTATGGGATTTCATAAGTTAAGGATGCTAAGTGTTTATGTAGTGTTATGTAATGGATGTTTGGTTGTGTAGTAAGGATGAGTAACTTAATACATGCATATATTCATGTCAAAAGACTAAAATGCCCTTAAATTTGAATTATTCAATTTGAATTAGTATTATGTATTAATAATACGTTGTGACCTAATTATTGTTAATAATTATTATAAAAATTAATTATTAATGATGATAATAAATCATTTTTATTATTATGAAATATTAATAATTAATTTTAATTAAATATTACAAATATTATTAATTATTAAATAATAAAAAAATATTATAGATTAATTATTTTTAATTAATTATCATTATTAAATCGGTATTATTAATAATTAATATTGCTTGCTAAATATTATTAATTATTCTTTAATTATTAATTATTATAAAAATTAATTATTAATGATAATAATAAATCATTTTTATTATTTTGAAATATTAATAATTACTTTTAATTACATCTTATAAATATTATTATGTCACAAACAAACTCGGCCACAAACAAAATACATAAAAATTGTTAAAACAACTCTAAACTCTTGAAATTTGCAAAGAAATGTACAAAAGTTCATGAAGGAAGACATGGATCACGAATCTGAGCTCATGAATTGGCAAAACCGAGCATAGTTTGGGGCTTTGGGTCACGGAGCTCTTGTTAAAATTTCAACCCGATTCGATTGCCGAATCAAAATTACACTTATTTTTTTTGTTAAGTGTGCACATGACCACCTTACATTATGCAATGTAAATTGATGTTGGAGTTTGAAACTGTAACTTTCCATACAACAAATATTATCTTAATCAAATATTTCTAGATATAATCTTTATTAATTGAGACTTTTTACCTAATTTGCTGCACTATATGAACTCATCATCTCTATTTCTCATAAGTTCTTAATCTGAAAAAAAAGAGTAAATTTCAATAATTCAACTGGCATTCAAACATATATGAATAAAATAGTTTCGAACTAATGTCTTTAACTATATATAACTATATCATTGTTGATCAGCAGGTTCAGGATGATGATTTAACTATAAAGTATAAAAGTGTTCAATCCTCATCAAAAGAGCTAGTAATCTCCTTTTCTATATAAGGCTCCGTTTGGATTCCATTTGAAAAGAAAGGAATAAGGAAATAAGAAATAAATTTATTATAAACAATTCAAATTTTTCACAAAGTTATACACTTTTCAATACTTCTTCCCACACCTTATCCAAACGGAACCTAAGGTCTGTAATTTTGATCGGATTGAGACGACCTTGATTTTAATCCGAAGGTTCAGAGTGACAAACGAGAACGATTTTCTCAAGCACAGCATATATAATTTATTTTGCTCCCTTGTGATATTTCATTTCTTTCATGATCATTGTCAAATCCAATACGGATATCTGACGTGCACCGCACAAAGCCCTTGAAAAAACGTGGCACTTCCGAATTTTGAATTTGATGAGCACAGAAACATTTTGTGGTTTCTGTTTTTGAAAAACAACCATGCCCCGTTTGGATCGTATGGAAATAGGAGAAATAATTTTTTCTAGACGTAAAATTATTATAAATAATTCAAATTCTTCACAAAGTTACACATTCTCTAATACTTTCCGCCTAGAAATAGGTTATTCCTCTTATTCCTCATGGAGTAAAAATTTTCATCATCAAACAAAAAGAGTTAAGGTTTCGTTTGGTTGGGTGCATGAATAAAAAAATAACTCCCAAATTTATTATAAACAATTTAAACTCTTCACAAAATTACACATTTTCCAATACTTCTTTTCTTATTCATTTTATTCTCACACCATCCGAAGGAAACCTAAGAGAAAAAAAGGTAATGACAGGTTCCCATGTGAGGTGAGGTTTTGTCGCTCATGCTCAGAGTCTAGCTTATTGGGCACACCACATGAGCTATATATTCCAATCTCTTCTGAATATCTCCATCTACCATCTACCTTTAATTTTGATTCTTTCTTTCTTGGGTCTATTTCAGGATCATACTGCCACAGACTCAGCCCAATGTTTGTCCCATATCTCCCACCTTTTTCTTCCCGAGGAACCACCCCCTTTGTACTTGTGTACATCGGAGAACCTCACATTCGCAATTAGATTTTTTAGCCGTTAATGTGAACGGTACTGACTGATTAATCTCATGATTTGGATTAAGTATTCCAAGTTGGTACCTATAAGGCTATAAGAGTGAGAGAGAGAGAGAGAGAGTAAATGCAGGCACTGCTTTCATTTTGGCAAATAAAAAGACAATTCAGGTACCCACAAATTACACAGCTTTCACTTTTCCCGGACAAGTTAGATTATTAGTACTATCAAGTATGTATATTTACATTTTAAAACAAATTATATTAAATTCGATGTAATAGGAGGGTATATTATACATTGTAGAACAAATAAAAGGGCTCATGTCTCATGTAGTCATGTTTGCACAAAGAGCATTTCAATTAGTTAAGACCGTTGTTTCTACATTCCACAAGATGATGGGCTCCGGCTGGACCGGCCATGTTCAAATTCTTGGTCCGTAAAAATGTTGAAGGTTAGTTTGTCACCCTTTGACATACCAAATGAGCTGCACTGACTCATAATTGCCTCAATACTCAATAGTCAATACTCATCGAGTCACATTATTATGCTTCAATTTATTTAGTTGTTATGCTTCAATTGACGGTCCTAATTCGACTGTTAATTGTTTCAATCTTGCCCCACCTTTTCTTATTTTAGTTGCCATTTTTCTTATAATTTTTTAATATCCGTACTTTTTTGTTGTCACCTCCTAAATATGTCCCAACAATTGATGACTAACTTTCAAATAAATAAATAAATAGTCGATTGTGTATTAATTCAGTAGTACCAGTTTCGAATTTAAATATTAGATGGGTTGTATACTTTGGATATGATTTTGTCAGTAAGTGAATTAAACAAAAAATAAATGTGAATCGGAAATAAACGAGTATGCATTGGAAATAAGTTGGAGATTCTTATTCCGATCTTATCTTCGAAATAGAGGTATGCATTGGACTCGATGATCATGAAGTAAAGATTTCCATGTACGCTTTACCAGTAAACATTAATAAATAAAAAAACCATGTACGTATAATATTATTGTAAATTATTTGTTAATAGGTATACAAAGAGAGAACCAGTTTTTGGTCTAGTGCCAAAGAGCAATGCATCTTGAGTGAAAAGTCGCAGGTTTGAAACCCGACTGGAGATCTTTCATAGATATTTAATTTAAAAATAAGTCGGGAGGCTTGATCCAATTTATCTTAAAAAAAATAGGTATACATAGAATACTAACATTTATTTGTTTTTTATTCATAATATATAGCAAACATACAAATGTCATCTTATCTTATACAAGAAAAAAATGTCTATTCAATTTGTTTCCCCGCCCGATTGGTGTATATATAGTTTCCTTGGATTGATCAGTTGGCCGTGTGCATTCAAATTCTTACTTTAAATTTTACTTCTGTTAAGTATGGCTGTGTTTGGATGGTGGGAAGTGGGAAGAAGGAATAAGGAATAAGAAATTTTTTTCAATAAATTTATTCCTAACCATCCAAACTCTTCTCAAAAGTTACACACTTTCCAATAAATTTACTCCTTCCCAATAAATTTTTTCCCTTCTTCCTTCTTCCTACCTTATTCTCAACACATCCAAACGGAGCCTATAAGTCAACTTCAAAGGCCGTATCATTTCGTTGTCTTCGTGATCTAAAATCTGCACATGGAGCAAATAGACGCCAGTAAGTAGATTAATTGAGCCCAAGCCTCAAAACTACCAATTAAGCATATATGTCTTATAATTTGTAAAAGGGGGAAACAAAATAGAATTTACATGGCAATGGTAGACATATCCTGGCTCGGCAGTGATATCGAATGGGTACGATCCATTGTTATGCACAAGTCGAAACTTGACGACGATGGTGGTCATGTAACCTGGTGTCATCTTCACCGCATTCTTCCATGTTTTCTCATAGTCTGGCACCGGCACTGTCGGCCCCTCTGCATGTCGAGTCACGTTGCATTTTTCAGCATCATTTAATTCTGTCATGCAGTCCTTGAATGTATCCAAGTCCTGAATTTGGGTCACCTTCTTGGCACTGAAAGTTGCCGAGTGGAGATGTAATGGGTGGTTATCTACCGTTAAGTTGATCACATCCCATACCTCTGTCGTACCCGGTTTCGGCGTCTCTGTTGCCGGGTCTTGAAACCGCAACCCGTTAATGTAGAGATGCGTCGGGTCATCTAAGAATATGTATTTAAGGAAAGTAATTTATGCTTCATGCATTGATCGACAAGCAAAATTGATAATTTAATTTATTGATATGCTATGTATGTGTATGTGTAGAACAAAATTCGCAACACAGGTTACCGCATACACTACAGATATAGAAATTGGTTTATTGAGAGAAGCAAGCAAGTGAGAAAAAAAAAATTACGATCTAATTGTCTGGGAAATTATTGAGAGAGCATCGCTTGAGACGGATGACAAACGTTTCGAAAAACTAATTTGGTTTTATGTCTGGGAGGTCGACCATGGAGGCCATCTTCCTAATAAGGCAATTGATGGAGAGATATCGGGAGCGAAAGAAGGATCTACATATGATTTTCATTGATTTGGAGAAAGCATACGACAAAGTGCCAAGGAAAATTATGTGGTGGGCACTAGAAAAGAAGAAAGTCCCCACGAAGTATGTTACCCTCATTCAAGACATGTATGATGGTGCTGTTACTTACATCAGGACATGTGATAGTGTGACTAGTGACTTTCCTATTAAAATAGGACTACATCACGGATCAGCTTTGAGCCCGTATATTTTCCCTTAGTGATGGATGAGATCACGAAGGATATACAAGGAGAGATTCCTTTGTGTATGCTCTTTGCCGACGATTTGGTGTTAGTCGATGAGAGTAGGACGGGGGTCGATAGAAAATTGGAGTTGTAGAGACAAACTCTAGAGTCCAAAGGGTTTAGGCTTAGTAGAACTAAGACGGAGTATATGGGGTGTGAGTTTAGCGGGATACGACCAGTGGATGGAGATGTCTGTCTAGACGGTCAGGTAGTACCTATGAAGGATACCTTTCGATATTTAGGATCGATGCTGCAGAGCGATGGCGAAATAGATGAAGATGTTAGTCACAGGATAAGAGTGGGGTGGGTAAAATGGCGGCAAGCATCAGACATCCTATGCGATAAAAAAGTCCCGCAGAAGCTAAAAGGCAAGTTTTACAGGACAGCGATTAGACCTGCGATGTTGTATGACGCAGAATGTTGGGCTACTAAAAGACGACATGTCCAGAAGATGAGTGTAGCTGAGATGCGTATGTTGCGGTGGATCTGCGGTCACACGAGGAAAGATCGGATTAAAAATGATGACATACGGAATATGGTTGGGGTCGCACCGATAGAGGAGAAGCTGACCCAACATCGTTTGAGATGGTTTGGACATATTCAACGCAGACCTCCAGAGGCACCGGTACGTAGCGGAATTCTTAATCATTTCGAGAACACACGAAAGGGGAGAGGGAGACCAAGATTGACATGGGAAGAAGCGGTGAAAAGAGACCTTAAAAAAATGAAACATCTCCAAGGAGTTGGCGATCGATAGGAGCGCTTGGAAGTTAGCAATTCATGTACCGGAGTCATGACGTAGGAACTTAGGGGTAGGAGCGATGCCATAAGTTTGTAGGGTCCTCTATTAGATCATGGTCGAGGTCTAGGTTTCTACTATTACTATTATTATTATAGGTATTATTATTAGTATGGCTACTCTTATTTTAGTATGTTTTTGTTTTGTTTTGTTCTTGGATGTGTTTTCTTATTGGATTTCTTTCTAACCTATCCCAATTTGTTTGGGACAAAAGGCTTAGTTGTTGTTGTTGTCTAATTGTCTGGAAAATGTGAAAACCTAGACGTGCATAGTGTCCTAGTTCAATTGAGCAAATGAAGCCTAAAGTTCAAGTTAATCAGTATACCCTCTGCAATTGCATAGGCCCATTTTGGATTCTAGATCTGCAAATGTTGATTGACATTGCCAAAAATATGAGAATTCCAGTTCTTAAGTCCGTGTTTAAGCAGCTTTACTTTGCCGTGATCGGTACCATGCTTTGCTTCGCTATGACGGGTTTCTTTCAGCAGATCTGTTAGTTGATAATAAATACCAATTGATTGATTTTAATATAGATATTTGCTTAACAGTTCTTACCTGTTGGGCTCTCATATTCATACAACACAATGTACCGATGCTTCACAGCTTCGTCCACATTTGAATCGACATACTTTACCAGAGTCGGCGGAACCCTAGATTCGTCTGGCGCACGCAAATTGCCAGCAACGACAAATTTCATAACCTTACCATTCAGGTTGTTCGGCACATCACCAGTAGGGTAAGGATATGCAGCCGAGTTCATCATCTCAGCAAATTGTGTAGGAGAATTTGTAAAGTCGATTAGTACGTCGAATATCTCCGAAGGAGCAATTAGGATCGTCGGTGTCTCGATTGGTTTGTGTAGGTAGGTGGAGTCAGAGCCAATGACGGTGAACGGGAGGTTGTTAGAGAGAGACAGGTTGAAGTACCGAGCATTGCTTGAGTTTAGGATGCGAAAACGATATCTAACAGTATAAAGTAATCATAATTAAATTATTCTCGTTCAAAATTCGAAATAAATGAAATTAGAAGATTTTCGATCTATTAATTAATTTGTAAGTTAAAGGCTTAGTTGTTGTTGTAGTAATTAATTTGTAAGTTATAGACATGACGTTCATCAAATTTGGTATGCAATTTATTTACAAAATTACAAATTCACTACCTGCGTCGGAGTATTACCAGGAAAGGCCATGCATTGCCATTTACAGTAATAGCCTCACCAAAATACTCAGGTTGCCACTCAGGATGGATGGTGGGGTTGTCACCGGTGTAGTTCATGTATAGCGAACCATCCTTGTAAAAACTGCGATCAGCAATGACAAGGTGGAACTCGAAGAGGTCGCCAGAGGGAAGCCCAAATGGAGCCTCAGCAGTGGCATTTCGGATAACATAAGCACCAATTAAGCCTGCGAGTAGGTTGGCACGTGTAAGGCCGAGTGCATGGTCATGGTACCACAGATTTCCGGGACACTGTATATTTGGGTACATGTAGGTGGCCTGGGTCCACTTGTGGCCCACATCACGGAAACCTGCTGTGAACCATGCAAAGGCGCTGCCATCAGATTGTGGGGGATTAACCCCTCCATGGAGGTGCACAACAGTGGGGACACCTCCATGGCTAGGAATAGCAACCGGGATGGTTGGGTCCCACGGGAGGATGTGGTGTGCAGGAAGGTAGTTCTTCCATGTCACCCAGAGTGGGACACCCTGAAGGGCCTCAATTGTGGGACCAGGGAATGTTGCTGTCACTGGGTCAGTCCCATACACAAATACAGTTGTCGGCGGCAGATCACGATGGAATTTCTGCATATTAGTACTTCAAAACTTCAAAAGGCATTGTGGAACAAGTTCAGTGAACTGATTGATTGGCTAATTAATGTTTGTACTTTAGAAAACCCATCTAATTGGATTACACTTTTTCATAATATTAATTAGATAGTCATCTCACTGCTTTTTACCCAGAATTAAAAATCTCACCAGGCGCTAATGTACAGCTAACTGTAATCTGATAATTAATTTCTTTGACATAGGTTAAAGTGGTCAATTAAGATGTTTTTGCAAACCAGCTGGTATAAACAAGCAGTCCAGATTTTTCTGAAGAGCCCATAAATTCTTCGGTTTGTTTTCATACACTTACCCATTTCTTCTGATACATGCCGATGGTGAGTTTGATGGAGCTTGGCTGACCGTTAAACATGGAGTAGCCATAAATCTTTGGCATTTGTGGGAGAGGATCAACGTACATCTCCAGCGAACCAGCAACTGCCTGGAGATACTGATCTGAAACCGGCGGTTGAGTGCCCATGGCGATGACAACTGCCACACAATATATAGCTAGAAAGAGAATCGTGGGTAACAATTTCACCTGCATTCTCATGGACATGTATGCTGTACAAAATGAAGTAACAGTGAGTTAGTTCTTTTCTTTCTGAAAGTAAGCCTTCCAATTTGTATAATATTCACCAGCGCGGTTTCGAATCTGCTTCTGCACTCAAAATGTGTTGTCTTAAATCTTTAACAAAAGGTTGATTCAATTAGTTAGTTTTTTCAATTAATGGGAAAAAAAATTATTTGATATATCACATTTGAAGGCGTGATACAGAATTAGGAAGAGGAATCATATATACGCAACTCTTCCCTTTATAAATTTACAAAGGTTTTATTTCCGAGAAATTTCTGAGACCAACTGTTTTTACATTCATTAAAGTTGAATGATTATACAAGTGAAAGGAACATTTCTAGGATGCAAAAGGCAGTGCCAGTATTGACATTAAGTTTAAGAATTTAAGTATAAAATACCTTGAGCGAGGCAGGCGAAGAAACAGTTTATGAAACATATACTGGGAAAAGCTTTGATTGAATAAATAAAGGGCATCTGAAGTGATTACATTTGTTAGCTAGCGATATAACTCGATCGTAATTTTATATATATATGCTTTTGATCAAAATTATTTTTTTATATATGCACAGACAGTCATTGGATTAATAGGACTTTAAGTAAACCCGAACCTCCAAGGAGCATGCATAAATTCAATAAAGAAAAAAAGAACATTATCATTACCAACTGGACTATGCCAATCTATGCCTATTGGAGACAATCCGCACACCTAGGTTGCACATTGCATGGATAAGTGGGAGTGCAATGATGACTAATTAATTACCAGAAGGGGAAGTAAGGAGTATGTAAGGAACAGCATATTGAATGGAATATTACTTTTGTGGATCATTTGAAATTCCAAGCGACATCAAAAAAGCAATTTTATGTAGAAGAAAAACATCAATTAATATAAGCTTGTAACCAAGTATAACCAATTTATTAATCTAAATGAATATCCATTGAATGCAATTTAACTATTAACACGCATTCATAAAAATGTAACGTAAAAGACCAGTATACTGTCTACACTATGACTCAAACATTGAACTTTAATTAAGAGTAACGCACTACTAATTAATTATAAATAGCTTTGACATGCATTCCTTAAAAAAATGAAAATAATATTTACATTCGTTTAAAATAATAAAGATATACGATCGACATCGGTTTCAGAAGACATAATATATGTACAAGCATAAAGGCAACAACTACTCGATCGAAGGGGGAAAAATAAAAGGAAAAAGTAAATGATTATTGATTCATTTCAAACTAACCAATGATATCTATGCTTGGAAGAGAGGGATGGAAAGCCATTCATATATGATATATGCTTGGAATAATATATATGTTACCATTGGACTCGGGCAATGAATCTCTCTTTATACATAGTCGCAGTGAGAAGTCCACTTCAACAACTAAGCCCTTAGGCATCCATTTTTATAATATAAACTAAAGAACTTTTTGGTTATACCATTGAAGAAATTTAAAATTCGGAATATGCCGCTATAGAGCATTTAAAACTAAAATATATAATTACTGAACATTAATTTATTTTATGCCACTATTAAATATAATTATCTTATGTCTCCAGTTGATTAACAAAGAAATACACACACATATGAAATTTTGAAAATATTAATATTTACAAATTAAAAATTTTCTCTTTTCAGATTTTTGGATTTTAAATTTAATTAAAAAAAATCAAAATTTCTAATTCAATTTTCAAATTTTAAATTTCAGATTTAAATATCAAATTTAAAATTTAAAAATAAAATTTCTAAATTTCCAAATATAAAATTTTATTTTTTTTAATTTAAAGCAATACGTGTAGTTTTACAATGACATATATTGAAGAGATAATTAGTTTTATGCCACTGCGACTTTTGTTAATTAGGAAAATTCCAATTTTAAAACTAATTGTTAATGATTTATAATGGCATAAAACCAGTTACATTTTTGTGGTGGTATATTATTAATTTTTAAGTTTTATAGTGACATATTTAAAAGGGTAAAATTGTCAAATAATTTTCCAATGGCAAAAACTAATTTCTATAATTTTATAGTGGCAAAAAAATAATTTGTAATTTAGCGATGACAAATCACTAATTTGAAATATTTGCAGTGGCATAAATCTAAATCACCCTATATTGAATTAGTGGAGTACCAATCTTCAGCTGTAGGATCATAATTTTTAAACAGAATACAAAATATTTTTATTAATGTTTTAAAATGTAAATTTAAACAATCAATAAAAACTTAAATTTTATTGTCTTTTTATGAGGATGAGTTTATATAAATTTTTGTGCATTTTCTTTAGTTTGTTCATATAGTATCCAAACTTTATTAGACTAACGAATTAACTAATTAACAGACGTAGATAAATTCGGTATTAATTGCTACATCTCTTGACAATACAATATATGATGGTTAGTATACTACGCATAGCACGGATGGGTCTGGACTCCGGAGCCATGCGTTTGTTATCAAAATTTACGTTTCAAATGTTCAATCTCATCTTCATATTGAAATCTTATAAAAACTAACTTTTATATGTAGAATTTATTTAAATTTTAAAAAAATCGTCGATTTCATTAGTTTTGAGCGCTCCAATAATAACAGTTTTTAAAAATTCAAGTAAAAAATTATAAGAAAATGTTAAATTTGGTCTCTAATAAAATTATAACAAGAAGAAAATATTGAACAATTCGGCTCGATCATTTGAAGCATAAAATTTGGGATTTAAATGCATCACACAAGTCTAACCGTACTACGCTTGACATTCTAGCAATCCTTATATATATAGAGAGAGAATGGCTAACGTGTCATTAATTTTCTATCGACTCATTTTTCGCGATCTAAAATTCAAACGATCAAGCCCAACTTTTCAAGTTGATCATCATATTGAAATATCCTTGGACGACCTGAAATATAATATTTTTTTAAAATATCATAATAAATAGAAAAAAAATTGAAAAAATAAAAAATTTTGGTCTCCAAATATTTCCCAAACTATATACAGGTCCATGCTGCTAGCTCATGCAAGTTGCCATTATACATATAACACATATTCATTCGCTAGTATTTTTCAAATTTTCATGTTAGGGAAGTTACAATTCAATAAGAGCTTATATTTATTCGACAAAAATGGATCAGATTAATGAATGATATTATATTAAAATGAAATGGTCCACATTTTTTTTTCCTTTTAATTTGTTTCCACATATTAAGGATCGATGAGCATCCCATTAATAAAAAGGAGGATTATGAGACGGTTAGAGTGATTCAAGGAAAAGTTGACCTCTGCAAAAGTGGATCACTACATTAAATTTAGGTTAATTTCCAAAGAAATTTAGTACAATCCAGCAAAGAACTTATGTATTTGCCTATAAAGAAATGAAAGTGTACATTTTTTAAATCTTTCAAAGTGTATCGTAAGTCAACAATAAAGATGGTATAGCGTTGTACCTTAACAAAATAACAAAACCACCGCTTGTTCTTAGCCTCCCATTTTTGTGCTGTATTTCAATCCGCATGAGGTATATCTAAGAACTGGGGCTGTACAAGAAAACATGAAACCCGTCCGATTCATTTAACCTATACAATCCGATCCGTAGTTTATCGGATTCAAATATCATCCGGTTTGGTACGAGTTTTAATTTTATTAGCCCGATTGTATTGAATTGGATTAAATTTTACTTTTGATAACCTGATTTGTATCCGACTCGTATAGTTTTACCCGATTTGAATAATTACAAATGTTTCTTCTTGTTATTAAATTTAACATCAATAAACTTGCTTTTAATAACGTTATTAAATTAGCATCAATAAGCTTGCTGATGCTTCGGATTATTAAGCATCAGTAGGACAAACTCAATTGTTTTTTTTTCCTAATTTTTATATACCAGATAATATCGCACCTCATAATTTCTTTATGTTTCTAATTCACTTGTAAGTCCTTCAGAAAATGTAATTGGTGTCTTCAAAGCTCCAACAGTTGACCAAATTAAAGAATGCTTTTAGCAAAATAATTGATCAAATTATAAATGATGATTTTGCAATAGTCGATTTTGTTTATGTGTATCATTAAAATAATTGACCAAATTTGAAATGTAAAAAGTCATACGGGTTGGATTGGATTACGAGTGAGTTGGTTAAAAAAGAAAAAATTCAACCCGATATAATTGGATTGTGTTAAAATTTTGATTAAAAAATTTAGACCCGTCCATTGTAGAGCTAGGTATATCAGGTTCCGGTCTTAATTATAAGTTTGTACGCTCTTATGCGGAAAGTTATTTTTTTATCGGTCCCTTTTTTTTCAAAATTTTGAATAATTGAATATATTTGTAACCTGGTCTTCTTTTTCATGTACTCTTTTGCAGTTCATACTTAAAAATTGACCCATGTATTCAAGGAGTAAAGGGGCCGTTTGGATGGGTTGGGAATTGAGGGAATAGCCAATTCTAGGCATAAATTTATTGGGAAGTGTGTAACTTTGTGAAGAGTTTGAATTGTTTATAATAAATTTGGCATAAGAAATTCCGGGAATTTGCAATTCCCACCTATTCCAACCTCATCCAAACGCCCCCAAAGATATTAAATTGCTGATATTTTATATGAGAACTTCACCTGTACAGTATATTGAATGGCACACAGTATCCAATGTGAAAATAACTCTTTAATTTTGAATATATTTAACCTGGTCTTCTTTTTCATGTACTATTTTGTAGTTCAACCTTAAAAATTTGAACCACCTTAAAATTCGAGTTAATATATTAAATTGTTGATATTTTATATGAATCACCTATATCGAATGGCACACAATGTGGAGCGACCTCTTCCGTGACGTTTCTAAATTCTGGAGGTTGAGGAGGATTTTTATTCTCTTCTCGTCTCGTCATCCTGATTAGCGGAAGAAATTGATTCATATAGCATTTTTTCTTAAGAAACATCGTTTCTCTTTGGAAATTCACTTTCAAGAAACGTCGCAACTCTCGACTCGATTTTCGTAACTGTTCCATTTAGATCCTCTACAACAAATACGTGGTCATTGTAAGCGTTAGAGTACCTTATGAAGATACAATTTCTCCTTCTTGGACCAAGTTTTTTGTGTTTGTGAGACGGGTCATGGATATAAATCAAACAACCCTATGGATGAAGATTACCCAAATTTGATTTTCTTCCGATCCATAACTCATAAGAGGTAGTTGCCACAGACTTCAAGGAAACAGTTTAGAACATACGCCGCTGTCAATAGCGCATCTCCTCAATACGAGATTGGTAGACTTGCTTGTGCCATCATAGATCTAACCATCTTCAACAAGGTCCTATTACACGTTTCAGCAACACTATTTTGTTGAGGCGTATAGGAAATTGTCAAATGATGAACGATCTCCTTTTCATGATACAAGCTCTTAAATTGATCCGAGAGGTACTCTGAACTTTTAAGAATTGAACATTCATACCATATTATTTGGATCATTATTATGATTTTAAATAGTATGGACATTTGCTACTAGCATACACACTTGAATTTTTTATATATTTATAATTTGAAAATTTTATTTTCTTTCATATATTCTAACAAAAGAGACTACAAGAACTGATACAGCTTGGGAAATGGGTGGAGCACATTGGTAAATCATATTAAATTAAATAAAACACAAATGGCACATTTAATTGACATATTTATAAGATGCTGAAAGGTCTTTTAAATATTGTAGGGTTGGATTTTGATTATGAATCATTACTGTAGTGTTCCATGATTCAATTTAACTGTGCTATATTAATTCCCTTTAGACGTTGCAGCTGCATCGTAAATTAAAGATATATATTTGCTTGGACAATATATATGTGCTATAGTTTCGTCATTATAACTTGGACAATATATATATTTGCTTGGACGACATATAGGCTTCATTTCCTCTTTGATTTTGTCAGATGAAAAAAATTACGAATATGTACAAATAGGAAAACTTAAATACTTTGCAAGCACTCAATGATTCGATCAAATTTGGGGTTGGGGGGGGGGGGGGAGGCAAATAAACCACAGCTTGTCAATTTAATATGAGATATGGAACTTAATACCAAATTTTAAACCTTTTTTTTAACTGAAACACCACAACAGAACTACAGCATTTCTAGCATTCCCAAATAGTTAAAAATATATTAAAAAAATAAAAGAAAGGAAAAACAAAACCAAATACTTTCGTAAAAAATGCATATGCATTGTGTTCCACCAAAATCCTCAGATTTATGAAACACCACTAAGCCACACATTTGATCAAATAAAAAACAAAAAGATAAATCAAATAAACTACTTTGATTTACTGTGGCACAATTTTCCAGATGCGGATGCAGGCATCTTCACCGGCACTGACGATGCAATCTTCTTCAATAAAGGTTAACCCATACACACCTCCCAAGTGGGCCCCTTTGATGGTTCTGCGGGCAGATGCTGGCTTATCCAGTTCATATACAATCACCGAGGTATCCAGTGATCCTGTGGCTATCAGACGACTGTCAGGCGACCAAGCCAGACAGTTTATGCGGGCTGTATGGTACAACATGTTTTTCAGCTTTACCTGGTAAATTGTATAACAAAAATCTCTAGTTTAGCATTTATGAGCTCTTACTGGAGAAAATCTTGGTTCCGGTGAAACAGAGAAGGTAAAGATGTGTGCTACTGCTACTCCAGAAAATATGCAGAAGATATGCTGATTTACATGTTTTCATAGCTTGCAGACCTCTTTAAATTCTCTTTTCTTAATAGATTGACAAAATTAATTAGCCATTGACTCTCTCTAATAAATAATTCCAGGCTTGCAATACCATTTTATTATATAGAAAAGAGGTTATCTTGCCATTACTCATTAATGCTGCTAAGCTGTCATTGTTTTTCCTATGATTTATGAAGCCATCATATAAGTTTGCCTAGATCTGAAGTTTGTGGAATTTGCACTACCAAAAGATAAAAGTTTCAGTATTAATGATTTTTATGGTAGTCATCCTGTTACGGTTTTGTGATTTCAAGACCGAAAAGATGAAAAAAACAAGTGGCGTCCTCGAAGAAACTTAAAACTTACCTCTCTAGTGGCACGGTCCCATACAACAGCCTCCCGGTTCGTATCTGCAGAAGCATACATGGAACCATCAGGAGAGTATTTTATTGCTGTAATTGCCCCTCGGTGCTTCTCTATCACGGCCTCCTCTTTGAGATCATTACCATCAACAGTGTAAACATGCAATTTACCATCTTGCCCTCCCACAATAACCTCATTTCCTTCATGCGAGACAGCCACTGCGGTGACTGTAATACCCAAATTGACATTTGAGACGATTTTTAGGTCTTTTAAAATAACAGCACCAGAGTCGGTAACGACCAAAGCAAGTCCAGGGGACCCACTTGCCAGACTCAGGTCCTTAGGCTGGGACCCAATGTCAATAGACTCAGCTTCTCCACATTGGTTCCCATCTAATGGGATTTTCCAGACCTAATTATGAATAAAGATAGAAAAAAATAAAGAAAAAACAAAAAAATTGAAGCGATAAATTGATGCTAGAAAAGATATCAGATGATATTTGAATAGCTGTCTAATGATATTGACTTCCATTTTACTTTTGATTTGTACTATTAGTACTTAAAAAGTGGTCTTCATTTCTTCTTTTGTTTTATTTTGCATATGATCTCTTTTTTGAGATATAACTCCCTTAATTGCATTGGCTCTGTGATGGACCTGGCATAGCTCATACTCAATGCAAATTATGTTTTCTAACAGGAAGGATTTTTTTTTTTAAAATTATAGCACATACACTAGCAGCAAGAAACGATTAATTACACTAAAATATAGCTGATATCTTTTGAGAAAGTAAAGCCTTATAATCACCACAACTGGAACCTCCTTTACTAAACAAGTAAAATCAGAAAATATAGAAGAATCAATATGATCCAAATAGGTGTAACAATTCAAAAAAGGTACGAGCCCAAAACAGTGGCCAATTTCCACAACAACAAACAATAAATAACACGAAGAAAATAACAACTAATCACCTTATTATCATATGCAGAAGTATAAATTTCACCTTCAGCAACCCAAAAGCACTTAATCTGCGCATTCTCCTTTCTCAGAATCCGTCCGGCAAATCCAAAACCTGGGATCCACTTCATAATGACACCGTCATAGCTGGTTGAGAGGATGCGCTTCTGTCCATCCTGGACGACACAAGACAAGGAGTTGACATTCTTAATGTGGCCTGAAAAGGTTAATGGATCCTGATCCAAGTCGGATGCGGAGTAGAGGTTGAAAAAGCCACCAAGAGAGACTGTAAGGAGTTTGTCGTTCTGCCAGAGACAGCCGACCAGCATATCATCTACGCCACCGATCCCAGGTGGGGTGAGGGTTTTTGTGAGTTTTCCATTGCCGTCATCTGTTATTTCCCATATTTTTGCTGTCTTATCGGCGGACACTGTAAGGACCTAAATTGAAATGGATTGTAGGTGAGCTTACATGCATAATTATAATTATAGGATGACAAAATGATGAGGTGAAGTTGCATAAGATGATAAAAAGGTATTACTTGTTTGCTGTCTGGGCTCCAAGTGACAGCATATATGCTTCCAGTATGGCCACCTTCAGTAGACAGCTCCCCAATTTTGTTGCCAGTTTTTCCATCGTACAATAGACCTTTCTTATCAGAGCTGACGGTGATAAACTTGGTTCCATCAGGGGCATATCGTACACAGTTAACAAAGTTGGTGTGGTCCCTGCAACAGAAAATTGAGGATTATATTATATATATCTGTGTGTGTGTTTGTAGAAGAAAATGTTCTATTAATGTACCTCAGAGAGTGTGCGAATTTAAAAGGAGGTCCCTCGTAGAAATTGACGAGGAAATCTTCGCCGCAGGTGGCGATGCGAAAAGGGCGCGTGGGCTTAAATGTGCAGCTGAGGACCCGTCGGGAGTGGCCGTCGAAATCACCGACGGTGGTACCAGTATCCCACATGAAGGCACGAACGAAGGATTTGCCGCGGCCATCCCCGGAGACCACGATGCGCTGTCCGTCAGGAGACCACTGGAGATCGTCGATGCGGCCGGACAGAGGGCGGAACTCGTTCTTCAAGGCGCGATCGCCGTAGCGGCCCCAGACGCGGACGACGCCAGAGACGTCAGCGGAGGCGATCCACTCGCCGTTGGGGGAGAAGCGGGCGACGGAGACGGGGTGGGAGTGTTCGCCGTAGACGAAAGGGTTGAGAGGGGTGGCGAGGCTGCGGAGGACGACGGAGCGGCCGTTGCAGTAGAGGAAGCAGTCGGATTTGGGATCGCCAGAGATCAAGATGCCGCGGCCGCGCTCGGTGGTCGGCGCGCATGCGTACGTCTCCACCAGCTCCGCCATTACGAATCTACTATTACTATGATTAGATTAGCTTAGCTGGAATGGAAAGAAATGGAATGGAAGGAATGAGAAAAAGGAGAGTGCAGCGCACTGTAAATTCTGTAATCGTAAATCAAAACGAGACGGAGACGGAGACCCCACTATCACTTACAAGCGGGTCCCTCTGTTCTTAGCGGAATGAGCGCACGCCCCACGGTCAATTGACTCAATTTTTGTGGTCAAACCGTGATCATCGCAAAAATATGAAGCTTAATTTCAAACACAAGCGGCCGTTTGGACTGCTAGGGAATAAGAGGAATTTTTCTTATTTCTAAGCATAAAGTATTGAAAAATGTATAATTTTATAAAGAGTTTATTATTTATAATAAATTTATGTTTAGGAAAAAAAAATTTCTTCTATTCTCATGTGATCCAAACAGCGCCAAAGCAAGGTGGGTGGATCATCTATTCATTTTCAGGCTTTCAATTTGTTGTATGGATCATAGTTGAGGTATTTATTTATTTATTTTAAGATAATTGGAGTCTAACTCATTTAATTTATTTTTAAATTAAATGTCTATGAAATACTCTCTAACCGGATTTCGAGAATCTGCTATCTTTCAATCAAGGTGCATTATTTTTTATCACTAGATCAAAAACTGATTCTCTAATTGAGATATTTGTTAATCATATTTTAGTTGTTTGACTTGTTTCTTAACCGTTAAAATATATAAGCACCTCTCATGGGTGATGAGTCCAGCACTTAATTAAATAGCTTCTTGATAGCTAGATAGTACATGCATCTTTTTTTGTCCTCATCTCCATCGCCTCTGTATTTGTATATAATAAAATTTGAATATATCTTTGGACTTAAAATTGGATAGATCTTTTGATGCTTTTATAAACAAATAGGGATAGAGATAAGGAATATTTGTAATTATCTAAATTGAGAAGATATAATAAGAATTTTTTTAATAATTCTTTTATGAATTTTTAGTAATCTTAAATTATATATAAAAATGAAAACTTATTATGCGACAAATCGGCTCACAAATTGACGAGTTGATTTCTCACAAATTTTTTTATGGTGTTGCCGGAGCAGCTGATAGAAGCACAAGAGATAGAGGAGGAAGCAATGTGCAACCCTTTGTCAGTTCTGGCCTGTGTTAATTTCTAAGGGAGAAGAAAGGGGTGAAGTTCTATTAGCAAAGATTGCTAGAAGTGATTTTGTTGATGTATACTCTTGTGTTTGGAACGTCTGTTCAGTTTTGAATTTTTGGTTATTTTTCTTTAACTGGGTAGCAGGGGTACTGGTATGAAGGTGAGTGCAGGTACATGTTGGGAACTAGATTAGTTTACTGGACTTCATGTTGTATCGTTGTACGTTTGTTACTGTTTCTTGGGTGTCTTTTCATAAATGAAAAGAGGTGGAATATTTCCACTAGTTTCAAAAAAAAAAAAAAACCTAGTTGGTTCAAATCAAGTTTTAGCAACTCGAATAGGAACAAATTTTTTATCGATTTGAGTTGGAACGAGCCATGATTTGTGAGTTTTTTGCATGAGACAGTTTACACATGTGCATCCTCTAAAAAAAGACAGTTCACACATATGATTTGTTTAGGAGAATTTTGAGGTAAGTCTTCTAAATAGTCTGGATGCGCCTATGTGGTATGTCTTATAAGTTATAACGCAAGTACCACGTACAATCGTCAACAAAGTACGTACGTGCGCGCAGCCGTTAATTAGAATGACATAACATATAGAAATATATATGGCTCTAACTTAATTTAAATTAAAAGTTTAATATACAAAACATCTCTATAATGTATTGTTGTAACTCCTCCGCACCGGTATAAGAAAGCCTAGATCATGTTCATAAGAGAGTTTAAGCCTGCTGCGCGTAAACATGTATGGTTCCCTCTCCAGACCATGCTCTAAGCAGTACTCGGGATCGGAATCACCCCATACACGGCTAAATGCCTCGTGTCTTACGCCACAACCCATGTCTCTGCCTTCGGCTTCTTGTTGCAGCTCCGTGCTGTTGCAGCATTTGAAATGCAAGCAGTTCCTTTTCGCACAGCCAAGTCGATTATAATCGTCCATAACTGCACGTTCATTATTTAAGTTAGTCATTAAATTAAATTAATTAATGAACAAGAAAATCTGAAATTAATATAAAGAAATAATTAGATCAGATACAATGATTATCGATTGGGTTAGAAATTATAAGCTTAATTATTACGAAGTTGAGAAGAGTCCTTGTGCCTGTCTTCCCACTTTGTATATATAGTATGTCCGAACCTGACTCCGGGCAGAGGTCACAAAACGCCAACCGAGGTCATCACGGACAATGTAGGCGATGGAGATCAGGAACGCTGTGGTGCAAACTGAGAGGAAGAGGATGGAAAATTGGAAACCAAGGAAAAGCGAGCAGTCCTGGAGGGGGATGCCATCAATATATTCTTCTTCTTTTTTTATCCTGAAGGCTGAAGCAGATCAACAGCTGGAAGTAATTAATTTGTTTTAACGAAAAATCTGATGAGTAAATTTATGACAATAGTAGATACCGCCATTCTAATTATATATAATATATAAATATTAGTAATTAAGTTAGCTACTTATGTTATATCTATCGGTTATTTATGCACATGCAAGTACATATTGACAATTATAAATTTATAACTAGGGGGAAAAAAGTAATATATAAAAAGGTTATGTATATATGCATGCTTAACCACAATTGGCAAGAAGACGTATGTATGAAATTATGAATATCTAATTTAAGAATAATTACGATAATAGAGAATTAAAACTATAATTGAAAGGTTGTCAGATAGAAATTGAACACAAATCACATGACTACACAGACGATCAAGAAGACAATATATCTATTTATAAATTTTAAAGGTCTCATCTCTTGTTAAGCACAATAAGTAAAACTGAGATGAGAACAGAAAAATACGATTGCAAACTAGATCTATTCATAAGTTTATGAATCTTGTACCAGTGGCGAGGCTAAGTTAAGGCAAGCCTGGGCACTTGCCCACGCTTGATTTTTAGAAATCAAATATCAAGTGATATGGATTATTGAAGGTGTCTAGGCTTGATATTTTCGGATGCCCAGGCTTGTTTAAATTTTTATAGTGATTCAAATGATGATTATACATTGATTTAATTTATACAAACTGTATAAAATATGAACTCATTACCATCTATAAAAGATGTTGTTGTCCCTAATTTAAAGGCCTAGAGGGGGTGAATAGGCACAAAAGCAAAGTTCTAAACCGGTATGGTCAATATTTGGTTCAATTCAAACTTGGTCTAACAAAAACAATCAAAGCACAAGCAATTCACAATGAGAGAAGAAAAGAGGTGACACGCGATATATTACGGAGTTCCGACCCGCTAGGAAGTGCTAGCCTTAGTCGTACGTCTCCGGGAGTTCCGCAACCTCGAAATGGGCGCGCTCCGTTCAATTCCACAACGAACGAGACTACAAATTCGAACCAAATCACCTTGTTACAATCACTCTCAAGGTGGATTGGCCTAACTCAATTAAACAAGCTCAAACACTCAAGGGATTGAGGCTCTAACCAAATCACTCAACAAATCTAGCAATTAACACTTGTGGATTGGTTTGCACACTCTAATCTCAATGATTTTGCTAAAATAATGCTCAAACACAAGAGAGAGTAATGTCTAACTGGTTGGAGCTCAAAAGGGAGGAGTTTCAAAGGTTTCAAAAGTGTCTAAACAGTTCCAAGAGGCCCCATATATATAGAGGGCGCCAACAGCTCCAAAAACCAGTCAAAACAGACTCTACCGTTATACAACGCTATATGGCGTTGTACAACGCAGAAATAGCCGTTGAAAAATCAAACGGTCACAGACAATAACGTTGTGAGTTGTCAGAGCGTTGTGTAACGTTGTATAGCGTTGCACAACGCTTCAGCAAAAATCCAAAGCAGAAGCTCGACAGTTCCGTTGGAACTTGTCAGAACGTTGTGTAACGCTTGGTAGCGTTGCACAACGAAGTCAAGAAAATAATCAAGGCAGAACTGACAAACTCAAACAATATTGTCAGAACCTTATACGACGCTGACTGGCGTCACACAACGTAGCCGTTGCACAACGCTATTCAGCGTTGCATTACGCGTCCACAGCGACTGAGCGATGTCTGAGCGAAGTTTAAAGCGTCACACAACGCTACGATGCATGGAACAAGGCAGCATGCATGCAGCATCGATGCAGATCGATGTCTGAGCAATGCATAGTCGCCTGCTTCAGACTACGTTGTACAACGCTGAATAGCGTTACACAACATAGGAGCGGAAATGTTGTGTAACGTTACTTAGCGTTGCACAACGTTCTGACAAGGGGAAATAATGGATTTAACTGGTTTAAAAGCAAATGAACTAACGTTGCACAACGCTACTGAGCGTTGTGTAACGCTGTTCCAACCTTGTCAGAGATTTTGCAATTTAAGAGCGAATTAACTCTGCATTGTGTAACGGCAACTGGCGTTGTATGACGCTGGACAGAAAAACTGAGCATTTTACCAGCAAATTGATTGAGATTAGTTTAGAGTTTAAATAAACCTTAACTACTGAATCTAACTAGACCAAAGCAATCTCTTGAAACTCCAAACTAAGTGCCACACTTGCTTTAATCCATTCTTCAATAAATCTAGCTATAAAGCACTAAGAAGAGATGTTAGTTTTAAGGGTTTCGGTGTTGTTTTGCAAATCGGCAAATCAAGAGAAAATGTTTAACCAACAGATGTAATACTCACGTGATGGCGGTGGCTAGGGTTTCGGTAGATTGAGAGAGAGAGAGAGAGTGATTTGAGGGTATGAGGGTGGAGAGGAGAGAGTGGAGAGTATTTTGGTGGTTTTGGTTGGAGTGGAGAGAGAGAATTGAGAGAGTATTGAGAGAGAGAGATGAAAGGGTGTGAGTTGGAGAGAAAGAGAGAAACAAGAAAGAGGGCTCGGATTTGAGAGAGAGGAAGAAGAAGAAGAAGAAAAGGTGGGGTCGCGTCTGTTAAAATCGCGTCCTCCGTTAAGTAACGCCAAAGGGCGTTGTACAACGCATGAGTCAAAACAGCGAAAATTGAGCAGAGACTGACTGCTCCGTTGTACAACGCTGAGTAGCGATGGGTAACGCTACAACCCAGCGTTGTGCAACGTTAAAGGGCGTTGTACAACACTAAAGCCAAACAAATAAAAAAAATAAAAATAAAATAAAGAAATAAAGCAACGTCTTACAACGATGGACAGCGTTGTACAACGTTAAGTAAAAACAACAGACTGGCGTTGTACAACGGTAAGCAGCGTTGTATAACGTTGAACGCGACAGATTTTAAAATTCAGCAAAGTAAAATTAAAATAAAACAGACAGCGTTGTACAACGATAGACAGCGTTGTGCAACGTTACCAGAAAAAATCAACCAAGCGTTGTGCAACGATCAGCAGCGTTGTACAACGTTTATCTCGACAGAATTCAAAATTCAGCATAAATTCATTTTAAACTAACGTTACTCTTGCGTTGCACGACGCTGAATGGCGTTGTGTAACGCCAGAGTCAACAGAAAACCAGAAAATTCAGAGAATTAAGACCGAAATAGTTAAAAACTTATTTTTCATGGTTTTCAAAAGAAATAAAACCAATTTAAACTGAAGTGAGCTCCAAACAACAAAGACAACAACATGATATGCATAAATTTAATCTTTGAGTTCAAGCATACCAAGTTTGAACCTAAGTTCAAGATGTTGTTGTGTTGGAAGAGGTTTGGTGAAGATATCGGCGATTTGCTCCTTCGTGTCGATGTAGACCAATTCCACATCACCTTTCTCAACATGATCACGGATAAAATGATGTCGTTGTTAGGAAATTGCCCAATTTTAATTTTGTGACTAATTACTATTAATTAATCCAATTAAAAACACAAGCAACATGAGGATCTAGCACAAAAGCCATTTGACACAAGAGATAAGAGGTGGAATATTATACCTCCCGCGAAATCGTATTCGCGGGGCTCGATCCTACGGCATGGGAATCGATGGGGTGCTTTTCCTTCTTCTCCAAATCGCCTCGAGTCCACCTAGAGATTAACCAAGGTCTAAATCGATTCGTGCTAGCGATTCGATTAGAACAAAGCTAATCCAAGGTATTCTCTCTTCTTCTTTAATTAACAATTTAATTAGTGGAGAGAATATTGCTCAACTCATGAGCTAATGGAGAGAGAGAGGAGATGAGGCCGGCGGCCAAGGAGGGAGAGGAATGGCGGCTAGGGTTGGGGAAGAGAGAAGCCTCAAATTTGCATCTATACATCTCTATATATAGTGCATGATCCCTACCTACCACCAACCATCTATTTACAAGATTGCCACTCCCACCTACCACTAGGGCCGGCCAGAAAATGGGCTCTAATGGGCCTTTTAACTCACTCAAACAAGCCTCTAATTCATTTAATTAAAAGCTACTTCAAATGCTCTTTAATCGGGCTATATATTTAATGCATATATATTGGCCCAATAAATTAATATAACTATTTATATTAAATTGAGTTGAACTAAAATAATTATTAACCAATTAATAATTATTCTAGGATTAGCTAATACATTAATTTATTTCTATATGATCCATTTGACTTAATTAATTATAACGGTATATAATTAATTAATCAACTTGTCATATTTCCGCAATACGCACTATTGCGAATAAATAAATAATGTATTGTCTTGGTTAAAACTCTATTTTGTGTGACCCTTTAAGGATTTATGCTATGTTGGACATGGAATTAAATCGTTATTTAATTCCAATAATCATAAGCGGTATCTAGCAACACGTTATGATTCCCAATTCACATAAATAGTGTACTGCTACAATATTTCAATCCTGCATAAGAGAATAAATGTATTTCCCTATTTTGATTCTTATGTCACACGATATCATCGTATAATCCAAGATAGGAATGTGTCATTCTTGCAGATTATACGTTTCTTGATCTAGAGATAATTGTATAAAGTTGCATGCAAACAATCTATCTCCATCAAGGGGCCCAAACAGATATCGTCACTCACTAAGTGAATTAATGAGGGACATACGGTTTTCTTGATGATTAACTTTTACCCGCACAATTCAAGAGAACATAAATAAAGTCCGTATAGCAGCCCTTATCGGGAATCAGCGGTAGACGATATTTATTGAACCTATCCTCATGTGGAAAAGATAAACATCTCAAACTTAGAACCAAAATCATAACGAAATAAACAATGACACATAACACAATCCATATGTTTATTTCGATGGGTCAAGTCCTGTGCTATGTTCCATAACATACACATATGCAATTAAGTTGGTAACTCTTTACCTATGATTAGTAGAACTTAATCATCACTTAACTTGCATACTAATCTTTTAAGATAATTAATGTTCCTTGTTAATTATCAAGATTATGGACCGTTTAGATTTATTATTGTCATTCTAAAGAATGATCCACAGAGATCTACAATTCAGATCCTCAACCTGAATGATCTGTCAATAATAAACCTAGGAACAGATGATAAAATCTCATCCAAAACATAAACTAATAATTAAGTCATTAATTTATTGACTTCTAGGACATAACTCTAACAATCTCCCACTTGGCCTAGAGTCAATCAATAGTGACTTCTAGCCAACGAAGAATTGAGAACAATGTCATATATCTACATATATACATGTCTCGGACCTCAAAATAAATAATACGCTAATAGCTAGTTACTCATACGTCCACCACGTATGGATGCATAACTGCATCTCGTATACTGCTCAAGGTAGAGGTCGTGCTAGAGTGTTTGCTGTGTTCGCGAACCTATCCAAAAATTGTTTGACCCTATATATATATACTACTATATATATGTTCTTGATCATCATCATATGATATCAAGTGATATCGTTATAGATCATATTTGAATCTCCAATGTAACATTGGGTTCTTTAGGAGTAAGTTATGGTTCGAGATGCATAGAACCATAGTAGCTCGACTAAGAACTCGATCCAAAATAAACTTCTTTTATTGCTTCACAAGTTGCTATGTATTTTACTTTGGTGACGGAAACGGTTGTAATATTCCATTTAGAACACTTTCTAAACTTACAACACCACCTTCTAAGCAAAATATGTAGCTTAATCGTGATTATATCAATCCTTTGAAAAACTTTTATCAGTGTAACAATTTACACGAGATTTCTTTCATCTTAAGAGATGAAACATTGTATCACTCTTTCTCATAAGGTACTCGAGGATATCCTTGACTATCGTCCAAATGTGTCTCTCTTGTATCCATTTGACAACTGTTTGTCACATTCTTTGGATGCTACACATTGGGGCATATGCATAAATATGGTGTACAAAATGAAACTCATAATGAAAGAATGCTTGAACTATTTCATGCACCTTTTTGAATTGAGTTGTAATAGACCGAGTTAAACACTCAAGTCATGCCATGTGACGTACAGTTAGACATTCTTTCATGGAGTGTAACTTTCGTGTTTCTAGAACACTTCGTCAATATATGCATATTTGCTCAAACCTAACATCCATCATAATCTATCTTTATAGATTTTGTTTCCTAGGATTAGGTGATTTCGCCCAAGTTCTCATTTGAGAAAGCATTCTCCAAAGAGATCTCGACAATATTCATTTTCTTAATGTTATTCCCAATTTAATGAATTGTTATCTTGAACAATACAAGTAATACAATTATGCTTCCACTGAATATCTTGTATAATACAAGATACTTTTGACGAAGTTCAACTCCTTGACTTCCTTGTCAAAACTTTTATTCCAATCTCCACAACATTTGCTTTAATCCATTAATGGATTCTTGAGGCATGCGTATGTTTTTAGCAATATAAAACCTCGATTTGTGTCAAATGCACAACATCATCCTTCATGCATACGAAGAAGGCGGTTTTATGTGTTTTTCCATATATCGACATATATGAAATACAACTATTGCTAGAATGATCTTTATTGACTTATACATAGCCACAAGCAAGAAGTTGTGCTTTGTACGTAGTCAACTAGCCATCGACTTAGACATAGCTACAAGCGAGAAGCCGCGCTTTGTACATAGTCGATTTGTTATCTATGTCGATCTTTCCTTTTGAAGATCTAAACGTTCTTGATGGATTGCTCCTTCATGAACATCAACCAAGGTCTATACCTTGTTGTTATACATGGATTGCTCTTTAAAGATCATATGAATTCAAAACATATATGTGGAATCGGATCGTTCCATCGTTTCCTTGTTTATCAACGGATTCTCATATGCTAAGTACGAGAATGTTGTGACAACCTATGCACCAAGCGGCTTAGGAAATCAACTCTCGTTGATCTTTTGTAGGATTGGTACTTGAGGTTCATAAACTACTTCCACAACGATTTGTTGAACGAGTTCTTGACTCCTCATATATTCCATGAGTTTTTCGAATCATCATCAACTCGTGAGATGGTTGAGTCCTCATTGGAAGGAGCGTACTATTAAACTTCTTTCAAAACAACTTGTGAATGAAGTTTCGCTCAACTCTCACTAAGTACCATGTATGGAGTGACAAGTTTCCCATAAGAGTACTTCTTGTAGTGACGCATAAACTATTTTAATGCTCACTTTACTCCCACTACTTCTTCTTGAGAATATCAATTCATCAAGACTACATTATGATTAGCAACAACTACTTTGTTCTTATCATATTCGTGGAAGTAGTCCCTTTTAATATAAAGCATCCTACAAATATATAGTGTCTTATTTGGTTTAAGCCTACAAGTCCACAATACTTGAAATAAGCTTCTCAACACCAAATCTCGAGAAGTATTATACTTAGAGATCAAAATCTCCTAAGATATCTTCTTCAATAGACTTCGATGGAACATTATTCAGTGTAAACAATATTGTCCTCAAACATAATTCCCTAATACGAGTCGAATAAGTCAATTTGATTTATTACCGATCGAACTATACAAAATATTGTTCGATACCTCCATTCTTGGACATATTATTCCTCATGGAGCGAGTTATGAAACTACTTTCATACTCTTTAGATGATATTTCAAATCATATGACTTAATTACTTACCATGATTAATTGTAATACTTCCTTTTTTCTTGAAAAGTCTTTTAAACTTCACTTTTGAACTTCTTTGAACTAGTCAAAAAAGGTTCATACTTATACCTTATCAAATAGATATGTTAATATCTACAATGATCGTTGGTTAAGTAGTAAAGTATCAACAACCTTTCATTACACAAGTACTTATAGGTCTTTATACATCGATATGTATAAGTCCTAATTAGTTCACTTGTCCTTAAACCTTCATAGGTTAAAGGCGCTTTTGTCATTTTAACAAACATGATTCGCATATCAACCGATTTGAAATCGAATTGAATTACGAGCTCTACGTTACGGAGACTCTCGTAATGCGATTCTCGTTTATGTATGTGACTAAGCGGTTATGTATAACATGAAAGTCAAATACTTTATGTTAAGTCTTACGCATCCTATTTGTCATTCAAAACTTGCTTATCTATTTCAAGCAAATTCAATCAAGATGTATGAAATCATATAAACAAATCCATAATAAAAGAACTTGTCTTTTATTAAACATAATCATCCATTTCATCGAATATGAAGTGGAGATGTTTTGAGAAGTTAGGATTAAGGTATGTAACCTTCAATTCCTAAACAATCTCTTAATAAAGATAACTCTACGTATTCAATGGTAATGACTTAGACGAACAAGTCATTTCCTATACGGAGTTTACTTTACATCTCTCGAACATTCTCTTATTCTTCATTGCTAACACATTTCGTTAAATGCGAGCATATGAACTAGTATCAAGTTACTAGTGTAAATTAGAGATAGTGAGATATTTGAACGACAAATGCACTTTAGGATTAGAATATTTCTAATTGTCACAATCATGGTATTTCGGACAACCTTTCAAATGCCTCCCATAAACGGCAAATGAAACATCTCATGTGACTCATGGTCATAAATGAGAGTCTCGAAATTTCAACTCATACCTTGGCAAAGTATTTCTTGAATACTTAACCAATTACCTTTTTGCATCAACAAGTGTGCGAAGAAGGTGACATCATATCCTTTAATACTAGAAAGAGATCGTATGACAATATCAATAATCCTTGATATCGGAGATCAATATCTCTAGTTATCAATTAACTACTTAATCTTTCGATTTGTAAGCCAATGAAACGTTCATGTATCCTTTTATAAAAGAAGAATCTCTTTGTCAACTCATACTCTTTTATACTCGATCATAAATGATGGAGTTAATATCTACTTTCTCCAAGAACACTTTCTTGAGTAAGTGGATAAGAGCGTACGAGTTAAATCTAGTCCATATGAATTCTCTAATTCAAAGGTTTAGAAATTTCAAATGAGGATATTAGCCATACGCTTTATTGAATAACTTTTCGCCAAAAGTCAATCAATCATCGCGTTGCTACGTTCGGGTAGTTTGAGGAAAGTTTTTGGGAATTGACATACTCAAATTTCTTTTCACTAAGATCGTGTCTTAGGAATCGGTATTACTTCTTTAAGTAAATACTTTTAGAAACGAGTTTGTTAATTTTTTTTCAAAGATTGATCGCAACAAAATTAACAACTTTAACATCTATAACAAAATCAATTTAAGGTCATTTAGTTTATGCAATTGTTTTATTTATAACAAATAAAACTCCCACTACATTTATTTAATGTCCCAAATGTAGTTGGTTTTCCAAGATCCCGGTTCTCATCAAGTAGAGCCTGCTATGGCACGTCACCCTACTTAATTAGACAAGGTAGGTTCTCCAACCAATCATATCGTTCCATATGATTCTTGGTTTGTGAATATCTAAGTATATTTACAAACTTCGCCCCGATGTCCAAACTCTAGTTGGGTCCATCGAAAAGTAACCTCTCACTATTTGCTCCTTGCAAATCTTAGTTATTTGCACCCCGACTACCGAATTGGCAATCATGACGTCCGCTTGGGCGGACCGCGCCATGAGTGACAATCGGCGTGAAGGGGATAGAGAGAAGGAGGGCGATTTAACTTAATCGAGTTTTGGTTGGGACTATCAATCATATGACACTTGTTTGGTGGTCGTGTAAGCATACACTCATACCTAGCCTATGACAATTCATAGCAATCACAAGCAATCACATATAAGCATCTCATAGTTGTGGGTTTGTATGGCTCCCGCTTGCATTAGTTTCGCCACATCATCCATGGAGCAAAACTAATCTAATCCTTGCCCCTCCCACTAAATTCTATAAGGATCTAAATCCTATATAAAATAAATGTGCAAAATACATGTGAAAATATCCTATTCCCATCCTAACCTTAGGGGCATGCAAGCCTCACAAGTTACATAAAAATTAATCAACAAATTAATTAATTAATGGCACCAAAGGCCGCATTACAAACATTCACACATGCATTCAAATACAACCACAAGGCATTGAGTCTTGAGCCATACTAAACCCACTATCCACCTACAAAACAAAGTTAGCACATACAAGCACTTTGTTTCCAATTAACGATTTTCAAGCATCTTTGCGATTTGTTTGCCATAAGTAAATTCCGTGTACAAATTCTCAATTTTAAACAACAAAACTTGTTTAAATTCATTTAGAAAGTTCTTTCAACATCCCATAACTGAAAGGAGATCAAACAAGGAGTTTTCTAATTGTTTTCAACTAATTTGAATACTTAGAAAAACAGTAATTTATTAAAAAACGTAACTAATGGAATCCAATAAAAACAAAGGTTTTAGGTCTCCAAAAATTCTCAAATAAATTACTTAAGCTCCTTATCATAGTTGTGATTACCAGTAAAAATTTCAAGAAGAGATCTTAAACCATCTGGGAGAATCAAAAATGACAAATCTCTTACAAGTGTACGAAACACCGTTATGAGACTTTCAGATTATCCTCTCAACCATTTGGTCTGTTAGACCACCTTCTAATCAGTTTTTATATATACAATATATATAGAAAAACTAGTTTAGTCTATAGGCTAACTATCTATGAAAAGAAAACCACCAAGTTCAGTTCAAAAAGTTCGAGTTACAAACTAAACAATCAACAAATTCTGTACTGGAACAGACTGTCGATCGAAATGTTCTAACCTAGTTGAAGGTCCAAATTTCCACGAAAAATTATGAAATTAATTTTCCTGGAATCCTAACTCAAAATAGAACAACTCCATTTAAACAGAATTTTTAAAGGAGTTCTCAGTTGGTACAGTTTATTAGAACAATCGATTTGATCTACAAACTGGATCTGACGAGATCTTCCTTTTCATACTTGAAAACCCACAAATTAATCCAAGTCATGCAACAATTTATACATGCTCAGAAAGAGCTTCAAGTTCTATTTAAATCTAGCCATAGAACACTGGTACTTATATTCAAAATATAAATCTTTCAAGCCATTCAAACAGGACAGTGCGAGCAGAAACTGGTTCTGCGCACTGTCGCCGTTTTATTCACAATAAATCTATACTAACTCAGAAAAATGTGAATCCAACGCCAAAAGAATCACAATCCAAAGATATACAACTTTCATTTAGATGGAAAGATCTTCCAGAGAACATATCACATCGAAAAATGCGAAACAACACAGAAAATACCATTTCCAGACAGCAAACAAACGCATCATCTCTACTAATCCGTTAATTAGCTAATTTCTCTTAATTAAGTGTCAAAATAGCTTAAGTACGACCATGTGCTCTGATACCACTGTTAGGAAATTGCCCAATTTTAATTTTGTGACTAATTACTATTAATTAATCCAATTAAAAACACAAGCAACATGAGGATCTAGCACAAAAGCCATTTGACACAAGAGATAAGAGGTGGAATATTATACCTCCCGCGAAATCGTATTCGCGGGGCTCGATCCTACGGCATGGGAATCGATGGGGTGCTTTTCCTTCTTCTCCAAATCGCCTCGAGTCCACCTAGAGATTAACCAAGGTCTAAATCGATTCGTGCTAGCGATTCGATTAGAACAAAGCTAATCCAAGGTATTCTCTCTTCTTCTTTAATTAACAATTTAATTAGTGGAGAGAATATTGCTCAACTCATGAGCTAATGGAGAGAGAGAGGAGATGAGGCCGGCGGCCAAGGAGGGAGAGGAATGGCGGCTAGGGTTGGGGAAGAGAGAAGCCTCAAATTTGCATCTATACATCTCTATATATAGTGCATGATCCCTACCTACCACCAACCATCTATTTACAAGATTGCCACTCCCACCTACCACTAGGGCCGGCCAGAAAATGGGCTCTAACGGGCCTTTTAACTCACTCAAACAAGCCTCTAATTCATTTAATTAAAAGCTACTTCAAATGCTCTTTAATCGGGCTATATATTTAATGCATATATATTGGCCCAATAAATTAATATAACTATTTATATTAAATTGAGTTGAACTAAAATAATTATTAACCAATTAATAATTATTCTAGGATTAGCTAATACATTAATTTATTTCTATATGATCCATTTGACTTAATTAATTATAACGGTATATAATTAATTAATCAACTTGTCATATTTCCGCAATACGCACTATTGCGAATAAATAAATAATGTAATGTCTTGGTTAAAACTCTATTTTGTGTGACCCTTTAAGGATTTATGCTATGTTGGACATGGAATTAAATCGTTATTTAATTCCAATAATCATAAGCGGTATCTAGCAACACGTTATGATTCCCAATTCACATAAATAGTGTACTGCTACAATATTTCAATCCTGCATAAGAGAATAAATGTATTTCCCTATTTTGATTCTTATGTCACACGATATCATCGTATAATCCAAGATAGGAATGTGTCATTCTTGCAGATTATACGTTTCTTGATCTAGAGATAATTGTATAAAGTTGCATGCAAACAATCTATCTCCATCAAGGGGCCCAAACAGATATCGTCACTCACTAAGTGAATTAATGAGGGACATACGGTTTTCTTGATGATTAACTTTTCCCCGCACAATTCAAGAGAACATAAATAAAGTCCGTATAGCAGCCCTTATCGGGAATCAGCGGTAGACGATATTTATTGAACCTATCCTCATGTGGAAAAGATAAACATCTCAAACTTAGAACCAAAATCATAACGAAATAAACAATGACACATAACACAATCCATATGTTTATTTCGATGGGTCAAGTCCTGTGCTATGTTCCATAACATACACATATGCAATTAAGTTGGTAACTCTTTACCTATGATTAGTAGAACTTAATCATCACTTAACTTGCATACTAATCTTTTAAGATAATTAATGTTCCTTGTTAATTATCAAGATTATGGACCGTTTAGATTTATTATTGTCATTCTAAAGAATGATCCACAGAGATCTACAATTCAGATCCTCAACCTGAATGATCTGTCAATAATAAACCTAGGAACAGATGATAAAATCTCATCCAAAACATAAACTAATAATTAAGTCATTAATTTATTGACTTCTAGGACATAACTCTAACAGTCGTATCTCTATGTGCTTGGTTCTAGAGTGCAATACCGGATTTTTGGATATAAGGATGGCACTAGTATTGTCACACAAGATTGGTACCTTTTGGAAATCTAACTCAAAATCCCTAAGGGTTTGCATCATCCAAAGAAGTTGAGTACAACAACTACCGGCCGCTACATATTCCGCTTCCGCGGTGGAGAGAGCAACCGAAGTTTGCTTGCGACTAGACCAAGACACAAGTGAACCACCAAGAAATTGGCAAGTTCCACTAGTACTTTTGTGGTCCATACGGTCACCGGCAAAATCGGCATCGGTATAACCTAACAAGTCTAGTTCGGTTTGTCTACCATACCAAAGACCTAGGTTTTGAGTACCCTTAACGTATCGCAAGATACGTTTTACCGCTTTGTGGTGAGATTCCTTAGGATTGGCTTGGTACCTAGCACATAGACATACGGCGTACATAATATCCGGCCTACTAGCCGTGAGATAGAGTAGGCTACCGATCATGCCTCGATAGAGAGTTATGTCCATAGACTTGCCTTTCTTATCCGCATCGATATTCGCACTTTTGCCCATGGGTGTGTCTAAACTCTTGCTATCTTCAACACCGAATTTCTTCACTAACTCCTTGGCATATTTGACTTGGTTCACAAAGATATCATCCTTGAGTTGTTTGATTTGAAGCCCCAAGAAGAAAGTGAGTTCTCTCATCATGCTCATCTCAATTTCACTACTCATCAAAGAAGAAAACTCTTGGGCAAGAGTTGCATTAGTGGAGCCAAAGATAATATCATCCACATAAATTTGCACAAGTAACAAATGGTCATCTCTTTTCTTAGTGAAAAGAGTTGTATCCATTTTGCCCCTACTAAAACCATTGTCTAGAAGAAAGGTACAAAGTCTACCATACCAAGCTCTAGGAGCTTGCTTCAAACCATACAAAGTTTTGTGAAGCTTATACACATGGTCCGGATTGAAATGGTCAACAAAACCGGGTGGTTGTTGGACATAAACTTCCTCATCTATCCAATCATTTAGAAAAGCACTCTTGACATCCATTTGGAATAGGGTAAAGCCTTTGTTAGCGGCAAAAGCCAAGAGCATTCTAATGGATTCAAGACGAGCAACCGGTGCAAAGGTCTCCTCAAAATCAATACCTTCTTGTTGCTTGAAACCTTGTGCAACCAAACGGGCTTTGTTTCTAACCACAATACCATCCTCACTTAGCTTGTTTCTAAAAACCCATTTGGTACCAATAACTTGCTTACCCTTTGGTAATGGTACAAGTTTCCAAACTTGATTTCTTTCAAATTGGTTCAACTCTTCTTGCATGACAACAATCCAATTTGGGTCAACATTGGCCTCTTTGAAGGATTTTGGTTCAAGTTGAGAAACAAAGGCACAATAACCAATAGTTTGGTGCAAACTAGACCTAGTCCTAACACCTTCCCTAGGGTCACCTATGACATTAGTAAGAGGATGAGAGGAAACTTCTCTAAGCACTTCGGGAGGCTCATGAACCGGTTGGGGAGATGATTGAGGTTGAGGATCATCATGAGGCGTTTCAATTTGAGTTGTGTCTAAGATACCCTCCTCATGAGTCTTTCCCCCTATCAAAATGTCATCAACCCGGTTCAAAGGCTCCTCAATGATCACCGGTGGTTGTGCTTGAGGTTGTAACTCAATTTCTTGTGTAGTTTCTTCCACTTGTGTACCTACAATAGAGTTACCTTCCTTGGATTCCTCAAGGACTTTTTCATCAAATTTGACATTTATAGACTCAATAACTACCTTTGAGTTTGGCAAATATACTCTATACGCTTTGCTTGTGGTTGAGTAACCAACAAAAATACCGTGCAAAGACTTGGCATCAAACTTGGTTACTTTAGGAGACTCATTAAGGACAAAACATTTGGAGCCAAATACACGGAAATAGGATATATTAGGAGTATGACCGAACCATAATTCAAAAGGAGTTTTCTTGAGTTGAGAACGAATGCATGCACGATTTACTACATGACATGCCGTATTTACCACTTCGGCCCAAAGAAATTTGGGTACGGCAAATTCATGTAGCATGGTGCGTGCTAATTCTTGTAAGGTACGGTTCTTCCTCTCCACTACACCGTTTTGTTGAGGGGTGCGTGGAGCGGAAAAATCTTGTTTATATCCTTTTTCTATGCACAATTCATCAAATTTAGCATTTTCAAATTCCCTTCCATGGTCACTACGAATTCTAGAGATTTTCAACCCATTTTCGTTTTCAACCCGATTGCTAAATTTAACAAAATGGTCAAATGCTTCTTCCTTGTGAGCAAGAAAGAAAACCCAAGTAAAGCGACTATAGTCATCTAGCACCACAAAGACATACTTTTTCTTACTAATACTCAAGACATTGATTGATCCAAACAAGTCCATATGAAGCAATTGCAAAGGTTGAGAGGTTGAGATGATCTTTTTGGTTTTGAAACTAGACTTGGTTTGCTTGCCTTTCATGCAAGCTTCACACAACCCATTTAAGTCTAGTTTATGTGATGGAAGACTACGGACAAGTTTCAATTTCACAAGTTTCTTAATGGAGTCTAGAGAAACATGACCAAGCCTTCTATGCCATAACCATGAACCGGTAGCTATGGCACTAAAGCATTGTTCACCATTTGTGAAGTGATCAAAGTTCAAGTAATAGACATTCTTTTTCCTTTGTCCCGTGTAAACAAGAGAATTAGCCGAAATTTGATGCACAAAATAAGATGAGTGATCAAACTTCAAATAATATCCCGCATCACATAATTGGCTCACACTTAAAAGGTTGTAGTTGAGACCATCCACAAGGTAAACATTAAAAACCGTTAGATTTTGGTTTCCAACCGAGCCTATACCAATAATAGAGCTCTTCCTAAGATTATTACCAAAAGTAATCTCACCACCATCAAAAGGTTCAAGTGTCTTGAAACACTATTCATCACCCGTCATGTGATGTGAACAACCACTATCTATGATCCAAGCACTTCTCTTGAATGATGATAACAAACAAACCTACAAGAATACATATTTGTTAGAAACAAACAACTAATATATTATTCTTTTAATCTCTTCCCCTTAAGATTTGACAAGAATACCCTTGGGGAAAGAAGATGGCCAACTAAGCCACACTCGAACCACTTCCACCAATCAAAACGGATGTGGAAGTGACTTTAGGAACACAAATCATGTTAATTGAACCGGATGTATGATTTGCTTTCCTAACTTTACATTCTAGTGTGACATGGCCATTCTTACCACAATAGTTGCAACAAGCACAAGTTGGCTTGTTCACTTGTGAACTTTCTCTAACAAAATGGGTTTCAAAATGACGCCTAAACTCCATGGCCCTAATCTTTGGATCCTTAGAGAAAGTGTATGATTGAGAGTTTCTCAAATTTGGTTTTTGAAAATTCTTTTTGTTTTGTTGAGAGACTTTTTGATTTCCCCCATTGGTTTGAGGTCTAGTGTGTGTTCTATTCCTATTCCCACCATTGTTTTGAAAAGGATGAAAACACCCATCGGGTCCCTTGAAATACAAGTTGCTTGGGCCCCGATTGTTTTGAAAGTTCTTTTGAGGTCTTTGAGACCCATTTCTATTCCTACCAAAAATCCTTTGAGCACCATTTTGAGAGCCAACAAAATTCTTTTGCCCTTGCCCGTGAGTGTTCCTACCATTGGTGCTCTTGTGATAAAGTCTCTAATTTTGTGTTGGGCTTGACATGGTTCTTGGTCTAGAAAAGGATTGATTCCTCTTTTTGAAGCCAAGACCCGTTTTGTCATTGGGTTTTTGTCCCACAAACATTTTATCAAGATTCATCTTGGTGCTATGAGAAGCACTAGACGAACTCGAAGCCCTTTCATTTTTCAAAACATTTGTCTCACTCAAAGGAGTTTGACACTTTTCACAAACACTTGATTTTTCAAAACTTTCAATCATACCCTTATACCTTGTCACCAAAGATTCAAGATCATGCACCTTAGTCGTCAAAAGACTAATTTGCTCTTTTTGACTAGCAATAGTCTTAAGAGACTCATCAAGATAATCATTCAACCTATCAAATTGCAAGTTTGCATCATCATTCAAGCTCAAGTCATTTTCACTATCACAATCGCTATCACTACTAGAGAATGAGTTTAGAAATACCTCATTTGTGACCTTAGGCATTTCAATGGCAATTGTGGATGGTTCCTCTTGGATAGTCATTGGAGCTTGTGTGAAAGTCGATGTAGAGGATGATGCTTCATCAAGGTTAGCTTTGCTCAATGAATGCACATAGATGTTTCCTCGGTTGAACTCATTGAAGGCCTCCTTCACCAAGTCATCTAGGTCGTCATCCACCGGCATCACCACATCATTCACTTGAGCCACAAGAGCAAGGTTGTCAAAGTCGCACTCGGATTCCGAATCGGATTGAGAGGATGAGCTCGAATCGGAATCGTTGTCCCAAGTGGCTTGCATGGCTCTCTCACCCTTCTTCTTGCTCTTGTAGTGTCCCTTCTTGGACTTGAACCGGCCATCACCCCTTCTCTTGCCACCATCTTCCTTGTCCTTCTTCAAGTGAGGGAAGAGCTTGAAGCAAGAGTACATGGTATGACCTTCTTTTTGGCACACAAAGCAAAGAGCTCTTTCGTCATTGTCAAGTCTTTCTTTGTTGAACTTTCTTGGAGAGAACGGCTCCTTGCTCGAAACATCATGATAGAAACATCTTGGAGAGAACGGCTCCTTGCTTGTCCTCATCAAGGTCGATGATGTCTTTGGCCTTGTCACTTGAGTGGTGGTGTCTCCCTTGGTGGTTGTCATTGTGGCGGTTCTTGGAAGGGGATGCCTTGTTGTCACTTGCCGCCAATGCCACGATTTTGGGCTCATACTTCAACTCTCCAAGTTGCTTGAGCTTCTCTTCCACGCACCGGTAATGGGTATAGATGATCTCCGGTGTGAGGTTGTTGTGGGACCTTTGTTGTGTCTCAAGAGTCGAGATGAGAGTGTCGAATTGAGGTCTTCCCACCAAAGCCCTAAGAAATCTTCCTATAACACGACTATTAGATAGGGTCTCTCCTATGTTAGTGAATTCATCGAGCAATTGTATAAACCGAGTATACATCTCCTCGATGCATTCACCTTCCCGTATGCGGAAATTATCCAATATAGACTCTAACTCAAATTGTCGAGAGCTTTTGATTAGAGAATTTCTCTCATAACGGTTCAAGAGAGAAACCCACATTTCATGTGCACTAGTAGAGCTACCAAAAATGGCCGTTATGGACTCATGTACCGAATTTAACAAGACATTCACGGCATTATCATTCTTGGTCCTAATGGTCTTAGAGGCATGGGTTTCTCTACCTTCACTATCAACTATTGGTGTGTATGGCTTATCAACAACCTCCCAAAGATCAATCAAGTTGAGGTATACAACCATACATCTCTTCCAATAACGGAAGTTCTTGCAAGTGGAACCAAACTTGTCCGATTTTTCTATCACCCTAGAGACCATGGATCGAGGTTATCTACCTAACAAGATGGTCAAAGGATAACCCCTGCTCTGATACCACTTTGTTGTCCCTAATTTAAAGGCCTAGAGGGGGGTGAATAGGCACAAAAGCAAAGTTCTAAACCGGTATGGTCAATATTTGGTTCAATTCAAACTTGGTCTAACAAAAACAATCAAAGCACAAGCAATTCACAATGCAAGAAAAGTAAAGAGAGAAGAAAAGAGGTGACACGCGATATATTACGGAGTTCCGACCCGCTAGGAAGTGCTAGCCTTAGTCGTACGTCTCCGGGAGTTCCGCAACCTCGAAATGGGCGCGCTCCGTTCAATTCCACAACGAACGGGACTACAAATTCGAACCAAATCACCTTGTTACAATCACTCTCAAGGTGGATTGGCCTAACTCAATTAAACAAGCTCAAATACTCAAGGGATTGAGGCTCTAACCAAATCACTCAACAAATCTAGCAATTAGCACTTGTGGATTGGTTTGCACACTCTAATCTCAATGATTTTGCTAAAATAATGCTCAAACACAAGAGAGAGTAATGTCTAACTGGTTGGAGCTCAAAAGAGAGGAGCTTCAAAGGTTTCAAAAGTGTCTAAACAGTTCCAAGAGGCCCCATATATATAGAGGGCGCCAACAGCTCCAAAAATCAGTCAAAACAGACTCTACCGTTATACAACGCTATATGGCGTTGTACAACGCAGAAATAGCCGTTGAAAAATCAAACGGTCACAGACAATAACGTTGTGAGTTGTCAGAGCGTTGTGTAACGTTGTATAGCGTTGCACAACGCTTCAGCAAAAATCCAAAGCAGAAGCTCGACAGTTCCGTTGGAACTTGTCAGAACGTTGTGTAACGCTTGGTAGCGTTGCACAACGAAGTCAAGAAAATAATCAAGGCAGAACTGACAAACTCAAACAATATTGTCAGAACCTTATACGACGCTGACTGGCGTCACACAACGTAGCCGTTGCACAACGCTATTCAGCGTTGCACTACGCGTCCAGAGCGACTGAGCGATGTCTGAGCGAAGTTTAGAGCGTCACACAACGCTACGATGCATGGAACATGGCAGCATGCATGCAGCATCGATGCAGATCGATGTCTGAGCAATGCAGAGTCGCCTGCTTCAGACTACGTTGTACAACGCTGAATAGCGTTACACAACATAGGAGCGGAAATGTTGTGTAACGTTACTTAGCGTTGCACAACGTTCTGACAAGGGGAAATAATGGATTTAACTGGTTTAAAAGCAAATGAACTAACGTTGCACAACGCTACTGAGCGTTGTGTAACGCTGTTCCAACCTTGTCAGAGATTTTGCAATTTAAGAGCGAATTAACTCTGCGTTGTGTAACGACAACTGGCGTTGTATGACGCTGGACAGAAAAACTGAGCATTTTACCAGCAAATTGATTGAGATTAGTTTAGAGTTTAAATAAACCTTAACTACTGAATCTAACTAGACCAAAGCAATCTCTTGAAGCTCCAAACTAAGTGCCACACTTGCTTTAATCCATTCTTCAATAAATCTAGCTATAAAGCACTAAGAAGAGATGTTAGTTTTAAGGGTTTCGGTGTTGTTTTGCAAATCGGCAAATCAAGAGAAAATGTTTAACCAACAGATGTAATACTCACGTGATGGGGCCTACATGTATTTCTTGTTTTGCTTAGCAGCTGTGGTGGATTTAATTGTAAAAAAATATGCATGGTATTAGAATAATGGGGTTTGGATTGTCTACAATTTTTTCTATGTTGTTAGCTTGTACTGTGATAGTTAATCAATAAATTAATCTATAAACTATAATGATCTCCATATTACATATATATTGTTTTCAAAGATATACAATGAGAAAACTATATAACATTTGAACTATACATTTGTTGCAATAATCATTGCTTGTGTTGAATAACGTTTGGGAAAATTTTTATAATTATTATATTTTTGTTGGTCGGATAAAAAAAAATTACATTTTGCAATAGAACTTATTTAAATAGTTTTTAAAATAATTTTTAATTAAAATTACACTTTATATAAATTTATTTTTTTAATGCTATATTTAATATTTTATTAGAAATATTAAAATACAAGCGATGTGGACATGGTTCTATCAATCTGACCTTATCTCAAATTCAGAAGTTGAAATGACTAACCATGAAAAAATATATGAAAAAATACTTAAAATTTTTTAAAAATATAAAATTTAGTCGGCAAGGAGATTTAGATATGAAGAACACATTGAGCGGTTTAAATCGGTCACTTAAATACTTTGAAATTGATATCTAATTTGCTTAGTCTAATTGCTTTGAACGAAATCAAACTCATTTTTTTGTGTGCCCATGCTTAAAATAAGTCTGGAGTCGCCACTGTCTTGTACTGAATTCAATTTCTACATATGGCCATGCATTAAATGAAAGAAGTGAAAGGGCAGCAGAAACCCTAACAGCAGGGCCCTATGACCCATGACTCAACCATGGAAAAGAACAACTTGTTGCAATATGATAAAACAACTAATATGAAATAAATAAAAGGGAATAAAAAGAAGCACAATTAATTAAGTTTCAAATAAGGAGAAATAAAAAAAGGAATTAAGGACAATATTATAAAATACCTTATTAATTACTGACGTGAGACCTGATCAGGATTCAGGAGTTAGAGTCTATGTCTTGATCGGTTAGAGAGAGAGGGGGGGGGGACTGTGGGAAGAAACTATAATTATATAATAGGTGGTGATCAGATCAGAGGAGTGTTTAGGAATAAAAGAAAAAACTAATTGAGCGGTTAATGATGGAACGAGTGGGAAAAGGCAGTTGATTCCCCTGATCAGATCAGACACGTGTGATTATTTGTTAATTGTCAACATCTCTAATTCGGTCGCGCCTTTTCAGTCACAATACTAAAAGCTTCAACCGAGTTTTCAACTTAACTAAATGAGGTCATTTTTACATGTTGTTCTGCCTTGTCAAATTTCTCATGTACACATTATTCAGACATCATCAGCTTGCTTCCTTTCAAAACTCCATTAATTTAATATTCACAAAATATTTTTTCACTCAATTTTCTGCTCTTCATTACCAAAAGTTGTGCATGCCACAATTACTTGCTTCTCATTCCCCAATTATAGTGATTGTGGAACATATGTGCGAAAAGAAACATGGTCTAATCCATATTAATTTTTTTTAGTAATATTTAAATATTTTGACAGTTATATAATTTTTTTGTCTAAATCAACGCTTTTAAATGTCTAACTTTTGGAGAAGTTTATATAAACAAATTAATTAACTTGATATTTCAGTATAACTTTATATTTTATATTTTTTATGTTTACTATATTTTTTCAAAATTAAAGAAAATTAGTAAATATAACTATAAATCTTGTTGATAAAGTGATATTAGTGAGAAATGACGAGAGATTTGCTCGTTTGTTTGTTTCGAAGATGCGCACACTATGGATGATGCATATATATATATATACTTGGCTGGTAACTAGAGTCTAGAGATTTGCTCCTGTTTGTCTGGTCTTGACTTTTGAATTGTAGGATTTTGTGTAAATTGTAAGTTGGTATTTTCTCTGTTTGAATTTTGAGATATATTCCTTTTTTTTTAAGGCAGGATGCAAGAGGCATCCAGCAGATTTTATGAAAACCTACCAAGTAAATTACAACCAGTACAAAAAGAACAAGAAGAAAAAGAAAAATATAAAGTGAAGTAAACTTAAACCTAAAAAACAACTAAGTCGGGTCCATCAAGCGTGTGTCATCCATTGTTGAGCTAGAAGCCGAATTCGCACTGCCATATCAGGGAGGAACGGCACCCCCTTGTTACTAAAAATTTTCGCATTTTTTGTCTTCCAAATTTCCCAAAGAACCGCCAAACTGAGGTAGTCCCAATCTCTTCTATTTAAAATCCACAAATCTCTTATTTGAAACTGAGCAAGGTTTAAAAAAGAATTAAGCCTCGGGTTAAGCAATACCCACAATTGCTTAGCACAGCTGCACAGCGACACTACAAGAAAAGAAAAAGCACCAACTCCTCACATCCCTTGTTTTTTTTGAAGAAAAATAGAGGTCAAGCCTCTATCTTAATTTATTAATCATAAAAGAAAGTTTACAAATTAGCAAGGTGCTAATTGAAAGATAAAAAACTACTGAAAACAACAAAACTTCACAAGTCAGAAAAAACTTAAAAAAGAACCTATTTAAAGAAAAAATTCCACTCCACAAGTACTTCTTGAAGCAGGTCAGAAGGCTTCTTTGCAATATCTGTAAAGGTTCTTGAGCACCTTTCTCTCCAGATGACAAAAAAAGAAATCGCAAATAAGTCCCTAACAAAGTCCAGGATAGCAGGGTTGAGCAAAATGGCTGTGTGAACAGTAGGAAAACCAGGAGAAGAGCCAACAAAACGTGAAAGCACACTTGGAGAGGTGAGCAACAGATCCCTTAGACTTTTGAAATACATCCCTTGTTGCAAAGAACGCAAGCCGAAATGGAGGTTCATCCTCTTTTTTGAAGGTTTCGTTGTGTTAGTAATTTATCTTAAAAGGAGTAGCCACATAAAAATCTTAATCTTGGGTGGAACTCTACATTTCCACAAAAGTTTAGCATAGGCACAATGTACTTAATTATGTACACGCGGATCAGCTTGTAGTCTGTAAAGACTCACCAAAGAGTAACTACCATCCTGAGACGACTTCCATAGTCCTTCTTGCGTAAACGATGATTGCGCTAGTCGCGTATTGAGCATTTCTCGTATTTGATCTGCAGTTTGTACGCAGGCCCGATACGAGGGAGAAACTTAGGGTGCTAGAATTTTTTACTTAGACATACTAAAGGTTGAAAGTTTAAAAATCTAAAAAAATTAATAAAAAAATAATATTACATTATTTTATAGTAGTAATTTTCTTAACATGAATTATATCAAACAAAAAGAAAAGTAATTTTTGCTTCCAAAAATAATAAGCAAAAATTGTCATATTTGAGCAATGTTTTATTTGTAATCTTTTGTCTTCTAAATTTGCTCTTAAAGAAAAATTATAATTAAACTAGTTTGAATAAATAATAAATTTAATTAGATTATTTGAACTCTTTTATTAGGATGTAATATATTATATATTATAACAAAATTTAGTATATAATACAAAACCTCTTCATAGAGTTTTAAAATCTTAGAGGTGCCAAGGAAGACATCACCATACTAGGCTGTATACTTGCCAAACCACCCCCCCCCCCTCCCCTAAACAAAAGTTCTCATCCAATTATTACAGACAAAATGAAGGACATTACACAAAGGACAGAACCCCTGCTCGTTTGGTTGGCAAACTTTTTTTACTAACAATCCATAAGAATATTTCGGTCTTTAAGAGTATTTTCATGTACCAAATAAATTTTGTTGACCTGTAGTATAAGTTTCATTTTTATTTGTCAAGTTTCATCTAACCTTATCAGGGTCATCGCTAAGAGGACCGTAACTAGCTATCATAGAGGTTCCGTTTGGATGATGTGGAAATAAGAGGAATAAGGGAAAAAAGTGAGAAGAAGTATTGGGAAGTGTGTAACTTTGTGAAGAATTTGGATTGTTTATAATAAATTTATTTTTTTATTTCCTTATTCTCACACCTCATCCAAACGGAGCCAGAAAGCATATCTTTATATTCCTCTTGACTCCCATTAGTTGCCTTAGGAACTGTAAATCATCAATATTCCTAAAACCTCTGCAACCTTTATATTAGCATCATAGCATATTTTGAAGATGTTATGATAGATAATACTCAAAGGTTGATCTCCACACCATTTATCCAACCAATACCTGACTTGATAACCATTGCCTAAGCTAATTAAGTTTATATTGAACATTGGCTCCATTGATTTCAAATGCTTCCAAAACACTGGCCATTTATTTATGTTGCTGCATCGATTATATTTAGCTATTAAAATATCTTTCCACCACCCTTTGTGATTTATATGTTTTAATTTCCAAAGCCATTTGCACATCAGTGCATGCTTGATTCATGTGTGACAGATTCAAAATTCCTATCCCTCGATCTTTTGATCTACACAAGGTTATCCAATTGACTAGGTGTTATCTTTTTTCCCATCATTGTTCCATAAGAACTGACATATTAAATTTTATCTATTTCAATTTATATATATATATATATATATATATAGAGGAAGTTTAATATGCACTATAGTGCATAAGACACTCCGTGCACCACGGACTTTTTCGTGGATATTTTTGTAAATTGACAAATCTAATTTAATCAATCTAATCTACATATTGAAATCTCATAGAAAACCAAATTTTACAATTTTTGAGATTTTATTACTATTTTTTTCGAATTTTTTACAACATGCCATTTTCGGAAAATTGTAAATAGTACAATATTCCAAAAATGGCATGTTTTTAAAAATTCGAAAAAAATAGTAATAAAATCTAAAAAATTGTAAATTTTTGTTTGGTATGAGATTTCAATATGTAGATTAGATTGGTTAAATTAGATTTGTCAATTTACAAAAATATTTCCGAAAAAGTCCGTGGTGCACGGAATGCTCTATGCACTATGGTGCATATTAAACTTTCTCTATATATATATATATGAAAAATCTAGATTTAAGCTTGGTTACAAATTTTACTCCACATTAAATTTGCCTAACTTAAATTCCTTTTGGATCAACTCGATACATTTAATTCAAAACCATGTATATATAACTTGTGAATCCTTAAATTTAGTGCATAAAAAAAAGAGCTTTCATCAAGCAATCAAGTTAATAACAGTACATGTCCCAATGCCCAAAATACCAAATATTGCAACTTGAAAAATCTTTGATTGATGTGGCTGCAAAAAGACACCATGCTATTACCTTCAAGGCTTCAACTATGGCACGAGTTTCACTTGAAATGACGCACAAGCTAAATAATGACTCAGATAGAACAATATTCAACTTAACTAAGTTTTACAATTATCAGAATAGTAACTGCATTGCTGCAAAGAGTTCCCAACTTCCCATCCATCTTCAAGCTAATATATGGTAAACTGTTCAACATAAAAATCGCAAGAAATCAACTTAATTAACAGCGCTACAAACTTTCTTAAAGATCTTCACATTCACCAAATGAAATTAATTGTTAAGCCCCACGTCTGGAGGATGGAATGCGACGCGGTGGGGCAGGACTTACAGCATCTCTCATCTCCTGTCTAACTGGTGCTGGGGACATGGGGCATGCAGAAATGTCAGTACTAATACCAGCCAGGTGTCTCTTCATTCGGGTAATACTGTTGAAGTATTCCTTTCCGCACAGGTTGCACTTTATCCGCATTCGTGGGCCACGCTTAACAATCTTTGCATACTTCCACCCTGGATCTTTTGAACGGTGCCTCACTGGAGCAGAACCTGCTGCAGTACATACTCATAGAAAATTAGTAGTGCTTCCTAAATCCTAATTTACTCTTGCTTCTTGCATTTAAGCGAAGGTAATTATGTTTTGTTGAAACATTTTGAAGTACTGTTTGCCCTGAGAAAACTTCGATGCTAGACAATACTACTTTGATGTCAGCTAATACAAAACTATTGATTTCTGCATGCATACCTAGCTAGATTCTTGCCTGAGCTCCTGACTGAAACGAACTATCAAGCAAAATAAACAAGGAAATATATGGAAATGATGGAGCAGTTTGAAATGATATTGAACAGAAGTGAATTAGGAAATATTGTGCACAATTCCTCGAGCAAGAGTGCTAAAGCATACAGATAAGGAACAGGAAGATAGCAAACTCATCAATTGATTTTATGAGAGGAATTTTGAACTGCATAGGGTGAAACATTTGGCATGAACATAAGAGCTTTAAATATCTTTTTGTGGATATGGCTATTGGAATAAGCATGTGCTCATACTTATACCATTATACGTATAACTGCTGCTGCAACATGCATTTAAACGAGATTACTCAGTTGCCCAAAAATATATAAGGTTGGAGTGGTTGCGCAGAAATTGGTTACGGAAAACCTTTAACATATATATACATTCAAAGTTTCTGAAACAAATTTTTTTAATAAATTACGGGGCCATTTGGATCGCTTAAGAATAAAAGGAATTTCCTATTCCTAGGTATAAAGTATTGGGAAGTGTGTAATTTTGTGAAGAGTTTGGATTGCTTATAATAAATTTATGTCTAGGAATAGGAAATTCCTCCTATTTTCATGTGATCCAAACAGCCCCGTACCTGTTTTTTTTGCTATGTGCATGTACAAAGCAATTTACTTAACACAATTTTTTTACTATATATTTTTTCGAAGTTAATAATTGTTAAGATTACACTCGGTTCTTGTGGCTCAAGTGATACGCTGCTCATATGCTGAAACTGATATGGTGCTGATATGCTAAGAGATATGCGTGTATTCAAAGGAGGAAAGGAATATTGAAAGGATATCAAGCTGCTATCTATACAACTGCTTCATCAAGAAATATTTTATTTTTTATTTCCTGTAAAAGAAGTTTCCTTGTATAGCTTGATATGCCTTAGAAATTAAGAATAGCTCTGATTGATAAAAAGGAGAAAAACGCTGTGTAAAAATTAACTTTAACAGAATCAATAAAACTTGGGTGGGAAGGGTGATTCTCTGGGAGTTGTGTGTTCTTTCTCTATTCCTCAATTATTTTTTGACAATATTGTTGACAGTATTTTATACTCAGATAATGATCGCAGTGGTTACACTACATATTGTTTTATTTCTTTCTGGATTTGTATACAAGAACTAAATTGAATAAAAAAAATACATGCCTTGGAAAGAAACGGTAAGTACATTTAGGTCATTTCTCACATAATCAATCTCATGTAGCACCACTAAATTGGAAGAATAACTTATATTGTGGACATCAGATGAAAATAAAGTGTAAATAGTTATGTTTGCTATTTTTGAAGCTTCTAGTATTAATGTTTGATGACTAAATTGAAGTACCTCAATCTAGTATAAATGAAAAAAAATAAAATATTAAGATTTCCTATGACGTAATTTATGAGAATTGAGAACAGCAGTGCCAGTTTAAAAATTGAAAAGCTGCAACATTACAGTAATACAAACTCAAACTTGTAAAGATCCTATTCAAGTGGAATGAAGATCAGAGATCGGACCCTGTAATTAAATAAGTTGGAGAGGTAGAGGAAGCATGATACCTGACATGTTTTCTGGAAGAACCTGTGATTGCTGGGGCAGCATCTGGCGTTTCAACGTTGACCTGCAGAGTCGTCCTGCCTGCTCTAGTAGGCATCGGGCCAGTATCTGCGGTAGCTGTAGCTCATGTTGCGCTTCTCGGATGTTTCTCCTTGTGTGGTTTAGAGATAGCTCTGCTCCAGAATGGAAAAAATTTTAGACAGTTCTTGTTTAGGTCTGTTTAATTAAGTCATGATATCAATCCTAAAAAGGCAATACATATATATTGCACAAGTACAAAGATTCTATTTCAAGGTTGAAAAGCCTCCATATATATTTTGCAAAATGGAAGTTATCGTTTTAATTAAGTTCCTGTTATATAATTAGATTACAAAAAGATTTCATGAAAAGACATGATTTTACTTGGCACGGAGAATCAATTTACCTGAACCAGACGGGATAAATGTGATACCAAGTTCATTCTGTTGTGTACGAAGCCAAAGATGGGCCGAAGCCCATGAAGGCCCAGTACGGAGACAAAATGAAAAGGGGACAGAAATGTGAAGAGTCTGTGTATGCATCATTTCCAGAGAAGCCCCGTCTCTTTGAAAGCTCTCTGTCTCCTCTTTGAAGCTATCTAGGGTTTTGCTATTTCTCTTGTATCTCTTGTTAATTCCACCTCAAATTGTGAGTGAGAGTGTGAGTGAGAGAGAGAGGAAGGTTGATAGCTTGATGATCTCCATGTACTTGTAAGAAACTCTTGATTTAGTGGATTTGCACCGATCGCTCTCGTGGTTTTTCCCTTTCGGGTTTCCACGTAAAATCTTGTGTCTATTCTTTATTTTCTTGTGCTTGATTGTGCTATTGTCGTTTGGTTCTCAAGTGGTACCATCATAGCTTTGTTCTTGCGGGTTTGTTTTATGCCCGTCACGTGTTTGTCGAAATTACTACCTCCTTGTTTACTTGATTTCCGCTGTGCCTAGGCACCTGAGAGCGTGCCCAACAACTGGTATCAGAGCGTGTTGGCTCGTTGGTGTCAAGAATAGGAGTTTGAGGCTTGGATTGGTGTAGGTCTAAGTTCTTGAGTATTTCGGTGGTTACACGTGTAGTAGTGATAGAATGGAAAAAGCTATGGAATTTGAGAAGTTGAATGATAGCAATTGGCCAATTTGGAAAATGTTAATGCAAGACTACTTGGTGGTAAGGGATTTGGATTTACCATTGATGGGACCGGGTGCACAACTTATTCATATGGAGGATCATGAATGGGAGTTGTTAGATCGGAAGTGTTTGGCGGCTATAAGGCCGTGTATTTCACCATCTATCTTGTTTGATGTCTACCAATGCAAAACCGCTCATGAGCTTTGGACCACATTGGAGCGATCATATGAGCAACCTTCGGGTGTAAACAAGATGCATGCTATGAAGCGGTTATTTCTCTTGAAAATGAAGGATGGCATTTCAATGAGAACGCATGTAAGTGAGTTCAACTCAATTGCGGCTCAATTGAAGTCCTTGAAGGTAAACCTTGATGAGGAGGTTTTATGCTTGTTACTTTTGAGCTCTTTGCCTACAAGTTGGGATACTCTTGTGACTACCGTTGCAAACACAATGGGCAACCAATTCAAATTGAGTGATGTTGTTGCTTCATTGATGAATGAGGAAACTAGAAAGCCTACTACCCAATTGGAAACCGGGCCTAGTGAGGCATTGACGGTTGATAGGGGACGGCCGGTGACTAGGGGCAATTTCTCGGGCAAGAAGGGTGGTTCTCAAGGCAAAGGAAGATCAAAGTCTAAAGGCCGAAAATTTTCTTGTTGGCATTGCAAGAATGAAGGGCACTTGAAGAGAGATTGTCCTCTCTTGAAAGGCAAGCAAAAAGAGAAGAAGCAAGATGGTGAAGCAAGTATAGTTTCCGATGAGATTGGAGATGCGGTGACTCTAAGTGTGACAAGTTCCGAGAAGGAGAACATGGATGTTTGGGTATTGGATTCGGGTGCATCATTCCACATATGCTCGGATCGTTCTTATTTTGTCAACTACAAGGATGTAGATGGTGGGAATGTCTATCTTGGTGATAGTCGGCCATGCAAGATTCTTGGAGTTGGTGATGTTGAGCTTGAGCAAGCCAATGGAAGGCGATGTAAGTTGAGCAATGTGAGGTATGTTCCCAAGATAACCAAGAATCTTATCTCGGTGGGTCAACTTGATGATGGCGGATTTGTTGTATCTTTTGGTGAGGGATCATGAAAAGTGTCAAAGGGTTGCATGACAAATGAAGGGATACAAAGATGGGAGTTTGTACACTCTTCATGGAGCGCCTCGAAAGGGTGTTGTTGCTATGGCAAGTGAGCATGGTGATATGCACAAGTGGCACAACCGCCTTTGTCATTTTAGTGAAAGAGGTATGAAAGTGTTACAAAGTGAAAATTACATTCCTTCTTTTGATTGTTCATCTCTTGAATTTTGTATTCATTGTGTAATGGGAAAACAAAAGAGAGTGAATTTTAAGAGGAATGAGTCCCATAGAAAGGTGAAACCATTGGAATTGGTTTATTCCGATGTGTGTGGTCCATTTAATGTCAAATCTCTTGGTGGTGCTAGTTATTTTGTTACTTTCTTAGATGACTTTTCTAGGAAGTGTTGGATTTATCCCTTGTCCTCAAAAGATCAAGTTCTTGAAACCTTTAAGAACTTTAAATCTCGTGTTGAAAAAGAGAGTGAAAAATCCATTAAGTGTTTACAAACCGATAATGGTGGTGAATTTTGCTCTAATGATTTTGACAATTTTTGTGCGAGAAATGGCATTCGGAGAGTGAATACGGTTCCATACACTCCACAAGAAAATGGGGTCATTGAGAGGATGAACCGGACCATTGTGGAGAGAATTAGAAGTATGTTGTCTCACTCGGGTCTTCCAAAATCATTTTGGGCCGAAGCGGCTAACACGGCGGTTTATCTCATAAACCGATCACCTAGTGTGGCATTGGACGGTGGCATACCGGAAGTCGTATGGAGTGGCAAGAAGATCTCTTATGGCCATTTACGAACTTTTGGATGTGAGGCTTATGTGAAAATTCCTAATGTGAAGAGGAATAAGCTTGATGTCAAGTCACGAAGGTGTGCATTTGTTGGCTATGGCGGTGATGATTTGGGTTATAGGGTGTGGGATCCTATTGAGAAAAAGACAATTAGAAGCCGAGATGTCATATTTCGTGAAGATGTGATGTTCATAGAAATCATGAGAAAGAGCAAAGTGAAGAAAAACATGTGGAGGAGCATGTTGATGCTAGTGTTGCACCCAAAATGCTAGCGGATCCTCAAGCAAGTGGTCATGATAATGAGGATGAGAGTGAGCCGGTGGAAGCGCATGAGAATGAAGGCATTATTGAAGAAGAGCACACTAATACCCCGATACAAGAGTTGAGGAGGTCAACTCGGATTTCAAGAGCTACACAAAGGTATTCACCTTCCTTGTATTATGCTTTGTTCACGGATGCGGGTGAACCCGAGTCATTTCATGAGGCTATAAATTGTTCGGAGAAGGCTATGTGGCTTGGAGCAATGGAGGATGAAATGAACTCGTTGCATCTCAATGAGACTTGGGAGTTGGTTAAACTTCCTAAGGGAAAGAAGGCATTGAAAAATAGGTGGGTATTTGTGTTGAAAAATGAAGCCGATGGTTCTAAACGGCATAAGGTAAGGTTAGTAGTCAAGGGCTATGGACAAAAACATGGTGTTGATTTTAATGAGATATTCTCTCCCGTTGTGAAGCATAGTTCCATAAGGGTTGTTTTGTCATTGGTGGCTAACTTAGACTTGGAGCTTGTGCAACTTGATATCAAGACGGCTTTCTTGCATGGTGACTTGGATGAGGAGATCTATATGTCACAACCGGAAGGTTTTGTTGATGAATCAAACCCTAATCTTGTGTGTAGATTGAAGAAGGGGTTGTATGGTTTGAAGCAAGCCTCTCGGCAATGGTACAAGAAGTTTGATACTTTTATGCAAGAAGAAGGTTTTGAAAGAAGTGGCTATGATCATTGTGTCTACATGAAAGGAAAGGTGGGTGGCACTTTCACCTTGTTGTTACTTTATGTGGATGACATGTTGATTGCTAGTAATGATCATGATGAGATTGAGTCTCTTAAGCTTGATATGTCTAAGAGGTTTGCAACCAAGGATCTTGGCGAAGCAGGGAAAATATTGGGTATGCGGATTCATAGGGATCGGGAGAGAGGCAAGCTTTGGTTAAGTCAAACGGAGTATGTTGAAAGGCACTCGTGGCTTGCGGTTATGTTTTGGAGGAGATTCTAAATTAGCAATTGAAGGGTATGTTGATGCCGATCATGCGGGTTGTAGTGAGACAAGGAAGTCCATGACGGGCTTTGTCTTTACTATCAGTGATGGAGCCGTTAGTTGGATGTCTCGACTACAAGACATTGTTGCTTTATCTTCCACGGAATCGGAGTATGTTGCATTGACCGAGGCGGTGAAGGAAATGCTTTGGTTGAAAAGGTTGCTTGCACAACTTGGGTTGAAGCAAATGGAGTATGTGGTGCATTGTGATAATCAAGGTGCCATACATCTTTCAAAGAATGCGGCATATCACTCAAGAACTAAGCACATTGATGTGCGATACCACTTCATTCGTGATGTTCTAGACCATAGGCAACTAGTCGTGAGAAAGGTTCACACGAAGGAGAATGTTGCCGATATGTTCACGAAAGTGGTGCCTCCCGACAAGGTAATGTTTTGTAGGAGGCAATCCGGGTTGGTTGAGTAACTCGGGTGTGTTTGGAGCGAGGTGCAAGGTATATGCTTGTGTGATCAAGTGGGAGTTTTGTCTTCGAGTGGGAGGTTGTTGTGTACGAAGCCAAAGATGGGCCGAAGCCCATGAAGGCCCAGTACGGAGACAAAATGAAAAGGGGACAGAAATGTGAAGAGTCTGTGTACGCATCATTTCCAGAGAAGCCCCGTCTCTTTGAAAGCTCTCTGTCTCCTCTTTGAAACTATCTAGGGTTTTGCTATTTCTCTTGTATCTCTTGTTAATTCCACCTCAAATTGTGAGTGAGAGTGTGAGTGAGAGAGAGAGGAAGGTTGATAGCTTGATGATCTCCATGTACTTGTAAGAAACTCTTGATTTAGTGGATTTGCACCGATCGCTCTCGTGGTTTTTCCCTTTCGGGTTTCCACGTAAAATCTTGTGTCTATTCTTTATTTTCTTGTGCTTGATTGTGCTATTGTCGTTTGGTTCTCAAGTGGTACCATCATAGCTTTGTTCTTGCGGGTTTGTTTTATGTCCGTCACGTGTTTGTCGAAATTACTACATCCTTGTTTACTTGGCTTCCGCTGTGCCTAGACACCTGAGAGCGTGTCCCAACACATTCCATATTGCCAATGTCCGGCCCAATAATTTTCAGCTTTAATAATTATTACAGTTTAAGATAAGTTAACTTCTGCTGTGAAAATATATACAGTGCTTTAGGTTTTTTTTATTTACTTAGGTCTAAGGGCACATGCATGGCTGCAAGTTCTATTAATAGCTTACATGTGGTTCAGATGATTGCCACAAAAAATGGTTGCGGAAAACCTTAAGATGCTCATAGAAAATAAAGTAGCTTTTTCTTATCATTTAAAGTATAATGCTGACAGAGTTATACTCGGATATAATAATCACAGATACTGATTGTGGTTTATTTATTAATATTTTTTTTTGGGTAATAACCTCTAGATTTTGTTTACAAGAAGTAATCTAATACACAATGCATACATAGAAAAGCAAAGGATTTGGAGATGGCCAGCCAACGTAAAAACAAAAGCTAAGGTAATAGATTCAGGTCGGTTCTCATCTCATGTCATCATTTGTATCATTTAATGAAGGAGAATGAATCTTTTTTTCCCTTTTGAGGTAAAAAGAGAAGAAAAATTGATGTTCTTTTTGCGCTGGTATAATATATATTTTCACCAGTAACATCAGAATAAAACTTGTTTTCTACTTTTTATTTTAAACTTTCTTGTATTAGTTTTAGAGGTATATTTAAATTCACCTATCTCAATCTCGTACAACTAAGATATCCTAAAAAGGGAAATTATGAGATACTGTGCACAGTAATTAGAAATTCAAAAGCTGCAATATGACCGTACATAATACAAACTCAAATCTTGTTAATGAACCTATCTAGTGAAAATAAATATCAGTCTTCTAATGTAAAGAATATCAGTCCTGATAGTAAAATAAGTCAGACAGGAGAAGGCATGATTGATACCTGACATGTTGTGCATAATCCCTGGTTGCTGTCGCAGCATATTCTGGCGATCTAATATTGGCATGCACAGTTGTCCTGCCTGCTCAAGTGGGCCAGGGAGCAGTAACTGTCGAAGCTGCTCATGCAGTGCTGCTCGAGTCGTCCCAGTTTGGTTTAGAGATGGCACTGCTTCAGATAAGAAAAATAGAAAATGTTAAGACTCTGTCGTAATATAGATTATCCGTTAAAAGTTATTTTGAGTTACTAAATAGGCAATTCATTTTCCGTATATTGAACTTTCTTATAAGTCAAAAGAAAGTATAACACCTCGTAAAGCGCCTGTAGGATGAGCCCTTGACAGGTAATTGCGGTGACACAACGGGAATGATTGTGTCAAATGGTGCTTCACAAAAGCAGATGGTTGACGTTGTTGTGGCCTCCGTGGCAGTAGCTTCTGCCTTGAGGAAGAAGAAGAGAACTGATGTGGTTGCTGTCGACAAACCTGCCCGTATAAAATCAATGGGGAACAGGGCTGAGGTTGCGGCGCAGGCTGGGACACATGCTGCAAAGGTGTATCAATTGGTTGCTCTGTAGCCTGATTTTCACTTGAATTGCTAATCGCTGGGGGTTCTGCTGCTGTGCGATCCAAATTGTAGACCAACTGCCAGTTGTGATTTAAATCTGAAGGAAAAAATAAAATATTAACTCCAAATCATTGAAGGGAAACTTTGATGGGATGTGCGCAAAGCTTTGAATAACTTTCTAGTTCAATTGGATAATTTAATTTTGGACAAAAAAAAACAATTAAAGTTATAGGTAAATATTCACACAGTCAACTATACAATTTACTTGTGCTGTTGAGTTGCTTTGGTAGTTTGGTATTGTTTTAGCATATCTAGAGGTAAAATAGACGACGCCGCCACATCTGGAGAAGTAAACACTGTAAATGCGATATATATCAGATTGAAATGACACAACCGAAATAAATAAATAAAAATTAAGCTTCCAATTAATTCTTGATATCAAAAGGTGCATTAACATAAAATGAGATCAATGCAATGTCTATTGAATTTTTGTATAATACTATTGATAATATGTTCCAAATCACGAAAAGGAGGCTTGGGGGGGGGGGGGGGGGGGCAACAACAAAATCTCATATAGGAATGTTATTTTCCCATAGTAGCCTTCATATATAAAGTAGACCTTGAGTACTGCTATTTGATAGTCCAATTTAACCAATTGAAAGGTTTATTAAATCATTAAACATATTGAAAAACATACACCCAATCTCACCAGTTCTTATCTGAAGTAACGCAAAACATGACATCTTGTCATCAGAGTTTCAGATCTGAACTTGTAATTCGTTTGTGACAATTATTATAAATATTAAACTAGACGAGTCATCAGAATCAATTCTATAAGTTGATAATATGCCGTGAAAATTTGTAAACAAAAATAAAATACAAAAAACTGTACAGCAAGAGCAATTGTCTTTTTTTTTTTTGTCCGACGCAATTGAAATACTCACAAAATTGTAGTTCTGTAATATGTCCCTCTTGTTGAATTTGCACCGAGCTTCTATTATTTTGAATTAAATCAAGTGGCCTCTTTCCGGCTCTCCTTTCATAATTTGCATCCATGTCTTCTCTTATCCAGAAAAGAAAGAGAGAGCAGAGAAGGGGCAAACAAACTTTTCTACGTTGGAATTGTTTGTACTTTGTAGAAGGCTTTCAAATAAGGCTCTCGTCCAAAGTTTTTGCTAGAAGAGGGAAGAGAGGCCTAGGGGAAAGTGTGGAAAATAATCATATGAGAAATTTTTGGTGTTGGAGCAAATCTTCTTAAATAGGGATGGGATTATGCACTACTAGAATGTTAATTATTTGCTTCGCAAAAAGACGTCCCTATTCCGACACGAAAAGCTATCTAAGTCCACCTAAAGACGCTACCTAAGCGACCCCGATACTCTAGCCGCTAATAATAAACATCTGTGTCGCGAGGACGCGGATTACTTAACGCGTCTCTATATTTGTGTCGGGATAACGACGCATACGATGTTCTCCGATCGCTTATTCAAACAGTAAACGCGTCTCTATTTAGACGTTACTATGTCAGTACACCGACGTCTTTATTAAGCGACCCAGATAATTTATTGTCAGAATTTATCGGGGCCCGCAAACTATATTTGTCGGTTTGCCGACACCTATGATCAGGGATACAGATAATATATTGTCAGAATTTAACGGGGCCCACAATTTATAAATAGTTAGTATACGGACGCCTTTGATTAGCGACACAGATAATTTATTGTCAGAATTACATTTATACAGCCATTCAATTCTTCCCGGTATCGATTTGGTACTATTCACAACTATTTGAAATTCACAAACATAAATACATTCATAGAGTCAAACAAAAATCACACAAATATCTATTATGCATTGAATTGCAAATCAACATCCAGTACATTTGATTGAAATAACAAACTTGCATAAGTTTTGATACGTGATAATGAAAAGACAATTTTTTGGTTTTTCCCCCCCTCAGACACTGCTTGCTTAGCTTACATATTAGCTGTGATGCTCCTCTAATCCAACGTGCATAATCCATGTCAATCATGGCTGCTTCTAAAAGAAAAATAAACAAAAAATTATTCCTGATCTAGTAAAATAAAATAGTGTGACTGGAATACAAACATTTCAGTGTGTAGCTACAAGGGTTGCGTACCTGAGCTGATACTCCAAAGGCCAATTTGAATGCCAGACGTGCCCTGCATTGTAGAAGTATTAAAGTAATTCACAAATTTTGAGGAAAATATCATTAGCTTAATTTACATAACTCAAAACATTCACACAAAAAATTTTAAAATATGTATGTTGGTGCAACTTGGTATCTGAGCTCTAAACTTTTGCACCTCTTATTCTAGCCGAGCGAGTTTTATCCTACTGGCTAGATTTCAGTTTTGTTGGATATAATCCTAATTATTTATAGAAAAGGATAAAACAATGAAACAAATTATGATTGCGTATATATGTATTTAGTTACAGTTGTTGGATATAAGCCTAATTATTTGTAGAAAATGATAAGACAATCAAATAAATTATGATTGCTCATATATATATTTGATTATCTAAAGGAAAAAGTATCTTCTTTCTCAGACTACTCTTCCTAACTGTCTCGCGATTTTGTGCTATTCTTAATGTCTAGAAAAGACAAAAAATGTGAAAGGTCTAATAAAATTTCTATGAATATGGGAAAAATAAATAAATATGCATCTGCATGGAATTTATCTTTGAATTTACCTTTGGGTCTGATGGTCTTGAGTCAGAGATTCACAATTCCTTTCTATTGTTTGCTTCTTTCTACATTCACAATGAAGAGTTGATTCAAACTAACAATTGTCAAGAGAGAGAAAGATATATATATATATATACCTTAACAACTGCTTTCGCATTCTTCTCAAGCTCTGCTAAGCCATCAATTCTAGGGCAAGATGAAAACTGAAATCAGTCTGCAACAACTAATTCACCTCACAACACATAATTTACAATATACCAACACAATACAAGTTTATTTTATCTAATTCTATTTTTCAAAGGAATATTGAATTCATGAACCCAATATAAACAAGCTTTAAAATTACCTTATACATAATCTGCCTAGAGATGTGTTCTTATTCTTCATAAACAACTTTAGGAGGCCTATAAAATTTGGAAATAAGATGAATGTGCTCCAAAAAAAATATATCACAATACTTAAGTAAGAAATTGAGTTTGTAAATACGAAAATTTTGGTGAAAGAGAGAGGAGGAAAAGTTATAGGACTAAATTTACATATAATATCAAAATATTCGTGTTGGAGTAGTTAATCCAAGTATATATATACTGTCAATTCAAAATTTCATACAATAAAAACAATCAAAGAGGAAATGTGAATTCAGATATATTAATTTGCTAGATAAAGAAAGTTACAGAACCCATACCTCCAGATGTTACAGTCTGCTAAAGAGAAAAGAAATAAGAAATTGGGGGAATTCAAAAGTTTATGCAGAAAAGAGAGAAGGAGATTTTCTGGTTAACATGCTAATTTGTATCAATATGTGACCATCTGCATCTATTTTTTGAAAAATACAAACCATATAGGTCGTCGAAAAGGATAGCTAAAGTAATAATTAGAGAAAAAAGTTCAAAATATTAAACATGAATAATTGTACGAAACCTGAGGTTGGCAATTACATGAAACCCAAATTGTAGTATGCTCATTTAGTCTTCAAAGAACAGCGCAATCAATCCCAGCATATGGTTTACAAGAGAAATCTCAATCGACGCCTCGACGCCTCATTCGATCTGCGCATGAAATCGGTGATCTCCATCTTCAGGCACCACGATGGCCATTCTTAGATATGAGACGTTGGTGCTTCCGAAGGAGAGAGATGGCGAATGAGTTTCGTAGAAAAGAAAGGGTTTAGGTTTAGGTTTAGGTTTAGGTTTAGCTTACGACTAAGAAGAGGATGAGAGGCGGCTGGCTTGAGGCAATGAGGCCTCGAGGGAAAGATCCAATTTTTATCAGATGGAGGTTAATATTATCCAATTTTTTTTATTTTTTATCATTGGTTGTTGTCCGTAGATACGCATTGCTGTATTTTAACATTTTTTTAAAGTACAATCACGGATCATTATTTTTAAATAACAATAACAACAAAAGATGATGATTAATAATAACAATAACAATATTAAGATGAAGCACATAAGCATATTTGTATATCATTAATTTATATTTTTCTTTATTAGATTATTATCCTGAGTCCCGAAATAACGACATACATTATATGCAAGACAATATATAATTATTTTATTAATATAATTACATGCATAAATGAAATTCATGTCACGATTTTTTCGATAATTAATTTATCATGAGCAGTTCATATTAAAGCAAAGTGCGTAGACTAATATTTTAGAAACGAAATTCTATTAGCAATTTTTCTATTATGTTAATATTAACATAAAAATATTTTGTAATTTATTTCTCATTTTGTGTGAAATTTCCCTTAATAACTATGCATAGCACGGAATAATTTAGCCTCGGTGTTTGTTTTAAAGGATAATATTTGTAATGATTTATTTTGTAATGAGATTTCCCTTATTATTCGCGAAGTGTTTGTTTTAAGGGTAACAAAACAATTTAGCCTCGATGTTTGTTTTAAAGGAATTTATTTTGTAATTTATTTCTCATTTTGTCTTCAAGGGTATTTTAATATGGTGAACAACTTGAACGGTTCGAATTGAGCATTTGGATTTTGGATCTCGAAAGACGACTCTATGGCACGGGACCCTCTGTGCCACATATGGCACATTAGCCATTTTCATATATATATATATAGAGTTTAGCTACGGTGAGTCGCGACTCACGGACCCTCCGGTGAGTCGCGACAAAAACTCCTAGATCTAGATCGAAATGACCGATCCAAACCGTCCAATATGATCTTCCTATTGAAATCTCCTTTTAAACCAAATTTTTTATTTTTTTCGAAATTTTTAAGTGTTTTTTTTAAATTTTAGAAAATCGTTAATCTAATTGGTTCTGAACCATTCAAAAACATCAGTTTTTAAAAATCCGAAAAAAATACTTTAAAATTTTGAAAAAATAAAAAATTTGGTTTGCACGGAGATTTCAATAGGGAGATCATGTTGGACGGTTTGGATCAGTCATTTTGATCTAGATCTAAAAGTTTTGGTCGCGACTCACCGGAGGGTCCGTGAGTCGCGACTCACCGGAGGGTCCGTGAGTCGCGACTCACCGTAGCTAAACTATATACATTGTAAAACTCCTTTAAATTTTTTATTGTAATTATTTTGCATTAGATATTTATACTTAAACTGTGGAGACTATTGTGCTGATAGCGCAATTCAATTAGCAATTTTTTTTATCATAAGCAATTTTCTTTTATAACAATAATAATATTATCATTTTGCAATATTTTGTAACGACTTGAATCCATACCATTAAACTGATTTGATTTATCTGTTCTATAAATATGATTATATGATTATTATAAATAAAAGCAACCGTTAGATTTTTATGAATCAATCACAGGTCATGGATCCATGTCCTTGATCCATGACCAAAAAACCGCCAATCAGAGAGCGCCACGTTTGGCCGCCTTCAAATGGCTCCTCTGAAAAAATAAATGGAAAGATGTGCATTATTGTTAAATAAAAATAAATAAAAAAGAGAAAGATGCGGCCTTAGATTTTTTTCGTGACCCTCCATTTCGAAAGTCAAATTCCTTTCAATTTAATAGAAAATGTATAAAAATGACTAAATTAATCCATCCAGTATTTTCGAACAGGCAGAATCTTTCAACTATTATGGTGACTTGTTTAAATTGAAGATTTATTTCTAAAATCAATTATGTAGAATTTTTTTTTTGAGAAAAAAATTATATCGAGAATTTCTTAAAGAATTTGGTTATCAAAATATTCTATAGAAATTTGGAGCGGCATGTTAAGGGACGTGGCAAAAAAGCCAACCATTTAAATAAAATACAAAATTTGCTTTGATATGCTCCTTTAATTCCTCCAAATCAATAAAACAAACACTTCGCGAATAATAATTTAATTGAGTCCATGCACCGAGGCTAAATTATTTTGAAGATTCCATGATAGATATGATTAGAGGGTAAAATCATGATAACAAAAAATTTGATTACACGATAAGATCCATCAACACATGTAACATAATAAAAACTAAATTTTCATAATTTTTGCATTAGTATATCTAAACCTAGACAAAATAGAATTTTTATAAAAACCATATTGTGCAATCAAATATTTCTTTGGCGTCGTCTTTTTTAGAAAAAGGAGGGAAACACGATTAGTACCGGTTTTTTACTAAAAACCGGTACTAAAAATATTATATTTAGTACCGGTTTTTTTATAAAAAACCGGTACTAATTAAGTTAAAAACTCGAATTTAATTTTAAAAATTTAGTACCGGTTTTTAAATAAAACCTGTACTAAATTTATTTTTTTTTAAAAATAAATTTTAGTACCGATTTTTAGCGGTACTAAATTGATTAAAAAAGCCGAAATTTTTTAATTAATTTAGTACGGTACTAAATTAATTAAAAAAAAATAAAAAAATTAATACGATACTAAATCTGTCACATTTAATATGCTAATTTTGCAGTAGTTCATATTATTCATTACCCACATATCCCTCTCATAACAAATGAATTCTGACAATATTTTTATCCTACATGCATGCTGAAAGAGAATAAGGAAAAAAAAATAAAATCAAGAACAATGACCGAATATTACTCAAAAATTATAAATCAGTTAGGTTGCAGTTTTTGAGACAAATCGGGTTTTCTTTTGTTGTATAAAACATACATAATTTCAACTATCCAATAACAAGAGGTCATGGTTACTAACACGAAAAATAGTCACTGTTGGAAATTTCAATGCTCTATACAAACAAAAGGGAGAATAAATTGACAAAGAAACAAGAGCAAAACCAATTAACTTAAAAAAAATTGAGGAAAAAAAGAAATAGATACATACCCGTCCATAAATTGAGTAATCAATTCGGAGCATAATCCATGCCATCTCCACCACGTCCCACTCACGCGACCTAATCGTATCAATACGGTAGAACAGTGGTATAAGAACTTGAGAGGCAAAGGAATAGTGAAGGAAGACCTTGAGAGGCAAATGAAGACCTTGAGAGATAGAACAGTGGTATAAGAACTTGAGAGACAAAGAAATTAATAGTGAAGGGAAGACATATAATTCGGTAAAAATATTTGTGTATTTTTAGTGCCGGTTTTTTATAAAAAACTGGTACTAAAAATCAATATATTAGTACCGGTTTTTTTTAGTACCGGTTTTTTATAAAAAACCGGTACTAATTTAAAAACTATTTTTTTTTATTTTAGTCGGTACTTTAGTACTGGTTTTTTATAAAAAAATCGGTACTAAAAATCAATATATTAGTACCGATTTTTTATAAAAAATCGGTACTAATTTAAAAACTGTTTTTTTTTTCATTTTCCAGCGATTTTTAGTACCGGTTTTTTAAAAAAACCGGTACTAAATAATAAGTCTGACAATTACAAAATTGCCATGATTTATTATTAATACCGGTTTTCTTAAAAACAGGTACTAATGGTCCGGTACTAAAAATCTTTTTTGGTGTAGTGAATACAACGCACTGAACTAAATTTACATCTGATTTGAGCTGTTGGATCTTGAAATAAACCCAAAAATATTATGTGTCTCTCATTATACGTGTCGGAGTACTGATGCCAATATATTCAGCATATTTGCGTCCCTACACAGAACTTGAGAGCGTCTCTCTTTTGAATATTTATGCGTCTTAACTTATCTGTGTCGGCCCACCGACACCCAGTAAAATCCCTCCCACCCACTTTTTTTCTTTCTGCGTCGCTACTTGATTTAGCGACTCTAATATGTCGGTGGTCCGACACAGATAAATGAAATTCTAGTAGTGATGGTGGAGTTTAAATGCAGAAAGAAATTTAACTTGATAAAATTTACTCAGTAAGTACTTAACTATTATAATTCTATAAAATTTGTCAATGCCTTATTGGGCAATGAATGCAATTATGACGTGGTTTTCGGTGACAATTGCAAATACATAACAATCACCTTTATTAAAAAATACATATATATATTTGCGCTGCTAACGGCTACATGACAAGGCCATATTGCGTGGTGCATGCATGCGCTTTCGAATTTGTATTCGGAGGTCAGTGGAAAGAGTAACGGATTATCGACTAGTTTGATTGAGTAGAATTTATTTCTGTGCGCACATGCACCTGGTCCTTCCTTCTGGGTACATTTGGATCGTTGGAAGAAAGAAGAATAAGAAAGAAAAAGAAGAAAAAAATTATAAACAATCCAAACTCTTTACAAAGTTACACACTTTCCAATATTTCTTCTCATTTCTTCTCTTTTTCTCTTCTTCCCACACCTATCCAAACGGAGCCTCTATTTTGATACTTTTTACATGACAAGTGACAACGAGTGAAATGAATAATAGTAGGGAAAAAAAAGGTGTATTTTTTGGTATTAATGATGAATATATCATGAAACTATTTCTCTTCGGTTTTAGCAACGAAATGGGTATAATAAAATGTTAGAATTTTTTTTTGGGACGACGTTCTTAAAAGTAACAAGTAAAATGAAAATGGGGTAACCCCTGAAAAAAATTGTCAATAAAATGACAATATGAAAGGGTTTAGATTGGACATTTGGACTGCCATTTAAGGTACGTGTTATCTGTCCGAACATATGTGCGCACACGGCACAGCGGCCACCATAGGTTTAAATAGCGGCCGCAATAGCGGCGCTATAGCGGTGCTATTTGGTACACCGCTACAACGCTACAGATTTAGCGGCCTGTCCGATAGCGCGACCTATAGCGGGAAATAGCGGGGTATAGCGGTGAAATAGCGGAAAATAGCGGGCAATATAGCAGTGCAGTTTATAATTTGCTAATATAGCAGTAGTATTTTGGACATAACTTTCGCATACGAACTCCGATTGACATGATTCAAAGTTCTATGGAAAGTTTACAAAATTGGCCACAATTTTTATATTTTGAACATTTTCAAATTCTTAAAATTTAATGGTCAAATATGCATAGAAAATAAATATAATTTTAATTAGTGTTAATTAGTTGCTTGAAATTATTTTAATTTTTTATTTTAGACTAAACTAGACCTTTAAAATACACTTGTGTGTGCAAATCCGCTATGGTCCGATAGCGGCCGCCAAATATCCGCTATCCGCTATCCGCTATGATATTAGCATGTCCGCTACGAGTCTGCTATCCGCTATTTAAACCTTTGGTGGCCACCAACACCAATTAATTGTTCAATTTTGACAAATGACGTCGGTTTCGTTTCGTGTACACAAATATTGCCTTAAAGAAATTCATGTGATACACTAGCTAGTGTGTTACCAAAAAAAAAAAAAGTAACAAAAGTAGTATTCTAGGGTGCGTTTGGATCGTTGGAAGAAAGAATAAGAAGAAGGAAGAAGATGAAAAAAAATTATAAACAATCCAAACTCTTCACAAAGTTACACACTTCCCAATACTTCTTCCCTTCTTCCCACACATATCCAAACGCACCCTTACATGTTTCATATAGAAACAAAAATTACGATAAAACTCAGCAAATCTTTTAAATTTAATGTGCGGAAGACTTATTAGAGAAATGCTAGTGTTTAATATATAGGACGGATGTGTCCGTCCAATATGATCTTTTTTTCGTTTTTAAATTTTAAATGACCGATTCAAACCGTTCAAACCACCAAACATGAAACAAATACAAGTCACAAAAATACAAAACAAGGAGCCATAAACTAAGACAGCATAATTAAAACTACAACTAGAGATTAAACTTCAAATTGAAAACTTTGAAGAAGCCAAGATCTTCTCCATTCGTTGACTGCCGATCCCTTGATTCTAACTCCCTTTGCATGTTAGTTATCTCTCTGAAATTAGCCTCCATCTGTGAGTTAAAACCTGTCCAATAACGGACAACAATATATATTCAACGGACTATAAATTTTAAAAAGCCTTGAATTTTATGAAAATTGAGATTTAATATTATAATTTATTTCTCAATTATACAAAGTAAAAAAAAAAAGCAGCCTATGATACGTAAAATTTTAATTGTAATAGTGAATGGCCATTTTATTTGACCTGTTATTTAATCTGGAAAATTGGAAACATACATAAGCTGAGTTTTTGTGTGGTTAATAATTCACTCTATTTCCAAAAAAGAAAAGAAAAAAGTATTATTTGTGAAACAATCTGTAAAATGTATAACTTGTTGCATATCCTTCTTGAGACAAACACGACAAGATAGACATTTTACACTGAATGGAGTCTTGTTGATAAACATATTATTTACGTCAAAATCTTTTTTATTTTTTTAAAAATTTTGGTTCTGAAAGGTGCAGGTCTATATTATTGTCAAAGATTGAAAAACTCTGAAGAGCATATCGTATAGAAATGATATTATTATTATTATTATTATTATTATTATTATTATTATTATTATTATTATTATTATTATTATTATTATGTACTTATGTTGATGCGTAGAAGAGACTAGAGAGGAGATGGTGAGATGGATCATGTGATTGAATAACATTGAGATTAGGGCTGCATAACGTCTAAAACGACCACGAAAACGGTCGATTTCGTTAATCGTTTCGTTTTAAAACGAAATTGATCACTCATTTGCGTTAACCGATCGAAACTACAAAAATACACATGGACGAAACTATTTCAATCTTTCGTTAACTGTTTTATTTTTTAAACGCAACAAAATCTTTAATCGTAAAACGAAACGAAACGAAAGGACGGTTGAAAGGTGACCGTTTTCAACCCTAATTGATCGAGAGTTGAGAGTGAAAAGCGGGCCTGATGCAAATAAGAAAAGACGAGCATTGGACTGGACTGGACAGTGAGTGAGTGAGGAAGAGGCCCAAAAATAATAAAATTGGGATCCTTTTTCTTTCTTTCTTCAGCGAAATCCAAAAGGATTATATCCATTGATAAGCAAACCCTGCGAAGAGAGAGAGAGAGAGACTCGGCCGATCAATCCGCTATTCCGCCATTCCGCCCCGCCCCGCCGGACTGAATCTCTCTCTCTCTCTAAGCTCTTGGTCGATCGGATCGTAGAGGGACATAGCGTAGCATAGCAGTTAGCACCGTCTATACATCACAGCTTACGAAAAAAAACCCTTTCTACCAGATATCCCAGGTATAACAGTCTGCTTCTTTTATGTACAATTCAATTCAATCTATCAGAATAATTCGAGCTGATGGATTTTGTAATTCCACAATACATATTGATGTAATGACCTTCTCATTTGGAATTTGCCTTGCAATCTTCTATTTCTATCTGCAAACCTGACACCACCTTTTATCCACTGCTAGCTACTTCCATACCTCCCCTAATGCATCGTCTGCACTTGATATCAGGGGCGAAGCCAGAAAAATAACTTAAGTGGGGCCAATATGTAAATTTTACTTTTTTAAAGGGGCCAATCTACATAATTACCCATACTTTCACTAAAAATAGCTTATAAATATTAATCAAATTTAAAAATGTGGGGAGGCCAAGCCCACCAGGGCCCCCACCTTGGCTCCGCCCCTGCTTGATATCAATGATTATTCATTTCTTTTTATGAACAAACCGCGCCTTGGATTCTAATCCATTACCATAGTTTCTGATATGGTACTGGTTCATGTATCTGCTGGACAGGACATCAGTATTGAACTTTTGTGCTATTTCTGTTATTTACTTTCTATATCTTCTGGACAGCAGATTACTAATTTATTACTTGTTATTGTTCATCCATAAGCGTAATGTTTTTTCTATCGATGTTTTATTTAGCCCTAAGTTTTTTTCTACCTCAATTCCAGATACACCAACACAGAAAACACACTCACTCACACGAACGATGGACGAGTCGGTAATAGCGAGTTTCTGGGGACCTGTAACATCGACAACCGAGCTTTGCGAGGCAAACTATACACACTCTTCCTACATTGCAGAGTTCTACAATACCATCTCAAATGTGCCATGCATCCTCCTTGCATTGATTGGGATTGCAAATGCAGTGCGGCAGGGCTTTGAGAAGCGCTTCACTGTTCTTCATCTCTCCAATATGATACTTGCAATTGGCAATATGTTGTTCCATGCAACCTTGCAACTCATGTAAGTTGTTTCAACTCTGTTCATTTTCTTTTTATTTGTGAAATTATTGTGCTCCACCTCTGCAACTCAGAATTATCTATCTGTTTTATGATAACCTCCACAAGATTTTTGTACGATAACATTTGAAAATTTTATTCAAATGTAACAAAGTTATAACTGGATGTTTAGTTACACTTAAGTAGAAACATGAAGAGTGTCACTTCCAACCCTAAATTTAATTTAGGCATTTGAAATTTTCTTTTTTTATATTTTAACACTTCCCAACTTGTAAGCTCGCTTGCTTTTTGTTTTGACCCTACATTACAGATTGCAACAGAGTGATGAGACCCCGATGGTGTGGGAGATCCTTCTGTACATGTACGTGCTCTACTCCCCCGACTGGCACTACCGCAGCACGATGCCGACCTTCCTGGTCCTATATGGCGCCTCCTTTGCAGCCCTTCACTTCTTCTTTCGCTTTGGCGTCATGTTCAAGCTGCATTACATCGGCCTCTCCCTCATCTGCCTTCCACGTATGTACAAGTACTACATCCAGATCAAGGACCGTGCAGCCAAGCGCATCGCCAAGCTGTATGTGATGACCATTCTGCTTGCAAGTGTGTGTTGGGTCGTCGACCGTGCGTTTTGCAAGAAGATGACTGGTTGGTACATCAATCCACAGGGCCACGCATTGTGGCACGTTCTCATGGGATTCAATTCATATTTTGCAAACACATTTTTGATGTTTTGTAGGGCGCAGCAGCTTGGGTGGGACCCATGCATCGGGAGGTTGTTTGGGTTCTTGCCCTATGTTAAGATCTGCAAACCCAAGAAGAAGGATTGATATTGATTATTCCTCTCCATGACCCCCCCCCTCCCCCCTTTTGTTTCTTTTTTTATTTTCATTTTTTGTTCTCCCATTGTACATGGGCAAGCAAGCCCCGAAGATTGTACATGGAATGGAACTATCAAGTGATTTATTCTTATTGCTAGATTTTGTTGATAGGAGTTGAGCTTGCTCTGTACCATACTTATTCATCTTTCTCTTTTTTTGTTAGGTTGTCTTCTTTTCTTGGGTTTGTTGATGCTTCAACTATAGTGTAATGGGATGTAGACACTAACCCAGTTCAATTTTGGTTTTACTAATTGGATTCACGAGATAGACACATTATTATCTAGAATTGCTAGCAATTCATGTAACTTCCGCTTAAAGATTTGCTCCCTTCTATCTTGGTTAGTGTGATCTCATTTATGTAATGTAACATTAGTACTTGAAATGCTTAACAATGTAGCTGTCTTATGCATCGTTTTGCATTCGGTAAGCCGGCTATTTTTATTGAAAATGAATCGTCTATGTAAAATAGATTAAGTTTCTCTATGTTAATTTCATGATACAAGTATATCTACACTTTTTTGTATTGTAATTTTACATGTGGATGACCCCAATTACATATTTACACATTCCAATTATAAAGAGAGCGACTGAGCGAGAGAGAGAGAGCACAAACTTGGATGTTCTCGTGGGATCCGGCCTGTCTTATCGAAGGGCCCATTTGACGGCCCAAGAACATGTCCATTATTTCGTTTCCATTTCTTCCACTTCTTCGGTTCTTCCAGTGTTTGTACTTTGTAGTGTGTAGAGTTGTACTGCACCATTCCCCATTCCCCATTCCATATCTCCACTCCATGGCTCGCCTCCTCCCATATCTCCGTGTTCTTCTTCGAGGCCGCTCTCTCCACTCACAACTTCTCCCAACGCTGTCCGTGTCCTTTCTTCTTTTTTTCTAAATTTTTTCGCTTAGAATTTTTTGTCTTTCCCTTGTTATTCATTTCGTCTGATTTGATGAAACGTTGTCCATGTTGTCATCCGGATCCGGGTGCTGTAGAGAGAGATGCAATGGAGCTTCTTTACCTCCAACCATCCTTGGTACATGTCCCCTTCTCTTTAGTTTCAATCCAAACTGATAGCCATGCCCTTAAGGTGTTTGATGTTATTCCTCAACTAATTCCAGCCTAAGTTACAAGCTACCCTCCTTCTTCCATAATTAGTGGTTATTGCTTGACCTATGTCAGTTCTGTTAAATGTTTTCTGACACATTTGTAGTATCACGGTTCTACAGTCGAGACCCGCCACATTACGATTTATTCGGCAGAGGGAGAAGGCCTGGTGATGAAGAATTCCGGAAAGCGTGGGCGCAGGATGTGGATGAAGAAGATTGCCTCTGGACTGGTACGTGTAGCTATTTGGCTTGTGTAACAATTGTCAACCCTAGTTATCTAAGTGTCATGTGCATTCTGTTTTATACCAGCACACTATTGTGTAGTATGAGCTAAGGATGCCAACTTCTTCGTTTTATTCTCGTAAAAATGCTTTGGTGGTATGCTCTCTTATAGGTATTATCCCTTGTTTATGTAAATTCAGTTCTTGGACCTAATTTCAATATATCTCAATTTTTCCTTTGTATTTCTCAAAATGTGAACTGAATATTTAAATTAACCAATCTACCGTTTATATACCCTGCCCTGGCTTGTGAACTAAAATCTGGGAAAAGGTATTACGTGTTAGCTTGAAAAAGGTACATTCTTTCTTTCCTCAAATGTCGAAGATTCGAAATAGAAAACAAGAATGAAAGACAGTCCTTGTGTAATGGTTCATAATGACCATCATGACAATCATATGTCAAACAATGACAAACCACCGGACACTAAATTTAAATATTTCAACTAAAGGGACCATGAGAACTTGAATACAATAAGACAATTGGACCCAGTTTTCCTGCTAAATTATGGACATTTGAGCACCACCATCTCCAACTTGAACCTTTAGTTCTGACCTAACGATGCCAGGAAGCGAAGATGAAGACGAAGATGAAAGCAGCACTAACCAAACCGACTTAGAGAAGGAGATGAGAAAAGTGAAGCAGCAGGCCAAACAAAACTCCAACCTGATTGATGGCGATGACAGCGATGAATTGAGGAGCATCTGCCCCTCAAGCGATGATGACATGAATCTATGGAGTGGCACTGAGGATGATGATGATGACGACATACCCACCGAACCTCACCCCAACGAGAAGAGTGACGCTTATATTGATAAAGTTTTTGAGTTCGATGATATGCCCAAGTACCGTACTATTTCAGAAATGCTCAAGGATGAGCAAGAACCGCCTGAGCTTTCTCCTGGCAAACAGGTACAGTCATTTACTATCTGATCTTTATTATCATTTTTATAATATTTTTATTCCAATGATGTATTTTGTATAGAGAAAGTTTATTATGCACTATAGTGTACTGGCTCATCTGTGCACTGCAATCTGAGTCGTTAGATCCGCGTTAAGATTCGATTTTATTATGTCGCTGGATGAGATGTTTTATGTTGTTCCTCTCCACATAGATTGTTCCACCTTTTTTCTCTAACCTAACCCAGCGTTCCGCTGACTCCCTCTTTCATTTCCTGGCTCCTATTGCAAGGACTTGGCTACCACCGTCGTCGTCGCTTCTCGCTCTTACTTGCCTAACCCTAACTTGTTCGTACCCATCTCGTCTTTGGATCTCTCTCCCTCTCTGTCGCTTCTTGCTCCCTCCCAATCTCTTCAAATCTCTCTTCCTCACCATCTTGCTCCGCCAAAAGCCCTATAAGTTGATTTCCTATCTCCATGTGGATGCAGATTGCTCTCCCTTTCCCATAGTGACAAGATGTTCGTAACAGTTATTAGTGTGAATCAGTTTATGTGCTTCTATTTTTTTTAATGGCAGCAGTTTTGTGCTCCTCAATTATCTTGGAAATCGGGTTTGATCTTTTTAATTTTTATTCTTTGGTACGGAGGACTAGAGGGGGCTGTAAATCTAGTATTAGTATGTAATGATCGGAGTTCAAATTAAGATATGGGCACTTGATTGAATGATTTGGTTTCAAATTAACTTAGGATGGACAAAACTAGGATTAGGAGAGAGAACCTGGCGTACCAGTATCTGAGCTTGGAGTACCAGTACTGTTATTATACCTGAACTTTAATTCTGATCTAAAGTATTTGAGTTAAGCAATCCAAATTGCAACTTAAATTGTGTACTGTTTGGGATAATGTCCAACATCAATGATAATTCAACAATGATAAATTTGTTAGATCTGCTGTCTCATTTTGGTAAAAGGAAATATTGCTGACTCATTTTGTAAAAAGAATATAGAAGTTCTGTTGTCTCATTTTGTTATTAATATATTGACTAGTCTCATTCTCATGTGCCTCTCAGCCATGCAATTTTATCTGTACTTTTTTTTGTAAATCCGTATTCTGTATGACAAACTAGTTCATGCGCATTACAGAAACACATGTTTTGTAACTTGTACCGCCAGTATTCATGTTTTGTACCACTACTTATCTGTATTACTGAAATACATGTTTTGTAACTTGTACCACTAGTATTCATGGTCTCATTAGGTGTTGTAGAATCTCATTAGTTTTCTTGAGTATTGTCAAGCTTTTATCGCGTAAATATCTAATAATGTATAAATGAGATAACAATGTGTAATTAGATCATCGTTAAAAAAATAATAATAATTCAAGAGGCCCTCAATTACACAAATTGGGGTACTCCAAGTGGATTGGAACCGGCTGTTGTTGTGTAACACTGTTATGTGCCTTTATGTTACTCAAATAAAGAACTGAACAAAATGTACCCTTATTTGAATAGCCACTATATTAATATTTTGATCAGACAACCGAATTCAAGGGAGAGAGATTGAACTAATACAAGTCTTTAGCTATTACAACCAAATTCTGATCATAATCGTGTATATCATCTATTACAAGATTTTCACATCCAAACAACAAATTGAACTACTTGGACCTCTCTTCTAATTGCTTGAACTTATCTTCCAGTTCTTCAGGTTGCCTTTCCATTGATCCTGTGGGTTGCTTTCTTATCTAAAAAAAAAAGTACACTTCAATATTGAGTTCTGATGACTCTTTAATACAAAAGATGTAAGTTGGTAACAGTTTGCTCCACATAACAAGACTGATTGGTATTCAAATCTCAAAAACTAATAATTAGTTAAGAAAAACCCAAAAAATAAAATTGTTTCCATATCAGTAAAAGGGCCAGATGCTTACTAAAAAAAAGTTATTGTTAATCTAGCACCAGTAACTTCAATATAAAATTGAGACCTAAAATAAACAAGAATGAAAAAAAAATTTGAAAATTCAATTTTAGAGAGAAAAAATACAGATCCATGATAAAGTTATTGTGAGTTTCTGAATACAGACCCATGAGAAAGTTCTTGCTATTAAGAATATTAAAAAGTACAATTTTTCAATTTCTGAAATCGAAGTGATTTTGGGCGGAATCCTAGGTCAAAACTCAGAGGATGGAGGGGTAGATAGAGGCCGTGTTACCTTGAACGAAGGCTTAGGGCCACAGCGAGAAAGAGTCTGGAGTCGAAATTAGCGTCACTTGCGACAAAATGAGAGAGACTCGTAGTCTCGTAGAGAGAGGGAAAACTGCACCTAGGTCGTAGAGAGGAGAGGGAGAGTGAGATCCAGAGGGGGAGGGACGATGAGTGCAATCGAGAGGAGAAGGTCCAGTGATTTAGGGTTTCGGTTGGGATATTGAGGGGGTAGCAGATGAGAGCGTAAATCAGAGTTTATGCCTTAATCAAGAGAGAGCAGGCGAGCAGAGCAGAATAAGAATCTCAGAACAACTCCATTTTTTCGATCCAGCGAAATCTTTAGCTCGAATTTTAACGCAGATCCAACGGCATATATTGCAGTGCACAGATTGACCAATACACTACAGTGCATAATAAACATTCTCTTTTGTATAATCCAATATGCAATTATGTACTTTTTGTTGAGCTCTTTTCAGGCTAGGAAGCTTGCAGTTGAAAATGCACTGAAGAAACTTAAAAAAGGGCCAGACGGTCGTTACACGAATGTCTTTGAGGTGATATCTGACATCGACATTTTAATTGGAGCATTTGAAAATATAGTGTCAGGCCCAGAGTACGCAGAGCTGAGGGAAGGCGGGCCGAAGAAGCTGAACATGCAATTCTTCAAGGACATCCAAGCCCGCATGCGGGATCCTAGTTTTCGATTCTCGCCAGAGATAAAACTGAAACCTAAGAACAAGCTTGTGCCGAAAAAGAAGTGGCAGCGGGCCCAGTCTAGAAAAAGAAAGGACAATAGGCGCTGAGTAGCAAATTTTTTTAAAAAAAATCTCCTGGCTTTGTTGATATGTGACCGACCCTGTAAAGTAAAATTGTTGTAGCATCCCGTAGCATTACATGGCATTAACTTTATATATAATGTCAGTGCCCTTCTGAAAATGTTGCCCTGTGCACTTTTAATCTGTTACCACTTCAAGCTGTTCGTACTAAAGCCCATAGTTTTGTAACTGTTATAGAAGGAAGAAATAAATAGTTCACAGCAGAATATGAACTTTCTGACCTGAAGAAGCTTTTAGCCTAAACAAAGTGGTATAGCGTTGTGCACCATGCAACTGTTATGGAGGCTATAAAATTGAAAAGTTACTTTGTTCATGTAAGCTATTGAGTTTTCTTTTCTAATCTAAAGTTTTTTTTTCCTTTTTTTTTTAAAAAAAAAGTTACTTTTCTTCAATTTTATAGTATACAAAGGGAATTTTTCGCTTTTGGAAATTGCATTGGTGTAGGCTCTACTTGCAATCATAGTTAGCTTTATAATCTCACAAATGTTCTGCTTCCAAAAATTTGTTATAGAAAAACTTAATACAGCCGTTCTTTGTTGAGTGTGACAGTGTCAGAATCTATGCCTAGCTCAAATCAGTATTCCATATGTTGTGTCGTATACTAATTCTACACATTTTTGGGGTAAACATATTAATATTACATTTGGTTCTAGTAAAAATATATATGCTAAAATCGATTAAAAATATTGCTATGAAGATGGTTGATTGGCGCAGAATTTTTGGAAAACAGAATATCTGCCGGAACCGATATTTAAATTCCATCTTTTTTTTCTATATCTCAAAATTCGTCTATCTGTTTTCTAGATATCTAGTTTTATACATCTATTAGATTTGGGGATGTTAATACCTTTGTCTCTGTCCATGATTTAGGGTTTTTGTTCAAAATCTAGAGAAGCTAACAGTAAGACCCAAAAAAGAAAGACAAAGCAGGACAGATGCTGGCCCAAGTGTACCCAACAAAATGGGGTCCACTTAGAACTTGAGCGCTTATCTAGAACAAGGTGGCGTCATGAATTCATGATTGACAGCCATATTCTCTACAACGGTTCATTTCTTTATTTCAAATTTGATGTTTTTAATATTCGTGAAATGAAACTTCGTTCCTGTTTGTCCCTATACTATGGTCCTGCCTTTCTTAATAGAAATGTATCTTAGCAAAACTATAACTTAATAGAAGAGGCTCAAAGCTAGTTTTGAGAATTATGGATACTTTAGTTAAATTAAGAAATAAAGGAAAAAAAATTCAACCTGTTGATTGAGCGAGTACTGGTGAAGCATCAATAGTCAAAATTATCGAAACTGATCAAATACTATTTTTCTGGTCTTCATGGGAATACGAGATCAACGTGTACTTCTAAGAAGTTAATATTTTTATAAAAACAAAAATTGAAACAGAGATTTGTCAACATAAGCTCAATAAGAAACTTAATGAAGCCGTTATATCAAAATGTCATTGGACTTATCAATTTTTGCACCATTTAATACCAAAAAATTTTACTTTTGAGTACAAATTTGTAGCAGTTATTATGATTGTTCATCACTGTTTTTTATAGATGTTTACACTCGTGTCCTGTTTGGTTGAATTAATTACAAGGAATCAAAATAGTGTTATCAATTAGGAATATTCAGATATTATTGATGTTCATATTGGGACCATCTTTGATTTACTCCACATTAAAAATGAAGTCACCGCCGGAGAATTAGGTTTTGGATAGGTTCTAGTATGTATTTCTGTGGTTATAAAATGATGAAATCTACCAAGTGGCTTGGATCTACACTATAGTTCATTTTTTCTTAGAATTGTTATAGTAGAGTTTATTTCAATCCGACTCTGCTGTTGCGCGACACAGCGTGTAGCGCACTACGAGCCGTCTGATCTTGATCGGACGGTTCACTTTTTACGGGCCTATCAATCTAGGTTACATGCACGGGGCTCCCTTGTCCATTGGATCTTAATCAGACGGCCAGCGTACCGCGCGACACGCTGTGTCGCGCGGCAGCGGATCTGAATTTAGTTTATTTGGTCCAGTGGGGCATTCATGTGGTCCTTGCATAGATGGTCGGTGGAATGGCCAGCAAAACAAAAATTTTATAACAGTTGGCAATGTGCATAGTATATTGCATGTGTATATCCGTGGAGATCGATCACGACATGCTTATTTCATATTATATTCGTATTGGAGAATGGAACTAGTATTATAACACAAGCTGCTGGCGAGATTTTTGTCATTTTGGGCTTTCAAAAGAAGGGAGAAAGAAGCTTCAATCAAGGTAATCATGGAGGTGCTCGTGTGCACTTCCTCTTCTGAGTTTTGGCATTTTTATACAGCAGGTGCTGTGCTGCCATCCCTGTATCGAACTGTTCTGGTATGGCCGTATATCTGGTTTTTTGGTGCATTAGCAAAATATGTAGTATACCACATTTTGGGCAACTAGCAATTACAAACAAGTTTGGTCCCCATGGTTTCATGTCTTCGGTGAGCATCAGATTTAGAAGCTTAAATATTTATGACCTACTTTGTTTGGTTGTAATAATTGGGGCATTATGAATTTGGTCTTATTGCTACATCCAAATCTTTTTGCTATTGTTGTTTTGATATATTCCCGTAGGCTCCAAATCTTTATTTATTTATTTTTTTCTAAAATGGGATTATGGGAGTAGCATAATTAGAGGCACGCTAGAGAACCTTGCAATAACGCTAAGGGTTGGTTAGTTTCTGAAGAAAAAAAAAATAAAAAAATGGAAGAATTTGGTTTATTAACATATAAGAGAAATCTTTAGAAAATTGAATTATAATATCAGCAGGTCAAAAGGCCAATCCTTGTCTCAAAGGCGCCCTTCATAAGTAACTTCGCTTTTCTGGTTTTACTTCCTTCCGGTTCCGGGCGCTCTTCTTTTGTTATGGAGCTCTCTTACGACCCTCCCACAAAAAGACATCGCTCTTGTTGTCACCAGAAAACTTTTCGTATCACGAAGGGTTTGCACACAAAAAAAAAATCATGTACAAAACACAGAGATTATAATACTTAATTTGATATTTTCCCATTTAAAAATAATACATTTTTAATTAATTGTTTTATCATGGAGTTATCGGTTATAAAAATAATTTCTATGACAAAATCTTTGCTCTTAAGAGTGGAACTTGTGTCCTTTATATTGATCGATTCACTAATTTTAAAATCATTCGTTGGAGAAAATTAATAGGTTCTTTGACGAGACATAGCAGCGTATCGATAATATAATGAAATATGTCATGTTACAAAGACAACGTATTAAGTGTACTTCAAAACTTTTATATAATATTGCATGTTCGCATGATATACATCTAGTATACTCTGGGCACAAATTAAATCCACAACTCTGCATGGTCATTTCGTTTGCTTTCCTTTTTTTTCCTCTAATTATGACCAAGGATGAATTTTAACAACCAAAAGAAAAAGAAAAAAGAATAGCCCGTGGAATAAGTAATAACGCAACGCACATGGGATCTCTTATTAAATTTCATCCCACAACATTAAAAAATATGATTATACTAATGTCATACATTTTAATTGGACGTGTTTAAAGAAGTTGGTCAAATGAGCATCACCACATAATCGATATATTCCGATTAAATTTAAACAAGCATAAAAAATCGACAGACATGACTCTGTGAGCCATGAAAACCAATATTGATTAATACTTGTAACAAAATAAGATATGAAAGCCATACAGCACAGCATAGTATTTAGTTATTTGCACAATGCAGTAATTAATTTGAATTCGATACTCTAAAAGGGCAAGAGGAGGTTGAAATAGGGGAAGAGAAGCAAATAGTTGGTGGGTCCGTATGATCAATACCGTGTTGAAAAAGCAAGTGGCAATATCCTTCAATGATACCAAGGCCTGGTCTGGCAAAGAGAGCCCAAGACATCAAAATTCAAAGTCTAAAAAGAGAGAAAATGTATCTTTTTTGTGTTCATTGCTAAATGCTAATGCTGGGGTTTTTTCCTGCCTTCTCTGCTTTGGATTTTGCATGCTCTCCTCTCTCTTCTCAGCTTTTGTCTCCCCTTTCCTTGTTGAGTTGCTTTGCCTTCCTTCCTAATTCCTGTCCCTATCCCTATCCCTATCCCTCTGCCTCTGCACCTATCCCATATCCTCTGCAATCCTTTCACCATATTCTTTTTTTGCCTCTTAATTCACAAAAATTAAACTACATCCTTGAGACCTTGACTTTGCACATTTCACTATCTTGGAATTAAATCATTGCAGATGTTTCTTCTATTCTTGGCCTTGGGAGGTGTGAAGCGCATGAGGAAGGGAGATTGTAACTTGTAAGGTGGCTTAGGTGGGTGTCACGTGGACGAGGCCACGTGGGAATACTTGCCTCATTCATGTATTTTCACATATATTTATAAGCTTCGACTTTCAAGGGAAGCTCCTGCATTACTATATAATATACTCTGTTCTTCTCTGAATATTTTTAACTAAACTATGGTGAATTAAGTTGACTTGGGTGAATTACATTTCTTTCATTTCTGTTAAAATGCAAGATATTTAACATGATAATGGTGTCATTTAATACCACGCACGGCACAGCACAGACTGTGTCAATTTGTCATCTCCATATATTTATATGATATATCCTGCTTTGGCTGAACCCAATTAATACTAGGGTCAGCTCAGCTCCTCGCTTCCTCCCAATTAATTTTGTGTTGTACGGAATTCAGGCGAATCAGGCAAAGGTGATCTGAATCCTTTATTTTAAAATTCAATAATGAATAAGATAATAACGGAAAATTGCATCAGAATGCAAACAATAAGGGCTCCAAACACCGTCAGATGTTCCCAATAAACAGCACTTGGCAGATGTCTTGTTCACACTTTTATAACCTCGGTGTATTTAATTTTGCAAATTCTTTATTTAATTCATTTTTTTTATAAAATCAAGATTTTGAGTCAGATTGCTTTAGAACCTACATCGAATTGAATGACTGTGTGGGATACCAAATTAATTCATCGGAATGAGTTCGTATGATAAAGGTTTGTCAATCATGTTCATGCCATGTTTGACTGAGTGAATTTAAACTGCTTAAATTGATAACCTTGACAATCGTCAAAATTAAAATTTCTGTTTGAAATCAGAAACTTAGCCAACAATCTGTTCATATAATTCCTTATATTTTGAATGTTTATGACAATTCATTTTTGTTAAATTTTAGTTTTTTTTTTTTTTTGATGAAATGGTTTCAACCACCTTTTCTCTTCGATTCCCGTATCTTTTCGCGACGTTACATAAACGCCATTGGATGTCAAACAAGTGGTTTCTGACATTAAATGATGTGTATAAACTGATGATATATAAGCCAAAATGTGCCTAATCAAACTGGCATCTTGATCTCATCATTCGCCACATTCTTGTGCGCTTTTGTTCCTATTCCATTTCCCCCAACTACTTCACTTTGTAGAATTGTGAATACTGAAACCCCATTGTGTGCACCTACGCGTTGACATCGATCCCACAGCACAGCAATGAGCCAATGACAATGAGTGAGCAAGTTGCTGTTATTTATCTTCATAAATAAGTTTTGATTGCATTTTGTCTATTTTTCCTTTAGCACCAGATGACCTTATTTATCCTTTACAACCTAAATTTATTTTATTTTTAATATCTTATTGGAAATTATGAATTTTATGAGAATATGTGTGTGGGTGCTGTCGCGCAATTGCACGTATATTGGTCAAGTAATTGCATATTATTGTTTCAACGTAAAAAAAAATATATTAGGAAAATTCTTTCATGGATCTAAATCTTGATTAGACTTAATTGCAACTATTTTATAATTTATTAATGAATTAATTTTTCACTTTCACTGAGATTACCGACTCCTTTGTAATTTATATAAGAATTTCGCTTATTTTTCCTATCCGTTTGGATAGGTGTGGGAAGAAGGGAATAAGGAAATGAAATCCTGTGGTGCGCGACATATGGTGTAGCGCGCCATCTTAGCCGTCTGATCAAAATCCAATGGACAAGGGAGCCCCGTGCATGTAACCTAGATTGATATGCCCGTAAAAAATGAACCGTCCGATCAAGATCAGACGGCTCGTACGCGCGCTACAGCACGTGTCGCGCAACAGCGAATCCGGATTGAGGGAAGAAATGGAAAGAAATATTGGGAAGTGTGTAACTTTGTGAAGAGTTTAGATTGTTTATAATTTATTTCTTCCCTTCTTCTTCATATCTTCTTCTCAACACATCCAAACGGTGCTCTAGATAGTCGCTATCTAGTTGTATCGGGAAAAAAAAGAATTTCGCTTACTAATAATTTTAACTACTACAAGTTAATCAATAAATTTCACAAAAAAAAAACATTTTCTGGGTAAGAGTTTTGTCTTCGCCAGTTTAATTAAAAGGTTCAAAACGATTATTATTTCTGGAGATGGGTATCTCTGTTTGCATATATATATATATATATATATATATATATATATATATATATATATATATATATATATATATATATATATATATATATATATATATATATATAGCTCTATTTATCTATAATATAACAACAAATAAACCTCACCATAAGCACCAATTTACCTAAAAATTTAATTTTATAAACGATCCACCGGAGCGCCTCGGGAATTGGCTAGTCCAAAAATATATTTGCAGGGAAGTGTATGCAAATTGCAATCCTCAACTCGAACCTAATTCACTGGTTATTTATAAATTGATCACATGGGATGTTGCTCAATTTTTGTTCTTTTGTGTTTTTCTGTGTTGTGAACTGGTGATTCTCTCTGGGTCGTCATATTATGTTGGAGTATACTGTATCCATGCTTCCTAAAACACTGTTCATTTTGGGGTTGTCAAATCAAACAACGGATATATATATACAGAGAGAGAGTGTTTAGTCGCGACTCACGGATTCTCCGGTGAGTCGCGACCAAAACTCCTAGATCTAGATCAAAATGATCGATCCAAACCGTCCAATATGATCTCCCTATTGAAATCTCCGTGCAAACCAAATTTTTTTATTTTTTCGAAATTTTTAAGTATTTTTTCGGATTTTTAAAAACTGATGTTTTTGAATGGTTCAGAACCAATTAGATTAACGATTTTCTAAAATTTCAAAAAAATACTTAAAAATTTCGAAAAAATAAAAAATTTGGTTTGCACGGAGATTTCAATAGGGAGATCCTATTAGACGGTTTGGATCGGTCATTTTGATCTAGATCTAAGAGTTTTGGTCGCGACTCACCGGAGGGTCCGTGAGTCGCGACTCACCGTAGCTAAACTCTATATATATATATCGCAATAAAGGCGAGTAAATTAAAAATAATGTCTCTAAAAATATGACAAAAAATAACATTTTTTTGTCCTTTTTCGGAATAGCAATAATGTTTTAATTTGTAAATTAATATTAATAGACAAGTTCTAGTTCAATCTTGTCAAATGTCTTAGTTTCGGTGCTTTAACTCAATAATATAATAGAAGAATTAAGGCCTTCCACTCCCTATTTTTTGCTTGTATTTTTATTTTTTTGTTTGGTATATACTAACAGCGTAGCGAGTTTTTTTTCTTATTCCAGTCAGAAATTTTCCTTTTTTTTTGTGGTTATTCTGCATATTGTTCGAAACTTGAAACAATTGTAGCAGAGCTATTATGAATAAAATTTTGAAATTAGTAACAAATTTCTAACAAATGTACTAAAGCATTCAACAAATAAAAAAATTGGTGTATCACAACAGAACTATCACAATTTCTGCACATTCAAATCAACATTATTTGACCCGAAATTATTTTATGTAGGAACTCAGAAGCAAAAAATTTTAATAGAAAGAATTATTATTATTTTTTTTAATAAGAAGAAAGTTCGTACGCGTTTTATAAAAGCGTACAATCTCTCTCCTTTCTACCCGTTTATAAAACGCGCTCGAAGGTTTCGAACGCGTTTTATAAACGGGTAAGAAGGGGTACGCCTCAAAAGGCTGGTCAGACCTTCGTACCCGTTTATAAAACGCGTTCGGAGCCTTTGAACACATTTTATAAACGTGTTATTAATTTTTCATATTTTTCAATCAAGCCGCAATATTTAACTAATTAAAAATAATATTTTGCAATAAAGGAGTATTTAACTTATTTTCACTCAAGCCTGCATGTTTCATATTTACAAAATTCTCAAAATTTTATTTCCAATTATAGGTGTATTAAATAGATATAACAAATATATCACACATATTTTATATGCATTTAATTGCACATATTTTTTTTTAACATGTGTATAATTTGTTTGAATAATTATTTGCCGATAACACTGTATTTTTACTATTTAATTCTACAAACATATTTTTTGCATTGTAGTCTCTTCTTTTTTATTGTCTGTTAGCCATATATAATCAAATAATATATAATATGGAAATAATTAAAATATAAAAATTTATAAAAAATTTTTAACATTAATACTTTAAACAAGCATAACTTTTGATGGGAATGTCCGTTTGGGGCAAACAAGCACATTCCGGAAAGCTGGCGACGAGATCTACACGTTTTACCGGGGTTTCACCTCGTAACGACCATTTTCGGAGCCAAAAAACGCTCTCTAGACCTCCAAAATCCACTTTGAAAGTTTGCAAACCTAAAAACCACTATAAACTACTAAAACAGTTTTTAAAATCATAAATTAATCATTAAAAAAAATGCAGTAAATCAAGTGACTTTATTGATAGTTATTCAAACAAAATGATATTAGTGTCAAAATTAATATTCGAATGTCATTTTTAAATAAAATTAATATGAAATTAAATGTGATATTTTAAAAATTGTAAATTTAACCTAAATTGTAATAAAATAAATTTAACCTAAATTTTCACATTAATTTCCCTATTAATTTTGAAAAAAAATGGTAATAACTCCATTTCGAAAAATTTACGCCTTTCTACCCGTTTATAAAACGCGCTCGAAGGTATGACCAGTATTTTGAGGCGTACTCCTTCTTACCCGTTTATAAAACGCGTTCGAAGCCTTCGAGCGCGTTTTATAAACGGGTAGGAAGGAGAGAGACTGTACGCTTTTATAAAACTCGTACGAACTTTCTTCTTATTAAAAATAATAATAATAATTCTTTCTATTAAAATTTTTTGTGTCTGAATTCCTATATAAAATAATTTCGGTTATTTGACGGCATTTCGTGACTAATAATGAGGCTTCACTCTAAGGCTCTGTTTGGATTCCATTTGGGAAGAAGAAAAGAAGAAAATAAATTTATTATAAACAATCCAAACGCTTCACAAAGTTACACACTTCCCAATACTTTTTTTCACTTCTTCCTTTCTTCCCTTCTTCCCACATCTTATCCAAACGGAGCGTGAACTATGATATTCTCTAGCATTCGTAATGTATGTTACTCGTAGAAAAAAGAAAAGAAAAGAAATGTATGTCACTATTTTTAAAATTTGATTGACTTCTTTCAAAATTATTCATTAATTAATCGAAGGGTTCGAATACTGTTTACTTTGTTTGATATACGTCTGATATTTGTTACTCGGAGAATGTGCTGATAGTCTGATACATAGGAGAACCAAAATGCCACAGAAGAACCAACAATAGTGTTAACCACTTCGCTAAATTTGTCATGATCTCTTTGGACTTTGTGGGGGGCAAAATGCTTAAAAAAAAAAAATCTGACAGTGAGATAGCAACCCAAGATTTTGACCAGTTTACTTTACTGTGGCTTACTCTCATTTTAACCTAAAATAACACCATGATAATTAGTGCTAAGCACTGAAAAAGTCTTCAAAATCGCAACAACCCAAAACACTACAAATTACCAAGCAACAACAATCACTCGCAACCGAGACAAGACTCAAGCACAAGAAGAGAAATGCAAGTATGCAACGGAGACGAACGCAATTTAGATGTTAGAGAGGTTTTTTTTTTTTTTTTAAATTTAGATGTAAGAGAGATTTGACGCTGGTACCAGTACTCCGTATTTTTCAAGAAGTACTTTTTTTTGAAGTTCAAAAGAAGAGCAGCAATAACAGTACTAACTTTTACTGTTTAAACACAAAATGTCCAGTGTAACCGAGACCGCATTCTTTAACATAGCGATACATTAACCTTATATCATGACAACCTTACTGAAATTGAAAAAGAAAAGAAAAGAAAAATAATAACACAACATTAAAAAAGGAACACCTGAAAGAACAGCTACATATGTCTCTCTACATAATAGAACAACTGCTAGTGTTCTCGTCACTAAACATGTAACCAAAGCCATCAGAATTTTTACTGCTCTCACCATGGTACGGGCTTGCATAGTAATTGTTGTAGCCGTAATAAATATTAGGGCTCGGATTGTACCCATAATACCCAGTGTATGGCATGACCTGAGGGGACCTTGCATACATCATTTGGGGCTGCTGTTGCATGTACCTGGCAGTGGCACCATCGTGCATCATCATCATGTTGCCACCCCTCAAGTTATTGTTCCCTGCCATCATGCTCGACGGATGGTGATGATGCATGCCGCCCATCATCATGCCATGGTTTTGATGGTTCCCTGCCCCACCCACAGTCGATTGAATCCCAGGGTTACCATGTAGGCCCACCATGCCATTGATGCCATTCATACCATGCATCTGCATGCCATTCAACCCATTCAACCCATTGACTCTCTTTGCATGATCACCACCAAGTGCCCCGAAATTTGCCATCATTTTACCATTTGCTCCTCCAAAGTTCAACACACCAGGGACATTACCATTCTTACCCAACTGATTCTGGTTATTACCCCCATTCTGGTTCTTCTTCCCATTGTTTGCATTAGGGTTTCCATTTCCACCACCATTTTTCTTTGCATTGTTATTATTGTGTCCGCCATTGTTATTACCCATATGCGCACCGTTCATCTGTTTCAGAAAATTTAACTGGCCCATTTTTTCATTAAGGACCTTAAAGTCATCTTCATCAAAATCATCTTCATCATCATCAAAATCGTCATCAAATTCATCATCAGAATACAAATCGGGAACCTTCCCGCCTTTATGTTGGTTTTTAAAAGCCTTGAGGCCTTGCATGAGGTTATTCTTATTCCCTTGGTCCTTCTGGTTAGAGATCTGGTTGTGCTTCTGGTTTGGGTTGTTGTTTTGCTTTTGGTTTTTTTGCGATGTGTGGTTGGATTGCTTATGATTAACTTGGTTGTTGGGTTTGTTCGACCAAAGCTCGGCATGCTTTCCAGATCGAGAGAGCTTTCGAAGAAGTGTATTTGCATCTACACTGCCGACCACAGTTACCTTTTGATGCTCCACATCAATATTTACCGAGAAAACCCCTGTGGTTAAAAAGTAAAAACAGAGTCAAATATCTTCTGGCAAAATATAGAGAAAGGTATCATTGATCTACAAACTACAGTGTATATAAACAAATAGGCAGTAGCAGCACAAATCCTGCTTTCAGGCTTTTGAAATGGAACAATAGGACCTCCAATTAATTATATGCAGAACGGGGAAGTTGGACAAATTTAGTGAAGTAAATATAGTATATATTTCAAGTCATCTAGTTCGAATGTAAAAATAAAGTTGATTAGCAGAAGGAAATCATAGTTCAGTTCTATTCAGACTTATACCTATATTCCTACACCTATAATTTAACCATAAAACCCAACTAAGAAATGTCTCTGTGCAAGCCAACATGGTCAGGTACTACTGTGTACTGCATTGAATAAAAATGGGTGGATCTTCAATTCTTGATGTATAGTTCTTGGATGTGTGTAGTTGGATATGGTCATATGGACATTTTCGGAAAGAAAAGCCATATGCATGAGTTCAGATCTGGTGCCGCGCGGCACACCGTGTAGCGCGGCATCGCAGCCGTCTGATTAAGATCCAATGGACAAGGGAGCCCCGTGCATGTAACCTAGATTGATAGGCCCGTAAAAAATGAACCGTCCGATCAAGATCAGACGGCTCGTAAGCGCGCTACACGGTGTCCCGCGCTACACGGGATTCGGGTCCCATATGCATGGCATTGCACATGGTCTCAATCAAAGATCACTGTTTTGGTGATATGAGAGAGTTCTAAGGAAAAGTTGGTAAGGTGTCACTTTGGAGCTACTTTATTTTACATTTTGGGAAACACTTTAGTGGAAAAAATTTCAAAATATTCAAAAGAGCACTTCAAGGAAATATGAAGGTACCCCAAAAGAATTGAGCTCTCATACCCAAAAAATAATAATAATAATAATAATTGAGCTATTTTACATCCAACAAATAAACGTAATTCGTTGCATATTAGCTATTTTACATACAACAAATCACTACTAAAAGTGTAGCAATTTTTTCTATAAAAAAATGTATTTACAGCTTTCCTAGTAACTGCGTGAGAAAGAGAAAAAGAAACAGTTAAGCTGCTTCTTGACATGTATTCCACAAATCAATTTAATCACATGCTGGGGAAATTAGTCTTTCATTTGGAAATAAAAAGGGAAGATAGTCGAAGTCCATAAAGGAGTTTAAGAGAAACAGGATATTCCATTTAAATTGAGATAACGAATCATGGTCATAAACACAAATGTACTTCGATTGGAGGACAAGATTGCAAAAGTTCTGACCTTGGCAACTTCTTCCAGGTTGAAATAGAAATGAGGATTTGTTAGCAAAGCAGAGGAATTGAGAAGGTCACTGTGCTAATGAATTCCTTTATTGGAAAAGAATATATGAAAGAAATAGTTCCTGTTTTATTTTGGCAGAAGGATCATTTTGCTTTATTCGTATTTTCTTATCTCAAGTATTTTTATTTAATTTTTTTCTGGAAGTAAACTCTCAGCGTGTTTGTTTGCACCAAGAATAAGGAATTAAGGAAAAGGGAGGAAGGAATAGGCACAACCAAACATGGGATAAACTTGAGAATAAAGGCTTCTTCCTTCTCATGAAAAGGAGGAATAAGGAATAAGCTCCCTGCTCCCTCTTCTCTCTTCCTTCTTCTCTATTCTTGGAGCAACCAAACTCAGAGTGTCAAACTCGGATTGACAAGCAGTGGATCTACCTCAACTACATTCTTTAAAAAATTCCAAACAAAATACAAAGAGAGTCCGGGAGACATTAATTTGTAAAAGGATCCCTTTGAAATAAAAGAAAAGAAGTACCTTCAATTTTTGTTAGTAACTTCTTGACTTTGTCTTTACATCCATCACAGTGTATGTTCACTCTGAGTACATGTGTCTAAAAAGATGATCAAAAACAAGAAAAAAAGCAAGTCAGATCAGCTCACAACTCACAAGCTGTTCTCTTCTCATTTTGTAAAGAGTAGAATACAATATTGTTGAAGTCGAAGGGAATAGTAAGAGAAACCTGGATCTTAAGCATCTTGAAATCATCATCTTTAGTCATGGTCTCTGTTTACTGTTGCTTGTTTTGTATTTACTACTATATAGTGGCAAAAGGCAAGGGGAGAGAGGAGTGGTAAGAGGATGGAAATGAGATGAGTTGCATGGAAGGCTCCTTAAAGAAGCATTTAAGAGAGAGAGATAGAGCTGTCCTTCTTCCTCTACCTATCCACCTTCTCACTGACTCTACTATATATCTATCTCTATTCTCTCACTGGGGACGGACGCATCACATATTCACATGGGGTAACCTACTTCTGTCTCGCCTTCTCTGTACACTGTAGAGGTAGAGGTAAGTAGAAGGTATTAATATTATATTGTATAATATTTTATTACCTGTACTTTCTTACTCTTTTTTTTAATTAAAGAATACAGAAGTTTTCAAAGAAAGATAAAGTTGGCTGGGTGATTAAATTAAGAACCGTACCCTTGTGTTTTTTAAATGGTTTGAATATGATATTATATATTATTAATATTATTAATTGTGTGGTGTGGCCGTGTGGGGCAGGAACCGCATCCTCGACAGTCCTTTAAAAGGACTGTGCCGTGCTGTCCTTTAACGATTGGCGTCAGATCTGAATCCAATGGCGCGCGAGAGACGGAAGGAAAAATCGCTCTCTTCAGCCTTGCCCTCCTGCCCGAGTCTCCAATTCCTAATATTAAAAAAAAAGAAAATCATTTCGTCTTCGTCTCATTATTTTCTCCTCCTGACGGGAAGCAAAAACATAGATGGAGCGACTGAGCAACAGATGGTGAGGCGCAATAGAATTTCTGGTGAAATTTCAATATTTCTTTTCTTTTGATCTGTGAATGTTCAATTTAGATCGAGTTTAAGGTTTTTAATAGTACTGAGTTGTTCGATTAGATCGAGACCTAATTTTTTTGCTTTCGGTAAGAAGAAAACCTCATCTTCTGATGTGATGTTGACGAAGGTGGAGAATACAAGTGATGACCTGGTTGGTAATTTTTATGGTTTTACCTTCGGGCTTTATACTTCATTATTGGTTGGATGTATGGTATCCAATTCCAAACTGCTTATAAATTATGCCCTTACTTAATTATACAATTGAGTGTCATCTGTACTCAATTAAGCTTCTAGTTGAGCAAGGAAGCCTAATTTGAATCTGACACGGTATCAGCTAATTATCAAATGTGATACTAGCCTCAAATTAACTTTCATGGTCCTGGATTTAACCTAAAATAGCTTCAGTATGCAACTACTCACAATATTAAAAAAAAATTGAAAGTACAGAACTAAGCAATCTGGAATTGAGTGGAGTACTATTTTGGTCAATTTCATTTCAGGACAATACAATTACCAGAAACACTAATTGAAATAAACCAAAACCTGTGGATTTAATCTGTATTTTTACATAACAATCTCTTGCTTTTTTTGCTTAATAACTTTTCATTTTTGGCAAAGCTTGGATAGGATAAGGCACCGAGCTTGTAGCCTGAGACAATTGAGTTTGTCACCAACTTTGGAGGTCAGATACTGAATGTCTCCAACTGATGAGACTCGATGGGAAATACCAGATTGTATCGGTACCTGTAGATCTCTTGCTGTTATCCAATCTTATATAAATTTTGGGTATCTAAATGATAATTACTCTTGTGAAATTAGGTTTCAGATTTAGAAAAAATGATGTAGATCTCGAAATTAACTATTTTCTACAATGCCTACCTTAATTTACATTGAATGTCTCCAACTGTATGTATTATGCATTGATAGTCATTTCATTTATTTGTCAGATATGACTTGACATGGTTGATTATTAGAAGTGAAGGCACCTTGGGAGTTATTACTGAGGTCACTCTACGTCTTCAGAATAAGCTACCTTCGCATTCAGTGGAAGAAGAGAGACTAATTGTATTTAATTTTTCATTTGCTGTCTGAATTAGTTATGTTGTTTAAATTTAGTATGTCGTATGAATCAGCATGTTGTATGAGGAAGAGACAGAATTAGCACCTCTGAATTAGTTATGTTGTTTAAAATTTGTATGTTGTTTGAATTATGTTGTTTCAAAATTGTATTTGATTTCTCAATTGTATGTTACCATCTCTGTACCAACTGGACATGATATTTTGTGAAGATTATGCGAATACTATCTCTTTTATTCATGAATACTATCTCTTTCCTTGTTCCTTCATAAAGAAGAATAAACAAAATTAAACTATGAGCATTTAGAACTGAAACATGTGCAGCATTTCGCATGGTAACTTTCTTTCTTTTTTTCTAGTTAACCGGTCCCTTATCTTAACACATAAACTGTTGTATCTACTTTAAGCAACAAAGACGAAGCTATGGATATCTATTCTTTCAAGAGCAATCTGTTGTGTGTGCATAGGTACATAGGTACTCGGACTTCTTGTGTGTGCATTTTGCTATTCTAATGTAAAAAAAAACAAAGAGTAACATATCATTTACAAGCTACACAGAAACATGCAACTTACAAAGCTCAAATTACAACAGCTCAAAGCTCAAATTCCTAATATATTACAACTTACAAACTAGCAATTCATAAAGCTGCAGACAGAAAAATTACTCAGTCATTTTTACAAAATTACCCTAAAAAGTTTTATTTTGTCAAAAACACAACTAAAAACATCAAATTCTCACACACAAACAACATATTGTACAATTAATTACACTAACGTAGAACAACAACTAAAAAAATTAAGACACTCATTCGCAAAACGAATATATCATCCTGACAAGTCTTCATATTTATATGCACCATCAATTTGCTCCATGGCTTCTTTCTTTCCATTTCCTTCATCTTCTGATGGAAGCCAAAAAAAACATAAATAGTTAGTGCGAGAGCATAAATTAATTAATTTGTATAGAAACAAAATAATTACAGTCGATGGGATCAGTTCAATCAATAATAATCTGATGGGTTCAGGTCAATTAAGCAATTTTTAAAATTACTCGATATTAAGTGTAGGTAGTGAAACCAATAAAATTCAATTTGCAACAAATACAATTTTTAAGCTTCATTGGCATTAGCAGTTACTGGTGCCATGACAGTCAATTAGACTAGCAGTATCAGGTATTGAAACATACATAAATGTTGAGAAAGATATAAAAGAAAAAAAAACTTACATCTGAACCATACTCTTTACTGCAGAAGTACACATGTGCAGAAAAAAAGATAAAAGGGTCAAAAAGAAGTGCTTAAACCTCAAAAGAAATCATTTGGCGGCAGGTAGCAATTGATGTACCTTCGAAAGGAGATCTATAGATTATCTCTCTCCTTTCTTATTCTTATTCATGACCTGTATAACCAACCAAATTGCTATCTACATTAACATCTAGAAAAGAGAATTGGCAGGTGGTGAGGTTTTAGTCGCTAGATGGATTTTCGCTACGAAGCAGACAAAGACGAAGGAACGATTTCTAATTTTGTTTTTTTATTTCGGAGCGATACTCGGGCAGGTCGGGCAGGCTGGAGAGAGGAGTTTGTTTTGCGCATCTATTTCGCGCCCTTCGATCGAGATCCGACTGTGAGCGTTAAACGACAGCACGGCACAGTCCTTTTAAAGGACTGTCGAGGATGCGGATGCGTGTGGGGCATGCCTCCATGGATGGTGTTAGAATAGTGGAAGCAGGCTTTGCACTTTTTTGAGGCCCTCTACAACATTGTCCAGACTCCACAGGCCAGCCCCAGCGCGTGGATCCAAATACCAAAGGCAATTCAAGGGGCGTTTGGATGAGGTTGAAATAAGAGGGAATTGCAAATTCTCGGAATTTTATATGTCAAATTTATTATAAACAATCTAAATTCTTCACAAAGTTACATACTTCTCAATAAATTTATGTCTAGAATTGCAAATTCCTCAAATTCTTATAACATCCAAACGGCCCCTCATATATTTTCGTCTAGCGGGACGGATCTGGTATTGTCGTATTGATATTTAGATGTGTTTCCTTGCAAATTTTAGAAATATATTTTTACTAGTTTTATACAAGTTTCAAAGCAAAGTTGACCGTTTGATCTGATACGCGAGTAAACTCTAATAGATTTATTTTCATTGTTCGTTTTTGGTCTAATAGATTATTTATAAAGTCCGGTTTTTATTAATTATTAGCAGAGTTATATCAAGTGATGATTATGCCTCCCAAAAAAAAAAAAAAGAACAAGTAAAACGTATGTCATTAATTCTTTACTCAAAGTTCCCTATAATATATACAAAAATAAAATAACTAAATTAACATAAATAAAGCATAGTTGATAAGTCATAATCCTACCTAAAAACTTATATACATTTATGTTTAATTTGTCTTATGATTTATCTAGTACTCGTATAAGGTACATTCATCTGCAAGCATCTCAGACCACATTTTTTTAAAATGTTTTGTTTGGTCCTTTGCTTTTCAATCCAGAACGGCTCCATCGAATTTTAAAAACACTAATGTTTCAATGCATAGTCATTACACATCACGTCCCAATGAATAAATAAATATTTCGGCTTATGGCTTTCAAGATTAAAAAAAATTATAATTTAATCACTGTCACCCCGCTCCTTGTAAAAGCACGAATCCAAAATTAATTGTTAAATCTCTAGATCCAGCGTCTAAATATTTTTTTTATGCTATTTGATCAACTTGATATGTAGTTGGATATCAATCAATAAAGAAAGAGGTAATATATATAGGGTTTCCATCTAAAGTGGAAACAAATTAAAAGCTAGATCGTTGTACAAATAAATAGTCTATTTATTTTTTAAAATATATCTATCTGTATGGTAGATTGAGCCACATATCTTTATGCCTAATTAACATATACCGTTATTATTTATAAAATAAAAATAATATCAATTAGTTTATTTCTTTATTTGCTCACATATTAGCGTGATCTTTTCCTGCTAAATAAATAAATGCGTTAAAATTCGGACATAATAGTTAGGTTGCAAGTGTTTCCAACTTTCAAACATGTGAGGTAGTAGGGCTGTCAATGGGTACGGTACGGTACGGTAGAAAATATTTTCATTACCGTACCCTATTCGTACCCGTTAAAAATAACTTTACTCGTACCTTACCCGTACCCGTTAAGAATTAACGGTACGGATACAGTAACAGTAAAAAATAAATATAATAATAATAAAATTTGTGCACTCTGTATAAATAAATTATATCAATGAGTATATTAATAAAGTGCAACAATGGTGGCGAATATTTTAGCTTTATGCTTTTTTATTTTTTCGTACACTGAATAGAAAGAATTATAAATCTTAAATAAAATCTAGCAATATTTTTTTACCAATCATGCAATATAAGATGCCATATGTATCATGTAATTGTATCTTTTTAATTGCGGCAATTACCCGTTATGAAAACGGTACGAAATAGCTTTTACCCGTGCCCGTACCCGTTAAATTAACGAAAAAAATTTCTTACCCGCCGTTAACTTAACGAAAATAAAACTTTACCCATACCCGTTTTATACGGTACGGTACGGATTGGATAAACGGGTAAAAGAGTTTCATTGACAGCCCTATGAGGTAGAAGGTGCCACAGAGGGGAGTTATGAATTTATGATTGTGCATAAACTCCATAATATATAGTTAGGTTGCAAGTGTTCAAACATGCCAGTAAATGACTCGCCCCACAATGGGATAGGTAGAAGGTGAGTAGGTGACGCAGAGGAGTGAGGCTAAAAAGTTCAAAGGACATGGGAAGTTCTATCTGTAGTACCATTCCAAAGTTAATTATGAGCAACGGAGTGCAGGTAAGGTGAGGATGATTATGATAGATAGAGACGGACCTTTAACAGCACACAGAACTGAGAACTGAGGAGAGAGAGATAAAGCAGCAAGTAACTTGACCTGACATCCAAAGGCCCCCTTTCTTCGCTTCCTTCTTTACTAGTTTACTCTCTCTCTTTGACTAATTGTTCAGATTCGCTATGGATCTCACTGTTTTGCATCATCGTGTGGTGAATTATAGGATCATTTCGTTTCCAAAGAAGCCATAATTTAAAATGATCCATGAGGTGAGCGTCCCATGCGTCGGTGCTTTCTTTCGCCTGCCTGCAACAATCTGGCCCTCTGTTTCTGTACCCATCGCATTAAACGGAATCTTTTGTTTGTCGAGCTTTAAAAGTTATAAAACCCACCGTTAATTTGTATTCTTTCGGATGTCGTTACGTATACAAATTATTATTTTCTCAAAGTCAATATTAATACACATGTACAGTAAATTTTATTCACTGGATCCATTTTTCTTTTTATTCCACTGACGATAAACAGCAAATTATATAAATTGAAAAGTGAAGATATGATATATATATCTGATTTCATGATTTTCAAACTCAAAACCTTAACCACAAAAGTACAATTTATTTAGCAAATCCATTACCAGTCAACGAAGCGTAATTAGTTTCATATATGGAATCAAAATTTGTTTTTATTTAACAATAATAATAATAATGGCTCCGTTTGGATAGGTGTAGGAAGAAAAGAAGAAGTGTGAAGAAGTATTGGGAAGTGTGTAACTTTGTGAAGAGTTTGAATTGTTTATAATTTTTTTCTTTCCTTCTTCCTTCTTCCTACTTCTTCTCAACGCATCCAAATGGAGGCAATAATATTATTCTTATTTCAAATTTTAAACTTTACGAATTGAAAAATGATGATTCAAAAGATGTGATTATATTTTCGTTTATTATTTTTATTTCGTCAGATCAACTGATAAAAAATATAGAACAATTTGTATTAAAAATTGGAGACTAAAATATTGTACTGTCTGAGTTGTTTAAACATTGTGTTCTTTCGATCTGTTGGTTGGATGGAATTTGAGAAAAAATAAAATGAGGTTGGATAACGTTCACAATTTTCTTATTTTTAGATTTTGAGTCATTTATTTTTTAAAAACTTTCGATACAAAACACATTATTATTAAAGAATTGCATGCACTAATTAAGTTCAAATTTATGAATTAATAGAAGCTGCCATCAAAATTGTAGGGGGGGGGGGGATCCAAAGTCCACATTTGCAATTGCACTTATAGTTATAGATAGCCAATGGAGAGCAGATTCAAGAGGACAGTTTCACTGGTGGCATGTCCAGTCTTCCTTTTGGATTTGAGCATTACGCTCCTTGCCTCTTTCTCTTTGACATGACCGCAATATGTACATACAATAGCGACATGGCTATGCACTTGCCTATCTTCTCTTTTTAGCTTAACAAAAAAGCTAGTCACCATGCTTCTAGCCTTCTATCCCTATGCAAAGCACATTTTCCTTGGATCTTTTAGCTTTTGAGTAGCTATATATTTTAAATATTTTCCTACAGTAATTTTTTTTATTTTTTTTGAAGTTCAGGTGGCAATCATCACACCAAAATTTTTCATGAACAAACAAAAAGTTACAAAGTACAAGGGAAAATAAAATAAAAGGAAATTAATCCTAAGTATGTACAAGAAAGGAAAGAAGAAAAATCAAAAGGAAAAGTAGTAAAACTAAGCATGCTTTGTCAAGGTGATGATACACGGTGATCTTCTTTAATAACAAATGCGAAGTAGAGTCGACATTTCAGGTCTTTCAAATATTCTAAGTGGTTGTTGTTCAGATAATGTCCTAATTTTTGATACGTAGGTCTCTGAGTGCAAGCCAAAAGTTTGTAATGTCTAGGATGAAGTCAAGCCATGAAAGTCTATAGCAAAACTGTACTAGAAACTCGTACATTAATTGTGAAATTATATTGCAGGAAGAGGTGGTCCCTTGATTGTAAGAAGCCACTACCACAACTCGGATATGAAGATGGGGAAGGCCAACCTCAGACCAGGAGATTCTATTGAGTTAACACTCGATCACGGAGGAGTCAAAGGAAAATTTTGACTACGCATGACCAAATCAAAAGTGGCTTATCTTAGGGTGCGTTTGGATCGTTGGAAGAAAGAAGAAGAAGAAAAAAAAAATTATAAACAATCCAAATTCTTCATAAAGTTACACACTTCCCAATACTTCTTCCCTTCTTTCCTTCTTCCCACACCTATCCAAACGCACCCTTAGAGTTTCCAAAGCCATTTTATTAGGAGAGTTTGAATTTATCGTTCGAGGTCAACAATTTTCAAACAACCATTATTTTTAGAGAGACGAAATTTTTTCAAGTTAACCAAGCAGTGTCCTCCAAGATATTTTTCTCTCCTTTTCCAAAAAAATTTGCACTTGATTCCCTCCAATTGTTTCAAAAGCCATCGCGGTAATTTGAAGACCTACATGTAGTGAAGAGCTATCCCTGCAAGAACCTATTTGACTAAAGTGAGCCGACCTCCTGAAGAGAGAAAACTGTTTTTCCAACCATCGAATTTGCGTTGATCCTAGGAAAAGAAGACTCATACAAGAAAATAGGGACAAAGAGATATTTTGCATCATTGACTTTGAGATCCGATAATAATGCGAATTTAGAGAGAACTTGTGACACAACAAGGAGCAAGAGTGAGCCTAAAAAAAAATGATAGTGTCATCCGCATACTGTAGTCCATGTGGAGGAATTAGAATAGGGCCAGAAGTGAGGGCAGAAGCATTAAAGAACAAAATTGGAGGCTCAATACATCGCGATGCACCATAGAACCGGTACTAATTGTGTTTGCCGTCATTTTTATCTAGTTCTTTGTACCGGCTTATTAGTACCGGTTTTCATTATTTTTAATACCCCTATTATTAGTACCAGTACAAAACCGGTACTATTAATATGTATAAAACCGGTACTAAAAATCTTAAATGGCGCAATGTCTGGTGAAACTCAAACAACACAAGAATAAAAAATTTAGACTTATTCGAGTCCTTATTCATATTCTAACAAAATCATGAAATATGAATAAAGAATATAGATAGACACATATTTCTAAATGCTTATTCATGGCAACATGCAAACACGGACTTAATATGATTTAAGCTTTGCACCAATCATTCTTGAGGAGACCAACAAGTTGTACAATTAAGTTAAATTTAACGGTTTAGATGAGACGATGATGAACTTGCAGGTCACTAATATTTAACAGAACAAAAATGAAACAATTTTCTGGGCTCAGTCACGGAGTGAGATGCGGGCTACTACAGGCTACTTGATGTGAGCCGAAGTGCCGAACAAACTAATTTGATTAATGTTACGTTGCTCAAAAGGAGTCTCAGATTTTGTGCAATTCAGAGAATTGATTGAGAGCGGCTATTTTCTAGTTTCGATATAAAAATATAATAGTTAACATGTGACAAATTTCTTGAATCAACATGCCAAAAGACTCCATCAATTGATTCAATTCATGATCAGCAACCAGCAAACTGCAAACCCCATTCCTCTATCTATCTATGTAAAGGAAAATGGGGCCCACACCAAGTGAAAAGAGTGGAATGTTTTATCAAATCTATAGTATATATAGTATATATATATATATATATATATATATATATATATATATATATTATTAATTAAAACCCGTGGGTGTCTTATACCGCTATTTAGTTTTTTTGCGACACGGCATCGAAACCGTACAAATTTTTTCGCTGATCGATCTGATCCGTTCACCGATTTAATTAAATTTTCGCCTATTTCCTTCGTTCACCTCTCTATTCCCTCTTCTCTCTCGTCGACGACAAAAGGGACAAAAAAAACGCTGTCGCCTCTCCACCTCCCTCTGGCAACACCGCTCCACCATCTGTACTGCTCATCTTTCCTCTCCTTTTGTGTTATATTCATTTATCTCTGTTGCCTCCTCTTCTGCCTGGTCGTGTCTCCGTCCCTTCTCATAATCTATTATCAGTCGCCTCTCCGTCGCCTCTTTGTCGCATCCAGGAAGATCCGTTCCAGTCTATCTCTATGCCGATAATTAATCCAACGCCATGTCTTCCTCAACCCTATTCTCCTCCTCCCTTCACCTCGGTTTCCAATTTCTCCTCTCCGCCCCTTCCCTCTTCCAATTTCTCCTCTGCACATCCTCCATGTCCACCTTTCCACGCAAAATTACTAGGGTACTGAATTTTTTTCTTTTCACATTCAATTTGTTCCAAAGATTCATGATATTTCAAATTTTTTTGCTTTAATTTTGTTAAAATTTCATACTTTCGAAAGCCATCCAGATTTTCTCCTTTACTTACACATCAAAATATGAATTTAATTGACTTAGATATGGTATATGGTTTATTTTTTCAAGTTCAGAGATGCTAAATAAAAATTTGTTTATTAGTAAAGCAGGTACTTCACAAAATAAGAGAGAAACATGCATGCACATAAAAGTATCTCATGGAATACATCTTATGGTAATGATTAAATACTTTGCATTATTAACTACAAATAAAATTTTCTTAATTGCTTTGTGGTATTTTCAGGATACAAAACAAGCGGGGTTGCAAGTTGCAACCAGTTTAGGAGACTATTGAAGGAAATGAAAAATGAGATATTAAGAGGATGTGTCATATAATTCACTTGGGTGCCATCTAGCTTTGGTCTCGGCAAGATGCTATTGCAGCAGGTGGGAGAGCAGTGCAATGCATGTCCTTGCCTAAACTTTTAATATGGTTGCCGATGCTTCAGTGACATATGTTCTTGCCATTCAATGTAGCACACAATTTAGGCAGCGGACACTTCTAAACAGCAAGGTTTTGGTGCACACGAACTGGTTGGAGACTGCTTGGCCAAGGACTATAGATAATTAAAAGATTGGTGTCGGGACTGCAAATTTGCAAGGTAACCTCTTATTCTCTACCCTGACCAGTATTGGATCTTTTATGCAATAATACACAAATTAGCAATTTTCAGTAAATACGAGATATTCTTTTCCTGCTTATTCAAATTAATTCTCGAAATAGTCATATTTCTATCGATAATATATGTTCACTTATTTTTTTTTGAATGGAGCCGATTGCAATGTGGGAATCTACAATGAGAAGTTGCTTGCTGATTAGTTATTCATTAAATAAAGTTAACGGTATGAAACCGAGATGTGAAGCCTAGGATTAGCACGACGAGGTTGGTTCTTAGTTGTTTGGTCACTGCCGGTGTACAATTTGGATGGATTTTGCAACTCTCCCTCTTGACTCCATATATTTAGGTGAATTTCTTTTCTCGGTTCTTGATTTACTTAGCTATAACCTCAGGGATTCAATTATTCAATTTAGGGTCACATCAGTACAATTTTGCATCAGTTTGAAGGGCAATTTAGGCAATTTACTTACCAGTAAGAGTTAATTTGTCCTAAATTTATTATGAATGAATCACAAATAAATTTCAAAGAGGTGGTCGGTATCAGATCGATTACGGCTTGAATGGAACTGTGCAGGTCACAATTATAACTGAAAATACAACTCATCTGCTTCCTTAATCAATAAAACATTATTTATTGATGAAATGCTCATGAATTTTAATTCATGAGATCTTTATAAGTAATGTTGGTATTAAGAAGTTTGTGGGACAATTATCATCCTCTTTGGGACAATTCTTGTCAGATATAGGATTGGATTCTTTTCCTGTTTATCCTGTGGCTATTTAGTACAAGTGCTTTTATATTTAGTAATTTTATATTTCAGAGGTCACTATTTAGTACAAGTGAGATATACGTCAAGGTCCCTTCTGTTAACTTTTTATGTTTTTTTTTCTTTTTCAGTTTGTTACATATTGCAATTGCAAGTGGTTTTCTATTTGCGTTTTGTAATTGAAACACACTTGAATAGCAAATAGGCATACGAGTGGAATTTAAAATATATATATATATATATATATATATATATATACAGAGTTTATGGGTTTGTTTTGTTGCTCCGATTTAATTTTTTTGGTGTATTTATCCAACAATCAAAGGTAAACACAGTTCGATTAAAAAATGTAATTACTCTATCTTTTTTCTTTGAATCATTTGTTGATTTAAATTATAGTCGCGACTGTTTAGGCTCTTCATTTGCTTTGCCTCTTTGTTCTCTATAGATGGTCAAAAAAGGAGACAGAAAGAACATTGAAAACTTAGAAGAATCAATGCGTACTGGTAGTCTGGCACCAATTACCAGTAGAGAGAAAAAGAAACAGAATTATAAATTGAGTAATCGTATAATGAATTGTATTGTATTTAATTAATTTTTGTATAAAGGGGTACACCCATATATATATATAGCTGACAAGGCCAGCGTATAAATTACACAAAATATCAAGAACCCATTTTAATTATCTCCTTAATTATCGGTGCTAATTGTCTCCAGAGTTGTACCAATAGCGACATTAGTTGTTGTAACAAACATGCAAATTGAGATCAGCTGCCGCGCGACACAGCGTGTCGCGCGGTATGCTGGCCTCATGATTAAAATCCAATGGACAAGGGAGCCCCGTGCATGTAACCTAGATTGGTAGGCCCGTAAAAAGTGAACCGTCCGATCAAGATCAGACGGTTCGTAGTGCGCGACACGCGGTGTAGCGCAACAGCGAATCCGGATTGCAAACATGCTGCGGGAAAGCCAGTCGCACACAATTTAAAATTAATGATAAATTATTAGTGATTCTTAAAACTTAAATACAAGAAATCCGCTAAGGCGCGGCGAAGCCGCGCTTCCCCACCTAGTTATCAGAAGATATGGTTGTAGATAACGGTGGATCTAGTTTCACACTTAATAATGTCATTAAATATTTCCAGAGAGCGATGTGTAACCACCATTTCTACATTCTTCAATAATAATTCACTCTCTTTACTGCATGTAATTAATTAGCACCTCAGTTTATGGGTTGAGACAACGACGAGTATAATTTGTTGAAAATTATGGAATAGATCATAAATATACTAATTCATAAGTATACTAATTCCAATGAATTTTGAGAAAATCATGACCGTCAACTTTTATCGGTCACTATGATACACAATCCGGACCCCTCGAAGATATATTTTCCGCATAATAATATGTGTTTACTTTCATAGGGTGCGTTTGGATAGGTGTGGAAAGAAGGGAAGAAGGAAAAAAATGAGAAGAAGTATTGGAAAGTGTGTAACTTTGTGAAGAATTTGGATTGTTTATAATTTTTTTTCTTCTTCTTCCTTCTTCCAACGATCCAAACGCACCCATAGTAATTCATTTGTTTAGTAATAGAAGCTCTTAGAATTAAAAAACTTTCTTTGTTCTTGTAAACATGGATTTCAATTATATATGTATATTATTTTTTTAATAGTTTCACAAACACGTGTTAATTAATAAGTTAAAGTCGTATTTTCGAAATTCGGTTGTAGTCCTTTGGTGCAGAATGTGCGAGTCTTGTTTTACAAAATCAAATATCAACATAATAAAAATAATTAAGTGTGATATGACTATGTATGTATATATATATTTTAATGGATCTAACTCCCCATAATAACATTAATTCCATATGTCTGAGTTCTTAAATAGAGCTCATTTTTTAAAACTTCATTAAAATATACATAAGCTACTTGGTTCAAATTTATTTATTCCCTAGAAAAAGGGGGAAGCCCCATGCAAAACTATTCAATGTTATAGATTATACAAAAACCACTTATTCACCAGTAACTCGACTAATAAAATAATTACAAAAATTAAAAAATACACATAAAATAACTCTTTCATCATCTAACAAATAACAAAAATAATTGATAAAAGTGGATCGTGAATTTTGTTAGGAAAGTGCATAATTTTGAAAATTTATATTAATTACATCTAATTAACCATCCAAAACACCATATGCATATAAGGATCTAGTGCTAAATCAATTGACACAAGAGAATAGGAAGGAAATCGATACCTCATCCAATATTGCAATTGGATGGCTCGATCCATGGCATGGGAGTTGGTGGCGAGCCTCCATGCGCCTCCTCCTTCGTCGGTTGATCAGCCTCGAGTCCACCAAGGAGGTTAACCATAATCTTCAACTTTTGTGCTAGCAAGAGGAAGAAACAAGCTAATTCCTCTAGGTTTCCTCTCTCATTTAGCAATTAATTACTTTAATTTGTGGAGAGGAGTGCTCAACCCATGAGCTAGAGAGGAGAGGAGAGAAGAGAGAGCATGGAGAAAATTTTGAAAATTTTTTCCCCTTGGTGAATTTTGGCCAAAGAGGAAAGGTGAGAGAGAAAGGAGTAGAGGCTAGGGTTTCCCCAAAACTTGACCCCTTTATATAGTGCTTTCTTGACCTACCTACCACAACAATTTGTGGACAAGTTTTCCCTCATATGGCCGGCCCCATTGGAGGCTTTTGTGGGCTACACCAAGTGTGTTAAAAGCTCATTAATTCAAACCTTTTAATTGCTCTTTCAACTAACCTCAAACTGGACTTTTATTTAACTAATTAAATAAAGACCCAATAGCTCAATTAATTTAAATGAGTTGAACATAATTTAAATTTGGGATTAGCATATGCATTAATTTATTCCTATATGATCCCTTTGACTTAATTAATTATAACAGTCCGCAACGCTATACAATTAATTAATCAAACTATCATATTTTCGCAATACGCACTGTTGCGAATAAATAAATAATGTACTGTATGGTTAAAGCCCTATTTGTGTGACCCTTTGAGGATTTATGCTAAGTTGGACATGGAAATAAATCGTTATTTAATTTCAATAATCATAAGCGGTATCTAACAACACGTTATGATTCCCAATTCGCATAAATAGTGTACTGCTACAATATTTAAATCCTGCATAAGAGAATAAATGTATTTCCCTATTTTGATTCTTATGTCACACGATATCATCGTATAATCCAAGATAGGAATGTGTCATTCTTGCAGATTATATGTTTCTTGATCTAGAGATAATTGTATAAAGTTGCATGCAAACAATCTATCTCCATCAAGGGGCCCAAACAGATATCGTCACTCACTAAGTGAATTAATGAGAGACATACGGTTTTCTTGATGATTAGCTTTTCCCCGCACAATTCAAGAGAACATAAATAATGTCCGTATAGCAGCCCTTATCGGGAATCAGCGGTAGACAATATTTATTGAACCTATCCTCATGTGGAAAAGATAAACATCTCAAACTTAGAACCAAAATCATAACGAAATAAACAATGACACATAACACAATCCATATGTTTATTTCGATGGGTCAAGTCCTGTGCTATGTTCCATAACATACACATATGCAATTAAGTTGGTAACTCTTTACCTATGATTTGTAGAGCTTAATCATCACTTAACTTACATACTAATCTTATATGATAATTAATGTTCTTTGTTAATTATCAAGATTATGGACCTTTTAGATTTATTATTGTCATTCTAAAGAATGATCCACAGAGATCTACAATTCAGATCCTCAACCTGAATGATCTGTCAATAATAAACCTAGGAACAGATGATAAAATATCACCCATAACATAAACTAATATTTAAGTCATTAAATTATTGACTTTTAGGACATAACTCCAACAAATTTTTCAACCCTTTTGAATTGAATTGTTTTCAAATTAATTGTACCGACACTTTTTTTGTTGACGCCTTTTATCTGTAAGATGATATCATACGCTCCGTTTGGATAGGTGTGGGAAGAAGGGAAGAAGTGAGAAGAAGTACTGGGAAGTGTGTAACTTTATGAAGAGTTTGAATTGTTTATAATTTTTTTTTTTCCTTCTTCCTTGTTCTTCTTCTTTCTTCCTATATCCAAACGCACTGATACATAAGTGATCTTTTCATGAAACAAGCCGGAATCCATAACCGGACCCCCACCGGATTAATCCTCCCTTTCTGGCCCCATGTAGGGAAAAGGAAAACGTATGCATGCTTAATCAAAATCAACTAGAGACCTTTTGTTATTAAAAAAGAAAAAAGGAAGATTGAAGAATCTAGTTATCTAGTGCAGTACAAATGTACAATGCTTTTGTACATTGAGAAGTCCACATATATAAGGGCCTAAAACTACGTTTGGATTTTATATCATGTCCTTTATTTCAAACAATATATCTATCCAAAGCGTGGCGCCAATAAGCTCATCGCCATTATTGCCTTTTGGCAAACTTTAGATCCAGCCAGCAAGTACTATGGTCTATGGATGCCCAATAATTGGACAGGTTTTACTTGTTACATGATAATAGTAGCCTATATACACATTTTCATGCAGCTAGGTGCATATTTCTGGATCCTTGGACTATACTTGAATGAAATTCAACTGTGGGCATTCTACTTTTACCACAGCGCCAAACAATAAAATCTTGTTTTATAATGAACTGGCCCAGATATTTGAAATATCTATATCAGTATCTTCTAAGTTCTAACCCTTTCTATTTGTTTGGGGAAGGGCGCACAGACATGAGATTTCTTTCAATAATAGAAGGATGAATTGCAGCCATCAAATTATAAAGTACCTATGATCTGACTGTGTTTGATTGAAAATTAAATTTGTGAAGTACTATATATCCAGTATCCACAAGGGCTACCAGATCATATAAATTATTTACTTGTCTTTCAACTTGAATCTTACTTGAACTCGACAAGTTTGATTAAATTTTCACTATCTCATATTCCGCAACTTAATTTGAAATCTTTGGAGCATCTATACCATTGATATAACATGAGATGGTCAATTATATATGTAACCTCCCCCCAAATTTAACCTTAAATCAACATTAATAATTTAAATATTAGTCATTTTTTACTCAATATTTTGTCTTGAACTCTAAAATCACATGGTCCTGTTTAGAGCTGAATCAACCGCACCGTACATCTTAAAATCCAGTAAGGAATCTGATCGGGACTTTGATCGTCGCATAATATCTCTAATTTCCCTCTCTAGGGTCTAGATATAATTATCTTAAAAAAATTATCCATCTTCCACTAATGCATGATATAGACGAATCACACATTACTGCCTGCAAAGAACATTAATTGCCAAAATTCATTAATTTCAATTCAATCCAGACGAGACAAATAGGCCTAAAACACAATCAAATTTCTTTTGGTGATTAAAATCAGTACAACCATTCGAATGTTTTATTTTTTTATTAGTGGTCTTTTTATCAGAATAAAAAATTAGTTTCATTTTATTTCGGCAGTAGGCAAGGGGCCGGTGACAATGAATATTCAAGTGGTCAAGGCGTCTCAATATCTTCATTGGTATTTTCATGGGTTCAGTAAATTAAGCATCATTTTTCCTTCAAAATTAAACCAGTACAAGCAGTTACTATACTAGCATAATTAAAGCGGTACAATCAGCAGTTCCTAGTACCTCTTTACGCCTACGAGTACATACTATAACATTTCATAAAATATAACTATATTTTGAGTAGGAATACAATGTCTTTTTAAAAAAAGCAAAAGGGGAAATATTTTGTTTCGTGCTGGCACCTGCCCGTCAATTACATGGCAATGCATAAGTACATGTGTTCAGTTAAAAAAATCCAAACAAGTGTAATTTATTATTTATGTTAAGAATTGGAAAAAGATTTACACTTGTTTTAGATTTTAGAATATATAATAATGCTTATATAGTTATATCAGTCATGTAATGAGTTAGAAGCCAAATTGATGGAGTGACAGTTCTGTTCTAAAAAGGAAAAAGAAAGAAGAGGAAAAGGACAGAAAACAGGTCCGGAAAGATGGATGAGAGAAAAGGGTATCTGCTACACTGCTTAGTGCTTACGGGAAAAAAAAAAAAACTATATTGTCTTCATGGCATGTTTAGCGGCTTGTTATGACTTGTGAGAAGCTTTGTTCTAATAAAACCTTGACAATGATGAGATCATGATAATGATGGTCACTACAATGCTCATTGGCTTTAATTTGTAAGCAAATTCCTAATCCTCTAATCAAAACTATCATCACGTTTCTCCTTTTCTCTGTCTTTCGTATTTCTTTAAAATGAAAAAATAAACTTTCTTTAAGTGCCTTTGGACCTTTAGTCCTTAGTTTTATTTTACCTTTAGTATAGTGCTTAATACTAATAACTTTTTGTTGTTGTTATGTTTTTGGTTTTGTGGTCGCTGCGAGACTTGTTTTTTTAGGGCTGTGTTTGGATTGAATGGGAAGAAGAGAATAAGGGAAGTGGGGAAGAAATTTATTATTAAACAATTCAAACTCTTCACAAAGTTACACACTTTCCAATATTTTTTCCCATTTCTTCCCTTCTTCTCTTCTTCCCACCCTCATCCAAACGGAGCCTAGATGTTTGTGTAGGAACTCCGAAAACATACTTTGCCTTTTAATATAGCCTAACATCTCTTCTTGAGATGTTTTAGTTAAAAAAAATAAAAATATTTGTAAACATGATCAATTACACAAAGAACACAAGAATTTTACGTAATTCAGTACAACGTGTATCTACGTCCACGACTTATACACACCGCACTATTTATTTTCTTTTTTTAATAATTTGGTTATAAGAAGAAGATGATAGAAATAAAGAAATAACGCCTCTTTTATAGAAATACAGGAAGGTTATTCTAATTAATCAACTTTTCCTTTTTACAAAAATAATAAAGGAAATAAAGCTGGTCTATTTCGGACTGAGTTCTAAGCTATGAACTCGGATCCTCTGTGTCTTCTTCTCCACAATAATAAATAGCAGAGAGAACTTCTGAACTTGGATTTAGACGGAAACAGATCCGAAGCCAATGTTGAATTGTTGTTTGGACTATGACCATAAGAGCACTGCAGCTTCGGTACAACTGGAGGCTCACATGGATTTCCCTTCTTCTTTTTTTTAAACCGATCAATATTTTTCAAAATTAAGAGAGAGGAAGGGAAAAAAAAAAAACAGATAAACGGATTTTACTTTTCAGTACGGTTTAGTAAAATATATTACTTTCATATATTTTGAAACTGAGTCGGCATTTTTACGGAATGACTTTGCATTGAAAGCCTGAAGCCCTCAAGAGCAGTCCTAAAATCTAATTGCCTAAAATACAACAGATCCAAGTCCTCAAAAACCTGGGCCGTCACATAAGTTGGGCCTAAAACTTCCAAGTTTAAAACCCAACTTCCGAGTTTGTTGTGTTGGCGACTTGGCGTTATTTGGAGCTCTAGCAAGATTTCAATGAAGTTTTTTGTATCAATAAATATTATAATTTTGCTTGTATATTTATATCTGAATTTTGTTTAACTCAGATGTGAATCTAAGTCATTGAGCTCGTTTATTTTGGAATAAGAAAAGTATCTGTCACGATCTAACTTGATCGACAATAGAAATTGCAGATTTCAGGAATGCGCTCGCACTGATACAGGGATGCAGTCGCACTCGTACCAGACCAGATTTGGTACTGATACAGTAATTGAGAAGAGAAATCACGAAATTGAGTATAATTGAGATAAGAATTGAATGAGAATTGAAGTAGAGATAAGAATCTAATAAGAAAGTGTACTGAAAATCAACTCTTATATTGAATTCAGAAAATACAAGGAAATTCGCAGGAAAATAGAGCTAAAATGAGAAAAGTGGATTCAGATCTGATTTCATGATTCCTTCTCTCTCCTCAGCCTCCCCTTATATAGTACTAGCTAATGACAACATTTAATCCCTAATTACATCAACTAACAAGCGAAACTAAGTAAAGTTTAGTTACGGAGGCCAAAGCTCTCGTAACTGTCTAACGACTTCATTCACACTACTTCTTCACCCCTCCAGTTGAAACAACTATGTCCTCTCCATTAAGTCTACTGGGCCCTGGCCTGTTAACAACTATCCATGCAACTTCAACAATTATGTTTACAATTACAACAGCTATGCAAATGAACTACAACAATTGTATATTATAGGATGCACCCACATCCAATGATGCACCTGCATCTTGAGATGCATTTTCAGGCTGTAACACTCCCTTCCCCTTAAAAGCATTCTTGTCCTCAAGAATCAAATAAGGATACTTCTCCTTCACTGCATCAAAGTCTTCCCAAGTAGCCTCATTTTCAGATTTGTTAAGCCACTTAATCAACACTTGGGCAATTGGTACATTCCTTCTTTTAATCATCCTCCTAGCCAATATTACCTCTGGCTCTATCCTCACTTCACCATCTGGACCAACCACTGGTAACCTTGGTGATGCAACTGCATTTTCACCACACTTGTGCTTAAGCTGAGACACATGAAGTACAGGATGTATAGAAGACCCAGGTGGCAAGTTCAATCTATATGCCACTTCACCCACTTTTTCAAGAATCTCATAGGGCCCATAGTACTTAGGATTGAGCTTGGAGTTTGCATGACCAGCTATAGACACTTGCCTATATGGTTGCAGCTTCATGTACACCCAGTCTCCCTCCTTGAAACTCCTTTCACTTCTCTTCAAGTCTGCATTTTTCTTCATTCTTTTCTGTGCTCTTTCCAGATTTTCTTTAAGCACTTGGAGAGTATTATGCCTTCTTTCAATTAATTCACTTGCATCTCCTCCTCCTTCCTGGGATGCTCCCAGCATGGGTAACTCTTGTGGTTCATATCCATACAAAGCCTTGAAAGGTGAGGTTTTGAGGCTTGAATGAAAACTTGTATTGTACCAATGTTCAGCCAGAGATACCCACTTGCACCATTGTTTTTGCTTATCAAAGACCATGCATCTAAGAAAATTTTCAATGCATTGATTCACCCTTTCAGTTTGTCCATCTGATTGTGGATGATATGCAGTGGTAAAGTTCAGTTTTACCCCTAAACCTTCCATCAAATTCTTCCAAAATGAGCTGGTAAATAGGGGGTCCCTATCAGTTATTATGGACATTGGCAACCCATGCAACTTGTAAATATTGTCCATGAATAACTTTGCCACATCTTTAGCCTTGTAGGGGTGTGCCATAGGGATGAAATGTGCATATTTAGTGAACCTATCCACAATCACCAAAATCACTGTTTTACCTTCAGATTTAGGCAAACCTGAAATGAAATCCATGCTAACCCCTTGCCATGCTCCATCAGGAATTGGTATTGGCTGAAGCAATCCAGGAATTGGCACATGCTCACCTTTGTTTAGTTGACAGATTTCACACTTCTTCACTTCTTCTTGTACCATCTCCTTCAACTTTGGCCAATAGAACATCTTCTTGATTCGTTGGTAGGTTGGTAGAACTCCTGAGTGACCTCCAATGCAAGTAGAGTGAACCTCTCTCACCAGCCTAATCCTCCAACCATTAGTGGCCCCCACACATATCCTATTCTTGTACCTGAACAAGCCTTGCTGAAAAGAATACTTGTCTTTGTCAAGTTCTTCTTTTTCCCACTTGTTTTGTAACTCCTGAACCCATTCATCTCCAATGTAGCTCGACTTCAACTCCTCTACCCACTGTGGTATCAACTCAGTGACAGCCTGCATCTCAGCCTGCACTCCAGACTGCACTTCAGGATGCACCCCAGCAGCAACTTGCATTTCAGTTTCAGGATGCACCTCTCTTCTTGACAGTGCATCTGCCACTTTGTTATCAACTCCCCTCTTGTATTCTATCTTGTAATCTAGGCCCATCAACTTGCAAAGGCCCTTGTGTTGCATAGCATGATTTACTCTTTGCTCCAACAAATGCTTAAGGGCAATTTGGTCAGTCTTGATAATGAACTGCCCTCCAATGAGGTAGTGCTTCCATTTTTGGACAGCTGTCAACAATGCTAGGAACTCCTTCTCATAGGTTGAAAGCCCAATGCTCTTAGGACCAAGACTTTTGCTCAAATAGGCTAGTGGTTGCCTATTTTGCATGAGGACTGCACCAATACCCTTGTCACATGCATCAGTCTCTAGCACAAAGGGTTGAGTAAAATCTGGCATTGCTAGGACTGGTGCTGATGCCATTGCACTCTTGAGAGTGTTGAAAGCATTCTCTGCCTTTTCATCCCACTTAAATGAGTTCTTCCTCAGCTGATCAGTCAATGGCTTGGCAATAATCCCATAATTCTTCACAAATTTTCTATAATACCCAGTTAGACCTAGGAATCCTCTTAATTCCTTGACTGTCCTTGGTGATGGCCAGTTGCACATAGCCTCAATCTTCTTAGGGTCAGTGGCAACACCATTGTGAGAGATTATGTGACCAAGATATTCAATCTCTTCCAACCCAAATTCACACTTTGACATTTTAGCAAACAATTGATTTTTGGACAGCAATTCTAGAGTTAGAGACAAGTGTTCCTTATGCTCTTCTATGGACTGACTATACACCAAAATATCATCAAAGAACACCAGTAAAAACCTCCTCAAATATGGCTTGAAAACCCCATTCATAAGGGCTTGAAATGTAGCTGGTGCATTAGTGAGTCCAAAGGGCATAACATTGAATTCATAATGCCCTTCATGAGTTCTAAAGGCAGTCTTGTACCTATCTTCATCCTTCATTCTAATCTGATGGTACCCAGACCTTAGATCAATTTTAGAAAATACCCTTGCCCCTTTCAATTCATCCAACAGATCATCAATCACTGGAATTGGATATTTGTTCTTCACAGTTATTGAGTTCAACTGCCTATAGTCTATGCACATTCTCCAAGATCCATCTTTCTTCTTAACCAAAAGAACTGGTGATGCAAAAGGACTGCTAGAGGGTTGTATCAGCTGGTTCTTAAGTAATTCAGTCACTATTTTCTCAATTTCAACCTTTTGAAAGTAACTGTACCTATAAGGCCTTTGGTTGACTGGCTTGCTGTCAGGTAGGAGTGGCACCGCATGATCAACAGTCCTCCTTGGTGGCAGTGAAGTTGGTTCTTCAAATACAGCCTTGTGCTGTTCTAAAACTGTAGAGAGTTCAGGGTGCACTGGTTTGGAGTCAGGATGCATCTCAATCTGGTTGCCAGGATGCAACTGCAGTGCTGAATGCACCTGAGAAGGTGGGTGCACTCTGGGCGCAGGGTGCACCTGAGAGAAAGGATGCACCCTGGACATAGGCTGCACTCTGCTCAATGCTCTTTCTTCCACCTCTGTGCTGAAAATCTGAGCCATCAGTACCTCACTACCCTTCCTCATTTCCTTCTCCAGGTCTACATCCTCCTTGATGAATTTGATCTTAGCCATTTCCTCTCTAACTTGCAGTTGTACATCCTTATCACCTTGCTTGAATGCAATTCTGCCTGCACCCCAATCAACTTGCATTGGACCCAAACTAGTAAGCCAATCCAATCCCAAAATCATGTCATAACCAGTGACATCTAGAACCCTAACATCTTTTTCAAATGTATGCCCCTGAATAGAGAATTGTAGTGCTTCACATTGTAGGTCAGTAACCATTCTAGCACCATTGGCAACAGTGACCACCATGGGTGCAGTCTGAATCAGGTTGCACTCCACCTCCTGCAGCACATTAGGGTTCACAAAGGAGTGTGTGCTACCACTGTCTAACAGTGCACATACTGGGACAGTGCCAATTTGCCCCTTGAACTTCATGACATTCACTTTAGGGTTGGTTTTGGAATTGAACATTGTGACTACAGCTTGCTCCACTTGCAATTCTTCCTCTACTTCCTCAAATTCACTTTCTTCACCTGCACTCTCTTCTTCTTGTGTTCCTTTGAGTGCATTCAACAATTTCACTCCACACTTATGACCAGGGAAGTACTTCTCATCACAGTGGTGACATAGGCCTAGGGCTCTTCTTTGTTCATAAGTAGTGCCTTTGGAATTATTATTGGTTTGCCAAGGTTTAGAAAACTGATTGTATCCACCACCATCCTTTCTTTCTACTGCTAGTTTCTTCTTGTGTAAGGGATAATTTTGAGGATTAGAGGGTTTGTTCATCACCTTTGGCCTTCTATTTTGGCTGTCATTGCTGAGTTCCACCTTGGTTGCATAGTTGAAAGCTTCATACAACCTCTTTGGATTGTGCAACTCAACTGTATATCTCAACTCTTCCCTCAACCCACTAATAAAACCAGCAATAAAGAACTCCTCATTCAAGGCTGGGTTGAAGTTCATTAGCCTTGCTCTAGCCTTATCAAATCTCTTGATATACTCATCCACCCTACCAGTTTGGTGAATCCTCTTGAATTCATCCACTGGATGCTTCATACCATTCATTTTGTATCTGTTTATCACCTCATCCACCAATAAATCCCAAGGCAATTGATGATGACCACTAGTCACACTTATATACCATTCATGTACTTCATCAGAAAAATTCAGAATAGCCATCCTAGTTTTATACACCTCTGGAACTTGGTATATCTCAAAATAAAACTCACAATTCCTTCTCCAAATTTCAGGATCCCCTCCATCATAATGAGGGAAATCCATCCTAGGCAGCTGGACATTTATGCCCCTATTCCCTTCATTTCTGAAATTTCTCTTTTCTGCTTCTTTTCTACAACCTTCACCCCATCTAAACTCTTCCTCGTCTAGATCAATTGGGGAATTAACATAATTGAATCCACTGCCCCTCTCATCACCTCCAACTTCCTTATCAATTCTGACACTAGCATCAACTCTAGGCCCTCCATGAGAGCTGCTAGTTCCTCCTATTTCAAAGTTTGAGCATTTACCTGTTTGATGCCTCAAGGACCTCTCCAAAAGCATGCCAAGGCTGCTCAACTTCTCTTCTAGCCCTTGATTAGCTTGCTTCACATGATCTCCCACCATAGCTGCCATTCTTCCCTCTAGGTTGTGATGCGAGATCTTGATCTGCTCAATTACCAAGGCTGATAGCTTGTTCTCGAGCTGCTTGCTATCCTCCTTCATTTCTTGCACGATCTTCTCCATTTCAGCTTGCAATTGGCTGTTTTGAGCTCTCAGCTCCTCAATGCCATCATGACTTGAGCCTCTTGCATTTCTTGTGCTGTTTGCCATGGATCTTGCTTCAAACTCTTCTCAATTGATCTTGAACGAGTTGTGAATCAAGAACAATCAACAGGCCACTTTAATCGGTGCTCTGATACCAGATTGTCACGATCTAACTTGATCGACAATAGAAATTGCAGATTTCAGGAATGCGCTCGCACTGATACAGGGATGCAGTCGCACTCGTACCAGACCAGATTTGGTACTGATACAGTAATTGAGAAGAGAAATCACGAAATTGAGTATAATTGAGATAAGAATTGAATGAGAATTGAAGTAGAGATAAGAATCTAATAAGAAAGTGTACTGAAAATCAACTCTTATATTGAATTCAGAAAATACAAGGAAATTCGCAGGAAAATAGAGCTAAAATGAGAAAAGTGGATTCAGATCTGATTTCATGATTCCTTCTCTCTCCTCAGCCTCCCCTTATATAGTACTAGCTAATGACAACATTTAATCCCTAATTACATCAACTAACAAGCGAAACTAAGTAAAGTTTAGTTACGGAGGCCAAAGCTCTCGTAACTGTCTAACGACTTCATTCACACTACTTCTTCACCCCTCCAGTTGAAACAACTATGTCCTCTCCATTAAGTCTACTGGGCCCTGGCCTGTTAACAACTATCCATGCAACTTCAACAATTATGTTTACAATTACAACAGCTATGCAAATGAACTACAACAATTGTATATTATAGGATGCACCCACATCCAATGATGCACCTGCATCTTGAGATGCATTTTCAGGCTGTAACAGTATTTGTGTTAAATTTCATGCTCGTGTATGCCACATTCTGGATGGTCAGCTTTTTGACTCGTTTGTTGTAGTTTTAGAAGCGATAAATATTTTTTCGAAACCTTAGAAGTGATCAATACTGTTTATGGAACATCCTATATGTTTTAAATTTGTTTGCGCTCATAAACTAAAAGTTCTTTATATACCTCAATAGTTGATGCTTTTTTCTTTAGTATATTGATTTTTATCTAATATAGGATGTTGAGTATATCAATAAAACATTCGTGTTGAGTATTGATATAGTGAGATGGGCTAAAATCAACCACGGCTGACGGGTGCAACCGCCAGTTACGATCAAATCTCAATTTTCGAGATTCTAACAGTCGATCCGAACCGTTTAACGTGTTTTTCATATTGAAATCTCATCGGAGACCAAATTTTACATTTTTCTGATTTTATTTAATATTTTTTTAGATTTTTAAAAATCATAGTTATTAAAGGGTCCATAATTGTTTAGATTAAGAATTTTGTAAAATATCAAACAAATACTAAAAAATTTTAGAAAAAAATATAAAATTTTGTCTCCAACGAGATTTTAATATGGAGAACACATTGAACGGTTCAGATCGATCGTTAGAATCACGAAAATTGAGATTTGATCGTAGGTGACAGTTACATCCATCGGTTGTGGCTGATTTTAGCCCATCTCATAGTGAGAGGCTAACTGGAGCAATTTCACTACAGCCACTGGAAATAATAAATTTTATTTTATCGAGGCACCAGCATGAAAACACACATTTTTATTGTTACTAATTGTCAAATAGACCTCCTGATATAGTGCCCTTAATCATTAAAAAGTTCTTTGGACATCTAGTTTAAATTCCATAACAAATTAACAATCTAACATGCGAGAAGCTTATGGAAAGCTACAGTTTTGTGTAGTTCACTATTTTGATCATTACATTCTTGTACAACCAACCATTCAAGATATAATAATAATAATAATAATTATTATTATAGTAATGATAATGATATATATAAAACGAGAATAAGTGTGGCAACGAACAAAGAGATCGAGCCTTACTACTACAAAAAATAATAAATAATAAAATTAGACAACGTAGTTAGAAACCAAAAATAGGAAAAGAAGATCCTACAACTGTCGCTCTTCTTTTCCCTATCTTTCTTTTTTCGCTCAAATGCAAGTGCACATTTAAGTTCGGAAGTCAATTGTATAAACAAGAGACTCACCTCGTTGGCCAGCCTACAGCCTGACCTCACCTCAACTACTTACACTATTTATATCTGTCCCGCTCCCTTATTTTCATCATCTAACATGCCATCAAACCATCATCCATTCTTTTATCTTACCCCACAAATTCGTTCCCCTCCAAACAAAAACAGGGAAAAAAAAACCTACCAGAAGACCAGCCAAAAAATTTATCAAAAGGATAAAAAATAGGAAGGAAAAAAAAATATTGCAATTCCTATTGCTGGCACGAATTGGCACCAGATTTCCAATCCTCCAAAACCCGATCCATTATCTTCTGAAACCTCTCAGCCTGTGGACCGGGTCTGACGATGTTCACATTCCCCCACTGTGAACACGGGTCCCGCCACCACCTTCCTGTACCGGTGCACCATGCACCTGGTGTTACCTTTGTCCGCCACTTTCCCAATATCCTCCTGTCTATCAAATCCAAAACCGCATCGAGTTCTTTGAATTTCCTTGCAAAGGGAACCCCACTCTCAACCATTGCATTGAAATCTGTGCTGCCGAGGAAGTGTGGCTCCATCTTAGGCGGGTCGTCCCAGACAGTGTAGCGCAGGTCATTGTTGACAGTTGTGTTGCGATAATCTGAGTTGCATATGACTGAGTGGAAATATCCTTCTTGGGATAGAATTACATTTGTAAAGTATAGGAGGAGGGTGCGTGGTAGGTTTTCGTAGCCTACTGTGCAATATTCTATGAATTGCCGGCTAAGTATCACCCATGGAGAACCTGTTTATATTGAAAAACATTCTTTCATTAGATCCAGTAATAGCGGTAATGTGATTGTGCTTTCAAGTGCCCCAAATGGGAACATGAAGTGGGGTGCAGAACCCAATGGAAATTCAACATCCTGTTAAATTGTGTGAACTGAATGTTGTTCAGTTATCTTAATTGTACATTCTTTTTACCCCACCCAATAAATAGCTTAGCTCGCAATGTGTGCAACCCCACAAGATGAGAATATAGTGCTTGCTCTTCTGCAAGTTTAGCTTTGTTTACTAAACATACATACATCTACTATATAAAATACATGGTATGCAACATTTCTATCAGTTTCTTCCAAAATTATAGAAGAAACAAGGACGGGGAAATAAAAAGTACCTATCAACTTTTGGATTGTTTATAATAAATTTGACATATAAAATGCCCGGAATTTGCAATTCCGGCTCCATCCAAACGGGGCCCAAAAGAAGAAAATTGGTACCAGTAAAGAATTTAAAAGCATCAGGAGTAGCACGCTTTTCAGAAGCCTGGAAGTGCATGTTTCGACCAGCCAAGTAAATACCCGCATCCACTATGATTGGTTGCACCCTCTGTTGCCTGAATATAATCAATAATCAGGCATGTTGTTAGAAGAAAAGAAGCACTAGTCTCTGTTATAAACAACATCTAAATAATTGCATTTCAATGTTTTTGCAACTTTCAGTAGTCCGATAAATCAGTCCTACAGAAAATAAGTACACTATCACCTGGCTTCCAAATTCATACAACTTAAGCACAAAACATTATATTTATTCATTTTCTGTTTAGATAGCTCAGGTAACCAATCTTTCTAAAGTTAATGAAACCGTAGATAATTGTAGCACCACATTTAAGTTAGAAGTTAAAGCCTGATGTTAAACTGTTAATTTAGAAATCCAAATCAATTTGCAAATAGCTAGATTAGTTCTATTTGCTTAAAGTTAAGTAGATAAAAGGAAAAGTGCATACTCTTTCCAGCCAATATCGCTAGTGTGGTCGATGAAGTTAAGGTGTCTTGGCACGGATGAAAAAACATGGATTAAATCTGCAACAAAAGGTAGAACATAGTATATAAACCATATTACATTAGGTGCACGATTGCTTTATCAGCCTTTCCTGGTCACAATTAAGGTTTACAGAATAATTAAGTTTCATTAATTGAGACCAGAACAATATTTTCCAGAAAAGAAAATGGTTCTGTGACCTAGTCGATTGGCAGTAATACTGTTTTTGTTTTCTGAAACCTTATTTGGATTTCTTCTTTTCAATTCATAAGTGATTTGAGCTACTCAAAGTTTTACAGCCTAGTTAGTTTTGTTAGGTTTTCAATATTCAACATGAGACTCTTAATGCAGTCTAGTCTAGTTTTCTTCAGATTCAATATAAAACATGAGAATCTTAATAAAGTTTTCTATATAAAGGTCAAAGTCTAAAGTAGTATAAAAACATCTAAGGGGATTCAATAAGATTCACATGACGGCATTTCTCATAAAAAAGAATAAACAAATAATAAAAATATCATTTACATGTGCTCATGGGATGAGAAAAGAAACAACGCAACTAGGGTTAAAACTGGGATTTGGGTTTATACCCTTTATTGCTTTTTTGGAATATTCAGGAAGATTCAATGTGTACAGCTGGTTTGTCAAAAGAACCATTTTGACAGTATCAACCATATATTTTTTTATTTTATATTGATCAATCATTCAGTAAAACTAAAAAGGACCATTTTAAGAGGTAAACATGATTTGCTCTTCTAACTAGATGGAGAATTATTGCAAAATCATTAAAAGTTTCCAACAGTGACTATCAGCACCCATCCATCCAAGAAAGCAACAATGCACATGTAAATTTAAGCCATTATATCAAGTGGTAAAGTGAAAGACAGTTCAATTTATGCCATCATGCAGGATTATTTGAAGATTCAAAAATCTAATTTGTCATATTCAAAAAGACGTGACATCAGATATTGTAATAAAATTCATTCATAAAATGAAGAATCAATGGGATTGGAACATACCATCTTGTGTGAGAAGGGGGTAATCATCTGCACTCAAAGCAATGAACCAATCCCAGTCAGGATCCAATCTGAGCAGGGCCGCTGCAGCCCCCAGCGTACCAGCCAATCCTGACGAACCGATGGGGGTCCCGGCTGACGGCCTCCCCACGACATCGACATTACCAAAGATCATCACGGCGGGCAGGGCCCGCTTGACTGCCTCGACCAGCCCAACGCGTTCTTTCTCGGATGCATCAGCTGAAAGGTACAAGAGATAGCGGTTCCTGGGATGGTAGAGAGCGAGCAGGAGGCGGAGCAGACGGGCGGAATCAGAGCGGTGGCCGGATAGAAGGAAGGCGAAGGAAGGGGGGTGGGAGGGGCCGCGAAGGAGCAAAGGAGGGGAGGCAGGAAGGGAGGAGGTGGAATAGGAGGAGGTGGTGAAGTATAAGATGGAAGAGATGAAGGAGATCAATACGAGCGGCACTAGAAACTTCTCGGCAGGAGATGTGGATGGGGCCATCAAATTGAGATAATAGGGCCAAAAACAACAAGATGCAACCGTCGATCTTGCAAAATTGGGAGATAAATTGGCACACTCAGTGCGATACTGTAATGTCTGTGTTCCAATTGGGAGAAAATTTTGGTTTTGCTGGTAAAAGGAAAAGGGATGGAGAAAAGAATGTAGCTTTTTTTTTATTATTATTATTTATTGTTATCTGGTTTGATCTGCCGAGTCCCGAGTGAGATGGGAAATAGAAATCCCAATTCCAATCCCAATCCGAATCCCAATTGTGAAGAAAATAAGATCCGAAAAATGGGTTGGTATATATTATTTTTCCCTTTTTAGGTTTTGGTTGCTAACCTTGGCAGGAGATGCTCCACTGAGTTGAGACGGAAGGACGGAAGGACGGAAGGATGGATCGAAACGATCTCTCTCCTTGTATTGTCTTGTCTCTCTCCCTTGATGGAGTTGAGTAACTGCGAAGAAGAGATGGAGAAGCGCTTGAGCACAAGCTTTGCGCTACGTTACAAATTACAATACAAGGAAGGAAGCGCTTGTGGATCTCTCTGTCTCTCTCTCTCTCTCGCGGAGTTTAAGTTTGGAGCAAGGTTCTAGTGCCACAAGTTTTTTGTGCCACAAATGCCACAACTTCTCTTTTTCATTAATATTTTAAAATTTTAAAATTTAATTTTCAAATCCAAACCATTGATCTTATTCAATTTTACGAGTGATGCATTTTTATATAATTTTTATAAATTTTAGAGTTTATTTGATATTCGATCAAGAGGCTAACATATGAACGTATTAAAATTAATCTGTTATAGTTAACAAGATTCGTTCATTTTTTGGCCTCTTGATCAAATATCAAATAAACTCCAAAATTTATAAAAATTATATAGAAATGCATCACTCGTAAAATTGTACAAGATCAACGGTTTGGATTCGAAAATTAAATTTTTAAATTTTGAAATATTAATGAAAAAGAGAAGTTGTGGCATTTGTGGCACTAAAAACTTGTGGCACTAGAACCGTGCTCTTAAGTTTGAGTGTGTAATAAGTAATGTAATATCAATATGGGGAGCGGAGGAACTGGGAACATCTTTCAGGGCACTGGCCACGGACGGAACCAAATCCTCTACTGTCACAGTAGAGGCAGTAGAAAATAAGTTGCCTCTCAATTTTATTAAAATTAAAAATTTTAAAATTCAAATGTTAAATCTAAATCGTTGATGCAAGTGATGTATTTTCATATAGATTTTATAAAATTTGAAATCTATTTGATACTCGATTAAGTAATCAAATTATGAACGTATTAGAATTAATAAGTGATAGTTAATTAAATTCGTACATTTGTTGACCACTTAATTAAGTATCAAATCAACTTTAAAATTTATAAAATTTATATGAAAACACATCGCTCATAAAATTAAATAAGATCAACGATTTAAATTTAATATTTAAATTTTAAAATTTTAATAAAATTAAGAGGGATAGTAGACCTCTACCGTCATTTACAACAGCAGAGGATTTGGTTCCGGTCAGGGACCGGAACGAACCCACCAAAATCTCAAATCCAATCCTCTCCTTTTTCAATATCATTTTTATGCATAAAATAAAACTGGAGATGATACTGCTCTTCACATGCACTTGCAGTCTTGAACTCTTGCAGTGACCAGGCTCGACGTCGCAGCCAACCGTCCTCTCCTCTCATTTTATTATTTTATTTATTTATTTATTTATATTATATTTTTCCCCAAACTGAAAAACTTCTATTGTATCTTATCTTAATTATTATAATTAATTAATATAATTGCTTGGACATCCGGTTCAAGCGGCTACTTTTCTCACCCAAATTTTACATTTTTATTATATTTTGTACCCGATCCGAATGTAGGTTGGGTACTGCTAGGACTATTCTCAGCCCCGGTCCGCAATTTTTGTTTGCTTCTTCCAATTCTTCTTTTTATTTTCCAAAAATGTATCAAAGCAATCAATAACTTTTCGGTGGCGTTTGATAAAGAAAGAACTTAAGAAGAAAAAATTAAGAGGAAGAACTTAGACAAGTTATGTCATGTTAAGAAGGAAAGAATTTATTTGTGTTTGGTTAAGCATATTGATGAATAAGAAAAGGAAAAAAATTATTTAAAGCTAAAATGTGAAAAGAAAATAGTAGCCTTCTCGTTATGATAAAAGATGATGAGTAATTTATGTTAGGAAATACATAATTTTTAATTTTTGTGCTAATTACATTTAATTTAGCAATTAAAACATCATACACAATAGGATTCAGTGCTTAAGTTCATTAACACTTAATTATAGCTCTCTTGATATTGTAATCAAGAGGCTCGATCATACGGCCTAGAAATCGATGGGGTGCTCTCCAAACTCCTCCAAATCGAAACGCCTCGAGTCCACTAAGGTATTAACCAAGTTATTCTCGAATCATGCTAGCGATGAGAATAACAAGCCTAATCCCAAAGCTTTCCCTTTCTTCAATTAATTCACCAATTAATTTGTGGAAGAGAGAACTCAACACATGAGCAATTGAGTGGAGGGAGAGAGAGGGAGACGCACGACCATGGAGGGAGAGAGGGTGGCGGCTAGGAGAGGAAGAGAGAGAGAGTCATACAAGAAACCTCCATATAGGTCCTTATATAGCCTCCAAACCCTAGCACAAAGTTGTAATAAATTACATGGTGTGCCACCCCACCTACCACCTCAATGAGGCCCGCCTAATAGTGGGCCTAGATGGACCACTAACACATCTCAATAGGTCCTTAATTCTATTAATTAAATGCCACATTCAATTGCTACTTAATTGGACTTTTCATTTACAATTAAATAAAAACCCAATCAACTTAATTAAATTAGGTGTGTTGTTTATAAATAATTATTAACTTAATAATAATTATTTAGAGATTAGACAATGCATTAATTTATTTCAATATTATCCATTTGACTTAATTAATTATACCGGTCCATAACGGTATATAATTAATTAATCAACTTATCATATTTTTGCAATACTCACTGTTGCAAATAAATAAAGAATGAACGTATGGTTAAACACCTTATTATGTGTGACCCTTTGAGAATTTATGTTATGTTGCACATGGAATTAAATCGTTATTTAATTCCAACAATCATAAGCGGTATCTAGCAACACGTTATGATTCCCAATTCGTATAAATAATGTACCGCTACAGTATTTAAATCCTGCATAAGAGAATAAAAGTATTTATGTATTTTGATTCTTATGTCACACAATATCATCGTATAATCCAAGATAGGAATGTGTCATTCTTGCAGATTATATGTTTCTTGATCTAGAGTTGCGCGCATACGATCCAACTCCATCAAGGGGCCCAAACAGATATCGTCACTCACTAAGTGAATTAATGAGAGACATACGATTTTCTTGATGATTAGCTTTTCACCGCACAATTCAAGAGAACGTATATCAAGTCCGTATAGAACATATTCTCATGTGGAAAAGATAAACATCTCAAACTTAGAACCAAAATCATAACGAAATAAATAATGACACATAACACAATCCATATATTTATTTCGTTGGGTCAAGTCCTGTACTATGTTCCATAACATATACATATGCAATTAAGTTGGTAACTCTTTACCTATGATTTGTAGAACTTAATCATCACTTAACTTGCATACTAATCTTATATGATAATTAAAGTTCCTTGTTAATTATCAAGATTATGGACCGTTTAGATTTATTATTGTCATTCTAAAGAATGATCCACAGAGATCTACAATTCAGATCCTCAACCTGAATGATCTATCAATAATAATCCTAGGAACAAATGATTAAAAATCATTCATAACATAAACTAATATTTAAGTCATCTAATTATTTAATTTGAATTAATATATTCATGTCAAAAAACTAAAATGTCCTTAAATTTGAATTATTTAATTTGAATTAATATTATGTATTAACCTAATTTTTGTTAATTATTAATTATTATAAAATTAATTATTAATGATGATAATAAATTATTTTTTATTATGAATATTATTAATTATTTAATAAAAAATATTATTGAATAATTATTTTTAATTAATTATTATTATTATTAATTAATATTACTTGTTAAATATTATTAAATATTATTTAATTATTAATTATAATAATTAATCTTTTATTAATTACTTTTTTAATTATTAAATATTAGTAATTATTAATTATTATAAAAATTAATTATTAAATAATAAATCATTTTTATTATTATGAAATATTATAATTGTTTTTAATTAAATATTATAATTATTGTTAAATCGTTATTATTAATATTTAATATTACCTTTTTAAATATTATTAATTATGATTTTTGTAATAATTATTGTTACTTATTAAATATTATTATTTATTTATTTATTATTATTAATTATTCAGTAATTATTAAACACCAAACATACTAAAAAAGAAAGTTTAGTTTTTAATTACTAGGATAGTAATGACAACATATGAAAGAAAAATAATTTTTAATTACTATTTGTCATGTGAGTCCCGCAGACAAAATTTATTGCACCATATTTGGTGTCACAGGTTAAAGAAGCTTCTTCCTTGTTTTAACTACATAACTTTTTTCTTGTTTGGTAGAAAATATGAGGAATAACTCCTTATTTCACACTAAAGAAGCTTAAATAAGCTAACCAAACATGCCCTCGGGAGTAAGAACCCTCCACTTTAAATTTAAATCAAACCACCTATGTACACGACTATCATATGCAGATGTCATTCATTTTTACTATTTTACCCAACTTCAACTTGTTCAATATACCTTTTATTTAGATTTTTCTGACTGTTATTTTTCATTGCAATATATAGCAATATCATTTACGACTTTTATCAAGTCTAGTTTTCAAAATATATAAATATAGATTCAAAGTGATCATGAAAGGGGGGGGGGGGGAACCCCCAAAATTTGTTTTAGCCCTTTAGAAGTACACTTTATTTTGTGCGGTCAATAGAAAAAACCCAAAATTTGCTTAATGAAATCGTCATTAAGCATGGTTGTTACAACTAAATAATCATTGAAATAATCGAATCAACTCTAAATTTTTATAGCAACTCTCAATTTTTTATAGCCACTCTCAATTCTTTTCATATCAGATCACAATGTTCAAGTTAATTCATGAACTGTATCTCACTCGGAATTTGAGCTCAAGCTTTCTCATGAACTGTATCTCATATTTTTCATTTCAAACGTAAATAAGCGAGTTCAATTTTTTTTTAATTCTATGTTCGTTGTTAAGTTTCAAAGAAGCAAAATTATTATATTATATGTAAAATTGGAGTAATATTAGTTTCTTTATATCATACGAATGCCGTGATCCTTCAAAGTTTTTAGTAATCTTTAGATATCTCATATTCTACTTTATTGGTTTCTTGTGATAATAATATATGTAGGGAATGATTTTTTTGGTTTAAATAAAAAAAGGTAGGTAAGAAATGAGGAGGGAGAGATGCCTACTTTAAACTCACGAAAGGCCCGTGAGAGAGCCAACTCACCTAACAAATAATCGGTGTATATTTATAAATTAAATAGCCATTTATTACTGTGGCAACAACAATACAATACCCAAACCCACTTTGATAAACCCAAACCCGTTTAACCTGACTAAATAATATTTAGCACAGCACTAATTCTAATAAGTTCAAGATGATACGTTGAAGAAACAGCATAGGCGAGTCTTAGTGTATCAAATGGGGTGCAATGTCACCTCTTTTTTTTTTTCCCCAAACAAGTATTCTTATATATATTTTTATTGTTATGTGGACAATTTCTTAAGAAAATCACTATTTGAACCCATAAAAATGCAAATATAATTCTATTGGTGATCCCATAATTAAAAATTTTAACTTTTTGACAATGATAATTCATAAGAATTAATTATTTATCTTTATTTATTTAAGTGAACTCCATCCAAAATTTTTCTGGCCTCGCCACTGAGAAAGAACAATAAAAATAGGAATGATAACTGTCATCCTTGCCATCGCTAAATATAAAGTGAACATATACAAGAAACAAGATGAACACATAGACAATCTAAGTGAACACTTATAAATAAATAAGTGTTATCATCATTTATTCAGAATTTTACATGCATATTCAACTTATTTTCATTAAACTTATTTGTTTGTATGTGTTCACTTAGATCGTCTATATATTCACTTTGTTTATTGTATATGTTCACTTTATATTTAACAATGACAGAGATGGCAAAACTGCAGATGGCAGTAATCAATTTCCCAATAAAAATATAACCCGAAATGTTCTAAATTTGAGATAACACAAGTTCAAGGTATATGCGTTAAAGCAACAGAACAATAAAAGTGTAACGCGAAACCTTTTAAAGTTGAGATGAAATAATAATAATAATAATAATAATAATAATAATAATAATAATAATAATAATAATAATAATAATAATAATAATAATAATAAGATATAATCTCTCGCCATCATAAAGATTAGAATCTTGAATTGAATACTTCAAGAGTTTTTTATTCCTTTTGAATATTCCGTTTGACAATTAGAATCTAGAGTGATTTTCGTTAAGGGTTTAGGGATTTTTAAAATCCATTTTATATGATTATTACTTGTACTTTTTAACGGAAATTTCATTTGATTTTAGTCTATGGTCCTCGTTTTATTATATTGATGCATTGCCATCAAAATACTGCTGGATTGCAGCACTAGTGATGAATCTAAAACTGGAGTAATTTATACTTCCAAATCATAAATCAATTAGTAAAAAGTAAAAACGTAATTTTTGTGAATACTACTTGCACATCAAATTTATCATTTCGACTTCGTTTATTTTTGGTTAAAATTTGGAGCCTTGTCTAATTGCTGTCCTTGTATTTTTTTTTCCCCAAATAACGTGCCCACTTTATATTGCATCGATAATTTATGCGTACATTTAATTATTCTGATATATTCATTTAATTTTTATAAATAGTTTGAAGCAAAAACAAAAATTATGTTAGATGTGGTTATTATCATTTAGATAAGTTATATGCCAATTTGAGTTAATATATAGATAATGACGTAGCTAAATTTTAGCGGTTAATTTCTTTTTGTATCATTTTTGTATTACTATTCAAGTATTCATTAAAAGTCTCAGGAATTTACCATTGAAAATTTTATATTGTTTGAATAAGATTTGATCATTAGACATGCATGGATGATTTGTAGCTCGAGGGGATCCCTTCATTTGTGATATAATCCGCACATCTGTATTTATTTTATTTTCTCTAAAATGGCATACCATACTGTGGGGTACATTCATTCATGAGCAAGGAATAAATACTTTTCGTCTCCAACTTGTATATCTTAATCTCTCTCCCAAGAATAATGGAGAAAAAGATAATAAGCTTATAAACGATAAGATACTAACGACTAGAGAACCAACTTTTTATCTACTGACAAATAGCAATGCATCTTAAATGAAAAGTCTCATGTTGGAAATCCAAATATTTAATTTAAAATTAAGTTAGGAGCTTCACCCAATTTATCTTTAAAAAAAATGCTAACAACTAATATTATTTCCGCATTAATCATAACCAAATGAATTGACAAAAGGCATTCAGATTTTGTACATAGAAAACAACTTATATTTGAGAAGGCATCAAACAGTTGCATTGACTTCCAAATGTGTTATTCGATATCTATATATCTTTTTTTCCTTTTTCCTTTTTCTTTTTGCATGTACAACAAATGTAGAAATTTTGGTTCCAACTCATTAAAAAAATAATGAGGAAATTTTATTGCAAACATGAATCTGAGAACGAGTAACGCATAATTATGCAAGGGAGTAGCATCATGACCTTTCTGGTCGATTAATTTCTTGAATGATTACAAATAACAGAAAGTCATTTAGCTTATGACATTGTAGATCAGACATCAGAGCACTAGGCTTAACTTAAAAATTTGGATAGTTATGATCTACCTCTTTATTAAAAAAAGGACAAACTGAAAGTCATCCACTATTTTTTGAATTTAGAGTTCGAAATAATATTTTTTTTGAATTATCATCTATATATACAACAAGTTATTTCCATTTCTTTTAAACTTATAGGACTTTTTTATTATCTTGTTTATTATGCAATTGACAGTGATGCCAAAGAAATAAACAGCTATTTAATTAATATTTAACAATATTATTTTTTATGATGTTTTCTTCAGCAGAAAGCAAATTGAAAATAAAATTCATATATCATATAATAATAATAATAATAATAATAATAATAATAATAATAATAATAATAATAACAAGAAGTGCAGATCAACTGTTATCTATAATTAATTATACATCTGAGGGAGAGTTGCTCATTTTTCTGTCGACGCTCTGAATTCAATGTTTAAGAAAATGCTTGTTGTCTTAGTTGATAAATTGTATGATAGATTCAATTTTAACTGTCAATTCGAAATGGGTTGAAACTAATTCTTTTTCACGCGTTAAGGAAGCTTCGAAAAGTATACATATAATTGCGGAGTCGTAAATTAATGTAAATCTAAGAAATCTTTTTCCTCCTCATGACTTAGTATGCTAGTATTATCTTATCCGTATGAAATTAAGAGTGATTGACAACGAAATAAATGTAATTATCTAAAGTTTTGTAATAATCGTGGTAAGGTCTTTCGCATGGGGTAATATTATTGCTTTTGCATACGAACATGCTATTCAATCAATCACGAAAAATATAATTGAAGTTTATGAAACAATAATAGTTAGTTTTAACTCGATCTTTTTAGTTTTAACTCGATCTTTTCCTGTGAAATTCCCTAGTGTGTTTTCTCGACATGTGTATATGAATATTACAGTCCTGGTCAACTTTCCTTTATAAAGTAGATCTCTTTATTAGTACGTACTTCTAACATTGTCAAAGGCTAGCAGTTGAGAAATGAAGGAGCTCTTTTGGAACTCTGAAATCACACAATTGCTTTGTAAAATTTTCTTGATTTTCCAAGGGCAATTTGCAAAGTTTCCTCTTGTTATTTCGAGCGGCTTTCACTGCAAACCTGCAAAATATTGAACTATTAAAGGTACAGATGTAGTTATGTTCCTCCTACTTTGCTTTCAGTTGAACTAAAACAGCAACAAATAAAGAGGAAACTAAGAAAGAATATTGTACTGTCACATAACATTGTCAAAGGCTTTCAAGTGTATTTTTCACTTTCTATTGTTTATTTTATTTTTCTTTTTTTGTGCTTTGAGTGAAATATATATATATAATAATTGTAATGTCAGGTTTTCAGAAGAAGTACACTTATGGCCGAAATGTAGCATAGTTAAAACTCAATTAATGATTAAGAGTGGAAGTAGGTGAGCCCTTGAATGTACCCTTAAGCCTTAATTAAGCCTCACATGTGTGGTTGAGCATCAATGGTACCAGTATAACCCAACTTTACGTCAATTAGATACAGATAGATATATATCCTGGTGTAACAGTCTCAATTTTGAGCATCTATTGAGCCTCAGTTATGTGCAAATAATATATGCGCAAGAAATGCAAGAAAAACATTAAAGGTAGCAAAGGGTGGTCTAATATATAGTACATCACATGTGGTGGCCACTGGCTGCTCATACCAACTTATCGATTTAGTCCCACGTTAAATGGGCACAAATAGAATAGAGTCGTGGAAGGGGCAGATTGTAAAAGACGTTGTGGCGTCTACTTTTGGTTTTTGTATGTACTTTGGAATTGGAATTAACAAATGTTTGTATTATTATTCGCTTAGATGATGTGGTACTGGTACAATACAAGTTATTGAAATAAACAGATAGCAGAGATGGCCAGTGCCGTTTTAGAGAGGATAGGGCCATTTAAAAAAAATAAGAGCCGAAATTAGAATGACGGCCTAAATTGTATGGAAAGCCCAAACTATTATCTCAATATCTTCTCTGCTCACCAATCACCAATTCACCACGTGTCCACGTCCGAATGGGATTATGATTTATGGGAATATCGTCCACACATTTTTTTACCATGGTGTGGCCTCGTTACTTGTCACTGAACCATGGGACCCAGTGGCGCATGGCGCATGGCGCTCTATTTGTTTTTTCTTTGTTTTTGTCTTCGTCGCGGGAGAGGAGCAGAGGACAAACAAAGCAAAGCAAAGCAGAGGAGAGAGGCAGAGAGAGAGCTTCTCTTCTGAGATTCTGAGATTGATTGAGACATGGGAATAGAGGTGAAGGGGAGCCTGGGCCAGCTGCTAGCGGCCGTGGCAGCGGCTCTCCTCGTCCGAATCATCACCGGAGTGGGCCCCGTCTTGTTTCCTCCTGAGGAGGATGCCACTGAGACTGAGGACGCCGACGCAGGAGACGAGGAGGAGAAGTCTGATGGTAGCGGAATCCAAGGGGTTACACCTGTCACCATTCGCTGGACCCGCATCAGCTGTTCTCTCTCTGTCTCTGTCTCTGACAAGCACGGCTCCACAGTGAGTCACCTGTGACCTTTATTTTGATTAGCTCTTGTTAGGATGAATAACCCAACAAATTCTATTGCTGCATTTAGTTTCACTATGATTATGTTTGTCATTTCTCTCAAATTATTCAATCCAACCCAACTTACTTCAGTTTAAACTGAGGATGCTCTTTTCTTTTCTTTTCTTTTCATTTATTTTAAATAAGGTGAGATTTCTTCTGGCCAATGTGAGTGGCGAGGCCAAACCCGGCAGGCTACTGGCTATCATGGGTCCCTCTGGTTCTGGCAAGACTACTCTGCTCAATGTTCTGGCAGGCCAGTTGGCAGCCTCTCCTCACTTGCACCTCTCCGGACATCTCGATATAAACGGGCGGCCCATGTCTACAGGTGGCTACAAGTAAGTTCTTCTTCTAATCACAGTACCAGTTGCTTACTGTACTACCTTACTGCTGAGTAGAATCATAAATTAATAAAGAAAAGGCACATGGAGGCATCTCAATTAAATCTGGAATTTGGTCAGCAACATTAGCATCCATCTGGCAGGACGTCTTTTACCTATTGCCTTCTGTTTTCTTTTCTATTCAGGATTGCATATGTCAGGCAAGAGGATTTATTTTTCTCACAGCTGACTGTGCGTGAAACGCTTTCGCTTGCTTCTGAATTGCAACTTCCAGATACCTTCTCACCTGAAAGTAAACAGAAATACATCAATGACCTTTTGTTCAAACTTGGATTGGTAAGTTCAAGTTGCTTGTAATTCTTCATGCAGTAATGCTCTTCCTCAAATAATAGTATTTCTTTTAACCTTTTTGGTTTATTCCTTTGTTAAAAAAGGTGAATTGTGCTGATTCAATTGTGGGTGATGCAAAAGTAAGGGGCATAAGTGGTGGAGAGAAGAAGCGCCTCTCTCTTGCTTGTGAATTGATTGCTAGTCCATCTGTTATATTTGCTGATGAACCAACAACTGGTAATATCAAATTCTTAATTATGGAAATTTGCAATAGTTACCCTTATATTATAGAAAAGTTAGAAAAAACTCAACCTTCCCAATATTTCCAAAAGCACCCTTGTATTACAGAGATATTCAAAATGGTGTTCATAATTAGGTTGCCTTTTACATCTTGTATGCTTAAATATTCTGTGTAACTATGAGATGTGATACACTTATTACTAAACAAAACAATATTCTCTTAAATTAGATCAATCTGTGGGTTAGTTTTCACTAATGACTTTGAAACTTTCCTAACCTGTCAAAATGTGAATATGAAACATTTTAGTTGCTAAAGGATAATAACTTAAGGTTTGCTTGTGAGTCTCTTCTGCAATGATGGAACTTCTTTGGAATTATGAAATTGTACAATTGGAATTTCTTGATAATCAAAGCCAATCCTTGTAAAGTTTTCTCATGTTATTTCGGTTTGAAATTCAAAACATGCAAAGTATTGTACAATTGCTGTACAGACATATTTATGTTTGTTTTTCCTACAATATTTCAATTAAAACCTGTAACACAAGCTTAATAGAATGATACTTCAGTCATGCAAGATTATGTGACTGCACAAACTTCTTTCTTTATTTTCTCATTTTTCCTCTTTAGTTGTTGATCTGGTGCTATATAATTACTTAGGTCTTGATGCATTCCAAGCTGAAAAGGTAATGGAGACACTCAAGCAATTAGCAGAGGATGGTCACACTGTCATATGTACAATTCACCAACCAAGGAGCTCAGTCTATGCCAAGTTCGATGACCTCATACTGTTGTCGGAGGGGTTGATGGTGTATGCAGGTCCTGCAAAGGAGGAGCCTCTATCTTATTTTGCTACATTGGGGTTTGTAATTTGATAAAAAAAATTCAGTTTTGATATTTTTGTAACATAAATCACTGAATGTTCGCGTCTGTAGGTACCGATGCCCAGACCATGTAAATCCAGCAGAATTCTTAGCTGACCTCATATCAATAGATTATAGTTCAACCGAAGGTGTCTTTTCTTCTCGAAAGAGAATAGATGAACTTATAGAGGTGTTTGCTACTAGAGTACCAATCAATGACTGTACCAGTCCAGTCATGAAATTAAATGGTGCCGACATGGGTGCAAAAGCAGGTCGAAAATTTGTGGTTAAGAAGAGGAGTGGTCCCCAGGGATGGTGGAGGCAGTTTCGGTTGCTTCTTAATCGAGCGTGGATGCAGGTTCATTCTCAATATATTCTAATTTTTTTGTGCTCGTTAGCTGAAATAAAAAATGTAATGTCAGATTTTCAGCAGAGGGTAGGAACTAAAGTGTTAATTAAGAAATAGAGAGTCAACAATGATTAACTGTGGAAGTTCGTGTGAATTTAATCTAATAGAAACTCAAGTAACACCCAAAATGTACCCTCGAGCCTGTTTTAGCACTGTGGCTGTTCATACTGTACCCGAGTCTGCACCTCACCAGAACAGTATGGCCCTGATCGAAATGTTTTTTATGCAGGATTTCATTTCATTCATTTAAATTAAATTGATTTCACAGGATTCATTGGATCTAATCACATGGGAATTCCAACCAAATGGCACCAAATATGTTCAGTTTGATCAAGAATTTTCCAACGAAATGAAATGAAATCCCATGTTAAAAAAATGGGATTTTGATCAGGGCCATAGTAATCTTGACTCTCCTTTTGAATTTTATGATAACTAAATTATTGATTATCCTTTTGATAGGCTTTTCGAGATGGACCCACAAACAAGGTACGGGCCCGCATGTCAGTTGCCTCAGCTGTCATATTTGGGTCAGTTTTCTGGAGAATGGGAAGAAGCCAAACTTCCATACAAGATCGCATGGGACTTCTCCAAGTATGCTATCCTTTTTTGAAAGCTTGATAGTTTTTATTTCAATTTAATTCGCTACAAGTACCCTTTGTGGCTGGATCTTATATCTCTGCAAATAAAAAATAAATAATTTCATGCCTTCCGAAATTTCCAGTGTAAAATATTCATGAGTTTTAAAAGGTGCTTAAATTATTCTCCTCTTTCATAACTAAATTGATTTATTTTTTTCTAAAGGTTGCAGCTATTAACACAGCAATGGCTGCTTTAACAAAGACAGTTGGTGTTTTCCCAAAGGAGCGGGCAATAGTTGAAAGAGAGCGTGCTAAGGGTTCCTATCAATTAGGTCCCTATCTTTTATCAAAACTACTGGCTGAAATCCCTGTTAGTGCATCTTTTCCACTTCTGTTTGGCACTATCCTCTACCCTATGTCTCGCCTCCACCCTACCATCAGCAGGTCTTCTTTTCTTTTATTTGTTTGTAACTTATAGAAGAGTTACCATTAAGATGAAACTTCCATAACTTTTATTTTTGTGTGCTTTTATAAAATTTTTTATGCCTTGAACATTAAAATGTGCGATATTTTACATGTATTCATTTAAAACTTTTTTGTGTGCATATCGTTAAAATTGGATGCTCCCCATGAACAATGATAACTGTTTTAGTTTTGTTTGTGCTATGGAGATAGCAGTCTACACCTCTTCTGTTGTCATTCAAAGGATCACTAAGATTCGTTCTCTCCTTTAATTTTTTTTTTAACATGGAACTGTGAGATATGAATAGTTAGGATTTCTTCTGAAATTTTCAGATTAATTTTCGCTTGTCTAAATAATTTTGGAAAGTCTCATTTTGTGCCAGTCTGCACTCTAAAAAAGCTTCTAACTATTTTACTTTGCACATCAAAGCTCAACATTGTACTTAGTCTAACAATAGTAAACTAATGCATTATTATTATTTTAAAATTTTACAATTTCAGATTTGTGAAGTTTTGTGGGATTGTGACAGTGGAGTCCTTTGCCGCATCAGCTATGGGTCTAACAGTGGGGGCCATGGTCCCAACAACAGAGGCTGCTATGGCTCTTGGGCCATCTCTTATGACAGTCTTCATAGTTTTTGGGGGTTATTATGTAAATTCTGATAACACTCCTGTCATCTTTCGCTGGATCCCTCGTGTCTCTCTCATCAGATGGTAGATACTCTCCCTTTTAGATCGTGTTAAGGCGCATCATTCTCGCTTTGAGCATTATTTTTTAAACCAAATTGCAAACAATGGATACTTTAGCTGGTAAAAAATATGCAGTCAGAGATACACTTGTACACATATATTTGTTATAAATCACAGCTATTACTAATCACATCATTGGGAACTAATGATATGATTCGTGTTTCATAGATTGTATTTCCGTATGTGAAGTAAGGTCACTAAGATCAAGAAATTACAAATTACTGGTTAATGATAATATGATATAATTATTGCCTTTTATTTTAGGGCATTTCAAGGGCTTTGCATTAATGAATTCACTGGACTCGAGTTTGAACAGAAACAATCTTATGACATACAAACTGGAGAGCAGGTATTTGAAAATTTTCAACTATTGAGTATATATAATTTCTTTCCCATTGTGTTGTAATAAGTATCTAATGAACTGGCGATGGTCCTGGTGCTCACCTGCTGTCAAATAACAAAAGGAAAAAGAAAAGCACACACGCGCTGCAAACAAAAAAATAATATCAGGGACAAAGAGAGAAAAAAAAAGAAATTATAAATTTGTTTCACAGGCTAATGCATATTATCCATATTTGTTTCCAACCCTTATAGTATTGATGTTGTGATCTTACTTGAACCATCAACATTTTGTCATCTATTTTACTATTCTTTGATATGTAATATACTTATATTTAATAAAACCTAGGTATTAGAGAGGCTATCATTTGGAGGAAGCCGTATAAAAGATACTATAGTTGCACAAGGTCGCATACTGATGTTTTGGTACTGGACCACGTACCTTTTGCTCAAGAAAAACAAGCCCAAGTACCAACCTCTCTTACCTCCTCCCTCTGCTCCAACTGAGTCTCATGCCACCGATCAGTTGCAAGAAATTCTCTCTGAGTAAAAATCTAATCCTAAAATTAGTGCAGATTGTAGTTCAAATTTTGGTTCTAGTCTGTTCCTTTGTATGTTTTAGCTCAGTTTTATTGAAGTAGTATGAAATTCATACTTGTTAGCTACTGAGGGTGGTGATGCAGAGGGAGCATATTCTGGTAATTGGTTGTATTGTTGATTGGTTTTGTTCTGCAGAAATGGAGTTGCCTTTTAGAATTTCAGTAGCTGAACTGGGAACTAAAAACTGCCAGACAAAAATGCTGTAGGTATAATTCGACTATGAAACCGAGTCAAAAAGTGATAATTTTGCTATTATACGCTGTGACCATCCTCTTGCACCATGAACTATTTTTTATCTTTTAATTTTGTATTATAATAACAGGAGATTGGATGGTAGTATGGTACCATCTGTAAATTACTTCGACTAAGAACCTGCTCTATAAAGACTGAATAGTAAATATATGTTAGAAGTTTTTAATCTGTCTATTATTATAAAGGGGGAACGGAATGAAGAATTTTTCTGCTAACCTACTTTAGATATGAGCCTTTTTTATTATAGGGGGGATGAATTTTGTCATCTCTTTCATCATTTTCTCATAATCTTTCCTTTCCTTTCCTCTTTTCGTTATTAAAATTTTAATAGAGCTCAGTTTAAGATCTTGTCTAGGAGAAGATAACTTAAAATCTATGAATAACTTAATAAATTTATTTCTATGAAAATAACATAAAAGGTAATATTCAATTGAAACAAAAATTTACTTGAACCATCTGAGTTTCTATCCAAATAGTGGTGATGCATTATTAGTAGAATAATAGAAGAATCCAGTGGACTGATTTTTACGCAAATTAAATTACTTTAACTCGGTAAGCAGAGACTAACAGTCTGTTAGGTTCGGAGGTGGGGGGGGGGGGAGGAAAGTGATCTGTCATGTACTGAATGTATGGGTAATCAGCTTAACCAGAAGACGGGAACAGAAGACATGAATGTTATGGGGCTGACAGGCGGGGCCACGAGGATGGAAGACGTTACTCAAAAGAGTCCCTTCGCTGACGGAAAGGAAGAATCCGTTAAGTATTTAACGGGATGCCTGAAGATAGCTGATCTGAGCCGTACATCGCCAATGGTCAAGAGAATCCATCCGTTAGTTTGATTATGAATTATATAGAAGATAAAGCTATGATATGTACTGTGTTTTGTTCTGTTCTGAGTTAACCACGCCTATAAATAAGCTGTAAGCTGTAAACTAAAGTTGTTGTTGAATGAAAATTATTGTTTCTCTCTTTTAATTATCACTCTTTCCTTTCCTGTATCTTCTTGTTTTCCATGGCTTCTCCAATTCTCATCTGAATTCCTACTCAAATTCCACCAATTCAATCCTAGATCACAGCGAGACTGTGACAAGTGGTATCAGAGCCCAAAGATCGCAGCTGGGCGTCTTCTTCGACTCGATTATCCAAGAAACAACAATGGCGCTATCCAAGATCTCAAGTGATTCATCGACGAAGACATTGCTGATGGGCATTGACGAGTGCGGTCAAACTTTACATATGGCTTTTCAAGAATTTCGCCAACGGAGTGACGATTTCCATCAAGAACGAATGAACCAGCTTGGTGAATTGAAGAGTCTCCTTGAGCAACTCCTTCAAAATCAAGCTCCAAGACAGCCTTTTGAAGATGGAGAAGGCGGTGGCTTCACTAATCAAGATGAGACACCTGCTAATTGCGGAAGTAGTGCGCCAATTGATGTGCCGAGCAGCGATGACGAGCTTCAAATTGAAGAAGTCGAAGAAGAAGAAGAAGCACGAGACAACATAGAAGAACCTGCTGCTATCAATGAAGAAGGTGAAGAAGAAGAAGAAGGTGAAGACGAAGAAGAAGAAGAAGAAGAAGGTGACATAGATCAAGATTTGATTTGGAGAAAAATCAAGAACCAAAAAGAGGTGATCTAGTCTCAGCACTTTCAATACCAAAAAGGGCAGCTTTTGTTAGGCAAACCAATCGGCTTCCCAGCATCAATACTGACATGCACTATACCAGAACAAGTCTTGGGTCTCAATTTCAAGATTCTGAAGATGAAATCAACTGGCTAGAAGAGTCAAGTAAGGAGGAGGAATCCAGCACTCAAATCTTTCATCATCAGGGGTATAAAGGTCATGTAGTTATGCTGAAATTTTCTTCTTTTGATTGGTCTGAAATTTTGGGTTGGGTTGGTGAATATGAGTTACATTTTGTCCCGAATCAAATTTCTGATATCTACAAAAGCAAAAGGGATAAGTTTTGGCAAGCAATTATGGCCAAGTTAGGGGTTACTTGGAATGTGAAGAGCAGGAGTGTACAAGGCAGAGTTTTGGTACTGTATAACTACCCTTTGACTCAATTATTGTATGATACACTTCATAAGTTTTCAGCGAAAGTAGTTCGTGAGGTTTTTAAAGATAAACATACAGCAATAGGAGAGAATCTGGTAAAGAAGGTTGCTGGCCTAGAAGAGAGAGAATATACCAGTAAGAATAGGAAGCTGATGGTACAGGTGATACCCAAAGTTGCTTGGGTTGATGAATATGTGGTCAAATTAGAAAGGAGTCAAACCATTATTATTTACAGAAATAAAATAAGCAGGAAGTGGCTTGTGAATAGGCCTTGTAACAAAAGAAACATAGTCACATATACGAAGGGAGAAGTAAGGACTGCTCAAGTACACAAGAAGATGCCGGTTGAACAAGGAGTAATTGGAGAAGTCCAAACAAATCCACTATTGCAGAACAATTTGGGATTATGTTGGGATGCCTTATTTGAACCCAACTGGATTATAGACAGATGGTTCATAAAGGGAAATAAGGAAGGATGTCTTCAAATTAAGGAGAAACGGTTTAATATACCAGAAGCATATTTCACATGGAAAGACGATGAGGTGATGAAGTGTAGCTATCATCAAGTTATTCTCGGGGACGAGAATGAGTTTATGGAGGGGGGAATGTCATGTACTGAATGTATGGGTAATGTTAGGATTAGCGAAAGGAGACGAAAATGAAAGAGACAGGAACAGTGCGGCTAGGGTTGAATAATTTCTGTTATTGCAAAATGTAGAGTTTACACAATATAAAGAAAAATGGTAAAGTTACCTACATAATCCTAGAAAGTCTAAAATTGCCTAATGTGAGATAAGAGACATTTCTAACAATCTCCACCTTGGATCGAAATCTCACTTAAAAACAAAAACAACCTAAACTACAAAAGCCTAATCAACTACAAATAGAAATTAACTTCATGCAATAGTTGAACTTCGTGGTCGGTATCGGCTTGGTAAGCATGTCAGCTGGATTGTCGACAGTTGACACCTTCTTGATCTCGATTATGCCCCTCGAGATAACTTGTCGAACAAAATGAAATCTGACATCAATATGCTTGCTCCGCTCGTGGTACATGTGGTCCTTCGCCAAGTGAATGGCACTCTGACTATCACAAAAGATAGTAGTCGCACCTCCATGTGTTGAGATCTCACTAAGCAAACCTTTGAGCCATATGGCCTCCTTAACACCTTCCGTTACCGCCATGTACTCGGCTTCGGTTGTAGACAAGACAATAGTGGATTGCAAAATTGCTTTCCAACTAATCGCACATCCACCTAAAGTAAAGACATAGCCAGTCAAAGACCGTCTCTTATCAAGATCACCCATGAAATCTGAGTCCACATAACCTGTTAGCTTCGCACCACTCCTCCCAAACTCCAATCGTACATTCGCGGTACCTTTCAAGTAGCGAAGGATCCACTTGACCGCCTCCCAATGCACCTTACCAGGGCACGACAAATAGCGACTTACCACGCTAACAGCATGAGCAATGTCTGGTCGAGTGCAAACCATCAAATACATGATGCTCCCAACAGCACTCGAGTATGGAATTCGTGACATAGCACTTTTTTCCTTCTCAGTCTTAGGACTCAATTGTTTTGATAATCTGAATTTTGTTGCAAGAGGAGTTGAAACGGGTCTCGCATCCTTCATCTCAAAACGGTGTAACACCTTCTCAACAAAACCCTTTTGTGAAAGATACAACTTTCCTTTAAGTCTGTCCCTTAGGATCTCCATTCCAAGGATCCTCTTAGCAGGCCCTAAGTCCTTCATCTCAAATTTTGAGTTTAATTGTTCTTTCACTTTCTTAATCTCCTCCTTGTTTGTTGCTGCTAACAACATGTCATCTACATAAAGGAGTAGATACATGAAACTTCCATCCAGCAACTTCTTAAAGTAGACACAAGAGTCATACTCTGATCTCTGAAATCCAATGCTTGCCATGAATGCATCAAACTTCTTATACCACTGCCTCGGTGATTGCTTAAGGCCATACAAAGACTTGTTTAACAAGCACACGTGGTTTTCCTTACCAGCAACTTCATACCCCTCGGGTTGTTGCATGTAAATCTTCTCCTCAAGATCACCATGTAAAAATGCAGTTTTCACATCTAAGTGCTCGAGCTCTAAGTCTCCCATGGCAACTAAAGAAAGCAAAACACGAATAGATGTGTGTTTTACTACTGGTGAGAAGACATCATTGAAATCCACACCGTCAACTTGACTATAACCTTTAGCTACTAACCTCGCTTTGTAGCGAAAACCAGCAGTGTCATCCTTTCTCTTAAACACCCACTTGCAGCCCATAATTTTCTTTCCTTTGGGCGGCTCCACAAGTGTCCATGTTTGATTCTTATGAAGAGAATTAATTTCCTCTTCCATGGCAGCGGTCCATTTGCCCGCATCACGAGACAAAATCGCTTGTTTATAACACGAGGGTTCACAAAACTCCACCTCTTCTGCTACCGCCAAACAATAGGCGAAATCTGAGTAGCCATACCTAGATGGTGGTCGTATCTCCCTCCTTGTGCGATCTCTCGCCAAAGTATAATTTTGCTCTTCATCAGAGTCATCTGACTCAACAAATGAGTCAACAACAAGTCGAGGTTCACCACCGTGTGATGAATCTTGTTCAGTCACACTTGGTTGTGGGTTCGAGGTCTCTAACTCCACCTCCCTCGATACATTCTCGACATTCTCGATCAATTCGAGCTCGTTGCTCGACTGAACAACCTCAAGCTCCTTACTCAGCTTGGGCTCTTTAACCCGCAACATAGCCGATTCATTAAATGTCACATCTCTCGAGATAAGGAATTTCTTTCCCTTAGAATCTGGACACCACAATCGGTAACCCTTAACTCCGGATTCATATCCGAGTAGGATACACTTTTTCGCTCTTGGCTCAAGCTTTCCCTCGCTCACATGAGCATACGCGGGACATCCAAACACCCTTAAGTTGGAGTAATCAGCTGGCTTGCCAGACCAAACTTCTTCAGGTGTCTTGCACTCAATAGCAGTATTAGGTGAGCGATTGACCAAATAACAAGCCGTGTTAATGGCTTCTGCCCAAAACTCTTTACCTAGACCTGCATTCGAGAGCATACAACGAGCCTTCTCGAGTAGCGTCCTATTCATTCGCTCAGCCACTCTATTTTGTTGTGGAGTGCCGACAATCGTCCGATGCCGAGCGATTCCTGCATCATTGCAGAACTGATTGAAATCCTTGTTGCAGAACTCAAGACCATTGTCAGTTCGCAACCTCTTAATCCTCTTACCGGTTTGGTTCTCGAGAAGAGTTTTCCACCTTTTGAAAGTGGCAAACACTTCACTCTTCTCCTTAATGAAATAAACCCAAACCTTTCTAGAGAAATCATCAATAAATGAGAGCATATATCTGGAGCCATTACCCTTTGAGGGTACTTGCGAGGGACCCCACAAATCCGAATGGATATAATCTAATGTGCCTTTAGTGCGATGGATGGCTGTCGAAAAGCTCAATCGCTTCGACTTGCCAAAGACACAATCCTCGCAAAAATCAAGCTTGGAAGTACTTTGCCCACACAACAGGCCTCGCTTACTTAAAATTGCCAAACCACGCTCACTCATGTGACCCAACCTCATATGCCACAGCTTTGTATTGTCTGAATCTGTGTTTGAGGTGGAACTTGAGGTAGCAACGGCAATATTGCCTGTCACCGTGGTTCCCTCCAAGAAATAGAGAGTGCCAACCCTTTTTGCCTTCAACATGACAAGAGCCCCTTTTGACACACTAAGGACTCCGCCTTCACTTCTAAACTTACAACCGACATCCTCAAGAGAGCCCAAAGAGATCAAGTTCTTTGTCAAATCCGGGATGTGTCTCACACCCGTCAAAGTACGGATCACTCCGTCATGCATCTTGATCCTCACTGTACCGACACCTGCGACCTTACACAGGTGATCGTTACCTAAAAGAACTCCACCTTCATTAGTCGATTCATAAGTGGCAAACCACTCTCGATTTGGGGTCATATGTTGAGAAGCACCGGTGTCCATCACCCAACTCTTCTCAAACTTTTCTTTTCCGTTCGTAACGAACAACACATTATCTGCAACCGAATCGGATTCGGCAACATTAGCCTCACCCGAGGTGGCACCTTTAGATTTTGCCTTCTGTTTGTTCTTAAGTTTGTAACAGTCGGCCTTAATGTGCCCCTTGTTCTTACAATACCCACAAAATAGGTTCTTGTGCCTTGACTTAGAACGGTTATTCCCTGAACCTTGAGTTCTCTCCTTTTGTCTCCCTCTCTCAACAAATAAACCAACATTCTGTTGGCTGCCCTCGACTACAGTCAAGTCATTGTCAAAGTCAGACTTGACAAGTAGGTTACTCTTCACATCCTCAAGGGTAAGTGAATCACGACTATGAAGCATAGTCTCCTTGAATCCCTTATACGACCCCGGTAAGGAACACAACAAGACCATGGCCTTATCCTCATCGTCCGTCTTAATACCAATCCTCTCCATCTCATGAAGGAGAGCGGTATATTCTGAAATATGGACCTTAACGGATGTACCTTCGGTCATTCTCAAAGAGTGAAATCTTTGTTTTAACCTCAATCGGTTTGTAACCGACTTCTGCATAAAGATTTCCTCTAATTTCTTCCAAGCACCGGATGCCGATGTCTCTGAGAGAATCTCTTGAAGAGTTGAGTCACTAAGACATAACTGAATTGTTGAGAGAGCTCTATCATCCATAGTCTCCCATTCAGTATCCTTCTCTTTCCCCTTTAATGAGTCGGGTCGACCAGTAATGGCCGCCTTAACTCCTAAATTAGACAATATTGCCTTCATTCTTACTTGCCATAACGCAAAGCTACTTGTGCCATCGAATTTCTCGATGTCAAATTTGGTAGACATTGTTGAATTTGAACTCATGGTATTACACCCTTAATTTCAGAGTATCAAATTCAATCTCAAAATCACCAAAACCGAAACACTTGAAAGTCACACTAGACTGTATGAAAAACGCAACCTTGAATTTATTTTCAGAATTACTGAAATGAATTAGAACTTGAGGGATATAACCAAATCAAGTTCACCAAATATGTTGCGGCACAAGTGCCAGAGTCAAATGAAACAAACAAGTAAAATTAAGCAAATTTGCTTTCTGGACCTTGTGCGTTTAATTAAACACAAGTAGTTGCCGAATGTAAAGATTTGCAAATCTTTACCAAGCAAGTAAAATAAAGTATTTTGCTCCCTGACCTAAGTAAGTGTGTGATTGATTGAAACTTTCAAAAGTCAAAAGATCAACTAAATGTTGCTTTGACCACCGATTAGAGAAATACAAAAGTATTGTGCACAAATCGGACAAAAGCCCACAAATCGGATAAGGAACTAAAGTACTAGGCACAAAAAGCAACAGCAGCTCACCTTCGATCTAGCACCACGCAGTGAGAGATGGAAATGCGGAAGCCTACACCGCGTGGAAGCGAAATGATGGCCACTCACGGAAACTTTAGCTGAGCGGGAGAGAGAGATCGGAACTTAGCTCTTGATACCAGTTTGTTAGGATTAGCGAATGGAGACGAAAATGAAAGAGAGAGGAACAGTGCGGCTAGGGTTGAATAATTTCTGTTATTGCAAAATGTAGAGTTTACACAATATAAAGAAAAATGGTAAAGTTACCTACATAATCCTAGAAAGTCTAAAATTGCCTAATGTGAGATAAGAGACATTTCTAACAGGTAATCAGCTTAACCAGAAGACGGGAACAGAAGACATGAATGTTATGGGGCTGACAGGCGGGGCCACGAGGATGGAAGACGTTACTCAAAAGAGTCCCTTCGCTGACGGAAAGGAAGAATCCGTTAAGTATTTAACGGGATGCCTGAAGATAGCTGATCTGAGCCGTACATCGCCAATGGTCAAGAGAATCCATCCGTTAGTTTGATTATGAATTATATAGAAGATAAAGCTATGATATGTACTGTGTTTTGTTCTGTTCTGAGTTAACCACGCCTATAAATAGGCTGTAAGCTGTAAACTAAAGTTGTTGTTGAATGAAAATTATTGTTTCTCTCTTTTAATTATCACTCTTTCCTTTCATGTATCTTCTTGTTTTCTATGGCTTCCCCAATTCTCATCTGAATTCCTACTCAAATTCCACCAATTCAATCCTAGATCACAGCGAGACTGTGACATGATCGGAAGGGAAAATTCTAAATTTCCATTGTTTGGATGGAAAGTAATCCGGAGGAGAAGAAAATAGCGAGGGGATCAAATGTACTTCTCAATTTTTCCTCGCGCACAGGTATGTTCTCCTCCGATTTGGAGTAGAACAGAGGGAAAGAAAATCGTGAAGATGCCCTTTGACAGCGATGCCTCTCTTGGCGTGCTATCTTTCTCCTATTGCCGCGCGATCTTCCTTTACCATGTGAGATTTGTCTTCCTCTTCACTATTCATGAGAACTATATATCATCTCTCCTACTGCACGATCTCACCATCTTCACCGCTTTTCTACACGATTCCTCAAATTGAGGTAATATTGGTAACGATTTATACAACTATATGTCTGACCTTTTTTTATCTTTTGCTGCACAATTCTTATTTCCATGGCATATATCAATAATCAGACCTTGTTTTTTCTTGTTAGTTCCATTTATTTCCGTGGCATATTTATGAGCAGTTTGTAGTTTCTTTTCTGCAATAAAGAAATAAGATATACAGTTGGAGTTGGGGCCGATTACTGGTACAAATTGTGTACCAGTATAGTGAGTTCAGTAGAAAAGGGACCAGTATTCAAATGAAAGGCAATGGAGAGTACTATTAATTTTCTGAATAAATTAATCCGTTCCAATTTAAAGAGTACTACTATGCTAATTGGGCTCGGTTGAAAAAATTTGAATTGATTTTTATCAATATAAATTGGGTTCGGTTGATAACATTGATTGTACCAATGTATGCACACTTAGTGCGCTTGACACTTGCACGGTACATTTTTTAGTTAATTTGTTAGTACAATTTAAAAGTCGCATAATTTTTTAAAAGTGGATGTTATATCCAGCAATACAGTCTGGACTGATTGATTTGAAGGATTCAGAAATAAATTTGTCAATTTTATTTTTTTATCTTTGTTAAATTAATTCATCCAAACAAAACAAGGGAAAGTAAAATTTATTTTTTCTTCCCCTTTATAATTCATCCAAACAAAAAAAATTAAGGATCTAACTTAATTTATTTTTCAATCATTCCCTCCCATTTCTTTCCTCTTTATATTTTACTTTCCATCCCACCCTCTGCCACCCAACCCTCTGCCACCCAACCAAACACCGTGACGAAAATAATTTAAGAAAAGATTCCGAAAGAGGGAAAAATTGGGCCACACCGCCCCATATGGCCATATCTCGGCGTATAAATATAACAGTCTATAACAGTGAGTCAACTGGCATTAACGGTTGATCGTTTCTCCTTATATTAGGCTGCCACGCGTCATGACTTATTCTCTGGCCCACACGCTTTCCTCCGGCCCCACAAAGCCTACAAGTACTTAAAGTAGGATACCGGAGTTTCCAATCATAAATTAATCAAATTCAAAACATCAACACCTCTCTTTCCAGAAAAGAAAACCATCAATTGTTCTTTCAATGAAAACTACTATTTTCTCAAATGCTATTTCTTCCTTGATTAGTAGCAATACAAAATCGATTCTGTTGAACCGGCACTTTGGACCCCACTTGCCAAAGAGATTCCGAGCTGTACGATTAACTGCAAAGAAAGATATCAATGGTGGAGACTTTGGTAGTGCAACGGTAGACAATGACATGTTTACACTTCGAAGAAGGATGCACGAGATAAATATGGTCGAGGCAAAGCTCGAAGCGCAAAAATGTTGGATGGAATGGGAGAGAAGGTGGTACGATAAGTACCAGTCCGACGTCTGTGTCTTTGTTGGATTGGTACAGATTTTGTTTATGAATAGTAGGCCGAGTGTTGCAATCGCTATGCTGGTACTGTTCATGTCTAGTGTACCGGCTTCTGTGATCATGGTTTTGTTGTTGAGATTATGGAGGAGAGAGAGCGGTACCGATCCAACAAAGACACATGGTTTTGTTTAGTGGGTAGACACGCTCCATGAGTCGGGAGGAGGAGTTTGTTGGGTCCCTCCTCATATAGCTTTTCCTTTTATGTTTATACCCTTTGTAATAATTTAATGTTATAGGGTAATTTGTGTAAAAGTGTACATTGGTTAATAAGGGAAAAATGAAAAATCGGGGTAGTCACTGTGTGCTCCCCACCAAAAATTGCTCTCTGTGTTTTTTGCTCCCGAGTGTGAGCCCCTTTGTGCGAAACTGAAAAACCCAAACCTCCATCTACTCTCTCTCTCTCTTTGCTCTCTGTACCGATCGGTACCGCTCTCTCTCCTCCATAATCTCAACAGGTTTTGTTACATTTGGGAGGACTTTGTCACTAATTAATGAAGCTTGATTGATTTGATTTTTGAATTTGTGGAAGGTTGTTAATAATTAGTCTTTTTATTTAGGAGATAGAGAGAAATTGGGATTTATTTGTTTTAGGTTCTGCAACATATTTAAGAAAATGTAACTAACACGATTGGTGCTCAATAAACAAATTAGAATCCTTGCTATATATGTGTACGGGTGTGTTTGGATGAGTCGGGAATAGAATATAAGAATAAAAAATTTCAGTTTACGTGCTTATTCTTATTCTTGTGCAAAACAAACGGTATAAGAATAAAGAATTTGGGCCCTTATTCATATACTAACAAAACCATAGTATAAGAATAAAGAATAAGGATAAGCACGCAAACCGAAATTTTTTATTCTTATATCCTATTCCCGGCTCATCCAAACACACCCGTAGAACTTTGTACGTATTTCAGAAGAATATAGTTAATTTGTTAGCCAATGTTTTGGGGATATATATAGTTAGTGTATATTATATTATATTATATTATAGATATATATAGTTATAAAAGGCGAACCACCACACGAATAGAGTACTGAACCAGGAACAACGATTTGTTGTTCGAATGGAGAAAGAAAAACAAATTTTTATGACACCCAGAATTGAAGAAATAATAATGTCGTGTGAGAGACATGCCCTCTTACACTGGACAAGAAGCCTTTTGGGTTTGATAGGAAATGTTAATTATATATATCTTATAGACTTTTATGGTGTTAATACCAGTATATCGGTGTCAGCCCGAGGAACGGTATGGTATTTAAAACCCTGTTTCAGAATATATATATATTAAATATATATTTTTCTCCAAAGATAAAAAAATAATAATTTATTGCTACTAAAATGGTACCATGAAATAGGTTAGAAGGTAGAAAAGTAAAATGGAACCAGTAATTAATGAATATAGAAGACAACACGGTTTTAATTAATTATATCAACGTTTTTAATTTCCGCATAACAAATCCAGTAAACCAGTACCGTATATTTGGGGGCGAGAGTGTTCTGACTCTTTCAATCCATTACACATAAAGTGTGGTGCGAGAGTGTTTTGACTGCTTCAACATATTAATTAATGTTGTTTAATTTACCAATAAATAGTGGCAGCTCATATATTACACGGTTAGATCACTTCCATCGCAAAATTATTGTTGCAGCCTTGCAGGCCGCATTTGACATTAATAATTATATTTTGTTCTATATAAATGGTGTCATTTAATTTCAAGTCATCGATATCATTAATTCAATCGCCTATGGAGTATCAACGAATTTAAAATATATACATTGAAATAATTAATGCTGGGTCTCCGACTTATTTTACTGTATATGAAATCACGACCGTTTCATTTGATAACGTCAAATACGTGAAAGCTAAAAATATCGAATCTACTATTTTCAATTTGAACTTTACAATGTATGAAAATGAACACATGGATCGAGCCATGTAAATATTCTTCCCAAATTGTCGGATATAAATTTATCATGATCAAGAATATTGTAAGAAACACTTTAGAATTAGATTGTTAATCGATCAGATCAACTATTGAATTTGAATGGGACAACAATCATTAAAAAGAGTGCTATTGCTAACAATTATCTAATCCAACATCAATTTTGTCTTCAACTTGTCTTTTTAAGGGTGCGTTTGGATCGTTGGAAGAAAAAAGAAGAAGAAGAAGAAGGAAGAAGAAGAAAAAAAATATTATAAACAATCCAAACTCTTCACAAAGTTACACACTTCTCAATACTTCTTCCCACTTCATCGCTTCTTCCCTTCTTCTCACACATATCCAAACGGAGCCTAAAAAAAACACTTAACATAAGACAAATTAATATATACTATATATTTATCGTCTTTTTAACTTTTGTGCATTTGTAGTAAGTTGCGTAGAAATTGTCTTCGGAAAGAAAAAAAAAAATCGTCCCTTTATAATCAATTAATACAAAAATGAATTGAAATCGCCCAACAGTCACAAACACTTTTGCATGTTATAGACAATCCATAAAATTTCTATTTTATTTTTAATTGCTTAATTTACTAATTATGCATTCTAGTTTATCTTTTATTTTAATTTAATTTTTAATACAACTAACTATACGATGCCGTACGCCAATCTAATTAATATATGTTTCTTATTATTTTAAAAAATCTAGATAATAAATTACATACTGTGTACCGCCCTTCTGATTTATTTATTATTATAACCATTATCATTAATTGATGGAAGTGGCCACAGGCCGGCTGCGACAGATTTGAGATTTGAAGTAGCACATTCTTTGTGTGTACCTGTGTGTTACAGTACTGCTACGATTGAATTTTGACCTGCTATATCATAGAACGCAGGCTGAAGAATGTATTTTTTTTCGTTACTTACATATTAAGAATTCAATTTAATTAGTTGCACTTGCACCTTACGAGTTCCGAGTTGCGAGTCGGACGCGTTTTCTATGATTGCCTTGAAGGAACCACAGGCCTATAAACAGAAACTTAGGAGTTGAGAAGATTCCATGCATGTGACATGTCATCCATCATCCAGTCATCTCCCCTCCCTCTCATGCCCATCTATATATATTATCTCCACATCTTACAGACCTCAGCTTAATTACCTCATTGCAAGGCATCTTCTCATCAATATATACTTGAAACCATTTTTATTTAATCCTGTTTCTGTACCGAGTATATATAGATAGTGCTGATTAATTATCAGTACTTAATTTCCATGGCAGCAACTAGTTCTTCAATCACTTGCGCCAGGTTCCCATCGCTCCTCATGGTCATGGCCTCATCTCAGTCTCAGCCACAAATGATGCCTGTCACTGTCGGAATTAGGTCGTCAACCATCTGCTGCTGCGCCTACCGGAAGAGAACCAAAAGCCGACATCCCGCCAACCGCCTGGTTGATGAGAGCATGATCACGCTGCGAAAGAGGATGCACGAGGCCAAGTTAGCAGAGCAGAACTATGAGCCCCCTTCAGACTGGATGGACTGGGAGAAGCGCTACTACATTCAATACGGTACTGATGTTTTCGAGCTGGTCGGGCTTTTGCAGGGTTTGCTGATCAATACAAGGCCTAGTCTGGCCCTTGGCCTCATGGCTATCATTGCGGTCAGCGTGCCGGCCACCACAATTTTGGGGCTTCATCTCTTGATTGATCTGTGTGGTTTTCTACTCTCCCCTGTCAATTTTTTAAGTTGATTCATTGGGGAGTGTCGGTATATATATATTTTGAAATTTCATGTTTTATTGAGCTACATGAAATAACAAGTGTATATGATTATGCTCTGCATTAGGAATTAAAGTCATATTGCTTGATGCAGTTATCGACAGAGGTAGAAATAATATAGGCAACAATTGTATCTCCCATCAATTTCCATCTGTACAAAGTTAAAAGGTTCAAATTTCTCACAACAGATTTGGACACTAAATTTTTTATTTGTCTCAATATGTAAATTAATACAATGTAATTTAGGGGCTGGACCCTCCAATCCGATTATACAAATTAAAAAAGATTTATTTGTCTTCACAAGCCCTGAATTTTGAAATTTTTACATAAAATAAAAACTAATAGGATGCTGACGTCTATATGCACACTGGAAAAAAAAAAAAAAGGTATATGCACGACAATAAAAGGTATTTCCACGATACTGACGATAGTAAAACTGCGAAAGATTTATTTCTTCCGGTAGGAAAAAGTATGTCAAGCCCTGTAATGATCTAATTAAATAAATTCCAATAACTCAAATGTAATGTGTCCATTGGAATTTTTTCCGAACGAAAATAACTTGCTGTTAAGGAACAATGGAAAATTTTCTATATTGTTTGCTTAGTTCAAGCTAGCCCCTTTGGAAATGTATAAATTTTGAACCCGTTGCGTTAGAAACATAAAAGCTATTTGATGGATTGGGATAAAAATAATGCATTCATCTGCTGGGCCGCTGGGGTTTGGTCTTGTTATTTTGCGCGCTACTAATTCGCTAATTTACTAGAATAGCGGATTTATTGAACTTGTCTTCTCTTATGTCTTATCCAAGCCTTTAAATTAATAAGAATGGTATGTTAGTTAGCACGAATTTTGAAACAAAGAACAGACTAGATTGACACAGTGCACAAGAGTGTAGGAATATTTCAGCATTTAATTATTAAATATATCAGAGAACTTGGATGCTCAAGAAACAGAGTTGCTTGCTGTGTATAGTGTATATATTGGTATGGCTATGGCCTTGATATTCTTTGAGAAAGCATGAAGTTTGCCCATTGCGCAGGCTTTGCTGGTAAATATCAGGCCTACTTATGGCCTTATGGGCCGTCTTATTTAAGATCATACCCATAAGGCCATAAACGTATTTGAGCTACTTTAGTACTCAGCAGATGCGGATGATTGGTGAAGAAAACAAATTTCTTGCGGTAGGTTTGTTTCAATTGTTTTTCTTAAATTGTCCCAAATAATTGCTTTTCATATTTCATCTATATTCCAAGGTCATGTATGATGTTTCTGGTCGTTTGGTATGCCGTATCTCTGAAACTTTTTTTGCTCCCTTTTCTTTTATTTATTTTTCAAATTAGATCTGATAAAGTTTGAACTTCCTTATTATTGTCAGAATCTATTAATTATTTAACTCAAGATTTCATTTAATTTTTTTTTCAATTATTAAAGAAAATCTGCCTAGTGCGTGTAGATATGTACCACGTTAAAGAACCGAGATACACTTTATCAGCACACTTAGAAAACAGTGACCATTGGAAACAAAATTTTAAAAATTGCATTCAGATTTTAAGTTACGATTTAAGAGGAAAGACATTTTTTCATGTCTGGATCATGAAAGTCCGAAGTGAGGACACAACGTTTTATATCAAGAGTTCTGTACTAATCAAAACTTGCATCATGAGAATAAAAAGACGTGTGGTATGAAAACTTTATATCTAGACTTCCAATTTATACATGGAATGTATAATATAAAAATTTCAAACTAAGCACAAGTCAAATAAAAAATCACAATATTAATTAAATAAAAAATCCTAATATTAATCAATGTAATTTTTTTACATTATAAAAATTTAATAAAGGTAAAACACGAGATATACAAATACAAATAAAACAAAACTACCTCCCGACAATACATCAATCATCAGATATCAGATACGTATGATGTAAACACTTCAAAACCTCTCCTGCATATTACAAACATTTAACATGCACAAATGTGTCGTACACACAATAAACATCCTAGTACAGGAGCACAAAAGCTAATCAATCTCTGCAAATAATTCCTCCATCACAAGTGGATCTAGTAATCAAGTTATTGTTTGAAATAAGTGTACAAAATTGGTCTTACGGTGCAAAAAGTAAAAACATTAATGTTGCCTAGCTAAAACCTAAAAGGTAATACAGTTATATATAGAGGGCAAAAGTTCTACTACATTTCTGCAACAAACCATGCATGATGCACCTTAAGTTTTAATTTGAGATCAAATTAAAACAATTCTACAATAGATCAACGTAACTACATTTTTAACTTCCCATCATATAATCAAATTTACACCATAGTTTATATTATTTAATGTTTGTGATTTAACAAATCATCCAAAATTTCATTAGTAGCCAGTACTGTTATAATATTTAAACCAGCCAAAACTTCACTGATGTCTGTACAAAGCGGAGGTCAAATTTTCACCAATCCAGCAAATATACCATCGACGATGATTTAAAACAGAAAAAGGGAATATTACATCTAACCAAATAATCAAAAGGGGTTTCTAGAATGTTATTTACATAAATGACAAAAGGCAAAAAATGTTATTCTGCATAAAAGGTACTAACAAGATAAGAAAGGACCCAACATGGACAGAATCTAGCAAAAAATGTACAAAAAAACGCATGGAACCAATATCTGAGCACCCAAGCAGAACCTTTATTCCATATCTAAGAGCAATTAAAAATACCAAACAAAATATCGGCTGGGCATCGAAACCAAAATAGGACCCAATACCAATTATCCAATATGCTTTTACGTCATAAAGAAAAGCAAATATATATTTAACTATAAAGCTTAATTGCATTAAGCATCAGCGTATAAATAAACAACAATATAAGATCATTGGGCAGTTCATTTTTCGAGAATATAACTAAAATAATGGCATAAAAAGCTTTTGCCTGACAAGTGACAACTATAAAATTAAAACTAAAAATTAAAAAAGTGAAAAATAATGGTTGCAAAGATAGAGCTCCCTTCAATCCAAAGAAAGATCAGAAAAGGCTGATACAGCTCCACGGTTATGCAAGCCACAAACCCATCTCACAAATCACCTCTCTCTATTAACGGAGATCTGAAAATCTCTCAGCTAAAAATGAGATGGGGCAGTGGGAACCATAACCAAGCAGCTGTAAAAAGCCCCTCCACGAGCCTTGTTTGGACCGAAAGGAGCTCCATCCTTCAAACCCTAAATTTGACACAACCAAGAAACAGAACTTCCCAATATTAATATCAATATTAACTATATTAAGGATAAATATTATTATTATTATATTATATTATATTATTATATTATATTATATGTATAAAACACAAAAGCCAGGAAAAGTATATACCGGTGGCGCAGAGAGGAGATGGGGAGAGAGGAATAATAGGTTGGTTTTTATAGAAGAGGGGATGGAACTATGGGAGTAGGGTTAGGGTTAGGGTTAGGGTTTGGAGAAATAAATGGTGGGAAGCGGGGGAGAGCGAAGGCGAGGTTTTCGGAAGACAATAGCTTGAATAGATTCTCTGCACTTTCTGACCACTCACATGTCTCTCTCCTCTCTCTTTCTCTCTCCACTTACTCTTATGAATGAAGGGAAATAAATCGCCAATGTTAGAAAACGATTGATTTTTGGTATTCATATTTTCCTTGATTAGAACCTCGATTGTGTCAAGGGACATTCGCGTAATTAATAAAATGTATATTTAATGGAATTGATACACACAGTTGGATAGAGCTGTCCACAAAATTGTATTTGACCAAATTTTAACCGATCGACGACGTCGTACATTATTTATATTATATTATATTATATATTATATTATGGAGAGATGTTTGAACACGCAATAAGAAAGAGATCAACGCAGAATAGGTAAAGTTTAATTAAGAGAAGGAAAGAAAAGTTGAGGCAAGGAAGATATTGTTTATGACTGAATAGAGAAGGTAATTAAGGGCTGATACGACTTTGGTACGGTGTGTTATTGCTTGTCCTTCTCATAATTTAGACATTATTTTTTTCAATTATTAAAAAAAACTTGAGGTATTTGCTACCAAAAGATTTAGGTAAATTATCTTAATCCGCATCGTTCGATAAGTGCATATGCACCCTTTACAAATTACAATCTTTCGTGCTCGCATCAATAACGAAATGGATTAATGATATTATAAAAAATTAAAGAACTAATTGGAATAATAACTACCAATTATGAAAATTGAGAAAAAAAAAACTTTCTATTCTACAATATTTGTATTGGTCGGATAATTAAATTAATCAGAAAATGACTTGTGTTAACTGTTATACTATATTTTTTTTTTTGGCGTATCAGACGTAGACTTATAGAAGTGGATCTATTTTAATTTTAACTTATATATATATAAAAAGAGGTGCAGTGTTTTATTCTTTTATCAATTATCAATTCATAAAAATAATCTATTTTATTCAGACAGAATGGTAAAAGACGAAAGTGCGGATAAATAGTGTCCGGTAACTATTTTTCGCAAAATATCATTTTTCACTTACTCTTAATTTCATTTTTTTTTTAAAAAAGAGTGTCTCCAGAGGAAACCCTCCTGCTTCACCAAAAAAAAATAATAATAATAACTACAAAGAACTTTTGAAGACAAAAATTTTAAGGCATCATTGCATCAAACTATATTAAGTTATCAAACGACGAGGGGTGAACAAATACGTGATATGATATATATCTCAAAACATTGTTTATTAATTTTATATAAGCTTGTCATGAGAAAAATTCTGGCAAAAAGAACCAATAAACACACATTTTTAAAATTCCCGTGTTATATTTGTTAGCATCGACGAAACAGTGCTTTCGCAGCAGCAAAAATATATACAATAAAACAAAAACCGGCATACATAAATAAAAGTCCCTATAATTTATTGTTTTATGTTAAGATAAAGTTAAAGGCACATACAAAGCACGTTGATAACATATCGATACGATTAGGTGTCTCTGGAAAAAAATATATTAATAAATAATAAAGTTAACGTTTAGGGAATAACCTTCAATTCATCGAGTTTGAATTTACTAGAGTGCGTAGTTATGATCATCTTTAATTCGTATATTTAACTAATTATAAATTATATTTTATTTTAGAGGGCATTTTGTGGTGTCTGATCACTTGTGGTGGTGCCCAAATCAATTTCCTGCCAAAACATAATCTGGAGGTGTAAAATTTTTTTATATTAAAAAAGTGCTAATTTAGCGAGCAAAAAAAAAAGTATTGTTCTAATAAAGAATTGATCACAATGAAAGAGTGAATGAATGTATTGTAATTTATTTATAGGGTGATTTAGATTTATGCCACTACAAATATTTGAAATTAGAAATATGCCATCACTAAATGATAAATTATTTTTTTGCCACTATAAAATTAAAGAAAGGCCATCATACAATTATTTGACCATTTTACCCTTTTAAATATTCCAATGTAAAACTTAAAAAGTAGTAATATGCCATCACAAAAGATATAATTAGTTTTATACCATTATAAATCATCAACAATTAGTTTTATCAACTCAGTACAAATTATTGTAATTTTTAATTAGTATTATATTACTAGTTTTTATTTGAAAGAATCAAATAACCATAATTATAGTGTTATTTTTTTTTTAGAATTAAAGTAACAATATGTCAATTACAAGCGTTCCAATATAACAATTGACCAAATTTCGTACAAATTCGAAATGAGCAAAAAATAATAGTAAATATGAACGCCGTATGTTTTTAATGAGCAAGATTCGTATATATTAAATTATTATCAAATTAAATTTAGTAAATATGTTTGCAGTCTGTTTTTAATGAGAGGTAATTTGGTCATTAAAAATAATTAATTACAAATTTAATAATGACATTTTTAGAATTTAGTACGTTTTTGGAGAAATAGTGTCATAGAACTAATTTTAGTAATTCTATAATGACATAAATTTAATTAGTAATTTAACAATGATATTTTTACAAAATTCACAATAAAATAAAACTAATAATCTTTTATTTACATTATTGAAAAGTGAGATGATGAAAGTGACTTGAGGTTGAGGGGAAAAAAAGAGGAAAGAAGAGCAGGCAGCTTTAGTGTTCTTCAATCCTCCGCTGTCGTGGATAAGGTAATTGATGATCGATATTGAAATTGAAGAAAGGAAAATGTGCCGGCGTTTATAATTAACGGCAGAGGGTTCAAAAAGAGAGAGAGAAATTTCTAAATTGAAAAGAAAAGTGGAAAAGGACAAGACAGCACGGGAGCCCACCGAAGAAGACAAAAGCATGCAGCATTCATGCTATTTGCTCCAGTTGCACCGTCCACAGCACTAAAAGTAAAAGATGATCGGTCTGCAAAGATTATATGGAAGCTGTACGTACGTGCACCAGGAGCAGGGATGTAAAATTGAGGGGGGCAAGGTATACAGTGCGCCATGAATGCTAACGTGAGCGGAGAGAGAGAGAGAGAGATCCAAGGTTAGATCTCGTCTCGTCTTTGGCTCGGTGCCCCGCGCAGTTTTTGACTAGTCAAGCTCGGTGTGGGCCCCACTTCTGAATCTGATAGGGTTCGCAACGTTAATTTGTTTTAGCCTTTTAGGTTCTCTGTTTGTTTGTGTTGTTTTGGAATTTGGAATGACGCACCAGCCACCAGCTCTACCCAGGGGCGGATCTACCACCGGGGCGGGTGGGGCTAGAGCCCCACCTCACGCTGTCGAGTCCTTGGAGCCCTCCTTTAACCCCAGCTAATTTTTTCTGCCATTGGAGCACTCGAAAGTGGGGCTGAAGACTTAAACAGAGGTTGTCAGACCCACCTAGATATTTTTTCTAAATCCGCCACTGGCTCTACCTCTAGCTAGGTCTCGTGACTTGTTATATGTAAATGCAATATTGTAATGCAGTTCTACAGTTCTTCTGCTAGGGTTAGGTCTTGGAGTTCGGGTTCAATTAATCTCAAATTTTATTTAATTTTTAGATTTCGGGGGAAGAGCGATGCGCCGCTCGGTGCTACGTTCGAGCGGCTTCTTCTTCGTTTTATAATTTATTATTATTATTATTATTATTATTATTTTTATTCTTCTCTCTCTCGGTAATTATTGTTATCCAATATTTACTTACGGTGGTATTAGGCTTAGCCGCTTAGGCGTATGCGTATCACTGTTTCGTTTGTAAGGAGACGGAATGTTGCCTAGTCGTATTACTTACTTATTTATTCGTGAATATTATCATGTACGTAAGTAAATATAACCCAGAAAAAAAAATAATAGCACTATTGCCATTGAGACATTTTTTATGTCTCACGAAAGTATTTCATTAACAAAAATAATAAATGCGTTATAAAAAAAATTCTGCATCGGCATTGATTTCGAAAATGAATATTTATTTGCCGGTTTTATATCATCAAAGGGCTCATTTGGATGGTATGGGAATAAAGATTTTAGGAAAAAAATATTAGAAAGTGTGAAACTTTGGGAAGAGTGAGAAAAAGCAATTTTTAGGTGAAGAAAAAATGTTATTTGGTTGGTGAGTTAGGAATAAGCAAATTAATATTAATTTAAATAAATTATTAAAAAATATTATTTTAATATTAAATAAAGTACTAATTAAAGAGCACACAAAATTTCATTTAGCTATTAGTATTTAGCTAATTTTTTTGAAATTATGTATATATAATATTTAACACCACTTTCTCTTATTTAAGGCTGGGTGTGATAGTAAGCAAATTAATATTATTTAAATAAATTATAAAAAATTATTATTTTAATATTAAATAAAGTACTAATTAAAGAGCACACAAAATTTCATTTAGCTATTAGTATTTAGCTAATTTTTTTGAAATTATTTATATATAATTGTTGGAAGAAAATATTCCTAGGAATAAGCTATTTTTCTTCTTATTTCTAACCTGTTTAGATGCTTAAAAATAAACTATTTCTAGAAAAAAATTATTCTTCCTTATTCCTATATCATCCAAACGGTCCCAAATTTTAGGTTTAAATAAGGATGAATTTAACATTAAGAAAAGATTATGAATATTTTAAAGTATAATTCCACGCGAAAAGGTTTTGCAAATTTTAAATTTATTTAAGGCTGTTGGATATTTTAATTTAATTTTATTTAATACAGAAATTTTGTTATATTGTAAAAGTAAATTAAATAGAATATATAGAAAAAACCTGATGAGTTGTGTAAATGGAGTATAATGTTATTTAAAGCAGCTCGCGTAAGAAAATAATGATGCAGCGCAGATAGTATCAGAAATAAAAGTTGCAAGATCCGGGAAATAAGTCGCATAATATATAGAAAAAACCTGATGAGTTGTGTAAATGAAGTATAATGTTATTTAAAGCAGCTCGCGTAAGAAAATAATGATGCAGCGAAGATAGTATCAGAAATCAAAGTTGCAAGACCCAGGAATCTTTTTTTTTTTGGAAAAAACGGATATAACCCCTCAAATCTTTATAATCGGATATAAACCCATCCAATCTTGTTTATTGTGGATATAAACCCTTTTGATTTAATTCGGGGTGATAAGGATCATCCCCGATATTTGTCATCCCCATCATCCCCACGCGTTTTCTATTTTAGAAAACAATTATTCACGCGTTTTCTAAATACGGAAATCCAATACTCATTTTTTTTCGCTCTCCTCTCCCGCGCGTGTACGCTCGCCCCCCCCCCCCCTCCCACCCTCCTGCGTACGCTCCCCAACCCCCACCCTCCCGCGTACGCTCCCCCTCCCCCTCCCCTCTCCACCCTCTGGTAATATCGTATTCTCACATACACAATATATATTGATTCTAACTGTTGAGGTTAACATATTTAAATGTTGAAGTTAATATATATAATTGTTGAAGTTAATATATATGCCAACTTCAACAATTTAAATATGTTCACTTCAAATATTACCTTCAACATTTAAATATGTCAAGTTCAACAATTATATATTAACTTCAACAGTTATATATATTAACATTTAATATATATATAAATAGACCAATTATTTGAAGTTGAAGTTGGCATATTTAAATGTTGAAGTTAATATATATGACAAATTCAACAATTTAAATATGCCCACTTCAAATATTACCTTCAACATTTAAATATGCCAAGTTCAACAATTACGACATTAGCTTCAACATTTATGAATATTAATTTCAATAGGTTATGAAGTGTGTGAGAGGGGCAGTGGGGAGGGGGGATCGTACGCGGGAGGGGTGGGGCGGGGGGGGGGGGGGGGGGGGGGAGTACTAGCGTACGTATAGAAACGCGTTTTCTGGATTTCCGAAAATGGAAGAGAGAATTTCAAACACGTTTTCTAAAGGATGGTGAGGATGATAGAAATGCTGGGATGATACTAATCAATTCTGAATTTAATTTAATCTTATTTTAAAGAAAAAAGAAAACTTTCTAAAATATCTGACTAATATACCCTTGCTTGCCTACGACTTTTCTTCTTCCCAGCGTTTATCAAGATAAAACTTTCTGATTCTTTTTCAAATCACAAGTTTATTCTCTTTCCAAATTTTAATTCATTTTTTGTCTTTGTCTCGGTTCATGTCTTTATCTCAGCGAAATAAGAAGTTTTATTGTTGGATTTTCAGAAAACGACATGTAGTAAAAGGGAAAAAAAAAAACCAAATTACATGTGGCATTATTTTCATGTCGCCAACAGATAATGTCAAATAGTCATATTGCCTATTTTTTAATTAATTTATGGAGAACATATATACAAATTATGGTCGTTTTATTTTGTTTTTCTTCTTTTTTGATAAATGCTAGTGGGAAGATGAAGAGTTAGGAACTTCGGGTCGTTTGGATCGCTTAGGAATTTGGGGAATTTTCAGACATAAATTTACTGGAAAGTGTGTAACTTTGTGAAGAGTTTGGATTGTTTATAATAAATTTATGCCTAGAAATAAGGAATTCTCCCTATTCCCAGAGCATCCAAACAACCCCTTCATTGATTGGCCAAATTAGCTTGAAGTAGTTTAAAGCAGACACAAGCAGTTTAAACAATCCATCTAGTACGATGAGTATTTAATAAGAATTCATTGATATTTTCTTAAGATATTATTTGGGGCAATAAATTTCCTAATATGCGTATTCATATATATGAGAAATGTCGATTGTAAGGAATTCCTCTGAACTTGAGGGTCTGGGCCACACGAAGTGCAGGGAAGACCAAGGGTATAATGGTCAAAGGTTTTAAAAAATATATATTTTTAACTTAAATATGATTAAAATTCAACAAAAGAGTTTATATCTTTAGTAAACAACTTTAGAAGGGATTATATCTGATTTTAAAGATTTGAGGAGTTTATATTCGGTTGAAGAAAATTTGAGGGGTTATATCCGATTTTGCCTTTTTTTTTTTGCCTCCTTTGAATCCAAACTTGATCATATTTGCTAGAATGGCAATTCTAATTTTACAATAAAATTATTGACATAACATAATAGGCCTATAATTCTCAGGTTAGATTAAGACCGGAAAGACACTTCCTTTCAATGGTCGGCTGTGCTTAGGCTAAAAAGGCCCGTTATTGTCCAGATTGGCTATTTTTGGGCTTTATTTGGGCCTGTAGCCATTTGTGCAAGAACACTGAACATATGATGGATCTTTTTCAATTTTCATGAATTGAACCACATCATTGGCACTAGAAGAGCCACGTAACATAAGAACTTTCACACGATTCCTCCGAAGATTTTATTTGTGATTTTTAAAGTTTAGTTAAGACGCATAAACAGTTTTAATTTTCAATTTCGTTGTCGATTTTGTTGTGGCAGCGATAAAAAGGAAGGGAAAAGAAACAAGGCGCTCTCAATCTTTGCTAAAGATCTACTCCGAAAAAGCAAAAAAAAAAGCAGGTTGATGACAATTTTTCATGTGCCCGCTCTCAATTTTTCTATAGTCTAGCTTTGCTAATGGATAATATCAGTAGGATTATTGTTTAATAATTTTAGGTTAATTTGTTCGCTAATTTTTTGCTGTTATGGTTTAATTGGTATCGAGCTTTTGAGAAACTGTGTATCTAGCTTTATGGTTTATTATCGTTTAATCGGTATCCAAACTAATTTGTCATTTTGTATCGAGCTTTGAGAAACTGTGTAGTTTCTCAGCATCGCATAAATGTTTACTGACATGTATTGAAATAAATTACAGCTGCTCTGATAAAAAGTTTCAATACGTAGTGCTTCACTTTTTTGGATTTTGTTTTGGTTAATTTAGTTGTTTGGTTTACAAATACTCTCTAACCTGTTTACTGTCATATGCAGACAGATTTTATTCTCCATATGAGAAGTAAATTGCATGTAACTTCATGTTTCTTGTCTCTCTCTTGTAACCATTTATCAGAAGAGTTTGGTTCAAATCTAATACCAGCTTTTACTCTCCATGAGTAAATTGCATATACTGAATATTTTTTACTTGAAATTTCTCCCTTTGGCTTTTAAATTCCTTTCTTTTTTGTGTTCTTAAAAACAAACATCAGAAAGTCAATGTCCAGAAGGCTCAGGAGTGTTATTCCAGATTGCATGGGTCAGAAGGCTCAGGAGTTTAAGAAAACAATTCTCATTGTAATATTAGAAAGTGTGTTTAGTAGATTCAATTTTAGATAGTACTCCTCCACTTATTACAATCCAAATCAGCTGTTGCGCGACAAACTTTGTCGCGCGGCACATCGAACCATTCGTGCGATCCAACGGCTCAAACATGTTTCCTCTACACTCCCACTAGTTACGTACCTTATCGGGTTTTATTCGGAACCGGATCCAAATTAAAGGTGCGTTCCTGATAAAAAAAAACTTCTCTCCGTGAGTTTGAAAGAGAGAGAGAGAGAGAAAGGAGAAGGAGGCGATCCACGGCTAGGCGTCGTGGAAGCCGATCGAAGCGAATTTTCTCTGCCGATCTTCCTCCTCCACCTCGACGATCGAAACAAAATCGCAGGAGCAAACCATGGTTCTACTTTTTTTCCCTTCTGTTGGTAACCTCTTTACAACTCTATTTCCTTTGATTTCCTTGATTTGTTAGAGAAATCGCCTCTGCTCCTAGCACTCTCGTAAGGCTGTTGTGTTCTGTTGGAATGGCACTTCTATTACCCAAGTTGCTCTATTTTAGGTTTAAGTCAAGTTGTGTAAAATATATGCCACTCAATACATACGAGTACATAGTATTGCCAGTATGGTCAGGTTCTTGAGATCAATATGCCAAAATTTGGCACCATACCTGCAACTTCAGTCATTGGTGTAACAAATTGGGTGTGATGGTATCCTTTGTGAGTTGGAATGATAGAAATTATTTGTATTGCGAAATAATTTTACACATTCATGATAAGAGAAGTTGCTGTGCTGATTGCTTGTAGTTTGTGTCCTGGAGTTTGAACTTCGAATGGTCAATTCTCTAACCATATTATCAATACTTAGGATGGGGTTCTCACTCTGTCGGTTGCTCTCGCACTCATTTTTCTACCTCTACCTGTATGAAAATAGGGTCTGTACTCATTTTTAATGAATTCAGAAATGCAGATAGCAATGATGTTTGATGCTATTTTTTTGTAGATATCAATGAGCTCTCAAAATAGCCCACACAATGGATGTAAATTGGATGGAGCATTACCTTACTGCAGTGGATGCAAAGGTCGATGTGTCCAGTTCGTGTTTGGTGTATTTTGATGTAGGAGTGGTTTATAAGATGCTGCCTCTTTCTCTCTTTAAATCGCCTCCTCTTTGTATGCCTGATGATTCATCTCCTTCTATTTCGGTGAGTTACTCGTGTCCCTTATCCTTCTTTTTTGAACAAATTTTGATGAATTTGAGTTTGTAATCGTGCTCAGGGTCACAATTTGTTTGATCAATGGAGATCTAAGTAGGTTTTGCGCAATAATTTAGTATTGTTTTCTAATTTTTAGTCATATTGGGATTTGGGAGAATGGATTTGATGAGTGTTTCGTTTCAGATCTTGTCATCAATTGACAATTTTCTGCTGATTGATTATTGTTTTATTTTTCTGATCACTTGTATTACTCAATTCAGTCTCATGCTGTTATAATGGCCATTTATTACCTATACTAATTTACAGAGCATGGATGTGTAAGTAGATTGTTTCGTGTTGTTAGGCTACCAATTAGGTTTTTTCACTATTTCTAGACAAATTCATTCCAAATCCAAAATCTTATCTAATTATATAAGTTATTAAATGCAAAAACCCTGGTCGTATTATGCTTCAATAAGAGCTAATGGCCCAGCATTTTAATTTGTGGTCATTTGTATCATCTTTCTTTATCTGGTACATTTCTCAAATTTCTATGTAATTTTTTGAATTTTCAGTTGGACTATAGCCAAATAATTCTTCCTGAACTCAACTGTCCATCTGAACTCTCCAATTTCCATACAATTAATCTTACAAGTCAACATATTAACATCTTCGTAATCATTTTATTGATGCAGACCTTTGATTTGGGAAATGCTAAGCATGCTTCAACACTGTAAAATCCGTTATTTCACATATTTTATGTCAGTACATTTAGCTTCGTTGGTGTTATTTGAGTGATTTTTCAGTCTGCTCAGAGAGGGAGAAGAATAGAAGATAGCGAGAGGGAGGCAATTTTTTTGAAAGGAGAAGAACATAAGAGAGCGAGAGGGATGCAATTATTTTGAAAAAACCACACTATTGTAAAATGACGAGTTTTGTTATATTGTGTGTAAGCCGTACCATGTTAGTATCATGTTATTTATGTATGTATGTAGTTTTTAAGTACTGGTTCAAAAATAAATGTGAGAATTCACATTTAAATAATTATGTCTACTGAAATTTTTCTTCACGATTGTGTGCCCATTTAAGAACAATTGCACCGAGAGCAACTTTTCTGTGCATTTAGAGCTCAGCTTAAAATAATGTACAGATTCAACTTCTTTAGAACTATAATTTTTTTTTTGAAACAAGTGGGGCTCAAGACCCACCACTTCCATTTACTAGAAGCAAAACAATATTACAAACACAATCAACCATCTACTCCCGTACCAGTGTCAAAAACGCTATCTAAAGATCCATTGCCAGAAGAAGTGTTTTACAAACAATATAACCATAACAAAAAACACAAAGCAGTTATTACACTCTCTCATCACTAAGTATATCACAAAATATAAAACTGTTGCGCATAATGACATCCCCTTCTGAAGTCGTTACTGCCACCTTGACACAGCTGATCACACATCCATCACCATTATGAACTGTAAAATAAAAATTGGTTTGTTATTCTAGTAAAACCAGACTATATAATTCAGCACATATTCCAAACCATGACAATGGAATCAATCAGGCTTGGATTAAGGTATAAGACAATTTTTTTAAAAAAAAAAAAGAGCCTACCTGATGATGACATGGTCCCAATTTCCTAACTTCATAAATTTTCTCCAACTACAGGCAATAATCGAATCAAGGATTTTCTCATATGTACACCCAACCAAACTTTAAATAGCACAAATGCTATCTACTTCAAAAATAATAACAATAATCAATGAAAAGTCTAGCGATAAAAATGAAAATATGATGAATTGTAAGTTACCCTTGGAAACGAACTGATAATCGGGTACAGTATCTATAAGATTAATCTGATCATAGAGCGAAAACGTTCTCCTGCAACAATTTATCAAATCAGAGTTTATCATAAATAATTTCGCCGGCTCATCGCCATTAATGAAATGAAATCAAATTGCAAAAACTAAAAGGCGAAGGAAAAGGGAGAGGACAAAAGAACCAACCTGAGAGAAGAGAGAGTGTGGCTGGTAATGGTGGGGCTAAGTGGCGGCTTTCTAAGCGTCTTGACGAGATGTGGCACCATAGATGTTTTCTTCTGTCTACCTCCTCCCATCGCCATCTCTCTCGAGCAAATACTACAGTACACCTTAATGAGTCAGCTTATGCTTTAGGTTAAGCATTGTGCCTTTTAATTTGAAGCACATTTAGTTTTGAGAATAGTCTCCACTATTTTACTTTTGCAATTGAACTTATTATTAAGCCAATAGCAAAATTTTCACTTTAATTCCAAATCCCACCCAAGAACAAACTAGAACAAATTAGAAAACACTTTGCATATTCCAGAACTGAACACTACCTTGAAGCTTATTCCTATTATTACTTTTTTCTAGATTCTAGGCTTCACTGTCATCATCAATATGAACCTTAACTACAGCAGCAATTGAATCGAGGATTCTCTCTTAGGTAAACCCAACAAAACTTTAAAATAGCACAAGTCATGCTATCTACTTGAAAACTAATAACAATAAACAGTGACAGGTCAGGTAATAAACTGAATACGATGAATTGTAATTTATCCTTGGAAACAGAGCTGATCATCAGGGACAATATCTATAAGATTAATCTAATCGTAGAGCGAAAACGTTCTCCTGCAACAAAATCAGAGGGAGAGGAGAATAGAAGTCAAATGCGAAAACAAAAAGACGAAGGGAAAGGGCAAAGAGAAAGGGAGGGACCTGAGAGAAGGGAGAGTGTGATTGGTGGTGGTGGGGCTATCTTCTGTCTTGAGAGAGGAGAGGGGAGTTTCTCTGTGTTGACGGGGAAAGAAAGAAGGGGGCGACGAGGGGCTTCTTGAGGTCACCAATGGTGCTTGAGTGAAGGGAGAGATGGTGAGGTCGAGAGCGAGAGAGGCAGAGAAATGGAGGCTGGGGGTGGTGTGCGAGTGAGAGGAGGAGAAAGGAAGCGGAGGCTTGACCTTCGTCCTTCGATCCAGGGTTCATCTGAGCGAGAGAGACGGTGGTTTGGTTCATTTGCGAGAGAGAGGAGAAGAGTCAAAGAAAAGAAAACGGGTGAACTGATCGCAAATCCAATCCGATAATCGATAAGAGAGGGAACACAAAAAAAATATCTGAGCCGTCGGATTTCACGAACGGTTCGATGTGCCGCCCGACACAGCTTGTCGCGCAACAGCTGATTTGGATTCCACTTATTATGCTTCACAATGTATGGTGCTTGTACCTGATGCTTCACTTGTTAATTTAGATCTGGTAATATCAATTAGGTGTTCTTTATTCTTGGAGCTGAACCAACCAGTATGCACTTAGTATGCTATCATCATTTCAAATACTAGCATCAGATTAAATTTGCTTCACTGGTATATATCCGATCAAACTGAAAAGGATGTATTTAAATGTGTTACTAATTAGACAATCATGCAATGATTTCAAAATATGAAGTAATATCAAATGCTTGTACCTGATGATTGTACTCTGTAATATCAAATGAACTTTTACCTGTTGCTTCAAACGCTTGCAATATCATAATGTACGTTGCTTCAATTGCATGTTCGTAATAGATTTAAAATAGATGTTGCTCGTATAACACCAAACTCAATTTTACCTAATACTTGAAATACCAAATGCCTGTACCTATTTATTCAACGTGCTTATTTGTTCGCTTGATGCATGTAAATGAACGCGAGAGATGAAACACGTAAATGCTCTTTTACTAATACCAAAATATTCCCAGTAACATGATACACACTCTTGTTTCTATACAAAATGGTCAAAGTGGTTATATCATCCTTTCTTTTTGAAAATAACCCCGTAGACTTCCATTAAAAAATTAAACTTATCTTACATCAGTTTATCTCATCACACATGTTGGTGCATTAAAAAACTAACCTGGACTTTAAGCGGGCTGCAAATTGCTCAAATATAACTGTTGGTGCATCCTTTTACCAGTACAGAGCTAACTGGTACAGTACAACGTAATTCATCTCATCAAATTCGGATCCAGAGAGAGAAGGAAATGACAAATTGAGATAGAACCACTGAAATCACTGATATCATTTTTACAAATAGCACTAAATATCATTTATGCAATTAAGCCCTTGATTTTTACAAAATATCACCATTCACTATTTCACTTCTTTGAACACTATAACTATACTACTATAATTTCTTTCATCATTTCTTTGAACTAACTTGTTTACAAAATATCTACTCCTCGCTTACCTTCACAATTGCACAAAAAAACCATGGAAGTAATTACATCATTTTTTTTTTTTGCATTTATTTTCACTGCCCCTTCTTACTCCAAAACCATTTCTTCCACCATAATCACTCCAAACCGACCATGCTTCATCTAATGTTGTATATTCCATACCCAAACGAGGTACAAAATCACATGTTCCTCCATATCCTTCATGAAAATAACAGATAGGAAAAAAAAGTAACAAGTACCACTATTTGAAGGGGTACCAGATTAACCAATAATTCTCGTAAAGGAGCTACATTGTTTATTTACACACCAGTAAATGCCACCCCATAATTTAGTTACAGAGATGCAATTTCATCGTACTTAATCGCATTGCAGGACAAATGATATCATATCAGACACATACATTGAGGAGTAGTAAAAATATCATAAATTATCCTAAGTCAGATGAAGTACCCAACAAATAAATAGGTCTCAAAAAACCTCTTTCCAGGGATTATTAGGCTGCCGTGGAAGTAATCATTTACTCAAAAGTTAAAGCAGTTAAAATACCTTGTTTAGGTAAATATCACGATGCACAATAGAAAGAGAGCTAATTTTTTCATGGTGCTTGCTCCATGAGGCTACCTAAAATGTCATTTCAAAAACCAAAAATTACAAAAAAAATAAATAATAAATTCCTATAGCAGATTAAAACTGAGAAACTCAATAATTGTTGTGCCAAGTGCAAACTGTAAAGAAAACGAGCTTTCCATCCAAGCTATAGATCAAAGCCAAATTAAGAATTGGTTAATTGCTCTTATGCCTTCTTAGTTCCTAATGTCGAATTGTACTGGAAGTTCTTTTCTTTTGGTACTATTCTATTCATGTTAAAACTTTAAACACCTCTGCACAAAATTTTTTATGAAGGAAATTATACAAACAGAAAGGACTATTTGGGCACAAAAATTAAGAAGATTTTTTACCAGGCTTTCCCAACTATCCTCCACAAGTGAATATCATGCTCATTAATATTTATCCCTGGGATAAATATAAAAAGGTATAAGATATGGAAACAGAAAGATGAGTTGTATTTGTAAAAAAAAAACTAAGAAAGATCACTTATGAATAACAGGCCATTTTTTTCAACGAGCTGGACAAATTGAAATTAATCAAACCTGAAATTGAGTGTGCCGTTGAATAATATGAGGAAGGGAGAAGAACTTGAGTCTTGGTAGTTTCTCTACGATTTTTCCTCTTCCATTTCTGCATGCACGATCGACAATGAAGATAGAATTGGATACAATTTCGTTTGCGTGCCAGAGAGGATACAATTTCATATACCTTCAACCGGGTTTTTCTTTTTCTTTTTTATTTTTGAGAGAGTATATGGTCCGCTTCAGATCCAACCATCTGTTTAAATCAGATGGTTCAGACTAGAAAAAAACCACTGCGTGTTTTTTAAGAGGCATGCAGAGGATACAGATCCAATGATGGTGTGCCTATACATAGATAGTGGGTAGGGTAGGTACTGGCGCAGATCAGGTAGTTGGGCAGAAGATCGTTTGATTACATAAGGGGGTCCTTAGATATGGATCAGTGATTCTGGCTGTGTATTTGAGCTTTTCTGTTAATGAAAAGTGGTGTCATTCACTAATTTCGGAAAAAAAATAGAGATAATCAGATGTATATACCTTTCAAGGGAAGTTGGATTAATACATGTATAATCCAAAGTTGGATTACCATATTGTTTAGCCAAACAGAATATAATGAAAAACAAATCATTTTAACTAAAAAAAAAAAATCAGAAGTGTGAAACCAAATTAACTGAATCATTTGAATGCCCCTAGCAAATAATTCTGATTAAGAACAATATACAAACCCGAAACCAATAAAAGCTCTACCTATGAAGACTGAAGCAGCAAATTCACAGCCCAACTACTTTCAGAAGCAAGCCATCAAGTTCTATAGGAAGGAGAAAATGCTGTCTCAAGCATCCAGTAGGAAAAGGTTCAGATGGTGGTACAATTGCAACCATACCATTCTTCTTGCTTAGCATCTTCATTGTAGTTATACACCTTCCTTCTTTGACATAACTGTCAGAAGTTCATCTTGCGTTAGTAGTAGCTCAAGATGCTTCATGGTGCCATCAAATTGAATAAGAAGACAAGGAAATTCCTTTTTCTTTTTTTTTTTCAAAATTACCATTACCTTTTGGGAGATTTGTGATTGACATTAGAATCCATTTTTTTGGGCATTTGCAAATAATACCAATCATGAAGTTAGGATAATTCAGTAAAAGATGAACAAATGGCACATCGAGTTGTCATTTCAGCATGATCAAATTGCTCTATACCAAGCTAAAAAATCAGAACCAACGTGTACTGTTTCAATTTCATTTGGATTCTAAAAAGAAAAGCTTCTTAGAAACAGCAGCGATGTTGTCATAATTAATGGCACTAAACATTCTTCCTATAATTGATCTAACAAACCTATGCAGTTTACAAACATCTGGAAAAACAGTTCAGTCTCTATTGAAGTGTCAGAAACACTAGATATAGTAGTTATAATTACTGTAATATAGTAATCATAGTGTTAGAAACATGGAAATACCATAATATAGTAGTTATAATTTGCAAATCACCAAAAAGTGAAACATTATTCTACAGTGGTAGTTGACTGGGAGATACTCCTGATCGAGCCACTTCTTTAGAGTCAGAGGAAGTTGTTGTTGTCTCTAGTGCTAATGAGAATGCTCTCATCTATAAGAGGAACCATTCTTGAGTTATTGCTTCTTTTACCAGAACCCTAGTTCCCGATTTAGCATCTGTAATGTAGAAATCTGCTGCTTGTCTCTGACAAGCTCCAACAGAACCAGAAAACAGATAATCACAACTTGACCAATTATAGCAAAGCTCCTAAACTGCTCAACTAGACCAATTATAGCAAATATCATCGGGTTGGATGGGGGCTATGCATTGGAACTTCCACCGGCTGTTTGGTGTCTCTTTGTTTCTCCATGATTCTAACCTGGTGCTCCAAATTTTTTTTAAGGTTTTTGTGCTCCCTGTCAGCCGATCATTCCATCTTATTTCTGCAGCATCTTCTACCGTTGAGCTTCCGAGCGCCGGAAAATCAGACCAATTCACATCCGGTACCTCCTTCGTGCTCAAATCATTCTCATAACTCTTGATACTGTCGTGCGTAGTATATTCACCCACCACGAAAAAAGAAACGTTCCATACGTTGTTGCAGTTTCCCTAAGCCAAAAAGAAGGATTAGGGGAACTGCAACAACATATAGCACGGTCCCTTTTTCAAGGTGGGTGAATATGGTACGCACCATCGAGAGTTATGAGAACGATCTAAACACGGAGGAGGTATCTGATGTGAATCGGCTTGATTTCCCCACTCTCGGGAGTCCAACGGCGGAAGAGGCCGCAGAAATAAGAAGAAATGATGAGTAGACATGGTGCATAGGAGCAGAGAAGCATTGAAAGTAATTTGAGACACAAAGTTAGAATTATGGAGAAATAAAGAAATACCAAACAGCTGGTGGAAGTTCCAACGCATTGCCGCCATCCAACTCGATGAGCCTAGCATATCGTCGAGAGAGAGATGGGTGTGGGGATCCGCCATTTTTTCTTTTTTTGAATTTCAAAGTTTAGGTTGAGGATGGAGATGGGTATGGGTATAAAGGTGCAGTATCGTCGAGAGAGAGAGGGAGCGAGAGCGGAAGATAAACCCATCTGCCGCTCTTCCATTTTCCTCCCGTAGACGGAGCTCTCTCTCTCTTTGGAAAGTTTTTAGCATTTGATCAAAAAACAAAGAAAGGGGCAACACTCAAAACCTAACGGGGGAAGAAGGAATCATGTGTAGGGGTGCCTAACGTGGTTAACGACCACGGTTTCGCCTCGTGTCGTTACTGTGCCACTTAAAAAAGGTATGAAATTGGTATGCCGTTTACCGTTCCGTTTATTAAACGAAATAGATTTTTGTGCCATCAACCGTTCCACTTTAAAAATTACACATAAAACGATTTGAAATAGAGTTGAAACGGTCGAAACGGCATAATCAACTGTGCCACATACCGTTTCGTTTAGAAAACGGTATAAAATTTTATGCCACAAACCGTTCCGTTTAATATAAACGAAACGGCATAACGCAAAAAACTGTGCCGTTTGACACCCCTAATCATGTGGCGGACAGAAATCGCTGCCACGTTGTAGCGGACTAATTTCTGTCCGTCGGATGTAAATTGAAGGTGCCAGCATTTATAACCATTAAAGTTTCTGATTTTATCATTATTTAGAAGAAATAGTAACCATGTTAGCTGATGCGTGTTGTAGATAAACAGCTTTCTACCAAGCAAGCTGAATTTTGTCAATTTCCTTACAAATTTACTAATTAAGATCAGGTAATCTTCATGCATGTTAGCTAATTAAGCAGGAGAACTCCGTCAGAAATTATTTTATATCTAACATAAAAAATTTTAATAGAAAGAATTAATATTTTTTTTAATAAGAAGAAAGTTCTAACGCGCTTATAAACCGCGTCTCTCTCTCCTCTCGAACGCGTTTATAAAACGGGTAAGAAGCCTTCTTATCCGTTTATAAAACACGCTAGAATGCTGCTATAAATGAGTTAACTTTTTACGCGAGTTTCTGACAAACAGACATTTTTACACGTTTATAAAACGGGTAAGAAGCTTTCTTACCCGTTTTATAAACGCGTTCGAGAGGAGAGTTTTCCCTGTAAATACCATCACCTCCTACTCACTCTCTCGCACAGAACAGAAATAAAAAACAAAAGAGAAAAAAAGAAAATAGAGAGAAAGAAGAGATGGATGGAAGAATGAAAAAAATTAGTTGGTGCGAAATTAATAGCCATAAGGGTTGTATGCGGCACAATTATTCAGTGATACAGAGTCGCACACAATCCTTATGGCTATTAATATTCCACCAACTTTAAATTAAAAACTTTCAGGTGGAATCTATTATTACGTGTAGAGGACGATTTGCTGGGCTGGTTCTACGAGCCATAACACCGCAGCCGACATCCTTGGATGAGAATCTACATACATGCAAGCATCTTCATCCAAGTCTCAGAAAAAGAGGGAGTCAATATGACAATCAGTCGCCCGACTCTTGTCTATAAGTTGCGGTGCTCTTATCTCGACCCACCCTTAACAATTGATCTTCTAAAATTTTTTTTATGTGGTTCAAAATTTTAATATCATGTATTTTTATTTTTTTTTGTTTTGTATTGTGTGGTTCAAAATTTTAATAAATTGTAATTTTTAATTTGTATTGTGTTTTTTATTTTAATTTTCATTGAGTTGTATTGTGTAATATAATTTAAATAAATATTAAGTCTCGTAATATTAATATTTGAATTTTAGAAAAAAAAAACGCGAATGGATAAAATAAAAATTAAAACAAAATAGATAATAAAACTTACAACACATATACTACACGAATTAATACACATATACTAAAATATAAAACAAAACAGATAATAATAAAACACATAATAATAAAACATCTAATTATATAAAACCTAATAATCAGTCCAAATGATATATGTCATTTCTATTTAACGGATGATTTTCAAAACCAGGAGGACATGCCTATTGCAAACGCAACCATACGATTCCATCTCCACGTCGGACATGGTATCCTCCATCACTCTTAACTACATCAGTCCAGTATTTCGGCTCTCTCACTTCAAAAACATCGCGTTGAAAAACCTTCACGTAAAATTGTCGGAAGGGTACTGCAAGTAGACGTGCCGAAAAATATCTCGTTTAGTTATTCGTCCATCTCCTTGGAGAAGCACACCGGTACAAACATGACGTGGTTTAGTTGACATTCTGTTTTCTCAGTTTCTCTTCTCTACGTAACTTCTCTAAATTTTTGTTTTTGGATTTCTGAATTTTCGACGTGAATTTGCGGAGAAGAACGAGTATAAATAAACTCAACCCTTCTTACCCGTTTATAAAACGCGTAAGAAGGGCTGGAACGCGTTTTATAAACGCGTTCGGAGGGTTGAGTTAATGCCAATTTACTTTTCGCAGACTGTCAGTCTGTTTGAGCGGCAAAAATTGGACTCACCCTTCTTACCCGTTTATCAAATGCGCAAGAAGGCTTTGAACGCGTTTTATAAACGGGTTCGAAGGTGTCGGTTCATTTATTTTTTTGTTTTTGGGCAGCGTGTCACTGTGTTTGAGCGGTAATTTTTGGCAGGCCCTTCTTACCCCTTTATAAAACGCGCTAGAATGTTTATTTCGCGTTTTATAAACGGGTAAATCATGGCCTATATATACCTCAACCTACTTGTTCTATTTCGTATCACAAAATAAAAAAAAAACAGTGAGCCTTTATCCAACAACTTTAGAAAACACACAAATCCCACGATAGAAAATGTTAATATTTCACCAACTTTAAATTAAAAATTTTCACGTAGAATCTGTTATTATATCTAGAGGACGGCTGCCACAAAATGGGGTCCAGCCATAAATCTGCCGCCAATCTGGTTATAACTACGAGCAGCCCAACTTTTTTCTACTAGTTGTGGTTCAAAGTTTTAATGTATTTAAATTTAGATTTTTTTTTTATTTTATACTTGTTGTAATAGATTGTAAAATCTTAACGGATTGGCGAATTTTATATCATTTTTCTTTATTGTCTTGTTGAAAATTAATATTGTTACAATATTCATAACTCAATAATATAAAAATTAATTATATTTGTCATTACAATATTTATAACTCATTCATATAAAAAAGAATTATAATTGTCATTACAATATTCATAACTCATAAATCATATGAAAACAACGATTTGTGGAGACTCTTGGACAATTGCCCAGTTTTCTGAGAGCATTCGACAGTCGTCGAGTTCTTTCCTAATTGGGTCGGCAGAACTCTACCGACCATGATCCAGGATCGTAGGCGGCAGAATGTTGGTTTCGCTCAGATGATGATGAAGTTGGCGAGCTGACCATCTGGGCCGACCTTTGTACATGATAACAGATTCCACATGAAAATATCTTATTTATAATTTCGCACTTAGTAACATTTCTACCAGTCTCTATTTTGGGTTTAATTGACAATGTATGAGATATAAAGAAAGAGAAACAGAATGGGAGAGGTGAGAATGGGAGATTTGAGATGAGGTTTGCGGCTTGGGTTCGGTTTATAAATTGAAATGATGATGGAAAACTACAAGAAAGTAAGGCTTAAACTTGTTCTTAAAACGAGTACAAAGCCTTTTAACGTGTTTTATAAAAGGGTACAAATCTTTTTAACACGTTTTATAAAAGGGTAAATTCATTTCATGTCGGTTTGTCAGTCTGTAATTATGTCAGTCTATGATTGTCAGAAATTTTTATCTTTTTCTACCTTCTGACGCGTTTTATAATAGGTTATAAACACGTTTGTCCGTGATTGAAACTTTGTAACAGTGTTTCTTAATACTAACTACAGACTACAGTAAATTCAAAATTTGAAATTCGAAATTAGACTATCTAAAATTAGAAATTAAACATGAAGCTAATTTTTTTATGACAATACATTCCATTACAATACATTCAATTACAATATATAGAATTACAATACTTAATCTGCAATTTTTTTTTTCTTCCTTACGAAAGACAATACATTACCTAATTTTTCCCCAAACAATCATTTTCATCCTCTCTCCCTTGATGTGTTAGCTTGATTTGTTGAGCTTGTTGGAAATCTAGCCGACTCACTTCTCATATTCCCAGATGCGACATCTCTTACCCGTGGATCAATGCTTACAGAATTTCTCCGTGGTTGTACAGATCCTTGGTCCTCCCTATTATTATTGTTTCGTGAATCAACATGCAATGACATTCGTCCTGGTTGATTGGGTGTTTGACGAGTCCGAACCGTATGTTCAGTACTCGCTGCCCTTCTTGAACTGTTGGGCCTTGTTGGTGGTCCGCCGGTGTATCGACCGAATTGCAATGCGTCAATCGGATATGGCGGTTGAGGTGCGGGTTGTCGCGGTTGACTAATTGAAGCTTGACCTTGATTTTTCTTGTGTGTTTTTCTTGTGGAACCTTCACCTTTCCTTTCTTCCATCCTATCCACCCACATCTCTGCACGAATGATTTTGCGTCTTCCTCGATTGACCAAACTCTTATCGGGGACAATTATCGGACCTTTATAAACTGGCTATTCATACTCATCTTTGTAACAATGAAACCGACCTGCTGACCATATCATGTGCTGGTTTTGCATGCTATAGTGACCATCCACAAATTGATCTACATTGTAATTTGTCTCCCTACAAACAACAATCACATGTGCGCAAGGGATACCTGTCAATTATGGTTTTTGGCACTCACATGTGTTTCGAGTGAAGGGCAATTGCACATCGGTTTGCTCCATGTCGGGTGGAATTTGAACAATGTAATGGAAATAATCGTGGCCTACACCATCACGGTACTCCTCGCGAACTTTCACGCGAAATTCTCCAAGGTCCAATCTTAACACGCATGTGCTCATAAACTCCTCTGAGATTGCAACAAAAAGATGAAGTTAGTTCAAAATTAATTAAAATGAATGAATTAATGAATTAAATTGTTTTTTTAAGTACTTACGTGTTTTTCCATCGTGCTTGATCAATTTATTCTTTACTGCTTCCGGCCATCTTTCTCCTAAACTCAACATTTGAAGTGCTTCTTGTGTTCGTTTGTTAATCCGGTTGGCACATTTATACCACGTGCCTTCTACAAGTGCTGTCACTGGTAATCTTCTCTCTATTCTAAACACATTATTCAGACTCTCCGATCCATTACTCGTCATTATACCCCACCGATGCCCCTTGTCAAAACTCTGAGCCCATTTATATAGTTTTGGCTGCTCGTTCTTGTCATTTTCATTAATTTTACCATAATTTTTTAGGTACTGATATGCCCTCAGGTTGTTTTCCTTCAGTACTCCCCAATTCTCTCTAAAATGTCAAGCGTTTTTCTTGTTCGCAAGTCTACACTTGAAAAAAAATTTCAAATTCACATTTTGTGACCCGCCAGCCTACTTCCATAAGTTTTCCGCAACATTCTGCATGCAGAACCGATGAATCGCTACTGCATGCGCACCTTGTGCCTTCCAACCGTAATCTATGGATGCAAATACCACTTTTATTACCTTATGACGGTCAGATATGACACAGTATCTATTGTTCTGCCCTAAAACTTCTTATCTAACCCAAGACATAAACCATCCCAAAGTATCCTTATCTTCTTTCTCCCCCAATCCGAATGCAACCGGAATTAATCGATTTTTTGGATCATAACCACACACTGAAAACAATCTACCTATGTATCGGCCCGATAAAAAAACTAGCATCAATTGAGATAACAGGTCTGGGATATTTCATCGCTTCTATGCACGGACCAAAAGCTCAGGCTGTCATCTTAAAGACGCCAACGTTAGGATCGTCAGTAGACTAAGAAACTATTATGTACTTCGTCCCTAGGGTCGTCGCTTTCATTGCCTCCAGAAGGCGTGGAAGTTTATTGTAGGACCTTCTCAAGTCCCAAACAATTACTCTAATGCTCGCTCCCTCCTACGCCATAGTTTATTATAAGTCGGTTCAATACATAGATATCTAGCCCTTATGAGGCTTCCTATTTCCTGGACACTTTTTCCTAATTTTTTTTTCAATTCATCCCTAACGTGTTCGGTAATGAGACTAGCTGTAAGGTTTTCGTGATCTTTTTGGCCAGTAGGTCTCGAACAAGTATGCTCATTTGGATTGGTATAAATCTTCCAATTTGTATTATAACTCTCACGTTTACCATACAATCGCCACTTACAATTCGATTTTTACAGGCAAACCATTACAATTTTTTGTTTATTGCTAGTTTTCGTTCGAACTTCTCGATTTGTTTTGCATGAAACATCACAGACAGCTAGAATTAGTTGTTTTTTGAACCGAATCTTTTACCAGGAGCAAGTTCGCCTTGTGGCCCTAAACTAGAGTCCGGCATACCAGCATACCTAAACATGGAAATATCACACAATTCACTTACTGGATGGTGCAAGTCCGTCCTTCCTGAAACGTACGGCCGGTCGCTGTTTGCATAGAAAGACACTTCTGTCTCGGAGAAGTCCTCCACATCGGTATATTATTCTCCAATAGGAAGGTCGGAGTAAGTCGCTGGACCCTCATCTTCATCACCATCGACAACCTCGACATCATCTCCTGATGTGTTATTGTCTTGCGTAGGAACGGACTGTTCGCCAGTGTATTGGTAAGGAGTGGATTGCTGACCACACATAAGGTTTAAGGAAGTGTTTGGCTCACTGCTACTGGGCTCATCAAGGGGTGTTAGGTTCAGATCTGGTCCCGTGCCATATAGGGGGATGAAATCAACATGCAACTCAATAATGGGTAGTCATCTAGTCTCGAATGTCTCATGGTAAAAAGGCGCCATTGATCTTCAGAATTTACAGGAAAAAATAGAGATTCATATCTCCCATTTACTATATCATTATAACGACCGTGGATATTCAAAGTGTACTGTATTTCTAAAATCTGTAGCCTGCTGTATAATTCATTTCGAATATCAGCATATGTGTGATGTGTGATAAGCTAATACCCAAAATTGTCCTAAATTAACCGCAAGCGTACGGTAAAACGTTGGTACAATTGAGGTCGAATCCACAAGGACGAATACACAAGTACCGGACTTACAATTTCACAAAGTCTAGATCTAGCAATTTCAAGAGAGAGACTAACAAACTTAATGCAACAATTACTAACAAACTTGTTACTGTTTTATAAAAAGTGATATGCTCCGGTGGTACATGCTTTATATTCATCAGGTTCAACAAGATTAGAGAAATGAAAGCATAAACTAAGTCACCAGTTCATCACACCATACGAGCTCGTTATGAAATTTGTTCAAACTGCTCATGAAAATTAGAGAAAAGAGAAAATCCAACCAAACAAATTGCATTTCGAACAATACATCTCCCTAACAGAAAAGTTATTTTTAGAGGAATTGCCCCACACTAACACATCAGGTGATCTGCTTAAACTAATACAATTCACAAGAAAATACAACTCATTAAGGTCTACACAATTTCTAGCAAAAACTTGTCTGGAAAATCTCAGATGGGCTACACCTCTATCTATAATCTGTGCCACAGTACAATTCTTGTCCACAGGGGCGAAGCCATGTATATCTTGGTGGGTCCATGGACCCACCTCAAAAAAAAAATTGTTATTGTATTTGTTTGTAATAAAAAAAATATCATAAGAGGTTAAGGACCCAGCTGAACATGTCATGTTTGATTTGAATTGCATAACAACGCCTAAAATAATTACATAGGGACCCAGGTAGTATTTGTTCATGACTAATCATCTTCTTTCTTCCTCTCAAATTAATCTTATTAAGACGCAACTTAGAATATAATTAAATATTTGAATGAATAATTATTTGTAGCGTATATATACTAGCGCAAATCTCGCACATTGCGTGATTCGCTTATATAATGCTTTGTGAAGTTTAGGACATTATAAACAAAATATACCACAAAAAATCAAAAGTATAATTCAGTTATTATATAAAAACTGTCACTAAAAATTCTAAATATTGTTCCTGTTAAAAAATTTCAAACGCCACAAAAGAATAGAAATATTGTGGTTTGAATAGTGGACGAACTCCTTCGTATGCCTCCCATCTTTATATGTCTATAATATAGAAAAATAAATATCAATGAGATTTCTAATGAATCTATTGTGCAAAATTATGAGAAAAAATAAAAGTTTTAAGAGAATTTTTTTAGTTTTTTACTGTCTTAATTTTTAAATTATTATTTTGTATCTTAAATATATTATTTAAGATTTTTTATTGTTATTATAATATATATTTGAGTTCTCATGAATTTTTTTGTAACATTATTTTATATTTGTTTATTTAAAATTTTTTATTATACTATGTCTATATTAAACGTTACATCGTGTATATGTTTTCAACAAAAAAATTTTACGGACCCTTCTGACACGAAATCCTACCTTCGCCACTGCTTGTCCAAGAAGATATTGTACAGAGCAGGATACTGAATATGCAAAGCACACTCTCCATGCCCCTTATCTTTCCAAAATCTGATACTATTGCCATCCCCCAACCTATAGCTACAATGAATATCGACTATCTGCTCTAACCTTTTTAAGTTTCGCAAAAAAAGTGACCATCTCTGTCTATTATTATTATTGTCATATTTAATTTTAACTATCTCCTTCCACCACCCAGAGAATAGGGGATATTTGAGCTTCCATACCCACTTACAGAGTAGTGCATCATTCATAATCTGTAAATTTTTTATGCATTCAATATTCAATATCCATTATATTAACAACCATAAAATTAGAGAAAACTACAAAACCAGTGATTATAGCCTACTGCAAATTAATATTCAATATCCATTTCTAACAGCTACAATTAATATCCAAAATAAGATTACATTAACATATAATACTATTGCAAATCTAGTTGTTGGAGTTATGTCCTAGAAGTCAATAATTTAATGACTTAAATATTAGTTTATGTTATGGATGATATATTATCATCTGTTCCTAGATTTATTATTGACAGATTATTCAGGTCGAGGATCTGAATTGTAGATCTCTGTGGATCATTCTTTAGAATGACAATAATAAATCTAAACGGTCCATAATCTTGATAATTAACAAGGAACATTAATTATCTTATAAGATTAGTATGCAAGTTAAGTGATGATTAAGTTCTACAAATCATAGGTAAAGAGTTACCAACTTAATTGCATATGTGTATGTTATGGAACATAGCACATGACTTGACCCATCGAAATAAACATATGGATTGTGTTATGTGCCATTGTTTATTTCGTTATGATTTTGGTTCTAAGTTTGAGATGTTTATCTTTTCCACATGAGGATAGGTTCAATAAATATCGTCTACCGCTGATTTCCGGTAAGGACTGCTATACGGACTTTATTTATGTTCTCTTGAATTGTGCGGGGAAAAGCTAATCATCAAGAAAACCGTATGTCCCTCATTAATTCGCTTAGTGAGTGACGATATCTATTTGGGCCCCTTGATGGAGATAGATGTTTGCATGCAACTTTATACAATTATCTCTAGATCGAGAAACGTATAATCTGCAAGAATGACACATTCCTATCTTGGATTATACGATGATATCGTGTGACATAAGAATCAAAATAGGGAAATACATATATTCTCTTATGCAGGATTTAAATACTGTAGCAGTACACTATTTATGCGAATTGGGAATCATAACGTGTTGCTAGATACCGCTTATGATTATTGGAATTAAATAACGATTTAATTTCATGTCCAACATAGCATAAATCCTCAAAGGGTCACACAAAATAGAGTTTTAACCAAGACAGTACATTATTTATTTATTTGCAATAGTGCGTATTGCGGAAATATGATAAGTTGATTAATTAATTATATACAGTTATAATCAATTAAGTCAAATGGATCATATAGAAATAAATTAATGTATTAGCTAATCCTAGAATAATTATTAATTAGTTAATAATTATTTTAGTTCAACTCAATTTAATATAAATAGTTATATTAATTTATTGGGCCAATATATATGCATTAAATATATAGCCCGATTAAAGAGCATTTGGAGTAGCTTTTAATTAAATGAATTAGAGGCTTGTTTGAGTGAGTTAAGAGGCCCATTAGAGCCCATTTTGTGGCCGGCCCTAGTGGTAGGTGGGAGTGGCAATCTTGTAAATAGATGGTCGGTGGTAGGTAGAGATCATGCACTATATATAGAGATGTATAGATGCAAATTCTCTCCATTAGCTCATGAGTTGAGCAATATTCTCTCCACCAATTAAATTGTTAATTAAAGAAGAAGAGAGAATACCTTGGATTAGTTTTGTTCTCTTTGATTCGCTAGCACGAATCAACTAGACCTTTGTTAATCTCTAGGTGGACTCGAGGCGGCCGTCAATAATGGTGGAGGCGCATGGAGAGCACGCCACCGTCATCAATGCCATGGTTCGAGCCATCCAATTGCGATATTGGATGAGGTATCGAATTCCTTCCTATTCTCTTGTGTCAATTAACTTAGCACTAGATCCTTATATGCATATGGTGTTTTGGATGGTTAATTAGGTGTAATTAACATAAATTTTCAAAATTATGCACTTTCCTAACACTAGTGATTAATTATAGCCTTCAAAATAAAATTATTATTACCCCTTCTTCTTTATTATTAACACCGATCTACCATTTAGTCGCAGCCTAAGGGTTTACCCGATCGGAGATTGGAAAGAGCATCTGCTTCGCCTGTTAAGAGGGAAAAAAACAATCTTCTTTCTCACTTGATCAGCAGCTAACCTTCTCTCTTCCTCGATTTTTCTCTTTCTCTCTTGCTTTCTCTTTTTTCATTACTCGATCAGATCAGAAGACGAAAAGTCAGACAGCTAATCCAACCGTTCGTTCGGTCAAATTACATCCAACGAACAAAAAATAGTCCGCTACATGACAATGTTTTATGTTCGCCAAAGAGGATGTGATTCCACGAGGAAACCAGTGAAGAGGAATGTGATTTGGGCACCCTTATAATGAGGAATCACATCCTCCGCTGACCTTAAGAACTTATGATCTGAACCATCCGATCAATGATAGATGTCCTGTGATTAATATCAGGTCCGTCGATATTCGTTCGACCCGTAAAAATCTGTCCGTTAAAATTATATTGGACGGTTTGGATCGAAAGTTAACACTCTGCTGAAAGGTCAGCACAGATACTGGTCCCTTAAAATGATACAACACCACCAAAAAATTTTCAATGACCAATATACCCTTTGCTCTGTTAATTGAATGCTCGAGTCTGCTGATACATTAAAAGTTTTTTGTCTTTTTATTCTATGGTGGATCAACCAATCAATAAATAGTTCTTATTGAAACATGTAATAAATTGTTTTATTATTTTGTACTTTTTTTGGAGTAACTATTATTTTGATTAGCCATGGATGAGCAGTAAGATCTGCGCAGTCCAAGCTAGATAGTTGGAATCATTGAGCTTCGTTACAATAGGAAGATTGATTAGCATAACGTAATCCATGGTGATAGACGAAGACGAAGGAGATACACTATAAGAGCGAGAAGAGGAAGGATTAGAGTTCAGACTTTGATATAACGTCATTATTAGAGAGTATCTGATACCATGAAGTGAGATATAAAATAAAAAAATGTGTAATTGAGATAGAAGAGAGAATTGATTTCATTGATTGAATTGTCTAACTAGTTACAAGTTTGTTACAACTGTGATTACAGTGCTGATCTGTTGTGGCAGAAGCTGTGTGACCAATAGTGTGACATTGGACTAAGAGGTTGACTTTAGTTTAGTTACTCGTCAGAGTGTTATGCTTATCAGGATCAACGCACTATAGTCTCTATTAATCAAGAATTGCATATTCGAAGAAAATCTCAAATAATCACACGAGACGATCTAACAAAGCTTTTTTTCAGTTTCTATGAAGCATTCCAGCAAGAAACTTCGGAAGTAAGTTGAAGTGAAATATGTTAATAAGCCACCAACTTAATATAAGCACTTGTCTTTCAACCTTATATCAATAACAACGCTATAAAATATCGACAAACATAACAATTGCCGAGAAATCTATATCTATAGTATATATATATATATATATATATATATATATATATATATATATATATATATATATATATATATATATATATATATATATATATATATATATATATATAGAGATTGGCTAAAGTATACTCCAGCATACGGATCAAAGCCGTATGCTAGAGTCGTTTCTGAAAATCTAAAATTCAAACAGTCGATCCAAACCGTTCAAGTTGTTCTCCATGTAAAAATATCCTTCAAGACCAAATTTTACATTTTTTCAATTTTTTTTGCTATATATTATGCTATTTTCAAATTGAAGGGCCAGAAATACTCCTTTACAACTCCTTTACAATGTTTTTTTAAAATAGCATAATATATAGTAAAAAAATTCGAAAAAATGTAAATTTTAGTTTTCTAGGAGATTTCAATATGGAGAACAATTTGAAAGCTTCGGATCGACTGTATGCATTTTAGATTGTGAGAAACGACTCCAGCATACGGGCTATCTATATGCTGGAGTATACTTTAGCCAATCTCTATATATATATATATATATATATATATATATAGTTTTGCTATGGTGAGTCGCGACTCACGGACTCTCTGGTGAGTCGCATTTCGAGCCGTTTGATTTGCCTCGAAATTCGTGTAGATCAGTGCGATGGATCAGCGCTGAATCAAATTAATTTTCTTCCGTTCCGTTTCTTTTCTCTCCGTTTCCTTCTCTCTCTACTTCGTCTCTCTCTTCCTCTCTTTGAAATCGCTCAGATCTGATAACTCCTCCACAAACCCTAGAAAGTTTGAGAGTGGATCGGAGAGCATCACCATCTCAGCGCCTCTGAGCGAACCTGTTCTGTCTATCTCTCCTCCGTAGTTCTTCTCTCGTTATCAGCGCCTCAGCTCTTCTCTCGTCCTCAGCATTGCCTTATCACGGTTGCTTCATCTCTCCTACGGCACGCCTTTCTTCATGTCTGAGAGCGCCTCTTTAAGGTTTGAAATAATTTCACTATTTATATTGATTTTCATGAATTTTCTTAGTTAGATCAAACGATTTGTATTACTGTTTTTTATGAATGCCCGTAGAAACAATAAAGGTACAAAGAATTGCTCATTATATCAGCTTTAGAAGGAACAATTAAAGTTACAGAGATTTCTGTTATTTTCCTCACAAAGAATTGCCTCTTACGCTGCTATCTTTTTGTGACATATGTACTGATTTCTATTTAATTAGGCCATTAGAGACACATGTACTAATTTCTGTTTCATTCTATTGTTTAATTAGGCCCTTGGAGACAAATTTGGAGATAAGTGAAGAGTCAGATAGCAGCAGCGAAGGCAAAATTTTTGTTTTGATTTGGTCTAGTATATTTTAAATTTTGCTAGTATACCTTCTGTATACTTATGCACTGTTAATTTCAATTTATATGGATATACTTGTGCACTGTTAATTTCTGTTTTTAATCTTGGATATGCTTGTGCACTTCTAATTTCTGTTTTTAATCTTGGATATGCTTATGCACTATTAATTCTATTTATATGGATATGCTTATGCACAGTTTTTAAGCTTATGTATGGCTTCTGTATTTGGGTAGCTGGTACAGTAAAGGAATGTGAGCTTGGTATAAGCTTGGTACAAGCTGTGATAAAGGTATAATGGTACAGTGACACTGCTTAAAGATAATTTTTTATCATTGTGATAATTTACCATGCTTATAGCACTATTTTTTCTAAAGCACTGTTTTTATACCATGCTTATACTTTGTACAAGTTTATGTACCTTTTTGTTTTTATGGCACTGTTTTTTCTGAAGCACAAACTTGTTAGAACCTATACCATGCTTGGTACAGCTTATGTGAACAATTTGGAATAGTTGGGTTTCCACGTGTAGTTGGAAGCTCTTATACTGTGTACCATTGTTTTACTTGCAATTTCATACTGTGTACCACTCTTTATTCTTATACTGTGTACCGCTCATTATAGCATGCCTATTATAGCGACTGTTTATTAATTTTTTTTAAATATAAAACACCCTTAGGCAATTCATAAACAACCAAGTGAGTGTCTGTTACAAGTACCAGTTCCATACCATCTTTATATACACGTCCAAAATATAACAAACAACAAAACAAAATCATGTTTCCACATAGACAGCACCCTTGGCTTTTGAAAACCTCAAGTTACTAAAAAGAGAGAACTTGTACTACTCAGACCACTACTAGGTATGCACCATTCTCCATCTAAAACTACTTGGAGCTTCATGATATTCATGAGCCATTGACCACTGTATTAGTTCACCACAGCTTGCATTATTTTCCAATACATGTGCCCCTTTACAGCCTCTATAAATGCAAGCCTTAATGTAATTCCCTGCAAATGTGATAAAGTTATTAAACATGTTGCAAGAATATCATCCACTACACATCTCTTCTCTCTAAATGCATGCATATTATAGCATACTGTGTACCACTGTCATAGCATGCCTATTATAGCACATTGTCTATTGAAATGAAAATCAAAACTAGCATTTTTCTTAGATCTCTTTCAATTGGAAGCTAATACATGATACTTGAAATATAATTAAGCATCCATTTCATGAAAACCACACCAAAATTGAAATCACTACTGGTACATCCATTTAAATCTGTATATGCTTAATAATATATGCTAATCGATCAAAATTATTTCTATTAGATTCCGTCTTTACCATACATAAAATCCCGAAAAGATCGAAATTGTTTAGAGACAAAAGATATTCTGGTATAACTTTGATTTGAAGGATATTGGAAGCGGTCATAACACTTTGATTTTAATATTAAGAAACCTCAAAATGTGAACGACTATAATTGATTTGGGCGAAATTAAAATAAAAATTTCTCCATTGTTGAAAATAAAAAAATTTAGATAAAGAAACTACTCAAAGCGTGAGAGAGAACCTGTTTACGGAGCATAAAAATCGAATGCGATGAGGCTCTGAGAGGAGTGAGGAGACGAGGCATGCGGAGGAGAGAGACGGAACAGATCTGAGAATCGAAGGCGCCCAGAACGCTGATGCTCTTACTCCTTGTACTTCGCGCCCAGGCACTAATGCTCTCCGATCCCCTCTAGAGTTTCTAGGGTTTCTCTAAGTCTGGTAATCGATTTCAAAGAGAGGGAGACGCAAAATAGAGAGAGAGAAGATTAACGGAGAGAGATGAGACGGAACGGAAGAGTTTTAATCGATTCAGCGCCAATCTATCGCACAGATTTGCACGATTTTTGAAAGAGATCCAACGGTCTGGATTGTGACTCACCGAAGACTCTGTGAGTCGCGACTCACCATAGCAAAACTCTATATATATATATATATATATATATATATATATATATATATATATATATATATATATATATTAATTAAAACCCGTGGGTGTCGTAGCCCGTTTTTTTTCCGCCAGCGACACAGCATCTGAGCCCTCTATTTTTTTTTCGCGATCGATCAATCTATCTGATCCGTTAATCAATTTCTTTCGCGTCTCTTCTTCCTTCTCTTCTCTTTGCTCCTTTCTCTCTGATCGACAACAGAAAAAAGTGGCGCCTCTCTTTCCTCTCTCCTCCAACACATCGTTGTCGCCGCCTCCTCCCCCGACTTCCTGCCTCACCTCCAGCCCTTCCTCTGCTAATTTTTCCACTCTTTTTAGCCAACTTCCTTTTCCTCTTTCGCCGACCACGCCACACCCCCAGACCCTCATTCGCACCGCCCAACCTCCCGATGCTCCGCCTCTTCTTCCTTCTTCCTGGTGTTTCTTCTCTTTCCAGAGAAACCAACGACGAAGGATCACCGCCCGATTCTATGTGTCTCCTCTCTTTGATTTTCGGTTTTGCTTCTTCGTCTCAGTCCAATTTCCTAACCCTAGGTACTGCTCAAGCCATCTCCTCATTTTGAATTAGACTTCTAATTCAAACATGTTAAAGGAATAATTATAATGCCATTATACGAAGTGGAAGAAAAAAGGGAAAATATAAACAAAGGAAAAGGTGAAGGATGGGTCAATTTTATTATTTTCTTTGTAATTTGCAGACGACAAAGCAGAAATGATGGGTTAACCGTGGAATTAAAGGTCCTGAGTTTATTGATGAGCACATGTATCGAATGACAATTACGGCTCTAATTTCTCCTGATCTCTTCATTGTTGACCGAGAAAGATTGGCATATATTTACGATTTTTATAAGCATAAACAATCTATCGAAGCAAGCCTTTTCTTCCTTGGCAAGACTGTAGCATAAGGATACTGGAAGGTCATTGATGAGGAAAGAAGTCGTGGCAGCTTGCTCTTCTTACTTCTTAGGTACTGGTAAGAAATCAATTGCTTAACTTTTAGATTTAGTTTTGTATTTTTGTCTTAATCAGTGGGAAAACATCATTAAAAGTGAGTCTTTCTGTCTGTTAATACTTGAGCTTTGTAATAAATCAAGGCTTTGAGCTTTTTTTTTTTTTATTTTTCAGAAAAAATACAAACCAGGGTACTAAAACCATATTTATTCACTTTTGTTGTGCATATTTATTCTCTTCTGAAAAAGATGAGGATAAACATTCAAGTGTGTTATTTTGACAAGCTTTACCTGTCTGTGTAATTATTAGATAGCACAAACTTTGGAAAAGTTTGTCTCAGTTACTTTTTTTTTGTTGCTCTGATTGGCATTAAAAATGACATATGCAAAGATATATATATATAGCCTTGCTGGGATGCTAAATTTGTTGGGGTCGGAACTCATCCTAGACATGAAAGTTAAAAGTATGAAATTAAGCATCAAACGTAAAAACTTTTGGCCTATTTTGGTGTTGTTTTGGGTTTGTCGACATAGCTGAACTATGTTCAAGCAGGTGAAATCAAGTCAAGTTAGTTTTAGTAGCTCTAATTTACTTTCTGGTGTTTATCCCTTTTAAATGTGAAGCTGAAATTTTTATGAAGGCACTTTCTCTTGAGATTAATTTCATTATTGAATGTTTGCAACAATGGAGGGGAAGAATAATTCAAAGATTTCGGACTACTGAACATACTTGGCATCAGGTACTTAAAATTATACTAAACTGTCCCTCTCTTAATTTTCATTTCATCTGTTTAAAATTATGAAACAGATTTCAACTAAATGTGCAGATGCCCTGCGATTACTTTGAAGTACTTTTGACAGTCAGGTAAACATATAGCCCGTTATCACTTACCCTTTTGAGTTCTTTACCTCCTTTTACTTTGTTTTGGTATTATTCAAAGAAACTGAATAATTTATTCACCTCCATTGTTTTAGAAGAATTTTAACACAAATTAAAAGGATGCCAAAGTTCAACATAGCTATACCAGTCCCGAGCCAGCCAGAGATGTTGATACATTCTTAAAAGACTTGAGAAAGGCCTTTGCTCATAGCTGCTTTCTTGAATATTTGATCGTATTTTTATCGATATCAATTCTGAGGTATTATATTGCGTTTTCTTTATGTCAAAACAGAAAATTTTCAATACATTAGATAATAAACTTGCTGGTAAAAAAAAAACAAATGCATAGTTTTCTTAGTTAAATCAGTGACTGTTACATTAGTTGGCATTCTTTTGACTTTTGCATTTACCTTTACGATCTATTTGGTCTTAGGATCCATTAAGTTGGATAACTCTTGATGATTTAGCATTTATAAGTTAGTTCACTTCTCAATACGATTTTGTACTCCCTGTGATTTATATGTATAATTGTATATGCATAATTAGTCCCTCATTTATATGTATAATTGTATATGCATACTCTAAGATATTTTTTTCTACTGGTATGGCAGTTCTTAATCTTTTAATTATTTTTTCTATTCCAAAACTACCCCTACCACATTGATGGTAATAAATCAGCACAAAATAAATGACATGCTTTGACATATGTAAAATATTTTATTTTCTATAGCCTCTTTGTGGTACATTGTGCTTTTACTTTTTTTTTATTCAATTTGTTCAATCAATAATCTGTTGTTAGTTTTGGTTCAGTTAAAATTGCAAGATAAAAAAAGTTAGTTGATGCATTGGACAAAAGCTGCTAAGACAATCATCAAGCAACTCTAAGCTAAAATCAAACAACTATGGTTGATCGACTTCTATATTCCTTAATTTCTAATGATTGTAAAGTAGCAAACTGACAAGAACATGCTTTGGTTACAGGGGCTTGATTGTAAGACACTTATCTGTTTAATAAATAACAAGGTCTGATAAGCATTGCAAATCCAGTCAAAAGAGGATTTGATTAGGATAAAATTATATAAAATTATCTAAGTTGCAAATTAATTTGAGGATAACTCAAAGAGAAGTTATGTATAATTTTTTGTCCAAAAATTTGTCCTTGACATGCAAGGTTCAATTAATTTGTTACTATTCTTATTGTGATCATTATTGTTTGTTCTGTGCAGAACATTATAGAGATTGGAAATCTGGCAGTTAGGTAATATAAAAAAAAAAATGAATGACGTACGAGATATGTTTGATAATAACATTAATAGTATATATTAATATAATTGTCTAAATTAATATGTGGCGAAAATATCTGAAAGCGAAGAGGTTTGGTAGATATTATTTGCTCTGACTAATTTTATTAGTATTTAAATAGTAGATAATAACATTTTTATTGTCTTCATGTCGAGAGAAGATCTGTATAGTCCAATTTTATTAGAAACTAAATTTTTTGCGCGACACAATATTTCATCTAATTTTTGAACGTATAAAATTTCCACTTGCATAGTATTGTTTTTTTTTTCTTTCATTTTGTATGCTTTGTTGCTTAACTCCAATTATTACTCTTGACATTATTATATGATATATATGCTTCTTAAAATTGAAATACGAAAAAGTAATAAAGCCGCGGCGAAGCCGCGGTTTCACACCTAGTTAACATTAAAAAGTTATCAGATGAAATCAATTAAAATGAGTAACATGGGCAGATGATTTCCTGGGCAATATAATTAAGAGGAGTATGGACAACTGAAGTCAGGCATTTCGGACACAATTTAATGGTGCTGATTTTTTTTCCCTTAAATTATTTTTAAAATTAGTTTAAAAGGTATAGAAGATTAGAGGGGTTTAAATCCTACTTTAAAAAATTGAAGGTTGATTTCAGGATAGGATAGCGAAGATTTGAGGGGGTTATATCTTATTTTCCCTACTAGTTAATGTTTATTTTTTTTTATTTGGCGTTAATGTTTATTTAGAGTATGTTACTATGGACTTTTTTATATTTTTGTCTTTATGAATCAATTTACTAAGAGATGGGCTAAAATCAGCCACGACTGACGGATGCAACCGTCAGCTACGATTAAATATCAATTTTTGAAATTCTAACAGTCGATCCGAACCGTTCAATGTGTTCTCCATATTGAAACCTCATTGGAGACCAAATTTTACATTTTTCTGATTTTATTTACTATTTTTTTGAGATTTTTAAAAATCACAGTTATTGAAAGGGTCCAGAATTGTTTAGATTAAGAATTTTGTAAAATATCTAACAAATACTAAAAATTTTCAGAAAAATATAAAATTTTGTCTCCAACGAGATTTCAATATGAAGAACACATTGAACGGTTCGGATCAACTGTTAGAATCACGAAAATTGAAATTTGATCGTAGCTGACGGTTGCATCCGTCAGTCGTGACTGATTTTAGCCCATCTCATTTACTAATATTTGCTTCTACAGTAGTACGGGTTTGAAATTTAATGCATCCCTCTCTTTCAGGTTGCATCTATAAAAGGTCATAAATGATGCATCATTAACGTGCTCACCTAAAAATATGTACACGAATCGATCCATAATAATTAAAGAGTTCATTTGATTATCTGCATCCATGTTTCTGTCCGCAAGAACTAAGCGATTCGGACCTGAATTAGAGCTCAATTTTCGAACTGAAAAGTGTTGCAGAAAAAAAAAGTCATGTTTTATAAAAAAAATATTACAATTTCAGGGGGACATGCATAAAAATGATCGATTAGCGAGTAGGGCTGTCAACGGTACCTTTTTAACCGTTTACCCTACCCGTATCGTATTCGATAAGACGGGTATGGGTAAGGTTTTATTTTCGTTAAGTTATCGGGTATGGGTATGGGTAAGAAAAAAATTTCGTTAATTTATTGGGTAAGGGTAAGGGTAACGCTATTTCATAACCGTTATTTACCCATACCGTTATATATATAATATATAATTGATAATCATTAATGGGAAAAGATATGATCATAATATTCAATTAATATGTTAATAACTAATAAGTTAATTCAATTGGTAGATTTAACTGAGACAATATACTACATTAATAATTTATAATTCATGATGATGAGTAAGTAAACTTTTAATTATTAATTAGTTATATATATTTTTCATGAGAAGATATTATATGATTTTATTATATTTAAAGTATTATTCAATTTTACACTTTATTATATTTATTTGATATTATTTATTCATCCATATTGTATATTTTTTTATTGAATTATTATTATCATTATTATTCTTTTTCTACCGTTACCCTACCATTATCGTTAATTCATAACGGGTAAGGGTAGGGTACCGGTAAGTTAATTTTTAACGGGTACGGATAGGGTATGGATAAAAAAAATTTAACGGATGCGGGTAACGAAAATGTCTCTACCGTACCCTACCCTACCCATTGACAATCCTATTAGCGAGCACGTAATAACTTATTTTAGTAACCAAGGAAAGTATTTGGCGCTAATCTTCACAGTTAGCAACTGGCAAGTAATAGAAAATGCCAGATAACTTAATTTTGACCTCTTAATTTGTACAACAGCACACGGAATCTCTTCGACAGAAAAAATTTGATAAGAATCTTGTATTTTGTGGGGTTTAGGCTAAAGAAAAAAAAAATTGCAAGGTGGGAGTGAACAGTGAAGTAGGAAAAAGCAGAGAGCTCAGAGGGGTGAGAAAGCCAGCTGGTGGTGGGTGGATTAGTACCAGGTGCAATAATTAGACTTGTTTAACGTTCGAAACGGCAACAGAATGAGCCATTCCGTTCTAGCAACGGTATTCTCATTCCATTCCGTTTTCTGTTCCATTTCAGAAAACGATATATCATTTCATTCCGTTATTCGTTCCGTCCAAACGGAACGAAACAGAACAATATGTTTTTATACTAAAACCTGCACTATTGGTCGAAACGGAAACGAAATAGATCATTTCATTTACCGTTCTGTTTCAACAAAAGTATGACCTCTCATTTCGTTTTTGAAAACGAAATGATATTTTATGCTATTTACCGTTCTGTTTGGACGGAACGTTCACGAAAAACGATAAATAATATACCGTCGTCACTCACCTGTAGCAATAAATACTTATCTTAAGATAAGGATAAGAGTAACGTCAAGCAGTGAATGTTGAGGGAGAGAGACAAGGGGGGAAAAGTACAGGAGTTAGAGAAGTAGAGAGAGAGAGGTAGAAATACGGAGCTGGAATTCTGATCGCCAAAGAAATATTTATTTCACCTAAATAACCTTTAAAGAGGTTATATTACTTTCCAGTAGAATTTGAGGTTTGAGCGATTAACAAAGATGATTATTGTTTACTTAAAGTATTAGTATTTTTACACAAGCTTAACTTTTTCTTCCCAATATACTAATTAATTTAAAACTAAAATAAGTTTAATATTAAATATATTTATACTCTTATTACCGAAATTATTTTAAACAGAAAATTGTGCCTCTAAAATTTTAATAGAAAGAACAATTTATTTTTTGTTTTAATAAGAAGTAAGTAATTATTCATTCATAAAACTCTTTATCCTCTCTCTTTTACGACGTGTTTTATGAACGGATAAAGAGGCTTCCAACGCATTTTAGAAACGGGTAAAAACCTAAACTCACTTCTACTTTCCAGGCGTAATTGACGGTAAAGATTAATATACTGACGCCTTTATAAAATGGGTAATAAGACTGATTACCCCTTTTATAAACAGGTTATTACCCACTGTTTCACACACTTTTTCTTTTTGGATCAAATTTGTGTCATTTCAATCAAACTTTTGTCGTTAAAAAAAATTATGTCGATAACTTTGTGAATTTATAACCGCGTTAGTACAAGTTATATAACACTAACCCTTCTCGCAGAATTGAAATCGTCCAAATCAGATTATCTCTTTCCTTAAAACTAAACTTATAAATCAAATAAAAAAATGTCTACAATTACCATATATGTCAACCAATCTCCAACTTTTGGTTGTTGTTATTTTCATATTAGTTGTAATGTGCAAACCGCATTTGCTGATATTCGAAATGAACTGTACATCCGACTGCAAAATTTAGAAATCCAATATACTTTCAACATCAATGGCCGTTGCCATGATATATTCAATGGGAGATATGAATTTCTATTTTTACCTGTGAATTCTAAAGATCAATGACGATTTTTTTACCACAAGACATTCGAGACGAGAAAATTGTCCATTATTGACTTGTATGTCGATTTCATTCTCGTATACGGCACGAGACCATATCTGAATCTAACACCCCTTGATGAGCCCAGCAACAGTGAGCCAAACACTGCATTGAATCTTGTGTGTGGTCAGGAATTCACTCCGTACTAATACACTGGCAAGCAGTCCGTTTCTGTGGAAGAGAATAACACATAAGGAGATAATGTCGAGGTGGTTGATGATGATGAAGAAGAAGAAGGTCCAACGAGTTACTTTGAACTTTCTACCAGAGAAGAATATACTGATGTTGAGGACTTCTCCAAGAGAGAATTTCTTTCTACGCAAACTATGACCAGCCGTACATTTCAGAAATGACGAACTTGCACCGTCCTGTGAGTGCATTGTGTGATATTTTGATGTTTGAGTATGTTAGTATGCCACAGCCTAGTTTAGGACTGGTAGGCGAACTCACTCCTGATAAAAGATTCCGTTCAAAAAATAACTAATTCTAGCTGTTTGTGATGTTGCTTGTCAAAAAAATATTGAAGTCAGAATCGAATATAGCAAGAAACAAAAAATTATAATGATTTGCATGTAAAAATCGAATTGCAAGTTGCAATTATATGGTAGACGTGAAAGTTATAATACCAATTGGAAGATTTCTACCAATCCAAATGAGCATACTTGATTGAAAAATGTCGTCCTTAAATTTTAGTCCTAATTTATAAACGCTCTAATATGTTGTCCATGTCAGAATCTGCATGCAACGTTATCCGACTGAATTCAGCCTTTTACTCGTTCCTAAAATACGTTGAAAACCTCTTTGTCAGTTCATAAAATGTGTTGAAAAGGAGAGATAATGACGCATTTTATGAACGAATAATTACTTATTTTTTATTAAACAAAAATAAATCGTTATTTCTATTATAATAAAATTTTAAAAGCACAAATCCCCGTTTAAAATAATTTCGGCTCTTATTACCTTTTGTTTTTTTCCCCGCTAAGATTTATAACGTACGCTAATGCTTACTATTTTTGTTTTTCCAACCGTGCTTTAATTAAATCTAGTCTGTTTAAAAAAAAAAATTAAATCGGCGAGTCAGCACTCAGCAGGCTAAGCGCCCACGTTAGCGTACGGCACGCGTGCCCTCTCTGCATACGTAACGTACGATCAGTTTAAGGCGGTCAGCAGAATTGAAGGCTGGTCAGTAGAATTGCATACGTACGGTACGATCAGCAGGGGCATTATTGAATATCAACGAGTCAATCAGGGCGGATCCAAAAAAAAAATTTAACCCAGCCATAATTTTAATATAATAAAATTTTAAAAATAAAATAAATAATAAATTTAATAAACAAAATAATTGTAAACGTATATAATTGAAATATAACAAAATACATCATTTTTTTTATAAATCCAATCAATTTTTCGTGATCTTTACTTATCTATCAATCATCAAAAATATTAAAAAATTTAAACAACACGTTATTGTTAGGCATGCCCAATATTTTTTAGACTATAGTATAGGCACTATGATTTTTTAAGTCCGACACCAATCAAATCTTACTATTCGGATTTTTAATTTTTCAAAAAACGATTCAAGACAAGCGTCTGAGTAATCTCCTATTTGGATGGAGTCAATCAATGATGTTGGGTATCCTAATAGTTAGAGGGCAGGGCCCTGACTTAATTTGTCAGGAGGTATCATCCTCGAATAATAAATTATTGTGCCGAGACTATTGTATTCATCTTCAAATAATCCACTTATTGAAGGTCTTAGTTAGATATTTAGATTAAATCATGTATGGATTGTGTTTATGTATTTCTGAACACATCTTGAAGCAATTTTGTGAGCATCTGATTGTATTAATAATTTTATTTTATTTTAATAAAATCTGTTTTGTGTATTAGTAATATTTTTAAAATGTGATATCATGTACTGTGTTACCAAGTAACGATAAAAAATTGATCTTTCGACCGTTTTGATCTTTATTTAAAACGGACAATGAAAGATTTTTTTTCTGGTACAAATAATAAAACATTTAATGAAATTTAATTTTGTTTCGTTGCATAAACGAAACAATCCATGGAAATACTTAATTTCGTGACCGTTACTAACATTAAACAGACTTAATTGGAGAGGAATTCTGATGGGAACAGAACATGCCTTAAGCTTTCCATTGTTCGTTGGCCTGGCTCCCTCGCTCCAAACATAATCTAATCTTTTTTTATCTATTTATTTAATTAATTAATTCAATTTATCATATAAAATAAGGAAAAAAAGTGGAACAACAAAATTTCCAGACAAACTAGGTTTCTTAGTTGTCACGGCTGATGTCCATATTTACAATTTTGTAACAATCTTCAGCATGTATACTTATTGTTTTCGGAATTGCTTAGGACCATTCTTCAGATTCTATCATCCCATCATCCTCACGCGTACGTAACTAACTCCTTCCTCACGCATACACTCTCTCTCCTTCCCCTCCTCCGTACACTATCTCCCGCCCCTGTCCCCTCCTCCCTCCCACGTACGCTGTCTCCCTCCTCCTTCCCACGTACGCTGTCCCCTTCCTCCCTCCCACGTACGCTGTCCCCTCCCCCTCCTCCCTCCTACATACGCCGTCCCCCCTCCCCCTCCTCCCTCCCATGTACACCGTTCCCCCACCCTTCTCCTCTTCCTCCTACACACTTCATAACTGTTGAAGTTAATATATTTAAATGTTGAAGGCAATATCGTAATTGTTGAAGTTAATATATGTACTGTTGAAGTTATATATGTAATTGTTAAAGTTAATATGTTATATATGTAATTGTTGAAATTAATATATATAACTGTTGAAGTTATATGTGTAACTGTTGAAGTTATATGTGTAGTTGTTGAAATTATATATGTAACTATTGAAGTTAATATGTTATATATGTAACTGTTGAATTTAATATATATAAATGTTGAAGTTAATATATATAATTGTTGAACTTGGCATATTTAAATGTTGAAGGTAATATTTGAAGTGGGCATATTTAAATTATTGAAGTTGGCATATATATTAGCTTCAACGGTTATATATATTAACTTCAACAGTTATATATATTAACTTCAACAATTATAATCAATATATAGTATCTGTGAGAGAGGGGAGGGGGAGGGGAGCGTACGCGGGAGGAATGGGAGGGGGGACGAGCGTACGCAGCAGGGAGGGAAACAGAGTGATTTCCAGAAATAGAAAACGCGTAAAACCAAAAATAGAAAAACGCGTGGGGATGATGGGGATGATGAATACACTATAAGAAAGATGGTTTTTACATAGATTTTTATTGCTAGACTTTTTTATTTATGTTGGACATTGATCTATTGCTAGATTTATTTTTTTTATTGCTAGATTCAATTGATGTACTAAATCTAGAATTTTTTTAGTAAGACACAATTGTCTATTAATATCTCCTTAAAAATGTAGCAATTTATTTTTGCTAGACTTTTCTAATCTTGTAATATCTAGTGTAGCAATTTAAAAAAGTTTACATTAGATATTACAAGATTCGAAAAGTCTATCAAAAATAACTTGCTAGATTTTTAAGGAGCTATTGATAGAAAATTGAGTCTTGCTAAAAAAATTGCTAGATTTAATGCATCAAATAAATCTAGCAATAGAACAATAATCAACATAAATAAAAAAAGTCTAGCTATGAAGTCTATGTAAAGACCATCTTTTTTGTAGTGATATCGGGGATATCCTTATCACCCCGTTATTGTTTTATTTATTTTTCTTTGTTTCATCATATATATAAGCTTGAATTTTTTTTTTTGATATGTATATATAAGCTTGAATTGTGGAACTCTCTAGAATGCTAACTAAATGCAAAAGACGTACGACCGTCCCTTTATTTACTACTTTTTTCGCTTCTTTATACGGGTTTCACTTTGGTTCTTTTCTTGATCCAGCATTTTATCGGAGGTAATGAAAGCAAATTAATACTGGTCGCTGGAATTATTGGACCTAAAGTTATCAAGCTATTTTTCACTAGGAACTGTGTCCCTGACTTTGATTTTTTCAATATTTATTTATGAGAGGGATGAAACACTTACACTGGTGGTAGGATTTAATATTTTAAATGTTAATTTGTTCTTCTTTCTTCCCAATTGGTTACGTTTGTCTACTATTCTGGCTATGAATTGTTCACACTGGCCCTAATTTCTACCTAATTAATTGTTTGCCGACGAAATTAAAAGTGTATTGATTAGTCTATAATTTGATTTGTGGGTGGGGCACATAAATATAATTAGAGAGGGAGAACATGATATTTTACTGTTGTTCTGGAACTCATTACTGTTCGGCTTCCTATATTCGAAGCACAAAGTAATATTTTACTGTTGAATAATTTTCCCTCTTATATATATATATCATTTGTGTCTAAATTCTGAGCATTTATAATTTTTTTTTAATTTCACGGGAAAATTATATGTTACAGTTTTATTACCTATAAAATACCAACTTAACAAGTTATCTATTAGTTAGTTCATTGATAAAGCTTAAGAACTATGATTTTTTTTTTGCATTACAGTTACTGGGAGTGCCCTCTTGACCTCAAAGGAAGCAATATTAACTTATTAAGCCTCCGTTTGGATGCGTTGAGAATAAGCAGGAAGAAGGAAGAAGGGAAGAAAAAAAATTATAAATAATTCAAACTCTTCACAAAGTTACACACTTCCCAATACTTTTTTTCACTTCTTTTCTTCTTCCCTTCTTCCCACACCTATCCAAACGGAGCCTAAGTATTTGCTTTGTAGCTCCAAAGATGTGACGACTTGCCGTGGCTCATGCAAGATTGCAAGTGCTGGGAAATATGGCAAGGACTTTGTTGTAGTCTTAGCGGGCCGAAGGGGAGCAGGGTGTTGCACTTTGTTAATTCAAGACTTCCAATAACGTTAAAAGTAATTAAGTATTTCTTAGTGTTCTGAAAATGCATTTGTTTTAATGATTTATCATGTTTATTGTGTTATCTGCTCACCGTTCTTAGCATTAATTCCTAGCTCCGTCTCTGGTTGGGATTTTTTCGGGCCGTCAATCTTGGTATCATGCACGGGCATCTATAGTCATTGAGATTAAATCAGACGGCTGAGATAAGAAAACCATCCGTGGATGGCCAGAGGATGCAGTTCCTATGGATATGGGCCGCTCGGTTGGGACTTTGGGACTTGGTGCTTGCGTGGTGCGTCGAGTCTTGAGTCTCCGTAGAGAGAAAATAAATTATTAATGGAGGCGCGACAAGGTCCATTGCAGCTTGGCTCTATTCTTGCCTCGCAAATCGCAAATCGCAAATCGCAATGCCCTTTCATTTTTCTCTGCCACCGCCTTCTCAGGTCCATAACTTCTTACACTCCCAGCCAAACAGTTCCAAATGGATAGCTTGTAGAAACTACTAGTTTTTCCACTTGGACAACTTCACAATATATAAAAGGATCCATCTGATTAGAGATGTAACTACTTTATATAAAGGTATATTTTGCTGTTTTGAGATTACCTTTGCATCACTTGCATGTATGTTTTGAATTTTGGTTGTACACTATGTAAATATGTAATCTGTTCACAGATTTTCATTTCTTGATTTGTTTTCATTTAAACATTTGGCTAAAATTTTGTATTATTGCCTCAGCTGACCACTGTCAGCCTCAAAATGCAAATTTGACACAACTTGAAACTCTTTGACATCAGTGTTAAGATGGTACATTTTGGTATTAGCCAGTCACTATCTAGTATTAGACTGTTGTTATCTAGGATTCAGTGCATCTTATGGCGAAAGTCAATAAATGTGCAGGTCTCAGAGAGACTATTCGAAAGTGGGAGCCGACGAATTACAAGAAATTCAAACTAGCATTCAACACCAAATGTAAACCCTAGCACCACTTTGAATGGCCCCACCATTAAATTCCTGGGAATAGGCTTTCCGGGAGTTACAATTCCACAAGCAGGAGCCTCAGTGCACTTCGGTCTGTCACTCTCAGGCGGGATCCTAATCGGTCTTTGGAGAATTTCGATGAAGGTACCCCCCCCCCCAATTTTTGGTTGGTATATTTGTTTTTTGAATAGTTTGATCCCGGTAGTTATTAACTCCAAGCTTGGTCAGTACTGAGAGTGTACCCAGTAGCTTTACCAGTTTGGGTCGGTTGCCTCTCTCCTGTTATTTCATGATAAGACTGTCCAAAAAGTATGTGAAACCAGAATATTCCAATAGCTGACTAGGCAGTTTAAAATGTAAATATAGGTAGAAGGCATGAGGTGTATGAAGAAATGTGGACCCTATCTGAAAACAATTTAGGAACTACTCACCGCTGTTCTACATCTTCTATGGCTGATGCCAGATCCACTGAGCAGGATAGAGTTGGGGGTGTTTCAGTTATTTCCTTGCATGACTCGAGACTTTTAGTTGGCATAAAGGAGCTCTTGGAGCTTTTAAGAATCCTCGGTGAAGGCTACAGGCTATCCTGCTTGTGCAAATCCCAGGTTTGACTTTGTTCATTATTTGCAATATTGATTCATATATAGTAGCCTAGTAGGTACCTTTTGATGTTAAAATTTGTCTAGCATTATTTCCTTTCAGAGGTGGACCTGTAGAAGTACCATCATCTAATAAAATAAGTATATATTAAGATAACAACAACAACAAAGCCTTTAGTCCCAAACAAATTGGGGTTGGCTAGAAAAAAGATGTTCTATCGTGGAAGTATAGATGAATGATTCTTCAATAGGCAAAATGAGAGTTTAGATCAGATCACTATAGCGGAGGACGTTAGCAAGATGAGTGTTCCGTTACCATCGAATTTGTTGTTTTGAACTTATAAACCATAAATACTGTATAAGACCCATATGCTTATGCCACATGTTCAAAAAGTCTGGCATGTTTCTTGGTAGAGTACCAGTCTGAACTGTAAAATCTTTACTTCACATCTGAATTTGTTAAAGAGCACTCATGTCTTCTCGTAGATGGATGGATCAGTGTTGATATCTGTTATTTTCAAATGATCAGGAAGCATTGCAAGTTTATCACACCCTTTTCTGAACAACATTTCAATACTGAATGGGTGCTTATTCAGGTAAACTTCTATTATTGTCAATTCTATTTCGTGTTACTTTGTTTCTTCAGTCGTCTTTTACGAACTTTCAATTTGTTTTCTCCAACTATAGGGTCAGCTTCTAGTTTCTTGTTTATAAGACCCTTCAGTAGCTATTCAATAGTGCTGATAGTGGAAGTTACAAAAGTTATGCGGCCCTCCCTTCCACAGTTGAAATGTGTGCATTCAACACAACCACTCTCAATGATTATGTAGGGGGGAGGATATACCATGTAGTATTTTATTTAAAACAAACAAGAACAGAGAATTGCTTGGATATATGGTGCACACATTGGAAGGTCTACATGGTAGTCCTCATTTTTCAGTAGCATCTTTGTTTGAGCTTTTGTAGGTTTGCTCCAACAGCAAAAAAGCAATAAATAAATGGCTAGATAGTTAAATAAATTAATAATAAAATTATGCAGGTTGGAAAAGCTTACTCTGAGTTGTTTGAGTATGCGGAGGTTGATCGTTTCTTTGATTTGGCACATAGGCTGTCACCACACTCTGGAGGGAATGGATGTCTATTCCACTGTTCTTTTTGTAAGCTTCTTCTTTGTTTTCTAGTGAAGTATTATGCTTCCACTCACAAAAAATAAAAAATAAACATATACTGACTGAACCTTGCTCTCCAATTTAACTCTTCAAACTGACCATTTTTACCAAAACTGTAATTTTGGTTAAAGTGCAAACTACACTAATATTATTCATTTGAAACTAACTTGGAGATAAAAAAAATTTGTACCACTTGCTTTGGCGCTTTAGCTTTTCGGGTGTGAGAAGCAGATTTTTGGCATTAAAATATTGCAGATATGAGACATTGTAGCTTTTTGTTCCAAATTTTGAGAACTATTGAATGTGCAATAGCAATGTATTTAATACGAATGCAATTGCTTTGTTTTGTTTACAGCATAGGAAGGACGAAATGAGGCTAAGTTATCTTGCTCGTGAACTTGCTTCAATTGATCGCTTGTCTCCTCAAGCCTGGTATTGAATATGTATTTCAGCAAATTTTGTTTCATCTGTGCAGAAACCATCAATAACTCTTATACTAGAGAATAATGTCAAACCAAACAAAACATAGAGATGAAGTTTATTTCAATATCTATATTGCTCTATCGACATCATCTATACCCTTTGCCCATTTCATTCAGACTAATGGCCCATCAGGTCTTGTGCTTCTCCTTTCTCACTGTTTAGAAGATGAGGAGATTTATTTTGTATGTTTTTGGATGAATTAGCAGAGAGCGGCACAAGTCGTATAACCATACTTTAAAAGGGTTTTTGGATGAATTGCTTTTACCTCATTATGATTCTTTAATCTGCACTTTGGTTTAAATCTTATTGATGAATTTATAAAATCTTGCTTGTTTTGTCATGTTGTTGGGAACAATCAATATTATAGGTGTGCAGTTGGAAATTGTTATAGCATACAAAAGGACCATGAAACTGCTTTGAAAACATTCCAATGGGCTGTACAGCTGGACCCAAGATTTGCTTACGCTCATACTCTTTGTGGCCATGAGTATACTTCTCTTTCTCTCTCTCAAATTCATCATATATTTATCTTTTTTCTCATCTGTTTTGCATATTTACTTAAGACAAGGGTAACAATAGCAAATAATGTATTTCCTAGCAGGTTTTCCCCACTCTGTTTAATTTATTCCAGGGTAGTTTGTAATGGAAATGTAAAATTTTCTTTTCTTATTCTGTTTCTTATGTACGGACTTTACCCGTTCAATGAAATTGTACGCTAGACAATCATCTACCTACCTTAAAAAAAAAAGCAAATAATTGCTGTCTTGGTATAACACAAAATCCTTTATCGGCACTGATCAAGATATGTATTATCAGATAAACGCAAACAAAAATTGGTGATAGGTGATCTGGTAGTCCTAGATTTTCCATGTTTGCTTATATTTGAGACCTTAATCCCTTAATCCTCTTGCTGCAAATCAAAATTTTAAGTAAATCGCATAAAAAAAGAAAAAAAAAGTTTGGGACTAAAGGCTTTGTTGTTGTTGTTGTATAAGAAAGCAACATATTATTATTATTATTATTATTATTAATAATAATAATAAATAAATAAATACATAAATAAATAAAACATCCAAAACTTGGAACTGCTCAAAGAATTAATTGGTAAACTGGACATTAAAAGTTTAGTCCTAATTGGTTCTGGTGTTCATAATCCTTTATTTCATTTTTCTAACAATTTCCTATGTTTATGGTGAGGTAGATATACTGCAATGTAGGATTATGAGAATGCGATAAAATGCTACATGAGCGCTCTTCAAGTGGACGAACGACACTACAATGCCTGCTATGGTCTGTGTTGTCTTTCTGCGCCAGGAGAAGTTTGAGTTTGCTGAGCACCATTTTAGATTTGCATACCACATTAACCCTGTGTCGTCTGTCCTTATGTGCTACCTTGGCATGGCTTTGCATTCTTTAAAGGTATGTGTATATTTTTCGAGGGATAGTATCATATGAACCCATCAAATTGGGAAATATTATGCATCCTCCCAAATATTATGAAAAGTATCATTCTTTATTTCTACTTGAATGAGAAGTATTACACATACTTGAGTTCAAAAGATAGAAGAAAGAGTGCTTGCTACGTTTTGTTTTTTAATGGATATTTGTGTATTTAATGTTTCTGAGGATAACTTGGAGGAATTCCTTATTCAATTCTTATTTATGAACTTTTCAGAGAGAAATGGAGGCACTGGAGATGATAGAGGCTGATCCCAAGAATGTTCTGCCCATTTACCAGAAAGCCCAGAAAATGATATCAGCCGAGCGGTATGACCTCGCATTGGAGGAGTTGCACCGGCTAGAGAGGCTGGTACCAAAGGAGAGCACCATCTTCGCACTGATGGGAAAGATATACAAACACCTTAACATACTCATTAGCCAATGGTTCTGATCATTTGCTTTTGGCATGGAAGTGTGGGTACAATCATTGCGTTGAGTCAGTTTCTTTTTTATAAAGCAATTAAATGAAAAACTTCTAAAATATATTAGACAAGTTTGAAGGTTGCTGCGGGATTCTGTCAGTTCGAGGATCTTGGAGTTCAGTTATGTTAGGTCCAATGATTCATTAAATTATGTTGACTGTGGTCTATAGTCCTCTCAAGGAGGGAGGGGAGGAGGTGGGTTTGGGGGTTTAAAGTACATGTTTTGGGACAGTTAGGTTTAGGCTGGGCAGTTCTGTTTCTGCTTCAGTGCAAGACCTCGCAGGGCTATCTAGTTATTGCAGATCACTTAGGTCACTCTGGGAATTTCAGGTTTAAATTGATTTTAGTAGACTTTGTTTTTCTTTGTGCTGTTGAGGAATGGAACAGGCATAAATTGAGCCTACAGAAAAGCTTACCCAATTCACCAGGAGCCAAACCTGATTTGAGATTTCGCGCTTCTTTCTGCTGAGGACTGAAATTACATGGAACCCTGAGTCCCTGACCTGATAAATCTGCATTCTAAGCTGACCTAAACTAGATGCAAATGGATGAAAGACCTGAACTCTAGCAACCTGAAATCTCAACCTATTACCTGAATCGATGATCAGGCCTAGCAACCTGCTCTTCCAGCGTATTCTGCGGCAGCCAGCTAATTCGGAAATAATGCGAGAATCATCCGTGATTTTGTTAAATGGGCAAATATTGTGGGTATGAAATGAACTATTCACGAATAATTAATTAGTTCTATGTACATTTATTCGTTTGATCACTGAAATCTAATTTTGCAAAAAACATACGAGTATAATTAATATTCACATTTGTTTGCAAATTCAAATACAGCACATATAAACTGAAGTTTGTAGTGCGAAAAACTAAATGGATACTAATTAATTAGGCTCCAATTAATAATTAAGAAAATTTAGAATGGTCCAGTTAGCGTTCCATATGATGATACACACCATTGCATGCGGCCTCTCAAGTGGCAAAGATGTAATGAAGTGCAACGCAAGGCTGCAATGCAATGCAAGCGAGGATGCACTCCATTGCTTCTTTCAAAATCCACCTCACTCTGTTCCCTCATTTGATCATGCCTCCAATCATGACTGCTGCTTTATCTTAAATATAAATTAAGAACCACACACAGGAATAGAGGATCCCATATATCAATATCAAAACAATTCAAATTTTAAGCTGCTGGGTACATACAAGTAATGGCGTTGTTAAAGAGAAGCACCCCTTTCCTTTTGTGTCTCTTTACATGGCTTCTCCTCCTTTCATATTTGACAAAATCTCATGCTACTGATCATACATCCAATGGAACAGTATCACCGGCCCAAATTGAAAATAAAATGAACAAATTTGGTGATAAGAAGGATAGCATGTTAGATAATAGTGTCAGTCAAGGCGGTATAGGAGGTGGAGGTGGCGGCGGTGGTCCCAATGGAGGTGGTGGGGGAGGGGGTGGAGGTGGAGGCTATGGCTGGGGATGGGGCTCCAGTGGAGGTGGTGGTGGCGGCGGTGCCGGAGGTGGCGGTGGCAGTGGCAGTGGTGATGCCAATGGGGGCAGTGGAAGTGGCTTTAGTGGAAGCATTGGCAGTGGTGCTGGCAGCACTGGTCGCGGCAGCAGCAGTGGTGGTAGTGGAAGTGGACATGGCAGACGAAGAGGTAAAGGGAGCAGCAGTTGCAGCTGCAGCAGTGATGGAAAAGGACACAGAGGCAGCAGAAGAGGTGGTGGGCATGCTAAAGGAAAAGACGACACCGGCAATGGAAGTGGTTACAATGGCCACATTAAAAGATGCCGAACTAAAAGTCACAAAGGAAAGGGTCCCTACGGTGCCATCATGACCGGCCATCCTGTAGGCGGGAAAGATGATCATCATGCACCATTGCCGTAAGGAGCAGTTCATTAATTTTCTTAAGAAGTGAAATATTTGAATCCTGAGATTCTTTTGTTTCTATAATAAAGTATAAATTATAATGGCTTGTGTGTGACAAGTTATCGTTGAGATAAATTTAATGAACTTCTCTGATTGGCTTCTCGCTGGTGAATTACTACTATATATATATATGTTAGTTGTTAGATTGCTGAATCAAAGAACAGTGCCATCATATATACTTTACTTTTATAAAGTTCATGCTAACATGTTAGGAAGTAAAGTATATGATGAGCTACGTTGTACTCGATCAACATGATATAAGAAGACAGAGATGAAAGATGGGTTAAACCATGACGATCATGTATAAAACTTTAAACCACCCTATAGAGGTTGTGGAGGAAAAAAATGATTTCTCACATGCGAAATAAATAATAAAGTTGTTGTAATTTTTCGGGCCCAAAATAATATAGTTATCTTTTCAAAATATGGAGATCTGGACAGAGTCTCTTGCCATCACTATGTCTACCTGCGAATAAGATTGCAAGGCACGTTGCAAAGAAATCTCTCATATTTAACTGATCGATATAGAGGCAAAGAAATCTCTTAGAAGTTAGAACAGTTATCAATTTAATCACATCCCCAAGCAAGCAAGGCCATGGCGCTCATTTCCAACAAGAAATGTCGCGTTTTCCTCCTGCAAGCAAGACACGACGGGGCGCTCAATTCCAACAATCGTATCATCTAATTTCAATCAGTTACTTACTTCCTCCTCCAACAATTTTAATACAAGCACAAATACTAACTTTATTAATTTTTAATATTGATTGTCGATTTGTGCTAAATTATCAAATAGGGTGTGCATGACTGGTTATATGATGTTATGTTATAAAAATCATAAAGTCAATTTTTTTAAATTATAACTCATGTATGCTTGGCGAAGTAGAATGGCATGCATGCCGATATTTAGGCTTGAAAACAGTGATCGTTTCGATCGTCTTTTCGTTTCATTTCATTTCGTCTAAAACGAAACGAAACGGTTCCGTCCATGTATATTTTCATGGTATTTTCGTGATTTCACGAAACGATTAACGTAAATGATAGTCTATTTTAAACGTAGTCCGATATTTAGTGCTAATTTTATCTCATTTATGACTGGCTTTGTGTATTTGAGTGGCTATTTGATATACGATATTTGTTATATGATTGCACTTATCACTCCCGTATTTCATATACTAATATACTATTATTAGGTTGTATTTGGAAGTCTGAAGAAGTTTCTGTTTTACGAGACCCGGCCCAATCAGGCTCTATGTTTAGTCGGCCCATGCAGACATTTAGGTCAGTAAAAGTCTTTTGGAAATTGATTACTGTCATCTGCAGTTTTGTCATCCCTTGTCATTACTAAACAAAAAATGAACACATAACATAGAAAAGGTGAACATATATAGTGATCAAAGCGAACACATACAAACAAATAAGCTCAAACAAAATAAATTGATTATGCATATAAAAATCTGAACGAGAGATGACAATATTTATTTATTTGTAAGTGTTCAGTTTGATTGTTTATATATTTACCTTGTCTATTTTATATGTTCAATTTGTGTTTAGCAATGACAAAACTACATATGACAATAATCATTTCTGAAATCTTTTTGACAAAATGGTAAAACATTTGTGTTATTGTCAAACACACCAAGTAAACATTGTCTATTGACGTGTTCTGGAGTCTGAGCTCGAAGCTTGATAAAATCTTTGTAACTCTTTCTAATTTGTTTTATTATATAAAAGATGGGGACCTGATCCCTATTTTTTTCTCTAAAAAAAATAATTCTTTCTAATTTTTTTAACGATTTTTTTAAGAGTCTTGAGTTTCTTTTTTTCGCAATAGAAAGAGCATTTTTATTGTGGTAAGCAACAACACCGTAAATAATCTACTCTATTCACGGATTTATCCATTTTTTTAGGTCCCATCGCAACAAAAATTAACATCTGCCTTATTCGTACAGTATCACCATGTCTAAGCTTAACTTGTTATGCATGTCGAAAAGAAAATAATTCATCTGAAAACCTCAAACCCTCTCATGCTTACCAGTCCTCATTGTTACTTAGAAAACACTAGCAGGAGGAATCCTTCACAAATGATTTGGCTTTTTTGAGTTTCTTTGTTGCATTTCTCTTGCACTTTTTAGGTTTAGTTGACATCATTACTTCCTTATTCTTCCTCTTTCTACTGTGAGAGCTCATATGTCCTCCTTGTGCTTGCGGGCTGATGAACTCTGCATTGCAAACATGGCAACGGTAGACTTGGGACACGTCAGCACCGCGACGCACACGGCCTGCCAAAAATGCATCGATTGCCTCCCAGTTTGGGTCTAGAGGATCGACACCACCTGCATCATAATAGTAAGTAGGGTCGTGTAACGACGCAAGTGAGTGTATGGTGCTGGTGTTATAGTATGACAAGGGGATTGATTCAGGCGGCATCAAGATCGGATTATAATTTCCAGTGGCAGCTATCAGAGCAGTATTGTTCACTAGCGCAAGTGGTTGAAGATATTGTTGGTCTTGGTCACAAGCAAACATGTTGCCAAACAGCCCATTGTTGGTGGAGGTGATACTGGAATTGTATAAAGGATAATGATTTGCTTCTTGTTGATCGTTGCTTTGCCCAAGGAGGAGGTTGAGTTGATTTGAAAGATCCTCATTCTCATCCATTAATTATATGATCAGCTGGTTAAGTAATAAATGAGAAAGGGAAAAAAGATGGATTTATAACAGAGAGAGGATATAAAGGAGGTGGAGGGAGATGTAAACTTGAAATGGACGAGATCGATAGAGAAGGAGCCGGACTAATTTTATAGACAGGTAGAAGAAATCTTTGTGCATCTTCATAGAAATTTTATTGAGAATGAAGTCAAATGGAAAATGGGTAGGGAATAATGCAACAATTACTTTACTAGATTTTCTTCTTGTTTTTGCATGCCAAAACTCAGAAATTCAACGCACCCAATACATTTTGCATGGCATACCCAGCCAATGGTTTTTGTGTAAGACCAATAATATTTTGATTTTCTTGATCAATGAATGGTAGAATGAACATCGACGCGTACTTATTTAATATATATGGTAAGAATCAGTTTAAATTTATACTACAACTATATTACGAATGTAAAAATAATGACAAAATTTTCAAACATTATAAGTTTCATGTTCAGGCAGTGCTCCACATAATTGGATCTCACCCAATTGAATATGCTCTTATTATTCAAATTGTAATGTTGGTCCAATATTGAACAAATAACGTAGGCTATATATTCTTCTATTTAATATATAGCAATATAACACACAGATACCTTTTTTTTTTAAAAAAAATTCCTCCACATATCGGCCTTAGATTGAAGTCGGCACATCACAGGCTGATTCTAGTCTGATTCAGCTAATCCAACTTGGACTCAGCCAGATTTCCATGGTTTGTTGTTGATTAAAAACACATAACATTAAGATTAATTGTCTATGAAGTCTCCTTAACTGGGCATGCACTTGAATGAAGATCCTTTAGTGAAATTATTGCTACTGGTAACTGTGAGATAAATTATTTCTTTCAAGTTCATTTATTCAATGCAAATTTACTAGAGATACACATAGATTCTGTCAGGCAATCTTTAAAACCAATACAATGTTCCACATCAATTTCAAGAATGTACGTAACTGTCGATATCATCTTTTTTGTTATTTTTAGTTCTTGCTTTATTTTGTAAATAGCTAGAGTATTGCAAACGTGTCGTGTCGTGTCAAACACGCGTGTGTTAAAGCTCGTGCCCTGTCGTATCATGTTGACACGAGCTATATTTTCAACGTGTTGTGTTGTGTCAAATTAATATTTTCAACGTATTGTGTCATGTCAAATTAAAGAATTGGTTAACACAACACACGTTATGACACGACGTGTTCGTGTCAAGCCATATTATATATTTTTTAATTTATTCATTAAAAATTCATTAACAAGTATTAAATAATTTTTAAAATAGAAAAATATAATAAATTATTGAAATTTCAGATATTAAATAAAAATTAATGATTGAATCAAAAGATTGAATAAAAAATTATTATATTTTTAATATAATTTAACTTCTAAATAATATTAATTTTTGCCGTAACATGTGTTACGTGTCGTGTTAAGACGTATCAATATCTAGAAGTCTCCAACACGGCACGACTTTGACACGGCACGCCACCACGTATGCGCCGTGCTAATTTCATAAACGTGTCGTGTCAACACGCGTGCATGTCGTATCAACACGTTCATGTCGTATCAATTTGGAGAACACTATGAATAGCTAGCCAGTGACTGAATTCAATGGCTGAAAAAAATATTTTGCGTACCAGTGGGACCTCCTCGACAAATGCACTGAACCAGGACAAGTCCTTCTACTTTCCATTACAAAAATACAAATACTACAATCACTACTGGCAAATATCTAACCACAAACTTGTGTCCTTCAAACCAAGAACCATACTTTTCCGTTGGACAACCTCTGAATAACCCTGGAAATGGCAACACCAGCAGTGATGCAGCGAAATATAATCATTCGATGTTTCCAACACAAAATCTACCAACCTGTCCTGATTTAGTAACCTTGCAAGAACCAAACTGGGATGTCATTAATTCATTTTTGGAACCAATAGTACCTGCAGGAGAGCATATTATCAAATGTATTGTGTGTGGTGAAGAGTATGTTAATGCACAGGCATAAGGAGGGCATATGAGGTGCCATAGCAGGACCAAGAAGCGAAGAAAGTACCAATTACTTCAGTCAAAGCCAAACAATCAAAAAATGTAGGCATTCCTAATTAAAGTACTGTTTATCTATTGGAAAAGTAACATGGATACTAAGTAAATTACAGCAAACAAAACTAACTGGGAAGCGTTTATATAAAAGGATGGATGTTTTAGTTTTTTTTTTTGGGACAAACTAGATAGTGCCTATCTAGTGGAAGGATGGGTGTTTTAGTTATCAACGTCCATTTGATGGTTTTCATGTTGCTATATGGCTTCATCGGATTATGTACTTACAATAAAATTGGAAATTTGAGCTCTGATTGCTTTTGATTTTGTCTCAGAGGAGCTCACAGCAATCTAATTATTTTCTATGTAGTTTGATTGGTTTTCATTTAAATTTGACTGTCGGACATAGACAATTCAGAAAACAAGACCTTCAATAATTTAAATGCATTTTAGCTGTTACCATCAATTCAACTTTTATAGTAATTTAGCAGAAGGATGCACATGATTTGTATTATTTAAAGGGTGTATCCGTGCAGTCTTTTCTGTATTTGAGAGTACTATCATACATTAATTAACAATCTAACACATTATTGCTGTATAACTTCGGTGGATTTTCAGACATACGTTTTGTATTATGTGCTCAATACTCCATCTAGATGACAAGCTCATCATAGCTGCTGTAACAACCCATTTGATTATTTTTTACAACAGGGATGACAAGTCAAATTTCACTGTGTACAATGAGACTTACTAATAAAATGTGGCACGATTTCAGATTTTTCACTTTTCAGCCTTCCTCCATCTTCTAGTATGTTGATGTACTGGCTGGCTAGCTGCCAGTATCACTAACAAATACCGAATTATTTTAAAAAAATATATTCACAAAATTGTAAATTAACAAGGTTAATTTATTACACATTGGCAAAATATTGTACAAAACATCCATCAACTAAGATGAAAGCGCAATAAAAAAAAAAGTTTCTAGTCAGAAAAAACTCTGTAGTTTCTACATTGTACACGTAGACATAGCATACACACAACAAAGGTGCACAAAATACAAGTAAAGAAAAAGAGGATGGGATTGCAACTTTACAAGGAAGGCGAGGAGAGATGTGTGATTGAAATGGGGCCAATTGACAGTCATTTCCTTCTTGGACGCTTGAAATGGCACTGAGCAGCATAGTGGTCCTCATGTTTGCAGTAGAAACAGATATTCTTGTTGTTGGCTGCAGCAGCAGATGGAGGGAGGCGGGGGCAGTCCCTGTGACAATGCCCTTCCACTCTACAAATATAACACTGGCTTGATGACGTGGCGTCGCACCATTTTCTGTACTTGCAAGTCTGCTACAACGACCAATTAAATGGGGCTCTTCTTTGGTTTGGACCGTTTGGTGCAGTGAAAGTTAAAATTAAGCATCAAGTGATGTAAAAAATCAATTTTTACGACATTATTGTTTGAAGGGTTTGGTACTAGTATTGCAGAATTGAAAATCCATAACATAACATAACATAACAAGGCAATTTGCAAAATAAACAAAAAGAAAAGAAGCAGCTTAATTTATGGGGCAGAAGTAAAATATTTGGTGATTTTTGGCGGTGCCGATGGAGCAAGGACCCGCACCGCAGGGACAGGGCAAAGGAGGCACAGCTTGGTCTGTGGGAGGCTGATTATTAGAAGGAGAAGTTAGAATGGAAAGGTGATGTTCCGCTGTATCCCGCCACCACCACTGCATAAAGCCACAGCCACCAGCATCCGCAACCGACTCTCCCTTTTTCACACAAATTAGAATTAATTGGGACTTGGGTTGGGTTCACACAAATAATAAATTTGCTTCTTTTGAAAAGGAAAAAGGAAAAAGAAAAAGGAAAAAAGGAAAAAGAGAAATGGCACCTGGTCCCGTGTGCGGGAGCGTATCCTCTGGATGGTTGTATTCAACCATCCAGTGGACGTCTTTCGATCCGAGCCGTCTGATTTAATCTAAACGGTTAGATTTTTTCAGGCCTATCAATCTTAGTATCATGCACGGGGCATTTATAGCCATTAAGATTAAATCAGACGGCTGAGATCGAAACCATCCACTGGATAGCCATCCAGAGGATGCGAAGTCCCCGTGTGCGGGGGCAGCAAAGGAAGAGAATTCGGGGGTTGAGAAAAAGAGGCGCGACGTGGCAGCGTCCGGCGCCACATGGACACATGACGATGATATCGATGGACTTATCAGTAGTAGGAGCAGCACATTCTCATTCTCGCTGCCACTCGCGGGGGCGTTTGTTTGTGACTTAAAGGGTGCATAATTTAAGTTATGTATCCTTAAGTTACCAAACATCTCTTACATAAGATGCCTTAAGGGTACATAAGTTATGCAACCTATTCTCATTCTCGCTACCACTCGCCATTTAGGGGGCGTTTGTTTGTGACTTGAAGGGTGCATAATTTAAGTTATGTATCCTTAAGTTATCAAACACTTCTTACATAAGATGCCTTAAGGGTACATAAGTTATGCAACCTAAATAGGTTGCATAAGTTATGCACCGGTCCGCTTTAATTTTTTTCCAACAATACCCCTAGAAATAATTAATAATTATATTTAATAATCTATAATAATTAATAATAATTAATAAATAATAATATTCAATACAATAACTATTCAAAAAGCATAATTAGTAATAAATATTAATTATTATAATTAATAAATAATAATATATAACAAGTAATAATAATAATTAATAAACAATATTGATTTATTATTAAATAATTAATAATATTTATATTATTTAATAAAAAACAATTAATAATATTTCATAATAATAAAATGATTTCTTATTATCATTAATAATTAATTTTTATAATAATTAAAAATTAATTAATATTAATTAATTGAAGATAATTAATCAATAATAATTTTTATTATAAAATAAATAATAATATTTATAATATTTAATTAAAAGTAATTATTAATATTTCATAATAGTAAACATGATTTATTATCATCATTAATAATTAATTTTTATAATAATTAATAATTAACAATAATTAGGTCACAACATATAATACATAATACTAATTAAAATTTAAGGGCATTTTAGTCTTTTGACATGAATATATGCATGCATTAAGTTAGTCATCCTTACTACACAACCAAACATCTATTACATAACACTACATAAACACTTAGGCATCCTTAAGTTATGCAACTTCTTACTACACAAACAAACGCCCCCTTAGAAATTAGTTTTGCGATAGCTGCCTTTGCTGAATATAAAGTGAATATATACGGCACACAAAGCGAGACGATATAAGTAAACACAGATAATAAATAAGTTCAATAAAAATAAATTAAATATGCATATAAAATTTTGAACAAATGATGAAAATACTTATTTGTTTATAAGTGTTCAGTTAAATCGTCTATATATTTATCTTATTCACTATATATATTCATTTTATATTTAACGATGACAGGAATGATAAAACTGCATATGGCAGTTATCACCCTGCATCCATCCTTCCTGCATCGCGAATTCACAATTAGTAGCCAGGCCAGGCCTCGAAGCTTCAGTTCTTTCGGCCCATTTTAATCTTTGAACTTTGGGTCCACCCACTACAGGCTCTGTTTTCGAATTACATCTTATCTACCTATTCGCATATTGGCCCTATAACGAAATTAGAGTGTTTTGCTAACTGTTTTTGACAAAATTAACTATTAATTTTGTTAACCGTTTTATTTTAGATAAAACGATGGAAGTCGATGAAATTTTCGTGATTTACACCTGGACGAAACTGTTTCATTGTTTCGTTAATCGTTTTGTTTTTTAAATGCAACCATATTCCTTAGCCAATTCGTTTCGTTTTAAATAAAAAAATGAAATAACGGTCGAAACGCCTTCTATTTTCATCCCTAAAACCATCAAAGAACCGGACGAATCCTCTCATGAAAAAGGTCAACTTAATTAGTAACTATCATGCCTTTCATAAAGTAATTATTTTTTCAATGACTTACATAAACTAATGATTTTTAAAGTTTACATATTAAATTAGTTCATTATTAAGTCTAAATTAAATCAAATTTATCTTTTTAATTTTCAAGATATTCCTAGTCGTATTTATGTATTTAAGACTCCATTACAGCGTAAATCTACTCCTTCCAATTCACCTCGATTAATAAAATTACAAGAAATAATTAATTAATCAATACTATCTGTAATTATTTTTTATTATACGTTTCTACAATAGTCTTACAATTATGACATTTTCCATTTTAACAATTTTTTTAAAATTAATTATTGACTTATTAATGTCATATATATCAAACTCAATATTTGTTTTTAAGCTCTTCTGAAATTATTATATTACATTTCTCTTTTAATAATTTTTATTCTTTCATATTTGTCCATTAATTAATCTCCAACATCTCGAAACCCGGCTGAAGTCTTTCATAGATATTTAATTTAAAAATAAATTGAAAGGGCTTGATCCAATTTATCTTCAAAAAAATTAATCTCCAACACCACAAGCCATATAAACTTGTTTGAGAAAGATATTAGTTGAAAGAGGAAGCTGTTTGCTGTGTTGTTGAGAAACCTTATCAAGTCCGTTCCCTCCCGCCTCCATTCCTTTCATTTCCCTCGCTTTTTTTTTTTTTTCTTTTGTTCTCTCGGCCGTCTCGTCTCCACACGCTACAACCCTAACCCTAGCCCTAACTCTCTCTCTCTCTCTCTCTTTCTTGGAAGAAGAATCTTTGTTCCATTTTCAATTCCCTATTTTTTTTTCTCATTTTATATTTTATATTCGCCCCCCTATCCGTGGTCTCTTCGACTCCTCGCTAGAGGAAGAGGATCCAATTTTCGCAGGTTTGCATTAATTTATGTTTTTAGACTTTAACGCTTCCTGCTATAAATTGTGTCAATTTTACATGTTTTCTTTCATCCTAATTATTCCTTCTTCAATTTCCAGGGATTTCATCTTTCCTACTTTCACGATCCCAATTTTGCTTTAATTTTTTCTGAATTTAGCATTCCTCCCAGAATGAGAACGGCCATGACATGTGCGCAAACCCTAAACAACCCCCTCTCTTCTACTAACCCACATCTGCTACCTCACAAACCTGACCCAATCCAACTAACCCAAGAAGAGATGAAACGCGTCGCGGCCTACCGAGCAGCCGACATGGTGGTGTCGGGCATGGTAGTGGGTCTTGGTACGGGTTCGACCGCTGCCCATTTCATACACCGACTTGCCGAGCTAATGCACAAAGGATCTCTCAAGGACATCATTGGAATTCCAACATCACTCAAAACCGAGGCACATGCCATCAAGGCTGGTATACCCTTATCTACTCTCAATTCACATCCAATCGTGGATATTTCAATAGATGGTGCAGATGAGGTTGACCCACAATTCAATTTGGTAAAGGGCCGAGGCGGCTCTCTCTTTAGGGAAAAAATGATTGAGGGTGCTAGTCGTAAGTTTGTCGTGATAGTAGACGAGACCAAGATGGTTGCTTGTCTTGGTGGCAGCGGCCTCTCTGTACCAGTTGAGATTGTCCCTTTTAGTTGGAAATATACCCTGTCCAAAATTGAAAAATTGTTTAAAGATGAAACCGGGTTTAGTGCAAGACTTAGAGTTGATCAAGAGAAACCTTTTGAGACAGATAATGGGAATTACATCATAGAGATGTTTTTTGAGAAAGGGGTGAGTGGTGATCTGAATGAGGTGAGTGATAGGCTGCTTAGACTGACGGGGGTGATTGAACATGGCATGTTTCTCGACATGGCAACCAATGTTGTTGTGGCAAAGACTGATGGATCAGTCATAATTTTGAACAAGTAGGAGTGGGAGAAAATGCAATTAAATAAGGGATTTATGGCTTTTATCTCTCTGATGGTTTTTATTTCTTTCTAAAATTTTGATGAAGAAATGTTGGTGTAACAACTATCAAGGATGTTCTATTGGGCTAATGGGTTCCATATATTACGTTTAATATAGGAAGATTTCCTCGTCTTAATTTTAATTTTTAATTATATATATAATATATTCTAGCTGTTTGTTTGGTTTGTGGTTCTATTCACTTTATTTGATGCACTAAGTTTCCGTTTCTTAAACCCGAAATGAAGTCTGTTTTACTATTGTAGTTCTTGTTGTTAATAAAAGTACACAGAGTTAAAAGAAACATTTTAAGTTTATTGAATATAGATTGGTAAGTTTGAAGAACAATATGATTTTGTATAATTGTATGTCTACTATTTCTGCGGGGGTTGGTATTGTACCAGCTGATGCGGTACAAAGGCCGCTGGTACTTGTAGTTTAGTAATTGTGAATATTTATGATCTTATAAAAAGCTACAATCAAGAACGTAGAAATCAGTTGGAGTTCGTATAAAAAGAAGGCGAATCACTTTCGGCCCTTGAACAACTTGAAAATTTTAGGCTTATGAAAATCTGAGGATTGTTTGTGTTTGGAAAGCATTTTTATCTCATAATTTTTAAACTTAATCATTGTCTCCGGATCTAAGAAAGGCTAAGCAGTTTTTTTTCCCCCGACCTACAACTACAATGGTATTCAAGTTTTCCTTTTATGTTTTGTTTTGAATGCTGATGTATTTTATTGTATACACTAGAGATGCTTATTGAGCTAATTACGTCATTTTGTTGCTGGATTTAATATCATAGTTTGCCTTAACATAATAATAGTATTTTATTCACAAATTATGTTTTTTGTGGGTTTTTTTTTTTTTGGGTGCGTGTTACTGGTTTCTTCTCTAATCTATCTGTCTCGTCGTTAATGATGCGTTATAAGAATTTGACAAAAAATACTTAGGATATGCAAGCGTCAAGTACCATGCCATTTCGTTGAAAAAGACGAACCAACTTTTTTTCTCTCTCTAAAAACAAAATATTGCTCTGGAAAAGGATTTGTTTCCCGTGGTAGTGCCTATACTAGATAATTCAGTTCACAACAGGTTTAGTTTCAAGTGTCACTCGCATGCTAAATCTTATATTTTTGTCACGAATTAATACATCAGTCTACTGCGCCTAATAGAATTTGAAGATTTAATTGAACCTCAATTTGTCAGAAATTATTATTATTGTTTTAAGCGAAAAAGACACCTAAAAGGAGACCTTATTTGAATTCGTGGGCAATTATTAAAAAAATATAAATAAAATTGACGAAGTCTAGACTCTAGATAGCTAAAAAGAAATATTTTTGGTAGAAAAATCACGGGGCACGACTTATTAATGAATTTATAAAAAGATGGGATAATGTCAAAAGGTTGTATTTATAAAATTTAAAAACTTTGACCAATGTTATATCCAATTTGTGATTTAGAGGTCAAACAGACACAAACTTAATAAAACAAGATATAAATGTGCATATGTTGTTAGATTAATTTAAAACAGAGGACATCATTTCTTTTTTCTTTTCTTTTTTTTTTTAATCTGTTTCTAGAAGCGACCTGAAGTTAGTGAACCCAAATTATTTAACATAAAGTTTCAAACAAACATGTCTTGGAAGTGAACTTTTGTTGCACAAAACACATTAAAACGAAACCATCTCACCTACAAAGTGTTAGATGGGTTTTGCATTATTTAAAGCACACTAAGATGTATATTGATTAATGATACAGTTGCTTAATTTATAAACCAATAAACGTTATCCTTTTATTTTTCTTTTGTTTTTTGAGATAGCGCAACACATATGTTTTCTTGTGAATATTTTTCTGCAAGCTACTTTTTGGGTTATTATTATTTTTTTTATTAAAGGCCTATTTGCAAGTAACCATGTGATGAACTGATGATACAGTTTTTCGGGACCAGATTCAAAGAATATGACAGACAAGAAGAGATAATAGTTGTTCCTAAAATTTGGTCTTTTGCCCAATAACATATAGCTATTGGACCTTTTAAAATGGCATATTTTTTTCAATTGCACATGTAACGCACTTATCTTTTCAAGAGATAATCATGAGTAATTCATTTTTAACTTAGCCGAACCTTTTTGTTCAAGATTGCTCGAGATACCCAAAGCTGTGTGACTGTGTGAGATTGTTTATCAAAAAAAAAAAAAAGGAAAAACTGTGTGAGATTATATAATGAAGTATTGCACTATTGCCGACCTAGTATTACTAGAGTTCACCCAACTTTAATGTCACTCAAACATCCATGTTCTTTAAAAAATTATACTTCTTTCAAATTACAGCTTAGACACATCAAACATAACTCTTTTAAAGAGAGATCATGGGCCATCCGATCAAGATTAAGAAAAAAAGAGGTTATGTCGGACTAAGTAGAGCATAAATAATGCTTATGGTTAAAAAGCTTAGTGAAGTAAATAAATTTGAAAATTTATACGCTTAATTTAGAACAAATCATTTTAACCATCTTTTTATTGGGTTCATATTAAACTTTCATTAAGGTGATAAACCGGGTTGGATTACATCCGTACCATTAATTACAGATTTAAAGCTATTTTCGTCTATGAATCTGTTCACATTTGACAGCAGACTAGCTCATTTAATAATACATTTGAAAAAAAAAAATATCTTGGGCAAAGAAAAAATAATAGAGCTTCTCTAATATAATATCTGTCATAATTTTTTTTTTCAAAATGCTCTGCTAAGTCTGCTTTTGGAAATACCCCAAAAGAAAAAAAAATATTTGTTTTTGAGAACAACATAAAGAAAGCTCAAATTGCTTGCGCTACGGGGTGTACTTTGGGTGCTCGAAAGATTTCCATGGGGGCCAAATAGTGATGTCATTTTCACTCGTATCTTAGATTGCCTATCTTTGTTAGCTTTTTTTTTTTAAAAAAAAAAATTTCCTAATGGAAGTAGGTTGCCTTTAGATAACTAAAAAAGTAGGTGGGTGCATCAAAAAGTGCTTGAAGATTTGTCCATATCTGTTCACCTATGTTGCTAATTTTGGATCAAATTATACAATTAATGTCAATTTCTATAAATGAGGGATTCACTATCAAGTCTCAAGCTCAGTATTTTTCATTTGCACATCCTTAATGAAATGCATATATTAATTATTCAGACAGTTACAAACTAACAATGTTGACAAGTTGATTTTTCTTTTTTTTTTTTTGTATGAGCCATGAAACAATAATTTGGTAATTAATTAATCAATTGACTAGATCAATAGTCTGCCACACAGACACACACTAATATTCGAAACCAAACTCAAAAATTCAAGGCGTAGATATGGTAAATAAACCAAGAGCGGACATATTTCAGAAGAAACGGATACATCATGAGTGCCACAACTGATCTCTAAACAAATTACAGAGAAAACAGTTGGCGCATTTTGATACGGACTCTGATGTTGCCCCTCAAAATAATGTGACTAAAATACTCCTTGAAATTTCCAAAACGTAGTTAACTGAGGTCTCTATCTGCCAATCACACACAACAAATAACAAGAATGGCAATATCGATAATATCTCCTCTTTCATGGGCAGCCTAACAAATCATGATCCGTTATCTACCGAAAAAGGGATTAGCTAAGCACCGCACGAGTTCAGATCTGGTGCCGCGCGGCACACCGTGTAGCGCGGCATCGTAGCCGTCTGATCAAGATCCAATGGACAAGGGAACCCCGTGCATGTAACCTAGATTGATAGGCCCGTAAAAAATGAACCGTCCGATCAAGATCAGACGGCCCGTACGCGCGCTACACGGTATCCCGCGCTACACGGGATTCGGGTCCGCAACGCACCCTGCCTGCCGAGTGCCGAAAGTAAAGATTCGGCGCTCCTAAACGCACTCAACGCTCGTAGACTCGTAGTACTTTTTGACTCGGTGGGCATCCACACGGCACCACCCCACGAGAAGAGAGGAACGCGGTGGTAGTGCCACGTAATGCGTGGGGATGCGTAATAGAGCATTAATGTGCGTTATTAATTCCGAACCTCTTTTAGGAGAAGAGGATCTAAAACTTTAATCACGCAATAAAAGCGCGCGTCGTTATTTGGGTGATTCCCAGCACGCGGTGTATCAATAATGTGAAGACCGGAACACGTTTCAATTGGAAGTATTAATTATATGTGAGTTATGATATTTCATTTTATTATTATATTTTGTATTATTATGCTGTTTTTGTCTGCTGATATTATATAATTTAACGAGAATTAGTAAGGGATCTCTTTGGATTATAGCAAAAATAATTCTTAATTGTTTCTCTAATATTTGTATTTTTCCTACAGGATACAAAAAAAAATATTGCTATTATCAATTCATTTTGTATAGGCTAATTATGTAGATTTTAAATATTGAATGATGAGAATATTAATATTGCAAATATATTTCATATCAAGTATAGTACCATTCAAGAAAATTCATCCAACTATATATCTTATGTTAGTTAAAAGATATTACAACTTGATAATATTATTGTGGCGGTGCAGCAATAAGAAGGGTAGTCCAGGAGCAGTCAGAATAAAAAGATGGCGCTCTTTATGGGTAGCGACAACCGACAAGTGGGCACGCATTTAATTTTCTGTAGGCATGAAAAACGCACTTGATTGGTTATTACTATATTAGTTATTACTTACTTAGGCCTGCACATACGGTACACTCCCAGTTGCCAGCCAGTTTCCATTCACACAGTACAGATACACTCGACGCTCGCGCCATTTTTTCTTTTCTTTTCTTTTCGCACTAGGCAGTAGGCACTATCTCCTCTTCTCTTCCGATCGATCGATCGAGGCCAAGCCCTATATGGCTATATCCTAAATGCTAAAAGGAAGGAAGGAAGGATCGACGTGAGATTGAAACCCTAGGCATGCGCCTATGCATGCGGCGGGATCGGGATTGGGATCGGCGACTCTGCTTTCCCGCTCTCAGTTAATCAGTTATCGCAACCGATGGCGATGCCTTCGCGCCGATACAAGCAGAACATCTTGCTTTTGCTCCTTGTCGCCGCCGTTGCTGAGGTGGCGGGGCAGGACGAAGAGTTCCAAGGGAAGGCGATTGTACCTGCTGGTGCGTCATCTCATCTCTCTCTCTCTCTCTCTCTCTCTCTCTCTATTTTCAATTCTTAAATGCATGTATTGTATTGTATTGTATTGGACTATTGGCCCTTCATCTTCATGCTCATGCATACATGATTAATTATTTCCAGAGGCCAAGAATTGGGGCCAATTGGCCAAGGGTTTTCTACAGAACATTCCCCAGGTCGACTCCCGCCCCGTACCAACGCAACCCGTTCCCAAATTTCCCCTCATTTTAGCTCAACACAGAACAAGGAGGCCTGATTTTCTCCACAAATTCACCTTTTATCTTGGCGGATGGGATATTACCAATCACCATTATTGGTCGGTATGTACCCATTCAATTCTTTCATTCTACTTACTTTTCACTGTTAAAGTTACCAGCTGGTGGAAAACACCGCACAAGTGCCAGAACATCAAAACAGATACATTTCTAGTTTTCTACAACAGTTTGTCCAAGAATAACAACTCTCTGTCACTTTTTTTTTGGGGTAAATTTTAAGTCTGCTTTTATCATACTCCATTCTGAGGCTTTATCTTACAAAGTGCTTTGTTTCAGTCAGTCGCATTCACTGGAGTTGCTGGCTTTTCTTTTGCTGCCATTTGGTTTCTCTGCTTTGGTGCTGCACTTTCCCTCCATTTTTGTCGCAAATGGAGAGGAAAAGCCAAAGAGAGGGAACTGTCCAGTGCGTGGCTGGCCTTGCTAATACTCTTCACCTGTGCTGCCTCGTAAGTCACTGTCAACCTTGTTGTCTTATGTTTTTCTACATGTATGATAGATTCTGATAATGAATTCTGATGCTGAGTGCTTATTTATTTATTTTTTTTTCTGTTTTAAACCATCTGATACACACTATCCATTCTTTAGGGTTTTCTGTTGGTTTTGATAGGGGCATTATGATTCTCTTGTTACTCGTTGCAATAATACATGGTGGTTCTTTCGATTGAAGCATGCAATATTGTTGTGCCATTTCTTCTTTTCTTTTTTTTGTAAACAAAATAAAATAAAAACTGGGTATCTGGAAATCTCAACTGGGTACAGCAGCAACAGCTGTGAGCTGCCTCATGCGAACTATAACTATGTTTAGGTTAGCTTTACTTGTTTGAAATGGTATGTGTTGAAATATGAGGACCAATGTAGTTGCCTCTCTCAGATGAAATAGTGTTGAAGTTCATTTTTAGGCATGAAACTTTTAGTTGTGCGATAGCTTTCTTTTTCTCTAACACTGTTTCTATGATGCAGTACTGGATGCATCCTCCTAACAGTTGGTCAGAACAAATTCAATTCTGAAGCCATAGAAACACTAAATTTTGTGGCTAACCAGTCAGATTTCACTGTCCAAACCCTAAAAAATGTGACTGATTTCCTCTCATTCGCCCGTACAATCAATGTGGGTCCTGTCAATCTTCCTTCTGATGTGCAACAGCAGATCGACAAAGTTAAAGGAGACCTGACTGATGCGGCAGGGACTATATCACAAAAGACACACGAGAACTATAGGAGGATCAGACTTGTTATTGGAGACGTGTATGATTCTTTGAAAATTACTCATATCGATTTCATTTGCATATTATCCAAATGTGAACTTTAGTTTGTCATGACCTCTAGAAATGACCTAAATAGACTGCATTTATTTCAGGAGGCACATGCTAATCGTGGTGGCCTCCTTGATGCTTGTACTTGCTTTGCTTGGATTTTGTATGTACTCCTTTCCTTTTTGTATCTTTCATAATTAAGACTAAAGTTCTTCATAATTAAGACTAAAGTTCTTATTTATCTTGAATGTTAGTGATTCGCTATTTATTTATTTTTGTGTGCAGTATTTTCAGTATGTGGCCACAGACATGCAATTTACATGTAAGTTGTGCTCCTTGGTTTTAAATATCACATTATGGAGATTTGTTGTGTATATCATATCCTCTTTTCCTGTCAATTAATTCATTGATTTATTTATTTTTCAGATTTGTGATTAGTGGTTGGTTTCTTGTGGCGGTGACATTTCTGCTGTTTGGGGTGTTTGTCATTTTACAAAGGTGAAAAATAAAAGACTTCCTTTCTGAAAAATTAAGAAGAGTATTATATACTTTATACATAAATGGCCTTTTGAAATGAAGTAATTATTCTAATATTGGACAGTGCGGCGGAAGATACATGTACTGCTATGGATGAATGGGTGCGGTACCCGCAAGCTGAAACGGCACTAAGCAACCTTCTCCCTTGTGTAGATGAGCGCATAACCAACCAAACTTTATACCAAAGCAAAGAAGTTGTGGTTCAAATGGTCAAAATTGTCAACCGTGTGATATCCTCTATTGGGAGAAGTAAGAACTCGAGTGGTAGTAACTCCCATCACAGGAGGAAATACAAGCCTCCTCTACCTTACCTCTGTTCTCCCTACGATACTGACCTTCAGGATCGGGAATGCAAGTCAAGAGAGGTGCCTATTGGTAATGCATCCATGGTATGTTCTCCAGCACACATCTTCTTTCATAAAATTTTATTTTGGGGTTAAGTTAAGTGAGGATATTTTTACATGCAGGATGCAATAAGGTGTTTGATTTCATAAAAATCAAAATGTGTGGCAATTCTAGTATTGTCATTTATAGTTCATTTCCAAGAAATAAATGCTAATACTAATGCACATATTTCTCTATGGTATCTATGCGTGAATGGAGAAAGTTGCAAACAATTACAGTATATAGAATTCTATTTAATTAATTGTTAATCTTTTCTGCATATAGGTCTGGCAGAACTATACGTGCACAGATTCTGGTGCAAACTCATGCTCATACAAACATAGCGCAGTAGACCCTATAATATACAATCAGCTTGTAGTAGCGGCTAATGTGAGCTATGCACTGTACTACTACACACCTCTCCTTCTTAACCTTCAAGATTGCAAATTCGTGCGTGATACATTTAATTCTATCACAACGCAATACTGCCCCAATTTGGATAGAAATCTTAGGTTAGTGTGTGCTGGTTTAGCCCTAATTTCGGCTGGAGTCTTGTTGTGCCTCGTCTTGTGGGTTTTCTATGCAAACCGCCCCCGAAGGGTGGAGGAGTTTGTTCCATGAGACTATGCGATTATATTTCTTTAGCCCCCGTTGTATAATTAGATTGTATTAGTAACAATAAGCGGTCTTCCTTTGGGAGCGTTTGGATCGATTGGAAGAAAGAAGAAGAAGAAGGAAGAAGAAGAAAAAAAATTATAAACAATCTAAACTCTTCACAAAGTTACACACTTCTCAATACTTCTTCCCACTTCTTCCCTTCTTCTCTTCTTCCCACACCTATCCAAACGCACCCTTTGTGTGTAAAGTTATATATCAGGCTACAGTCCTGCTTATAATGAAATAATGTCCAAATTGCGTCGGTCTGTTTTCAATTTTTTGTCATTTTCCTGTTATGGCGGTATGGCGGTATGCTAGTATGTATTACTTCAAAGAGTTGTTGCCATTAGGAAAGGGGATGAACTTACGTGCTTGTTTGAAGTTACCTTTTCTTCTTTGATTACATCCACCGATAATTGCGTAACGACATCTCATCTCTAGCGCCATCCCCACCATCCACCGATCCAAGGGGCCTCTCCGGCTCTCCCCTCTCATCCCTCTTTAGCATCCACCCTCTTCAGTGGATGTTATTGGACAAATTATGGACAATTATAGACGAATTATGGACGAATTATAGACAAATGCGGACTTTAAGTACAAATAAATTCAATTTTAATGGATGTTATTGTTTGATGCATATATATGTGAATATGGTTTGATTGTAAAACTTATATGTTTCTTAATGATTGTTGATTTTGTTAAAATTTTTAAATGTCGAAATTTCAAATTCAAATTTCAAAATTTTAAATTTTGAAATTTCTAATTTCAAAATATAAATTTTAAAATTTTAAATTTCGAATTTAAAATTTAAAATTTCAAAATACAAAATTTGAAATTTTGAAATTTCGAATTTTGAAATTTCAAATTAATCTGCCCTTTCCAACAGTTAAAAATAAAATGCCTGGAATTGTAAGAACCATTTTTATTGGGAATAGCTGGATCGGGTTACTGAATCCGATCCTACAACATGTTTTAAAATTTGAATATTTTTTTTTTGCATTTATTTTCGAAATTCGATATTAATATAAAATAGTTTAAATTTTTTTCGGCATTTATTGTTGATGGGGAAACATCGAAAAATTTATCAACTTTGGTTCCTCAAGGCGGAGGGAAATGATAGATTGATTTGATAACTTTTATAATTAGCAAAATAAATATCAAAATCAATGAAAAGTAAAAGTTTTTAGTGATTTTTTATGTAGTTTTGTTTACTGAATTAGGGATCAACAAAACTAAATTGTCAATTTTCCGAGCCACTTTATTATTCATCAATTGATTATTTAAATTGTATAAAAAAAAATTAACATGCCGCATATCGAAATCGGTCCAACAGCAATTTCATTGTATTGGATTTGCAGCCCAAAATGCGTGTAATAATGACATATTTATGGTGGGTGGGGAATTGCTATTCACAACAGCGATTTTACTTCTTGCAACATATTTTCATGTTTAAAAACTAAATTACCCTTGTATATGCTGGACTAGTAATTGAACATGGCACTTTCTTAATTAATGTCAAGGGTAATGTTGTCAAAAAGATGTTGCAGAAGTAAAAATGATGTTGTCAAAAGCAATTCCCATGGTGGGTGCAATAGTTCACATCTTTTTCACTTGCATAGGAAGCTTTCCCCACTTGTAATTGCTGAAAACTGCTTCCTTTTTTCTATTTTGGGGGTGATTTTTGACATCTTATATATCAGCCATCAAATACAGGATTTTATATCTAGCTCGAAACTCACTTCCTTGGACCCACAATATCTATCTCTATGCTTCTATTTCTGATCTATCAGGTGCCCTCTTTTCTTTCCTCGGTTGGTGTGTCAGTGAGTGAAGTAATTTAAACAATTTACAAATCTTTCCAAAATAAATACATCTAATGATATTTAATCTCCTTCACTAATTAGCCAAAAAGATTGGAAGACATATTCATAGTATTATTAGTTCTCTAACAATCCGTCAAATAGAGAAATTTTGATTTGTGAAGCAGCACCGCAGTGGTTGAAAACAGTTTAAAAGTTAGTTTTCTCAATTTATGAAAACATTTCACTTAAATAAAATAAATGCCAGAAATTTGAATATATGTGCCGACTTGTATTTTGTTTTCCAATTGAGTGAAAAGCCATGATGAAGTCTTTCAACGAACTCTTTTTGTGACTTGGGCATGTAAATATGTACTCAGAAAAATGACAGTGGCAGACAAGTAGAATTTCAATACAACTTTTTCTAGCCTTGGATATCAAGTTATTTTCCAAGTTTGAGTGTCTCCTTGAATCTTTATACTTGTGAAGTTCATGCAAATACCTTTAAGATCAGAATGCTTACAAGTTTAAAGCTCATATATGGATCGGGACCACGCAGCATACCATCATTTTTTTTAAGATAAATCGGAGATCAAGCCTCTTATTTTTTAAAAAAAATTAAATGTAGGAAGACTCCATCCGAATTTCGAATCTGTGACTTTTCACTTAATGTGCATTGCTCTTTCTCATTAGACCAAAAACTGATTCTTCTACAGCATATCATCAATTAATTTGTAAAACCTCAATATTTACTAATCTTTAATTTGTTTCTATTGGGTGCGTTTGGATAGGTGTGGGAAGAAGGGAAGAAGTGGGAAGAAGTGGGAAGAAGTATTGGAAAGTGTGTAACTTTGTGAAGAGTTTGGTTTGTTTATAATTTTTTTTCTTCTTCTTCCTTCTTCTTCTTTCTTCTAACAATCCAAACACACCCATTGTGAATGTGTGACAATAAAGAGACTTTACTCTATATCCTCACAATATAAGGGCATAATGCGATTGCTGAAAAGTAATCTTTAAACTTTTAAGTTTATAGTCTTCTTCGACAAAACTTGGAGATCTTTTGCGGAGTAAAAAGGTTAGTGCATATCATGATGTCTCTCGTCCATTTGGTTTATTTCTAATCTTAGTTACCTCATCCAAGCAATCCCTAGTGAAAGATAGATTGGTCCATCCTAAGTTTGGGCACTGATTTTGAAAAGTGAATCGATTGGATTAAAAGCAGAGTACTAGAAAATGATTAACTTAGTTTTAAACAACAAATTATTTGCTTTAATATATTTACTTTGTTTAATATTCATATGTAGAAAAGGGAACTTTGTAATGCTTAATCATTAGAAATGAACCAATATTTTCATACGAAAAATGAAATTTGAGTTGATTTCAAAACAATATATATTGGACAATAAATAGTATGCGAATGCATAGATCGAAGTACCAACTACCAACAAGTAATTTATGGTTAAAGTAAACCAATCGAAACTAATTAAAAGGCTAGTGGGAAGTTTTGTCAACCAACCAAAATGATACTGGTGATATTACTACAACAGGGAAGGTATTCGTATTCCTGCAATTCATCATCCCTGTCCATCCTTAAAAAATTATATAAGAGAAAATGCCATCATGTTGTCTCCTTCAGGTACATACAAAAAAAATTTCAATGTATTTGAGGAATCCTAGGAAATATAATACTATTAAAATTTGATTTTTTTCACACCATATTGTTTCAAATATGGAAAAGATGAAATTTTTTGTTTACATCGGAAGTTGGTTTCCTGATCAATTAGGCCCTGATCAAAATCCCATTTGTTTAACATGGGCTTTCATTTCGTTTCATTTTGTTGGAAAAATTTTTGATCAAAATGAACGGATTTGGTGTCATTTAGTTGGAATTCTCATGTAATTAGATCCAACGAAATCCCGTGAATCAATTAAATTGAAATGAAATGGAATGAAATCCTGAGTAAAAAACATTTTTGTCAGGTTAATTGACTCCATTTAAGTTCATCAATTAATTTTGTTATTTAATATTAGCTTGATTTATTTTTTTTGTCATTAAACTTTGTCAATTGTTGTCACATAGTCAGTGAACTTCCATTGGTCACTCTCGAGTCGTTGTGCTCCAAATTTGTTCCCCCATTAGCGAACTTTTTTTTTTATTAATTATAAGATAAGAAAAACAATTATACTAATTTTGATATGTAAGAAGCACCGGATGACAATTCGTATCTTATTTAATTTTTTGTTGTATGTTTTGTCCTGTATGATATGAATCCAAAGTCATGCATTTATCATGAGATAATGGCAAAGACATGTTTAGTCCCTGAATTATACACGCGAGGTAAGTTTTTATTATGTCGTAAATTACTATATTCTCTATTTTTTTTATAATTCAAAATTTGAAATTTCGTGAGATAAATGAATCAACAAAAGTTTCTAACATTTTGAGTTACAAAATAAATAAAAAAATTAAGTACAATAAATTAGTCATTTGATTTTGAATTCTTAAGATATTAATGGAATTAGAAAAAATATGATAATTTGTGAATATAAAAAAACTTGTGGAAAAATAGTTCTAATAAATATCTCAATACAGTGATAATTGTTCAACTACCATTTCGTGAACAGCTTGTGAAATGTAGTGCTACATGCACCATATAGTAGTATCCCCAGTCCCCACCATTTTATTCGTCTCTAAACTCTTTAATGCCCATTATATATATACCAAGTTCCTGCCGAAAGAGGTTTCTTATTGCTTACAAGTTCACACAAACCTAGCTAGAGGCAATAGATTTAGGATTATGATTAGCTTTGATATTAAAAGACAAACATTTGCTTGCCACCAAAGAACGTGGCTTACAAATAATATAAAATTAAAGGATTGAATATATATAGTAGCAGTTAGTTGAATTGGAACTATACATATATATATTGCACTGATAGGAAAATTTTCTCTTAATATATCCACAGTTCTGCACCCCTAGCTAGCTAGCTCCCCCAGGGCCTCCGTTGCGTTTTCTCTTTGCCAAAAAATAAAAATGAAAATAATTTAAGACAGTCTTTTCTATTTAGATTTTAGAGGAATATTACCTCTTCTAAAGCATGATTAGTACAAAATTGTTACTAAACATTTATTTGATTATTTGCGATGCTCGCCTTCAAATAATTAAAGACGTACAGACTTTTCAACTGATAGTATGCTAATTAAGTTTACCAAATTTTGGTGGTCCCAAAAAAATTAGTGGACTAAAAGGATTAGGAAGATGATTAGCTTGGAATTAAAGAACCATATATATATGCATGATTTGAATAGTACAATGAAAGAGGAACTTACATAATATATCAAGTATTGGGCCGAACAAGATATAAAGATATAAAAAAGTTTGTGAGATTTCATCTCAATTGCATGCGTGCATTTATGTACAATGCTCAATGGTTTTAATTAAGTCATTTTTGGAAATGACTTGTGGTCCAAATATTGGTCATCATTTTGACGATTAATTGTGATTCCACAAGGATCTTTATTCGAGTTTGCGTGGTTATATACTATGCACTAAATTAAGTTCAAAATAACTGCAAGTAGTAGAAAAATGTTGATTTATCTTTCTCGTGAGTTTGGGGTATTGGAGATTTATATATATGCAGTGGTTCAGTTTAGCGTCATCATACACGCACACTCTTTAGTCAAATATTTAGAGCTCAGGTGATGATGGTGTACTAACTAAACTAAAATTCGATATCTAAATTAGTATAATGTCGACCAAGGGGGCCAAAATAAAAGACCCTAAAGCTACACGAAGTATGAGATTAATTGTGTATAAATCCATGTGGTGTACAAAGATGCATATGTTTCTTTTTAATTTCTTTTAATTTATTGTGGACTTGTTATATAATTATTCAAATCAATGAATTGCTGGCGTGGCTCTAGCCACCTAGCCTTCAAAAAAAAAAAAAAAAAATCAATTCGTTAGCATTGCCACCTGATGGTTGATATTTCAAAAAAAAGCCGTTCCAAGCATTAATTTTCCGTTGATACCTTTTGAAACATCCCAAAATTTTTTTTTAAAAGAATTGAACATCAAAATTGTCTTTACATGCACGCAAAAGTATAATGCGTGTATGTGCATAAATTGACAACAGAACCTTGTAGTATTTGTTCAATTGTTAATTGATGTACCAATGGTGTGGTACATAATTTTTTTTGTAACTCGTGTCAAGGAAAGCATTTGAGTCAGAAAAGTTGCATTAAATTAAATTATATATATTGTTTAGCAGGTGGCTTGTATTTGTTTGATGTATATTTTCTATGATTAAGCTCTTTTCAGTATTTTTTTAAGCTCTGAACAAACCGAAAGCAATCAGATATTGATTGAAGCATTTTGAAAGTCAAATCCTAATTTAAAAGAAAATTTTGTTGGTGACGTCACCCTCCGAAGGCTTGGAGTTGGAGAAGACAAGTAGCTAGGTTCCGGGGTTTGCCGACCAAAGAAACCAAATCCAAAAATAATTCAAGAAAACGATTTTTTCATTCAATCCTTGAAACTGTAATATTTTATGTCCCAATAAAATCACCTTGAATCTATCAATATAAGTTTATTGGCTCAAATATTAGTTGTTCGATCCGTTGAATTATCAATTCGGAAAATTTTAAGAAAAAATTATACTATATTTTGTATGTAATTTATTTAATAAATCTACAGTTTGCTATCTTTCTTATTAGATTTCTCAAATTCTAAGATTTTTTCCCATTTCTGGTTCTAAATTAATATTCTTGAGTAACTCTCTATTCGTCAGAATACCGATAATCACTCTGGTTTGCTAAAATCAATGCATCTTTTTTGATAAATAAATGTTTAGAATATTTTTATGCTCATGGGATGCTTAAGTACGTTGTTCAATTGTTTAAATTAAATATGTTGTATGAAATTAGTTTTTATTATCAGCTGTCTATCTAAACAGTAGGAGTACAAAATAATCATTAGATAGTGTCAATTATTGATAGATAAAAATAAAATAATTATAAAATCAATTAATAATGGATACACTAGAAAATACCTTACTCCTGTTTTTGTTAATATTATTATCCGGTAAAATGCACAAGGAGTTTAGGCTTTGTAGAGTATACATATGGAAATCTAAACTTTGTAGGGGTAGATATGAAAATAACAAATTTCCATGGGCAAGTTTGCGAAGGAATATATATCAAGTATCTTTTGGGGGCCGTTTGGATCGTTTAGGAATTTGTAAAAGTTGCAATTTTTAGGAATAAATTTATTGAGAAGTGTGTAATTTTGTGAAAATTTTTAATTGTTTATAATAAATTAATGGTAGGAAGATGAAATTTTTCAAATTACTTGGGGAATCCAAACTGCCCCTTGCTGTTTCAATTAGGTCACCATATATGCATTATTGATATTCGCGAAAAAAATAAAAACATCCCTGAAAAAGTAACGATCAAGTTGAAATGGAAGATGCAAGTTCTTTGACTTGGAAAAAATTCTAGAATCTAAGATTGCTATTAGGGATTCGTTTCTACGAGTTGTTCCCATGTCAACGCAAATGTCTCATAAAGTATCAAATTTTCTGTGTTACATATACGTAATATCAAAACCGATATAATTATATCGGTTAAAGAGTTGTTGAGAATAAAACGAATACAGTTTGTTACACTACTGCACTAGTAAAAGAAAAAAAAGTATAAGAAATATTAAACATATATTTTATATATATATATATATATATATATATATATATATATATATATATATAATATCCATGTCTGTAATATTGCTTTCTGGTGAGTACCAAAAGCAATACCATTTATGCTTATATATTGTTAAAAGACACCAAAACCACAAATAAAGTGATTATGTTGACAGTTGATAGAGAGAACCCCAAATTGTAATTCACATACAAGTGGAACCACACAAACCCTCGAGAATTTGATTAAGAGAGATTGTTTGCGTACATAAACTTGTGCAACTTGAATACAGCACAAACTTGGAAATTTGTTGAATCTTAGCCAAGGTAGCTAGGTCACTTAATCTCTTTTTAAAAATAATAGACAATTAGTAAATTCCAAACAATAATAAGCGATTAAAGGATCAGTTGTTAGTTTTGTATCCGCAAAGTATCTCATCTAGTTGATTTCTGAAAGCAATCTGTACATCCTAGCTTAATTAATTAATGCGTCATTTTTTTAAAGGAAAAAGATGGAGCACATATCTTATTACTATGATATAGTAACACCCAATTTTGTCCGGTTACAATGACAATCGACACGCTAATTATTAAAATAAAAAAATAATTATAAAAAATATGATTTATAATATAGATAGGCTATATATGTATTAAATTTAACTAGTTATCAATTGGATGTCAATAGACATCCCGTAAAATTTTCAACCAATTAATGAATAATAAACTATTTTTTTTTAATTTAACAAAAAATTAATACATAATGTATCTAATTTAATTTACAGCTTATTTTTATTAATAACAGTTAAATAAAATTACATAATGTATCACTCTTTTTTCAACACATGTACAGTAGATACTTATTACTATTTGTCCTTTTCAAATCCGGGATTCACATTTCAAAATTTGAATCTGCAATTGATGAATAGCCGTGTCTTTTGTAGGTTGATGATTACGTACATCTGTTCAAGCAGAAAAAGCATGTATCGATCAAATTTATTATAGATTTAAGTTCGATAGGTGTTTTACATAGAGAAAGTGGTAATTATTACAACCACAAGCTGGCGTACATGGAGATTAACGGCTAATTTTTCAATTCTCCCCGCTGATTAATTATCTTTTTGAAGTTACAATTTTTATAAAGAAAATTGGGAATTAATTTAAGGTGTGCATGTACTTTAAATATTTTTTGACACTAAAATTAGAGGCAAATGGCTCCGCCAAAAATATATATGTTTAAAGAGCAAGGTTTCGCTACCAACATTTTAGTTGCTCCTAAATGCCAACATTTTACTATTAAGTTATTTTTTTCAAATTTTAAAATTGAAATGTTAAATCCAAAGCGTTGATCTTATTTAGTTTAACGAGTGATGCGTTTTCATATAAGTTTTGTAAAATTTAGAATTTATTTGATACTCGATCAAAGACTAAAACATGAACGTATTAGAACAAATCTATTATAGTTAACAAGGTTCGTTTGTATTTCTATCTATTGATTGAGTATCAAATAAATTTCAAATTTTACAAAACTTATATGAAAAAACATCGCTCATTGAACTAAATAAGATTAACGATTGGATTTAACGTTTGAATTTTAAAATTTGGAAAAATAACTTATGATGACGCGGAGGTTGTGTCAAATGTGTTACGTGTGCGGTGTGCCACTGTGCCGCCCCTTACTTGAGCCACATTTGTTCTCAGACTGAATTTAATATGTTATCAACTTTTCTAATACCCAATAAAAAATAAATTTGCTGCCAAATTGTCGTTAAAAAAAATTGTTGCAGTTCACTCTCTTAATTTTATTACGACTTGCAACATGATATCTCATAAAGAAATTGCAACAGAGAAACGAGGTTGATCCCCTCAAAACCTTCGTTCACAAATTGACTTTTATCTAGGACTCATGTGAAAAAGGCCTGCCTCTAAATCTCTAATCTTTTCTAAGAAATGTTAATAAAACAGTTTAGAAGTCGGTTGGTTTAAATTTGAGTGTTTAGGATAGTTTTGGGAGTGCCGAGTGGGGGCTTCTGAACTCCCACTCTATCTCTTGCTTTTTCCCCAAATTTCTTCTTCTCTTCTCCAAGTTGAATTGCTTCTGTTTCTGACTAACTGCAATAATAAGCTTAATTCCTTGGCTTGAAGATTTTCGATATTCAAAACGTACCCCACCTTGGAAGCATCTCCTAACCCTTCTTCTACTGCTCACTTTCCCTCTCCTCACTCCTCATTAGAAAGGCTTTCAAGGAGATAGCACCTTAGTACCCACCCATTAGAAAGGAAAGCAGCTGCCACCTTTGCACAGGCACTATCCATCTCTCTCGCAACTCGCAATTGCTCAAGTAACACATCTCTCCCTTTTCTCTTCATCTCTCTCCTGTAATTAATTTTGTAATTGAAGACAACAAGGATCACATGTTTCTTACACTGATTACTTTATTTGATTTCTCCGTTTTGGTTACCATTTCTGTTCTGTTATAATTAATGTTCAATTCACGAATCCATTGACGTACGGTTTCATTACTGCCCAATGGGTATTAGTTTCAACTATTATTCTCCCCCATTTGTTCAGTTCAACTTCTTACTGAGAGTTTCTCAATTTACCTTTGTTTTGTTCATATTTTTTTAATCTCAAATGATAAGTTGTGTATCATTTTGCTCCTCTGATTGGCATCATGCTGGGTTTGGGGTTTATATTTCAGAAATGAAACATGGTGGTTGTTTTTATTTTTCTTTTGCCCGTTTCTGTCCTCCAAAGTGTTGTATTTTGTAGAGAAGTTTGTTGTACAGCTTATCAATTGTGCTTTTCTGAAAATTTCCATTGGTCAATGAAAATAAAGCAATTTGGTTTAAATGATTTCCAACATTTTGATTAACTTTTGCTTTCCATTTTCTATTGCAGCTCAACTACTTAACTTCTTAAGGCAATCATCCAGCTTTGATATTAAAAGTACGTGTCACTATTTTTATTATCTAATTGATGTCCTTGTGAAATACCTGTCATTTTGTTAAGACCAAACTTATACCCCTCTTAATCTTGGTGTGTTTTTGTAAATTGTAAAATTGCATAGCTTACTTGGCCTTGTAAAGAAAATATGATTCATGCAAGTATTTAGGTACAACACAAAGTCATTGCAATAATAGCTTGTTATCATTAGTACTTGTCTATGGATCTGTAATTTGTTGAGACCCCACAATATAAAACAAATGAATTACGACAATAACAACAACAAAGCATTTAGTCCCAAACACGTTGGGCATAGGTAATCACTTTCGTACAAAGGAGGTAAATTATGGCACTAACTGGTACATAGAGTACTAAAACTGTCCGGTACTGTACTGGAAATTCCATATTGCAGCCCATTCTTTTCTGTCATATCTTACAGACATCCAAATGAAAAGATGTCTGATTCAACAAACATAATTTGAATTTTTTTTAAGGTTGTAAATAATCTATTTGTCATAGAGTACTAAAACTGTCCGGTACTGTACTGGAAATTCCATATTGCAGCCCATTCTTTTCTGTCATATCTTACAGACATCCAAATGAAAAGATGTCTGATTCAACAAACATAATTTGAATTTTTTTTAAGGTTGTAAATAATCTATTTGTCAGTTGTCTGTTCGCAGTTTCGCCTTAACATTGTGGAATTTAAAATATTTTTAAGGAATGGGAGATCACCTAGCATTACTAGTGGATCGTCTTTTGACTGAGTCAACACTTGAAGCTGCAATAAAGAGCAGAAAGCAAACCCAATTTGGACCAGTTTCTCCTTTGTCGGATAATGATACCTGCCAACCCGAATCAAGTAATATATCAAATTTTGGTGAGGTGGGCCCACCCAGAAAGTTGGTCGAGTGCCGAATTTGCCAGGAAGAGGATTTTGATTTGAACTTGGAAGCGCCATGTTCGTGCTGTGGTAGTTTGAAGGTTCCTCTCTGATATGCAATCTGCACATTCTAGGTTTTCTAAACGTAAAATGTTTGAGCATTTCTAATTGGTTAAAAATTTAATGCAGTATGCTCATAGAAAGTGTATACAGCGTTGGTGCAATGAAAAGGGGGACACTACTTGTGAGATTTGCCTCCAGGTCCTTTTCTTTTAAGTTATAATTTTTTATACTTTTATGCTGGTTGTAAGCTTTTGAATTATTTGATGTGGGTCTATTTGGTGTAGCAATTCAAGCCAGGGTATACTGCACCACAGCATTTGTTTCACTATGGAAGCTTGCCAATGAATTTTAGGTAAATAAAATTTAGTGAAAGAAGTTTGTATAAGCCTTTTTTTTGTTTCAAACCTCCTAGATCCTCCCACTCCCTTAATACTCATTTTTAGTAGGAAAAAGCATAAAACGCCCTTTGATTCTTATTTGTATCTTTCCATGGAAAATTAATAGTTATGGTTTGTTATTTTGGTAATAATAGAGGAAGCTGGGAAGTATCACGACAAGATGTCCAGGATTCTCAAGTAATTACAATGGTGCCATCACATCGTGATGTCACAGGCGAATACGATGAGTATTCTACAAGAACAACAAGTTCAATCTGTTGTCGATCTGTCGCCATTACCGTAATTCTCAGCCTAAAATTTAGAACTTTATTTGACTGGAGGCTTATAAACTCACACGAATTGTTCTTGATCTTGTTAATTACAAGAAAATAATCATATCATTACTTCTTGTACCATGATTTTGTTAGAAGTGAATTGTAACAGTTGGATGTCATCTAATTTAATCACCAGGCCTAGAAAAATGTTCATTAGCAATTAAGCGATGACATTTGCTCTTTAATTTTATAGTTTGACATATTTAACACTTTTTTTTTAAAATGTTAACAGTTCATGATTCTACTTGTACTACGCCATATGCTTCCTATACTGATTGATGAGCAGTACTCTTTTGCTTTATTTTCGGTAAGAACATAGATAGAAAGTCCTTTGTACTTATCGCTAGCTGCAAATTAGCTATTAACTTTAATTTTCACAATTTCCCTTTAAGGGTTAATGAGTACATGTCAATTGGGTTGCCATAATAGAACTGGTGTAGGCTGTATAAGGTATTCTACCGGTGGGTCTGTTTCCTCTACAGTGAAGGTCGAACTGTGTGGATTTATAAGGGAGAAATTTTGGCATGACGGCATGAGTCTTATACAGTACGACAATTGGTAAAATCTCACCCATTTGATGTGTGCTGGAAATAGTCCTGCGCAGAGAAAATCGGCTGAGTTCAACACATGATTGTGGATCTTCCATTAGTAGCTAGACACCTGACATTTGCCTCAGTTAATTTGAGCATTATGTTTCTAAATCTAAAGTGATATATTTCTTGTTTTTCATTATGTTGTTCTTGTTTCATTTTCTAAATAGCTTCTTGTGCTGAGAGTTGCTGGTGTTATATTTCCAATTGTTGTTATGGCAAGAGCTTTGATGGCTTTTCATCGAAGAAGAAGGCAACAGGTGTTTTTTTCTGTCTCTACCAACCAATTTTTAATGAATATTTTCATGTATGCCCCTATGAAAGATTATAATATCTTTGCCTGTGAAAATGAGGTAAACATTTAATTGATCTTTCACTTAGCTTCTTCAAAAAAAAAAAAAAAATTAACAATAAATAAAAAGGTGAGAGGGGAACTGTAGAGTCTCTCAAAACAAAAAGCATGAGGTATCCCTTAATCCTTTTCATTTGTGCCGAAGTTGTGGGAACTGCAAGTTAGTAATTTTGGCAACTGAAATCTGCAATCTGTATAGAAGATGTTCCATGTTTAATTGGGATGTATGAGTTTTTCTTTGTTTTTCAAGTTGCATGGATGATGTTTTGACACTTTGTGGTGTACTCCTGAAATTGCCAGAATTTTCGAAACACCAATGGTTTAATTATAGTAACAACTTGAAATTGCGAGAATTCTCGAAGCACCAATGGTTGAATTACAGTAATAACCTGAAATTGTTAGAATTCTCAAAGCACCACAGGTTAAATTACAGTAACAATCACAGTTTAGATTGCAAAACATGTCTGATTGATGAAACATTCTTGTTTCCTGTGGTGCTTGTGGTGTGCTGATATGTACGTCTTTCGTGATTACTGGAACTAAGCCTAAATCAAAACTACATGTACTGGCCCACATTTGCCATTAGTCCATTACTAATCCATTATTAGTTAGGCAATTAAGACTTGGTCTGAATTATACAATAAGCTATGTTAATGACCAATTAAGAAGACAATGATACCTTTTTTTTTAATCTTGTTCAATTTTACTTGAGGATGGCTTACATTTGTAAAATCATACCTGCTAATTTTATAATTATAATGGTACATTTTTTTTGTAATATTTCCTTTCTTTGGTACTTCATCGTGAAGACCTCGATTGTATGAAAATAGCAGGAAGCACGGGAAGTTGATACTTCAACAGACACTGAAGCTGATACAATTTGGATGCATCCTCGGATCATTCAACTTCACTAACCCGTTAGAGTTTATTAAAGGAAATCTATAGAATGAACAAGGAATGGAGAAAGACTAACATATGGAAAGCAATTTACCATGGGTGTGCACGAGTTCATGGATGAAAAAAGCTGTTGAAGACTAGGTTAGAATTCTGAGGGAAACAATTAAAGAATGCTATTTTATTTACGTTTTACTGCATTAATATGTAAATAGCATCTATAGCTTTTAATGCCGCTCGCTTTAAAAGGATGAAGATGCAGTGGTCGTATTGTAAGTCTAGCCGAGAAAAGAGAAAGTAATACAAGTTCATGTTTTCAGTACTAATGGAAAAAGGCAGAATGCTACACTTGGTTCCTTATGTTGAATCATTTCCTTCATGGTGGATTGCTTCATATCTAGTGTTTATCTTATATTATGATGAGTGCTGTGTATTTTTGTACCAACAATTTGTGCTCAGATAGTTGGTATCAAAACAGCATGTTGGGCGCATATTTTAATTCTGGCCATGTTTGCAATGATGCGTTAATGGACCGGATTGGGAGAATTTTTTTTCATGCAAACACAATCGGTCAGGTCTGACTGGCTGACAAGTCGGGTCGAATATTAGAAGATATAGGCATGAATTTGGCAACAGTATACAACAATTTAACATTCAAACAGCTAAATCACAGTAACTAACCTAACTAGCGTGGCATATTGGCATTCCCTGCCTGGACCCACTTTAAATACCCCATAGAGGCACCTGTCTGCTCAGCTACCATGGAGGCATGGACCATGGTTAGAAAGCCTCTCCTTTCGTCTCGTCTCCCTTCTCTCTCTTCAATGCCTATTTGATCTCCTCTAGCAGGGTCAGAACTGTCTTTTTGTTTGGTGACTCTATTTTAGATGCTGGCAATAATCAATAATGCTGACTCTACTGGCAAGAATTTCAACAATCAGGCAAATTTCCCACCGCCCTACTGGACGGTTCACCAATGGCCTGCCCGTACTGTCCCTGATTTTATTGGAGTGTAAATTTTTAAACAAACTGATTTCTTTGTGACCAAGTTAATAATCTAATCCATCAATTCTAATTAATTGATGAAATATTGTATGTTTGTTTTTTGTACTAAATATCAGTGCTAACAATGCTTTTAAGGAACATTAGAAACCCAGTTTAACTGTAATCAATTCTAATGCAACTGACCATTTTCGTGGTTGTTTAGACGTTATGCACCAATACATACTACGCATTTTTGAATTGGGGGACTCGGACCGACTGGAATTTTCAAGCTCGGTTCTGTCAGGTGCATCCTGGCTAGGCTTATCCCACCGAACAGTTCGGCCCACTATTGCAACCCTAGAAAGTGGCTAGAATCAACAAAATGGTGATGAACTATAAGTCTACAACACAGGTTTGGAGCACTTGGTACATGGACTACAAGCTAGTTAGTATCAGAATTCAGGAGTATTTTACATGATTTTATCTACTGCTTCCAAAGAGGCGAAGAAAAATTTCTGATTTTCATGATATTTACAAAAAAGAAAAAAATACAAATTAAATTAAAATTCATAATTATCCAACTAATGAACTAATGATAGAATTCTCCATGCATGGAAAGTTTGTCAATTATAACCCTTCTGACTCTACTTTCAGGGATTACCGTTTTTGAATAAGGTCTGCAGGACATATATATGTAACTAACTTTAGCTTACCATCAGCTCATTTCATGTTGTACATTTGCACATTATGATTTGAAATTTTAAAGTACTCAATTTGCTTGGTTCAACAACACTTCAAGTGCATGTTGTGGATCAGGAACACTAAGCGGGCAGTATGAATTATCCAAAGACCCAAATCAGCATATATTTTGGCAACTTCTTTCTTCCTGCTGACCATGTCTATAATCTCATTTTTAGGTCGGTTTGGAGTGGCGATCACTCCAAAATTTGGCCTATTAATTTGACAAATTTGGTCACCATGTCAAGTCGGAATACTGACAGAAAAAAAAGGGCATATTTTTCATAATTGCCAATATGAGAAATCAAAAGTCAGGAATAAATGACCAATAATGATTGTAATATAAAAAATAGAAGCAATAGACAGAAACGAAAATTAATATATAATATTAGAGGACACGCGTCTTTATAAGCGTAACAGAATAATTTATAATAGGGAATATTTTGTCCTTAACATTTCCAACGTCCAATCATAACCTACTAAAGTCCGGATTAGGCTCCTAATCATCAACATATATACATGTTTATATATGTTCTTAGCAACAATTATTGTTCAATCGGAATATATATACGTACACCAACAAAATACACTGTCAACTGGGTTATGAAATTTTATTAAGATTCTGAATTTAATCCAGACTATCGAAATAGTTTCAATATAATAATGTATTAAAAATTAAATAAGGATAATATTTACTCATATTATTTCTTTTAATTAACGGTAAATGTGATGATTCAAAATTAGAGTTTTATTTTGTTTATATTTGATAAAATAAATTTGAAAAAAAACTAAATATTCTCAATTCAATATATCGGCGTAATATTTTCTCGTCTCCCCTGGCTTTTAAGAAAGAAACAAACTTCGTATAAATAAGTATGAGGTGCCAGTTGATTGTTCTGGTAATAGCTCTCGAATTTGGGGCACTATTCCACTTATTTTTATATATATCTAGCTCTTTTATCATTAACCATTATCCTGATTAATCCCCGTCACCTTATCACCTATATAATTGTATCCGAATAAATTAAACAAAAATGATCGAGATGTACATATAAGAATTAATTTTTTTTTTTACAAGATATATATCTTTTAAATAAAAAGGGAGAGCCTGATACGATAGCCATACGATTAAAATTGAGGGGGGAAAAACACAAAGTTTAACATATAAAAATATATGACACAAAAAAGTTATAATGTTATATATAGGTATATGAACATATATGACAAGAGTACAATGGGTGGGTTGATGATATTTTATTAAAATTTGAATCCAATTCGGTAATGGTCAGGCAAAGAAAAAATTTTAATCAATCCACCCGTAATCCAATCCAACCCATCAATTTTTTATAGATGGATTTAACGGGTTCAAATTTTGATTAAATAAAAATATATACTTGGATAACATAAAGAAAATTTAACATACAACTAATAAAAATAATCATTAATTTAGCGTGTTTAGAAATAAAAATATAAATTGTCAGTAAATCATATAAAATAACAAAATATGAGTATAAAACTTACAAATTGAAGAGTAGACATCGTTAGTCGTTGGACAAAAGCATTATTATCGATTTTATTTTAGTTTTCCTCGGCCATAATGATGGTCAATAATGACATTTTGTATTCTTATTCTGAACTTTTTTAATGGCTAAATTAAAAGAAATGGTACATTTAATTTTTAGATTAAGAGTATTTAATGCTAAGGCAACCAAATGAATCAAGTACAATGCATATGATCCATCAGAATTTTCATCAAATTATGATGCTCCATTTAGTTAATTATCTTCAACGAATTTAGTTCACATTAATTACCATAGGCCCACATTAAATATTCCAACAATAACATAATAGAAAATGTTGAGATATGGTCGATTAAAAATAATTCTAACAAAATAAATCATAATAGCTAGATAAAAAATGATAACATAATTAAAATTCAAATGTTGATTTAGTTTATGAGTTCTTGTGAACAATAAATATATAATTAAGCATAAAAGTAGAGTTTATATTAAATATGTTAAAATTATATGAAATTCTAGCATATAGATCATGCTTAGGATAAATTATTTTTAGATTTTTATGAATGGGGTCCGAATGGGTTAACTACAAAATCCGCAACCCAATCTAATATAACGGGTTTGTGAAAATTAAAACACGCATCTATTCCAATATCATCATAATAACCTGGTAAAATGAGTCGGATCGGGTGGGTTTAAGGGTTCAGTGGATTGAAAGGTTTTTTTGTACAACCCTATATATAACTTTGTTTTCTGTAGGGGGGGGGGGGAGAGGAATTTAGGAGCTGTATATCATAGTCTCAACTTTATAATTAAATAAAACAAATCAAGCTGGACATAGCTCATTCATAAGCGGTCAAAGGCACATACTGGACTTATTCGATTAATTAATGTAATCAAAGATTATATTTTATGTAGCCAACGAAAGCATTATAGTTTTGGAGACGCTTGGTCTAGAAAATAATCCCTTATAAGGATCAACTCTCTCATCTCTCTCTTCTTTTTTTGGTGATCTCTCTCTCTATATATATATATATATATATATATATATATATATTTATATAAGAGAATTATAAATTTATGTTCCGTTTGGATGGTGTGGGAATAAGAAGAATAAGGAAAGAAGTATTGGGAAATGTGTAACTTTATAAAAATTTTGAATTGTTTATAATAAATTTACTTCCTTATTCTCTTATTCCTAGGACTCATCCAAACGGAACCTTATAGTTCAATGGAATTGCTGCAAATTGTTTTCCTTCAATTTTCCAAAAAGAAAAATAGTTTTGTTGTAACTGACGACCATCCCAGCAGTTTAAAGCTAAGACTAATTACAACTTACAAGTAACGTAATTAATTACAAAAGTCCCTGCTCTGACTGTGTCTTTTATTCATTTCTAAATAAGGGAAAAAAACGAATATTGACCAACAGTACCAACTACCAGCATTTGATTTGAGTAGTTTGAGTTTCAACTTTCAAGTTCAATCACTAGCTAGATAGTAGTTTGAGTTTCAACTTTCAAGTTCAATCACTAGCTACATAGCCACTATCTAGTTTATTCAAAAAAAAAAAAAAAAAACTTTCAAGTTCAATTGTAAGTCCGTCACCCAGGTGGGTAACATGGAATCAAGTTACGAAAGAATATCGCATGTTGTTTTGAAGATTGTAAACCTTTGCTATCTCAAAAAAAAAAAAAAAAGATAAATTGAGAGTCAATCTATCCCAACTTATTTTTAAATTAAATGTCTATGAAAGATCCCAGTCGAATTTCGAACCTGCGATTTTTGCTATCTCAAAAATTGAAGATTGTAAACCTAAAATTAATGAACCAAAATATTTTTGAGATACAGCAGGGTGTAATTGGGTGACAGACCAACAAAAACAAAGGAGGATTCTCCTTAATTGATTGATGATTCTCCAGTCAATCTCTATCGTCTAATGTCTATCTTTTGTTGTGGAATGTGGATATATGTTCTCTGTCAATTCAGTGCGTCACTCATTATTTCAACTTTGTTCTTATGGAAACTTAGATTTGCACATCTCTTGATAAATTGAGGTTGTAATATTTTATAATATACATAAAACAGACTATGCAATTATATGGTAACATAGATATACTTTCAATTTGTATTTGTGTCATGCTGTCATTTAAAGTTCATTTGTCTCTCTATACTGTTTTTTTTTAAATATGAATTAATAATATTTTGTAACATAGATAATCGGTTATTTTCATAATTACATGTTCACATCTGTTATCAAATAGGTGTTTAACAGTTTTGACCCTATGTAAATTTGAGATTAATAAAACTATAACTGGATGAGAGAGGGAACAAATTATAAGAGAGATAATATAATGCATACCTCGATCCCAAAATTTTACATTAATTAATATATAATTAAAGAGTTTATTATGCCACTGTAAAAAAATTAGAAATTAGAGAAATACCATCACTAAATGATAAAATTAAATTTATACCATCGGGTAATTAATTTGACCCTTATACATTGAAAATTTGTAAATTTGAAATAAAAAAATTAATTTATGTCAATATTTTTTTTCATTTCTTAATGAGATGGTATTTTGGACATTTTTTAAAAAATTACAAAAGCATTTCTCTAAATTAAGTGGTATATCTCTAATTTTGACAAAAAATAAAGGCATAAAACTCATTGAGATGGGCTAAAATCAGCCACGACTGACGGATGCAACCGTGAGCTATGATTAAATCTCAATTTTCGAGATTCTAACAGTCGATCCGAACCGTTCAATATGTTCTCCATACTGAAATCCTATTGGAGACCAAATTTAACATTTTTCTGATTTTATTTACTATTTTTTTGAGATTTTAAAAAATCATAGTTATTGAAGGGTCTAGAATTGTTTAGATTAAGAATTTTGTAAAATATCAAACAAATACTAAAAAATTTCAGAAAAATATAAAATTTTGTCTCCAACAAGATTTCAATATGGAGAACACATTGAACGGTTCGGATCGATTGTTAGAATCACGAAAATTGAGATATGATCGTAGCTGACGGTTGCATCCGTCAATCGTGGCTGATTTTAGCCCATCTCAAACTAATTTGCAATTTAAGAGTGACATATCTCTAATTCTCAATTTTTTATATTGACAAATATCTAATTATTCTATAATTGAATTATTAAAAATTAATAGCTGCCTAATTCTTTCTCTCATATGATTTTTTTTATGAAAAAGGCTGGTTTTTTGCCAAAAAAAAAAAAGAACTTTTGTTAATTTCCATTTTAATAGTACGGGAAGCTGCACTATTGATGACATAAAGGATCGAGAGACAAAATTAAACCAAAGAGTCCAATTATTGGTTAGTTTGTCCTTACTCCATGCACAACCAAACCCCAAAACAATGTCCCTGTGATATTGATATATATTCCCTCAGTCTCCTCTCTTACAAAAGCGACCCCTCGCCAAATCCCCCTCTCTCTACTAAAAGTCTAAAACCCCTCCTCTCTGATACTTTGTTCTTAATTAAGTTGCCACCAACGCATAAGCTAGCTTTGCCTGGCTAGCTTCACCATACCACATATTTACATATATATTTTTCTTTGTTGATTTAATTACTTCTTATTCTTCGCCTAACCAAACAGAAGAAATGGCTTCATCTTCCTCCTGAACTAATTTCACATAGTTGCGCCTCAACACGCAATATATATATATGAGAAAAGAAAATATGGGGCGTGCAAACATGACATGCAAACTTTACACCCGCACATCATCATCCATCAAGCTCATCTCTGCCACAGATGGCACCATCACCAAATTTCAGAAGCCCATTCGAGCTGCCGAGCTGATGGTGGACAACCCTGGATGGTTTGTATGTGATTCAGCCGAGCTCAGCGTCGGCTTGCGGGTGCCTGGTTTGACTGCAGATGAAAAGCTCCTACCGAGCCATCTCTACTTCCTCCTCCCCATTGACATGCTCTACTCGGTGCTTACTGAAGAGGAGATGGATTCTTTGTTTCACAAAGCATCCATTGCATTCAAGAAAAGAGGTAATAATTACCAATTTTTATGAACAAATTAACTAACTTTATATTTAGAGTTTAATTTTATAAATTTCGGAATATACTTGGTAAGGGTTATTAGGTCCAGCTCAATATGCTAATTAATATATATATTTTAAATTGGGTACGTGTCTTAATGCATCCGGGACATATATTCCTTTCTAGGTGTGTGTATATATATTATCATATATAGTTAGTTAGGTAAAATTGATGTTACGGAAAATTTTCTCACTATCTATTTATAAGTACATAACTTGTAAGCATATTAGTTTTCTATATACATATCTTAATTAATGTTAGTTAGAGCTGATGACCTATATATAACCTTTGTACATAAAACACAAAATCTTATATATATATTGCTTGAGTTTTCACCAAAAGTTTATTTTTATATAATAGTTAATGGATAGAGTGAAAAACAAGTACATGACCAGTTAACAAGAGAATTGATGAAATTAAAACTGCTAGCAATTGCTGATCAAACGTGATCATTAAATTTCTGAAGTACCAATATACATGTAGAGATTCATGTCGAACATATACGAGTTCAATATGGCAGTAAATTTTCAATAACACTACCCTTTTTTTGTATATTCAAACAAACTTTTTTTAGTTTATAAATCTAAATTAGTTTTTTATTAAAAAAAAATCAAATTGAATTGCTCATTCATCCATATCTAGTTATCTAGTAAAATTTTTATTTACAGCATTGCAAGCACTACTGGTATATAAAAGAAGCACACATGCAGCTCAAATTTACCATGTCCGCACTCATAATATTCTCTCACACACGAGTTTTGCTAAGGTGAGTTGCAACTCACTAAATGATTGGTGAGTTGGGATCAAATTTTCTAAATTTAGTTCAAAATGATCGATTCAAATCGTCCAATATGATCTCCCTATTAAAAGCTTGATGCAAACCAAATTTTATATATATTTTTAAAAATTTTAAGTATATTTTTTAAAATTTTTAGAAAATCGTTAATCTAATTGGTTCTGAATCGTTCAAAATTAGCAGTTTTTAAAAATTCGAAAAAAATACTTAAAAATCTAAAAAAAATATAAAATTTGGTTTGCATAAAGTTTTCAATAGAGAGATCATAATAGATGGTTTGGATAGGTCATTTTGAACTAGATTTAGGAGATTTGATCGCAACTCACCAAAGGGTCGGTGAGTCGCGCTCAAAACTTCTAAATGTAGTTCAAAATGACCTATCCAAACCATCTAATACGATCTTCCTAATAAAATCTCCATACAAACCAAATTTTATATTTTTGTCGAAATTTTTAAGTATTTTTTTTAAATTTTAGAAAATTGTTAATCTAATTAGTTCTGAACCTTTCAAAAACAGCATTTTTAAAAATAAAAAGAATACTTAGTAATTTTTAAAAAATATAAAATTTGGTCTGCATGGAGATTTCAATAGAGAGATCATATTAGATGGTTTGGATCGGTTATTTTCGACTCACTGTATAATAAGATGCAGAGAAATAATTATATCATGGGAGTTAATTAATTAGTGTATATTCTCTAATTATAATAGTTTGCAAAAGTTCAATAAGATTTAATTTTTCCAATTTTATTATCTGTGACCAGGTTATAGAAGGGAAATAGGAAAGAAGGAGAAGAAGAAGAAAATGGTGAGGATAATTCCAGCTCTAAGTGACTTCTGCTTATTCCCGGCCGGCGCTGAGTGCATCGAGGAGTGCGCAAGAGATGCGGAGACTTTTGAAATAGTGCAGCGTTACAGGGCATGGCGGCCTGCACTTGACACCATTTTGGAGGTGTGTTGAGATGAATTTATGTTGAGTGCTACCCTTAATTAATTTCTATGATCGTTTTCTATATATAATATAATTCAATTATTCATTAATTTTCCCGCCTAATTTCCTTTTGCTCGGTTTTAATTATATTCTTCGGAGTTTGGATTGTAGCTGTATCATTTGGAATTACATTTATGCTTTCTGATTATTAGGCTTTGTTCAAAGACCTGTAAGGCTGTAATGATTTGTAAAGTTCATGTGTTAGTAATTCTAATCCATGAAACTATTGAAAGTATGGAACCATTGTATTTACAATTCAGTTGCTTTATTGGGCTGGGGTCAACTATTCGGGTTTTGTTTTTGGGTTATGTGGTCTGCCTTCCTTGAAAACTAGCTAGGCAAAACAAGATGCTCTGCAGACTGTAGTCTGTATTAAAGAAGAATAATTTAGAAACTTAATTTACTTTACTTTGGAAAAATACGTTTTGATATGTAAATGTGCTACATTGATCCTTCGGGTTAATAGCAAGAGAAGATTAGAGTTGTATTTTAATAAGATGAAAGAATAAGTTTGTAATGAAGGAGAGTAATGTGATTGTGATGGCAAGTAATAATTAATAAAAAAAAATTGCTGTGTCAGTTTGGGACTTGTGGAGTAATTGAATTTGGCATTTAATTTTTTAGACGTAGAAATTTAAAGAGGTTAGCATTCTAGATTTCTCATTGCTCTATTAATTATTATATAATTAATATATATAAAAAAATGCGGCGTGGAAACGCGAAAGAACAACATATGAGCATGCACAAAGAAGAAGATAGATATTAGTTTCCTTATTTGTAAACAATTTGAATTATGTAGAGATGAACCCGGCACACAGAGAATGACAGCAGTGCAGGCGCAGAGATATAGAAAGAAAGAAATGTGCTTACAAATGCAATGGCATTGGGGAAATGGGCAATGGCTTCCTGATCTCTCTCTCTTGGATCTCCCTCTCACCAAAACTAATAAATAAAAATAAATAAACTGGATGGCGGGACTAAGGTGGCCCCCTCCCCCACAGGCGGAGGAGCACGGGCAGCAGCAGTTCACGTTCACGGCTGCCCCTGCCCAGTCGGACGAGGAGAGATCCTCTGTGGCCGCCGACTCCTGGTCCGTCAAGAGCGACTTCGGCAGCTCCACCATCGACCTCCGCGCTGCCTCTGATTACAGGTGCAAACCAATCCAATCCTCCTCTCCTCTCCTCTCCTCTCCTCTCCAATTTTATTTTTCCCTCTCCACCTCATATTTATGCAATTTGGGTATAAACATATATATTTACATCCAAGACCCACCAATCCATGCTGCATTGCTATACATATAAATTGTCTCTATTGCTAGGATGCGCTCATACTTAAATTGCTGCCATTTAACTATTTGTTACAAAAACATCAATAACATGAATAAATTACAACTTTTCAGATGCTAAAGACAAAATTCAATCTAAATCCTATCTGAAACAAAATTCAGGGCCATGTCCCAAAACTTATTATTTCTATTGGTCAACCTTGCTCTGCATTTTTATATATATATTTTGTCCCACACAAGCAATTTATTTGTCTTCACTTGGAACCCACTGGAAATATGTCGAAGAGACCAGCATGTGCAAAGGCATTCACTTCTTCGCTTTTTTCTGTGTAGCCATATGTGTGCACATATCCTTAGATAAATATTTGATAAGGTTTCTGGTGTATCCAATATGCATAGTATTTAGATCAGACATGTATTTGTATCAAATATGTATGCGACACAGAGCAGCAGCTTATTAAGTGAACATCTGTCCAGTTAGTTAAATGGTAACTAATGAAAGAAATGAAGCCATGATAAAATATTTGACAAGTTTTAAGTATTCCTTGGTTTTTGTTTTCTATTCTTCTGACTATTTTCCCTAGTATATAATCCAGGAATATTTTTATTGAACCTTGTTGTCAAGTTCATTTCAGAAGTTGATTTGATCTTTTTATCTGTAACAGTTCTGACAAGGATGTACCGGATAGTACTGATGTAGAGACATTGCAAAATTTTTGTGATGCGACGTATGCCGAGGATCTTGCTAACTTTCAAGAGCATGGTCATGCGGGGGAACTTTGGTTAGTAATTTATTATAAGGGAATTATCACTTGAGAATTTCTTATCTCGACGATACATTCTAAAATCAAATCAAATTAGGTCGAAAATTATGAAGTAAATTACTTTATTGTTAAAATATATAGATAGACTGATAGACTATCAATCAAATTTCATCCAATTTGAGTGTTATTTGGTGATGCATCAAGAGAGCCATTACTTATAAACTGTAGGAAAAAAAAATCAAAATCATTTGATGAACAATAAAACAAGAACCAAATATCATCATTGTTTATAGTCTTGATATTTGTGCTATATAGATGAAACTTGTAATGTTGGATTTCAAATTTCAAATGGTTTATTTATTTATTTATTATTATTATTATTTTGGTGTTTTTCAAGAATATCATCAAGGTAAATAGTCTAGTGCTCCCCTTTTATAAAATAGTAAAAATAAAAGGAAAGAAATATATCCCAAATCACTACATTGGTATCCTGATTCTAGTGTTATCCTTTATTTCCATTTATTGTATATAACTAGACAATTAAAAGCGCTTTGTAGGACAAAAGTAACAAAGGAACGTTAGTAGATAGTAGATATGCTTTAAGATTCAATTATGGTTAGCTTCAGTATGTTTTAGTTTTGAGTTGTTTGTTATTCTGTTTTTTTTTCAGTTTTGGCAGTGAAGTTTTGGATGTGCTGGTAAGGTGGACAAAGGACCTATGCTTAGGTGGGGCCCACCAAGATCTCAGTACCTGTAGTGTTTTAGATGTTGGTACAGGAAACGGTCGTCTCTTGCAAGAACTTTCGAAGCAAGGGTATGTTGAGAAACTTGTTAGATTTTGTTGTGCCAGATTTGTTGAAAATAAAAGTTTTAAGACCTTTTGTTCCAAGTTCCTTGATGCTATAATTTTACCAGCTTGGTTTGAAGTTGATGGTGCACTTTCTTTTGGTTGATATGTTAACATACTATCTTGTTTTTCTGAACTAGGTTCAATGACTTGACTGGAATAGATTTTAGCGAAGCAGCAATTGAGGTGGCGAAAAACCTCGCTAATCGGGAGGGCTTTCCTCATATCAACTTTTTGGTACACATATGTGCAATTTCAGTTGATTGGAATTATATCCCGTAAAAGCTGTATTTGATTGTACACGTTACAACCACATGCTCAAATTTTATTGCAAGCTCTGATGGGAACCCAAAGGTTTAGAATTTAAACTGTATTTTGTTGGTAACTCAACTGCTTGTTTATATATTGGCAATTATAGGTAGATGATGTGCTGGAGACAAAGCTGGAGAAGAAATTCCAGCTTGTGTTGGACAAGGGAACTCTTGATGCCATTGCTCTACATCCTGATGGTCCTGTCAAAAGGTACTTCTGACTAATGATAACTGTACCAGTTTTGACCTGTATGTACCAGTGGTCTTGTCAAAAATCTATCTCATTTAAGCTGAGCCCGCCCTCCCAACAAAAACAAAGAAATTCAAAACTATAAAATAAAAGCTAAAGATAATAAAAACAGGTTACCAACAGTCTGCGTTTACTGCTAATGGACATGACTTTACCAGAATCTGGGACTAAGGCCTTGATCGAAATGTATTTTATGTGGGATTTCATTTTATTTCATTCAATTGATTTTTCAGGATTTCATTGGGTCTAATAACATAGAAATTCTAACCAAATGACACCAAATCTGTTCATTTTGATCAGAAAATTTCTAGTGAAATGAAATCCTATGTTAAAAAAAGAAGGATTTTGATCAGGGCCTACTTCTTTTATGTTACTTTTAGTAAACAAAATAATCTTTTCATTACAGGATGATGTATTGGGAATCAGTGTCGCGCTTGGTTGCTCCTGGTGGGATACTGGTACGACATGCAAGAATAAACTCATGATTTGTTCCTTTATATATGTCTACTTAACTCAGCTAATTAAAATTGTCTCGTAGATCATAACCTCATGCAGTAGCAGCAAGGATGAGCTGGTGCAAGAAATGGACAGTTTCAACCACAGAAAGAGCAGCTCCATTTCTGCTTCAAACGGAGAGTCAAGTGACGGCACCAGCATGTTTCAGTATCTAGACCATGTCCAAAACTACCCTCATTTCGTCTCCAGTGGGGTCCAGGGGTCCCGTGTGGCAACTGTTGCATTTGTTGCCAAATAAAATCGCTACTGTGAAAATTTTTGTTATTGTCTAATTTGTAATGTACGGACAATATATATGAACCCGCACCTCCAAGGCAGACACCTAGTAGTAGTCCCCACAGCAACAAAAACCACATTTCTATTTTTTATTTTATTTTATCTTTTTGTGTTTCTCCGAATTAGTTTCCTTTTATCTCAGGATTCAGGATGATTGTTGAAGTATTAGTATCTATGGATATGGATTTCTATTATGAGGGAGAAGCTTGTTATCAAATAGTTTAAACGTTGTACATTATGTTTTTCGTTCTATTTTTGTTTGAAACACGCGAAGTTTGCTAGAAATGGCTTTTGTTGCTAGCTTCATTTTTTTTCTGAATAGCTAGAAAATACAAAATTTACCCAGTTAAGTGCTAATTTAAAAGTATTACAAATTCAAATTTATAAATAATATGTAGTATTCGTACTGGATTGAACAAAAATTTACCTTTTTGAACATCTTTTAAGTAAATTTCGTACCTCTAATTTTTTGGTTGAGTGCTGCATAATTTTGAATGTTCAGATAATTGGCAATAGTCAGAACATCTTTTGCGTCGAACAACAGAGCGGAGTTCGATACAACGATCTTGATAAAATTTGAAATGTCTTTTTCTTTAGTTTTCCTTCATGTTATCTTATACCAGCGTAAAAAAATTTTATTTTTGTACCTTAAAATACCGTAAATAACTTTAGTCAACGAATGCTCCCATGCATAAAACATCTGCTCCATAATAAAAACGAAATTGCAATTATTGTTGCAACAAATCTAGTTATAATTTTAACTTCACAGATTGATGAGTGATGCATGGGAGTTGCTTTTTACACGGTAAAAAAATTGCAAATGACAGATATACTCTTGTGTTTGCCTCTGATTGAACCACCAAGAGAGGATCTCATACACCATAATTTCTCAAAGAAGTTGACATCAACCTCTCCCTTGCCGAAATTATTTTATACAGGAATTCAGACGCAAAAAATTTTAATAGAAAGAATTATTTATTTTTTTTTAATAAGAAGAAAGTTCGAACGCGTTTTATAAAAGCGTACAGTCTCTCTGCTTCGTACGCGTTTATAAAACGCGCTCGAAGGCTTCGAACGCGTTTTATAAACGCGTACGAAGGAGAGAGCTTCAGTTACGCCTGAAAAGGCTGGTCAGACTTTTGTACGCGTTTATAAAACGCGTTCGGAGCCTTCGAGCGCGTTTTATAAACGGGTAGGAAGGCGTAAATTTTTCGAAATTGAGTTATTACCATTTTTTTTCAAAATTAATAGAAAAATTAATGTGAAAATTTAAGTTAAATTTATTTTTAAGATTAAGATTAAATTTACAATTTTTAAAATATCACATTTAATTTCATATTAATCTTATTTAAAAATGACATTAGAATATTAATTTTGACATTAATATCATTTTGTTTGAATAACTATCAAGAAAGTCACTTAATTTACTGCATTTCTCTTTTTAATGATTAATTTATGATTTTAATAACTTTTTTAGTAGTTTAGAGTGGTTTTTAGGTTTGCAAACTTTCAAAGTGAATTTTGGAGGTCTAGAGAGCGTTTTTTTGCTCCGAAAATGGTCGTTACGGGTTCCACCCCTGTAACATGTGTAGATCTCGTCTCCGGATTGTACTCGATCACCCCAAACGGACATTCCTATCAAAAGTTAAGCCTGTTTAAAGTTTTAATGTTCAAAATTGTTTTAAAAATTTATAAAATATGTGTGATATATTTGTTATATTTATTTAATACATCTTTAATTGGAAATAGAATTTTGAGAATTTTGTAAATATGAAACATGCAGGGACCTTATTGCAAAATATTATTTTTAATAAGTTAAATGTTGCGGTTTGAATGAAAAATATGAAAAACTAATAACACGTTTATAAAACGCGCTCGAAGGCTCCGAACGCGTTTTATAAACGCGTACGAAGGTCTGACCAGCCTTTTGAGGCGTAACTGAAGCTCTCTCCTCTTACCCGTTTATAAAACGCGTTCGAAACCTTCGAGCGCGTTTTATAAACGCGTACGAAGGATACGCTTTTATAAAACGCGTTCGAACTTTCTTCTTATTAAAAAAAATAAATAATTCTTTCTATTAAATTTTTTTGCGTCTGAATTCCTGTATAAAATAATTTCGGTCTCCCTTGTGTTATATATATATTTTTAATTTAATAATTAAAAAATTTATCAAACAAATCTCAAAATTAGAAGGGATAGATAGGCAGGGGAAAAAATAGCCCCAATTTCTCAAAAAACACCGTAAAGAAAAGAAAAAAGTGTCTAATTAATCTAGTTGTTCTGACCATAGAGGTGCGGAGGTGGATCGCTTGCAAATTTTTGTCATTTGCAAATTTTTACCGTGTATTGCAAATTTTGACCGTGTAAAAAGCAACTCCCGTGATGCATCATGTACGAGGAACAACCCAAAAGTTGAAACTCAAATGTCAAATCTGAAAGGAAGATTTAGTTATTACAAGTTTCTAATAGATATATTTCAGATTTATTCCTTTAAATGTACAAATTATTATTAATTAATTACTATAAACTATAATTATGGATTTAACAATGAGATAGCCGACGTTGCAACTCAATAGTTTAAAAATTCTTAGTATATTTATTTTCTATAAGGACTTATGTGTAAAAATTGTGAATTGGAATTTGGAAACCGAGTTGAGTCGGTTGGATCTAAAATAATAAATAATAATATTTTGTCGCCGACTCTGACGACGGGATCATTTAATTGTCTCTCTCTCTAGGCGAAGGGCCAAGGCGACGCGACTCTGAGTCTGAGGTCTGAGGTGAGGTTAGTTTCTCCAATGTTCCATTTTATTCTCTCTTTCCTTTCCTTTATTATTTGAGAGCTTCTTTCTAGGCTTGTAAGTTGTAACTGCTATCTACTCTAGTTTCATTATCTCATCAGATCTGCTCTAGGGTTTACATTCTTCTCACCCAATTTTTATATTCTCTAATTGTCGCTTCTTTTACCAATTTTGTTCTATATTTCTCTTTGTTAGACCCTCCTTTTATATATTTCTTCTAGATCTACTGGATCTTTTTTTTTCTTTTTAATTTTATAGCTTAGCTTTGCGTTTCCTTCTTTGTGCAGGAGATCAATTGAGACTGACTTGTTTGAGAAAGCCCAACTTTATTGGATTACTCTGCAATTTTCTGGAACCTAGCCTTGAACAAGGTAAGAAAGTTGCCCAATTCCAATATTAATAACTACTTCTATTTCCAACTTTTTGTTTTTTTTTTTACTCTGAAATTTGCTACTAATACATTTATCAGTGGTTAAAGCTTGTGTTTTGTAAAGTACCTACCATAAAACCAGATAAACAAAATGATGGTACCAAGATCTGAGACCAAGTTTAATTTTCATGATTGACATAAATGTCATCTTAAAAAGATTGTAGCTAACATATCTTCTTTCTCTTTATGAGATGCACTTCCTTGCATCATCATACCATGTTGCAGGTGTCAATTTGCTCTCTTTTAACAAATGGATACAAACAAGTTCCTGCAACTCGTTGAAGAAAAGAAGAAGAGAATATTGGAGAAGAAAGAGGCCCCCTTGAAATGGGAACAGAAGCTTGAGGCTGCTGCTAAGGCCAAGGCTGAGGCTGAGGCCAAAGCCAAGGCTGAACGCAAGAGGAAACACCGGAAGCAAAAGCGAAAAGGCGGTTCAGGTACCGAGTCCGATACAGATTCCGATTCTGATCGAAGTGGTTCTGACAAAAAGAAGGGAAAGAGAAAGGGGAGCGAAAAAAAGCATGGAAGAAAGCACAGGTCAAAGAGAAGGCATGGGTCGCACTCTGATTCTGATTCTGATTCAGATTCTGGTTCTGCTTCCGACTCTGATGACTCCCCAGCACGTAGGTCTCGTAAGAGACGGCATCACCGTAAAAATAGGTTAGGATCAAGTTCTGATGAGGATGGTTCAGGTTCTGAGGATAGTGGAGCCCATCATCATAGGAACGGGCATCATCATGTCCGGCATCACCATAGAAGGCATCACCACCACCATCATAACGGGCATCATCATGGCAATGGACACGATAATGAAGCAAAGAAAGCTTTTAGCGATGGTGATGGGTCAGATTGAATAAAATCATTGAAGTGCTGATTGCTATCGGGTTTAACATCTATAATTTATTTTTCTGTGTATTAGATAAAATAACCGTGTTAAAGCTTCAGTGTTTTTTTTTTATCTCATCTTGGATTATTTGTCACCTGGTAATTTAGTGTGCTGTTAGGAGTTAATTTCATAGTTCTTCATTGTTGTCCTTTATGATTCTTATTGAGCAACTCAAGTTCCTTTAGGATTTGTGTTGAAGAAAAGCCTGTTGTTGGATCTGAAAATTTAACTATTGTGACATTTACTCCTGGAATTGGGGTCCTTTCTTCATGAGTATTTCTTAAGATTTATGTTTTTTAAATTGGTGGCTTAAATTAACAATTGGTTGTCAGTAACGAAAGAATTTCAGAACTTAATTTCTTCAAATTTTGGTCGCCTATCTTTATGTTTCGATTTCTCAATAAAAATATACGGGACTGATAAAGATGTAAACACCATTATCTATGATTACATTACGTAATTGGAGTTTGTTACTCTATTATTCTGATAAATCGATCGACCTAACTTACAAACAGCTCATTCGGGACATGAAAGGTACTTGTTTATTTCAAGTTGTACCCATGAAAACGACCTTTTATTCCCCAATTCAGCTGACAGCGCGTAAGAAAACACGAAAGTAGGCACGTGCGATTAATTCATATATTGATACTAATTCCGATATCGAACAGTTTTTGTTCGAATATAAGTATAAATCTGATTTTAAACAAATATGAATATAATTTCTAAAAAAAAATGTTAATGAATTTGGATCCGATTCGGGTACTGTCGGATCCATCCGTTTGCACGGGCGGGCCTTCATGATGATTGATGAGTTCCTCTTTTTCGTATTCTTTCTAACAATATTATACATTCGCAAACTAGTCCAGCGTTCTTGTATAAATGTTACACTTTCGCAAGCTCTCCTCCTCTCCTCTCTTTCTCTCTGTATCGCAAATTATTAGAATTAGAAATAGTACTAGTAGAGCAAAAGAAAGAAAGTCATGTTCATGTACGCCAAATTAACCAACATCTTGTTACTCACAATTGCTTTCTCATCACCTGCCTTATCTGCTGCAACTGCAACTAATCTTCTTCGGCGAGGCTCCTCTCTCTCTGTAGAGAAGCCACAACTCCTTGTCTCCCCCAATGGCACCTTCTCTTGCGGCTTCTATCAAGTCGGCAACAACTCCTTCACCTTCTCCATTTGGTTTTCAAAATCATCCAACAAAACTGTTGCTTGGACTGCAAACCGCAACAGCCCCGTCAACGGCAAAGGTTCGCTGCTTGTATTTCGCAAGGACGGCAACATGGTACTGTTGGATTATAACGGGGATATTGTTTGGAGCACCGACACCAGTGTTCCCAGCACAAATCATGCTGAGCTATTGGAAAATGGCAATCTTGTTATCACAGACTATGGGGGCAAGTATCTCTGGCAAAGCTTCGATTATCCCACCGACACATTGTTACTGTTAGTGAGTGTGTAATTTTCGATTTTTATGCTAATTACAAGTTAATTAAGCCATCGAAACAACACACACAACGAATCGTGCACAAAAGCCAAGTTAACACAAAGAGATTAAGGTGGAAATTAATACCTCCCACGAAATCGTATTCGCGGGGCTCGATCCTACGGCATAGAAATCGATGGCGTGCTCTCCGTGCGCCTTCACCATGTTAGCGGCCGCCTCGAGTCCACCAAAAGGTTAACCAATTTCTAAATCGACACGTGCTAGCGTTTCGATTAGAACGAGGCTAATCCCATGGAGCAACTCTCTTCTACACATCAACACTTTGATATAGGTGGAGAGTTGTAGCTCAACACATGAGCAATAAGAGGAGGAGGGAAGATGGCGCATGGCCAAGGGGAAGGGAGTGGATGGCGGCTAGGAGAAAGGGGAGAGAGAGCCATGTGCAAGGAGCCACCAAGGGTCCTTTTATAATGCTCAAACCCTAGACCAAAGATGCAACTATTTACATCTCATGCCACCCCACCTACCACCCTTCATATGGCCGGCCATAAATGGGCCTCTTGGGCCTCATTTGTCCATCCAATTTGTTTCTAATCCATTTAATTAGAATCCCTTTTTATTGCTCTATATTTGGGCTATATCTTTAATACATAAATATTGGCCCATTAATTCAATATAACTATTTATATTAAATTGTGTTAAGCTAAATATAATTATTAACTAATTAATAATTATTCTAGGATTAGCTAATACATTAATTCATTTCAATATGATCTATTTGACTTAATTAATTATAACGGTGTATAATTAATTAATCAACTTATCATATTTACGCAATACATACTGTTGCGAATAAATGAATAATGCACTGTATGGTTAAACCTTTATTTGTGTGACCCTTTGAGGATTTATGCTAAGTTGGACATGGAATTAAATCGCTATTTAATTCCAATAATCATAAGCGGTATCTAGCAACACGTTATGATTTCCAATTCGCACAAATAGTGTACTGCTACAATATTTCAATCCTGCATAAGAGAATAATTATGTTTCTCTATTTTGATTCTTATGTCTCACGATATCATCGTATAATCCAAGATAGGAATGTGTCATTCTTGCAGATTATACGTTTCTTGATCTAGAGTTGATCGCCTAGTTGCGCGCATACGATCCAACTCCATCAAGGGGCCCAAACAGATATCGTCACTCACTAAGTGAATTAATGAGGGACATACGGTTTTCTTGATGATTAACTTTTCCCCGCACAATTCAAGAGAACATAAATAAAGTCCGTATAGCAGCCCTTATCGGGAATCAGCGGTAGACAGTATTTATTGAACCTATCCTCATGTGGAAAAGATAAACATCTCAAACTTAGAACCAAAATCATTACGAAATAAACAATGACACATAACACAATCCATATGTTTATTTCGATGGGTCAAGTCCTGTGCTATGTTCCATAACATACACATATGCAATTAAGTTGGTAACTCTTTACCTATGATTTGTAGAACTTAATCATCACTTAACTTGCATACTAATCTTATAAGATAATTAATGTTCCTTGTTAATTATCAAGATTATGGACCGTTTAGATTTATTATTGTCATTCTAAAGAATGATCCACAGAGATCTACAATTCAGATCCTCAACCTGAATAATCTGTCAATAATAAACCTAGGAACAGATGATAAAATATCATCCATAACATAAACTAATAATTAAGTCATTAAATTATTGACTTCTAGGACATAACTCCAACAATCTCCCACTTGGCCTAGAGTCAATCAGTAGTGACTTCTAGCCAACGAAGAATTGAGAACGATGTCATATATCTACATATATACATGTCTCGGACCTCAAAAGAAATAATACGCTTAAAGCTAGTTACTCATACGTCCACCACGTATGGATGCATAACTGCATCTCGTATACTGCTCAAGGTAGAGGTCATGCTAGAGTGTTCGCTGTGTTCGCGAACCTGTCCAAAAATTGTTCGACCCTATATATATATACTACTATATATATGTTCTTGATCATCATCATATGATATCAAGTGATATCGTTATAGATCATATTTGAATCTCCAATGTAACAATGGGTTCTTTAGGAGTAAGTTGTGGTTCGAGATGCATAGAACCATAATAACTCGACTAAGAACTTGATTCGAAATCAACTTCTTTTATTGCTTCACAAGTTGCTATGTATTTTGCTTTGGTGACGGAAACGGTTGTAATATTTCATTTAGAACACTTTCTAAACTTACAACACCACCTTTTAAGCAAAATATGTAGCTCAATTGTGATTACATCAATCTTTTGAAAAACTTTTATTAGTGTAACGATTTACACGAGATTTCTTTCATCTTAAGAGATGAAACATTATATCACTCTTTCTCATAAGGTACTCGAGGATATCCTTGATTATCGTCCAAATGTGTCTCTCTTGTATCCATTTGACAACTGTTTGTCATATCCTTTGGATACTACACATTGGGGCATATGCATAAATATGGCGCACGAAATGAAACTCATAATGAAAGAATGCTTGAACTATTTCATGCACTTTCTTGAATTGAGTTGCAATAAACCGAGTTAAACACTCAAGTCATGCCACGTGACGTATAGTTAGACATCCTTTCTTGGAGTGTAACTTTCGTGTTTCTAGAACACTTCGTCAATATATGCATATTTGCTCAAACCTAATATCCATCATAATCTATCTTTATAGATTTTGTTTCCTAGGATTAGGTGATTTCGCCCAAGTTCTCATTTGAGAAAGCATTCTCCAAAGAGATCTCGACAATATTCATTTTCTTAATGTTATTCCCAATTTAATGAATTGTTATCTTGAACAATACAAGTAATACAATTATGCTCCCACTGAATATCTTGTTTATACAAGATACTTTTGACGAAGTTCAACTCATTGACTTCCTTGTCAAAACTTTTATTCCAATCTCCACAACACTTGCTTTAATCCATTAATGGATCCTTGAAGCATGAGTATGTTTTTAGCAATACATTAAATAAAACCTCGATTTGTGTCAAATGCACAACATCTTCCTTCATTCATACGAAGAAGGCGATTTTATGTGTTTTCCCATATATCGACATATATGAAATACAACTATTGCTAGAATGATCTTTATTGACTTATACATAGCCACAAGCAAGAAGTTGTGCTTTGTACGTAGTCAACTAGCCATCGACTTAGACATAGCTAAAAGCGAGAAGCCGCGCTTTGTACATAGTCGATTTGTTATCCATGTCGATCTTTCCTTTTGAAGATCTAAACGTTCTTGATGGATTGCTCCTTCATGAACATCAACCAAGGTCTATACCTTGTTGTTATACATGGATTGCTCTTTAAAGATCATATGAATTCAAAACATATATGTGGAATTGGATCATTCCATCGTTTCTTTGTTTATCAACGGATTCTCATATGCTAAGTACGAGAATGTTGTGAAGCCCGCGCACCAAACGGCTTAGGCAATCAACTCCCGTTGATCTTTTGTAGGTTTGGTACTTGAGGTTCATGAACTTCTTCCACAACGATTTGTTGAACGAGTTCTTGACTCCTTATATATATTCCATGAGTTTCTCGAATCATCATCAACTCGTGAGATGGTTGAGTCCTCATTGGAAGGAGCGTACTATTAAACTTCTTTCAAAACAACTTGTGAATGAAGTTTCGCTCAACTCCCACTAAGTACCATGTATGGAGTGACAAGTTTCCCATAAGAGTACTTCTTGTAGTGACGCATAAACTATTTTAATGCTCACTTTACTCCCACTACTTCTTCTTGAGAATTTCAATTCATCAAGACTACATTATGATTAGCAACAACTACTTTGTTCTTATCATATTCGTGGAAGTAGTGCTTTTTAATATAAAGCATCCTACAAATATATAGTGTCTTATTTGGTTTAAGCTTACAAGTCCACAATACTTGAAATAAGCTTCTCAACACCAAATCTCGAGAAGTATTATACTTAGAGATCAAAATCTCGTAAGATATCTTCTTCAATAGACTTCGATGGAACACCATTCAGTGTAAACAATATTGTCCTCAAACATAATTCCCTAATACGAGTTGAATAAGTCAATTTGATTTATTATCGATCGAACTATACAAAATATTGTTCGATACCTCCACTCTTGGACACATTATTCCATAATGTTCCTCATGGAGTGAGTTATGAAACTATTTTCATACTCTTAAGATAATATTTCAAATCATGTGACTTAACTATTTACCATGATTAATTGTAAGACTTCCATTTTTCTTGAAAGGTCTTTTAAACTTCACTCTTGAACTCCTTTGAACTAGTCAAAAAGTTCATACTTATACCTTATCAAATAGATATGTTAATATCTACAATGATCTTTGGTTAAGTAGTAAAGTATCAATAACCTTTCATGGCACAAGTACTTATTGGTCTTTATACATCGATATGTAAAAGTCCTAATCAAGACACTTGTCCTTAAACCTTCGTAGGTTAAAGGCGCTTTGTCATTTAACAAACATGATTCGCATATCAATCGATTTGAAATCGAATTGAATTACGAGCTCTACGTTGCGAAGACTCTCGTAATGCGATTCTCGTTTATGTATGTGACTAAGCGGTTATATATAACATTAAAGTCAAATACTTTATGTCAAGTCTTACGTATCCTATTTGTCATTCAAAACTTTGTTTATCTATTTCAAGCAAATTCAATTAAGATGCATGAAATCATATAAACAAATCCAAAAGAACTTGTCTTTTACTAAACATAATCATCCATTTCATCGAATATGAAGTGGAGATGTTTTGAGAAGTTAGGATTAAGGTATGCAACCTTCAATTCCTAAACAAACTCTTAATAAAGATAACTCTACGTATTCAATGGTAATGCCTTAGACGAACAAGTCATTGCCTATACGGAGTTTACTTTACATCTCTCGAACATTCTCTTATTCTTCATTGCTAACACATTTCGTCAAATGCGAGCATATGAACTAGTATCAAGTTACTAGTGTAAATTAGAGATAGTGAGATAATTTGAACGACAAATACACTTTAGGATTAGAATATTTCTAATCGTTACAATCATGGTACTTCGGACAACCTTTCAAATGCCTCCCATAAACGGCAAATGAAACATCTCATGTGACACATGGTCACAATCAAGAGTCTCGAAATTTCAACTCATGCTTTGGCGAAGTATTTCTTGAATACTAAACCAATTACCTTTTTGCATCAACAAGTGTGCGAAGAAGGTAACATTATATCCTTTATAATTTCAAAGAGATCGTATGACAATATCAATAATCCTTGATATCGGAGATCAATATATCTAGTTATCAATTAGCTACTTAAATCTTTCGATTTGTAAGCCAATGAAACGTTCATGTATCCTTTTATAAAAGAAGAATCTCTTTGTCAACTCATACTCTTTATACTCGATCATAAATGATGGAGTTAATATCTACTTTCTCCAAGAACACTTTCTTGAGTAAGTGGACAAGAGCGTACGAGTTAAATCTAGTCCATATGAATTCTCTAATTCAAAAGTCTAGAATTTTCAAATGAGGATATTAGCCAAATGCTTCATTGAATAACTTTTCGCCAAAAGTTAATCAATCATCGCGTTGCTACGTTCGGGTAGTTTGAGAAAAGTTTTGGGAATTGACATACTCAAGTTTCTCTTCGCTAAGATCGTGTCTTAGGAATCGGTATTACTTCTTTAAGTGAATACTTTTAGAAACGAGTTTGTTAATTTTCAAAGATTGATCGCAACAAAATTAACAATTTAAACATCTATAACAAAATCAATTTAAGGTCAATTAGTTTATGCAATTGTTTTATTTATAACAAATAAAACTCCCACTACATTTATTTAATGTCCCAAATGTAGTTGGTTTTCCAAGATCCCGGTTTTCATCAAGTAGAGCCTGCTATGGCACGTCACCCTACTTAATTAGACAAGGTAGGTTCTCCAACCAATCATATCGTTCTATATGATTCTTGGTTTGTGAATATCTAAGTATATTTACAAACTTCGCCCTGATGTCCAAACTCTAGTTGGGTCCATCGAAAAGTAACCTCTCACTATTTGCTCCTTGCAAATCTTAGCTATTTGCACCCCGACTACCGAATTGGCAATCATGACGTCCGCTTGGGCGGACCGCGCCATGAGTGACAATCGGCGTGAAGGGGATAGAGAGAAGGAGGGCGATTTCACTTAATCGAGTTTTAGTTGGGACTATCAATCATATGACACTTGTTTGGTGGTCGTGTAAGCATACACCCATACCTAGCCTATGACAATTCATAGCAATCACAAGCAATCACATATAAGCATCTCATAGTTGTGGGTTTGTATGGCTCCCGCTTGCATTAGTTTCGCCACATCGTCCATGGAGCAAAACTAATCTAATCCTTGTCCCTTCCCACTAAATTCTATAAGGATCTAAATCCTATATAAAATAAAGGTACAAAATACATGTGAAAACATCCTATTCCCATCCTAACCTTAGGGGCATGCAAGCCTCACAAGTTACATCAAAAATTAATCAACAAATTAATTAATTAATGGCACCAAAGGCCGCATTACAAACATTCACACATGCATTCAAATACAACCACAAGGCATTGAGTCTTGAGCCATACTAAACCCACTATCCACCTACAAAACAAAGTTAGCACATACAAGAACTTTGTTTCCAATTAACGATTTTCAAGCATCTTTGCGTATCGTTTGCCATAAGTAAATTCCGTGTACAAATCCTCAATTTTAAACAACAAAACTTGTTTAAATTCATTTAGAAAGTTTTTTCAACATCCCATAACAGAAAGGAGATCAAACAAGGAGTTTTCTAATTAATTTCAACTAGTTTGAATATTTAGAAAAACAGTAATTTATTAAAAAACGTAACTAATGGAATCCAATAAAAGCAAAGGTTTTAGGTCTCCAAAAATTCTCAAATAAATTACTTAAGCTCCTTATCATAGTTGTGATTACCAGTAAAAATTTCAAGAAGAGATCTTACACCATCTGGGAGAATCAAAAATGACAAATCTCTTACAAGTGCACGAAACACCGTCATGAGACTTTCAGATTATCCTCTCAACCATTTGGTCTGTTAGACCACCTTCTAATTAGATTTTATATATACAATATACATAGAAAAACTAGTTTAGTCTATAGGCTAACTATCTATGAAAAGAAAACCACCAAGTTCAGTTCAAAAGGTTCGAGTTACAAACTAAACAATCAACAAATTCTGTACTGGAACAGACAGTCGATTGAAAAGTTCTAACCTAGTTGAAGGTCCTAACTTCCACGAAAAATTATGAAATTAATTTTCCTGGAATCCTAACTGAAAATAGAACAACTCCATTTAAACAGAATTTTTAAAGGAGTTCTCAGTTGGTACAGTTTATTAGAACAATCGATTTGCTCAACAAACTGGATCTGACAAGATCTTCCTTTTCATACTTGAAAACCCACAAATTAATCCAAGTCATGCAACAATTTATACATGCTCAGAAAGAGCTTCAAGTCCTCTTTATTTCTAGCCATAGAACACTGGTACTTATATTCAAAATATAAATCTTTCAAGCCATTCAAACAGGACAGTACGAGCAGAAACTGGTTCTGCGCACTGTCGCCATTTTATTCACAGTAAATCCATACTAATTCAGAAAAATGTGAATCTAACGCCAAAAGAATCACAATCAACAGATCTACAACTTTCATGTAGATGGAAAAAACTTCCAGAGAACTTATCAAAGCGAAAAACGCGAAACAACACAGAAAATACCATTTCCAGACAGCAAACAAACGCATCATCTCTACTAATCCGTTAATTAGCCAATTTCTCTTAATTAAGTGTCAAAATAGCTTAAGTACGACCATGTGCTCTGATACCACTGTTAGTGAGTGTGTAATTTTCGATTTTTATGCTAATTACAAGTTAATTAAGCCATCGAAACAACACACACAACGAATCGTGCACAAAAGCCAAGTTAACACAAAGAGATTAAGGTGGAAATTAATACCTCCCACGAAATCGTATTCGCGGGGCTCGATCCTACGGCATAGAAATCGATGGCGTGCTCTCCGTGCGCCTTCACCATGTTAGCGGCCGCCTCGAGTCCACCAAAAGGTTAACCAATTTCTAAATCGACACGTGCTAGCGTTTCGATTAGAACGAGGCTAATCCCATGGAGCAACTCTCTTCTACACATCAACACTTTGATATAGGTGGAGAGTTGTAGCTCAACACATGAGCAATAAGAGGAGGAGGGAAGATGGCGCATGGCCAAGGGGAAGGGAGTGGATGGCGGCTAGGAGAAAGGGGAGAGAGAGCCATGTGCAAGGAGCCACCAAGGGTCCTTTTATAATGCTCAAACCCTAGACCAAAGATGCAACTATTTACATCTCATGCCACCCCACCTACCACCCTTCATATGGCCGGCCATAAATGGGCCTCTTGGGCCTCATTTGTCCATCCAATTTGTTTCTAATCCATTTAATTAGAATCCCTTTTTATTGCTCTATATTTGGGCTATATCTTTAATACATAAATATTGGCCCATTAATTCAATATAACTATTTATATTAAATTGTGTTAAGCTAAATATAATTATTAACTAATTAATAATTATTCTAGGATTAGCTAATACATTAATTCATTTCAATATGATCTATTTGACTTAATTAATTATAACGGTGTATAATTAATTAATCAACTTATCATATTTACGCAATACATACTGTTGCGAATAAATGAATAATGCACTGTATGGTTAAACCTTTATTTGTGTGACCCTTTGAGGATTTATGCTAAGTTGGACATGGAATTAAATCGCTATTTAATTCCAATAATCATAAGCGGTATCTAGCAACACGTTATGATTCCCAATTCGCACAAATAGTGTACTGCTACAATATTTCAATCCTGCATAAGAGAATAATTATGTTTCTCTATTTTGATTCTTATGTCTCACGATATCATCGTATAATCCAAGATAGGAATGTGTCATTCTTGCAGATTATACGTTTCTTGATCTAGAGTTGATCGCCTAGTTGCGCGCATACGATCCAACTCCATCAAGGGGCCCAAACAGATATCGTCACTCACTAAGTGAATTAATGAGGGACATACGGTTTTCTTGATGATTAACTTTTCCCCGCACAATTCAAGAGAACATAAATAAAGTCCGTATAGCAGCCCTTATCGGGAATCAGCGGTAGACAGTATTTATTGAACCTATCCTCATGTGGAAAAGATAAACATCTCAAACTTAGAACCAAAATCATTACGAAATAAACAATGACACATAACACAATCCATATGTTTATTTCGATGGGTCAAGTCCTGTGCTATGTTCCATAACATACACATATGCAATTAAGTTGGTAACTCTTTACCTATGATTTGTAGAACTTAATCATCACTTAACTTGCATACTAATCTTATAAGATAATTAATGTTCCTTGTTAATTATCAAGATTATGGACCGTTTAGATTTATTATTGTCATTCTAAAGAATGATCCACAGAGATCTACAATTCAGATCCTCAACCTGAATAATCTGTCAATAATAAACCTAGGAACAGATGATAAAATATCATCCATAACATAAACTAATAATTAAGTCATTAAATTATTGACTTCTAGGACATAACTCCAACAGTTACCTGGTCAACCTGTCACTCTGAGCACAAAACTGCTATCAGCAAATTTATCTCTAGCTTCTTCTAGCCATTTTGTCTGCCGCTACAGTGACGATAACATGCTGTCTCTAATTTTCGAAGGTGCTGAGCTTTCTGCCATCTATTGGCCCCCTACCAGCACTAGTTCTTGGAGTAACAACAGATGGACCTCTAACAGCACTCGATATGGGGTCCTTAATGACCAAGGATATTTCAAATCAAGTGATAACCTCACATTTTATGCTTCTGATTTCGTAACAGTGGGGATTAAAAGAAGGCTAACTCTAGACAATGATGGTAATCTTAGATTGTATAGTTTAGCTGAGGGAAACGGGAGTTGGTCGGTTTCATGGCAAGCAATTTCTCAACTCTGCAAAGTTAACGGGTTGTGTGGGAAGAGCGGAATTTGCGTGTACTCGCCAAAGCCATCCTGTTCATGTCCCCCAGGTTATGAGATGAATGATCCAAATGATTGGAGCCAAGGTTGCAAGCCTGCATTTCAGATTAGTTGTGCTGACAAAACAAAGCTTATAATGCTTCCACAAACCGACTTTTGGGGGTCCGATTATTACTATGCTGGAGGCATTTCTGTCCGCGATTGCAAAATAAAGTGCAGAAAAGATTGCTCCTGTGTTGGTTTTCAGTACATGAATTCGATCCGGGCTTGTATCCTCAAGTCTTCTCTTTACAACGGGAACACCTATCCCGGCCACTGGGGTACTATATATCTCAAAGTTCCCGTGACTATGAATGTATCAACAACATCCATACCACAGTCAGGGCTTAATGTACCCCAGGCGCATGATCCTACTTGCAACAAGAGTCATGATTTTGCAGAGAATTTCTCCAAAATAAACACAAAAAGCCAGGACAGTGCAGTATTTCTGTATATGTATGGTTTTGTTTCGGCAATTTTTATCATAGAGGCCTTGATTATTACTTTAGGGTGGTGCTTCATGTTTAGAAAACAGGTTGAACCAATTGAAGCATTGGATACTTACAAGGCAATAACCAATCACTTTCGGAGGTACACTTACAAAGAGTTGATGAAGGCAACTAAGAATTTCAATGATGAGCTTGGTAGGGGAGGATCCGGAGTTGTTTACAAAGGAATTGTAGACGACGAGAGATTAGTTGCCGTTAAAAAATTGAATGATGTGACACAAGGAGAAGAAGAGTTCCAAGCTGAGCTAAGCGTCATTGGTCGCATTAACCATATGAACCTCGTTCGAGTGTGCGGTTTTTGCTCTGAAGGTCCTCACAGGTTCTTAATTTCTGAGTATGTCAAGAATGGGTCACTGGATAAAATCCTATTCGAGGAACCACAAAATAGTAACAATGTATTGGGCTGGTATGAAAGATACAAGATAGCAGCTGGGATTGCGAAAGGGTTAGCTTATCTTCACCACGAGTGCCTTGAATGGGTTCTGCACTGTGATGTGAAACCTGAGAACATTCTTCTAGATGCCGATCTTGAGCCGAAGATAGCAGACTTTGGCTTGGCCAAGTTGTTGCATAGGGGCGGTCCTGATCCCCAGATGTCTCGCATCCGAGGTACAAGGGGCTACATTGCTCCAGAATGGGCATTCAACCTCCCAATAACGGCAAAAGCCGACGTTTACAGTTATGGTGTTGTGCTTCTAGAGCTGGTCATGGGCATGCGGGTTTCAGATATGGCGACAGAGGAAAATGAGAAAGATGCCGGTCTGAGGACACTCATCGAGACAGCGAAGCGAAGATTAAATGGGGGTGAGCTGCATTGGGTTTCAGGCCTTGTGGATGTCCGGTTAGAGGGGCATTTTGACAGCCCACAGGCAGCGGCGATGGTGAAGTTGGCGATATCTTGCCTAGAAGAGGATCGCAGTAAGAGACCCACCATGAGCGAGACAGCACAGATGCTCCTTTCCTTAAATTAGGAAACTATTAGGCAGATAATTATACTTCATTTATGTCCTGATAAATTAATGTCTTGTGATAAGAAAATCGATGCATTCTCATTTCTTTGATCCAACTAGAATAAGGAACATCAATTCCTTAGATCAATTAATTCAGCTCAATAAGCTATGCTCATTTTTGGCATTTCTAATGAAAATAAAGCATATTAGAGGCTTTTCGAAGTGAAGGGGAGCCGAATTTATATAAGAATATAAATTATTGATAAATAGAGAATACATATTCCTATTCCTATTCTGTTTTTTTTCTTTTCTTTTCTACATTTATTCCTATTCCTACATTCTGTTATTTTTTTTTTACCATACATTTACAATTAAAAAATAATACTAATGGAAAGAAGATATTATTACGTTCTCCAATTTGGAACGAGATTGTGTATTTCAATCATTAAATTTTTGTTCGTCAAGAAAAACTTCCGTCCTTCTTTTATTTATTTATTTTTCACTCATTTAAGTTTCTAACTTAAAATTTAATTTCCTATTTATTATTACGATTGAGATTTCTCGGATGAGTAATTGAGTATGACCAGATCACCAGCCAAGTTGAAGTAGGCAACTGTTGCTTTGTTTGAACGCGAAACTCAAGTTGGATGCAATTATACAATCATCACTCTCCAGTCTCCAGCCACCTTGTCTGACCAAGTGTAAAATTCAAAGTGGGGCCTCTACTCTTGCGGGGAACTGCTGAAGTTTCCTCATATTTCCACTAACTCGCTGTTTCCCCAGTCCCCACTGTTCTTGCACAGTAACGCATCTGGACCGTTTAATCTCAGCGCACCAATCGTGATCGTCCGATTGATTGCATCCTCTCCATCCAATCGAGATTTTTTTTTTTGGGGACCGTTCAATCTCCGTCTGACTGTTGCACATGGGCCTACACGGTTTGAGATATATTTCTTTCACGTGTTTTCGCTGCGACCTGTACACGGAGATCGAGAAATATTTTGGAACACGTAGCCGAGATGGACCCCGTGTAGCGCGGGACACCGTGTAGCGCGCGTACGAGCCGTCTGATTTTGATCGGACGGTTCATTTTTTACGGGCCTATCAATCTAGGTTACATGCACGGGGCTCCCTTGTCCATTGGATCTTGATCAGACGGCTACGAAGATCTGAACTCAGCCGAGATGGGCTAAAATCAGCGAGACTGATGCAATTGTAATCTACGATCAAATCTCAATTTTTGTGATTATAACAGTTGATTCAAACCGTTCAATGTGTTCTCCATATTAAAATCTCATTGGAGACCAAATTTTACATTTTTCTGATTTTATTTACTATTTTTTTTAGATTTTTAAAAATCATAGTTATTGAAGGGTCCAGAATTGTTTAGATTAAGAATTTTGTAAAATATCAAATAAATACTAAAAAAATTTCAGAAAAATATGGAGAACGCATTGAACGGTTCGGATCGACTGTTATAATCACGAAAATTGAGATTTGATCGTAGCTGACGATTGCATCCGTCAGTCGTGGCTGATTTTAGCCCATCTCCACATAGCCATATAAAAAGGAAATTGATATTGCTATCTGTAGTTTTTACCCTCTTTGTCGTCGCTAAATACAAAATAAACACATAAAATAGATAAGATAAACATATATAATAATCAAAGTGAACACATACAAATAAATAAGTTCAACGAAAATAAGTTGAATGTGCATGTTCACTTAGATCGTCTGTATGTTTACCTTGTTTGTTGTATATGTTCACTTTATATTTAACAATGACAGGGATAACAAAACTGCAGATGAGAGTTATCATTTCCTGATATAAAAATATTATATGGATGAAAACTGTTATTGTTATGAACTATATTAATCCTTTGAGGTGCTGAAGTACATTTGTGATTTGTTTTAAATAATTTTGAGGTATTGGGGAATAAAAGAAACGCATAGGCATAGTTCTGAGGTACATTTTGTTTCAAATAATTTTTTAAAACAAATGATGTTGATCCTTACAATTGGACACGAATAATCCATACATATGATTGTGCTACTACACTGTATTTAAAGATTAAATAATATTTTGTGAACGGTTTTAAGTTAACTATTCAGTTTCTAATATCATTTTATTTTAATAAATTATAATTAATGGTTAGAAATATTAAAAATAATATTGACTTAAAAATAGGGAAAAAATAATAATTCCCGCAACGCGTAAAATCTCACTAGTAGGACTTAATCTAATTTTAAATCTTTGTTTTCCCAACTTCGTAAAAACTGAAACTCTATAATTATTTGACATAAAATAACCAAATACCTTTTGTCAGTTATGAATGACTTTTAATTTGTCTTTATCTACCCAATATGCACGTGTCATCCTTTTTCAATTAATGCATGATGATTGCGCAACCTTAGTTGATTGGGGCAATTTTATTTGTGCCACCCGAACCACTCTAGAGGGAATATTCCCTGGTATTTATACTAGAGTCACTCCAATTGTGTACCCAGGTTAATAATTAACAGTCTTAGATTTTAGTTGTCAAGTTCTATTAATTTCAGGTTCCTCTCACATCACAGTGTTTTTTCACAATCTTCATTAAAAATAATTACTGTGCGGCAGTGTGATTCTTTTGATTCTTCTAAAATTTTTAGAACTTTCGAATTTTTCAGACTTAATTAATTATTGATTATAAGTTTCAAGTTTTGAACCTTCTAAGGATTAGTATAATCTCCCCCTTAAGTGCCTACCTAGAACACACAGAAATTTAGAAAGCCATAAATAGTATTAAGAAACAAACCTTGCTCTGATACCAAAGTGGAAGCTAACTGATCGACTTTGAAACTTCGGATTATAATTAATGCTGGCTTCAAAGATTTTTACAGAATTTGAAAGAGAAAGATTACAAGAGAAGAAGTAAGACTTCAGAGTTTTTCTGTGTGTCTTGCAACTTCTGAATGACACTCTTTTATAGAGACTCGAGTCTGGTATCTCAATAATGCATCGGGTGCTCATTGGGCCCCATCGTCATGCAATTAATTGGATTACCACATACTTTTGTCTCCCATTCAAATAAAAAGATGCGCACTGACACACCTAGTGCGATCTGAAAATGAAATAAAGGAAAGCACTAACTCAGTGCTGTCCAAAAGCAAAATAAAGAAAAGCGCACTACTTCAATAATGCGCCTAAAGATGCACCAAGTGGCGCACTAAAACACACCAGTACAATTATTACATACTGGCACCATTATAAAGATGCCTTTTTAGAAAAGAAAAGATGCCCACTAACAGACTAAACAGGTTGACACCGAAAGTAAGCATATTATGCACACTACCTAATAATAGATGCTCTGCTGGATTATTCGAAGCTTACTGTGAGCTTCAATCAACTTTTCGATATTATCGTTAACAGGTTCGAGGGCATCCCTTGCCCAATTATCCTTGCTAGCATGTTGTTCAAGTCTGACCTTTTGCAAATTACTCATGACTAGCAATTTTTCAAGCTCCGTAAGGGACTTTTAAATTTGGGCTTGGTGTAATTCCATGAGCCTTGTTCTCATTCCTCCCTCCATATTCAAAGTCGGCCTTGAAAACAATAAATCACAAGTGATTGTCTCATAGTTTTCTATTTCTTCTGTCTGGCCACATGATGCTCCCCAGCGAACAGCGTTGTTAAGCGCTATCCTGGAATCTGGCCTGAGACTATAACGTGGAGATCCTTCATAGCTTCTAAAAATATGGGTTAAATATTCCAGCACCATTTCTGCAAAAATATAAACAAACTGAAACTATTAAACAAAAGACAGCTTTCCGTAGATTACTGCCAAAGATCAATGGTTTTCCGTGGATTACCATCAGACCTGAAAAAGAAAAACAAAATAATTAAACATTTGTTTGGATTTTAAAAGGGGAATCAGAGTAAGGAACTAATTTTTAAAATTAGCTCATTCATCTGTTTGTTTAGGCTGTCACTAAATCGGTCTGTCTCTTCGAATGCTCCTTCGAGATGTGCTAAGAATAGCTCTTGTTGTTCTTGAATTTCACTGGTAACAGCCAATTTTGTTGTTAATCGGGAGAGTGCATCAGCTAAGCTATTTAGCTTACCATCTATGTGCTCAAAATTAATTTGCACTCCTGTCCCTGTTACATAATCAACAAAATTTATCCATCTCACCCTTGATGGTTTATTTTGGGCTGACTTATTGAAAAAGGATATTATTGTTTGACAGTCAGTCCTTAGCGTTATCTCCTGTTGATCAGATAGTGGATTTTTAGTGCCTTCAATGTATCCATGCAAGCGTGTATTTCTGCATCAAATGGTTGACTTGATCACCGGAAATTTGCCGCTAGCATAGGCACAAATCTTTTCTATGGATCTGGGGTCATGCTTTTTTGGTTTCCATTTACATATGCCACCCCATCCTTCCATGCATCCGTCTGTTTCAAGGATGATATAGCTTCCTGTTGGTGGAAGCTCCAAATCTGGTAGGTTTTGCACTTTTTTCTTGATTTTTCTGATTAGTTCATAATCAGACGGTTTAAGGCGCTTATCTCCATGAGGGCTGGTTTTCGTGTACAAGGGACCTAGAAGAGTCCCAAGTTTTGGAATGTAACTCCTGGCGTAATTGAGTATGCCTAACCATGCTCGGAGTCCGGCCTTTTCTTTCAGTTTCTCCTCATCAAAGGAGACAATCTTCTTTATGACATGGGGTTGGAGTTTTACCTTACTCTTTCCAATGATTGCTCCAAGGAATTCAATTTCTCTGACTGCTATCTTCATCTTTGTTGGAGAGAGTACTAGGCCCCATTTTTCACAAATTTCTAGCATTTTTCTGAGGTGCTCAGCATGCTGTTGTTCATTCTCAGAAAATACTAGAATATCATCAATATACACCGCTATAAAATCTTCGGTACCAGCAAAACACTGATCCATTTTTCTTTGAAAAATAGCCGGTGCGTTCTTCAATCCAAATGGCATAACGAGCCATTCATACAGTCCACCAGGCACCACAAAAGCAGTCCATTCAATTGACTCAGGTGCCATTGCCACCTGATGAAATCCACTCTTGAGGTCGAATTTCGAGTAGATCTTACTGTGACCGACCTTTTTAAGGATAGTATTGATGCCAGGGAGGCTATACTGATCCTTATGGGTATTATCGTTGAGGGACCTGTAGTTGAATACCATGCACTCTTTGCCTTTAATTTTTTTGCCAGTGACTGGGTCAACGGTGGTTCCAGAATTGACCATTATAGCCATGGTTCTGTGCCTGCTTTTACTAGGTCTGATTACTCCCAGTTGTAATAACGCCTTTGTATGTTTTTCGAATTGTTCTTTCATTTGAGGCGTCACATGCTTCAGAGGTTTATCCTGAATCTGGAGATCAGGATTTATGATGTCGAGAGAGCACGTCACCTGATTTTTCGACCAGTGTTTCAGGGGGTTTTCTCCAATGAATCCCTGTTCTTTTAGTCTGTTGAGTAGTGGTCTGAACTTCTCTTTAAATTGTTGTGACTCTTGCTCTTGGTGGTATGCTACGGCCTCTCTTACTTCGATGTATTCTAAGCCTGTCAGGTCAAGCTCAGGAATTGCGGCTTGTACCACCTCAGCATCTGTTGTGGTTGCAATTGTCGTGATATTTTTGTAAAAAGTCACGTTCTGGCCTTCGATTCGCAATCCACCTTGCATGGATCGGATAAAATTACACCCGATCAGCATCTGAACTCCCTCCTTCTTCCCCATCGAAAAAGAATAGGTGAAGGAAATTCTGAACCTATTCGACTCAATCAGCATACTACCATTTTTGAGTTTTAGACTGGCTATCTGAGTTGAGTTTACCCCATTTATTTGTATGGGATAGGCACTTGGCTCTAATGCCTCTTGTGGGACAATTTCTTGGTTGACACAACAGACAGTTGCTCCTGTGTCAAGGATTGCTTGAACCTTGAATGGGTTGACTCCTGGAATTTCAAAGGTTATCTCCATGTTGTAGAGTCTGTTTAGGACTCTTTTGTCCCTTACAGGGTCTTGGACCACTGTATTAAATCGCTCAATTTCCTCAGTAGAGATAGTATTGGCAGAAGCTATTCGAAGAGTTCCTGTTGGATTTTTGGGTTCCATCTCTATTTCTTCATCTACCTCCTCGCCTTCGAACCGTAGTTTAGTTTTTCCTTTGTCTTTCTTCATTAATTCATCAAACTCGGCTTCGAGATCCTCTGTTCTGGCTTCAAACAGTTGTTGTTTGAGTTTTCCATTTTCCGCCAAGAGGTATTGAACATAAGACATCAGCTCATTGATTAGCTGATCTTTACTATCATAAGGTGCTATTGGCTGCACCTTAGTTCGTATTCGTCTGCCCAGCCTGAATCTTGAACACATAGGACATACTGTTAGGCGGCAGTTTTTACAGTATGCCCTTGTTGATTCAGTTGTCATTTCCTTACACATAGAACATTTTTCATGTCCCGTTGGAACTGAATCATTGTCCTGCCAGTCATGGGGACAATCTCTTTGATCTTCAGGCAGTTGTATATAACTCCGCCAGCTCAATTGCTCTGCCTGCATCATAAATGATTGCTCGCCGAATGGTAAATCATTGATTACGGCTGAAGCAACATTTCCAACTTCTCCTTCAGATAATGAACAAATTGCATCACTATCAGGTTCATTTAGATCAACTGAGAGGACATCCCAGCTATCTGAAAGCTCCATATTTTCAATAATGGCTGCCCTGGCAATGTTTCCTGTTTTGCGGTTACACTCTCGCGCGAAATGCCCTTCTTCTCCACAAATGAAACACTTGCATTTGCGGACCTTGTCAACATGTTTTCTCTTGAAAACACGAACATGAGATTCGTGGGGTTTGCCCTTGTAAGTTTTGGACTTACGAAGTCCATACTTCTTTCTTTCTCCATAGTAGCCTGGTAATGGGATTTTGCTGCAAAAGGAGAGATCTTTCAAGCTCCTTTGGAGTGCAGCTTGTTTGCATCTTTCAGCCAGGTACTGGTATGAGAAATTTATTCTTGGCATAACGCCTATCGCTGCTCCAGGGTATTTGTCCAAAAATGCCTTTTCTAGTTCTTGCCCGATTAGAGGTGGCATTTTTCTGAAGAATTTTTCCGAGAGTTCTGAGGAAATGTACATCCTCTCGGATTTTGCTGCAAGGATCTTGTAATCATTCATGTAATTGAACAGATCCTTAACATGGTTGCATGACAAGCGTTCAAGGTCTTGGTAAGCGCGTGTCTGCTCTTCAGTGGATCCTTGGTATGGATCCTCTAGCAGTATCATCCTTCGAATGCAGGAGATTACATTTTGGGGATCATCTGCAACTGCTATTAATTCTTCATACTCATGGGGATACGCCATTCTCCATTGGATGAACATCTTTTTCTCTACATCCCCTAGGAGATTTTCAATGAAAATCACCTTACTCTTGTTATCCGTCCAGTTGCGGTCATTAACCACATTGAGAGTAATTGATTCCCATCGAGAAATTACATCACCGTATTGCCCGATATCTTCTGGTAATACCAGAATTGCACCTTTGTCACTTTGAGCATCTGGAAGGTTGAACCTCCCGCTATGCTGTTGTGCATAACCACCTTTGAGTCTGCCAACATGATCCCTGATTTCATGTATTGTTGGCATCGGTGTTTGCCTTGATGTGCTTGCTGGTGGATAGTTAACAGGACCCATTACTGGTTCTGTCGGCCTTCTCTGGGTGAGTGAACTCTCAGCTGTTGAAAAAGCTGATTCCATCATTTTTGTGGGAGCTTTCATCTTAGGATATTCTAGTTCCGTTTCTTCTGCCGCGTATGCAAAATGCGACAGTTTGTCTTTATCACCTTCGGAGGCGAAAGGATTGAGCCATTCTTCCTCTAATTCTTCATCTTTATCCCAGATTGGACAGTAATCTAGCATCGGTCCTTCTCTAGACAGGGATGCTAGTAGTTGGATTGATTCCAACTCTTCCAAGGTTTCTGGCTCTTCAATTGTTACCATCAGAGCCATTTCTCCATCTAGTTCTTCTTCATCATTAGGCCCGACAACTGCTGGTTCTGCTGGTGCAGTTGCTGTATATCCACCAAATCTAATGGCTAGGGAGCCATCAGTCCTTGATCTGACCCTGATTGTCTGTGGGTGTTGCACCTCTGGAATTGCTGGTGGCCTGATTATCCATTGTTGGCCTCTCAATTCTTCGGTTGATCTTGGCTGTCCCGGTATAGCCCTTATGCCTCTGCTTGCTAGGTGCTCTGTTACTCCTTGGACATTGTACCTGAAGTTTGTATGGCTGGTGTTTGATAATCTCCCTATTAAAGATCGAGAGATTAAGAGGTTGCTTTCTCCACCTCGCCATGATTCATACCCATGAGTTTGTACAACCAATTGGATGTGATTGTAAAAATCATGAATACTAACCATCATGTCAGGAACTGCGTATGCCAGTTGTGTGTTGTCTGTTAAGTCCATTTCCATGGAACTTATCAGTGAGGTATCGTTCCCCCATCTTGTGTCTCTCAAAACAACTAGAGCATTTTCCCCTGCACTTCTTCTGTGCAGAGCGTATAGCCTGACCATTACAACACCTATATGTAAGTGCTGTAATCCTTCTTCTACAAGCCTGTTGTAGCTTTCCTGGGAGATAAAGGGAATTTCCCTTTGATCTCCAGCCACCAAAATTCTTTCATCGGAATAATGTTGGTATACCCGATGATTTCTCTCGCTCCATCCGGCTTGGTACAGTGTTTCTGCCGGAACTTGTTGTGCTCTACGAAACTGTGAAACGCTTAATTCCGCATCAGGACTTAGTTGAGATTCTAATGTCCTTCGATATTGTCTACGCCTTGGCAATCTTCTTTGTGCCTCATGTCGTAACCGGCTTCCGAGTCTGTAACCCCGGATTTGATCTTCAACGGTTGGTATTTGGTTTTCGTGGCCTGATACAGATGGTCTACCCACTGTTTCTGTTTGAGTACGACTCATTGTATCTTTTTCTTTTCTTCTTCGTATATTTTCTTTGGGTCACGATATACGAAAAATTTGCCCGTTATGGTTGGCCGTTTTGAGGTTGTTGGCGGTCCGAGACTCAAGTTTTTTAGTTGATTTTGGATTTGTTCAAGGGCCTCAGATGTGTCAGACCCTTTAGGTGCTTTTGTTCTTCTGAGGTCTCTTATTAGATCCTTACAATCTTCAAGTTCTTCCTTGATTTTAACAAGCAGTTGAATTATTGTGTTGTTCTGCTTGATAATTGTTGAGGTGCCCTTTTGTGTTGCTTCAGATGGTTTGACAAAACCAAGGGCTGGCTCTTCTAATGATTCTGTTGCTCGTAAGGCTTCTCTGTATACTGAACTTTCAGCAGCGAGACGCCAGTCGCTCATAAATAGAAAATAATTTTATAAGTATTTTAATTTATTCAAGATTTATTCTTAATTTCTAAATGACCTTTAATTTCAAAATATTCTAGGCTGGCATTTCGGGTTCAATTATACTATTTTATTTAATGTTTAATTCAAAATCCTGAATTTTCTTTATTACAACATCTGGTTTCTCTTGGGGACAGTTTTTGGGGTTCCTAAAGCATTTAAAGGTGGGTAAAGTGGCAAAATCATAATTTCCTTGTTTTTGGGTGGCAAATAACTAATTCTCCCTAGTTGATTTGATAAAATAAGGTCATCTATTCCAATGGCCATTTTGTAGAATAAAAGAAAGTTAATTGAAGTTTCTTACTGGCCATTTAGGTGGAATCTAATGTAATTTGGCCCTTGTGTTAATCCATTGAGGCTTAAGAGGGAGCATTATTTCACATCAAGAATTATGTGTTACATGCATTTTTTTGTTTTAACTTTTATTTTATTTGTAATCTTTACAAACTGAAAACAAAATTGCTCAGTAAGTTGCTATTAGTAGAGTTCTTAGAAACGTTCCCTTTCCGGGTTCATGACTCATTTTTAACCTGCAAAAACATCTCAAGCAGTTTCTAGGCAATAATAGCATCAAAATATCAGGAAACATTGGTGCATAACAACATAATTTTGCTATCAAAACTGTACAGTCAAATCTTCTATCAACCAGACAAGCTAACATAAATAAAGTTGAATAGAGAAACAAACATTCCATTATTGCTTACGAGACTGACATCAAATCTAGTTAGAAATAATCTTCATGCTTCGCTCTTGTTAAATTGTTTTCCATTGTACCCTCTATGGACCTTTATGAACCACAATAATAATATAATTTAAAAAGATAAGGAAAAAATATATATATATAGGTGGTTTGTTCTCACCGTGCTCACAAAATTTTTCATCTTCCAAAGCAGAAAATGGAATGTAAAATATACAACAACAGGGCATGAGGGGTAAAACCATGCCAGCAATAAATGAATCTGCAGGTTGCCTATTATTTAATCTTTGCTACACAATAGATAGGAAATGGTAATTTCCTAAATCAGAAGTTAGTTAAAATCTGCTCTTTTGACACTCCCTCGGCCAATAGTATAGATGTAATTTCCTAAAAGAGAACCAAATATTGTGTTAATTACAACAAGCTCAAGATCGGGACTCAGAACCATCATAACACAAGTTAAACAACATAATGCTGACTTATGAGCTCCATAAACAGCGATTTGTCTGGTACAAGCAAAAGGTCTCGAAATGAAAAAGGAATTATAGTAGTGTACTAGTCTTGCACCAACCTAGTACAGTAACCTAGTACAAGACCTGATAAACCTAGTACAGTAACAAGGTTTAATAAACTCACAAGTTAAACAATAGTAATAATAAGATTTTTCTCTCTCTGCACTAGTAGAGATAGAGAGAGAGGGAGGTAGGTCTTGGCAGCAGGAGCCAAGTTTTTGAAACTTAAACCCAAGAGAGGCAGGAATATATAACATTGGAAGTTGCTGGAAATCCAGACTGTTTCAAATGCTAGGAAAGTGACATCTACAAACGAGACCTTCCAAGCATTTCCTAGGCTTGGTCAAGAAAAGCTAGTAAATTGTTATATTGGAGGATAGTCGAAAGACGATTCAGCAGTTTTTTAAACTTATTTTTACAGAAGAAAGAACAAAGAGAAGAGACAACAAGTGTACGTACTTCTGTCATTTGCCGGTGTCCACATAAAACTGCTCCAGTTGAAGAAGGCCTTGGGATTTGCTTGTCTCTCAAAAAAGTAGTCTGAAAAATATACCAACAGAGAAAACTTAAGTTAAAAATCTTAAAAATTAGAACATAGCCATATATATATAGTAACAAGTAAAAAAAATGAACAAAGTAAAAGCACCTGAACATAACCTCTAGCGCCACTCCATGTTTCATCTGGTCGGGAAAGAACTGGAATAACTTTGACACCGCTCGATTCCCAATATTTAAACCTATCCTAAAATGTAATTTGATAATAAGTATACATATAAGAATCAGATAGTAAAGTTAAAAATCCTTTTGTTAAAGTTTTAACATATGTACCTAAGAGCAGAGCTTATGGGGAAGAAATGAATTAGAATGAAATAAAAGATAATAAATGCACCTGATAAGCCATCCTGTCGAGATTTCTAGCCCCATAGTAGAGGTGCACTTGAGCCTTTTTATCTTGATTAAAACCAGATTCAATAAGGGAACGAATTGGGCTGCAGAAAGAACAGATTGATAAATATGAATTGAAATGTTTTATTTCAGCAATAGTGAATGCATAAGCCCCCATTGCGCATTGCCCATTGGCCATTGGTTAAAAACACAAAGATAAATGATAAAAGTGGTGTTGCATTTATACTGTACTGGTTGAGTCCATTCCGTTTTCCATACCATACCAGCTGTACCAGTAATAAGCACAAAATTCATATACACAGGGAAGGGAAATAAACCTGATTCCTGATCCAGTGGCAAACATCAAAAGCAATGCGACATCTTCATGGGCATGGACATCTGGGATCTGAAAGCCCTTGCCCATGACCTCGCCGACCTCGACGAGATCACCTTCCCTCATGCCGCAGAGCGTGTCAGAGAGGGATCCAGTGACCCGTTTGACGAGCAGATCAAAGTGGGAATGCAATTGGGCGAGGTGGGGAGGGGAAGCGATGGACAGGAGCAAGGGGGGTGAGGAGGTAGAAGGAATGCGGAGCGGGAGGAACTGGCCGGGCGAGAGGTGGCGCGCGGGGAGGGAGGGATGGGAGGAGAGGTTGAGGGTCAGGTGGAAGAGGGTCTTATCTGCCGTGGCCGGGGAGAGGTGAGACACCGTGGCGGGGGCCCAGGTGTCAGAGAAGGTCAAAGGGTGTGAATGTGATCTGACATGGTGAGATGCGGCGGCGGTGGCGAGGGAGGAGAAGAGGCGGCGCCGGAGGAGGCACACAGACGATGATGATGGCACAAGCACCATATTACAATTTACAAATTTACAAATACTGAAAGAGAGAGAAACAATCACTTCATCAAATAAAAATAATGTTGAACGTTGGTTCAATCAGAAGAAACACAAACACAGGGCCACTTGGCCAAATTCAGATCAAGGAAGCCGTGCATGTAATCTAAATTGATACGTCCGTAAAAAATTAACCGTCCGATCAAAATCAGACGATTAGTACGTACGCTACACCATTTGTCGCGCAACAGCAAATCCGAATTGCTGCCCCCTGGGCCAGGCCTGACGCCTGAGGAACTCAATTTACCTTCTACTTAGGCCTGGGCAACGTTTATTACGGAAACGGAATTAGTCCAATACGTAATTCGTTCCGTTTGATGGACGGTTATAAATTTTTTGACGTTTGACGTTCCATTTTTTAAACGTTACAAAATTTTATTCCGTTGACGTTCCGTTGTAAATTAACAAATTAGACGTTATAAACGGACATTTTTTCCTTCTATCATAATACCTTAAAAAAATGTAATTTTTATATAGTAACATGCAAACACTTACAGAAATATTATATAAGCAATTACAACTTACAAAATTAAGGACAGTCATCATTGATAAATATGTAACAATTACAACTTACAACTCATCAAGTTGGAACCAAAGGTAAAACTAAATCAAATAAATATGTAACTATTACCTTACAAAATTTTTAAGATGGACTCAGAATTTTGATAACGTGTATAAAGAAAAAATTAAAGAAAATATTAACAAAAAAAAGAAAAAAATTAACAAAAATAAAATTAACAGCATAAGTTCAAACCCTTCTTTCCTTCTTCCCGTGAGCCTCTCTTTGCCTATTAACCAAAGACCTCATCATCTTCCTCCTCGAAATTGGTGACAGATTGATAGCCATGGCTCAAGACAACCACAAATTAGGGATCTAGGCAACGATGTGAGAGAGGGGTAATAATTTGGTTAATAGACAACGAAACAATAACTGACAACCGCCGTTGCAAGGATGTGATGTGAGAGACTGAGATTGAAAAAGGAGAGGCGACAGTGTGATAGATCGGTATGGCCTGGCCGCATGGCGCGCCGCACCCGTGAGCTTGATTTCTGATTTGAGGTGAAAGATGGAAGGAGAAACTGAGGAAGGGATGATTGAGAAGAAATGTGTGCGGCGGAAAGGACGAGAGTGTGACGAGAAACCCTATCCCAAATCCCAAATTCCCAATACAGCGATATTTCTACTTAAATTTCCAATCTATAATATGTTATTTATTGTATTCTAAATGTGTAGAATTAAGACGGAACGTGTTGAAACGTATACGGAACGAGACCATTCCGTTTAACGTTCCATAAATACCAACGTTATATATCTGCATTTCGTGTAACGTTTCATTTGCGAAACGAAATGTGAAACAGTTCCGTTACACGTTTCGTACTTGTGGAACGGAACGAATTAACGACTCAACGTCGTTCCGCGCCCAGCCCTAACAATAATAGGTGTTCCACTAACTCGCTGTTTCCCACTGTTCTTGCACAGTAACGCATCTAGATCGTTCAATCTCAGCGCACGAATCGTGATCGTCCGATTGGTTGCATCCTCTCCGTCCGATCGAGATATTTTTTCTTGGGAACGTTCAATCTCCGTCTGACTGTTGCAATGGGCCCACACGGTTTGAGATATTTCTTTCACGTGTTTTCGCTGCGACCTGTACACGGAGATCCGAAAAATTTTGGAACACATAGCCATATAAAAAGGAAATTGATACTGCTATTTGCTGTTCTTTTCATCTTTGCCATAGCTGAATATAAAATGAACGCATAAAATAGACAAGGTGAACATATATAATGATCAAAGTGAACACATACAAACAAATAAATTCAACGAAAATAAGTTGAATGTGCATGTAAAATTCTGAACAAGTGATGACAACACTTATTTGTTTGTAAATGTTCACTTAGATCGTCTATATATTTATCTTGTTTGTTATATATGTTCACTTTATATTTAGCAATGACAGTTATCATTTCCTTGATATAAAAATATTATATGGATGGAAAACTGTTATTGTTATGAAGTATATTAATCCTTTGAGGTGCTGAAGTATATTAATCCTTTGAGGTGCTGAAGTACATTTGTGATTGGGGAATAAAAGAAACGCATAGGCACAGTTCTGAGGTACATTTGTTTCAAACAATTTTTTAAAACAAATGATGTTGATCCTTACAATTGGACACGAATAATCCATACATATGATTGTGCTACTACACTGTATTTAAAGATTAAATAATATTTTGTGAACGGTTTTAAGTTAAAGATTCAGTTTCTAATATCATTTTATTTTAATAAATTATAATTAATTGTTAGAAATATTAAAAATATTATTGACTTAAAAATAGAAAAAATAAATAGTTCGTGCAACGCTCGAAATCCCACAAGTAGGACTTAATCTAATTTTAAATTTTTTTTTTCAACTTCGTAAAACCTGAAACTCTATAATTATTTGACATAAAATAACTAAATACCTTTTGTCAATTATGAATGACTTTTAATTTGTCTTTATCTACCCAATATGCACGTGTCATCGTTTTTCAATTAATGCATGATGATTGCGCAAGCTTAGTTGATTTGATAAAATAAGGTCATCTATTCCAATGGCCATTTTGTAGAATAAAAGAAAGCTAATTGAAGTTTCTTACTGGCCATTTAGGTGGAATCTAATGTAATTTGGTCCTTGTGTTAATCCATTCAGGCTTAAGAGGGAGCATTATTTCACATCAGGAATTATGTGTTACATGCATTTTTTTGTTTTAACTTTTATTTTATTTGTAATCTTTACAAACTGAAAACAAAATTGCTCAGTAAGTTGCTATTAGTAGAGTTCTTAGAAACGTTCCCTTTCCGGGTTCATGACTCATTTTTAACCTGCAAAAACATCTCAAGCAGTTTCTAGGCAATAATAGCATCAAAATATCAGGAAACATCGGTGCATAACAACATAATTTTGCTATCAAAACTATACAGTCAAATCTTCTATCAACCAGACAAGCTAACATATAAATAAAGTTGAATAGAGAAACAAAAATTCCATTATTGCTTACGAGACTGACATCAAATCTAGTTAGAAATAATCTTCATGCTTCGCTCTTGTTAAATTGTTTTCCATTGTACCCTCTATGGACCTTTATGAACCACAATATAATTTAAAAAGATAAGAAAAAAAAAATCTAGGTGGTTTGTTCTCACCGTGCTCACAAAATTTTTCATCTTACAAAGCAGAAAATGGAATGTAAAATATACAACAACAGGGCATGAGGGGTAAAACCATGCCAGCAATAAATGAATCTGCAGGTTGCCTATTATTTAATCTTAGCTACACAATAGATAGGAAATGATAATTTCCTAAATCAGAAGTTAGTTAAAATCTTCTCTTTTGACACTCCCTCGGCCAATAGTATAGATGTAATTTCCTAAAAGAGAACCAAATATTGTGTTAATTACAACAAGCTCAAGGTCAGGACTCAGAACCATCTTAACACAAGTTAAACAACATAATGCTGACTTATGAGCTCCATAAACAGCGATTTGTCTAGTACAAGCAAAAGGTCTCGAAATGAAAAAGGAATTATAGTAATGTACTAGTCTTGCACCAACTGGAATATTACAAGACCTGCTAAACCTAGTACAGTAACAAGGTTTAATAAAATCACAAGTTAAACAATAGTAATAATAAGATTTGTTCTCTCTCTGCACTAGTAGAGATAGAGAGAGAGAGGGAGGTAGGTCTTGGCAGCAGGAGCCAAGTTTTTGAAACTTAAACCCAAGAGAGGCAGGAATATATAACATTGGAAGTTGCTGGAAATCCAGACTATTTCAAATGCTAGGAAGTGACATCGACAAACGAGACCTTCCAAGCATTTCCTAGGCTTGGTCAAGAAAAGCTAGTAAATTGTTATATTGGAGGATAGTCGAAAGACGATTCGGCAGTTTTTTAAACTTATTTTTACAGAAGAAAGAACAAAGAGAAGAGACAACAAGCGTACGTACTTCTGTCATTTGCCGGTGTCCACATAGAACTGCTCCAGTTGAAGAAGGCCTTGGGATTTGCTTCTCTCTCAAAAAAGTAGTCTGAAAATATACCAACAGAGAAAACTTAAGTTAAAAAGCTTAAAAATTAGAACATAGCCATATATATATAGTAACAAGTAAAAAAATGAACAAAGTAAAAGCACCTGAACATAACCTCTAGCGCCACTCCATGTTTCATCTGGTCGGGAAAGAACTGGAATAACTTTGACACCGCTCGATTCCCAATATTTAAACCTATCCTAAAATGTAATTCGATAATAAGTATACATATAAGAATCAGATAGTAAAGTTAAAAATCCTTTTGTTAAAGTTTTAACATATGTACCTAAGAGCAGAGCTTATGGGGAAGAAATGAATTAGAATGAAATATAAGATAATAAATGCACCTGATAAGCCATCCTGTCGAGATTTCTAGCCCCATAGTAGAGGCGCACTTGAGCCTTTCTATCTTGATTAAAACCAGATTCAATAAGGGAACGAATTGGGCTGCAGAATTAACAGATTGATAAATATGAATTGAAATGTTTTATTTCAGCAATAGTGAATGCATAAGTCCCCATTGCCCATTGGCCATTGGTTAAGAACACAAAGATAAATGATAAAAGTGGTGTTGCATTTATAATGTACTGGTTGAGTCCATACCATACCATACCAGCTGTACCAGTAATAAGCCCAAAATTCATATATACAGGGAAGGGAAATAAACCTGATTCCTGATCCAGTGGCAAACATCAAAAGCAATGTGACGTCTTCATGGGCATGGGCATCTGGGATCTGAAAGCCCTTGCCCATGACCTCGCCGACCTCGACGAGATCGCCTTCCCTCATGCCGCAGAGCGTGTCAGAGAGGGATCCAGTGACCCGTTTGACGAGCAGCTCAAAGTGGGAATGCAATTGGGCGAGGTGGGGAGGGGAAGCGATGGAGAGGAGCAAGGGGGGCGAGGAGGTAGAAGGAATGCGGAGCGGGAGGAACTGGCCGGGCGAGAGGTGGCGCGCGGGGAGGGAGGGATGGGAGGAGAAGTTGAGGGTCAGGTGGAAGAGGGTCTTATCTGCCGTGGCCGGGGAGAGGTGAGACACCGTGGCGGGGGCCCAGGTGTCAGAGAAGGTCAAAGGGTGTGAATGTGATCTGACATGGTGAGATGCGGCGGCGGTGGCGAGGGAGGAGAAGAGGCGGCGCCGGAGGAGGCACACAGACGATGATGATGGCACAAGCACCATATTACAATTTACAAATTTACAAATACTGAAAGAGAGAGAAACAATCACTTCATCAAATAAAAATAATGTTGAACGTTGGTTCAATCAGAAGAAACACAAACACAGGGCCACTTGGCCAAATTCAGATCAAGGAAGCCGTGCATGTAATCTAAATTGATACGTCCGTAAAAAATTAACCGATCAAAATCAGACGATTAGTACGTACCCTACACCATTTGTCGCGCAACAGCAAATCCGAATTGCTGCCCCCTGGGCCAGGCCTGACGCCTGAGGAACTCAATTTACCTTCTACTTAGGCCTGGGCAACGTTTATTACGGAAACGGAATTAGTCCAATACGTAATTCGTTCCGTTTGATGGACGGTTATAAATTTTTTGACGTTTGACGTTCCATTTTTTAAACGTTACAAAATTTTATTCCGTTGACGTTCCGTTGTAAATTAACAAATTAGACGTTATAAACGTACATTTTTTCCTTCTATCATAATACCTTAAAAAAATGTAATTTTTATATAGTAACATGCAAACACTTACAGAAATATTATATAAGCAATTACAACTTACAAAATTAAGGACAGTCATCATTGATAAATGGGAAAATTTTTTCTGTACCCTTCAAAACTGAGGAAATACAGGATTTACCCCTCGAAAATCAAAACATCTGATTTTACCCCTCAAAACTGTGGACGCATCATCTATTTACCCTTCTGAGGTATTTTCTGCCCAAAAATATTCTTAAATAATAAAATAAAAAATTCATGACCCTTTTACCCCTGATCGAATTTGAACTCACTCGATCCAGACCCAATCGAACCCAGTTGCTCCTCTCTTCAATCCTCTCAATCTCCTCTCGATCAAGAACCTGGGCTAAACCCTAGATGGAATCGCACCTCTCCACTGAATCGTTAGAGTGCCTCCTTTCTACTCAATCCACTAAACTCTAGTTATCTCTTCTCCTCTCCTCTCTTCTCGATCAAACCTAGCTAGAGAACCGATTTGTTGACGAGGCGATCAAACCAGAGGCGTATCCGTTCGAGGCGATCAAACCAGAGTTGTCGACGGATTGACCCACCCCAGCCTGAAGGTCATGCATCGTCGTTCGAGTGGATCGATGTCTCATTCAGCGTCGTCGAGCGTGGGCCCCCAGCCTGAAGGTCTGATTTTGGTGCCATGCCCGGATTGTGGTGTCACTGTGAAGAGGCTTGTGAGCAGAACCGATTTGAATCCAAATAGGGTGTTCTACAAATGCCGAAACAAGGTAAATGACAGAATACTTGCTGTTTAATCAGAATACTGGTAGCATTTTGAATTTTGTCAGGGGTCATAGTGAAAAAAAAAATATTGTTTTGAGGTGCAGGGGTTATTGACAGGGGTTACTGGTAGCACTATTTTGAGGTGCAGTGGTTACTGGTAACTGCCTAAGTCTCACTCGAGAGATATAAGAGGAGAGGCTCTGTAATAGTAATACTGAATTAGTTTCCCTTCTCTGTATTGTTACTGTTTTGAGTAATACTGAATAGTATTGACTGAAAAAAAAAACTTGCTATTTTTTTTGTTTTCAAAAGAATACTAGGTGCCAATTCTGGATGTGGGATGTCGCTTATGAGGGTTATGCAAAGGCTTATCAGCGATATGCAAATGAAGGGAACACAAATATCAACTCTGAGCTACTTACTACACTTGCTACACTAGAAGCTCGATTGGAGAATTAACTGATGAGTTGAAGAAGAAATATGAATATGATGACAAACAAATTAAAGCATTAGCTTTATCACTAGATAAGATTTCACTGTATATTGCTATAAGTGCCTTTGTGATTGCAATGATTTCATTGTATATTGCTATAGTGTTGTAGTTGAGTTGATGGATGAATCATGTAGTTGCTAAGTACTATTTATTTGTAATGAATGAATTATGATGGATGAATCATGTAGTTGTTTTTGTGATTGTAATGATTTATTGATGTTGTTGATGGATTCATATCAATGTTGTTTTTGTACAAATTCTAAGGATTTTAGTTCCTGTAAGAAGAACCCATGGCCTTAGCAAAATAACTATAAATACATACATAACATTCCTCTATAATAAAAGATGGTCACATTAGTTGTTTCAGAGTAAACATCATGGCTAAAAACGCAACAAAAAATCAGACATTCTGAAACCATTTCTAACTGCATTAATATCCAATCTCTCAAAACATACATAACATAACACATCAATATCCAATTTCAATTTCAATTGTTCGAATCCCAAAAGCATTTATCTAATCTCAAATGCATCGAAATCTAGCTAATATTCATGAGTCAATCTAGCTAATATCAAAATCTACTCTAGCATTTGTAGGTGCTTCCCAAGTCAATTAGTTGGTGCTTCTGCACTTGCTGCTGGACGTTTTCTAACTGCCCTCTTTCTGCAAAAATTACAATTCAGTTATTTTGACATATTACAAGGGATATTCCAGAGTTTCAAATGTGGTACTAAAGCAAATTAATTTGATTTGACATACTGGAAGACAAAGCTAAGGTGCTTCTGTTATCAACCATTGAGCTAAATTAAAACAGTAATAAGGAGATACCTTTTCCTGTTGAAAACTAAGGTGCTTATTTAGGGCCTTAATTAAAACAGTAATGAGGAGGAGATACCTTTTCCTATTTCTAATATTTCTATTTGAACCTACGTCATCGATTGCTTCTTTGCACGTCCTTGCTTGATGGCCAAATTTTGTACATCTCTTGCATTGTTGTTTCCTTGTACCCATTTCAAGACAACTTGGGATCCTTTCCTTCCTAGGTCTTCCAGCTTGTCTTTTTTTCATTTTTGGTGGATACACAATGAATCCAGGATCATATTTCACCCACCTGGATGTATCACCTATGGGCATTATCACTCCCTCATATGCTAACTTAAACCTCTCAATTGAGTAATACTCATGCACATAGTCCTCGAGGCACATTCCTCTTAGAGTGCAAATGAAGAAAATTGCATGAGTACATGGCTTGCCAGAAATTTGCCATTCTCTACACGTGCATTGATGCTTGTCTATATGAACCGCATGAGTCCAAGAAGTTCCTTTTGTTGTTCCACTCACCTCTGCACAATTATCCCCACCTCTACTTACAGTCATCCTCCTGACATTGGGAAGTCTACTCTTTTCATTTAGGTCCTTCATTACACTTGGCACAATTTTGCCCTTCAACTTTCTTCCTACTTTCCTCCGTCTATCAAATGTTACCATAATTCGCCGCCTAATTTGATTGAGCATCTCAATGACATGCAAATCCTTCAAATCTTTTATCCAATTGTTGAAAGATTCTGATATGTTGTTGGTCACATAATCCACCTTAGAGGCCTCAGAGAACTTGCTTCTACACCACAGCCCATGTTTCTCCAAATAGTTGAATGCTTGAGGTGATGCTTCCTTGATCAAACTAAGGTGGTTTTCACATTGCTCTATGGTGTTTGCGTATGAAGCCGGCTTGAAATTTTCATCAAATGTCGTCCCATGAAATCTCATTTTGAAATTTCTTTCCAAATGATTAAAACACAATCTGCGCTCGGCCTCTGGAAACACATTTGCAGCACCCTTATCTAATCCCTTACATCCATCGGAGGATATAACTAAGTTCGACACATCTCCAATTGCCTTCTTCAATTGAGTCATAAACCACGTCCAATTTTCAGTTGTTTCCGAATCGAATACACCATATGCTAGTGGAAACAACCAATTGAAACCATCAATACCACAAGCTGTCGCCAACTGCCCTCTATACTTGCCTGTTTCAATAGTATTAATGAAAAGATAAAGAATTAGTTAAAAACAGTGAGTAAACTACAGTGATTTTATTACTTGAAGGGAGTGACCGCAGTGAGTAAATATAATGAGTAAACAAAGTGAGTAACTACAGTGATTAAACTATAGTGAGGAATTACACAACCTGACCACTGTCTAGTTGGAACTACACAGTGAGTAAACTATGAAATTTATATGACAAAATAGTTAGGTTTTAACAATAAGGATTATACCTGACAAAAAAGTTGAATCCACCGCAAAATAGGGTCTGCAACCATGAAGAAACCCATCTATGCACGGTTTTAGTGCCACAAATATCTTACTAAAGCGCATCTTATTGCCATCTTTTTCACATTCTATCTCCACGATACTGCCGGGACATTTACTTTCCACTTCGGCTTTAAAATTGTACACCAATTTGAAGCTATTTTCCCACGACCCCTGGAGCCCTTCAATTGCAGCAGTTCTTCCAGCCCAAGCTTTACCATAATTCAATTGTACATTAAATTTTTCTACTAATTGGTCTTGTACTGCCTTTGCTCCAGCCGACGGGTTTCTCCTCAAGAAATCTGCAGCCCTCTCTGCCACCCAAGACTTAGAGACCATAGTTCCCTTACCCCTGCCGACGGATGGACAAGTATGGACATTGGGTAAGACGGTGATCTGCATTACCAAAAAGAAAGATAACTATTAGACAAACCAAGATATAAATTCAGAATTATGTTACAACATTTAATTTCCAAACACTGCAATTTACCTTGAAAGTTTTATTGTCGTCTCGTAGCCTACAAGCTCGAATTCTCCAACAACAGCCCGGATAGGAGCAATTTGCCACAAATCTTTTCTTGTCTGATTTCACTGTGGTATATTCAAAATCTGTCTTGATAGCAAAATGTCTCAATCCATTTCTAAATGACTCAACGTCTGGAAATAATGCATTAAGCTCGATTTTAGGATTGTCAGGATCGTACAGAACACTTTGTTCAACCTCTAAAAGTGGAGTTGGCTCCACATTTGTTTCTACTTCTACAAATGAGTCGTGTGTATAATCGGGAGGAGCAATTACATCATCTCCATCAGAAAGATACAAACGCTCACCATCGGCTTCGACAATCTGCTCTTCATGCTCATGCTCCTCGTGCTCACCAGAAATATTGCATCCCTCCGAGCTTTTGTCTTGATTCTGACTACCATGACTACTAGTAGTAGCACCAACGGCAGGTGATGGTTGACCACCATTTGTACCACTCCAATTTGACCTGAAAAGCAAACAAAACACGATATTACAAAATTGTACACTTGCTCAAAACTCTTGGGCTATAAATAGATTACTCAAAACCTAAAGTCAGTATAATTGTCCAGTCTGTGTAAACCAAAATTGCTCAATTACTCTCAAATTGCTAAAAAACTAAACCATATTTATGTCTCTGTTCTTTTTCTTTTATAATTTTTGGGCCAGCGAATCAGTCAAAATAAGGACAAAAATTATGACAGAAATCAGTCAAAATAAGATTCGTGCCAATAAATGAAAAAAAAATTAACAAAAAAGAAAATACGAACCTTGTTTGTGGGATGGAGACGGATGCCATGCGAGCAACTTGTTTCAAAGCACGAGAGCAACTAGTCTCACGAGGACAACTACGAGAGGAGGAGGAATAGTCTTGATTGAGAGGACGAGGAATAGTCTTGATTGAGAGGAGAGGTGTGAGAGAACAACTGAGAGAACAATTGCGAGAGAGAGAGAGAGAAAAGCTTTCGATTTACATTTTTAGGGTTCTTGATCGAGAGGAGAGGTTTAGTCTCGACGGAGAGGAGAGAACAAGGGACGATTGGGTTTAGTCTGGATGAATTGGGTTTCGAATGGATTAGACTCGTCAGGGGTATAATAGTCATATTTAATTTTTTTTAGTTTGTAAGAATATTTTTGGGCAGAAAATACCTCAGAAGGGTAAATAGATGATGCGTCCACAGTTTTGAGGGGTAAAATCAGATGTTTTGATTTTCGAGGGGTAAATCCTGCATTTCCTCAGTTTTGAGGGGTACAGAAAAAATTTTCCCTTGATAAATATGTAACAATTACAACTTACAACTCATCAAGTTGGAACCAAAGGTAAAACTAAATCAAATAAATATGTAACTATTACCTTACAAAATTTTTAAGATGGACTCAGAATTTTGATAACGTGTATAAAGAAAAAATTAAAGAAAATATTAACAAAAAAAAGAAAAAAATTAACAAAAATAAAATTAACAGCATAAGTTCAAACCCTTCTTTCCTTCTTCCCGTGAGCCTCTCTTTGCCTATTAACCAAAGACCTCATCATCTTCCTCCTCGAAATTGGTGACAGATTGATAGCCATGGCTCAAGACAACCACAAATTAGGGATCTAGGCAACGATGTGAGAGAGGGGTAATAATTTGGTTAATAGACAACGAAACAATAACTGACAACCGCCGTTGCAAGGATGTGATGTGAGAGACTGAGATTGAAAAAGGAGAGGCGACAGTGTGATAGATCGGTATGGCCTGGCCGCATGGCGCGCCGCACCCGTGAGCTTGATTTCTGATTTGAGGTGAAAGATGGAAGGAGAAACTGAGGAAGGGATGATTGAGAAGAAATGTGTGCGGCGGAAAGGACGAGAGTGTGACGAGAAACCCTATCCCAAATCCCAAATTCCCAATACAGCGATATTTCTACTTAAATTTCCAATCTATAATATGTTATTTATTGTATTCTAAATGTGTAGAATTAAGACGGAACGTGTTGAAACGTATACGGAACGAGACCATTCCGTTTAACGTTCCATAAATACCAACGTTATATATCTGCATTTCGTGTAACGTTTCATTTGCGAAACGAAATGTGAAACAGTTCCGTTACACGTTTCGTACTTGTGGAACGGAACGAATTAACGACTCAACGTCGTTCCGCGCCCAGCCCTAACAATAATAGGTGTTCCACTAACTCGCTGTTTCCCACTGTTCTTGCACAGTAACGCATCTAGATCGTTCAATCTCAGCGCACGAATCGTGATCGTCCGATTGGTTGCATCTCTCCGTCCGATCGAGATATTTTTTCTTGGGAACGTTCAATCTCCGTCTGACTGTTGCAATGGGCCCACACGGTTTGAGATATTTCTTTCACGTGTTTTCGCTGCGACCTGTACACGGAGATCCGAAAAATTTTGGAACACATAGCCATATAAAAAGGAAATTGATACTGCTATTTGCTGTTCTTTTCATCTTTGCCATAGCTGAATATAAAATGAACACATAAAATAGACAAGGTGAACATATATAATGATCAAAGTGAACACATACAAACAAATAAATTCAACGAAAATAAGTTGAATGTGCATGTAAAATTCTGAACAAGTGATGACAACACTTATTTGTTTGTAAATGTTCACTTAGATCGTCTATATATTTATCTTGTTTGTTATATATGTTCATTTTATATTTAGCAATGACAGTTATCATTTCCTTGATATAAAAATATTATATGGATGGAAAACTGTTATTGTTATGAAGTATATTAATCCTTTGAGGTGCTGAAGTATATTAATCCTTTGAGGTGCTGAAGTACATTTGTGATTGGGGAATAAAAGAAACGCATAGGCACAGTTCTGAGGTACATTTGTTTCAAACAATTTTTTAAAACAAATGATGTTAATCCTTACAATTGGACACGAATAATCCATACATATGAATTATAATATTGATCATTTTATTTTAAATTATCATTTTTTAAATATAATGTCTTAATTCTACAACTCTCCCAATTTATCAATCTTTTTTATTTTTAATAATAATTTTTTTATCTACTTTTCACAAAATTTTATTAATATGTTGGAAAAAAAGACAGAAATGATCATATTTAAATAAATTTAATATTTATCATTTAACAGTAAATAATTTTATAAATTAATACATTTTATTTAAGTTGATTCACGTCTCTTTACTAAATTTTTATGTATAGCAAACGAGCCCATCTAATTGTGTGGGAATAAGAAAGGAAATTTGAGGCGATTTTGTTAGATGGCGATTTTAGTATGATGAGAGAGAGTTGATTTATTTTTTCTCTTTCCTTTACTATGCGCACAAATTAAGAAAAAATAGGAAAGGAAACAACCATCTAATTAAATCTCAAAAATGGACGGTCCATATTGCATTGGGTAAACAATTGTTTGTTCTTTTGGGTTCAAATTTTGAATAGACCTTTAGATTGGTGCTTTTATGAGTAGTAAAGAAATATGCTTTGAGCAACATGTTATTAAAATAATAAAAAAAACAAAAAAGATTATTTTTACTCTGCGGGCGTCCAGTTGCAGTTCGGACTTGAGCAAAAAGCCAGAAAATATATATGGATTGAAGGCTACTCCAGTTTGTAGCAATGGAGAGATAATTTGCGAAGTATTGATGAGCTAATATAATAAGCGCCACAAGCTCAGCTGAGCTCTGAGCTCTTGGTGCAAACAGGAACAAAAATGGCGCTTGAGCTTCAATTTCAAGTTCAATCAATTCACCTCCGTTCTCCACTTTTTACCACTAAACCATTCCTTCCTCTGACCAAAACCCTAACCCTAACATCTCTCAAAGTGAAACCACCGTGCCAAAGAAGTCTTGTTATTCGACGACCTACTGCAGTGGCTCCAGGTCCAGGAGCAGACCCCACCAGTACCAATGCTCAAGCTCAACCCCTTACCAAAGAACAAGAACAAGGAGGAGACTCGGTTAGCTATCATTTCTCACCTATTACTATTAGGAATTAGCCAATTAGGTCTGCTACTCTGGTCTACTTCCCTTTAATTAGAATAATCGATCATTCTCTGGTATAGGATGTGTACCAGTACCAGTATATACCCGACACCATTGGGCATTGGCATGGCATCTTACCCTTTTTATTCAGGTCATCAGGTGCATGTCATTGAATTGAATTCTCAATCCTTACTACTGTTCAGGTCCCCAATTCATTTATATCATTATTATTTCTACATCAGTGGCAATTTAATTACTGAAATTTCCATACAACGTCTTCCCTAGATAGTGAATTTGCATTAACTTATAAGGTTTTCAATTATAATTTGTTGTTTTATTTTTTAGGTAAATAATTATTATTATTTTTTACTGTTTTGTTCCTTAATTCTCATGGCACTGGCAGGATGCCAAGCAGAGTGTAGCAGTACTTAAGGAGGCAGCTAAGACACGCCGGGTCCCAGCTTCTGATATATTAGCTGCACTCTCAAAATTAAAGAAGTCTAAGGTCGACCCCGCTGCATTTTTTGAGACGCTTGGCGGAACAGAGTCGCCAGGGAGGACCTGGATGCTTATTTTCACTGCTCAGGTTATTCATGACTTCCTCTTTTGTCAAATTATCAATAATAATTTTTATTAAAATTTTTATGGTGTGCTTTTTAATGGCCTAATTGTTAGATTTTTACTACATATAGGGCCGACTGGACAAGGGGCGGTATTTTCCCCTGACAGCAATTCAAAGATTTGATGCTGCGGTAAATTCATTGCTCCTTGGTAAATAGAACAAAGTGTATTGTGAAACTCAAAAACATAAACTATGCAGACACAAAAATTTATTAAATACCTATGCTTACACCTGTACCACAATATTATGTCCGAAACCAACATGTACTGCACAAAGTTGCACCAGATTTGTACTAGATTCCTACTTCAGTGCTCTGGTACAGGTATCATTTAGCCTGGCTCACTGGTATTGGCAACGCTAGTTGCACATGCTGGGATTGTACAGTTCAATAATAAGGATGGTTGGAGTCTTTTTCATTATATTTTTCTATCTCATAATATTTGTAAACGAAGACTTATCTAATTAAATTTGCACATAAAATTAATTTTGTAGGCCAAGAGAATTGAAAATGGCGTATATCTCGGGCCAGTCGGCAATCTAACCTTTGAGGGGAGGCTATCATGGAAAAACAGGATACTGGCATTTATTTTTGAGTGTGTTCGAATAAAAATAGGCCCCTTTGGGCCTCTACAGATTGATTTCAAAAAGGAAGATCAGAGAGAACCCGGTAAGAAGGACCCTTTCTTTATTTGGTTTTATGTTGATGAAGAGATAGCCGTTGCCCAAGGGAGAGGTGGTGGTGTGGCCTTTTGGTGTAGGTGTCATCGAATCACCTGAAAATTTTCTTATTTCAAAAAAGTGAGAATTAAATTAATAGTTTTGCTTAAAAGAAAATAGAAATGATATCTAGGTGCTTCTGACTTTGTTGTAGATAAGAGGTGTATAGTCATGAGCTGCACAACATGCATTGCAGTTTAATTTGTTCTTTTCTCTGGTATTTATTCCCATTGGATATTTCAAAACAAATGAAAACGCTGTAGTGTTTTTTCCCCCCCTGCTGCATTCCGGGCTGGCGTGATCTCCATTTGCAACATGGAATGCTGTATGTGTAATATAAATACAAACCTTAAACAAATGCCAGCTCGTCGCTTTGTGCTCATTGAACCGGCTCCCAGATAATTTTGTTCTTCCAGCTTTCAGATTTGATGTTGACCATTTTCAAATGCGCTGATCTCTTCCGTAGCACTGATCTTTACGGATAGTTGAAATCAACGCCAGATTGTAGCATGATTATTGGGTAACGATGCAACTGTAAGACAACAATTCCAACAAATTAAAAATTGCAGAAAGTATTGCGCCTGCCCATATATTCCCTCTACATATCTACATCTTTCAACCCTATAGTGTAACAAAACAAAAGAAAACGTCCGTTCATAAACCCAGAAAACCAAAGAATAGATAGAGACATGTCTATCATATTCTTCCTTGTGTTTCTCCTCTGTTGCACCACCTCGGTGTTATCTAAGAAAGACGATGAAGAGGTGCTCCTCAAAATCAAGAAGCAGCTAGGCAACCCATACGGTCTTCGTTGGTGGGTCAAAGGATTCGACTACTGCAATGCCTCAGCCAACATTGCACCGGACTACTCATATATAACGTGTACCGACACCGGTCGTGTAAGATCTATAATCCTGCAAAACTTAGATGTCATTGCCTCCTTTCCAGATGCCATTTGCAAATTAACTGAAGTGCAAGACTTACTGCTTAATCATGATCCCGGGCTTTCTGGTCCGATTCCTTCATGCATCACTGAACACCCAAATCTTTGGGAAGTTATTATAACAGATACATCTCTTTCCGGCCCTGTGCCCAGTTTCTACAACAACCCCAATCTCCTCGGCATCAATTTAGCACGAAACCAGTTATCTGGTACAATTCCATCATCTTTTTCTACCTTACCAAAATTAAATTCCTTGGAGCTTTCAGGAAATTACCTCACTGGTACTATACTCCTGGACTTCTTCACACTTCGACTCCATCGCTTGTGCTTGCAAACAACAGCTTAACCGGAGAGCTACCAAAAAGTTATGGATCGGTAGATTTCTGGTTACTTGACGTGGGGGGAAACCAACTCAGCGGTGATGCTTCTTTTTTATTCGGTAAACAGAAAACAGCTCTTAACATAGTTTTGGCTAATAATGACTTTGAATTTGATCTGAGTAATGTAGAATTCTCAGATCACCTGTATGGCTTTGATCTTAGCCATAATAAAATCTACGGCAAAGTGCCTGACTCATTTGCGACTGCTGCCGGGCTGTGGTACCCCAATCTGTCATTCAACAAACTCTGTGGGGAGTTGCCTCGCGGGGGTAACATGTGGAGATTTAGTGCTCAAGTTTTTGCAAACAATACATGCCTTTGTGGCTACCCACTGCCATCATGCTCCAATTGGGCACCTGCGCCTGTATTCTTACCGTCATATTAATTCCTCACATTAATTACAAGCTCTCCGTTATGCACTTGATCAAAGAAGTCGACCATTCTCATGTCGTGTCTTTTTAATTACGCAAATTATAATAATTTTGTAATTCCGTTGTTTTAATAAGTAAATTTTTAATTATTGAGTGTTTTTTGTGTAATCGGAAGATCATATTGCCATCCTGCTCTTTGCGTAACATCAATACTCAGTAGTCGGTGTGGTGCTTTGCCACCCGTCCTTTTAAAAAAAATACTCAGTAATCGATTTCATATAATCATTTCAGATGCTGTAAAAGGGAATTGGATTTTTTTTATTTAATAATTCATTTTTTTTGGCGCGAGAATCAAATTTTCAAGTGCTCTGGATATGGCAATTGACTAAGTGAAAATTAATTATTAATTGAACTTTCAAACATAATTTTACATTATTGAAGATCGAAGAAAATTTAGTTTATCAGTATTTGTATAACGTCAGGACACACTGTATATATGAGCTACTTAGCAAGTCCATTACTCAATTTTGTTAAAATTTGTTAGCTAGCTAACTTTGTTGTTATTGGAAAAACGCCATTCTAATCCATTCAAATTAACAAAATTGTTGCACCCACCTAAAAACTGATTTTTTTTTTATTATTTGGTCTGAATAAAATTCGGCCCCTTATTAATTTGGGCCTCTGCAGATTAATTTCAGTGATCAAGATCAAAGAGAGCGGGGTACAAATTAGGACATTTTATTTATTTGGTTTATGTTGTTGAAGCAATAGCCGTGGCACAAGGGAGAGGGGGTGGCATGGGCTTTTTTATAGATGTCGCCAAGTCACTTGACATTTTCTTATTTCAAAGACAGAAAAGTAAATTAATATATTATTTTGGTTAAAGGAAAACAGAATTGATACGAGGTAAGGATATCCTAGGTGGTTCTGACTTGGCTATAGATAAGGTGTAGAGTCATAACTTGCATAACATGCATTGCATTTCTTTTTCTGTGGAATTTATTCCCATTGGATTTTCAAAACTATGAAAACACTGTATGTGGTTTTTGTTAGGTTTTTCGCTGCGTTTAGCACTTGATCATGGTTTCTATTTTCAGATAGGAATGGTGTATATGAAATAGAAATATATATTAGCCATGGATTTCAAAACTTTGTGCTTCTCGAAATCGTAATAAATACGCGCGTCAACTTGTTTGCTCTTTGGCCTCCATACGGATATTCTAGATGCTTGCTTAAAATATACCTCAAAAATGAATTTATTATTCCTGTTTTTAGAGTTGACATTGACAATTCTCGGATTAATTTGCAGACTCTTCCGTAGTACTGATGTTTAGAGTTCTTCCAAAAATAAAACCACCACCTGAAATCAATGCCAGATTGAAGCATGATTACACGTACAAGTTAAATATTCCTGAAATAAGCCCCTTTAACTCATCTGAACACTTGCTGCTTCACCCCTCTCCCTTTATATATATATCTTTCAATTTCACAGTACTGTACCAAAGCAATATCCATTCAAAAATTCAGAAAACAAATTAAGATATATTTTATAAAGACATGTACATACGTAGCATATTCTTCCTTGTGCTCCTCCTCTGTTGCACCTCCTCAGTGCTGTCTGCTAAAGATAAAGATGATGAAAATACGCTCCTCAAAATTAAGAAGCAGCTAGGCGATCCATACAGTCTCCGTTGGTGGGTGAAAGGATTCGACTACTGTAATGCCTCAGCAAATGTAGCAACAGAGTACTCGTACATAACATGTACCAGCACCGGTCGTGTTAAATCTCTTGTCCTGCATAACTTGGATGTTACTAAACCCTTTCCAGATGGCATTTGTGGCTTAACTGAAATGGAGTACACTGAAATTTCTCAAATTCCGGGTCTTTATGGTCCGATTCCTTCTTGCATTACTAAACTGTCAAATCTTGTTCTTTTGGGCATAATGAAGACATCTCTCTCTGGTCCAGTGCCTGACTTTTCTGGCCATACAAAACCTACCAATCTCACCAGTATCAATTTATCAGGTAACCAGCTGTCGGGTACAATTCCGCCATCTATTTTTACGTTACCGAACTTAGACAGCTTGGATCTTTCATCAAATAGCCTCACAGGAACAATACCACCTGGGGTTCTCCAGACTAAGAACCCCTCACTTGGGCTGGCAAACAACAGCTTGACCGGTGAACTACCGAAAAGTTATGGATCGGTAGACTTCTGGTTAATAGACGTGGGGGGGAACCAGCTCAGTGGTGATGCTTCCTTTTTATTCGGTAAGCAAAAGACGGCTGTTAACATTGTTTTGGCTAATAATGAGTTTGAATTTGATCTGAGTTATGTAGAATTCTCGGATAAGATATATGGGTTTGATCTTAGCCATAATAAAATCTACGGCAAAGTCCCGGACTCGTTTGCGACGGCAGCTGGGTTGTATTATCCTAATCTCTCCTTCAACAAACTCTGTGGGGAGCTGCCAAAGGGAGGTAACATGTGGCGATTCAGTCCTGCAGTTTTTGCGCACAATTCTTGCCTTTGTGGGCCCCCTCTGCCATCTTGCTCTAATTCGGCACCTGCACCTGCGCCTGCATCACCTTAAGCAAGCGCGTCTCCTATGATAATCATATCTATATGTGTCCTATATTTTGTTTTTCTTATATCCAATATAATTATGTAACTCCATCCTTTGTACTATTGTTTGGTTGTGGAACGAAACAATGTTGGGCGTGTTTGTGTTTTTTATGAAACTTCAATTATTTAATTATGTAAAACCCCTATTCGATCGTATACAAATTCATATGTCAAACTCAAACAAAATATGATATTCTTGTAAGGTTTGGCGGCGGCGCTGCTGCTGTGGTTGGTATAAGAGAGTGAAAAATGTACGCATTATTATTATTATTATTATTATTATTATTATTATTATTATTATTATTATTATTATTATTATTATTATTATTATTATTTTATGAAAGATGTCTGAGATAGGCTTTCATTGAAAAATAAACGAGTCATTACATGCTAAATCAAAAGAAAAGACTCTTCTAACCTGAGAGTATCACCTTACAACATAGAGCTATCACAACCTCTTAAAGTTAAGTATGAAGCAATACTAAACAAAAGAAGATAGAAACACGATTATTACAATTCTAGAGAAACACAAAACAGCCACAAAAAGTCAATCAGAATCTTCAATAAAATCTCTCATCTCTGTCTCTCTTTGATTGGCTGCCAGGTCTCTAAATCTATGCTCCATCTCTGTTGTAATACCTGTCCAAAAACGATATAAGTTTAAAGAGTTGAAAAACACATTAAATGAGGTGGTACCAGGATGGTCTGTGAAAATTCTCCTGTTTCTCTCATTCCATTGTGTCCAACACAGGGCTGCTAGAATTGTTTTACTATAATCCCTATCCCTCTTACTAAGCCTATTTATGCTATCCCAGATAGTATCCAAACTAGTGGAATCTAAGTTTATGTTTCTATTATTGAACATATTAAAACTGACCCAGAAGTTGCTAATGAAGGGGCAATGCACAAATAAGTGGTTCACATTTTCTGCATTGGCACAGAAGGGACACTTATTTGGGCCTATTTTCCCTCTTTTTGTTAGGTTATCAAAGGTGAGTAATTTATTGTGAACTACTAACCAAAGAAAGCACTTAAACTTCAGGGGAATTTTTAATTTCCAAACAGAGAGATTCAAGTCAATGCAGATTCCTCCATTATTGAGGAATTTGTACATAGATTTCACTGAGTAAATTCCTGAATTCTCTAGCTACCAAATAGCATTAACATCCTCCTCTGTAAAAGTTAAACTATTCATAATTGCTAATAGGTTATCCTTCTCAATTCTCATTTCTCTGGAGATACCTCTAGTTAAATGAAAATTGATATTGCTCCTATTCCAAACCTGAGCTACTGAGATATGTTCTTTTCTTTTGGTTTTCTCAAATAGTTTGGGGAAGGCATTTTCTATAGCCATGCCCCCATACCAATGATCTTTCCAAAAGTCTATAGTCTTACCATTGCCTATAGTTTTTAAGATGTCTATTCTGAGAATGGCTGAAAGGTACTGTAGGTTTTTCCAAAAAGCTAAAAAACATGCCATGTTGTGCTTGCCATCATACTTACTTTTGACGAAGTCCTTCCAGATCCCTTTCTGCTCTCTGAAACAATAGCCCCAAACCCATTTCCCTAAAAGTGCAGCATTTATCATTTTCAGATTCAAAATTTTCCAACCCCCAAACTCCTTCCTCCTACAGATAGTGTCCTAGTTAACTAGGCTATACTTTCTTTTCTCTTTGTCCTAGAAAGACCCTCAAAGGAATCCCCTTCTAATCTTATCTATTTGGTTGACTACCCAAGCTGGAAACTTGAAGAAGGAGAGAAAATAAAGAGGGAGGGCAGAGATTACTGAGTTCAAGTTGACTACTCTGCCTCCTAAAGAGAGCACAAAGCCCTTCCACTTAAAAATGTACACATTATTATTTAATATATTTAAAATTATAAAGGCTTCACACTTAATAATACAACAAAAGTAGATGTTTTTCATAAAGTCCACTGAAATAGAATAATAGATAAATTATGGTAAATTATTCAAATTTATTTTGCATGTGAGAAATGCTAGTGTCCAATAAATTGGATAGATAGGTCCATCCACTATGTTCTTCATATTGGAAAAACTCATAAAAAAAATCAATTTTTACATTTTTTTATAGAAAATTTTTACTTATTTTTTGGTATTTTAGAAAATTGAAGATATAAAAGTTCCGGATCGTTCAATAACAACGATTTTCTAAAGTATCAAAATAATAGTAAAAAATATAAAGATTAGTTTCTTATAAATTTTCAATATGGAAAACATATTGAATAGTTCAGATCGATCGTTTACAATTTAAAAATGTGAAAACAATTATATTGGACAGACCTCATTCGTCTAATATATTGGACTCTAGCTTTCCTCTTTGCATGTAGTTATTATTTCTATGTTATTGGTTTTCTTTTTTTTAAAAAAAAATTGCTCTTCTAAATCTCTTAAAAGAAATAAGAGGCTCCATTTAACTTCCAAACAAAAAAGGCCTTCACGAAATTTTCCAAAGTGGAAAAGTCGCAGTAAAGAATTTTCCAACATAATGTTAATATAAATATTATTAGTAGGTAAGTTGAAACCCACCAAACAAGCACAATACATAATTTATTTATTAATTGAAGTTGAGACTAGAGAGGTTTTACCCCATTATTAGTCCATAAGTCCATAACTAATTACTAATATTAATTGAAGTCGAGAGCTTTCTCAAAGAAAGCAGCCGCAGCGCCACCATCAATCCACCAATCCGCCGATCCATGGACGGGACCACCGCACCAGCGACCCGGCTGCTCTATTTCGATGACATGTGGGCCCTCCAGTCCAGCGCCACCGTCCTCTCTTTCCAGGTCTCTCGCTCCAGCTTTGCTCTGCTCTTGTACTAAACCATACATTTCACAAATACAAATCCAATTAATTGGATGTCAAATTGAGGCTCTTTTTTTTGGGTATCGAAATTTACAATCGAATTTGATCGTTTTGGAGCGGACACACCAATAGAGTCTAGTTCTAGCTCTTGCAAACAATAGAAATGCATGTATGGTGTATGGTGTTTGGTGTTCACTCAGATTAAACACCAAAAAAGAGAGCAAATCTTCTCAAGTTATAACGTACAAATATATACTATTATTTCTCTCTCTTTGTAATATCACGAAATTTTTAAGGTGCTAAGGATAATAGCTACCTTTCAGTAGAAATCTTTTTTAGTAATAAAATTCCAACTCTACTTGAGTTTCTTTGGTGTACTAACCAGGAGAAAGCATAATAAATCAGGCTGTATATTATTTGTTTCAGCTCTAATACTAGGAAAACGTTCTCCAATTTTCAAGGAGTGTTCAATGTACTTAAATGTCGCTTGTAAATAAACCACAGTATGCTGATAATTTGTTCAAATTTGCATTATTGCAAAATTGGAAAACACTAGCTGTGTCTTTAGTACAGAACTTCACTGACTGAGTTCTAAATATCTGTTCTTTAAAAGGAGGATGGGACCCGGCAAGCAGTGATACTTGATGCAACAATATTCCATCCACAAGGCGGGGGTCAGCCTGCTGATACTGGATTTATTGTTTCGACTGGAGATGAGGCAGATGAACAAGTCAGATTCTTAGTTGAAGATGTCAGATCAAAAGATGGCGTGGTAAGAATATTTTTAAGTAAAGTCCAAATCAACAACATTTCTGTACAGGTTGCAGATATAGAGTTTGAAACTTTTTCGTTATATATTATTTTACTTCAATACTATATTTTTAGGTTTATCATTATGGTAAATTTGAAGAAATTCAAGATCAGTCCAAGTCCCATTTCAGAGAAGGAAAGCAAGTTAATTTGCATGTAGATGAAGAGAGGCGCAACCTCAATTCCCGGTACACAAATTACAGCATTATAACATTACTAATCATAATCAAACTATCCATCCTCTGACATAATAATTTTTGTTAATTAAGGCTGCACTCAGCTGGTCATTTGCTGGATATCTGCATTCGAAATGTCAGTCTCTCTCATCTTGAACCTGGCAAAGGATACCATTTTCCTGATGGGTATTCCCTTAGTCTATCGACATTATAATTTGATTAAAACAATTTACCGTACTGTTTCTGCTAACCTTTATTTCTAGACCATTTGTTGAATACAAAGGGACAATTATGCATGATCAGTTAGAAACCAAGAAACTTGAGTTGGAAAAAGAGGCAAACACTCTTATTTCTATGGGTGCTAAGGTGTGCCTTATATTATCGTCTTATTCAATCATGTAGATTACAATTATAACAGATTTTAAAAATGAGTAATCCTCGCCATATTTGTAGAATTGACCCATAATTAGTGGTTAAGTGAAAGAATACCTATACATATGTGTAGAGATAACCTTCTTATAGGTGTCTCACTTTTTCCTTTTTCTATTTTTTTTTTCTTTTTTGTAATTTACTGATAAATTCCTGCGTCCTGCTTCCTGAATACTGTGGTTTGTGCAAAGACAACCCACTTTTTTTTAGTAATCCCATATAATGTAGTTTAGCATTGATCTCAAAACAGGTTCAGTACAAATAGTTTCCTCGTAATCTATTATTTGACACTTATTTCTGATAAACCTAACCTGTTAACTTAATGATGAGAGAACTGATTTTGGTAAAGAAAAAGGATGACCAGACCTTGGAAGTACCAAGATTGGAAGTACCAAGATTCATGTGAGGTTGCTGCAAGGTTTACTTATGGTATTTCCTGTTAAAATGAAAAGTGTGAACTCACTACTAATGTAATTGCATGCAAAACAGGTGTCTGCTTGTATATTACCATATGAGGTGGCAGCTGAATGGTGTGGTGGTGCTCTTCCCAGTTACATTTCACGGGTATGTTCAAAATCAAATCATTTATTGGTATTATACCGACAATGGAAGGTTTTCCAGCATGAATGAATATAAATTAACTTGATACAATTCTGAAATGATCAAACAGGATAGTACGCCGAGAATATTGAAGTTTGGTGAGCATGATGGGTGCCCCTGTGGTGGGACCCATGTTTCTGATATTTCAGTTATTGGCAGCTTAAAGGTAATTAAGCACTTGCATGACATTATGTTTTATATTATTCGTAAACTGTTGTTACGCAAATATCAGTGTGGAACAAATTTGTGTGGCTTCATTTATTAATTAGCTTCCTTATTCAACAATAGTGCTATTTCAAGCTCTTCATAATATGTTTATATATGTTTATGAAATGAACCAAAAAGTCTGCCTATATGATCACTCATTCGAAGTTGAGCTTAGATGAGACCTGACCATAAATAATTAACATTTAGAGTAATGTTTTTCACTTTTCTAGGTTCTATATTTTTGGGTATGATACACTGATGACTCCTTTTTTTTTTTTTTTGGTGATCCAGACAATGATTTCTTAAATCAAGTAAAAACTCATTTTAAAGAAGAAAAAAAATTATAGTCATTTGGTATTTCATCAATTAAAGGACTTAAAATATGGACCGTTGTAACATTTTATTTCATTTGATGAATGGTAAAAGTTGCATTAAATTTCATCTTTTTTTCATGCGTGTGAGCATGACATTGATGTGCATGTATAATATAAATCATGTTTCAAAGTGTCGGATTTCTAACCTAAACGTTATTTTTAGCCGTTGTCAAAATATCAAACTAATCTGTCGCCAATAAAGCCACATCTTTTATTTATATATTTTTTCAATCTTTTACTTTTTTTTTTTCTTTAGGTGACTCAGATACGGACAAAGAAAGGTGTTACCAAAGTCTCCTACAGCATCGACCCTTAATTATTGTGTTGTTTTATAAAGCACAAAAAATATGTGCCTGTTTAGCTATTGCAAAATTTGAAGCATTGTTAGGTGAAAATAAATACAGTAGGCTAGTTGTGCGCGCTAAGCATATTTTTCTTCCATCTCTCTGACTCTCTGTACTTAATTTTATGTAAACAATTAAGGTGATAGTTATATAAAATTTAGACAGTAATACGGCTTTTTTCAAAAGGTTGAATTTTTGGGCGTATGCTTCCATTATATTGTTTATATATATGAATATTTATTGGTGTGCCTGACAATGTTCATGCAAAAGGAGTTAAAAGAGAACAGAAAAGAAAAGAAATTGTAGAGGAAACCAAGACTAAGCAAATCAAGATCATAACATAAAAACCAATTGGCTGAGAAAAAAGAATGATTTAAATTTTATAGCATCTGAAGTCGCAACGCAGCTATACACAGGAAATAGTTACATTATTTTTGCAATTGAGTGATTTTTCCCGTACTATTCCATACAAAATTGACATTAGCGTGACAACAATTTTTTTTTTTTTTTGCGTTTTACTAGACCATGGAGAAAAGCAAACAGTGCAAATGTGCAATTCTAGTATTCCATACATAACATAGTCTAACAGAAAAACAAAGCAAGGCACTACCAATTACGAAACATGCCCATTTAGTCAATAAACAACAGCATATAAAAACTAGCATGAAATATCACTGAAATTCATTACAATTTCTTGTACAAAGTAGCCCGCCAGTATATCAAGCAGGAGGTGCGTCAACCATTTCATGCTCAACTGGAGTTGGTTGGACTGGGTAATACTTGTAATGAAGCTCTGATACATCATCACCTGACAACTTCTTCCATCCATTGGGCCCCACATGGTATACTGGTCAATATTTTTTGCAACAAAAATCAGTATGTTAGCTGTGTCTAGAACAGTATGTAGACTGTCTCTGTTGATATGTGTGCGGGTTCACAGACAATGACTTTTCAGAGTTTGCACTGATATTAATTGGGTCTGAAGATTTTCATAAGTGTGTTTATGCGTCATTCATTTATTCATAACCTTTCCTGTGCATCACAAGTGCAAGTACACAAAACATAAAGCTATTTATCAGACTTCATACTTGTACTAATGTAACTGACAGTGGATCTGTTCATATTTATTTACAAATTTTCTTCCTTTCTTTTTTTTTTAGGGGAGAGGGGTGAACCTACCGCTAACAACGCCTCCACTGGCTCCATCTCTGAAAGTAGCATGATAGATGGCACGCCTTGCCAGCTCATGAGCCTCGTCAACCGTCATGTCAGGGCGGTACCTTTTACAAATTAAAAAAGCAAAGCATACATTAAATAAATATGTGCTAGGGAAGAAACTTCTTATCAAGCAAAAGAGTATGGTGCATACCCATTATCCAGGACACCGTAAGCATAAGGTGAACCTGAGCCAACAGAGAAGCGGTTTCCCTTCAGCCTCCCACCTTCACTGTCCACATAGTACAATCCAGGACCCTACAAAGGAAAAGAAAACAATTCATATAGCTTTCTAATAAAGGACATTCTCTGAATTTTTTGACTAGGAAGTCCTAATCAATACGTTAAGTTTCTGTCACAGCCAAAAAGCACGTCACATGAACAAAAGCTAAAAAGATATTAGTAACAATATTTGAACATTCAACAAGAAAGAAGATACTGGTGCTACATTTTACCTTCTCATCCCAACCAGCAATCATGGTACCGATAGAGAGTCCCATTCCACGGTAGGAATAGAGAATATTAGCCAAAAGCTTAGAGGCGCCTGTGACAGAGATTCTCCTCTTGTTGGCCAACTCATGCAACCGACACTGTAAATTGGAACATAAGAAGAATGCAACAATGATAGAAAAAAGAATCAACTGAGCAGTTGAAATTAAAAGGTCACTTACTCCTACTATATAAGAAATTAGATTGTGTAAAAGATAGATGAGATATAACCTTGATACCGAGATTTCTGTGCCAAAATTGGCAATCGGCTGCACCACCAGCCATAGTTCCAAGCATGTAGGGGTTGATCTCAATAATCTTCTTGACGGATTGAGAAGCTATTGAGCAAAAAGATAAATAAAATGAAGTATAAGAAGGAAAGATAGAGATATGGTTGGAATTGGGTACTTACAAATGTAGCCGCCCATGCTAGCTCGAGAATCAGCAGCAACAATGACACCTTGATTGAAAATGAAGGCAAGAGTAGTGGTTCCCTTGGCATGCTTGAGGGTCTGTTTGGCCTCCATTTGGAACTTATCAAACTGGTTTCAGTTTTGCAACAGAAAAGACAAAAAGAGTCACGAATGGGAATGCAATAAAAATAAAAAGAGGAGAGGAGAGGAGAAAGAGAGATTAGAGATATAAATACATCGGCGCAACCAGCAGGGAGATCGAAGGAGGGCGGGGCGAAGAGCTGATCTTCTGCGGTGGCCATGGCGGAGGGGACAGCGGCGGAGAAGGATTCGAGGCCACTCGTGTCCAGCTTCATCATCATTCTTCTTTTCTCTTCTCTTTGTTTTCTTTGCTTGAGATTGAGAGAAACAGAGATCCGGTGGTGGGGTTTTGTTCTTGTAGGGGCAAAGTGTTGAGACAGAGAGAGGCTTGGGAAGAAAGAAAGAAACGAAAGCCGAAACACAAGCAAGAGCATCCTATATCGGACCTTAATTGGGCCTATTCGCACTCTCCTAAGTGGGCTGCACGGAACCCAACTCACCTCCATAAGTATTGGGCTTATTACTTTCATTTTTTTCATCCAAAATGGTTTTTTTTTTTCCAAGTAAATTAATCTTATTTAGAGAAACATAAAGATGTATTTTACTTTACTTTATATTTTTCATTTACATCTTGCAAGCTTTAAATTATTAATTATTCCTTATAAAATAAAATTTGTTCACCGACCATCCATGTCAGATTTCACAATCTAAAATTAAAAATAAATTTTGCAGATTTTTCACGCTGAAACATCGTTTTCTCACTCATTTGATTTCATTTTTACTTATGATATTATTAGGATCAGAATTTATCTAGTGACTCGTATATATCCCGATGGCAATCTTGTCTTCATTTTAACTGAAACTTCCCAGCCATGCACGCCACTTTTTTTTTTTTTTTTTTCAAATACTGACCTAAGAGGCTAAGACTTGGTCCGTAGTAAAATACAGTTAATACCTGGAAAATTGTGTGTGTCCTAAATGCCACAGCAGATGATGATGATGATGATAATAATAATAATAATAATAATAATAATAATAATAATCATAATAATAAAAATCATAATAATAATAATAATAATAATAATAATAATAATAATAATAATAATAATAATAATAATAATAATAATAATAATAATAATAATAATAATAATAATAATAATAATAATAATAATAATAATAATAATAATAATAATAATAATAATAATAATAATAATAATAATAATAATAATAATAATAATAATAATAATAATAATAATAATAATAATAATAATAATAATAAGAACAACAACAACAAAAGAGTTAAGGCTTCAATAGTATTATTTATACCATAGTATTTAATACGTTTGCTATCCAATTTTACTTTTGTCGTGTTTATTTCTACTGGATAGATTATAATTTTTTTTATTAAAATAATATGTATTTGATATTTCTAAAATTTAATAAAACTCTTAATGCAATTCTATAATTTTTCTCATTTAAATTTTTAATATGTTTGGTGTACATATCTACATTCGGTTCTGTTAGCTCAGCTCCTCTCTAGCGAAAAGGGAATTTATGGAGAGGCACCAAATGTATGATCAGATTCAGACATAGATCAGAATATAAGACGAGCCAGAAATTGCAGGCCATCTATTCGAAAATCGACTATGAAGAATTTTATTTGAAAATCTGTGATGAAATTCGCACAAACAATTGATAAGGAGATGATCCTTTGTTTCTCAGCACACGAAAACTACAATAAAAAGAAAAGGACATTTCCGTTGACAATGCGGCCAATTTATTATATATATATTATTAAAAGTAGGTTGAAATCCCCATTGCTTCCATTCCAATTAACAGAAGCACAAAAGTCAATTACATGACATCAGAAATAAAAAGGTCGTCTACTGAGGCTGCACTAGTACCACCCTACCCCATACCAGTGTTACCGTTGGTTAATTAATTGATTTATCTGAGATAGTTTCACTTTTCATGCCTTGTATGTATCACAAATTAAGAAATCTGAAAGAAAAGGAATTAATTATGGTGCATTGCATATATGCAGCTTATGAAAATATATATCAAATCCTAGCTCCATATATATAGGTATAGCTCCTCCATTTAAATTTGGTATAATTATCTGCAAGTAGCCAGGCAGCTAGCCATATACAAATAGCTGATGGAAACCAAGCCGCCGACAATTCGAGAACAAAGCAAGAAGAGATTAGTGCAGGTATTTTGCGAGGATTTGGAATTATTTCATGTGGTCGCCTTTGTGTGTCTTGCTTTCAATGCAGTCGTCGCCATGTACATGTCGAGAGACAGCCTGTGGGACTTGGGATCCATAATTACTAGCTGCGCTGGTCTGATTTGGCAATTTTGGTGTCTGAAATGGAATTTGGTGATCATGAGTCAGAGTCAGGGTGCAGATGCTCCTCACCGCTGGATATGGGATATGTTCAAGGTCGTCCTCTGGGCTGCGACCATTTTCCTCGCCACATCGTTTGCAGCAAGGGTTTCTCAAGCCGAGCCGCCGTTGTGCTTAAGGCTCGTTGTCTGGTGCACAAGCGCTTATGTAACAGTAGCTGGGATCTACTCGTCATTCCTTATTTTCTGCAACCGCAAGGATGTTGAAGGAGTTAATAAAAAATCTGATGGTACTGTGGAGAAGGAGAAGGAGAAGGAGAAGGAACATCAATCAGCGCATGACCTGCAATCAATCCCCTTGGAGAAGGTTTAGAATGGGCAGCGTCATGGCATATCGATATTATATTATATCTAGATTGAACATGAATTATTTTTTTTTTCTTTCTTTTTTGGCCTGTACAGTAAGTATGCTTGCAGCTGTAATTATAAGTTCCATATGCAATAACATCGCATATTTTGGTTCAATTTGTATGCGATTATATCTTAATTAATGTGATATATCACCATCTATGAGACAACATATATAGCATACATATACAATATATGTATTAGAACACTAGTGTCCTTTGATAATATTTAGATCACTATATATATATATATATATATATATATATATATATATATATATATATAAAGTATCTCATGATATATATCTTAATTATTTTACAGTTAAAATAGATAATTTTGAATTTCTGGTAGGATCCATTAGCATTAAATATGTCGACAACCTTGACAAATGTTTTTGCATCATCAAGGTAAAATGAAGTTTTAAAAACAAAAGGTTGAGATATTCATAAGCAAAATTTAATTGTTGGCATAGAGGTAGGTGATACACCGTTTGGATCGTATGGGAATAAGAGGAATAGCTTCTTTCTAAGCGTAAATTTATTATAAACAATCCAAACTCTTCACAAAATTACACAATTTCCAATACTTTCTGCCTAAAAATAGACTATTCCTCTTATTCCTAAGCAATCGAAACGGAGCCTTAGATAAAAAAGAATGTTGGTGGAAAAGAAAAATTAAAGAAAATTGGAAGGGGTAAAAGGAAAAGAGACCCTATCGATCCAGGAGCAGCATCTCCATCCGTCCATCCTGCCATCCATGATCCATCCATTTTGGAAGGGGTAAAAGGAAAAGAGACCCTATCTATCCGGACCGAAATCCTCTACAGCCGTAAATGGCTGTAGAGACGTCCAGCCAACCCCATTTTTTGTAAAATTAAAAAATTTTAAAATTAAAATGATGAATGTAAACCGTTGATCTTGTTCAAATTTACGGGAGATGCATTTTCATATAAATTTTATAAATTTTAGAGTTGATTTGATACTAGATCAAGTGGTCAACAAATGAACGAATCTGGTTAACTATCACTAATTAATTCTAATACATTCATTTGTTGACCACTTGATCTAGTATCAAATCAACTCTAAAATTTATAAAACTTATATGAAAATGCATCTTCCGTAAATTTAAATAAGATCAACGATTTATATTCATCATTTTAATTTTAAAATTTTATTATTTTGCAAAAAATAGGGTTGGCCGGACATCTCTACAGCCATTTACGGCTGTAGAGGATTTCGGTCCCTATCTATCCAGGAGAGCAGGATGGCAGCATTTGGTTTCCCTCTTCGTCCCAAGTCCCAATTAGCAGTGAGCAGTGACAATGCAATTACAACTATCTGCATCTGCTCCTCCAGTTTGGGTTTGCTCTAGCACCACCAGCAGCAGCAACTGCACATTCCAAAGACGGCCCAGACGGCCCAGAGTAGTCTTCGTCCGATGCTGCTCTATCATTATCAGCGGCGCCGCTGCCGCTGCCTCTTCTGCCTCTGAGAAGAGAACAGCAGCAGCTTATCCCTTCTCCGAAATCGAACCACGCTGGCAGAAGCACTGGGACCACAACAAGACCTTCCGGACCCCCGACGAAATCGATGCCTCCAAGCCCAAGTGCTACATCTTAGACATGTTCCCGTATCCCAGGTTACAATTAATTTGATGCTTTGCTTGCTTATATTATATTATATATGTCAATGCCACTCAACTCATTCCCTCACATGTTTCTAATACTTACTAGTTACTACCTATCTATCTCTCTAGCGGCGCCGGTCTCCACGTGGGCCACCCCCTTGGATACACCGCCACTGACATCATCGCCAGGTACAAACGCATGAAAGGCTTCAATGTCTTACATCCCATGGGCTGGGATGCTTTCGGTCTTCCCGCCGAACAATATGCCATTCAGGTACCTCTTCTATTTATTTAGTATTTTCTTCCAATGCCCATTTACTCTTCTATTTCAACTATTCATTCATTCCTTTGTTTTATTATTCACAGACTGGGACGCATCCCAGGGTCACAACCAAACAAAACATACAACGCTTCAAGGCTCAGGTAAACTTCACCTATAACACTTCCTAATATGCATTCTCTCATGCATACCATTTTTCAAAAAAACATAACACTTTTCTTGCTTCTTATTCTTTGTTTGTTTAATTTAGTGCAAATGCATTTTTTTTTTTGTCAACAACTGTTTTTTCCAATCGACAGCTAAAATCATTAGGCTTTTCCTATGATTGGGATCGTGAAATATCCACCACGGAACCAGACTATTACAAATGGACCCAATGGATTTTTCTCCAGTTCCTAAAGCGAGGTCTTGCTTATCAGGTACTGCAAATCTTAATTTCATTTCCTTCTTTCTTCTTTCTCTAGAAATAAATTATTCATTTAGCTATTTTCAACTTAGGCTGAAGTGCCAGTCAACTGGTGCCCTGCTCTTGGAACAGTTTTGGCCAATGAAGAGGTGGTTGATGGTGTTAGTGAAAGAGGTGGCTATCCTGTTATTCGAAAGGTATTTAAGAATCTTATATATATCTTTTTCTTTTTACTTGTAATGGAATTATGTATCAAGAGACGTTTCTTATTTCTGCAAACAAAAATGTATCCATAAATGTTCATGCATCCCTATAATATATTTCACAATTTACCGCCAACAACTTTTATTGCATTTATCTGAGTTCTACTTATAGGTAATAACATTTCTTATGTATGCCAAGAGTCTGGTAGCTCAGGTGGTAAGAGCACTTGGCTCTCTTCTAAGAGATCCAGGGTGAGCCAGTGTAAAAACTCAGCCATATATACAAGAAATGACCAGGGTCGGGGTGTCACTTCTAGCCTACCCCAACTTGTTTGGGATAAAAGGCTTAGACTTAGACTAATTTCTTATGTATGCCAAGCGCCTTCAACTTATTTTTAATACAAGATCCTTCATATGAGATCATGATCTTACTATAACTTTTTCATTTGATGCCCTAGTAGCCAATGAGGCAATGGATGCTAAAAATTACGGCGTATGCCGACCGCCTTCTAGAAGATTTAGAAACCTTGGACTGGCCAGAGAGTTTAAAGGAAATGCAAAGAAACTGGATTGGTAGGTCAGAAGGTGCTGAGATTGAGTTCCCAGTAGTTGATCATAATGGAATTGAAAAGCAAGGGATCTCTCTCTGTGTCTACACAACCAGACCTGACACTCTTTTTGGTGCAACGTAAGTTTTTCTTCTCATTCATTTATGTAATCGGTAATCCTCAAAGATACTTTTTTCTTTAAAAATTTTATACTTCGCCAAAATGTTCACATCTTCAATAAGACCATTTAAAGTTAGCTTTTCCTGGGCATTATTTTTTATATCCTACATTACTGATATACAATTGTCTATGCTGACGCGGTAATAATTTAGTTGGGAGATGAGCTGGTGCCTTTCAATATGGTACAGCTGCAATTATTTCCCTTGAAGAAACATTGTGCCATAATGTGTATAATGAAGTTAATCCTTTAAAATCATATTGAATATTTTCTAATCTAATTTATTTCTTTTCAGGTACCTTGTGGTAGCACCTGAGCATTTCCTGTTGCCATCTTTAATTTCTAATGAACAACGTGAACTAGTACGTTTTCTGTAGAATCTTACAGATTTACTTTTAGGTCCCTCTTTTTCTCATTTACTATACCACATCATAGTCTTGTTCGACTCAGAAAATATCTTTAATGTTGGTAGAAGTGTAATGATAGTCATAAACTATAATAAAATTATGTACAATGCAGGTAGAAGAGTATGTAGAGCTTGCATCAAGAAAGAGTGATTTAGAGAGAACTGAGCTTCAGAAAGAGAAAACTGGAATTTTTAGTGGGTCCTTCGCCAAAAATCCAGCAACAGGAGAGGTTGTTCCAATCTGGGTTGCTGATTACGGATTAGGAGGGTATGTGTCACAATGATCTTGGTGTCTTTCTTATAAACATATCACTTTTTTGTATTTTGTTGGATTTTCTCCATTTCAGAACATAATGTGTACGTAATTTTGATTGAAATTGTGATATTTTAACGGCCATTAAATGGCCAAATTTCCTTGCTTACAAGTAATATTTGTATGCTTATACTTTTCTGTTTTACCTCTGTTGAATATTATGAAATGTGCAGTTATGGTACAGGAGCAATAATGGCAGTACCGGCACATGACTTGCGCGATTTTGATTTTGCCTCTAAATTTGAATTACCAATAGTCAAGGTAGTCGCACCAACTGCTGCTACTTTTGAACTTAGTGGGGCTTATGCTGATGATGGTATAATGGTAAATTCATCAAATGCATCCTCCGGGTTGGATCTTAGTGGCTTGTCTAATAAAGAGGCTGCTTCAAAGGTCATTCAATGGCTTGAGCATACTGGACAAGGGAAGAAAAAGGTAAAGTTTTGTTTTTTGTTTGCTACCGTCTGATAGGCGCCTGATAGAAGCTTGATTAATTTAGCATGAGCTCTTTAAATTGCTTATGTTACCTAAACAAACTCATATAGTAATTTTATCAGAATCGAGTGGGAAAATAGATGTGCATGCATTAGTGAAATGGCCAAGTCTAGAAAGCTTTTATTTTTCTCATGGGTGATAATACCAGCTAGAACTGGCACAATTTTGCTGTACTGATTATTTTAGAAGAGCAACATTATTTCATCCAGACGGCCCCAACTTCAACCCAACCTGATTTTTTCTAATCTGCATTAATTTATTGATTAAATTAATCATTCTTAGTTTATTTTATTAGGTGAACTATAAGCTTAGAGACTGGTTGTTTGCGAGGCAAAGATACTGGGGGGAACCTTTTCCAGTAATGTTCTTAGAAGGTACTGGAGATATGGTGCCTCTTTCAGAAAGTGACCTCCCTTTGACTCTTCCTGAGCTGGATGATTTTACCCCGACTGGTACTGGCGAGCCACCATTGGCCAAAGCAACATCGTGGGTATGTTTACTATTTCCATAGTTATCAAGCATTTATTACTTTGGTTGTCTAGTATGCAGTATTGCTGACTGGTACAGGACTGTATTAACTTTCCTATTTCTATCATTAGGTGAAAACGGTGGACCCACATTCAGGGCTACCAGCCAGAAGAGAGACAAGTACAATGCCTCAATGGGCTGGGTCTTGCTGGTAATGCAACCAATTTGGAGACATTTCCATCCACTTCTCTATTAGTATATATATATATTTTTTGGTTTTGCTTGATCAATTAGTTTTCCTTTCAGGTACTATCTGAGATTTATGGATCCAAAAAATCCAAATGCTTTGGTTGATTCAGCAAAGGAAAGGTACTATTTTTATTAAAATATTCATTTTTTTTGCTGAGGGTGGGTTGGTGTGTGTGTGTGTTGGGGGGAGGGGACGTATCTTAAAAAAGATAAAACAAAAAAGAGTTATGTTGTGAAACACTTGTCAGGTACTGGGGACCAGTTGATATTTATGTTGGTGGGGCTGAGCATTCTGTTCTTCATTTGCTCTATGCTAGGTTTTGGCACAAGGTTCTTTTTCTCTCCCTTTAAGTCTCAAACTAATTTTTCACTTCGTCATACATATATACATTATTGTGCTTCCCCACAAAGTGGATTTTGTGAACATATGATGTTCTGAGTTGGTGCAGAATTCTAATGTTCAATGTAAATTTTATCCTTATTTTTGCCTCTAACATTTTCTAATTAGATTGAAGTCCTCAGGTTTTATATGATATTGGCATAGTCTCCACAAAAGAGCCATTCCAGTGCTTGATTAATCAAGGTTTAATTCTTGGTGAAGTAAGTTAATTTTCCCATAAAATATACTTACAACTTCAGCAACCTTGAGTTATTATTTTTAGAGGAAAATTTCTGCTCATCTTTGCAAAATGATGCATAACCCACAAAAATTGAAGGCCATTCTTGGTATAGGGAATAAGTGGAGTATTAAGAGGATAATTTTATTCCTCTACCAAGCATAGGCATAGCTGTATGGTATAGGTCAGCAAAAGTTAGGATTGGTTGGTCAAGTAAGGTCAACATTATCTTATTGCCTTTTGGATGGTTGATTGGTGGGCCTGACCAGACCTGTCAGAAGGCAAAGACACCTGATCTTTTAATGTAGTGGTTTGTTCATCTACTTTTCTCAGTACAATAGTTAGAGATAGTAAAAGTGCCTGCTGGAAATGTAGCTGTTCAGTTCTTAGTTTTGAGGTTGTTTACTGTTTCCTGCATTCTTTGTGGTTGTTTCCCAGAAGTGGGATCTGCTGGAAGTGGCATAACCCTATAAAACGGTCATGTTCTGCCAACTAGATAATTCAACCCATAGTCTGCTAATCAGAAAAGGAGGTTGACTAGCCAGTAGCTATATCTCAATGGGGGAAGTTTTTTATGAGGGTAGAATCTGACATTGCCAGTGATAGTTTCTTAATTCATTTCCTTATTTATTCTCACTTCTCCACTAGAGGTCATAAAAGGAATCTTGAAAGATGGATACAAATGTGGTTTCCATTGCTCAGGTGCTGGTGAATGATAATAGAGTGGCAAAATTGCGAAAGAAGTTCAAGGACTGAGGGGATGGACCAAAATTGAGTGTGAAATTTGTGGTTCGGAGTACATTTTGTGATGTCCTGTGACATAAACCAAAGTAGGAACTCCCAGGAAATATTAACTCTTCATCATTTTGTCTAACCCCCCCCCCCCCCACCGCATAAAGTTCCAAACTGCCTTTTTTTTTTTGCCCCCTCGGTGCATTTGAAGAGCAATTAGCAAAGGAGTATTTCCTGTAGTATCAACATTCCTCATTTAAAGCTGTTGTACAGAAGAACATAAAAAGTTCTATTCTCTTTTTTTTTTATTTTGAAATGGTTTCTCTTTAAGGTTGAATACACAGCATATAGAGACAAAGGAGGAAAATTGGTTTCAGTTGAAGCTGATGATAATTTGAGTGATTATTCTCAAGAAAAAGTGTCTCCTGAAATGGTACATGGAATTAGCTTGATTATTTTATAATTTTACAGTTTTCATGTTCATTTCTGAAAGCAAGCCTGTATTCTTTCTAGAATGTTGGTGTGTTACCCGCAATACGATCTTGCCCTTTTAATTTATAAGAATCATCCAACAAAACATGTCTATTTTTGGCAAATTGTTTTCTAACCTACCAGTTATTTGTCAGTTGTTTTTGACCTGACCTTGGGAAAATGAGGTTGTTTGGTGATTACTGAAACATGGAAAAATGAGATGTATATGGTGGATGTGTTTGTGATCCCTTCTGCTTTTTTTTGTTTCTGTTAGATTCTTAATTTATTTTAGTTTTTCTCTTGACTTTTCTTCAGGCACATTTATCTTACAGTGAACAAAATTTACTTCTATCGTAGGTGACAAAGGTTGGTGATAGTTATGTTCTAAAAGACCACCCAAATATAAAAATAAGTGCGCGTGCTTTTAAGATGAGTAAGAGCCGTGGAAATGTAATTAATCCTGATGATGTCATATCTGAGTACGGTTCTGATTCACTTCGGTTATATGAGATGTTTATGGGCCCACTTAGGTAACACTTTTAAGGTTTAAGTGTTCATCTTTTTTATTTAAAATTAACCAAAAAAGGTTGTCATTTTTTATTGTCTATGATCTGATGTCAGTATTGGAGCACATCTCAAACTAAAGCTGCCAAATGAGTGCAAATACAAAAATACCTATTATGACTTTCATGTAGTTCTAGTTATTTTACTTTCTAAATTTAAACAGGGATTCAAAAACATGGAGTACAGGTGGGATAGAAGGTGTACACCGGTTTTTGGGTAGGACTTGGAGATTGATAGTGGGGCCTCCATTTCCTGATGGATCATGTAGAGATGGCACAGTAGCCACTGACAGTGAGCCCACCTTGGAGCAACTTCGTGTTTTGCATAAATGTATAGCTAAGGTATTGAATCTCTGATCTAGAGGTCATATTTTAATGGTTCTTTACTGAGTTGTACTACATGATATGTTGAGTTTTTATAGGGGTTTACATTACATTTTTTATTTGACAAAAAAAAATTTTATTTGACAAAATTAAAGTTTATTTTCCTTATAGGTAAGTGAGGAAATCCAGGAAACAAGGTTCAACACCGCAATCTCTAGCATGATGGAATTCATCAATGCTGCATACAAGGTAATTTATCAATGTTCTTTTACTTTATATTAATTTAACATTGTGGGCAAGCTGTCATATGCCCTCTTTAACATTCCTTTTCTTTGTCTATATATTTAGTGGGAGAATCAACCAAAGGAAGTGATGGAGGTGTTTGTTTTGTTGCTCTCTCCTTTTGCACCACATATGGCTGAAGAATTGTGGTTTCGGCTTGGCAACTCCACATCTTTGGCATATGAACCTTTTCCTGAGGTAACTAATTCATTGAAACTCACAATATATTGTAGGATCTCGTGTACGGTGTACCCCTTTAAATAAAGAATGTTCAAAAGGGTAAGGATGGTTGTATTTGTATATAATGATTTGATATTCTCAGGTGTATGTGAAGAATTTTTATATTTAAGTCACATTTCTTTATTCACAAATCCAAAAGATTTTAACTTTTCTTTTTTTGTTTTTTCATTTTCATCTAGGCAAAGAGTGAATACCTGAAGGAGACCACTGTGGTTTTACCGGTACAGATAAATGGTAAAACTCGTGGTACAATTACTGTGGAAAAAGGCTGCTCAGAAGAGGATGCATTTAAGTTGGCTTCAGCAGATGAGAAGCTGTGTAAATATTTAAATGGAGGCGAGATTAAAAAGAGAATTTATGTACCAGGTCGTATATTGAATGTAATAGTTGTTCAACAAAAGGTAGCCCGGTCCTGAAATTTTGATTATGTAATTATAGTTCTTTTTGTTTTGGTGGCTTCCTTAGCAAATTATTGTTCCAATTACTCCATGAAGAATTGTTTCTTCCGTTCTTTTTGAACTATTATAGAGTGCTAATTACTACTAATTTTGTAAAGCAAATAATTTTAAAATCATCATTCGGATTAATTTTGAAAGTAATCATAGCAAAGTCAACGTTGTACATATGTTAATATGAGTGTACTTTTGACAAGTCAGTATGTCACACCCTTCATAATACGGACGGGACAGTTTTTCTATTCATTCTTTTCCAACAGGGATTGAGCTGAGAGGTGGGGCCTACAAACAGGGGCGGATGGGGCTAGAGCTTAACCTACCGCCGTCGAGCTCCTGGAGCCTCTTTTTAGTCCCAGCGAATTTTTTCTGCCATTGGAGCACTCAAAGGTGAGGCTGAAAAACAGAAAAAGAGAAACTGTTCGATCAAATGATTCATTAGAGCATCCAGCCCCACCTAAATATTTTTCCTAGATCTGCCACTGCTTACAAAAGAAAGATATTTCATAAATGTGCTCAGTACTCGTTATCTATTTATTTGCGTCAGACAAAAGTAGTTAGACCTTCCTTGAATCAGTTCATGTTAAGTTGCACCCACCTAGAGGAAATGTCGCCTGGTTACTACTTTTGTACGAAGCTTTCTTGTCCCAAAAGGGAACTTCGCCAAGTTGAGAACGGTTGCTGAATTTGAGAGGCTAGTGTGCAACCAAAGTACTAACGGGTCGGATTTTGCATTAAAGCATTTTCTAACCAAAAATGGTCTAATGTACCTCCATGATGATATAAACCCGAACACGTTGTATTATGTTGATATAAACCCGTTTCAAGCCTAACCCACTAGCAATTTGGATGAAACACTTGGATTGCATTCACAAGCTACTTATCTGGAAAGATTGAAGGCAAGAAAAGGTCTTCATGAGCAACTTTTCTCAACTCCAATTCCTGTCTAAAAGATGTTCCATAAGTAACATTTTAAGCCATATCATTAGCGTTCGTATGTGTGAGATTGGAATCACACAAGAAAATGAAAAAGGAAAAGCCGAATTTTCTTCAAATAATTCGAAATTTTACTCAGTCTCAGCCGTTCAAACTTAGATTTGCTTTTATTTTGATGTCTGTAATAGTCGTTCTCGCGTTCAATGCCACGTCTGAGTGTAAGTTTGTTTTATTTAATTATTTTTTTCTCTTTCTGCTACCTCCTTTTTGGGTAAAAAATATTGTCTTCAATGAATCAACGTTAGTGTTTCATATTTCATAAATGTCTCTCTTTTTTTTTTTTAGTTAAATTGTTGTTAAAATTGTAAATAGGGAATTTCTTGGAGTCACTTTATTATGATTCTGATGCTGTTATGGAAGGAGATGAAGTCCGAATAACGTCTGAATATTTAGGTAACTAATTTCATTTTTCTTGGGTCTTTTATATATTAGCAACTTTTCATTTCTTCCCAATATAATAATAACAAATGAAATGTAAACAACAACGAAGGTTGTCGTAAAATTCGTACAAAAAAGTTATACAAATTTGCTCGCCTCCCAACCTTTCTATTTGACTATTTCTATAGATGAAAAATACGATGTGGTATTTGCCAATTTGTGACATTAGGCTGGATCAAGTTACAATTGGGCCTTTCTATTATCATGTGCCTCACAGTTTTACACAAACGAATTACAGAAGAAGTTGATCAACGATTTAAATTTTAAAGATGCAAAACAACATATGAGAATTAACTTGTTATCGCAAGAAATAAAAAAGATTAATCGCCCAAATTGTTTGTATTAGTACATTACTACTTATTGCTAGTCATCAATTTATGTGCACCAAAATAAGAACATGATGAATATTTGAAACATTTTCATTTGATTATACAAGTAAAGATATCTTAATGGACTTGTGTTATTTCTTTACAGAAGAAATAAGTTTGTCGAACAAAACAGATGTTTCGTGCGATCTTAGAAGCGCTAGATCTGACTTTTGCGAGATAAAAGACTTTGCCCAAATCATAGGCCATTCTTCTATTCTGAATTATCATTCTCCCTGCACAAATAGTTTCCTGCAAGCACATAAATCTTTCAAACTAAAGCCCCATCCAAGGAAGCATGACAAAATTGCACTTGCTCATGTCAAAGAAATATCCATTGAGCCTGTTTCTTTCAACCAGACACCACCTCATTGTACCGTGATGCACATTGCACCGGCCATAGTCTTCTCGACTGGTGGTTACACCGGAAATATGTTCCATGACTTCACTGATGTGCTAATCCCACTGTTCATAACTTCATTCCCCTTTCGTGGCCAAGTGCACTTCCTTGTAGGAGAAATGCAACCGAGGTGGATTAAGAAGTACCGGCCTTTGCTCGAACAGCTCACTCAGTATGAAATAATAAACTTAAACAAGGTTAGAAGAGGGCTTTGCTACTCACATATCATTGTCGGTCTACAGTTTCATAAAGAAATGAGCATTGAACCGAAAAAGACCGGCAACAAGTACTCGATGGTTGATTTTGCCCAAATAATGAGGAAATCCTTTGGTCTAGAGAGAGAAAATATAACAATGCTAGGAATCCACAATGGCAACAAACCGAGACTCCTCATTATTTCAAGAAAGAAAACTAGATCATTTACAAATGTGAAGGAAGTAATTAAAATGGCAACAAACTTAGGCTACCAAGTTCTAGTGCAAGAGCCAAATTCTCGATCCAAGCTACGCGAGTTTGCACGCATTGTGAACTCATGTGATGTGCTAATGGGTGTTCATGGTGCTGGCCTTACAAATCTTGTTTTCCTGCCGGCTAATGCAGTGGTGATACAAATTGTCCCATTGGGGGGATTGGAGAAACTTTCAATGGAGTATTTTGGGATACCGGCATTAGACATGAATTTGAAGTATCTTCAGTATAATATAAGCATAGAAGAGAGTACACTGACAGAAAAATACCCCAAAGATCATGTTGTTTTCAAGGATCCATCGTCAATTCGAAGCAAAGGTTGGGCTGCTCTGAGATCAACATATTTGGTTAATCAAAATGTGAAGCTTGACGTCACTAGATTTAGTTACACGCTGTTGGAGGCTCTGAAGCATCTCCACCACTACCAGTAGGTGAGACAATATTTCGAGTGTGTTCCTTTACATGGTTCTGATATTTTTGAAGCCTTTTTGGTTTGAGAAACTCAATATAATTTTTGTTTTGGTTTGGATGCCTCATTTTCAGATTTAGATTGAGCTATTAGTTGCGGCGTCTTTTGCAATTTGTTTAACTTTATGTTCGGTTAATTTCATTTTTTTTCTATTATTTTTAAAAGAGACCAAGGTGAATGTGTTTATAAATTATATGGTAGAAAATGCATTTCGTAACATCTTCAGGATCATCCGTTTATAATTACTATGCAATCGTACTTAATTATAATTAATACACTTAGAAAACCAATCCAATCACAATTACATGTCAAATGATTTGGGAAAAACACTTAAAATCCCAATCAAAGACAATTAAGACATCTTCGGATCTTTCAAATTCCAATCAAGAATTCCACATATAATTGCTTATAAAAGGAAATTCCACATATTAACATTCAAAAACACGCTTTTAACAAATACAAATAAGACCTCTCCTATTCAGAATTCTTTTTACGAAATTTGACAACAGTAATATGAGTCTCCTTGGAAGTGGGAGGCCGGGGGAAGGTGTGATTTTTTTTAATGTTTATGATATCATTTGAAGCGAAATGCTAATTGTTGAAGTTTTAAATATTTTTCATATACGAGCGATTCATTCAATATAGGTAATGTGTTTTTCATATTAAATTCGTACAGTGTAAAATATTTTATTATTTTCATAATTTCCTTAACTATTTTTACGGAATTTTTGAAATATGACACTATCGTTGCGCCACCAGTTTTGTCTTTTTCACTATTTTTGGATCAATTGTAATAAAATCATAAAAAAGATAGTTAAAAATTCTGAATTAACAAGACAGAGTGAAAACATTGCCTCTTGGGTTCAAATTTAAATGTAAATCATCGGGTTTTCTTTCATGGGACGATATTTTATGAATATTAATATTAATTAATTTCAATTGTGGTTGATGGGAAAAATATATGTGATGCATGGCATCCGTCATTTGAATCCGGTAGTGCAAAATCAACGGAGGAGTAATTCAAAATCCAAGTTCGAGGCTAATATCCATGTGCGCGCGCGTATGAATTTATATATCACGAAACTGTGGAAAACTGTGTATATTTCCCTTCAGAAGGAAAATGGAGTCAGTCAATAGACTCAAATCAATACCCCAAAACTAAATGCGCATTAAATGCATGAAATAAGTCAATAACAGCCTCACATGCATGCAAAGCATATATTTGGGAGGCGTCAAACCTACAATACCATTCATAATTATATTGTATTCCTTGAATACCATATATTCTATTTTAGTTCAGATTTATAATCACACTACATGCAGCGCATATATTTGAATGTTTCGATTAGCATGCCAGTCATAAATCATTTATTGTAGAAATATTTAAGCTCAAAATTTCGATTCGTTAATTGAGGAATAATATAAGCTGCATTTAGAACCCACCAAATAGGCACAAATCAAGAGCCAAATTTCTTGATGCATGTACAACGGAATATCTTCTTCGGCAGACATGGTGTAAATTCTGTATAGAGGGTACGTAGCATCCAAAGTTCGTGATTCCGTATGGAATTAGTAAAATTTGAGAACAGTTAATTCCATGCAATAATATATCAAGATATTGAAATTAGAATAAACAAACAAAATAGTTTGTAAGTTTTCATAAGTATATCTGGTGTAAAATGCGCATTTTATTGGTATTCGATAAAAAATTAGTGAAACACCCTTTTATTTTCATAATATCTATCTGGAGGTATTACATATAACGGAAGCTCTAATTATTAGTGATAATAGTGCAGGGGGGTATAATATGCACTGCCTCACAAAGCGCGCAACAGAAAAACCAAATTATGTTTTGTATGGAGATAGAATAATATATTTTTCTCTTGTTTTTGGAAGACCCGGGCGTAGATTTCACGGAACCAATTGAATTGATCAACCATGTGACCATGTCTATTCTGTATTCAGCAACTATATAATTAATACTTTGAATGGACCGAAATAATATTATGTGACAATTATTTCTGGCTGAGGGCGACTAATGAGGATTCTATGTAATGTTTTCATTTTACAAACCTGCAAGTAATTTAATCAATATTTATGGTTCAAATTTGTCAAATGAAACTCCATCAATGGAGACAGCTCCATCAAATGTACTTAACACCCGGAAAATTTATTTATCGGGAAATATTATTTATTTCGTTTTAGACTGCTTGCATTTATGAAGGAAAAGTTTAATCAAAGACACAAATCATTAAGGCGTGTTAATTCATTAATAATTAATGCTTTAAGCTAGACAAACGATACTGAAGAGATGATTGGTAGAAGAGAAATGTTAGGAAATGTGCTAATTTTAATTTTGTGCTAATTACCCTTAATTAACCAATTAAAACAACACACAATTGATCTAGTATTCAAGTCCAATTTAACAAAAACAAAGAGATAGGTGGAAAATTTGTACCTCCCGCGAAATCGTATTCGCAGGTCTCGACCAAGGCATGGGAATCAATGGCGTGCCTTCTCCACCGTCTCCACCACGTCTAGTAGCCGCCCTCGAGTCCACCAAGGAGGATTAATCACGTTCTACAAGGTACGTACTAGCATACCCAGAGAACAAGCCTAATCCCTATGGTTTTCTCTCTTGCATCAATCAACAACCTTGATTTAGTGGAGAGAAAATAGCTCAACACATGAGCAAAAGAGAGAAAGAGAAGGTGAAAGTGGCGGCCTCCATGGGAGGAATGAGAGGAGAGAGAAAAGCTAGGTGAAGGCTCTCATAAGTGGTCCTTATATAAAGCACAAAACCCAATTGACCTCTTGCATAATTACAACTATGTCATCCCACCTACCACCATAAGGGGCTGCCACGAAATGGGCTTTTATGGGTCATTTAACCTCTTCATTTGGACCATTAATTCATATAATTAAGGTCTCTCAAGTTTGCTCTTTAATTGGGCTATATATTTGCTATTTGAATAACGGCCCAATTAATCAATATAACCATTTATATTAATAAGTGCTGAACTAAATTAATTATTAACTCATTAATAATTATTTTAGGATTATTTAATGCATTAATTTATTTCTATATGATCCATTGACTTAATTAATTATAACGGTTTGCAACGGTATATAATTAATTAATCAATCTTATCATATTTCCACAGAACTTACCGCTGTGAATAAATAAATAATGCACTGTGTGATTAATGTCCTATTTGTGTGACCCTTTGAGGATTTATGCTATGTTGGACATGGAATTAAATCGCTATTTAATTCCAATAATCATAAGCGGTATCTAGCAATACGTTATGATCCCCAATTCGCATAAATAATATACTGCTACAGTATTTAAATCCTGCATGAGAGAATAAAAGCATTTCTCTATTTTGATTCTTATGTCACACGATATCATCGTATAATTCAAGATAGGAATGTGTCATTCTTGCAGATTATACGTTTCTTGATCTAGAGTTGATCGCTTAGTTGCGCGCACACGATCCAACTCCATCAAGGGGCCCAAACAGATATCGTCACTCACTAAGTGAATTAATGAGGAACATACGGTTTTCTTGATGATTAGCTTTTCCCCGCACAATTCAAGAGAACATAAATAAAGTCCGTATAGCAGCCCTTATCGAGAATCAGCGGTAGACAATATTTATTGAACCTATCCTCATGTGGAAAAGATAAATATCTTAAACTTAGAACCAAAATCATAACGAAATAAACAATGACACATAACACAATCCATATGTTTATTTCATTGGGTCAAGTCCTGTACTATGTTCCATAACATATACATATGCAATTAAGTTGGTAACTCTTTACCTATGATTTGTAGAACTTAATCATCACTTAACTTGCATACTAATTTTATATGATAATTAATGTTCCTTGCTAATTATCAAGATTATGAACCATTTAGATTTATTATTGTCATTCTAAAAAATAATCCACAGAGATTCACAATTCAGATCCTCAACCTGAATGATTTGTCAATAATAAACCTAGGAACAGATGATAAAATATCATCCAAAACATAAACTAATAATTAAGTTATTAAATTATTAACTTCTAGGACATAACTCAAAAAAAAAAGAGTGGTAGGCCGTTAGGATAAAAGTATCGTGAAACTGACCGCTTAAACTACGTGTTGATTTGAAAAATAAACTTACCATGAAATGTTAATTTTAAATGGAACACCGATCGTAGATTAATTTTACGCAATTAGTGAAAGATGATATTTCTATGTAAGAAAGTTTAACAATCTCAATTCTTTTTTTTTAAGTTAGTATTTTGTCTTTTATATTTTTTTTAAGGAATAATTAGATTTATACCACTGTGAAATTTAACTAATTAGAAATATGTCATTGTTAAATTGAAAATTAGATTTATGTCATCATCAAATTATGTAAATTAGAACTATATCATTATCTCATTCTAAAAAAGATTCAATTCCAAAAATATTTTCCTGATTTCTCTCAATATTTTTCAAAATTCCAAATTATCTTTGTTAATAAACCTTTATATCAGCACTTGGCTTTTACACCACGCTCTGTGCTTCAGAGCCTAGGGCTGTCAATGAAACCCGTTTACCCAATCCGTACTGTACCGTATAAGACAGGTATGGATAAAATTTTATTTTCGTTAAGTTAACGAGTACGGGTATGGGTAAGAAAATTTTTTCGTTAATTTAACGGATACGAGTACGGATAAAAGCTATTTCGTATCCGTTTTCATAACGGATAATTGCCACAATTAAAAAGATACAATTACATGATACATATGGCATCTTACATTGCATGATTGGTAAAAAATGTTGTATAATTCAATTCTTTTCATTCAGTGTACGAAAAATAAAAGCAAAAACCTAGAATATTCGCCATCATTGTTGCACTTTATTAATATACTTATTGATATAATTTATTTATACAAAGTGTATAAATTTTATTGTTATTATATCCATTTTTTACTATTACCGTTAATTCTTAACAGGTACTAGTAAAGCTATTTTTTAACGGGTATGGATAAAGAAAATTTTAATGGGTGAAGGTATGAAAATACCTTCTACCGTATCGTACCGTATCCATTGACAACCCTATCAGAGCCTAATGATAAGATGTGAATTTACATTCTTTAACTTTCGAATTTCAGATCCTCTCTTTTTTTTTTACGGCAGCTTATGTTAAGATACCGACAGTTTATATAACATATTGCACCTTAATAAAAGAGTTCAAATACAATATAGTTAAGTTTATTATTTATTCAAACTATTTTAATTATAATTTTTCTTTTAGAGCAAATTTAGAAGGCAAAAAATTATAAATAAAAATATTGCTCAAATATGAAAATCTTTGCTTATTATTTTTTGGAAGAAAAAATTAATTCTTTATTTATTTGTAGTGGCATAAAACTAATTTGTAAATTAGTGATGATATTTTTCTAATTTCAAAATTTTGCAGTGGCATAAAACTAATTTGTCATTTAGTGATGATATTTTTCTAATTTCAAATTTTTGTAGTGACATATTTAAAATGGTAAAATTGCCAAATCAATTTTTCAGTGGCAAAAAAAACTAATTTTTACTTTTTCACAGTGGCATAAAACTAATTTGTCATTTAGTGATGATATTTTACTAAATTTCAAATTTTCACAGTGGCATAAATCTAATTAACCCTTTTTAAATGAGCTTTGTCCTCGATCTCTTATATTTTTTGAGGGACGGATGACAAAGCGCCACACCGACAGATTTTATTAATAAAAAATTATTTACAAATCCTCGATCTCTTATAATATTTTGTCGAATAACAAATCAAGCCGGCCTTTTGTTGTACAAAATAATTACGTCAACCAATTATTTACAATCGTAGAGAGGAAATATAAAATTAATTGCATAGTATTGTATCATAGTACTATTAGCTTCACCTTTAAATTGAAATGAATGCGTTATTTTATGTGATTGGAAACACTTTTTCTATAACACAATGCATCACTAAGAAAATTCGGAAATTACATTAAAGCTTGTTGGTAGATTGTCCAAGTCTAATAACATATTTACAAAGTTATTTCAGAATTTTTAGGCTCATTCAAGTTTATGCAAAAATGTTAATATAAATAATTCTCAAGGGATGCATTTCTTTATATTGTTCTTTTGGAAGGAACCTAATTATTTTTCATACCCATATTTTGAATAAGCAAACACTATAAGACAATTTGGGGATGGATAACAAAACTTAGAAGTCAAAAGTGCAATAGAGCTACTGGTTGATTTCTTTTAGTTGATTTCAAATCGTAGACGCCATGTAAGCAGAGAGAAGATTGCTTACACAACCATCACCATGTAATTAAGAGGCGGCTATATAATGGAACTGCATCTGAGCCTCCATTTTAGAAGAGAACGCAAGAAACAGGACGGAGTTATAAAATGAATGGGGTCAGAACTAATTACATTGTAATAATGTCTTCATGCTTCATTTTTCTCTTGGTTTATTTCTCTACACCAGATCAATTTGCCAATCGCCTGAGATCATGTAAGTATTATTAGTACTATATTTTGGTGTAAGCTATTCCGTTTTGTACTCATGCTGAAAATGACTTTCATTAAGTAAGATCTTTTTGATAATATGTACTAGTATTCCAATGATTAATTGATGATTGTTCTGCGTATCAGTTTACTATTCTGAACTTAATTGAACAGTTAGCTAGTATTGTTCTTTTCGTTTTGGTTTTGCTTTTACTTTTGGGTTTGCCACAGCCTACCTATTTTTCTTTTTCTTTATTGTTTTCCCTTTTGCTTTGTATGCATTGTTTTCTTGGTATGAGCAAAAACGTGTGGAGCACATACAAGGTTGGCATAATTTGAATCAATTAAGCATAGACTTCTTGCTGGACAATTAAATTCATATTAAGTCCATTGCAAGACTCAATGGAGAGAAAACTACTACTGAATTGTTGTTAAATTATATGAAACCCGCAAAATGAACTAAATTATTTAGAAACCAACATTGCATTGATCGTTTTTTTTTTTTTTTTAATTCTCATTGCAGTCCCCTTTGGCACTGGCAAATATGACAAGGCGACACAAGAGCCGTCGATCCCGGTAGTAAAGCAAAGTCCTGTGCAGAATCAATCAAGCCCATCGATCCAGACTCCTTCGCCAGAAACCCCAGCGCAAGAGCAGTATGCGCCATCCATCCCAAATACCCAGAAAAAAGAAACAACTGTAGAAGAATTTGAGCCTTCTAACGGAACAACCGAAGGATTTGGGCCTTCACTGGAAAAGGATGAGGAGCCTGTTCAAGAGCAATTCCGGCCTTCTGTGCAAATTCCCCAAGATGATATTATTCACGAACAATTCCAGCCCTCTGTTCCGATTCCACAAAAGCAAGAACAACTCGGTATGAAACATCTATTCTTCTTTCTTCAAATTAGCCCAAAGAGAGAACTTATGTCTTGTTTAGGTCTTGTGCTGTTCCTGTTTTCTTGTGGAGGATGGTTTCATGAGCAAAATCCTGGTTATCAATTATCAATTGGAATAAGGTCAAAGAAAGACCCAAATGCAAAATCATATGTTTTGGTAATGCAAAGTTCATTAGCGCAAATATGCAAAATAAGATGCATTTCGTTCCAAATAATAATAATAATGGTGCTTCAGTTTAGTTTTTGCCTTCTATACGCAAAATAAGATGCAGTAAATAATCTAAAAATAATTTAGGTCCTAAACCAACATGAAATAAATGACCATTCTCAATATCAAATTTCCAAATCTGTTCATGCTTTTGCTTTTTTGTTACTGTTTGCTTACAAACACATGCGTCTACCAGAAAAAAGGAATCTGAATGCATTTATTTGTTACAAGATTCAGGAATTTGACCAAATAAGCTTACTTTTGTTCCTCCAAATTTGCAGATGGCGTAAAGTTCTTCAAAAAGCCTTCTTGTGATTTCTCGGATGTGCAATTTGATTTGTGTGATGTTGAGGGAGATGTGCGTGTTCATGGAAAATCATCTACGGTTTTTTCAGTTACTTCACTTGAAAATTATAACTCTGAAGCCAACAATGAAACATGGAGTGTACGGCCGCACCCGCGCAAGTATGCGGCTGAATTAATGGCGCAGTTCAGAGAAGTTCAGATCAAAGTTGCAGATTATGCACAAGTTCCGAAGTGTGATGTAATTCATAATTCAGCAGCAGTTATCTTTGCTACTGGAGGATTTAATGGAAACTATTTCCATGACTTCACTGATCTAATAGTCCCACTGTTCATAACATCTTACCGATTCAAAGGAGAAGTCCAGTTTCTTGTATCAAACGCACAAGTTTGGTTTGTGCTCAAGTATTCAGGTCTACTTAGGAAGCTGTCAAGCTATGAAATTCTCGACTTTGACAAGGAAGAGAGGATACATTGCTACCCTCGTGTCATTGTTGGCTTATCGAAACATAAAGATCTAATCGTGGAACCATCAAGAGCCCCAAACCATATTTCCACAGTCGAATTCGGCCACTTTGCGAGGATGGCATACTCACTCGAACGAAATACCACCACAAAACTCGGAGAGGGAAGTGCAAAGAAACCTAGATTATTGATCATGGCAAGGAATCACTCTAGAGCACTCATGAACCGTGAAGAAATCGTACCACTAATCGAGGCACTAGGGTTCGAAGTTGTGATTGGTAATGCTTTGTTTTCCATGGATGTGGGTGAATTTGCACGCCTTGTTAACTCAGCAGATGTGATGATGGGTGTGCATGGAGCAGGGCTGACAAATTTTGTGTTCCTCCCAACAAATGCAGTGCTCATTCAGATAGTTCCTTTAGGGAACTATGAGAGGACTTGCCAGTATGACTTCGGAGAGCCGGCAGTGGACATGGGTCTCAAATACTTACAGTACAGCATAAGTGAAGAAGAGAGCACCCTAACGGATCTGTACCCGATAAACCATCCCGTGTTTAGAGACCCAGAATCCATCCATCGGCAAGGGTGGCAAACAGCTAATGGAATTTATCTCGGAAAACAGAATGTCAGGCTCAATTTTACAAGGTTCAGACCAATTTTGGAGAAGACACTTGATCTTCTTAGACAGTGATTGTTGTTATGGTTTTTTTTCATGTAAAAAAAATCAAAATTCATTGATTTTTTTTTTCTTTGAGGCTTTTTAGTATTTAATTGTACTTTAGTATAGTTGTACATCACAATATCATGATGAGTTCACAATATACTTCATGGATTGATTTTTTTTTTCTTTCTAAGCTTTTCTGGAGCAAAACAATTGGCTACACTTTATTTATCACTTTTTGAAAAACTCAGATATATACAGTTTAGTAATTTTCAATTGATATTAGAAACAATAAAAAGAGTGAAAAGTTTTTGTAACAACGGTTAACGGTCCTATGTTGACAAATCGGAAATGCCAGTACTAATACTGATTTTCATTCATTAACTTAGTTTCTTCAGAGAAACTAAGTTTGTTTGTGTCTACTTGTGCTTAATGGTCCTAGTGCTGCCCATAATAGCCGGACCGAAATAAGACGAATTAGATGAATAGGAAAATGGGCTCTTAGGTTTCATATGATGATCGACTGCATTAATTAACTGTTAGATAGCAAGATGTCTCATGTCCGACTATATATAAGGGTGCATAACGTCTAAAACGACCACGAAAATGGTAAGTTGCGTTAACCGTTTCGTTTTGGACACGAAATTGACTATCATTTGCGTTAACCGTTTCGTTTTGGACGAAACGATTTCAAGCTTCCGTTAACCGTTTCATTTCGTTTGGACAAAATGAAACGAAAGAACGATTAAAACGATTACCAATTTAACCCCTAACTATATATACATATATTATATAGACATATATCCTGAACTTTAAAAACAACACGATCACAGGAAACATTCATTTTTATATTATTTTCTTATCAGTAAATGGTACAAGGATCCTAAAAGTATATCGCTTTTCACAGTTTAGTCTTCAAAAATTTAACAGGACCTTCAATTTCCTGAAATTAGAATACAAAAGGGCTACGCTAGCTTTTATTGGGCTTACAAATCGAACTTCCCCTAGCCCCTTTAATATTTTTGTGTCAGGAATAATATATTTATCGTTATACAAGCCATCTACGCCATCCACTTACAAAAATATTCGACAAATTGAACACATAAAATAAATAAAATGAACAAATACAAAATAAAAAATAAACTGAACAAATACAATAAATTATGTGAACATATACAATAAATAAGGTGAACAAAATACAACCAATAAGTTGAACATATCTACAAATAGGTTGAACAAATATAATAAATAAATGAACAAATAAGATAAATACTTCAAGTAAAAATAAAAAATAAATTAAACAAATAAATAACAAATGATATAAACGGGTACAATAAATAAGCTGAACATATATAACAAATAAGTTGAACAAATACAATAATAAGCTTAATAAAAATAAGGGGCGAAAGGTAGAAGAGGAAGGAAAAGTGTTGGATGAGAGGAAGGAGATGGGGCGTTGTGTGAGAAGGAGGAGAGATCATCGAGTGTGAAAGAGGGGAGGGAGTGTTGGGTGAAAGAGGAGGAGAGAGCAGTGGCGAAGTCAGGATTTAAGAATGACGGGGACCAAAATCTGACTAAATGAAATTGAGAACCAAGAAATTACAAGTTTAATTATAAATTACCTAAAATAATACTAGCAACCATTAATTTTTCTTAACCAAAGCATCATTGAGCATAATATTTTGAGTCTAGAGGAGACCCATGAAACTTAATTATATAAATTATCTTAATAAATTAACATATGGTTTGAGAATATTCTAATTATTAGGGAGGACCTGGCCCTTGCCAGTCCCCCTCTGTCTTCGCCACTGGGAGAGAGCGCCAAGTGTGAAAGGAGGAGAGAGCATTGTATGAGGGAAGAGAGGAGAGAGAATTGGATGGCACGGTCGCACGGATGGCAAATTCATGGATGACAGTAAGAAGTTCATTTTTTGGTTGTTCACTTTTGTGAGCGAGATGTGTTTCTCACAAGCCAGAGCTGCTGGCCTACAGGGATAAAAACGGACGGGATACGAATCAAACAATGGTCAAATCGTATTTGTATTCATATTTTTTCCCCAAATACGGATATGTTTAGTTACAAATACGAATACGGTTGGACATTAAGTGGATACGAATATAAATAAGACATTGTCTGATACAAATACGAATTCGGATATAATTTGCATATTAAAATAAATTAGAATTTGTCGATCACATTTCGTTCGATTTTATTAAAGACATCGACCTGAAAATTAATTAAAAGTTTTAAATTAAGCATCGACCTAAAAATTTTAATCCCATTAAAATTAATTTAAAATTTAAATTTAAGCATTTTATCGATAAAATTTAATTAACATTTTTATTTAAATAATATATTTTTTTCCTTCATATATAAAATTATAAAATTATTTAGAATACTCTAATCTGGAATGTTCACTAATTTCTGATGAATAAAGAGCATCTACTTACTGCATGCCAGCATCGGAGCAACTGAGAAAAAGCACATGCTTACTGCTTGAGTTAGAACACCAAAAATTATGTGTGGAAGATAATTTTTCCATCTTTAATTGCACGAGTTAGTGATTATAATGACATGCTGTCATTTTTGTTTTTTTTTATTGATGAATTGCTATGGGCCAGGGCCACTTCCGGGGATAAAGAAAGATGCACTCATTAAAATCTGCATTTCTTCCCCCTCAAAGGATCCGGCTCCCAACCTATTATTTTCAAGAGTGACCCCATCCAACATATAAGATACGTACACTCGTCCAACACAATAAAATTTTAACTTTTGAAATTAGAATGACTGATTCAAACAGCTCAAATTGTTATAGAAAAAGTAAATAAATAAATAGGACTGTTGCTCGATGCTCTACAAGACTACAATTCTTTCAATTGAGCTACAGAATCAAAGAGTGGGTTAACCAGCGTCCTCGACCAGTACAATGACAGACCTCTAGCCTAATACTCTATCATACATCTTTCAATGGTAGGGAAAGAAAGAAAAAAAAAAAAAAAAAAGAGGCTCTATAGATTAAGCAGTGCTCGGGAATTGCCTTTACATACATATTATCATGCAACGAGAACAAAAAAGATGGAAAGAAGGAAGGATTTGAGAAGAAAAAGGGGGAAAAATGATAATAATGATGGTCGTCTGAGCGCTGACACCTGATTGGTTATTCCTCAAGTATAATAATAGGAAGGCCCCTGAAAAGATGAGGAAATAAATAAAACTTGAGGAGAAAAATCAAGAGGAAAAGGTAACAATATCAAATTCAATATTAAGCCCTAAATATATTAAGCTTCTATGAACAAACCAAGAACAAGAAAAATCAGTCAAACAAATTGGTACTACTATATTTCAAAGAGAAGAGCAGGTAAAACATTCAGATCAGGAATCAGTATGTACTAAATATCAAAATATAAAGACTACCAGCCACCACGCCTAGAGAAGTAATCACAATCTAAGGAAACTGCCAGTGCAAGTGCAACTGCTCTTTCAGAAAGAGTCAGGGGCCGAACGACATTTAATTCCTCAATCTGATGATTTCAGAAAAGTAATAAATTGTTATAGAAAAGTAAATGCATGGATTCACATATACAATTAACATAATGCCACATGCAAAAGCTCAATTGTTATGATCTTGAAAAAAAAATTGTTAAGGATGGCTATAAATCTGAATATGAAGACCAGGAATGCATATCGTTCAACTTAGCTATGGAATCCAATCAGCAAGGAGAAGCCTCATGACCGTTGTACCAGTATTGAAAAAATATCATGGTAGATAGAAAGTATTAACCAACTAGTCAAAAAAGTATATGAGAACCTGTATATTTAGGAAAGGTACTTACATGGTTATCTGAGCCATAAGATCCTGGAACTAAAGCTCCAAAACGAATTACATATTGACCCGCATCAGTAAAAAGCTGTACCAGATTGAGAACAATGATAAATTAGCAATACTTGCCCTGATTTTGTACAGATAAATTTTTACTAAAGCTGCACTATTTTTTCAATGTTCAAAAAGATAATTGGTCAAACTTTCCATCGACAATTAACATGCACAAATATAGAAACATGCTAGTCAGGTGTGGATTCTCAAACTATCCAGAAATTGACCAAATATCTAACCCAATCTGCATGTGAGACAACCTAAGCTGCTGAATAAGAGTCAACCGCCAAGCTAGAAAGGAAAGGTAAGAAATTTCATACCTCAAGTCCTATACCCCTCCAATTGCGATCAATCTCAGCTAGCACGTTATCTTCTTCGTCTTTCAAGGTGAAAGTCCAGTTCCAAAATCCTGGATTCTCAACTACTGCAAATTGTCTATTTCTGGAAATGTTGCAAAGTAAATGAGAAAAAAAAATCAAGAAATATGACGATCTGACTAACAGTTATATACTTGCTATTATTCTTGCTCAGCTCTCAAACATTACAGCATCTAATTTTCATAAGCCATAGAGCTTAGGCATAGTTTCGAGCAGCACTTTGACAAGTAAAAGTTTTCACACCCTTTCATCTGATATGTATCACTTCATCTCAATTTACTTTCTTCTCTTCTGTGGCTGTTTACTTTCTTAACTGGCACACTAAGCCTTAACTCTCAGTCAAATATAATTTCAGATCATACTGACAGTTAAAACATCAAAACAAATCAGGCAACATAATAAAGAGCCAGCACTGCATCACACCAGCCTACGGTACATATAACACTGGCTGTGGAAGAATTGGCTATGGTTTGAGATCACAAGGTTTAAAAATAGCAAAAGTGTAAAGATGTAAAAATAAGATTACTGACAAACAAAAGGAGGGAAGACAAATTTACCCCAGGTAGAGGTCATAAATCCGCCTCCATAGATGCCAACGTCTATGAACAACACCAATTTCCTATATAAAAAGAAAACACAAATATAAGTTCCATATAAAGAACCAAAGAAAATTAAAATAGTTCAATCAGACAAAATGACTCTTTATTTGTGAATAATTGATAATATAAAAAACATCGAACAACCCATTTCATAGTATGAATTGTTTATAAATCAATACAAGAACAATAGAAGGAACAGTAAGGTGATCACAATTTTATTGGGATAAGAATGCATACCTTCCCGTCAACCTCTGCGAATATTGTGCTATTAATCAGCCAAAATGGTCTCCTGACCTAAACATTACAAGCTAGATTATAATCAAAACATGTAATATGATTATAATCAAAACATATAATATGACAGAAGATCACAATATAAGATTACAGGATCCTATTGTACCGGTGGGTTACAACTTATTCCAACTATGATTTGACACCTTTTAACACTTTGCTTGCTCTCCGTTCTTTATCTGTTTTGGGCTCAGTTGCATAAATGAAAGGAAAGAAAAATCAAATGATTCAGAAAAGGTCAAAAGAGGTTTTCACTCTATTAAATTGTAAGGTTAAGAAAATGGCACCATGGTATTTCAGATACCTTACCAGCATGTACCAGCAACAAATAAAATCCTAAAATATTACCCGGAATATTTCATTTCCGTGAGAATCGATTATGTGTGCAACAAAAGGCCGTCTTGAGCGAAGAAGCTGCAATTTATAACAAAATATAGGTAACAGAGAACAATGGCAATAAGAGGACTTATTAGAACTTCTAACAAAAAGCCTTACGCATCAACACAATTTAAGGATGTTAAAAAATTGTATATCGCATTAGGAATTGAAGAGCATAAAGTACTGGAACAGGTCTACAATACAAAAAAAAAAAAAATAATAATAATAATAATAATAATAATAATAATAATAATAAAAAGAATATAGTTCACTAGCAAACAAAGGTAAGAAAGGGTAAATTATAGGTCAAAGATCATTCAGAAATGATAGCCCAGATCTCTTTAAGTGATCATTACAAATAACAAGTTCCACCGGAATTGCACATTGTCCAGGTTATTGCCAACATATTCCATATATTGTCACATAACAGCGATCCAATTAAAGCGAAGTACAAAATCAAAATAAGCAAATATCCATAAGGATAAACTAAATATATTTCCTAACTGGTCTACTCATACAGCACCCAGAACCTATATTGGCTTGATCATATTCAACTTGGTCTTACTCTAAAAGGAAGCAAAGCAGTCATTTTAAGCAGCTCGGAAATTCATCGATATTTATAAAGTGGATCTCATTTGCAAACTGATCCAACAGACAAGTATATTTGCTAGTTGTGCACTTGTGCTGTACCCATGAAGAATGGCATTATATATATTACATTAACAGGATGATATTAGATCTGATTTTAATAATGTATAGACAAAAATATCAAGCAATGCAACAAAAGAGCAAGTGAATGCCCCTAAGGTAAATGAAAATATATAGCACCCCATACCAATATTGCCTTGATATCAATTTGACATCACTGCATTTTTCTTTTTAATAGCAGGTGTGTAGTAGTGAAAATAAATGGACGTTTAGCATACCTGCCTGTAAATGAGATTACTTGTCTCCCGAATGTACGCTACAGGCTGGAGATAAAAAAGAGAGATGAGAGTTAAAGTATGAAGGCATAGCAAAGAAAAGAGAAATGATAGGAAATAGGTTAGAAGTGAAGTTAGAGACAGAATTAGGTGCGGCTGCATCCATGATGACATATCTGCTCTCCTGTAAAATGATGCAGAAAGGATGATTAGATTAGAATATGAATGATTGAAGGTAAAGAATGGAAAGATGGTAATAGTATAGTAACCTGTTCAAAAGAAAACAAGACATTGGCCCATTCTATGTCTCGGGCAACAACCAAATTGTTTCTTGAGAGAAGGGAGTCGAAATTGATTGCGGCACCAGTAGAATGAGCTTGTGGGGGTGGGGGTGGGGGTGGGGTTGGGGGTGGAGCAGAAAGTTTGGAATGATTGAAAAATGGAAGTTGAAAAGCGGAGGAGAAAGGGGCGAGAAAGCCATGAAGGGCTGCTCCACCATCAGCAGTAGAATGAGAATGAGAATGAGAATGAGAATGATTACGTGGTTGCTCCTTTTTCAGCAAACAGTGCTGCTTGAGTTCGTGCTTCCAGAGTTGGGCCAGCCAATCGCGGGTCACAGTGACAGAAGAAGAAGAAGGAGCAGACGAACCACCTTTCGCTTTCGCTTTCGCTTGCCCTTTCCCTTGGGCCCCACTGGACAGAGAGCCGAAGTGACGAGAATCAGAATGAGGGAAGGGGCCGAGAGAGAGAGCTCTTCTTATGATCTCATTCGAAGGAGAAAGGCAATATGATGATGATGATGATGATGATGATGATGAGCATGATGTCTTTCGTAAGCACCACCGCCACCTCATCGGAATCGGAACGGGGAACGAAGGAAGCAAAACAAGTTGAAAAAAGGAAAAGGAAAAAGGTTCACGATTTGAGTCACGACTCACGACTGAATGAGTGATGAATTGGGCTTAGGAGGAGAGCAAGTATGGGCCGGCCGTTTCGGGCCTGTGTTCTGTTAGCCTGTTAGGATTTGCAAGGGAACAGAAAAGAAAGAAAACACACTTAGACACACTTCATGCAATATAATTAGAGGAGAGTTCCGGTGTCCACATTTTGAATGCCTCAAATATTTCAAAATACACTTTTTTACTATTTTTATAAAATATAAAATTTAAACTTTGAATCTAAATCATTGATATTATTCAAGATAACTAGCGATGCATTTTCATATAAGTTTTATAAATTTTGAAATTTATTTGATACTTGATCAAGTGGCTAAAATATGAACAGATTGGAATTAATCTATCATATTTAACTACATTCGTTCAATTTTCAATCTCTTGATCAAGTATCAAATAAACTTTAAAATTTATAAAATTTATATGAAAATACATCGCTAATTATATCGAATAAGATCAACGGTTTGAATTCGAAATTTGAATTTTATATTTTATAAAAATAGTAAAAATGTATATTTTGAAACATTTGGGGTATATCCAAAATGTGGACACCTAACCCTCCTCATACAATTAATTGGAGTTAAGACTATGGAAAAGGAAAAATAAAAAACGATCGCGATGGGACTCGAACCCACAATCTCCCGCTCCGGAGGCGAGCGCCTTATCCATTAGGGCACGCGATCAGTACTCCTTTTTCAAGCTTTTCTCTCAGTACTTAAAGGACTAGTGAAGTTCCGTGATCACTGATCACCCATACTTTCCTTAGTTTCCTATCGTATATGTATTTGTAATTTGATCAGCTGTCACAAATTGTGTATAACTAACCAACGAAAGCACGATAACAAAACCGTCACGTACAACTACAATTGATTTGATCATTCAATTAATAGTCACAAAAAAAAAATGAAAACCGTTAAGTCCTTTTTCTTTCCCCTAAAATGCCATTATCAAAGAACAAGCTTATACTAAGACACAACAAACCAATATAGACTAAATATAATTACTTCTCAATATTATTAATTAATATAGTAACCCAGCAAACATAGTAAACAATCATATACAAGGAAATAAAACATTTCAAGCAGCAAAACAATCATTCTCAATTCTTGCTCTAAATTTGTCCACGTGCTCTCAACATTTTTTTTTTCTCTTGCATAAATACCAGGATGGCTCAAACATTTATATCAGCTCTATTTGTTCTCATCGCGGTGCTTCCAATATCGAGCTGACCAGATGTAGGAGAATATAGCCTTGATTGCTGCGATTATTGGGTGGGGAAATTGTCAGAAAATACCGATACGGGTTGTTGTGGATAGAATGAAGGCGGAGGTGCCAGGTTTCTCTGCCCAGGTTTCTTTTTAGAGGGAAAAAAGAACCATTGTGGAACTGATCAAAGATATCCTATTCCACATGTGTTTGGATTATAATAGTCAAATCGTTCTGGGTTATCTCTAGGGCAATATATGTCATAATCATATACGCGTGGGGGATATAGTACTGATCGAAATCAGTGATTCTGATTCAAATTCAAAGACTAGGTAGGATAAAAAAACTAAGGATTTTCAAGTGGAGGAAGATTACTCTCCCCACTAAAACTGCATTATATATTTATACATGTAATGTAATTACAAAAAAAATTTGATTATGATATGGTAACATCATTCATGAAAATATTTATGCTTACTCCTACGAAATGGCAGATGATGCATCAATACATAATGTGATAAATAAATGTTTCTAACCATATCAAGTATAAATACCCCTAATTCATTGAAATAAACAGCTTCAATGACCCATTTTCTCCCTCTATTGCACCCAAAGAAATACTTTGGCTGTTTGGGCACCTTCTAAAATTATAGATGACCTTTCTAACTTGGGAACAATATTTCCCACTTGCAAGGGTATATGTGATAGTTTGAGCATTTTGCAGTCACAGGGGCACCCAAAAAAAAGCATCAAGATATGATTACCCATGGCACAATGGAATACAAAGTTACAAACCTCAATTTCTTTTGAAATTGGTCGCCCTCGATGGTAACCTCGATTGATTGGTTAGACTGGTGTGGTGGGCTAAACGACCATTGATTTGGAGCTGGCAGTTCGTCAGAGAAGCACCTTCTTCTAATCAGCTGAAAGCAGCAAAAGGTATAGCTAATTAAGCAACAAGAATTACAGGGATAAACATTTTCTTAATGACACCCGGTCTCTTTACAATACTGTCTATTGATAACAATAACCAACATTTCTAGCAACATAACATCTTAGCTGTATAATCATCCGACTCTACCTCTTATGTGATTCAGAGAGTGAATAATAACCTCAATTTCTCAGACTCATAAACTCATTCATTTTCACATTTTCCTGAAGCCTAAAAACAACTTACAAACCATTACACCCCGTGTAGTTGTTGTTATCTCTACCAGTTCCAAATTGCCATGTTTGGTAGAGGATTAAAAGTGGAATAACTCATTTAATCCACTTTTATTCCTCCAAATATGATTTAAATTTGATGGAGTAGTGTGGAGTAAGGAGGAGTAAATTACTCTACCATTTTAGGTGGAGTAAATTTACTCCACATGAATCAAGAGATAATTAATTGATTATCATTATTTATTTATTCTTACTCCATATTTACTCTTATCTTTTTATACCAAACGTGATAGTTAGAGAAGTAAAGTGGATTAACTATTTACTCATCCTTAAGCTACTCCATGCTTTACTTCTCAACCAAACATGGCCAATTGAGCGGTCATTGCAATAATAAGATAATTTTGAGTTAGTTGAAAAGCAAAACCCAAGAAGAGAAGTAGAAAGTTTAAACTTTCAAAGATTAATTATCACATATTTCAACCAAAAGGTTCAATCAGACATACCATGAGAAAAAATTAATTTGTTGATAGTTTCTTTGTAGTACCTTCCCTCTTTAGCAATCTTTAGCAACCTATTACGGACAATTTAAAATTCGGAAACATTAGAAGTGGTTGATTTAGAAGGACAACAAAAACTGAGGCACCAACTAATTTATTGACGGGCGACATCAACTAGGTTTCCACTGCTAACTCTGGCTCCTTCCCTTGGGACAATATCGGCCTTGTTAGCTATAACCAAATAGGTTTCCACCAGATTGAAGAGGGGCTGGGAATGTACCGGCTGATGAAATCTGAGCAGTCCATTTAGAGAGGTCTGATTTAGTTTTTCTTTGAGTGAGGCCAATGGTCCTTTAATTATATCAACGAAGAAGTGCCTGTCGCTGTCACCTGTCAGAATGAGAGTTGGAAGAAGCGGAGGGAGTTGCCTCCAAACATTATGCGGAATAGCCGAATAGGAATAGGTGAAGAGTCTTCTTTCTTCTCTTCTATATTCTATTGGATCAACAAGAAGCACAAACAGTTCCAAATGTTGTCTTCCAAGAACGCTCCAAGATTTTCAAGCGATTTGGTAGATTGGCCTCCGTTAATCGGTGGCTCCAACTTAGAAACTCGGGCCAGATTGTTGATCGGTTTGTTTGGAGCGCAACCTCCGACTGTTACTCCGTTGAGCCGTTCACAAACTTACGCTGAGTCAGTTACGAAGGGTCCCGAAGTGGTCCACTCTGGTCAGCGCCGGGGGTACAATGCTTCGCGGGGGCATTTTAAGAAAACCATCACGAATCTTGATTTCCCGACAAGATCGTTCTGGGTCCGTAGGATGAAGGGCAGATGCTTTAATGTGGAGCAAGGGATCATCAAATTAAAAACTGTAGGGATCCTAAAACCTGCCTGGAGTGTAGATGTACTGGTCACACCACTAAAGAGTGTTCTCGTAACTTTCGCACCTTTTCATCTCTCTCCTCAGTCCCTGCTCCTTCCTCTATTGCTCCTTCTTCTTCCTCCGTTTCTAGTTTATCTTCTTCAGTCTCGATTTCTCAAACTCTTGTTCTCTCTCCAATGGAGAATAGTAAATCTCTGAACAAACTTCAAGAGGATGAAGAGATTACAGAGAGGATGCGCAAATTGGTACGGTGCATAGTCATTCAAGCGGAACCGTCGATCTCTCTGACAGATGTGATTTGCGAAGTGCGTACCTTGCTCCCTCCTGATCAATTTGTGGTCACAAAACTGAAGGATGAGCGCTATCAGATCATTGGTCCAAGTATTGACTGGTGTAGAGAGATGTTTAGTAGGGGATATCTGGAGATTCATTATCCCAATGCTCGTTCCAAGTTCTGTCATATCTTGAGGGAAGCAAAGGATCTTGATCCAAGATCTCATCCGCGTCGCTTTACGGTAAGAATTCTCAATGCTCCTTACGGTTGGTGTACAAGATCCGGTATTAGTCAAATAGTGAGACCTTTTGGTAGATTTGTCTGTTTGGATGATTCAAGTCAACAAAGGCTTGAAGGCCGTTGGGTCAGAGCACAAATAGATGTAGGAGATAGAGAGTTAATACCAGATGCTGCATGGTATGAGATTTTTTGGTTGAATGGGAAAGTAGAACTGGTCAAAATCTACTTTGTTGTGGAAGAAGATGAGATTAGGTCCGATATGGAGGAACAAGTTAAGAAAATTCCCCCTCTAGTATGGTCTCTCCATGAGCAAGCTAGGGTTAATAGCATCGTTCCAGTAGCCTCTCAAGGGAGTGGTACGATTTGTGGGAATACTGGTCATCAGAATAATGGTGCCAAAAGAAACAAAAGGGGAAAGAAAAGAAAGGTTAGGCCATCTCCAAATTCTGAGCAAGAGAACAATCCTAGTCCTGGAGTTGTTACCAGGGCTCAGGCAAGAAGAAGTTTGGAGAGAGGGGTGGTCATTACTGAGTCCAGACCCAGTCAAAAGAAAGTTGCTCTGGAGGAGATGGGCAAAGGTAAAGGGATTGCTGAAGAAGATACTGGTGAAAAAGAAAAAATAGAGTTGAAACAAGCCTTAAAAGAAATTAAAGAGAACAAGAGGGGCCAGTCTAGTGGGTCCAAACAGCAGGGTCAGTTAGGGTCTATTTTGGCTCTAGAGGCACCTCCTGCTTCTGTTTTTCCCTCTTCTGGTGGTGGGATCATTAAGGATTCTGCCAAAAGTGGCTCAGCTCCTATTCCCAAAACCAATGTCAATTCTATTCCCCCTTTCCATTCCACAGGACACCCTAAAGTGAAATATGTTCCTCCCAAGAACCCTAAAAATGCTTCCTCCTTTTTGTGGGATAAAGCTATGCAAAGGAAAGCCTTAGGCTTGGATATGGGTATTAAAATCACTGGCAAAAGAAGAGAGGAAGCTGAGCAAGTGGTCACACCCACTGTGCATTCTGAGCCTTTCATCCAGGATCACTCTCCTTTAAATCCTGAAGAAGAGGACAATTATCCAGTCATAGAAACTGCAGTTGTCCACTCTAGAGAAGGGGACAGACTCAGCAGGGCTGATTTAATGCATCAAAAGGCATTGGAGAAGGAGAAGCAGGAGTTAATGGTAAAATTGGCTGAAGCTGAGTGTAGAAACAAAGCTATGAGGGCTCAGATGCTGAAGATGCAGAAGCTGAAAAAGGTAGAGGAGGATATTTGTGCTAGAGTGGAAAGAGCTCAAGCTGCTAAGAAATCTCCCATCATCAAAATCCTCTTCAGCAACAAGGATAATTTTCAGCTAGAAAATATGGAAATCTTTGAGGAGGAAATTGGAGGACAGGTGCAAATCACTCTAAAGGCTCTTAAAGGCTCACAAGGTATGCTTCCTATTCAGTCTGATCATGATTTGGATAACTATAGTGATGTCTTGTTAAGTTCCTTGTTTAATTTATCGCTTTATTTAGATAGAAAATCTCACAACGGCACCTTAGAAAGTGAGAATAGGACTGTAGATAATGTGAGTTTTAAGTCTAGGGATAATCCCCTTTTTTCTTTTGATAACTATGATCATAACCCTGATGGATCTTTAAATCAAGAGAATGATCAAGTTGAGGAGAATTCTTGTAGGGCCTTAATGGTGGTAACTAATTCAGACATTGTGGATAGTAATGATATTAGTTTAATTGACAACTGTCATAGTTTAGTTAATATTGAAAGGGAGATGTTAGAAAGCTATCCTGGAATGGATGTAGCTGATGTTCCTTTTTTGGCTGGTCTTTCTCACTTGAGTAGTCTCTCTGATCCCCAAGTGGTCAATCTTTTGGAGGATTATGGTATTTCCTTTGGTGATACTATGGATAATAGGTTAAGAAGAGTTCAAATTTTAAGAAATAGTGAACCTTCCAGAGTAATAGATATGCTCTTAGAATTAACTAGGAACTTAAATAACCTCAATTTAAATGGAAATGAGTTTAATTAGTTTCCTTTATGAAGATACTCTCTTGGAATATCAGAGGTCTTAGGGGTAGTAACAAGATAGGACAGTTTAGGGACGATGTCAGTTCAATTAGGCCTGACATCATTTCTATTCAGGAAACCAAAAGGAAGACTTTTTCTAAAAGAATTCTTTCTTCTTTAGTCATAGGTTTTAATTGGAACTTTCTCCCTTCAAATGGAGCCTCTGGTGATATACTGGTAGGGTTAGAGGATTCTAAATTCAAAGTTTTGAGTTAGTTCATAGGCAACTTTTCCATTACAGTTAAAGTTCTTTATAAAGTAAACTCCAAATGTTATCTGTTCTCTTTTGTGTATGGTCCTATTGCTACTAATCAAAAGATCAAATTTTGGAATGAATTGAATAGCATAGGAGTTTCCAATACTAATCCTTGAGTTATTGGAGGGGATTTCAATGCCATCAGAAATAGATTGGAAAAGAGAGGAGTTTCTTTTAATCCAAGAAATATGAATAGTTTTAACAACTGGGTTAATAGGTTTAACTTAACTGATTTTAGGTGTTTAGACAGAAAATTTTCTTGGGTTAAAGGAGGCAATAGTAGGCAAATGGTCTGTTTAGACAGATTTTTTGTAAATCAGGATTGGATGGATTCTTTTGAAGATACTTACTCCTTTAGTTTGCCTAGAATTTTCTCTGACCATACCCCCATTGTCCTTGACTCTGGCTGTAGGATTAATTCTCTTAAATCTAATTTTAGATTTGAGAAATTCTGGCTAAATTATGAAGATCTCAAAAGAAGGGTACCAGTGTGGTGGTCAGAGATTAGGCTAGGTTTAGATAAAGCTTATGATTGGGAAACTAAATTTCTAATCCTTCAGAACAAGTTTAGGGGTTGGAGTAGAAATCTAGACAAAGAGATTAAGGATAAAAAGCTTCAGATCACTTCTGATATCAGAATTCTAGAAGAGGTATTAGAAGAGAGAAGTTTAGAGGAGGAAGAAATGATATCCTTTATTCAAGCCAAAAAAGATGTTTTTGATATTCACTCTAATGAGGCCACTTATTGGAGGCAGAGATCTAGAGTAACTTGGATTAGGGAAGGGGATGTAAATACTAAATTTTTTATAAATTTGCATCTATTAGAAAAAAGAAAAACCTCATTAATTACCTAGTGATTAATGGAAGAGAATCTAGAGACTCCTCTCTCATCTCTAGTCACATTCTCAATTTTTATAAGTCTCTTTTAGGGACCTTTAACCCCACTTGGGGCAGGCTTAGGAGTTCTGTCTGGGATGCTAATGAAATGTTAAATAGTGAAGACAACTTATCTCTCACTGTCCCTTTTAGTTTAGAGAAAATTAGGAAAGTTTTCTTTCAAATGCATTCTGATAAGGCTCCAGGTCCTGATGGTTTCTCAATGTTGTTTTATCAACAATTTTGGGATATAGTTAAGTCTGACATTCTAGATCTGTTTAGAGACTTTCATTTAGGTAGGTTAAATCTCTCTCTGCTCAACAAAGTCTCTCTTTGTTTACTTCCCAAAGTAGAAGAAGCTGCCAGAATCACAGACTTTAGACCCATCAGTCTAATTAATTGTATCTTAAATTTTTTTCTAAAGTTCTGGCAAATAGATTGGTCTCTATTCTAAACAAAATCATCTCTCCCCATCAGTGTGCCTTCCTAAAAGGCAGATTTATTCTAGAAGGGGTAGCAGCTGCACAGGAAATTTTGCATTATTCTCATAGTCATAAGGAGAAAGGTATCCTTCTCAAATTAGATTTTGAGAAAGCTTTTGATAATGTCAACTGGCATTATTTTCTAAATACTTTAGAGGATAGAGGTTTTAGCAGAGAATGGATATCCTGGATTGAACAACTCCTAGTAGGAGGTAGCACTTCAGTCTCGATTAATGGTATCCTAGGAACTCCTTTTGAGTGCAAAAAAGGACTTAGACAAGGGGATCCTATATCTCCCTACCTTTTTATATTGGCTGCTGAAGGTTTGTCAAAAATACTTGCAAATGGTTTAAATATAAATCACTTATTAGGGATAAGTCCTGTTATGTCTAATGGAAAGAAAGTTTTCAATCTGCAATATGCAGATGATACTTTACTTTTGTTAAGGCAGATTTACAAGTAGTTGAAAAGGTTTCATGGGCTTTAAAAGCTTTTGAAGGAATCTCTGGGTTAAAGATAAATTATGCCAAATCTGAGTTAGTACCAATTAATATTGGCCATAATTTTGCTTCTAACCTTGCTGACATCCTCCACTGTAAATTAGGGTCCCTACTTTTAAAATATCTAGGAGTTCCTTTACATTGGAAGAAACCAAGTAGAAGTGATTGGTCTATAGTGGTAGATAGAATTCAAAAGAAACTTTCTAATTGGAAAGGTAACCTTCTGTCTTTGGGAGGAACGTTAGTTCTTGTCAATTCAGTGCTTTCAGCCCTCCCTCTTTATCATCTTTTCCTTTTCAAATGCCCCAGTTGGGTGGTTAAAAAGATAGATACAGTGAGGAGAAGATTTCTGTGGGGAAATTATCAAGAAAATTGTACCAAGAAATTTAATTTAGTTAGTTGGAATGTCATTAGCAAAAAGAAAGAACATGGAGGTTAGGGGATTCTGAATTTGTCAGAAATGAACCTGGCTCTTTTAGGAAAGTGGGTATGGAAATATTGCAACCCAGAACATGTTTCAATCTGGAAGGAGATAACTATTTCTAAATACAAAGGTAGATGCCCAACTACCAGTTCCTTCTTTTGGAAGAAAATCAATTCTCTCATTCCTTTTATGAGAAGAGGAATGTCTAGTGAAGTAGGAAATGGTAGAAATACTAACTTTTGGAAGGATAGGTGGTTTGAAAATAGTTCATTTCAATCTAGATTCCCTCTTGCTTTTCAGAAGTCAAAAAAGTAAAATGCTTCTGTAGCTGAAGTTTGGAATAATGGAAGTCCTAATCTCTCCTTCACTAGAGGAGTTTCAAGTGATCTTAGAGTTGAAAAGGTGGAGATTTTTGGTATTTTACATAATTTCCCTTTCTCTGAAGCAGATGATAAAGTAAGGTGGGATTTAGAAAACAATCACACCTTTTCAGTTAGTTCTGCCTACTCCTTTCTAAATAATAGGGGAGTGTTAACAAGTTTACCTCACTCTGTGTGGATTTTAAAGATCCCTTTGAAGTTAAAACTTTTCCTTTGGTTAGTTTTAAACAACAAAATTCTTACTCAGGATAATTTGCGAAAGAGAGGGTGGGTGGGTAGGTCCCTCCAAATGTCCCTTCTGTCCCAGTGAGGAAACTGTAGAACATATCTTCATTAATTGCCCTTCTGTAAATAGAATTTAGAATTTTTTTAATAGTTATAATAATAAAAGAGTCTGTTTGAATCATTTAAGTTTGGATACCCTTTGGAATAGTTGTATTTCTCTTCCAAAAGCAAACAGAATCTTTGCTTTAAACTTTATGGCAATCTGTCTTTGGGTGCAGTGAAAGAATAGAAATAATTGTATTTTTAGGGATTTCAAGGGGTTATCGTTTACTAATTTGATTCATCAAGTAGTTAACTATTATTTTAACTAGACAAGGATTAATTCAGGTCTGGAAGCAGGTTTAACAGCTAATGAAGGCTCAAGGGGCTTCATCAGATTCTTGGCTTCTGACACTGGGAGACAAGCTGAGACAGCGGATACTCTGAGAAGACAAAATGTTCCAAATCCTCCAAGAGTGGATTTTGCTAGTAGGGGAAACCAGGGTGCAGGAGATGACTCAAGAGAGACCTCAGAAGGACTTGTGGAAAGCATCTCGGATGAGGACCTTCTTGACTAAGGAATTTCCATCCTTATTGTAATAGGTTTTTTAGTAGCAGTTTTTCACTAATTCTCAGTTTCTTTAGTTTGAATTCTATTATTTTAGCTTCTGGTCAGCTTTGTTGGATGGTTTTTCTGTTCTTTTGGTTTGTAGAGTCATAGTTAGTGACTCATTCTTATACTTTTTGGTTAATGAATGGATCCCTTTCTTGGGACTCTTAGTATCAAAAATATATATATATATTCTATTGGATCCTCTTTGACTCTTGACTGCTCAATTGTTGTTTATTTTCTTCCTTGGGCCTGGCAAAGAATGACTAATGTTTCTGGGTCCAATAACATGTTTCTCAGACCCAAATAATGTTATTATTTTCGGCCACATAATTTTTCTTTCTAAACAAATTCTCAATCCTACCACTACCAACTGAAAAACTTTTTATTGTTATTATATACTAATAACAATTTTTAAAATATTTTTTTTAAATAACATACTACTTATTTATAGAGGCTTTAGCCCACTATGTAAATTAGATAACGGCTGGACTCCACATTTCAACAATTTTGTATTCTAATTTTAAAACTATTATTGTAATATCGGTGTTTGAAAAGAGTCCGTTGTTAGCCATAACAAATATTCATAAATGTTTATCAATTCGTTAGTTTTTTTTTTGTTTTAATTAGAGTTATTTAATTCTATTGTAATATCGGCGCTTTAATGTAAGAAATTTTTTTGTCACTTATAAAACTCAAAATAGAAAACACACATAGGCTCCGTTTGGATAGGTGTGGGAAAAAGGAAAGAAGGGAAAAAGTGGAAGTATTGGGAAGTGTGTAACTTTATTGAAGAGTTTGAATTATTTATAATTTTTTTTTCTTCCCTTCTTCCTTCTTCCTACTTCTTCTCAACGCATCCAAACGAAAGTATAAATAAAACAAAATATAAAAGTGACAATAGTCAAATACAAAAATATAAATGTCTGAATAGTCCAATATATAATACAAAAAAAACTAAATACGGTACACGACGGTGATACTACTCGTCATCAACACATCATCTCCGGAAATATATGGCTCCGTTTGGATAGGTGTGGGAAGAAGGAAAGAAGTGGAAAGAAGTATTGGAAAGTGTGTAATTTTGTGAAGAGTTTGAATTGTTTATAATTTTTTTTTTTCTTCTTCTTCTTCCTTCTTTTTCTTCTTTCTTCCAACAATCCAAACGCATAATATTTGTAGCACGCTCCATCTCCACTACCAGTCTACCACTCGGTGAATAATCAAATAGGGCCCTCATCCCGTCTCGCGCGGGCTCGTCGGCCACAAGCAAGCTGTACAGTAGGAGGATGAGCGCGGCCTAGTTTGCACAAATATGATTTATATTTGTCTGGTCCGTGGCCCGTGGGGAATCAGAATACGTACACTACACCATATTTGAACGTTAGTATCGGTTTTTTACATATTATTAGTATCGATTTTGTACCGGTACTAACAATAGGGTACTAAAAACAATAAAAAATCGGTACTAATAAGCCGGTACTAGAAAGAGGTGGAAAGTGACGGCAAACACCATTAGTACCGATTTTTAACTAAAAACCGGTACTAAAAATATTACATTTAATATCGGTTTTTAACTAAAAACTGATACTAAATTAATTAAAAAAACAAAAAATTATTAATTAATTTAGTACCGGTTTTTAGTTAAGAGCCGGTACTAATTAATTAAAAAAAAGTCGAAAATTTTTAGTTAATTTAGTATCGATTTTTAACTAAAAACCGGTACTAAATTAATTAATAATTTTTATTAATTAATTTAGTATCGATTTTTAAGTTAAATACCCGTACTAAATTAATTAAAAAAATAAAAAATTAAATATTACAACAAATATTCATTTACCACAAAGAAAAGTATTACAACAAATCTCTGTAAATATTACAACAAATATTCATTTACCACGATCTAAAACATTCTCACTAAAATCTGGGATAACTTCTCCAACTCATGTAAATATTACAACAAATATTTATTTTATATAAAAAAGGTAGGCAAAGTATTGTTAAACAAAGTGTGTATTGACAACAATAAACATACTTGTTGGATTTTATTGAACTTCCCAAATTTAATTTTCTCAGGCTGTTACCATTTTACCAGATTATATACCAACCAATTAATACTTTTATCACAAAAGATGAAAGAAAACTTGTTGTTTTTCAAAAGGTGAAAATCAGTTTTAAAACTTGGATTTCTTCAATAGCAGAACGAAGATCACTGGAGTTAAATTTGCAAGCAATCTACAATTCTTTCAAGTGGCTCCACGAGCTTAGGCCACGTAGGCTCCACTGACGTCTCCAGTTCGTCCAGATCCCCCTCCTACAAGCACGCACAACACAAACCATTTCAAACAAAACAACAACTCGCACATCTCCATCATCAAACAAAAGACATGAAATAAAACGCGAACGTACGAGTCTACGAATGAGGTCTTTGATCCTGGGTTGAACATGCTTGGCTTCGACGACATCAAAAGAAGGGAAAGCGAAATCGTTGAGCAAGGGATTGTCGGAGTCGTCGATGGATGGCGCAGTGGGATGAGAGTGAGACGCCATGGTAGCGGCGCAAATGGGTTTGGATCTGTGGCGGAGGTAGGAGGAGAAGGGGTGGGAAAGATGAGGCACGGGATAAGAGAGAGAGAGAGAGATGAGGGAAGAGAAATGGGGAGAGAGCCAGAGCGAGTCAGAGAGAAGCGAGAGAGAGAGCATGGTGAGGAGAAGAATGGCTGCTATAAAAAACCATTTTTAATTTAGTACCGGTTTTTTATAAAAAAAACCGGTGGTACTAAATCTCAATAATTTAGTATCGGTTTTTTTTAAAAAACCGGTACTGAATTAAAAACGGGTTTTTTTTTGTCGTCACTTAGTACCGGTTTTTTTTTTATAAAAAAACGATACTAAATTATTGAGATTTAGTACCGATTTTTTATAAAAAACCGATACTAAATTTAAAACGGTTTTTATTTATTTTGTCGGCACTTAGTACCGGTTTTTTTGTAAAAAACCGGTACTAAATCTCAATAATTTAGTACCGGTTTTTTATAAAAACCGGTACTAAATTAAAAACGATTTTTTTTAGCGACACTTAGTACCGGCTTTTAAAAAAAAAATCGGTATTAAATAATAAATCTGACAATTACGAAATTGTCATGATTTATTTTTAGTACCGGTATTAATGATCCGGTACTAAAAATCCTTTTTGTTGTAGTGGTACAAAGTAAATAGATGTTAAGGTGAATATCATACCCACATAAACTGAGTCTTCTCATACGTACTGTGGTAGTCTGGTAGATCATCTTCATCATCCTTCTTTAGAACGGACTCATTGTTGGACGGGAGTTCTTTCAATTTTAGGAGGCGTTGTATTTGGTTTTTTTATGCGGAGAAATGTAGCGAAATTGTTTGACATATTTACAAGCGCATGATTGCATGAAATTATACACTGTAATATTCTATAGATGAGGGATTTCAGCGTATCTACACTATTTTAAACAAACACAAAATCTGTACTATTTCTAAACTAATCTCAACAATACTATTCAGTATTCACCATAGAGTGAAATATGTATTTTGTTCTAGTAATCTCAACAATACTATAAATAATCAGGTGGAATTATATCTTGTTCATCTTTAACAGTTTCTATATATGGTTCATTTGTACACCCCCGTAACTTAATCCGGACACTTCTTAAGACGAAATTACCCTACGTGTTTAAATAATTTTTTGAGGGTCAGCGGTTGCTGATAATTTTTTATTAATAAAAATAAAAGTTTACATATCAATAAAAATTGAAAACAAATACCAGTATCAAAACTGGTACGTCACAATAAATAAATGGTATAAACTCCTAACAATGTCTATACCTAACACCGATGTAAATTCATCCAAATCCAATCTAGAACCTATCAAGTGCCTACAAACTATGCTTGACACAGAACCGCAAAACAATACCTCCGAAAAGCAAATGAAAAGGATGATTGATGCTTCTGGTCTTACCACAGACTGGCACTAAGGCTCAATTCAGATTTGGAGTAGAGTTCCACTATCCACCGTCGCGACAGCAAAAAATCAAACCGGAACGACACCTTGAAGTGCACCTACGACGACCGCCTCTTACCAAATCCCATGTGCTTACTTCACAAGATGGGCATCCGCAACGTCCATGCCGCACTTGGTTGTGCACTACATGGCCATAGCGCACCTCCACCGTCCACCGTAACGGTCGCACCACACATCGGCTGCAAATTCATGATGATCGTGCCGCAAATCTCGGCTGTGCTCTCCTGACGGCCGTCCGACACCGCTGTTGCGCACCCTCGGCAGCCAAATCACGTCTCCACTGTGCACGGCCGATAATCGCACGGTACCCGATGCGAAAATAGAATCAACATATCTCACCGTCTTCTCTGTTGGCTGTGCTTTCAGGAGAAGGAGAGGGAAGAAGTGAAAAGGGATTGGCGGGGAGGTCAACGCCGCAATTCCAATCGCTCACCCTTAAAAGTCGCACCGCATCTCGACTGCATAATTTCGATAACAAATCACTTCTCCAAGACGCACGACTGAAAATCGCACGACATCTGACGCTCGAACCGCCGAATCAACAGATCATCGCCTTATACTAGCTCTACTTGTAGCAGAAAGGGAGGGTAGAAGAAAGAAAAGAGAGTGGGGGAGGCGGTCGGCCTCCCCATCTAGAGTTCGAGGGAGAAGGATTTTTTTATTCGCTTTTTTTTTTTGAAAGAGCGAAGGGACGTGTTTAAATAATTATACATTTATTACCAAGCAAACCCACCACCGTTCAAAAAAAAAAGAGAGAGAAAAGAACGACCAACAATCGTCAAGGTACCTTCGAAGTGAGAGAGATTGATTTACTGTTGTACCATATTGGAACTTTAATGTTACAAAATAAGGACAGAAAAATTGCATATATTTAGCATGTGCAAACTACTAGTTCTAGTTGCTTCTGAAATCAGAAAATTCAAAGAAAATCGGAAAGGGCTAAAATAAAATCAGAAAGGGGGAAAAAAAAAAACTTGTGCTTCATCTCCTCTTTGGAGTATCTACTTCTTTGCTTCTCCATTTCTGTGACGGTCCAAACAAAAACAATAGGGCTTATTAGATAGTCACTGCCTAATTTATCCAAAAAAAACAAAATCAATAGGGCAGAGAGAGAGCCGGCCAGATTCAAGGAATAGAGCAGTGCAGCCGTGCAGGTGCTTCAGTGAGGAGTTTTCATATGAAAAGGATAAAATTTAAGTATTTAACAATTGTTGGGACCCACCATTAGGAAAAATATTAGCGGAGTAACAGACGCTTTGTTAGAGACTTTTTTGGAGTATAATCTTCGTTAATCTATGGTGAGATGAGATTAGGCCTACTTTTTGTCATTTCTTCCTGCGTAACAAACAAAAATGGACTTCTTCTGGGCCCCACGCTTCTTTCTTTTTTTTTTATACACACAACACAATTACACGAAATGAGATTCAGTCCCGCGCAGACCATCCAGTGCATCGTTGTGAGCCGTATGATTTAATTTCAATGACAAAAGGAGTTCCGTGCATGTAACCTGATTGATAGATCCGAACCGTCCAGATCAAATCAGACGGTTCGTAAGAGTGCTGGACAATCCCGCGCGGGGCAGATTCGGATTGCAATTACACGACTACACAAGAGGGAAATTCGTGCAAAGTTCAAAACTTCAAATTCAACTTTTCAACATTCTCCGTTTCTCCTCCGGGTCAACAAACATGATTGGCGCGGGTCACAGCGCTTTTTGTCGGTGCTCTCTTTTTTTTTCATTTTCGCCCTTACTTTTTCCTCAGATTTTACAAATATTTCATTTCACATATCCAGAAGTTATCCTCAACCCTAAGGATTGTTACGTTTAAGAAAACACTTTTTTATGAAAAAGAAAATGAATAATTTTTTCCGGTGTAAAAAAGTTCCTTTGTTCAAATATATGGTGAAAGAAATTCATTTAAAAAGAATCTCTTCTTCCACGTCTTAATTAGAAGAACGTCTGTTATCTTTAGTGGTGATTTCTCATTCTATAATAGACTCTCGTTTGACAATTTTCTTCCAAATATTTTCGTTTCCATCTTACTTCGGAAGAAAATTGAAACATCAAACAACAAAACTTTTTCTAAATCTAATAACGTAACTATATAAAATTAGAACACAGCTAGCTACTTTTTAACGTACCTACAGGTTTTATTTAAAAAAATTAAAATAAAATAAAAAGAAACACGTGACAAGAGAACCACTAGATCTGCCAACAATTTCATATGGTCCATGTTTGTCATCACTCATTAAAAAGAACTAGTAACAATGTATATCAGTATTCCAATCAAAATGATCCAGAAAGTGTGATTTTTCCGGTGAGTAATAATGATACTGTACGACAAATTATTATAATATTTTAGTACATCTGATAGGATTATGGACTTTAGCCAATCCGACTATGCTGTTGCGCGACATAGCGTGTAGCGCACTACGAGCCGTCTGATCTTGATCGGACGGTTCACTTTTTACGGGCCTATCAATCTAGATTACATGCCCGGGGCTCCCTTGTCCATTGGATCTTAATCAGACGGCCAGCATACCGCGCGACACGCTGTGTCGCGCGGCAGCAGATCTCATTTCGACTTTAGCTGTATATCTACAAAGTGAAAAAGAAAACTAATAAGGATGAATGAATGCGCCGCATAAAATGTCACCGGGGGAAACAAAAAAAAACTGACTAATCAATATAAAAATTCAACTGCATTCAAACTATTAAAACACAATTTTCCTAGTTGACGCTTCTAATTCAATACGTTTAACCTTCGTAGCTGTGTTAGTCCGTTAAGACGGGAACAGAATCGACAATATGACATGTGATTGGACGTGTCATATACCGTACGTGGGACTTAATGCCAACTCGGCCATTTTATTTTATTTGAGGTACTATTATATTTGAAGTACATTAAAATACCCTTAATCGCATATATAGGCGTTCAACTACTAATGTGAAAAGGGGACCTCCATTTTGAGCTTCAATTAATTCAATGTGACCACTTTTTGCAGCGAAAGAGGAAACTAGTTGAGATCATGTGGAAGAGGCGCTAGGAATAGGATCATATGTTCTATTCAACTACACATACAACCCTAAAAATCATTTAACCACTTGTGCTGCCCTCAATTAATATGATAACAATTTTGGAACTTTTTAATGTACTAGAATTTCAATTTTCTGGTATACATATTTCAAGAAAATATGTTTATTAGCAGTTAATTGACCTGGTTCTATAATAGGGATATAACAACATACAAGCATTCTCCCTTCGTCACCATCTTTTTTTTTTTTTGGTTATATGTTGTGATTTTTATCTTTTACAAGCGATTAAAGTCCTAGATCCTTGTTCATCCTTTGGAACTCGAAGAGATCAAATTAGGTATTAACATACAAAAGCAAATATATATATATATATATATATATATATATATATATATATATATATATATTATAATCAATAGATAAATAGGAGGAATGAAACATCATAATTTTGGGTGGAATCAAAATCCGAAACCTCTTTTTTTTTATTAATTTAATATTTTGAAATTCAAACGTCCAATTCTAACTATTGATTTTGTAATTTTGTTCAATTTCACGAGAGATATATTGTCGTAAATTTTATTATAAAATTTGGTGTTTTTCTAATACTGGATTAAAGGATTAATTTTTTTTAAATATTATTATTAATATGTAAAAACAGGAATAATTAGATATATCCCACTATGAAATATTGATAATTAGACATGTGCTTCTTTTAAATTGTAAATTAGTTTTTTGCCACCATGAAATGGTTAAAATTAGTTTTATGCCATTATTTTGGGTCAAAATTAGAGATATGCTACTCTAACTTTTTTTAAAAAGTCCAACATACACTCTCATTAAAAAATGAAAAAGAAATCTATTGACATGAGTTATATTTAAAATTTAAAATTTCAGATTTACAAATTTTCAATTTTAGGATTTAGATTTTAAAAATTTAGAAATTTCGTACTTTCAAATTAAAAATTTTTAAAATTTTTAAACTTTTAAATTTTAAATTTTCGAATTTTAAAATTTAATTTTCGAATTTCAACTTTTGAAATTTTATTTCTTTTGTTGATGGCATAAAATCACTTATTTACTTAACTGTGACATAATTCTAATTTAATATTTTATAGTGATATATTTCTAATTTTATTATTTGATAATGATATGTTTAAAAGGGTATAATTGTCAAATTAATTATTCGGTGGCATATATCTAATTTTATCATTTAGTGATGACATAAAAATAATGTCATTTAATGATGATATTTCTCTAATTTTTAGTTTTTACATTGACATAAACCTAATTAAAGATTCTATATTTAAGGACTTAAAAATTATGACATTAAAATTCTTCTCGAAAATAAAATAGAATAAACCAAGAGAGAGAGGTTGCTATTTCTGCAATGGAAGTATGAACCCTTGAATTTTCAGCGCTGTATTAATTAGCAAATAAATGCTGAGGACCTACCGCTCCTGTTTGGGCTCCACTGCACTCTTTCCCTCACACCACGGACCACTTCCCAAGTTTACTGCAATTGTAGACGACTACAATTATCTGGAATTCATCGTGTATTCCAACGGTCGTGAGGAATTCATTTGATTCACCAAGTGCAATTAGCTTTCGGTCAGTAGTTATGGAGAGTCACCCAACCTTCATGTATTAAGGAAAAATATATTTTAAGAAACGATGGATTAAGATTTAAATTATGTTGTTTTATTAACATAACATTAAACAGTAATAGAATGATTGTTAAAAGCGAAAATAATATATTTTCTTAAAATTGGTGGAGCATAAGACGGAGTAGCGCATGCAAAAATTCGTAAACTTAATCAACTTTTCATCCGTGATTGTTCGTAACAATTTTTTTTCCCCCGCTACGTGTTTGGTTTGCATTTGAATAAGCATATTCTCAAATAAGTTTTATTCGCATGAAATCAAACAACACATAAATAAGAAATTTGAACTTATTCCTTATTCCTTATTACTCCACACATCCAAACACTCGTACTAGTCTATTTTGAAAAGAGGGTGACTAGTGTCTAACATATATAACACAAACACTCGCCTAAAATGATAAAATTTTAATTTTTTAGATCAGAATGGTCGATCTGAACAGCTCAAATTGTTTTCCATAATAAAATCTCCATGGAGACCATTTATATTTTTTTTTTCAATTTTGCTTACTATTTTTTAGAATTTTTAAATATACTCAATTAATCTAAAAAGTTATGAAGCTTCAATTTTGAAAATTCGAAAAAATTGTTAGAAATTTTGAAAAAAAATTATAAAATTTGATTTTCAAGGATATTTTAATATAGAGATCATATTGAATGATTCGGATCGATCGTTGAAAATTTTAACGGTCGACATATGAATCGTATTTGATATCGTGTATGTTTGATTCTAGCATTACTCTTTTGAAAAATAAAATATAGAATCAACATGAATTTTTCAAGTGACATTTTGATAAAAAAAAAGTAAAACGGCGCTGCTAAAGATATGTTTTAAAAATTTCTTTGTGATAGGATCTGAAAGGCTATGGGCTCTAGGAATCTATAGTCGATCACAAGACCTCGAGGCACGATGGGGTGTCTCAAGGCCGCTCTAGGTTCGAACCCCGAGTATGTCCGAGAACTCGAAGAGGAGTTCAGATCTGGTGCCGCGCGGCACACCGTATAGCGCGGCATCGTAGCCGTCTGATCAAGATCCAATGGACAAGGAAGCTCCGTGCATGTAACATATATTGATAGGCCCGTAAAAAATGAACCGTCCGATCAAGATCAGACGGTCCGTACGCGCGCTACACGGTGTCCCGCGCTACACGGGATTCGGGTCCCTCGAAGAGGGTCCGCAGGATACGATCTGCATGTACAATTCTGTGACAAAACTAACAATACTAGAAAATGTACCCTACACTGTAGCTTATAAATATAGCACCCTCTCCACAGATAGAGTTAACATTTTGCCAAATTCCACATGTAACTAAATTAGACATCTCTAATCACTTGACTCTCTACATTAGACAGCGACACTTTGATTATTAAATCCCTAACACCTATGAATTACTTTAAAATAAAATTTTAACCTAATAATAAAATATACAAATCAAATAAGTATAGTATCAGGACTTCATGCATATTAATAATCTTAGAAACAAGTAAAAAGAAGCACAAAATTATTCTTAATCCTTGACATTTGAATATTAAATTGTCATCGAAATAACGTACTTCTCTTATAAACTTCTCCAATGATGCGTATCTAATAGACAACATTGACCAAATATTATTCTAGTGGTGGTAAAGAATGTGCATTGAGAAACAATTAAACGAATTGTAGAGATGCTTTTGCCACCCACAATCCATCTCCTCTCTCTCTCTCTGCGTTCCTCAACTTATGGGTTGTGTTGTGTAGTGTAGACTGTGTAGTGTAGTGTTGTTGCAACCAAAGACTGTTGGTGTCAGTCCAATATTCACAATTATTATTATTAGCCTCTCTTGCTCTCAATCAATAATACCTCCATACATCACACCGCCCTCCATTGTCCCTCTCCCTGTTTGTCTGCCTCCTCCTCCTAAATAGTAAATACAAATTAGAAGAGGCGAGAGATGGAATCCACTGTAAAACCCAAGACAATGGGTCAAGAGATTAACCTCCTGAAGAGCATTCGCCGGATTGAGCCCAGAAATGTCGCTCTTGGTTTATTAATTGGATGTTTTCTTGTCACATTTGCATATTTCTCAATGACCAAGTTTGACACCTTTCGCTTCTTTATGGGTCAGTGATGAATTTCACCATTATATCCTTTTACCTTACTTTTTCTTATATGAAGTTTTGCTACAATTTGGCTTATATTGCAAACATTTTAATTTCTACTTATTTTGTTTTGCTTTGATTTTTGATATGGTTAAATCTGACACAATCTTTTCTAATTTCACTTCTCTCGGGTTTGTTACACAGTGCCAAGCTGATAGTTTTCTTGTTCTCTCTTTCTTTTTTCCTCTCGTCTCCCAGTAAACTCTCCTTCAACAGAAAATGTAGCTACTCCGAGTGGTGCTTTTGTACAGAATATGGTTAGCGTCGACTCAGAGCAACCAGGTATGCATGAGACCCAAAAAAAATAAAAAACATTATTATTATTTTTTAATTTTACCGAGAACACAGAGAATAGTTTCTTTTGCTTTATGTCTTTTCCAAATTATGTTTTAATTTCTTAATTGTTAATGCGCATAGATACTGGCCCATCTCTCAAAGAGAGCTTCTCAAAAGGTGTTCCACAAATAGGTAAAACAAAGTACAATACTTCCTTTCTTGTTTTGTTTCCCTTTTCTTCCATGTTTTGTTTATTTGAATTTTGACAGTGCATAAACAAGTACACTACAGACCTTAATCTTCCAACTTTAAGCTTTTCTTCAGATTTGGATAACGAGGCCCAGAATGTACCAACAGGTGGAGAAAATAGAAATATTAGTTCAATAAATTCAAATAACTCTTCCATCATCTCCAAAATTGATTTGATCAGTGAAGAGTCAGTAGAAAGTACAGTTCAAGAATTAGGTAACAACTTCTGCTTCTCTTTATATCTTTGAGATATCTTTATTGAGTTTTTTTTGCTTTTTTCTTCTATCATTCATTTCCTTTGTTTGGGTTACCAAGCAGTAACTAAATAGAGAGCTCTGTATTTTCGTTACAATTATGAGGACATAGTTCTCAAAATAGGGATACAACGCAAAAAAAATGCGAAATACCTGTTGCATTATAAGAAAATTAAAAACAAGGCAACAACAAAATAAAAAGTTTAAGCAAAATTATAAGAGGTGCAGTATCAACTGGTAAGTCTCCAATATTTACCCTCCTTCACACAATTGTAGAATTAGTATAATTTTTTGTTCTTCTTTTGATTCTATTACCAGAAATTAATTCACTTTTGTTACTACAAAACAGAGAACAAGTCCAAATTTTTTTAAAGTACCAATTTTGTCAATTTAGTAAAACTATTTGTAGGTTCTAATTCAAGTTGCTTTCTCAGATGACAGTATTATAGAGGAAACCAAGGAAACTACGGATGCATGCGATAAAAAGCATGAGCTATGCTCAACTAGAAATGAATCTGCTTCTAATAAGGCTTCAACAAATACTTCCATTTCTTCAACAGTCCCACCTTTAATTGATTCGAAGCTATCAGGTAGAGTTAGTATTGTTATGTAAAAAAAAAGTTTCCATGGACCAATCTGCAAATGTTTGTCACAAAGTCTGATATTAAATGTGGAACTACTGGGCCTTGACGTTGATGGCATCACAGAGATGAGATGTGGCGCCCAATACTAACTGAAACACCTCATGTGATTCATGTCAGCAATTATGTTTGTAGATTCAATTTTATCAATATTAATTGTTTACTAAAATTTGTTTTGTTCCTTTTCTAACTTCATCAATATAAAAAGCATGAGCTATGCTCAACTAGAAATGAATCTGCTTCTAATAAGGCTTCAACAAATACTTCCATTTCTTCAACAGTCCCACCTTTAATTGATTCGAAGCTATCAGGTAGAGTTAGTATTGTTATGTAAAAAAAAAGTTTCCATGGACCAATCTGCAAATGTTTGTCACAAAGTCTGATATTAAATGTGGAACTACTGGGCCTTGACGTTGATGGCATCACAGAGATGAGATGTGGCGCCCAATACTAACTGAAACACCTCATGTGATTCATGTCAGCAATTATGTTTGTAGATTCAATTTTATCAATATTAATTGTTTACTAAAATTTGTTTTGTTCCTTTTCTAACTTCATCAAGATACAACAATCGAAAATAAATCAAAAACCGAGATCAAGAAGCAGGTGCCATTATGTGACCTCTCCCAGAGGAGAATCGACAAGTGTGAAATCGAAGGTGATGTGAGAATAATAGGAAGAAATGCCACCGTAATGTGGGTCCCATCACCAGAATCGGATGGCGGTCCAGATTACGAGAGAAAAGTCTGGCAAATCAAGCCGTACCCCAGGAAAGAGGATCCAGCGGCAATGTCACATGTGCGAATTGTCACGGTGAAACCAATGGATGGTCCAGATGATGCCCCAGCTTGCATGGATCACAGAGATGTGCCAGCCATTGTATTCTCTGACCGCGGGTAAAAATTATGCCAAAATAATCTTATGTGTTTCGGCATTAGTTAGAACTTGCATGTTGATACTGGTTAAGGTACTAAACTTGTGGTCCCATTTCAGGTACACGGGGAATTACTTCCATGACTTCACTGACGTGTTGATCCCAATATTTACAACTGCTCGAAGGTTCCAAGGAGAAGTTGAATTTCTCGTGACAGATTTCAGGATTTATTGGATTATGAAATACCTTCCAATATTCAAGAATCTTACAAAGTATGACCTTGTTGATTTTGATTCTGACGAACAAGTCCGTTGTTACAAAAAGGCGTACATTGGGCTGACGAGTCATGATGATTTCGGTATTGATCCGGATAGAATTCCTGAGAGGTACACATTGGTGGATTTTACACGATTCATGCGCACGACTTACGGGCTTGAGAGGGACATTGCTGAAATTCCAATACAGAAAACATTGGGAAGGAAGCCGAGATTGATGATTGTGGCCAGAGCAAAAACAAGGAGGTTTATGAACTTGGATGAGATTGTTCGTGCCGCGGAGAAGCTAGGGTTTGAAGTGGTGGCAACTGAGGCAATTAATGAATTGGTGAAGTTTTCAGTGGTGGTGAATTCATGTGATGCAATTATGGGCGTGCATGGTGCCGGGCTAACTAACATGGTGTTCCTGCCTATCAACACAGTGTTTATTCAAATCCTCCCTTGGGGCGGCCTCGAGTGGGTTGCAGGTAGAGTCTCCTTTTTACTTTTGATCCAACAAATAAATGTTGTACCCGGGAAGGTACCAAGATCCAAGGCCGATAGGATATTTTCGAAAAGAGCCATTTTCATCCCTTCGACCGGATGCCAACGAAGCGGTACCGGATTGCGAACCCAGAAATATCTATTTTCTTGGATTTGACTATACTATCCGAGATTTCTCAACCGGATTATTGGGAATTAGGAAGCAGTTAGAAGAAGACAGTTCGGTTGCCCCCGTTCCGTAGTTGAGTTCCTCTTTGCATTTATCGTACTTTGAAACACATACAAATACCAGTTCCCATCTGCGATTTCTTCTTATTCTTCGAACCGACGAATTACGTGTACGTTTTTCCAGGTCCAGCACTAGCCGTCACGTTTGAAATCTATTCATAATCCGGATTTGGTATATGCTTGATAAGGTCTTAAACAATCCCCTAAAAAAGAAAAAAAAAATAATAATGCCTTTACGACAAATTGGATGATAACAACAGTATGTAGTATCTAAGCATGAGAACTGATCGCATTTGTCAAAAGTAGAAGACCAAAAGAGGAAATGCATTTTTTTTTTAATTCCAGTAAACAGATAAAAACGAAGGATGTCAATTTATGAATGATCTAACAATGTCTCGATCGACTTGATAAATAACAATGCAGGGAACTATTTCAAGAGGCCAGTTCAGAAGATGAAGCTGAAGTACCTTCAGTATGACATTACGCCAGAAGAGAGCACACTAATCGAGGAGTACCCGAGAAATCACACGGTGTTCACTGACCCAGCATCAATACGCCGACAAGGATGGAATGCAATGAAAGAGGTTTTTCTTGACAAGCAAAATGTGAGGTTGAACATCAAGAGGTTTAGACCCACACTGAAGAAAGCCTTGAAACATCTCAATTCAGAGGATTCATAATTTAAAAATATGTCAGGGGTCTTCTTTATTAATTTATGGTTCTTGTGTTCTACAAGGTCTGGCAAGTGTTTTGTACGTTTTGGTTGGAGAGTGACTGTTCAAAATTGTAGTCACCAAAGAAAAGGTGTATATGTACTTGATTTTATTTTAGATAAAGAGAGAGATACAGGAAAGTATACATCATCATTGTATGTTTGTAATCTAGTCTTAACAAGGTACAACTTTTTGTTTGTTTACATATATATATATAAGTTGTCATGGATTTGGAGCACAAATGCATCCGGTTCAAAACCAACATGCAACCTTAATTTCAATGATAACAAAGTGAAAAAAATACCAGAAAATAAGAATCCTTGAATAATTTACATAAACATGTTATGTTGTCTTACAAATAATCTTTCTTTCTATCTCCCCGTTTTTCTCTTATCATTATTTTTTTCGTCTGGGAGTAGAATAGGTTGGGAGGTATACCTGTACATACGTCTTTTAAGCTGGTTTTCGGCCGTTTATGGATTATGGGGGTAGTGAATGAATTCAGATCTGGTGTCGCGCGACACAGCGTGTAGCGCGGCATTCTAGCCGTCTGATCAAGATTCAATGGACAAGGAAGCTCCGTGCATGTAACCTTGATTGATAGGTCCGTAAAAAATGAACCGTCCGATCAAGATCAGACGGTTCGTACGCGCGCTACACGCTGTCCCGCGCTACAGCGGATTCGGATCCGGTAGTGAATTAGTGACGGCCCACCTTAGGCCTTTTTTTTTTTATTGTCTCTTTTGGGGCTGTTCGTCTCATTAATTCAGAATTCTAGCCTAGCATGGTGATGGTGTTGTCCGGTAGAGATTTAAGCAGCCAGGCACGTGAAGCAAATACATGATGCACCGTCAACATTTCTCGCCACGTTTTCAGGATGCTGTACCATCTCAATCTCACCGAATAAAACATTTAATGTTTTTTTTTTCTCAAAAATATATATATTAATTATTAAACAAAAAATCAATGGGCATGTCCTGTAAGAAAAGAACGGAGAGGATTATTGCGGAGTTCAAGGACCTGCCGACACTGACAGATTCCCACAATTATCATGTATTCGCTTTATTATTCATTTTTTATTTATTTTTTGTGAGTTGTTTCCAATTTAAATTCTCCCCACATACTTCAAAATTCACGATTTGCCCATCTTTTGTCTATCTGTCGACACGAGGATAGGTTTCTCCAATTTATGTGGGAGTAGAATATCCAATTGCACCTTAAAATCTATCAAAGAAAATTACTTTTATTCTAATACATGAATCATCATTATAGCTTCTTTGTAATTTAAAAGTTTTAAAGTCAAATATTTAATTAATCGACATAATTTGAAGACTGTACATTATCTCCAATTATGGTGCACTAAGGCTCTGATCACAGCACTTTATTTCATTTAAATTGATTTTTCAGAATTTTATTGAATCTAATAACCTCAAAATTTCAACAAAATGACATAAAATTCATTTATTTTGATAAAAAAAATTTAATGAAACAAAAGGAAATGAAATTCCGTGTTAAAAAAAATTAATCAAGGCCTAAGTATTAATTTTATTGAAATTAATTGCCTGTTTCATCCGATCAAACTAATAAACAATCAATTGTCATGTATAAAGATGATATCTTCTAAATCAAAATACTACAACGGTCCGATTAATACAATGGATTAATTTCATTCTTCTCTCAATGCACTGATCGATAGATGAACGATAGAAAAAGATAATGAAAAAATACGAAAAAGAGAGATTTTGATTCTGAGATCACACATAAGGGATGGCAAACGTGCGAAACGTCGATGGAACAGGTTGGTTCTATTTTCGTTCCGTTCTAGATAACGACACATAAATGTCTTTTCTTTCCGTTCCGTTTCAGTTCCGCATTCATTTTACATTTTAATTTCTCATTTTATTCGTTTCGTTTTCCTAAAACAGAGTTCCATTTCTGAAACAAAATTGATGTCCTTCACATAGATTCTCAATTCTTTATAAAATTTTAATTCTGAAACATAACAACATATTAAAGAAACGACGACTATCTTAAATAAGCAAATATGAAATTCTAAAAAAATAAAATACATAAAAATGGTTAAAACAACCTTAAAACTCTGAAATTTTTAAAAAAGACCCAAAAATCCATAAAGTAAGACTTAGATCGCTAATCTGAACTCACGATTTTGGCAAAACCAAGCATAGCAATTTTGGGTCGTGTTTTTGATCACCAAGTTCCTGTCAAAATTTCATTCTGATTCGAGTCCGATAAAAAATCATGCTCCCTTTTTTGTGAAGTGTGCACGGGATCATATTGTATTAAATTCTAGTCCTAGTTCTTTTCGATAGAAAATATTGAGTCCGAGAGAATAAATTCCATAGGGTTAGTTCTACAGTTTGATGAAATTAATTATCCCAAGATCCCATCCAACTCTATATGTGGGATTAATAAATTTCACGTAGAGTTGGGGGGGGGGGGGTGGGGATTACGAATAGGGCCCTAGTGATATGGGGTAGGTTTTATGGTTAAAATACTCAAAATATATAAAGACAGTCGATCAAATATGTTGGTATGATAACGTATAGTAAAATCAGTATTTTATATTGGTTATTATGCTTGAATTGATAAAGAGAAATGCTAGTGTTTAATATATTGGATGGATAGTCAATTTAATACGATTATTTTCACATTTTTAAATTTCAAACGACCGATCTAAACCGTTTAATATGTTCTTCATATTGAAAACTTATAAGAAACTAAATTTACTTTTTTTTCAATTTTTTTTTACTTATTTCTAGTATTTTAGAAAATTTATGATATAAAAGTTCTAGATTGTCCAATAACAACGATTTTCTAAAACAAAAAAAATAAAAAATTTTGAAAAAAATTAGTTTGTTATAAATTTTTTAATACGGAGAACATACTAAATGGTTCGGATTGATTGTTTAAAATTAAAAAATATGAAAACAATCATATTGCATGAACTCCATCCATCCAATATATTGAACTCTAACATTTCTCATTGATAAAAGTTAGCATCAATCTGAATTAGTTGTTTATTTTGAAACACTATTTGACATTGAAGGAGTGAGCAACTTGGGAAATAGTCACTAACTTTCTTACCCAATATTGCAACAAAAAAATTGTTTAACATCTAATCTATTCTGAAACTTGAAGTTAGCGTGTTAACCGCTCTAAATCAACTCATGATGCCGAGATATACCCCCATGATATAGGTTTCAGTATAAACATCATAAATCACTATATACGCCTCAACAATGGTATGAATTATGAGTATGTATTAGAACTATTTTGTTGGATTCTGAAAAAAAGAAGACACTTCAAATTTTACGGAAGCCAGAGATGATTCAAGGATGATTTGGCAATTTGAGACGGTAGGACAAAGAAGGAAGGTTAAGCAGGACGTCGAGGCTTTGCACAAAGTCCCCATAAGTCTTGCTGACTACTTTTAAACACATCTTCACTCCTCAGATGTTGTTGTACCTAGAGATGCACCTTGACCATGAGACATTTCAATTTTCATATAGTGTGTGTATATATATATATAACGAGTAAATTTATTGTGAACCGTAATTTATAGAAGCTTCAGTGTACCATGACCGTTTTGGTCGGTGGTTCCACAAATTGTCAATCTAATTTAACCAACCCAATCTATATATTGAAATCATATAGAAAACAAAATTTTACAAATTTTAAAACTTTTTTACCATGTTTTTCGAATTTTTTAAAACTTGCCACTTTTTGTTACAAATTAGTGTATTTTGTGGCAAAAAATGACAAGATTTAAAAAATTCGAAAAAATACTAAAAAAATATTAAAAAATTGTAAAATTTTGTTTTCTATGAGATTTCAATATATAGATTGCGTTGGCTAATTTAGATTTTTCAATTTGTAAAATCACCGACCAAAACAGTCATGGTGCACGGAAGCCTCTATGCATCACAGTTCACAATAGAAATTCTCCATATATAACATCAGACAATTATATTATATCCATCCTTCGAATTGTACTAACAATAATGTACTTCGTTTTAATTTTGTTATTAGCTGTAAACTTTGGTTTTAAGTACCCTCCCCTGTAAAAGAATAATATAATAGAAAAGGCAGGACATTGTTGCAAGTAAAAAAAAAAAAAAAAGCTTCTTGAATCATGCATTTATGCGGAACCTGAAGGAGATGAGCATCATGAATGATTTGATTGCTCTGTCTCCAGATCCAGCCGGTCGTAGAATACAAATGCAAAGGCCAAAAACACGCACCTACAAAGGCCGTAGGCATATTGGTCTCTGCCTAGAGCCTTTGGCAGTGTAACCTGTTCCAGATCAGATGCTGACGTGGCAACACATGCATATGCAAGTAAATCAACTTATATATTGTGATAATGGATGCAAATATATTACTGCAAATATACCGTTACAGAAGTGCCGTTACAGAAGGTCCTTTTTCCCGTAGTTATCCACACCTTCATGCACGTAAGGGAGCCATAGTTAATATCACAGCAAAAACTATGTTGATTCCTCAGTATAACAATCAAAACATCACAATCCAACCATATAGCACAATTACAGGTTTTCTTTTTTTTTTTAGATATACTGGACAGAGACTGCCAAGTTTACAATTACAGGTTTTCTAATTACAAGCTCCAACTCTGTCACGGGCTATAAATAAAGCGCAGCTCTGACCCGTGCCTTAAGAAATACATTTCCTGCATAACAAACAACAAAAACCAAATAAAGTTGCAAATGACTAGGGGTGTTCCGTTTTTCATGATTCGTTCTGTTTCGACGGAACGTGGCGGAATGGCTATATTTACACTATAAAATGTACAAATGAATCACGGACCATTTACGAAAAGAAATGAAATTCCATTCCGTTACACGTTCCATATGGACGGAACAGAATAATTTCGCATATTCGCGGTATACCGCGCCCACCCCTGCAAATGACACAATGATGATACCTTTACATCCTTTAAATGAATCCCATTCTTTTGGGAAAAAAAAATTAAAACGAAAATCAAGAAAATTAAATATAGAGAAAATAGTGGAACTGCATTTGGTTGTTCCTGGCACGTTTCAGCACCAATCATGACTAGTGAGCAGGGACGAATGGCGCTACATAAAATGCTCAATTTGCCAAATGTACTTTGAATTTTAATTTTTGTAGTGTAAGCCTGCCAAATTTTTGTAAACCCGAAAAAAGTACAATAAAGTGTTACTTGTCAACGTAATACCCAATGAGTTAAGCTAAGCATATGAAACATTTAGCAACAAAACCAAGGCCCTTTCCAAGAAATGAGTTTGAAAAGTGCACAAGCTATCGCATTACAACTATGGCCAATCTTGATCCAAAGTTCAACTCATCTGTTTAACCTGACTTTGCTGTGTGAGTGGCTAAATTATACAAAATAACCTGACAGGAAATATAAACTATTTGACCTTGAGAATTTGAAGGTAATAGCTGCACTTTGTTGAGGATTAATGCCTACGCCATCTCAAATGGTAGTAAAACAAAAAGAGAAATAAACCCAATTAAAATATTTAATGAATTGTGTTTTAAAGCAATTTAAGAGATAACTTGTTCCTAGTAAGATCATTGGGTAATCTTTTAGAGGAACAAACAGAACATGGCATGTTAATTATAGATCAATTACTGAAACAATAGAATTCATGTGTAAAGTAGACTGACTAGCAAAGTGTGGTTAATAAAGAAATTTGCAATTCAATCTGATTCTGGCAACAAATCCAATTCGAGTCATAAATTATATGTTAAGTAATTTTTTCGGATCTATCTGGAGTTATGGAATTAAGGATAATTTTCTTATAACATTTTCTTTTTTTGAAGATAAATTGAGAGTTAAGTCTTCAAACTTATTTTTAAATTAAATGTCTATAAAGACTCTCAGCCGGATTTCAAACCTGCGACCTCCCATTTGAGATGCATTGTTCTTTGCCACTAAATCAAAAGCTGATTTTTTTATTAACTAACTTGAAGGAGTATAATTATAAACTCTCTTTGATACTTGGTATACTTATCTCATTGGTACTTCTTACCATACACGCACATCTCCTATTTATAAGAGGTACAAGTCGGTTATACAAACTTCTAGACTATACTACACTAAGCTTCACAATTATACTAACTAATTTCTAGACTATAGGTGGTATACGCTAGAACCTACATTGATAGTTGGCAGTATAGACAATTCTAGATTATGCTTGATTAAGGTATTACGTTGGGCTTGGGCTTCTCTTTAATGGGCTATTTCTTTCGGTGCTGATCTTCAACATTATATAAAGATTAGATTTGCAACTTTGACAATTCCTTAACAGAAAAGCAAGGGATTAGAGGATGGGAGCAGAGATGAGATTGAAATTGGGACATAAAAAGATAGAAGAATGAATTTGAAGGAAGTTGTGATTAAGTATATAGTTACCATTAGTGATAATATCGCTGGTGTGGAGACTGGAGAGAGACCGACAGCAGTGAAAGTGTGAAAGAAAGGCGCCGCTGAGGAGACTAATTTACACTTTGAAAGGTCAGAGTGAGACCCAGCTCCTGCTCAGCAGTCAGCATGGCTGCCTCAAGTTATGGAAGAAACGATTCATTTTGGATCGGATGCATGGTTAACATGAAGTTAAAATTAGGTTAAAAGTGCTTTCATAAAATAGAGTCATGTTAACATATCAAATTTCTCAACTCTTTACATCTTCTATCTCTGACTTAATTACTAATTTACTACTTCATTTGAACAAAGGAAATCAACCTTCTCCACATATGCAAAAAAAAAAAAAAAAATTCCGAGTTTTTTTATTTTCAATTTTGTGATTATTATAGGCCCACTTAATTCATCCAAATCCGTGCAAAATAGCAGCCCTAAAAAACCTTATCAAGTCAGATTGGCAAATTTTGTTTGGGCATTTGAAAGGAACGCTTTACCTGTCATCTTCATGTTGCATTCTTACTTTCCCAATCTTTGCACATCAGGCTAAACATTTTGTGAACCATCCAAGACAATTTGATAGGAACATATCAAGCTTATAACATAAAACCAGGCAATATAGTTCAACTAACTATTATTGTTCTCTCTTGAGCCTCACCCATTTCTGTTTCTGGTTTTGATTCCCACATATTAATTTTAAAAATGTTTTGATATTTCCAAGTTTTTAACCAACGACTTTTTAGTTGAAAAGTAAGTTTTCTCTTGTGAAAATGTCTTCCCTGATTTAGATCGTGAATTAATTAATGCCATTTGAATGTACGCAGAAACTGATAATAAAATTCATCTCTTCTGTGAGAACTTGCCAAATAAAAATGTTTGGCTCAAGAACTAAGAACAAGATCCTTGTTTCTAATTCTCACAAATCTAAATAAGGGAAGAACAAGAAATAAGTCCTTATTCTTTTAGGCTCCGTTTGGATCCCTCTAGAAATAAAGGGTGTGTTTGGAAGTGGAGTGAATAAGAATGAATAAGGAAATTTATGAATAAGAATTTTGAATTAGAATTAGGAGAATTGTCTATTCATGAATGAGATGTTGTTTGGATAGTGTGTTGTGAATAAGAATAAGAAAAGAAAAAAATATAATAATGATTTGATTTTGTTTTAAATAATTTGTCATTATAAGAATGGATGAAAATAATATAATACTAATTTATATTCATAATAAAAATAATATAAAAATATTAATTAAAAAACATTAAAGTAATAATTTAGATAATATTAATAAATAAAATAATTATTATATTTATTATTTTAAAATCAATAAATAAAATTTTTAAATAATTATCATAATAATAACTGATTAAAAAAATGAATAAAATAATACTAATAATATTAATGATAACGTTTAATTATAATATTTATTATGATTACTATTAAATAATAATTATTAGAACGTTTAATAAATAATTATTATAATAATGATAATAATTAATAATTCATTAATAAATAAAATAATAATTAATAAATTATTATTATAAATCATTATTATAATGATTAATAAATCATTAATAAATAATATAATTATTATAACGCTTATAAAATCATTAATAAATAATAATTATTAATCAGTAATAAATCATTATTATAACGCTTTGTAAATCATTAATAAATAATAATTAATAATTCAGTGAAATAATAATTGATGATACTTATCATAAATAATTATAATATTTATCATAATAATAATAATATTATTATTATTATAACATAAATAAATATTTATAATAATACTTATTATTACAATATATTAATTATTATTATTACTATTATTATTATTATTATAAAATCATTAATAACTAATAATTATTAATTAGTAATAAATCATTATTATAACTCTTTGTAAATCATTAATAAATAATTCAGTGAAATAATAATTGATAATACTTATCATAAATAATTATAATATTTATCATAATAACAATAATAATATTATTATTATTATAACATAAATAAATATTTATAATAATACTTATTATTACAATATATTAATTATTATTATTATAAAATCATTAATAAATAATAATGATTAATTAGTAATAAATACTTATTATAACGCTTTGTGAATCATTAATAAATAATAATTAATAATTCAGTGAAATAATAATTGATAATACTTATCATAAATAATTATAATATCTATCATAATAATAATAATAATAATAAATATATATAAAAATACTTATTATTATAATATTTTTCTAGCATCACCAAGCCATTCCAATTCTAATTCTTAGTTTTGGCTTGAATAAGAATAAGGTAGTGAATAGGGCATTATTCTTATTCCATTGTGTGTTTGGGTCAACTCACAATTGGCTAATTCATGAATAAGACTTATTCAATTGGCTAATTCATGAATAAGACTTATTCAACTCTTGACAGCTTGAGGCTTGAACAATATGAATATCAACTTCCATTCTCCAGTGTAAAGTTAAAATGGACAAGTCCCATATTCCTACATCGAAATTGTCAACACTGATCCCATTTTTTCTTCAGCTGACGTGTCGCTCTCACAAAATAGAAAGAAAGAGTGTTCCAATTTTATTAAAGTTAAAAAGTAAACGGAGAGGATCTCAGTTTTAGACTTAGAGAGAGAGGGAATTAATGAGGCTACAAACTGACAAAGCTTTTCTGATGTGAGACTTGTGCCGTCTTTCTTTCTTTCTTTTGAGAAGCAACTGAAGAAGGGTGGGTCTCTGTCTCAAATCTCAATCTCCAATTCTCCATGCATCGATCTGGATGGGGGAGTTGAAGATGATGAAGAATTTGAGCAAGGCTTGGTTCCAGGGCAGCCTCGCTCTTCCCTTTCTTCTTGGCTTTTTCTTCGTTTTATTTACCTATCTCACCGTCTCCCACCAATTTGGTAAGTAATTAAATTGCTACACTTATCTTAATCTTCAATGTCTATATATCCTAATTTTATTTATACATATATATATGGAACACAGAACATATATATATAATACACTTATCTGTTGTTCATCTTCCTTTTATCGGTTCATCTCAAACAAAGCCGCAAATTGATGCATGTGTACGTATGCGGTATTCCTATCTTTCAAAAAAATGGGGAACACAAATAATATTGCAGCTTTCTCTTACATATATGTGTTAATTAGGAATTAGTTTGCTTATTTAATAAATATGTTGTAACATTTAATGTAGGAATTACTTTCAGTCCCCCAATATTAGGGGTATTTCACTTCATTTAATTGTTTTCTCTCATTTTCTGTAAACAATTAATATTGTTTATTATAATTATCGCCATGCATGTTTCTTTTGACATAATTAATGCTGTGATAATATGCCTCAAAGTTTTACAACAATTTATTATTTGTGCTTTAGCATATTCCCAAACGCCGTCTACACATGCAATTCAAACCAATCCCTTCAAGGATGCCACACCTGCAAAACAAGGTAACTTAAATATTTGAACTAGTTTTCGTTTCCATTTTTCATTATTAGAGACGGTGCATAACTGCATATATATACCAAATTCTGGTCATAAAACTACCTATGTATTGAAAAAAAAAACTATATATTGCATCAGTAGGTAATTTTAAATTATTTTGTACCCATATATTGTATTTTCAATTGATTTTAGTTCTGAAAATATTTTATTACGCTGGAGTTTCTCAAGTATTTCGTGAATTTTATCATAAATTCTTTCGAAAGGGGAAAAATTGGGGAATAATTCGTGCATGAAATGGTCAAATCCTGACAAGCCATTAAGAAATTGAGTTAGGCACTGTTTCATCGGTTGATGGGTGCGTTTTGTTTTGAATATTCTTTCTTGGGCTAACTTTAGTTATTTGTCCCTATTAGGGAATGAAAGAAGAACTGAAGACCTAAAAGACAAGGATGAAACAGCGAAGGTGCAAAGTCATAGAGATCCCTCCCCTATTCCCAAAATAGAGAAGAATGATACATCTAATTCCAATCATTTTGGTACCCTTATTCCCCCTCTATAGTTTCAGTTATGATAGTCTCCTTACAAATTAAACTGAAATTGATTGTCACTTATAAACAGTATTTGTCCATTATGCAATAGTAGACAAAATAGCCACATCTTTCGGATTAAATTATTCAACTAAAGGCATTCCACTTTTCTTTTATTTTTTGCCCCCGTGTTTTTCTCACTGCAATTCTGTGATTTAACCAAGTTCCTTTTTTTTTTTATCCTACAGGTGAAAATTTTGAAAATTTCAAGCAATCTCCAACAAATATACCAATATGCAACACACATAACCCTCTCTCTGACACTTGCGACACACAAAAAGGCGACATTCGGACCCATGGTACCTCATCTTCCATACTAATTGTACCGAAATTTTCAACGGAAGGCAATGTACCACAAGAGTGGAGAATCAGACCATATTCACGCAAACACATGACTTCGATCAAGGAAGTCACGGTTAAGCAGCTCAATAGCCCCCAAGAAGCTCCTCTTTGCACTGTTGATTATAAGCACCCGGCATTGGTTTTCGCATTAGGTGGGTTAATCGGAAATTATTGGCACGACTTCACTGACGTTCTGGTCCCGCTGTTCATAGCCTCCCGTCAGTTTGACCGAAAAGTTCAATTCCTGATAACCAACATACAGCCGTGGTGGTTAGGAAAGTACGAAAAGATTATTAGAGCGCTGTCACGCTATGAAGTAATTGATTTTGACAAGGATAATCAAGTGAGGTGCTTCTCTCGTGTTTTGGTCGGCTTGGAGATGCACAAGGAATTCAGCATCGATCCATCAAGAGCACCTAATGGGTATTCAATGGCCGACTTCACAAAATTTTTAAGGTCTACATTCAATTTGCAAAGGGATCATCCAATTAGACTAAGTGAAAATCCAGATGTGAAACCCAGACTAATGATAATAGACAGAACTAACTACAGAAAGTTCAACAACACACAAGAGATTGCCCGATTGGCCGAGAGACTAGGGTTTGAAACCATTATTGCGGACCCGAAATTCAATTTGGGTGTCGATGAGTTTGCGAAAACTGTTAACTCATTCGACGTGTTGTTGGGTGCCCACGGTGCTGGATTGACAAATTGTGTGTTTCTGCCAACAAACGCAGTTGTCATCCAAGTGGTGCCCTATGGTAACCTTGAGCATATGGCAAAGGTAGATTTTGGGGACCCAATTGTAGATATGAAACTGAATTACCTGGAATACAGCATAAGTGCTGAAGAGAGTACACTTATGGACATTTATGGGAAAGATCACCCTGTAATCAAGGACCCAATTTCCATTCATCAAAGTGGGTGGGATAAAGTGGCAGAGTATTACCTGGGAAAGCAAGATATGAGAGTTAATGTGGATAGGTTTGCACCTACACTCTTAAAAGCTCGTGAGCTCCTCAACAAGTGAATAGCTTTATCTTTTCTTTTCTTCTTTTTTTGTATTTTTCTGGGGGCATATTTGTTGATTTTTTGGGGGGAATGTATTCTTGCGTTCGTAATATATAGCTCATAAAATGCATGACAAGCTGCATCTTTAAATATTTGTGTTGCATTTCCTTTGCAAGTTTCAGAAAGAAAAGGAAAAGTTCTTCAATAGGAGTACATACATTAGTGTATCTAACAGGTAAAGGGTGGTCTCATTTGCTATGAGATTCTTGCATATTACCAAATTTATATTTCTTCTTTTTTTTTTTGAGAGTAAATTTAGTTCTTCCAGTGGAGAGCAGGTGCATGTCTTGGCTAGCTCTTTCTTTGATTCAATAAACGAACAACATTACATTTGTTTATTATTCCATATTCCGTACCAGTTTCCAAATTCTTGATTCCGTTCAGCATAGGAACAAAAAAAATCCATAATTGTGACATGATGCGGGCTCGAAGGTTGATGTACTGCTTTATATTTAGCAAATGGCAAAGTGCATTCTACTACTACTATGAAAAGGGATGTAATAAAAGTGCTACTTTAGGGTTGTTTGCATAGTTCTATTTGATTTTGTAAATGATTTTTTTTTTATAAAGATAAGTAAAGTTTTCAATTTCAAAAATTTTGATGAATGTTTTTTTACTCGAATTTCGAATTCATAACCTCTATTCGAGAAATGTTGGTGTTAATAACTAAATCAAAAGGTAGTCCTTTAATAATATGTTATTTTTTAATATATAAGGACTTTTTAAGGGCAATATCCAATAACTTGAATCTATTTATTATACTTTCTAAAATCTAAATGTAGGATTCAACATTTAGGACGAAATTATCGCATTCGATTTGGTTACGGTAGGTCGGGAGGATGGATTGGCATGTGAATATTCATAAAAAACAATAATAATTCATGGAATAATATGGTTGAGACATGTGATAAGATAGAGTGACTTGTGATGCGTATCCCTACACCCATGTGGGTCACCGCCGAAAAATTGACCCACAAATTAATAAAATTGCATTGTTTTATTTTATAAAAAAAAATTGCAAGTATTGAGTTGTGCTGTTAATCTCTCATCTTTGAAAACAATTTCTTGTTAAAACAAACAACACACACCGTCTTGAGTGGACCACTCAGTTCTTCTATGGAACCTCTAATGCGGCTCTTGTGGGGTTGTATGTAGTGTGCAGCTATTCTATGGGTGAAGTCATGGGATTATAATTTTTATCAATGACGAATACACGGAAAATCTTTTAATTTTTTTTTTCTCATTATGGTGGTTGAAATAAACTCTTTTAATATTTTTTGAACCAAATACCATTCACTGTTCAACTATAACATTTATGTGCAGTAAAAATTATTATTCGTCATCAGGAAAAATAAAAGAGCTTTAATAGATACAAGTAACTGTGGGACAAAGTACATGGTTAGGAGAAGCCTGACTTAATCAAAATTAATATACATGATGCCACCAAACATGCATATGTGCATGGAGTTCCTTCTCCTCCTCTTTCATATTAGACAGAGGGAGAGAGGAAACTAAAAGAGGAAGAATTCATAACATGTACATAAAAACACAATAATGAGGATTTGAGAAGGTCAAGGGTGCCAGACAGAAAGAGGCAATTTTTGAGAGGATGGGGGAAATAAAGGCTATGAAATCCTTGAAGAATATATACCACAAGTATATTGGAGTTGGTTTCTTCCTTGGCTTCTTTCTTGTGCTTCTCACCTATTTCACTGTCTCTGAATAATTTGCAATTAGAGCTCCTAATGGTACCCTCCATCCCCAATTCTCTCTCCTTTTTTGGCTATTTTTTGTTTTTCGTGATATATATGATGGAATAGATGAATTTCAAGTTTACAACTGAACGCATAAATTGTCTTTGTCATAATAGCACGGGGTAGAAAAAGAGAACCGATATAACGAAATTGCTTTGATACTATTTTTAGTAAAACTTGCATTTTCTTTTACTCTGACCTTTTATTGAAATCTAGACAAGTATTTTCTGGAACTGGGGCCTAAAAAAGAATAGAGAAATGGCTCATGATCCTAGAAATTATCAATTTAATTTTTGGTATATGATTGCTGAACTGAGCAAGGCTGTAAAAGTTTACATTTTGTATGATAACAATTTTCTCTTTACATCAAATTAATTAAATTACTAACTCTTAATTTGCTTGTTTACAAAATTCTTCTAGCGGTTTCGCAATCATTGCCGAATTCAGAGGTTGAAGCCACCAGCTCTGTGAATCATTTAGCAGAACATGAGAATCAAAGTTCATCCAATCTAGGTAATAGAAATGCCAAGTTTTAACTGAAAATTGAATTGCTCAAGATGTTGCATTCCAGAACTTTTTGCAATTATGAACCTTAAAAATAGATGTTCTGCTTTCCTTTAGAGCATGTAACTGAAAATGTGGAGCCAGATGTGGTGTCGGCTCTCAAAAAATCTACCCCTTCAACAAATCAAGAACAGCAGGAGGACGTTAGTAACTTTAAGCCATTTGTTGACGCAAATGAGGGGCCCAAAGTCAGCGACTCTTCCCCGTCAACAAACAAAGAAGAGGAAAACAGAGTTGATCAGGATTCGAAGCCGTTTGGTATTGATGCTATTCTTTTTTTTTATTTGGGGAGGGTGGGGGGGGGGGGGGGAATAAAATGATGCAATTTCATTTTGAATTAAAATTAATTTGAAAATTGCAAAATGTCCCAAAACACACGTCCTAAATTTGATGAAAGGCTAGGCATAAATCTCATTGAACTATTCTTATGTGACAACTTCATTAAATGAGCAGTTGCAAGTTGCAAATTACAAAATTTGCTACCTTCTGACAGGAATCACATCCTCTACCAACATTTTAAGGTTGGTATAGTGCCGATCTCTGATCTGAACCGTTAGATCTAATTTCAACGGTTAAGGGAGCCCTGTGCATATGACTAGATTGATAGGCCCGAAAAATTTTTAACCGTCGAGATTAGATCTAACGCCTCGGATCAAACGTTGGCACTCTACCAATCTCAAAAAGTTGGTAGAGGATACGGACCCCCTTCTGACATATCTCATTTTTTTTGCTCCTCTCTCTAATTAATTCAATATTGATCTTCATGATCTAAATACAAGTACTTTTTATTGCTTGATGTAGAAACCAGGAACCAAGTTTCTCATGCAAAAGTGATTTGTGACACACAAACCCCGAACTCTGACACATGTGACATAGATGGCGATGTGCGTACACACGGGGTCTCGTCATCAATTCTACTTGTTCCCGAAGGATTTTCTGAATCACATGAATGGAAAATCAGACCTTATTCACGGAAACATATGATGAGTATAAAAGACGTTACGGTGAGGCAACTTGATAGTCCCGAGCAAGCCCCGACCTGTACTGTAAAAGAAAACATACCGGCACTAGTTTTGGCACTTGGAGGGCTTATCGGTAATTATTGGCACGACCACACTGATGTGTTGATCCCTCTTTATCTGGCATCACGTAAGTTTAATGGTGAAGTTCAGTTCCTGGTGACCAACATTCAGAGGTGGTATATCGGCAAGTACATGAAGGTTTTTAAAGAGTTGTCGCATTATGAAATTGTTGATTTCGACAAGGATGATCAAGTCCGGTGCTATCCACACGTTCATGTTGGAATAAGGATACAAAAGGAGTTTAGCATTGTTCCTTCTCTATCCCCTGAGGGCTATTCCATGGTTAATTTTACAAAGTTCATGAGGTCAATTTATGGTTTGCCAAGAGATGCACCCATTAGTCTGCGTGAAAACCCTAGCGCCAAGCCGAGGCTCATGATCATATCTAGGCGTCACCCACGAAAAATCGTGAATTTGCAAGATATAATACAATTAGGGGAGAGATTGGGGTTTGAGGTTATTATAGGAGATCCCCCTTTCAATGTCAACGTAGGTGAATTCGCAAAGGAAGTGAACACGGTTGATGTGATGATGGGTGTGCATGGTGCCGGGCTAACAAATTGCATTTATCTCCCGACAAATGCAGTTCTCATACAAATAGTTCCATATGGAAATCTCGAAACATTGTGCAAGACAGATTTTGGGGATCCAGCGGTGGATATGAAGCTCAAGTACATCGACTATCACGTCACTGCTGAGGAGAGTACTCTTCTGGAGATGCTCGGCAAAGATCACCCGGCCGTAAAGGACCCGGCTGCAATTCACCAAAGTGGGTGGGACAAAATTGCAGAATTTTATCTGGGAAAACAAGATGTGAGGATTGATGTGAATAGGTTTGCTCCTGTTTTATCAAAAGCAATGGAGTTTCTACGAGAGTAAACGTTGTAGGAAGTGAAAGGGAAAATATTAATTATAGTTCTTTGATGTTAACCAATTTGTTACATTAGGTAGCCAACTATATATTGTTTATTTGTTTTCAAAGGTTGTTTTTTTTTTTTGGTTTTTTCCCTTGTTATTATGTAGTTGGAGATGGAAATTCAATTATAATAATCGAGAACTAAAGAAAAAAGAAAAATCAATTGTTATTATTTTTGGTGTAACAAAATAGTGCAAATAAATGTTAAAAGAAATTTCAAGTCTAGCATAGTTATGTTTCACGAAATATTTCATTTATTTGATGTTTTTAAATTTATCTCATTTATTTGTGAAATGCAATCAAAATTAGTACCGGAATTGTCGGTACACATACAATCGTTTTGTCGATATGACTCGAAATTTTTTTTTAAATAATATTAAAAATTTCAGAAAATTTTGAAATATTACTAAGAAATGCAAATTATTTAAATGGTATCACAATATTGTTCTTTGAAAGAACGAGGCTGATATCGTTCTTTGAAATAATAATACTAGCTGATATCGTTCATTCAAAGAGCAATATAAGCTATTACACCTTTTCAATTATTTTAATGATTGTTGTTAAATAAATTTTAATGTATTTTATTAATGAAAAAGGTAATATATATTTGTTTTTAATGCATTTCATTTGTATTTCTCGTATATAGTTTAATTATTTCATTGAAAATTAGTTATTTCTTAATATAAATATTTTTTAAAAAATAGGATAGTCATTTTGTATTATCTCTAATTTGGCATGGTCTTTAATTTTTTTTATATATTTATTTTTGAAAAATAAAAAATATATATTTTTGAAATATATATCACATAGATATTCATATCATATATATATTATAAAAAAATTAGAGAAAATAACAGAAAAATCACACAAAAAATGTATTTTTTGAATGTTAGAAGTTCAAACGGTCTTAACTTTAACAACAACATCTGTTTAGGGCGATTGACCCTAATCCGGAAAGCTTGTGAGATCTATATGTTTTACCAGTGTTTACCTTGTAACGACCATTTTAGAAGGGGGGGGGGGCAAAAAATGCTATCTGAAAGTCCGAAATCCATTTTGAAAGTTGTCGAATCGAAAAATAACATAAAATTACTATAATTTATTTTTAATCAATACAAAAATAGTTGCTAGATAAGAGAAATAAGTAGAGATGTAGACGTAAAAATTGAGCATAATAAAGGAGAGATAAAGATATGCTCGTATACAGAGGGAGACTAATCGAAAAGTAGAGATGAGAGGAGAGGAGATATGTATAATATATAAATATTTAAATATGCATAAATATTATATATATAATATTTATAATTTAATATGTTTAATATATTTACTGTTATTTTTTTATTTTAAATTATTTATTTAATATGTTTAATATGGTTTTATATGTCTTTCAAAATAAAATAGGGTGCGAAAAAAATATAGAACATATTGTAAAAATAAAATAATACAACTTAATAAAAAAATACATATCAACAATAACAAAATCTTACAAACATTAAAATTACATTGAAAAAACCATTTAAAATATTTAAAATATAGTAATAAAATATTTAAAGTACATACAAAAAGAAAGATAACCAGTATCATTCTTTCAAAAATCGATATTGCAAACCTTTCAATAAAATTTTGATTAAATTAGTAATATTTCCGAAATTTAATAATATTTTTGTATAATTGTTTTATTTTTCGGCCGATAAGACACTTGAATAAAATCCAATATAGCCTGTAGATGTGAATTTTGGGTACCCAAAATGTACTTAGCAGCCTAGTTCTAGGAGCTATTTCAGGCCTGTTATGATAAGGGTAAGAGAACCGAAAATTTTTAAAATAATAATAAAATATTAATAATAATATCTAAATAATTAAAATTATTTAAATAGTATCACAATTACGGAATTCGAAATTCCGAACTTGATTACTGAATCCCAAATAACGTACCAGGCTTGTTATGGAATCCTGGATTCCGTAACTTACTTGTTACGGAATGAGAGATTCCGTAATTAAATCAAAGCCCAATCTAAGATTCCGTATTTATTCATTGCAAAATATTATTTGACGGTTCACGAATATCAATGAAATTGATTCAAAGGTATATTAAAGTTCCATAAAAATAGATTATTGTAAATGAAGCATTAAGAATTATTGAATTTTAGTGACAGGCATAAACATATACTTATAATTTCAGATTTTTTTTTTATATATAAACGGAGTAACAAACAGGCATAAACATATACTTATAATTTCAGATTTTAGTCTTTAAATTGTTACACTCTCTCTCTCGCCTTAAAGAAATCTACCATGGTTAAAGTTATCACATTTGATTTTTATAACAGTATAATAGTGCATCTGTGCATGTTCGTAGGATTCTTCAAAATGACACGACACGATCGTGTTGGTACGACACGACACGACATGACACGATTATGGAATTAGCACGACATGAAAAATTAGTACGATTTGACACGACACGACTGACACGCAACACGACACGAATACAAACTAACATGATACGAACATGACATGACAACACGAATTTAATTTTTAACATTACCAAAAATAGCATCATAAACATACTTCTTCTTTAAAATTATTTAATAAAAAATTATTTAAATTGATTGTATATTAAAATTCATATTATAACGTAATTTTTTTAACGTATATTTACTTTTTTTATATTTTATTTTTTAATCTGTTCACGTAATAAAGAAATAAGTTAGAAAAAAAAAATAAAATCATCAATTAATCTTTTAAAAAAATATTCTGGCAATTTTGTACTGATATATATATTGAATTTGTAGAATAGTCAAATAAACTGCAACAATATTTTTTTTCTTCATTTTAATAGTTTAACATTTTATAATAAATTTTTATAAAAAATAAAGAAAGTTCATGGCACGATTTGATACGACCAACACAACGTGTCAACACGACACGACACAATGTCGTATCAAAATGCGTATCGTGTTGTCTCTTCTCACCATTCAGCACGACACGACATGATTAAAAAAAATAGTTTTTGTCAACACGACACAGCACAAGACTCTAACACGATCGTGTTTGACACGACACAACACGACACGCACGATTGGAGAACACTAATGCTCGCATACGAGTTGCTTGTCGCGAGCCAGACCAAATAGCAATAACTCGGTCAATAGAGGTTGTGACAATTTGTTCTGTTTCATTGTAATTTCATCTTGTTGTTTAGGGTGTATTTGGTTGATTTGAAAATTTTTTAGAAAATCGTTGTTTTTGGACGATCCATAATGTTTGTATCATTAATTTTCAAAACTACCAAAAAAAATGTAAAAATTAGTTTCTTGTAAGTTTTGAATAGAGAGACATATTGAACGCAATCCGACTCTGCTGTTGCGCGACACAGCGTGTAGCGCACTACGAGCCGTTTGATCTTGATCGGACAGTTTACTTTTTACGGGCCTATCAATCTAGGTTACATGCACGGGGCTCCCTTGTCCATTGGATCTTAATCAGACGGCCAGCGTACAGCGCGACACGCTGTGTCGCGCGGCAGCGGATCTGAATTTTATTGAACGGTTCGGATCGGTCATTAGAAATTAAAAAATGTGAAAACGATCATATTGAACGGATCCATCCGTCCAATATATTGGATACTAGCATTTCTCAAAATAATAGTCTGGTACGTTTTCTAACTATTACCTACATTTCCTGTCAACTAGAAAGACTTGTTGGGATCAGAGGCTACTCAATAGTTAATAGTATTATAGAACAAAGTATACTGTAATAGTTTAGAGTACAACATGATCACATCATTAATTCAAACTGCAAATATATTTTATAGGTTTTCTATAAATTAATAAACTTAAGTACATTTCAAATTATTTTCGAAGCGTCTCCTTTTACAACAATGTAGCTCCACAGCAAATTAAGGTCAAGTCTAAACAGGTAAATTTTTCAAAACATAAAAGTTCGGATATGATTAAGCCAATTGTGATACTCCATAAATTCCGTAAATTTTTAATTACGGAGTCTCAGATTCCGTAACAAGCCAGTTCCGTAACAAGACTGTTACGTTATCTGAGATTCGGTAATTGTGATACTATTTAAATAATTTAAATAATTTAGATATTATTATTAATATTTTATATTATTTTATTATTATTTTTAAATTTTTCGGGTAAGAGAACGACAGGGACAGGATTTGGGCCGTGATAGAAAAATTCCGTTATTTCTAGCACTCATCGTGGATCTGTGTTGCAATTAATCAGATTTTTTCAAGGGGGCACTTTGTCAGTGAATTACCATACATTGTGGTATGTCTATGATGGAAAAATATTATGGACTTATGAATTATAAAAAAATTGGAAATGCAAATTTCTCGAATTCTAAAAGTCTGACTTGACTCACAAACAAAAGGTTGGAAGCAACAATGAATATACAGATTTTCGCATTTTAAAACTTTTGTAATATAAATAGCTTCTAAAAGTTCATTTAGTAATTTGTAAGATAAAAATTTATATATTTATGATAATGTAGAAAATTCCAGTCTAATTTAGTGATAGCATAGGAGCCCCGATCATTTAATTGCCTCGTTAGGCATGCATGACCTGTCTTTGTATTTAATACGGGACAGTTGAGGCCTTGAGGGGCACGAAAAAAAAAAATTCCAGTAAACCGCATCATATATACATTTTTCTAAATTTATTTGGGGTATTTTGCAATAGGAAGTGAATAAATGTCGTGGTGAATCCGTGAATATAATGGGGGTGTCTATCGCATGATTTGACGGAGATATGTTTGAAAATGTTATGAAGGTGGCATTTCAACCACCATTTGACCTCACCTGAGTTGTGTGTGTGCCTACACGGCTATACCATTATCACCATCACATTCATTCCCGTGACCAATTCCCACATAACCCCTTCTTTTCTTATTAAATATCAGACGCACTTCATCATTGGCTTTCTCCATTCACATGCGCGGATGCGCCTCACTTTTCTTTTTCCTTTTCTAATTTTGATAATTTCAATGTTTATTTTTAATGAATACATGTCAAGGTGAATTATTAACTTTATTTCAAACTTCACAAAGAAATAAATATTATAATTTCAGACTTCATTTCTAAATAAGGCTTAGTGAATCTTTTTGGACGCAATATAAAAGACTGACATTACTGCAGTTCCTTCATGAATTTTATTAAAAAAAAAAGATCACAACAATATTACAATTCATTAAATTTCCAATTTTTTCTTCTATCGTGGTGCGAGAGATTCTGAAATGTATAATGAAAACTAAAGAAATCCTTTATAATATATATGCCCACTGGAATCTAACAATCTTATAATTATTTTTTCGAGCGAATGAAAAGTTCACTACATGTGGTATTTAAATATGAAAATTGGATTACCAAAATAACAGGCCATTTTTTTCGGTTTCTCAGATTGAATTCTCTATTATGAAAACCTAGTGTTAAGTGTTCTGAATAAATTAGAGGCGGAAAATCAGACGGTGCCTCTTTTTTTTTCTGTTGTTTCCTTTGTGCAAAAAATAACTTATTTTAAGATAATTTGTGAGAGAGCATTAACGCCGAGTATTACATATGAATAATCGGATGGTTAAACAACGAAATAGAAGTGTTTGTTTCTCTCTCTTTAATACTAGCTTTAAGCTGCCCCTCATACGATGATCAAATAAAGAAATAAAATAAAATTAGATAATAAAAATATATTGCTTAAGCTACCATCGATACAAAAAGATATGTTTTAATTTGTTTCTTTATTAGACGAAAAATCAATATATATTGTTACTTCTTCTCACGATTAATATCCGACCACTGATCAAATCGATCGAACGACATGAACGTCTATTTATATGCTAGATCTACCGTGTAACACCTCCTCCATCCGTGCTTTTCTAATAAGTATATAGAGATAGAGATAAGTATAACCTAAAAAAATATTTTTATTATAGATGAAATACTTGATGATTTAGCGTGAGATATCGAAGGAACGGCTAAAATAAGCAAATCATCAAATGTGCAAAAGAAAAAAAAAAGTCAAAAGAAGAGTCTATATTCCTAATCGTCAAATAAAAGTTAAATTATAGCACCATCATTTGTTTTTTAGGCTGTTTTGTGTGCCATTATCCGGTTACTTATCCCATGTAGTAGCCATATCTCACATGCATGGTTTTAGATTCTTCCAAATAATGGGGGACCCAATTGAATAGACTAAAACAAAAATGAAACTAAAATATTCTTGCATGCTAGCTAGCATATAAGGCGCACCTAACTTGTTCAGGAAGCTTAATCCAGCTCATTTTTGAAAGCAACATGTGGGAGACTACAACTAATTGCAATTAGACATACACAAAAATGTGAGTCTGGCATAGTCGGTCCAGTCAACTTTGGATATTAAAAAAAAAAAGAGATTAATTTTACTCGAGTTCGGTGAAATTTTCACAATTCAATTACATTTCATTTGGTTCAGGTCAGTCTTGAATTAAGCTTCATTAATTAAATGTTAGTGAATTTACATGGTCAAACTAGGTTTAATTAGTTGATTGTTGGTCATGGTTTATATTCATTTGTATAAATTTTAAAGGAAGGAGGACTACAGTATCAGCTGTAAAATATATATATAAATAAATAATAACATAAAAAAGATTCTGCCTCGTAGCATTTTTTTTTTTTTGTAATTTACTATAGAATTTGGGATGAATGCTTCAATAAGATGCAGGAATAAAGTGTTGAATTGGCGAAATTAAAGAAGTGAAATGTAAATAATATCATTTCGGTAATAATTTAATTGTGAAGAAAATTAATTTATATTACGGAAACGGAAGCATGATAATTACATTGAAACTATCTGTACGTAATTGTATACGTGGGAGTGGGGAGGCAATATAAATTAAAAATATATTTGAGAAGGATTCACGGTATACATGCAATATTTGGAGCTTCCTCAGTCCATCTTTGATAACTTCAACATATAATATATTCAAGACGTGCGTGGCGTGGATGTAATATATATATATACTCTTTGAAGTTTAATTGCAAAAATTTTGTAGTTAAAATGAAAAAAAAAAATACTCCCTAGTTCTTTAAAATTTATTTTGATGGCAGCTGATGCAATTATTCATCACCAATCAGCACGCACCTTTCTTTTTTCCTTTTTTTTTTTTAATTCATGCACCTCATTGACATTGTTTGCGAGTTACAGCTCCATATTTTTGGCACGGCGCTTGTGCACTAGGGCAGTTGGTTCTGCATGGTCAAACCCCAGGAATGAAATCATGACATAGTTGTAATTTATTTGGAAAAAAACTGTGGCAACTCATAAACACAAATATTCCTACAGTTTTCCTTTTTGATGTCCATCCCCTGCCACGTGTACTTCAACTACCAACAATATTATAATAATAATAGAAATTTATACAAGTCTCCTGTCTCCTTTTTTTTTTTTCTAAGAAGAAACAATCTGACAGGCTACTACTGTACATGTCTTCTTCCCTCTTCGAGTCTTCTCTGACAAATTGGAGCTCGAGGGAGAAAGAGAGATGGACACACACTGACACACACACCAAAGAGAAATTAAGAGATGCTATTAAGCAGCAGTTAGAAAATACATTTATTTTTCAACTCTGCATCTCTGTTCCAGAAAATGGGTTCTTCTCCGTATAGCAGAGCTGCCTCAAACTCAAAGCCCAGCTGGGACAGGAAATCAAAACAAAACACAAAGTTTGGGAGGAATTTTGGGAAATTCGAGCCCAAAAAGTTTAGTCTCGGTTTGATGGGGTTTTGCAGTTTGATGCTTCTCACTTTCTTCTCTGTTTCCAAGCTCTTCCATCCCTCTACTCCTTTATCTGGTAATCTTTATTACTGTTTTTTTTAATTTCTAATTCCTCCATTTTTCTCCTTTATTTATTTCAACCTTCAAATTAAACTACGCTTGATCCTCTGTTTCCTTTTCCATCCGAATTACTGTACAATATGTTTTCACAAATAATTAATTAAGTTTATTTAGCATTAACAATTTGTACTTAACATTGAAATGCATGCATGGTCTGAGATGAATGTTGTTTCTGACAAATTATTATCTTCTTATTTTAGAGAATGACGAGGCAGTACCTTTTATTGAAAGTGCTCCAAATGGTAAACTAGAAGAAGAAATTGCAAATTTGGGCTCTAATTTTGAAGGTATCAATTCAAAATATAGTTGAATTATTCAATCTTATTAGTATGTTAATCCTTGTCTACTGTTGATAATCTTTTATATAGATATTGGAAGTAGAAACAACACAACCAGGAACGAGTCTAGAAAATTGGAAGAGCTTTCAGCTTCAAATGAAACCGATTCTACGGAATTAGGTACAATTCTAAACGCTACCTGCTAATTTTACTGTTAAATTCCACCCACATTGAACCCATGATAGTTTGTTCCGTTTCTTCTTTATTTCAACAAATTTGTTTAGTGCATGCCATTAGTTCTGATGCAAATGCATGGCCCTTGTCAGGGACGAAATTGATAAGAACATTAAAATATTGGGCTCGCTGGGATAAATGCCGCATAAAGCATAAGAATAAGCTGACAATTATATTATATAAATATACCCACTTTGGACAGCTTATTGAAAAAAATTGGGCCCGGTTAGATGCTTAATCTTTTTATTTTCTTTCTACTATGTTATCTATTTCATTTTCCCATACAATTGCTATGACTTTTCTGTTCCCAATGTTTAGTTAAGGTCTATGGACCACACTTTGCAGTACCCAAATCTATAAATGAAATTTATGGTGTATCAATCTGTGTAGCATGTAATTACAGAATCCCTACTATACATATTATGCTATCCTTTGTGATACCTTCCTACCGACCCCAAAAGAAAGAATGACATAAGAACATTACAATTCCAGGAATGAATTCATATTAACATTGATATTACTGCAAATAACAGTCTATGTATCCTTCTCAGTTTTCACAGATTTGGAGACACGAAAACAGAAAATTGAAAATAATGTAAATTTGAAGGTTGATTCTGTAAATGAGCTGGCTGTCATTGTCTCAAAGGATGAAGGGACTCCAATGATTGACAAAGGAGTTCCTTTGGAGGACAATCTGAACATGGAGCTCCATTCTTCAGATAAGCAAGATGTAGTAACCTCAAATATAGGTAATCATAAGCAAAACAATGAATGCCTCTGTGAGAACTGACAGATTAAAGATCTCATGACCTTCAATTAAAGATCTGGAATTGCTTCACTCAACCAGATTTCTAAAATTATGAATCATTCCAATGAAATTATCTAGTCACAAGTTCCAATCCACATTTCTTACTATTTTATTTCAGAAGAAAAGCAACTAGATTCTATATTTAAACTGTGAAAGGTATAATGTAGAACAGCTGTCCTTTTCTTGATTCTTTTTTTTTTTTTTTTTGTAGGAGACGAGATTGAAGTTGAAAGCACTGAGATTAAAAGTACATTAACTTGTGATGAAAATAGCATAGATGAGGGTTTTCCTTATGCAAGACCAGCAATTTGTGAGATGACCGGTGAAATTACAATTAACCCTGTAAGCTCTTTAGTAACTATTATGTCCTCACCTGACCAAGGATACGGAGAGAAGAAAATACGACCTTATGCACGAAAGGATGATTATTTATTTCCTAAGGTCAAAGAAATAACACTCAAGTCTGTCTTTACTGAATCAGATGTGCCGCATTGCACAATAACTCATGAGGCACCGGCAGTACTTTTCTCTGTCTCAGGTTACACTGGAAACTTCTTCCATGATATGGCAGATGTTTTAATCCCTCTTTTTCTCACCTCGTACCAGTTCAACGGTGAGGTACAATTCTTTGTGACCAACTACGATCATAAATGGATCCAGAAGTACCGACCGATTTTAGGCAAGCTGTCGAGGTACAGCATTGTAAACTTGGATAGAGATAAAAGTGTGCACTGTGTAAAACATGCTTTTCTAGGATTATTTAGAGACCGTGACTTGATCATCCACCTTCATCCTACAAGAAATCCTAAAAATTATAACATGTTGGATTTCACTAAGTTCCTCCGGCAAGTTTATGGACTCAAAAGGGGCACGCCTATTGTGTTAGGAGACCAACTGCACAAAAGGCCAAGAATGCTTATAATCTCTCGTAAAGGTACAAGAAGAATATCAAATTTGAGAGAACTTGTTCGATTGTCCAAACAATTAGGTTTTGAGGTGGTTGTTTCAGAGGCTGGCGGCAATGTAAAACGGTATGCACAACTTGTGAACTCATGTGATGTAATGCTAGCGGTGCATGGTGCGGGTCTAACAAACCAAATATTTTTACCACCAAATGCGGTGGTGATACAAGTGGTACCTTGGGGCAAAATGGATTGGATGGCTACGAACTTCTATGGCCAACCAGCCATAGAAATGAATTTAAAATACTTGGAGTATAGTGTTAGCATGGATGAGAGTAGCCTTATAAAGAGGTATCCAAGAGACCATGTTGTGTTTAAAGACCCCTATTCAATTCACTTACAAGGGTGGGAAGCCTTGTCAAATGTGATAATGGCGCAAAATATGAAGCTTAATCTTAGGAGATTTAGAGAGACTTTGCTTAGTGCTTTGGACCTTCTCCAAGAGTAGATGTGTACAGATCTGTAGAGCATTGGTTGTTTTGATGTGCTCTTTTTGTTAATATCGGTCACTAGATTTCAATTCTTTCGCCCACATTCGTAAATTCTTTGCTATACATAGTGATACATAAATTGTAATATTTATACCAATTTTCCAATAAAAAAAGAAGTGTGGAGTACTTGAATGATATGATTAATTTAGTTTTTCCAAAACTTGCTGGTAGAGTGCTGTCTATGAATAATTTTTTTTTAGCTTTTGTTTCTATTTATGCTACATATATGATACATCAACTGGCTAACGGGAAGAATAGGTCGGTGAATTGGGCTGAAATTCACAATTGAGAGCCCAGAGGGACTTAATGTCTGCATGTGATTGTGAAGTTATTTAAAAGTTATATAAGATGACAATTGACAAGGGTCAGTATCATCTGTCAACATTAAAAGGTTGGCAAAGTGTCAACTTTTGATCCGAATAGTTCGATCAAATCTCAACGGTTAAAATTTTTCAGATCTATCAATCTGGTATTATGCACGGGGCACCCATTAACCGTTGAAATTAGATCTAATGGTTCAGATCAGTGGATCTGATTTCCACAATAACGGGCCTACTTCAAAGTGATGGTGATGGTGATGATCAATCATTAACATTATTACCAGTAGTACCGATTACTAGTAATGTTCTTCTTAATATATAACGAATTATGTGTAATTGTGTATAAGTTTGAAAAGTTCATAGTTGTGAACGACATACTTGTATAAAAAGGTAAAGAAAGAGGTGGGGTGATACGTTCTCTAAACTGGCACTGCACACAAATGCTTTCAAAATGCAAAACTTTGCAGCTCATATTACACCGGAATCAGTAACTGGTATCAGTCCATATCCATCAGTCAAACAAATATTAATTTAGTAACGAGGCCTTCTGTTATGGACCGACCCACTTGCCCATTTTACAAGGTCATGTCTTTTAACAACAAATAGTGAAAGCAATCAAATATATCAGCTCTATTAATTAATTAATAATTAGTAATTAATTTAGATGTGAGCTTCTCGATTTATCAAGTTCCTTTCCTATCACTTCTCATGCTCCTCGTCTTACTTCTCCATTTTCAGATACACCATCCCTAATATATATAACTATATGTGCGAGTGTGCGACTTCTTTCTCAGGGGGAAAAAAAAACTACATGAGACAATTTTAGACTCCGAATCTTGTCTCACAATGCTATATATTTCCCTATTCAGTAAACCAGTTCGGTTTGAATTGAATGCAATTTTAATTTTAATGAGCGAGGTCTAAGGAGAATCGACATGTAGCAGTACTACATACCGCAAACATTTTATTTTATATATACCTGTAATATATATAGCATTGCAGAACTATATAACGTCTGGCCTTTCTGGAATTGAACATTACAATTTTCATGTGGCTTTTTGTTTGTTTTGTGAAAAATCGCAAATTGAAGTGAATGCTGCATGGTTCATGGCTTCATGCCATGTTGTCATGTACTTCCAAATTCCTGTAATCCGTATCCTCTAGCATTAATTAATAGGGTGATTTAGGTTTATGCCACTGTAAAAGTTCAAAATTAGAGATATGCCATTACTACATGATTAATTATTTTTATACAATCACAAAACATTAAAAATTAGTTTTATGCCATCCACAATTTATTAGACCATTATGCCCTTTTGATTATGCCACTACGTATCAGTAAAATTTTGTTTTATGCCACTACAAAAATAACAATTAGTTTTTATGTCAATAGTGCACAAAAATAGTGGCATAATTTGAAATTGGCAAGTTATATTTTCTGAGAATATTTGTACATTAGATCACCGTGGTTTATTTATGCCATGAAAGCTGGTAATTGTTAATAACATATTAAACAACAATGAACTTTCTACTAATTTTATCAAATAATATATATTTCCATCGTACCATTCTATACCCATGAAAGCACCGGCAAATACTCTATTGGAAAATAATAATGCAAATATGTATATTTCGTGCAAGACTTAAATAACAAAATACCGCAATATATAAAATAGTATATATATTTTTTGAAGATAATATAAAAAAATATTTATATTTTTCATCCCAAAATATCATTCTCTATGGCCTATGCTCCTCTTCTATGTTCACAGTTTATTTCCCACGTCAAAGAAGTTGTATTACTCTACAAACCAAAAGAAAAGGAGTTAGGTTGATTCAAATTGGACGTGAAATCAAGGTCATATCAAACATGAAGCAAGAGTTAGTTTATTATTCTCAGCGCCGTCATTTTGTTTTTTTTTCTAGCTAGGGTTATTTAAATTGGAGTAATTTGTGAATTTTTTAAAATAATGACAGATTTGAGGATGGTATTTTTAGAATTAATAATGTTTATAGAAAAAATAATGACATAAAACTAATTTTAACAATTTTATATGGCATAAATCTAATTAGTAATTTAACAATGGCATATCTCAGAGTATCAAATTTTTATATGGCATAAAACTAATTATCTCTTTAATTAATTGTATTTTTTGTTTATTATTTGGTCGTATTTGACTAGCAAGCGTGGCGCTGACACGTGTCAGGGCCTTTCTGGTGGACAAGAGGATGACGTGGCCAGCCTTAGAATTTTCCATGACTTTCTACACTTACCATAACAGTTAGTTTCTGTAGGCCTCTTTCATAGCTAATAATTGGGCAGTCATGCACTCCTATCACCTTAACTCCTTAAATTCAGCTATACCAAAAAAAATAATAATAATAAATAATAAATAAATAAATCAATTAAATAATTGGGAGTGAGCCCCCATTTCCTACATTTTTAAATTCCGACAGATATATGTCATGAGGCTAACAGGCAAACAACAAACTATTGACCGTTGAAAAGATATGATGCCAATTCTTCCATTGTCTTCTCTTCTAACAACCCAATATTCTCCTTCTAAGAAACCAACTATATATCTCATTTGAACTCCAAACAGAAACATATACTGAAGGCTTTCAGAGGATCAAATAAAGGGTTGAGAGAAATTAAAATGAGAGGGGGAGACCGGAGTAAGTATGCGGCCCGGAATGTTCGGTACGAGTCACAAAGAATTCGTATTGTGTTGATCACAATGGGTTGTTTCTTGATGACCATGACATTCATATTATCTACAAAGCCAGGGGCAGTTTCCATCGATACTTGTAAGTTCGTCGCCCATTTTATCACTATTTATATTCGTACGTATATATGTCCCGATCGAGTAATATTAACTAATTCTGCTTCTTTATGAATGTGACTAATTAAGCTTTGAGAGCATGTACAGAAGCACATTTTTCTGCTGGTCAACTTTTCATGAATTTTTAGCTGTATTGATTTGACATATATGGCCTGATCAACGCATTGACAGTCTTTGTTTTGTTGCCGAAATTAATGTTGTTTTGGACCCTGCATGCATCATGCATTATTTATGTAATCCATCGACCATATATGTTCATGGATTGTTATATGTACTCTTGTTAATTATTTTTTTCCCCCCTCATCTCTATATATATCTTGTTCTCTGAATTATAGCTAAATCGGATGCAGCAGAGAGCTTCGCTCCACCCAAGACATCCAAGCCTCAAGATAATATCGGTAATGCACTTCTTTTTTCTTCATCTCAACCGTTATTTTAATATTCAAATATGTAATAATAAGAAATAATATAAATTTTTGATCTCCAACCAAACTTGGATATATATGTAGATTATATTAGACGATTTAGATTTGACGTTTGCATTTTCAAACATAATATTCTAACCTAAAATAAATCATTTCCTTTACTTTGCAATCACCGTAACATAACTATATTATATATTCGAGTACAACATTTAAAAGCTTGAAAATAAACAAAACTTTGATGCAGAATTACAGATTGCACAAATCAGAGAAGATTTACAGTCAAACAGAGCAGAACCACAAATAAAGCCACCCAAAGAAACAACAAATTTTGGAGCAGTTGGTATGGACTTCTAATTGTTATTTTCTTTTCATAAGTACTTGATTTAAGTACTTCATTGTTCTAACATCTGTTTCACTATAAAAGGTATATCATACTCGTGCAACTAATGTTTCATATATTAATAATTCAGCCGTTGATTTAGAACCACTAGTTGGTCATAACAGAGAAGACTTGCAATTGGAGAAGACGAAAACTGAAATTAAGCCAATCGAACAAACTAAAATTTTTGGAGACATTGGTAAATATACATTTTTCCTTGTCACTTCAAATTTAAGAGAGAAAAACACCAAAATGTTCTTAGATCACAGTCATCTTTATGGTCTTAAACTTTCATATTTCTTGGTGTAGATTCGGTGTCTCAAGTTACTGTAACAGGAGATGTTGAACCTAAGAGCGATACAGAAAAGTTTATATTTCCTGAAGCTGGTAATATACTATTTTACTAATTAAAAAACTTTTATTTCATAGTTATTTGTAAAATTTTGATTTGTAACAATAATGTGAAAGCCACAATAATCGGTCCTGAGAAAGCAGCATTGCCATTTGCCAATTCCTCACCTCAATTTAATTTCACTTTGAACTCTTTAGTGAAATCTTTCCTACGTTGACTCTAATTAAAGGGTTCCAATGTATTCTTTCTTATGGGTCCATAAAGTAGATGGTTGAAACCTGGTCCATGTCCATTCATTTCCTTCTATTGGGACCAATTTCAGGAAGGAAAAAAAGAAAAGTTGAATAAGATTCTTGGACCAGAAAGACGAAAAAAAAAATTTCAATACTCCATTTTAAACTTCATGATTTATAAATAAATTGTTTCACTTTTGTTTGTAGGAGGGGATACTGAATTTGGGAAGGTGGCTGAAGAAAATTCTGAACAAAATAACAACTTCCAGACAACTCTAATTGACGTCACGAATTTTGAGGAGAAGAAAAGTGAACACATTCAATTAGGTAAAGAGAAATAAATAATGTGTGCTTAAAAATCATATATTTAAGCTGGCTGTTAAATTAATTACTCAATAAATTTCAGGAAATGAGGAGAATAAAGAGAAAAATAGTGCAGAGGTCGAAGAAAAACCAGCTCAAATCCCTACTCTGTTGGATCGTTTTAATGAAATTAAACCTATTGATTTAGAGAAATTAGGTAAATATCTGTTCTTTTGAAATGCATATATAAATGCATAAAAAAGTATTATAATATAAAATTGATTATTTTCAGTAGATGGAGAGAACAAGGAGAATGATAACGAAAAAACAGAAGCCGACTTTCCTGCTCTCTTGGATCGTTTTAATGAAAATCCTGCTCAGCCTAAACTAAAAGAATCTGGTATGCAGCACCTTTCTTTTTTTCTTGCCTTTATTTTTTACTTTTATTATGCAAATGACATAATTAATTAATAGTGTTTGATTTTCTGTAAAGCACGTGGTCCGACTTTAATTAAAGTTACTGATAATATATTTCCTTGTTGTCTTGGCAGGCAGTGAGAAGTTCGTTGAACAATGGTTTGTGACTAATCCACACAAAACTGAAGAAACAACTAGCTCCATTCAAATTGGTATGTCGACGACAATATTTATTAAAAATAAACATTAATTAATGTAAATCAGAAAATTAATTGCAATAATTAACTAGAAACTTTTCCATTCAATTGAAGAAACTGCCAAGGAAATCCCAATAAGCTCAAGCCTACAGTGTGATTTTACTGACTTCAGATCGGATACATGCAATTTGGAAGGAGATATAAGAATTCATTCTAATTCATCATCAATATATTTTGTTGATCCGACCGGCTCCTCGAACCAGTTTTACAATATCAAACCATACCCTAGAAAGGGCGATGAATTGTGCTATCATCGCGTACAGGAATTCAATGTGACATCAAGAAAAGAAGCACCTCAATGCACCCAAACCTCTGATGTGCCCGCCATCTTGTTCTCAATTGGAGGTTACACTGGCAACATCTTTCATGATTTCTCGGATGTGATTATGCCTCTGTTCACGGTCTCCCGCCCGTTGAACGGTAAAGTTCAATTTCTCATGACAAACACACAGACTTGGTGGCTGATTAAATATGACAAGATTCTCAAGGCACTCTCCCATTTCGAACCGATCCGGTTAGGTAATATCAAAATAAACATTTCCTAGCTTCATATTACTTTTGTTCTATTAAAAAGTTGGTAAGTTAATTTTACTTTAGATAAGCTGATAGAAAAATTTTCTTTTATTTGTAGATGTTGACGAGGCAAACAATGAAGTTCACTGTTTCAAGCGTGTCATAGTTGGTCTTGTTGCCCACCGGGAACTAATAATCGAGCCTTTAAGAAACCCTAACCACTACTCAACACAAGACTTCACACGCTTCCTCCGACAAATCTTTCCCTTAGAAAGAGAAGCCCCGACGCAACTAGGCGAGATAGCAATGAAGAAACCAAGGATGCTCATCATCTCTAGAGCAAGGTCAAGGATGATCACAAACCTACGCCAAGTTGTTAGTTTATGTCAAGATCTTGGTTTTGAAGTCGTGGTGCAAGAGACAGACGTTGGCAACGACATAATTCAATTTGCTCAAGTCATCAACTCATGCGATGTCATGATTGGTGTGCATGGCGCTGGTCTCACTAATGAAATGTTCTTGCCACCTAATGGCACTTTGATCCAAATAGTGCCATATGGAGGTCTCGATTGGATTGGGCAAATGGATTACGGTGATCCAGCTATCGCAATGGGTTTGAACTATATTCAATATAGCATTGCACTAGAGGAGAGTTCCTTGTTGGAGAAATACGGGAGAGAGAATGAGATACTAAAGAACCCTATTGAGTTCCACAAGAGGGGCTTCGGGTTTATTCATCAGTTTTTCATGAATGGCCAAAACATCACCATTAATTTGAATAGATTTAGGAATGTGTTGATTTCAACACTAGACAAGTTAACCATTTAGAAAGGTTGTAGTATTCTTTTTTTTTATTTTGTTGTAAAACATTTTTCATTTATTGATCATTTCTTGTATTTTTTTGGTACTTATAAGTACAGCAACATATATATCACATTATTACCATAATTTAATTTATCATACTTATGAGAAAGTATATATTTAATTAATTTACTTTTTTTTTAAAAGCTCCGTTTGGATAGTGTGGAAATAAAAAGAATAAGGGAAGAAGTATTGAGAAGTGTATAACTTTGTGAAGAGTTTGAATTGTTTATAATAAATTTGGGAACAGAAAGAAGCTATTTTCTTATTCTTGTATCCATCTAAATGGAGCTAAAGAAAGATGGAGTGGCTGAATCTTTTCGAGAAAAATTATTCACAAGTAATTTGTCATATTTCGGAAACGTAGCATCCACTTAGGGTGTGTCAATTTTTACCACACAACACCAAGGCAGGCTGGTTATCAATTAATTAACTAGTTTGAATATTGTTCCTGAATTCTTCTTCAAACTCCCCAGCTCCACAACATAGGAATCGAACTCGTTCGGGCAGACCTCTTTTCTAATTTTTTTTATCTTCCGTTTCATTCCTTTTTCTTTACTATTAAGTCGTGGAGCGGACTCTTAGTGGAAGAAGACCAAAATTTTTAATATAAATAATTTTATAATGAAAAATTTTAAATAGAACAAAGAATATTTTTTTTTAAAAAGCACCGCTACAGTGGCATTTTTAATGCCTTTATAGTCCGGTCCCTGCAGCGGCATTCAAACTGCCTCTACAGGGTAGACCTGTTTAACGTTCGAAACGGCAACAGAATGGGCCATTCCGTTTGTCGTTCCGTTTCAGAAACGGTATGAACTGAAACGATTCGTTATTCGTTCCGTTTGCAACGGAATGGACGGAACGTAGCGGAACGACTCAATTTACACTGTATTTCATACAAACGTATGCCGAAATTCGTTCCGTTTACCGTTCCATTTCAAAAACGAATACCGAAATCTATTCCGCCACTCGTTCCGTTTGGACGGAACGTGCACGGAACACGGAAGACGGTATACCGTCGGCAGGCCTACTACAGGGTGAAATGCATTCAACAAAAAAATCATTCGGAATTGTCCCCCGTGAGTCTCTGGCGGCCGTCGTAAATTGTTCCCCCCTGCTTCTTACACTTTTTGGCATTGGGATCTTCTGTTTTAATTGCATCCAAAGGGGCTGTAATCTATGCGCAACAAGGTATGTTATACTTCACTGTACTTAAAAAGGGAATCACCACAAATCGTAGTTAATACATGGCCAACTTTTATGATCTCGAGAAATATGAAATAATATAGCGCGGAAAGTCATTTATTATTTTTAGCTTATTTTCCCCTGTTTTTTCATGAATAGATAGCAAGTGTCATGCTATTCTAATTTAAAAGGTGTATTTCTTCAAAAAATAAATAAATAAAAAATAAAGGTTGGGTTTTACTCAGACGTTCTAGTTGCATTTTTACGCATCATATTGATTAAAAATAACATTTCTTATCAAATGATTCAAACCCCTAAATGAAATTTGTATATTATTTAATATTTTACTATATGTTATGAAACAAAACAAAACAATAATTTAAAAGATTATGTATATTGTACAACAATTATATATTTTTTCTTTATGTAGATCATATTGACGGGTCCTAAATTCAAATTTTGAAACTTGAAAATCAGACTAATAGCGTAATTTCTGTAAAGCATCTTAACACATAAATATATTTGAAATTAAAGAATACCATCCGTTAATGTTCCTTTTGTTTTAAATTAAACAATGAAAAATTTTAAAAGAAAATAAGTAAAATACAAAATTTCTCACTCTCTTTTAAAAAAGCGACTCGAATGAATACAATTTTGTTCTTCTTGGACTAAACAAACATGCCACACACAATTATCCACAGAATTAACCATATACAATCAGCAATTTAGACAGTTAAGTAGTTTAACAGTTGCGTTGAACAATATTTCGGACCTGATATATTATCAAATATGGTTTCTCTACAGCGGCATTGAAAATGCCGCTATATACAGTGGTGTTCTTTTTAAGAAAAAAACAAAAATCGTTGTTCTATTTAAATTTTTTTATTATAAAATTGTTTATATTAAAAAAATTCGGGGAACAAGACCACTACTAACCTCGTTTGGATTGTTACAGGAATAAAGAAAAATAGTTTTTTTCCCAGGCATCCAAACATGTTAGGAATAAAGAGAAAAATAATTTTTTTCTAGGAATGGCTTGTTCCTAGGAATAATTTCTTCCAACAATTATATATATATAATTTCAACAAAATTAGTTAAATAATAATAGCTAAATGAAATTATGTGTGCTCTTTAATTAGTACTTTATTTAATATTAAAATAATAATTTTAATAATTTGTTTAAATTAATATTAATTTGTTTATTCCTAACTTACCATCCAAATAATATTTTTTCTTTCTAGAAATAGCTTCTTCCTACTCTTTTCAGTGTTTTCCTCCTAAAATCCTTATTTCTTTCTTATTCTCGTACCATCCAAACCAGCCAAAGTAAAAATGCTGCCACAAGCAAATTTCAATTGAATTACTTTTATTGAAATTTAACGTACAAAACTTTTATTAGTTCGCAGCAGAAAGTTTGCAGTTATGAGGTCAGAGTCCAACCTTCTCATGCAAAGTACAAAATGTTTAAGTTATCTCAATAATTGAATTTCTGCTGGGCTTGTCAGATCAGATATCAAAATCAATGCACAATGGCTCTTTAGTTGGGACATCCATTTCCTCGATCTAGGATGATTTCGAAGGATGCACGCTGAAATCACAAGTGCTCTTCAAATTCCAAAAATAAAATATCTACGGTTTGGATCGCTCAGGAATAGGAGTAATTTTCTATTCCTAGACATAAAATGTTGGAAAGTGTGTAATTTTGTGAAGAGTTTGGATTGTTTATAATAAATTTATGTCTAGGAATAGAAAATTCCTCCTATTTCCATATGATCCAAACAGCCCCTTAATAATAAATAAAATGCCAAAGAAAAAATAACAGAAAGCGCAAGTGCATATTGATTAACATGTTCATTTAGTTGATTCCAATAGTAAAGCCAAGCCAAGTAGCATTTAAAGGACAACGACTTGAACTAACAGTCTAACACAGAGTAGTAAGGTTTATGAACTTGGCTAATTGACTTATTGTTTTCCTTTCACTTGTTAACATCTGTTTGGTAGGCTGGAAGACATGGTGTCATCAAACTTTTTTCTGTCCTGAAATCTTCATGAATTGATTGAAAATAATTCATGCAGAAATATCTTCAATTTGCAAAATAAATATAGTTAACTACAGGACACATAAAAGAATACAGAAGGAAAGAAGAGCAATACCAGTTATGAAGATCACATTGAAATGCAACTGTAATAATTGCTAACAACTATGAACATATAATTTCCTATTTTTAATTAATTTCATGCCAACAACCGAATTATTTGTATGGGTTGGTTGACAGCGGTTGTTAATTTGAAATAATACGCTGTTGCTCTACTTGAAGCGTGCATGATAGTGACCAATTTTTTTATTTTGCAGGTGACAAAAAAATGTTAGTTCAAACTGGTGCATCTCCATGAAATATCCATCACCATTGTCATTATTGGAATTGGAATCAATTAAAAGTAGTTCTCAATCGTGCCAGACCCCACCACAAGCCCGGCCGGGCCCCTTAACCCCTCCCCACGACCCCACCTACCAACCAATACGCACAAAATGAAACAAACAAATAAAGGAAATAAGAACAATAAAAATAAAATAGTTTATTTTAACTATAGAATATGGACAAAATATGATTAGAGTATGAACATATATAGAATTCTACACATTAATATCAAATTTCTGGAGCTTGGATCTTTAATTCCTTTCCCCCGTCTTCAACTATAATTGTCAGTTCTGTGTTATTTTTTTCGTCAACCTGCTCTGGACTGGCGCCAGATGGTGCAAGAGCATAAAAATAATTGAAATAATGTTTTCAACTAGTACCATGTTATTTTATTTCATTATTTTTCCCATTCAAGATCTAAACTGGCACCATGTAAATTATTTTTCCAATTCAGATGAGAAATGGTACAATGTTATTTTTTATTATTATTATTATTATTATGTTCTCATATTCAAGAACAGGACAGGTACGTAACACATGGTTTTCAGTTCCTTTCTAGGCATCTCGACAGGTATCATGTTGACCTTTCATTCCAGCATCTACTAAAATGAAAGATGCAATTCATAACGGGCCGTTTGGATCGCTTAGGAATAAGGGAATAGCTTATTTTTAGGCGGAAAGTATTTGGAAAGTATGTAACTTTGTGAGTTTGAATTATTTATAATAAATTTACGTTTAGGAAGAAGCTATTTCTCCTATCCCATATGATCCAAACGGGATAAGAAGCACCTCTGGGTTTTTGCACGTACCAGTTGAGTACTTTAGAACAGCTTGTGTGGTTTGTTGGAATATTTAGGAAATCTTGCAAGTAATATTTCATCATTTGTGGACATATATTGTTTGATGAATAAAGATTGTTGAATATGATAATATCCCAAGAATAAATATGGCTATTAAGTATAATATCTTGGAGATTTGTGTGAAAGATTGTGATGCCTAATATTGGTGAATTTGTAATTAAATATTGCCATATGTTGATGGACTATTATGATAATACTTGGAGAGTACTCTTGGTGTCTCCACTATAAATAGGGATTGGTCCCCAAGAGACAAGACAAGCACAAATATACCCGCTATACCCCTCCCTGATACTCTCTATCACTTTTAGAGAGAGAGAACAGTTGAGTTTAAACACACTGCTCTCAAGGGTTGTCTTGCTCTCTTGGAAGATCATTTCCCCAACCTTGGTACCTGCACAGACATATTCAAGATCATAGAATAACCAGATGGATCTAGGTAACGCTTCCGCTTAGTTTATAGGATTTTCAGTTTTAGAGAGAGAGAACAGTTGAGGTGCTGCTGGAGTATAGAATACATATTCAAGATCATAGAATAACCATACGGATCTAAGTAACGTTTCCGCTTAGTTTATGTTAAAGTTTCAAATGAGTCGTTCCTTGAATTGAAAACCCTACAAGTGGCATCAGAGCCAACTCATGTTGAATCATTATGATTTCGATTTCTATCTGGTTAAAATATTTGATTTCTTGATCGAAGATTTTTAAAGCAAAATAATTAAAGTTTTACTAGCACTGAAAAGTTTTATGTTATACAACATATATAATCTGAAAATTATTCTGTATGTAATGTATATTTGTTTATTAAAAATTATAGTTTCAGATTTTAATGAATTTTTTCTTGACCGAGAGAAAAAAAAATGTCACGCTAAATTGACAAATAAAGTATTTTTCTTATACACCTTCGGTCATGAAAATAAAGAAGTTAAATTCTTATTTTAGATTTGATATATATAGAAAATTGTCACGTTTATTAAATATCATATGGTATTTAAATAAAGATATAGTGTACAGATTTATATTAAATCTATTTTTTTGGAAACTAAAATAGATTTGGTAATAACATTTGGAATATTGTTAATTAAGAAAAACAATTTTTTGGTAACAAAACTTTAATTCTGATATGAGGCAGTTTTTAAATATCATTATTTAAGTTAAGATTTGGATTATTTTAGTAATTAAACTTTCCAAAATTTTGTATTTCATTCAAACTTAACCTTTTTTTGTGATATATGTTATATATATATATATATATAATTTTAGTAATTAAACTTTCCAAAATTTTGTATTTCATTCAAACTTAACCTTTTTTTGTGATATATGTTATATATATATATATATATATATATATATAATTAAGTTAAGTTTTTGAATAAAGTTTGGTAATTAAGAAAATTGGAATACCAAATGTTATAATCTGACCTGTTAAATGGATGAATTAGGAGTAGCATAATTGTCAGGTTAAGGAAGAAATTTTTAGGATTTCTCAATTAGATTAAGACGACTTCTACTTCTCTGTCTACGCTCCATCAAATGGTTTGTTTCACTTCGAAATAATCCATCCAGTTTAAGTCTTGGTTGTAGACTGTTAGGTATTGACCAGATTGAGTTTGAACGATTCGTTAGATGTCATAACGTTTCGTCTTGGTTATTATGCAATTTGTACATGTTTTGTACAAGTAGCTATCAGTTACCATTTATGACCTTTTCTACTAGTTAGGTACAAATAGCACCTATATTTCTTTCTCTTCTTTCCTATGTCGTGGTTTTCATTTGTAAGAGCTGTAAGCGTTGAGTTACACTATATTGTCATGAGGACAAGTTCTGTCGCAGAAAATAAGGTCGGCGCCTAAGTGTCCATATGACCATGACCTTTTCTGGGAATCTTGCCTGGATGTGGTGTAATTTTAATGGCTTCTGGCTGAAGAGGAAACCATTGCTTTCTTATCTTAATGCAATGCATACTGGCTTGTATGGTTGCATCTCTCTTATGGTCTCATTTGAACAGTTTGTTACTTACCAAACCAGACTATTTAAGGTTTGACGATTTATATGTATGTCACAAGATTCATTACAAAAGGTACCTTTAGGTTTTGCAACCGAGTTTAAGTTAAATCATCTTAGGTCAGATTTGTTAAACTTTTCAAACAAGTAAAATGTGCATATTGAAAAGTTTATTTATTTATTGGGTATACTTTAAATCCAAAATAAAGATATTAAATTATATATATATTTTAGTTTTGGGCCAGCCTTGTTGTCATCCCGCCAAAGTGGGCTCTCACATCATAGTTATCTCAAACTCAAAGTATAAAAGGGCTCCGTGCATGTAATAAGTACAGATATTGGATCGGCCCAAAGGAAGGCCAATGTTTGTTCATATTACATGTACATTCTTGTAGTAGTAAATGGGTGATAATTATTAAGTTTTACATGAAATCAATTAATCGACCCAAGGGAAGGTTAGTTGATTGGCATGTTATGAATTGTTACATTTGATTACTACACCTAGTTGATTGAAGTTTGTAAGAATACTCCAAAGAGCACTTGCAAATGAATAAAGACTAGTTGATGGATATGGATCTTTATTTTGTGAATTATTGTTATACAATTAAGTTTAATATAAGTGCATTAAGTTTAGTTCTTGATATAATATTCTGACTAATATTGATAGCATTTTCATGTTATTAAGTTCCAACATTAAAATTAAAAGAATATCAATTTGGTTTCATCTTGACCTAATGATAGATACTCTCATTAAGGTTATAAATCAGAGTTTCACAACTCAGATTAAGGAGGGAGCATCAAGTCACATGTGTCTTATGATCAGTTTAAGAAAATCATTTATTAGATATTCAGGGGCATAATTTCTAATTCCATAAGTACATAGAATTCCTATAAAAAAATGGAGAAAATATTTGCCAAGAATGAAAAGTTAGCTATTGAAGTCTGAAAGGAGACTCCAAAGAGCACTTACAGATGAAAAGTGGCTAAATGTGTACATTTCATGGCAATACTATTAGAGATATCTCAATAAAGTTAAGAAATTCTTGAAAAAAATTTAGAAAATATATTTGCTAAGAATAAAAACGTAGCTCTTTGAAATTTTGTTAGGAGACTCCAAAGAGTACTCACAGATAGTTATTGGCTATATTTACACATTCATGACAATAAATACTCAAGCCTCCTAAATAAAGTATAAAGTCAACATAAAGAAAATGGATGCATTTAGAAATATCATATCATACTATAAGCACTAAAATATATCGTATGATAACAAGTTTTAGCTAGTACTTAAATTTCTTCCTATTTAGTTTAATCAAGATGAATTGCATGATACTTCATAAATTCATCTTGAATATGGTACATGAAGAAAATATGTTGAAGATGAGACATAAAGTATTCAAGTCGCTTATAACATAAAAAAAATGGGATATGAAACATAAGTTAAGAATAAAAAAAGTTTGCTAATTTAGAAAAAAAAATGAGGACACTAAAACAAAAATTATAATTGACTTCTCAAGAAAAGAATAATGCTCCTTATTGTGATCTTTGCATGAAACTATTATGCAATGATTACTTATATAGTCAAATGTCAAGTGATGGTGAAAGAAACATCCTTGTTGGCAGAAACAACAAAGAAACTATAAGAAATTTAGCTTGTTATTAAGTAGTGGATCATATTTGGACTTACTTTAGACATTTATAATTTCATTCTTTAGATGAAATTTAAATTCTATCTCTATTGAAAAAAAGGATTTAATTATTATTTGAGAATAGAAATTTGGTCCAAAATAAAGGTGGATCCATGTTTTCTTTAGTATATGACAATCTTTTTTTTAGAGATAATTCCTTCTTCAAGAAAAATCTGCATAAATTGACTTATGAAAACTCAATAATAATTTGGCACAAAAATTAAGTCATATCTCTTACGAATAAAATAATCTGTGCAAAATTAAGGTCTCAAAATTTTCAAAAATAGCAGTTTATATTCTAACAAATAAAACTCGATCTTATAGGCCAAATTAGAAAAAATATTTCAACAGAAACTCGGCCTTATATGTCACATGAGAAGAAGTTGAATATAAAGATAATTAATTATTTTCTAGTTGATTGTGTTGAAAAAAAAAATCTAGGGGTTATATATTTTAATAGATCTCACAGCTAAGGCTATATTAGAGATAAATAAAGTTAAGTTCTTTGAAGGTGTTTTGGTTGCAGGGGTGACATGATACATAAGGATATTATCTTCAAACAAGTTTATGTCAGGATACTATAGATTCAAATCCAAACAATTAAAAGGATCAAATAAGAAAGAGAAAGGATTCAATCAAAGCGCTTTGACCGGAGTCCCGGTTAAACCCCGTCAGTTCTCAATTTTGAAAGTTCAAATGACCGATCCGAACCGTCAAATATGATCTACATATTGAAATCTCCTTGCCGACCAAAATTTTCATTTTTTTGAAATTTTTAAGTATTTTTTTTCGGATTTTCAAAAACAGCAATTTTTGTAGGGTTCAGAACAAATTAGATCAACGATTTTTGAAAATTCGAAAAGAAGGCTTAAAAATTTCAAAAAAATGAAAATTTTGGTCAGTAAGGAGATTTCAATATGGAGATCATATTTGACGGTTTGGATCGATTATTTGAACTTTCAAAATTGAGATCTGACGAGGTTTAACCGGGACTCCGGTCAAAGCGCTTTGATTGAAGGCTTTCTCAATAAGAAATATACCATTTTATATATACTAAAATGGATTTCAATATAGATATGGATCCTAGTCAGACTATCTTGAATATTGATCTTGGTAATATATATATATTTAAGATAATAATGTCATTGAACAACTGCAAACCCCTCAAGAACATAAGCTAAATATATCCAGGATAAGAGATTGACAATCCTAGATGGTTATGTTGTCTCTAAAACTATGAGTTTGACATTACGGATAATGGATGATTTTTTTTTAAATCTCCATCAAGTTTAAAAAGTATAGACTCATAAAGTGGATTGATGTCATGAATAAAGAAATGAAGTATAAAGCACGTCTTGTTGCTAAATATTTCACATAAGAAGACTTTATCTAAGGTTTCATTAAAAGACTTATTTAAGTTAATCATGACATGAGTAGCACATTTGGATCTTAAAGCTTATTAAATTGATGAAAATAGTGTTTCTAAATGGTAACATTGTTGAAACAATATATATGGACTCTACACTTTGAATTTGATGATTCAAGAGAAAAATAGCTTACAAATAAGAAATTCATTTAAGAACTCAAAGCAAGCATCTCTAACAATGATATTACAAATTTGTTTATTGATCATCTCTCATTTAGTTTTGAGATGAACTTTGTAGATACTTGTGTATCATAATTCAGTGGGAGTAAGTTTATAGTATTGCATAAGGTTGACATATTGTTTGAAATGGTGCATGAAATTAAGATATTTCTATGAAAGATCTATATGTGTTAAAACTCAAGTAATCTTGGGTCTTTTACTGAAAGTCATATACCAATCATGTTGTAAAGTAATATGAAAATCGCAAACTATTGTATACCCCTATGATTAAGGCAAATACATCCAGTTTTGATAAATGCCCCAATATATAAATCAGGTAAAGTTGGAATAAGGAATAATATATTTTGATTGTAAGGAATCTGACTAAGTTTGTATACACTTGAATATTGTATACGTTATTAGAGATTTTTTTTTCCTACACAATCTAAGTGAAGAACTTTATAATGCAGCTAAATTAGCTCTTTTAGTATCAAGAACTATGCACTAAAAGTTCGGATATCAGAAAAGTTTGAGGTTATTTTTGGTATACCGATGCCGATTTTGGTGAATGTTAAGATAACATGTAAAAGTGTAATTTCATTCCTAGAAAGAATGCTAAACAAGTCAACTATATAGCATCTTTCATAATGAAAATAAAGTATATAGCATGTCATAAAACATTCAAATTTTGAAGTATAAACATAAAACTTTGTCACTACGCTGCATATGATGGATGCTATTTAAGCATCGCTTTGGACAATAATCTTATACTCCTACAACAGAAACTCAAAATAGTTAAGGCACATAAAAGTAAGTTTCTAGTTGTAAATGAAATAATTCAGAATGGTTGGATGTTAATCTAACACCTTAAGACAAACTCCGTATTTTGCAGATCTGCTCACAAAAGTTTTAAACACCCAAGCAGTTTCAAGAGTATTTCAGTTGAGGGCTTCAACCTTCAGTGGGAGTTTGTATTTAGTGGGAGTGTTTGATTTGACATATATTTAGTTTATTCAGTGGATATTGAATAAACGTTTGGCTTTACATTCTGAATATTATTGGAGTTAACCTCACTTATGTTCGGGTGACCAATAAAGTTGAAAGTAGACACGTTACAACCATACTTGCGTGCATTTTCATGCCACCTATACACATCAAAATTCAATGTCATTCATTCATGGTAGTAATGTGATTATCGTGGGTTGAGTGGCGACAACGTTGCAAGAATTTATTCTTGTAATTGTTACAATGCCACAAAAGCCTCCTTGGTCTTTTATTATTGTGATTGATGGACGGAATTAAAGACACAAAATTAGGTACCATATAAATATGAGCTCATTAAGTTAAAGACAATATACAATCATTAAGCATATTGTCCAAGTGGGAGATTGTTGGAATATTTAGGAAATCTTGCAAGAAATATTTCATCATTTGTGGACATATATTGCTTGATGAATAAGGATTGTTGAATATGGTAATATCCCAAGAATAAATATGGCTATTAAGTATAATATCTTGGAGATTTGTGTAAAAGATTGTGATGCCAAATATTGGTGGATTTGTAATTAAATATTGCCATATGTTGATGGACCATTATGGTAATACTTGGAGAGCACTCTGGTGTCTCCACTATAAATAGGGGTTAGTCCCCAAGAGACAAGACAAGCACAAATATACGCGCTATACCCCTCTCTAATACTCTCCATCAGTTTTAGAGAGAGAGAACAGTTGAGTTTAGGCACACTGCTCTCAAGGGTTGTCTTGTTCTCTTGGAAGATCATTTCCCCAACCTTGGTACGTGCACAGACGTTGCTGAGGTGCTGCTGGAGCATAGAAGACATATTCAAGATCATAGAATAACCAGATGGATCTAGGTAACGCTTCCGCTTAGTTTATGTTAAAGTTTCAAATGAATCGTTCCTTGAATTGAAATCCCTACATGGTTCACATGCCCATGAAAGATGGATTGTTCCCTCATTAGGGGCGCATAACATCTAAAACGACCACGAAAATGGGATGTTTCGTTAACCATTTTGTTTTGGACGAAACGATCAAAATTACAAAAATACCACGAAAATACACATGGACAAAATTGTTTCAAGCTTTCCTTAATTGTTTCCTTTTTTAAACGCAACCAAAATCTTTAACCATTTCGTTTCATTTTGGACGAAACGAAACGAAAAAATGATTAAAACAATCGTCGTTTTCACCCCGTCCCTCATTCTTCTGCTGTACTTACTCACTGTCGGTACGAGTAGTCGCGAAGGGAGGGGGAGGCTGGCAAAGGCCAGGCCTCCCCTAATAATTAGATTTTGTGAAATTTGTTATTAAATTTTAACTAATGCGATTAATAATGTGGTCCCTTGGCCCCCTCGGTACTAACTCAAATGTAATTTTTAAAGCCCATCATCAAATCTTTCTTCGGCCTATAGCATTTTTTTTCTCTTCTTTTTCTATTCATTTTTTTGGAGAGAAAAATCCATCGACGTGGAGCGACGCAAACTCGCTCTGACATTTTGTCGCCCTAGCTCCATGCAAACACCCTTCTTCTTGTGCTGAGACTGCACCCCTAGTCTTCCGACCTCTTTCTTGGCCCCCGCTATTTTTCTATCCTGACTTCCCCACTGGGTACGAGAATAAACCACGGATTTGAACTCCATCCATTGTGACTGCTCATCTCCAGTTGGTTCTTATCTCTTCACCCCTTGCAATAACCAGCCTCCCTTCAGTTGGTACAACACAGATATAACTTTTGTTACTATAAATGGTGTACATGGTGATAATTCCCTGTTCTATCGTACTATAACCATGTCCCAAAAGACTGGTTTCCATGCATGGCCTGCAATTGAATGCACTACACATCTAAATTTGGTAAGTATTTTCAATGCAATTTATAAGTATATTTTCAATGTACAATGCATTATTTTGAACAAGGTAAGATCTTAATTATATTTTAGACCATATAGAGAGTTTAAATAAAGATTATTGTGATCAAATGATTTAGAATGAATGCGGAATCGTTTGAAATGTTCAAATGATAATCATAACATGCATTATTTGCATATTTTATGCGTAATTAATGTGTTTAATTTAATATTTATTAATAAGTAAGATCTGAATAATTTTCTAGACTGTATCAAGTGGTTAAATATATATTATTGCTATTAAATTCCTTTAAATGAATCTAGAATCGCTTGAAATTCCAAAACAATACACAGAATAATCATTTGCAATTTATGTGCATATTTTCAATGTATAATGTAATATTTTGAATAAGTAAGTTTTTCATTATATTTTAGATTGTATAAATAGTTTAAATGTAGATTATTTTGTTCAAATAACTTATATAATGAATGCAGAGTCGCTTTAAATGCCAAAAAAGACTCCATTTTTCCTTCTTTCCGATTGGTAAAGATTTTTCATAACATGGATTTGTTCCACAGTCCATGTTTGAATTAACACTAAGATACTGATGTCTGATGCAAGTTCTTCCATTTTGAATCAGGTCGATACATTTATGAAAAAAATTGCCAAAAAATTTTTTCCAATCTAACAAGGTTCGTGATCGAGGAACTAGCTCTAGAAACGACTAGATCAGAAAGAGAATTGGTCTTAAAAGATATGCGGTTGAGGACTTAGCTCTAGAAACAACTGGATCGGATTGAATTGCATAAAGTTCTTGGAAAAAAATAAAAGATCTATAGAATCTATTATAGAATTTCTTTTATACAATTTATACATGAAATATTTGTACAAGTTCCCTTTTTGTAGCCAATTTTTGGAAAATCCTGATTCTGAGGTGTCTTTATGACGATGCTTAGAACGAATCTAGAATTGCTTGAAATTTCCCAAAAGATACAAAGAATAAGCAATATTTACAATTTATATACGTCTTTTCAATGTATAATGTGATATTTTCAATAAGTAAGATCTGATTTATATTCTACTGGACAATATAAAGTGCTCAAATATTAATTATTGTGATCAAACAACTAAGAATCAATGCAAAGTCGCTTCAAATGACTTGGAATGCTCCAATAAGAAAGAGCTGAAACATATTCTAGACCGTGTGGGGAGTTTAAATGTACATTATTGTGAAAAAATCACTTGGAATGTTTGTCGAAATGATTGAAATGCTCAAATGATATTCAGAATATGATTATTTGCACTTTATATGCATAATTACTATGTATAATCTAATGTTTTTTAATAAATAAGATATGAATCATATTCTAGACCACATAGAGAGGTGAAATAAAAATTATAGTAAAGAAATGACTTAAAATGAATGCAGAAACTGTTCAAATGCTCAAATGATACTAAGAATATGCAATATTTGCACTTTATATGTGTAATTACTTGATATAATCCAATCTTTCTTAATATGTAAGATGTCAATCATATTGTAGATCATGTAGAGAGTATTAATATAGATTATTATGATGAAATGATTAAGAATGAATTCAAAAACAGTTGAACTGCTCAATTAATACTCAGAATATGCATTATATTCAATTTATATGCCTAATTACTTGCTATAATCCAATGTTTTTTAATATGTAAGATCTGAATCATATTCTAGAACGTATAGAGCGTTTAAATGTAGATTATTGTGATGAAATGACTTATATTGAATTCAGAAACGGATGAAATGCTCAAATGATACTTAGAATGAGCGTTATTTTCATTTTATATGCGTAATTACTAGCTATAATATAATCTTTTTGAATATGTGTGATCTGAATCATATTCTAGACCGTATAAAGAGTTGAAATGTAGACTATTGTAATGAAACGACAAAAGTGAATTTGAAAACAATTGAAATGCTCAAATGATAATAAGACTATTAGATTCACTTTGTAGGCGAAATAACTATGTATAATCCAATCTTTTTTAATAAGTATGATTTAAATAAAAATGTTGACTGTATAGAGAGCTTAAATGTTGATTGTTGTGATGAAATGACTAAGAATGAATTTAGAAACAGTTGAAATGCTCAAATAATACTCAGAATATGCATTATATTCAATTTATATGCATAATTACTAAATATGTTAGATCCGAATCATATTTTAGATCCGAATCATATTTTTAAATATGTTAGATCCGAATCATATTTTAGACCGTATAGAGAGTTTAAATATAGATTATTGCGATAAAATGACTAGGAATAAAGTCAAAAACGGATGAAATTGCTCAAATTAAACTTAGAATGAGCGTTATTTGCACTTTATATATGTAGTGTTCTAAATACGTGTCGTGCCGTGTCAAACACGTCGTTCAGATCATTTGTCGTATAATGCCGTGCCATGTCTAAATATTTTATGTGTCGTGTCTTGCCATGTCTAAATTCAAAGAGATGGACACGACCCGCCTCTTGTCCTCATACCATGTTGTCGTGTCGTGTCGTGTTTAATTACATTTGAATAAATATGGTCTAAACACGCCGCGTCTAAATTCAAAGAGATGCTCAAATTATATTCAGAATGAGCGTTATTTGCACTTTATATGTGTAATTTCTAGCTATAATCCTATCTTTTTGAATAAATATGGTCTGAATCATATTTTAGAACGTATAGAGAGTTGAATTATAGATTATTTTGATAAAATGACCTAGAATGAATTTGAAAACGTTTGAAATGCTCAAATGATACTCAGAATATGCATTCCATTCAATTTATATGCGTAATTACTATGTCTAATCTAATCTTTTGGAATAAGTATGATTTGAATCAAAATCTAGATAGTATAGAGAGCTTAAATATTTTTAATTGTGATCAAAGGACTAAAAATGAATTCAGAAACAGTTGAAATGCTCAAATAATTCTCAAAATATGCATTATATTCAATTTCTATGCGTAATTACTAAGTATAATCCAATATTTTAAATATGTAAGATCTGAATCATATTCTAGGCCATATAGAGAGTTCAAATATAGATTGTTGTGATGAAATGACTAGGAATGAATTTTGAAACGGATGAAAGAGCTCAAATGAAACTCATAATCTGCGTTATTTGCACTTTATATGCGTAATTACAAGGTATAATGGAATCTTTTTGAATAAGTACGATCTGAATCATATTCTAGACTGTATAGAGAGTTTGAATGTAAATTATTGTGATGAATAACTTAGAATGAATTCAGAAATGTTTGAAATGCTTATATGATACTCATAATTTGCATTATATTAAATTTAAAGGCTTAATAACAATGTATAATCCAATATTTTTGACCAAGTAAAATCTGAATCACATTATAGTCCATATATAGAGTTTAAATGTAGATTATTATAATGAAATGACATAGAATGAATGCAGAAATGATAGATATGCTCAAATGATACTCAGAATAAGCATTATTTGCACTTTATATGCGAAATTACAATGCATATTCCAATCTTTTTTAATATGTTGTTAGAGATATGTTCTAGAAGCCAATCATTTAATGGCTACTTCTATAGTTTATGTTATTGATGATATTTGATCATTTGTTTCTGGATTTTATTATTGACAGTTCATTCAAGTTGAGGATCTGAATTGTGGATCACTGTAGTTCATTTATGATTAAATGACAATAATAAATCGAAACTGTCCATAGTCTTGATAATTAAAAAGGAACACTAATTATCAGATAAGACTAGTATACAAGTTAAGTGAAGATTAAGTTCTATAAATCATAAGTAAGGAGTTACTAACTTAATTGTATATGTATATGTTACTGGAACATAGTACAGGACATGACCCAATGAAATAAATATATGGATTGTGTTATGTGTCATTATTTATTTCATACGCATATTATTTTGAGTTTGAGATGGTTCAGTTTCTCCACATGAGGATAGGTTCTATAAATATTGTCTAATGCTAATTCAAGATATATAAGGGCTGCTATACGAACATTATTTATGTTCTCTTGAATTTGTGCGGGGAGAAATTGGTCATCAAGACAACCGTATGTCCCTCATTAGTTCACCTAATGAGTGATGATATCCACTGGGCCCCTTGATGGAGATGGATTGCTTGCTAGCAACTTATGCAATTGTCTCTAGATCAAGAAACGTGTAATCTGCAAAAATGACACATTCCTATCTTGGATTATACAAGGATATCATGTGACATAAGAATCAAAATAATAAGATACCATTTCTTATGCAGGATTGAAGTACTGTATTGGTACTGTATTTAATTTATGCGAATTGGGAATCATAACGTGTTGCTAGATACCACTTATGATTAATGGAAATAAATGGTGATTTATTTGCATGGCCAACGTAGCATAAATACTCAAAGGATCACACAAATAGGACTTTAACCATACGTGCATTATTTGTTTATTTGCAGTAGCGAGTACTGCGAATATATGATAAGTTGATTAGTTAATTATATATCGTTATGAACCGTTATAATTAATTAACTCAAATGGATCATATAGAAATAATATAATGCATATGCTAATTCCAAATTAATTATTAATATGTTAATAATTAAGTTCGTTAAACGCATATTTATTATACTGAGCTAATTGGCCTTTTAGTTAATCGGTTAACTGAAAACCCGATATGAGACGAATTAAAAGAGTGAATTAATGGGCCATTATATCATGTAGATTGGTCCACTTAATCTACGAAATTTTCAGCTATGGAGGGACATAATTGTCCAAGAGAAATTAGGAAGAGGGAATGGTAATTATGGAAAGGTTTCATTTATATATAGGTGTTGTTTATGGAAACAACACAATACTCAACCCTAATTCCCTTCTCCTCTCTCTCTCTGGCCGACGGCACAAGGAAGAAGAAATTTCTTCTTTCTTGCGTGTGAAGGCGCCTCCACCTCTCTCAATAGCTCATGCGTTGAGCGCTTCCTTCCTCGTATTAATCAGTTAATCGCACGCGAAGAAAAAACAGGGTGACGAGCATGTCACCGACTGTTAAAAGTTTGGATTCGAGCCTTCCGAATACGATTTCGGAAGAGGTAACCTCCTACGCTTATCCTTTTATGTGTTAATTACTTAAATAACTAGATCTGATTTTTCATGTGTGTTAATTACTTGTTAAATGTTAATAAAAATTAAAATTGCATATGGACTTGAGTTCCTAACATAAGAAAGAGCTGAATCATATTATAGACCGTATAGAGATTCTAAATGTAGATTATTATGATGAAATGACTTATAATGATTGTCGAAACGATTGGATTATAGCTTGTAATTGCAATAATCTACATTTTAACTCTCTATACGGTCTAGAATATCATTCAGACCATACTTATTTGAAAAGATTGGATTATAGTTTGTAATTACGCATATAAAGTGAAAATAATGTTCATTATGAGTATCATTAATTTTAGCATTTCATCTGTTTCTGAATTGAATATAAGTCATTTCAATACAATAATCTATATTAAGCTCTCCATATAGTCTAGATTTTGATTCAAGTCATACTTATTCAAAAAGATTGGATTATACATATTTATTACGCCTATAAAGTGAATGTAATGCATATTTTGAGTATCATTTTAGCATTTGAACAGTTTCTGCATTCCTTTTAAGTCATTTCATCACTATAATCTTCATTTAACCTCCGTACATGGTCTAGATTGCGATTCATATCGTATTTATTAAAAAATATTTAATTATACATAGTAATTACGCATATAAAAGTCGAATAATGCATATTTTAATTATCATTTGAGTATTTCAATCGTTTCGACAATCATTATAAGTCATTTCATCATAATAATCTATATTGAGACTCTCTAAACGGTCTAGAATATGATTCAGCTCTTACTTATTCAAAAGATTGGAATGTGCATTGTAATTATGCATATAAAGTGAAAATAATACTTATTCTGAGTATCATTTGAGCATATCTATCATTTCTGCATTCATTCTATGTCATTTCATCATAATAATCTACATCTAAACTCTATATACGGACTAGAATGTGATTCAGATTTTACTTAGTCAAAAATATTGGATTATACATTGTTATTAAGCCTTTCAATTTAATATAATGCAAATTATGAGTATCATATAAGCATTTCAAACATTTCTGAATTCATTCTAAGTTATTCATCACAATAATTTACATTCAAACTCTCTATACAGTCTAGAATATGATTCAGATCATACTTATTCAAAAAGATTCCATTATACCTTATAATTACGCATATAAAGTGCAAATAACGCACATTATGAGTTTCATTTTAGCTTTTACATCCGTTTCAAAATTCATACCTAATCATTTCATCATAGCAATCTATATTTAAATTTTTTATATGGTCTAGAATATGATTCAGATCTTACATATTTAAAATATTGGATTATACTTAGTAATTACACATAGAAATTAAATATAATGCATATTTTGAAAATTATTTGAGCATTTCAACTGTTTTCGAATTCATTTTTAGTCCTTTGATCACAATTAAAAATATTTAAGCTCTCTATACGATCTATATTTCGATTCAACTCATACTAATTCAAAAAGAATTCAAAAAGATTTGATTATACATAGTTATTACGCCTATAAAGTGAATGTGATGCATATTCTGAGTATCATTTGAACATTTCAGCCATTTACAAATTCATTTTGGGGCCGTTTGGATGTTGTAGGAATTTGGAGAATTTGGAGAATTTGGGGAATTTGCAATTCCTAGGTATAAATTTATTGGGAAGTGTGTAACTTTGTGAAGAGTTTGGATTGTTTATAATAAATTTGGCATATAAAATGCCCGAAATTTGCAATTCCGGCACCATCCAAACAGCTCCTTAAGTAGTTTCATGACAATAATCTGCATTTCAACTCTTTATACGGTCTAGAATAAGATTCAGACCATACTTATTGAGAATTGCTAGTGTCCTATATATAGGACGGATGGGTCCGTCCAATACGATCGTTTTCATGTTTTTAAATTTCAAATGACCGATCCGAACCGTTCAATATGTTCTCCATATTGAAAACTTATAAGAAACCAATTTTTACATTTTTTCGAATTTGTTTACTATTTTTTTAGTATTTTTGAATATTCATGATATAAACATTATGGATCGTCCAATAACAACGATTTTCTAAAATAGCAAAAAAATAGTAAAAATTTTAGAAAAAATGTAAAAATTATTTTCTTATAAGTTTTCAATAAGGAGAACTTATTGAACGGCTCGGATCGGTTATTTGAAATTTAAAAATGTGAAAATGATCGTATTGGACGGAGTCCATCCGTCCAATATATTGGACTCTAGCATTTCTCGTACTTATTTAATAAGATTGGATCATAGCTAGTAATTACGCATATAATGTGCAAATAACTCTCATCCTGAGTATCATTTTAGCAATTCATCCATTTTTTAATTCAATCTAAGTTATTTCAACACAATAATGTACATTTAAGCTCTTTATACAGTCTAGATTTTGATTCAAATCATACTTATTCAAAAAAATTTGTATTATACATAGTTATTACGCCTATAAAACGAATGTAATACATATTCCGAGTATCATTAATTTGAGCATTTCTATCATTTCCGCTTTCATTCTATGTCATTTCATCATAATAATCTACATTTAAGCTATATATACGGTCTAGAATATGATTCAGATTTTAGTTATTCAAAAATATTGGATTACAACACAATATTTTTAATAAGTAAGATATGAATTTCATTCTAGACCATATAAGGAGCTTAAATATAGATTATTGTGATAAATTAACATCGAATTAATAAAGTATAACTTAAAATACACAACTCATGGTTCAAATAAATTTTATTTTCACATCGTATGAATATTTCTTTATGTATAACACAATATTTTGAATAAGTAATATCAAAATTATATTATAGGCCATATAAAGAACTCAAATATAAATTATTGTGATTGAATGACGTCTAATGAATCATGAATAGCTTTAAATGTGGAACTGAAACTCCAAGTATGCTTCAGTTGAACATTATATGCATATTTCTCTACGTGTATTGTAATATTTTGACTAAGTAAGTTCTGAATTATATAGATTATTATGATCAATTTATGTCGAACGAATCAAGAATCGCCTAAAATGCTCAATTAAAGCTCCAAGTAAGCTTTATCTGCAAATCATATGCATATTTCTTTATGTATAATGCAATATTTTGAGTAAAATAGACCTGAATTATATTCTAGACTATATAAAATTCTTAAATATAGATTAGGTGATCAATTGATGTTAAGTTAATAAAAAAATGCTTAAAATGCTCAACTGAAGCTCCAAATAAGTTTCATTTTCATATTATATGCTTATTTCTTTAATTATAACACAATATTTTTAATAATTAACATCTGAATTATATTATAGACTTATAAAGGGCTTAAATGCAGACTATTATAATGAATTAATGTCGAAGTAAGCAATTATAGCTTTAAAATGTAGGTTATAGGTTATCTAAAGATTTGAATTATATTATAGATCATATAAAGAATTCAAATATAGATTGTTGTGATTAAATAATTAATGTCTATTGAATCATGAATTACTTTAAATAAAGAACTGAAACTCTAAATTGAGAATTTGGCGGTAGTTTTTAAGACCAAGTAGATAGCTACATCATACATTTTGAATGATAATTGATTCCTTTAGACTTTTAGTTAATTGGTCGAAACTCGAAAAAAAAAATTGAGAACTCATGAGATGCGCCACCGACAATAAATGTTTGTTGAGGTTCCCGTCAAAATCACTAACAGTATTGTTTGATCAACTTGAGTTATTGATCAAAATCACTAACAGTATTGTTTGATCAACTTGAGTTATTGATGATAGTTCTTTAGGAATTGCTTAAGACCATCTTTTAGATTCCATCATCTCATCATCTTTCATTTTTTTCCAGCGCCTCATTAATGACGCGTGAATCTTTCTCTCATTTTCGAAAATGCAATTAATAATGTGTTTTCATCATCTCTTATCCCCTTATAACTTCCTTGTATTCCTCCGAAAATGAAATCCAACATTATCCAGCGCCCTCATTAATTGTCCATGCCCTTCTGTTTTGCTCTCCTTCCCCACCCTTCTGTTTCACTCCCTTCAACAATTACGATATTAACTTTAACAGTTACATATTAAGGATCATTAATTAACTTCAATATTTACATATAACTGTTATATACAACTTCAACATTAATATATTAACAGTTAATATATATAACTGTTGAAGTTATATATGTAACTGTTGAAGTTAATATAAGTAATTATTGTAGTTTGAATACTAATTGTTGTAGTTAATATGAGTAGTGGTTGCAGTTGGAATACTAACTGTTCCAGTTAATGATGGGGACTAGAAACAAAAATAATGGGAGGGAGGGAGGGAAACAGTGGGGACCAGAAATGAAAAGGATTGGAGGAAGAGAAACAGTGGGGACCGAAATAGGAAAGAATGAGAGGAACAGAAACAGTGGGGATCAGAAATGGAAAGAATGGGAGGGAGAGCAACAGTGAGGACCAAAATAGAAAAGGACGGGAGGGAGACTAAAAATATTCCAGAAACGGAAAAAACTTAAATGTGTCCCCATTGGAGATGATGGGAATGATGAATTTTGAAGATGGCCTCTATCAGTCCCGCTTAATTCATATTGACTGATTTTTTTTTTTGAATCGTTAATATTGATTGATATATACGTCACACCATAAAAACAACGTGAATCCTAGAGCCACCACCAGCACAACGTGCTGCCTCTTCCACTTCTCCTCCTTTTTAGTTCTTTCTTCAGATATGGCTTTCAATCATGATTGGCAATTTGTGCCTATGAACAGTGCTGCTGAGTTTGAGGCTCTCAGACCTGATCATTTAAATGTGTTTTACTCTCCTTTACAAGATCTTGACCCTGAAAATGAAGTTCTGCACAGAGTGGCGATTGTTACTTTCCAAGCAGAAGGATTACTTCCGCCTGATCTTGAGCACCGCTTGGGATTCAGACTTGCACGTCAGTTTGGTTTTGCAGTTCACCAGTATCGTCTCTCTCCAGTGCACCCAACCTCTGGAGATTTTCTTCTGGTTTGCCCAAATCAAGGAGTCAGGAATGAAATTTGCAGCCTAGGTGTCATTTACCTGCAGAATGTTAGATTGGTCCTAACAAGGTGGACTGAGCGTGCTGGTACAGTTTATGAACCTCCTCTTTATCGTACCAGAATCAGAATTACTGGTCCCCCTCTTCATCTCTGGAATAGAAGTGCCATTAACATGCTGGTGTCTGGATTTGGTTATCCAGTTTTCACTGCTCCTCACTTCTCTGATGGGATCTTCCTTCATTTGCGTTTGCTTATTAAAGGAGCTCATCCCTCAGACATCCCTCATCATTTGGTTATCTCTGCAGACCCTCGAGCTGCAAGAGCTAGGGTACATATTGAAGGTTTTGAACAAGTTGGTTTCCCCACTGAACCACCTTTTGTAGGCCCCGGCAGGCCTTGGGTGCCTCCTCCGCCTCCTCCACCACCTCCTCCACCACCATCGACTGACACCGATTCAACTTCTACTGAATCAGCTTCTGTTGCTTCCTTGCCAGTACATTGTGCTACTGGAGATCCCTTTTTAGCTATTGCCTCTTCAAGTTTTCTCCCTTGGTTCTTTAATGCTATTAATGTCTCCTTTAATTTACAGCAGTTCTAAGTGCTTCTTCTCTAATTTCAGCCTTATACTTTTTTGTTTAGCTCTGTATGCTTTATGGCTTTTCTTGGCTGTAATCCTTAATTTTCTTCTTGGAATATCAACAAAGAGCTTTCTTCTTTACTTTGCCTCACTCTCTTCCTTTTCTCACCTCTATGTATTATTGCTACTACTTGATGACGTTTACTATATGACAATACAATATTCATGCCTATATATATGTAAATTATTAACGAAACGCAAATAATTTAAATAAAGAGGAGTTCATGAAAATATACTTTCAACTTCTGATCCGTTGAATCCGTTGACAAGTGCGGCTGAGAGTTAGATGAGTGAGGGAGGAAGATATTTATACATTACCATTCTGTAACGGTTATTTCCTAACAACCGTTACAGAATCATTAAAAAAAATAAAAACAAATTATTTGCCTCTATGTAACGGTTATTAGGAAATAACCGTTACAGAATTACAGAGATACTGTAACGGTTATTTATATATAACCGTTACAGAAGATTATTATTAATTTCTTTTTTTCTCGAATCTTCTGTAACGGTTGTTGGATAATAACCGTTACAGATTTCTTTAAATCTGTAACGGTTATTATCCAACAACCGTTATAGAAGGTGGACGCTCTTTTTTCCTATTGCATGATGGAAATATTATTACGGTTTTTTAATAATAACCGTTACAGATTTGTGGCGCCAATTTTCCCGCCTTATGCCTCACTAGTCTGTAACGGTTATTTCAAAAACCGTTACAGAAGTCCCGTTACAGAAGGTCCTTTTTCCCGTAGTGGAAGATGAAATTCCCCAAATTCCCCAAAAAATCCAAACAACCCCCATGTAATTTGAATGCTGTTTTCATGTACCTAGTACTCGGTACCTAAGTCACGTTGGTACCCAGTATCCTTGTACCATGCGTACCACTAGAAAGCAAACATGCGAAGCCCTGAAACAAATTTGAATCCTTTATCACCCAATAACCAATTACCATGTACCCATTTACTTCTGCACCCTATGTACCTAAATCACAAACTTGCATTTTATAGAAGCTGCATGTACTATCTATTCGCTGTCCCAGGAAAATACACTTCAAACCACTACTTGATGCTTTCCAACGAAAGCTTGACGGTTGGCGGTCTAAATTCCTTTCTCTAGGAGGACGTCTTACTTTGGTTAAATCTGTTCTCACTGCGCTCCCACTACATTATATGCAAGTAATCAAGTTGCCTCCATGGTTAATCAACCATCTTGATGGAATCGGAAGGGGTTTCTTTTGGAAAGGTGCTGGAAAATGTCTCGGTGGTCATTGTCTAGTCAATTGGGCAAAATGTTTTCCCAAGAAATGTGGAGGGTTAGGAATTCTCAACCTTTCCATCCAAAACCAGGCTCTACTTATGAAATGGCTTTGGAAGCTTCAAAAGGAACCTGATTCAACTTGGACTTCCACAGTTAACCTACTTTATGGAACACGTGATATCCCTACCTTGCTTGTCGATGGGAGGACCTCTGCTGCTTTCCAAGACATACTACATTACAATGATTTCTTTTCCTCCTCAATTTGCAACCCTGGATTGCCACAACGATTAACATGGAAATGGTCAAGCACTGGTGAGTACTCTTCAGCTAGCTCTTTTTACCGTCTCCTCGCAGACCCAAGAATGAGATCTCCATACCATAACCTCCTCTGGAAGATTAAGGCACCGCCAAAAGTTCGGATCTTCTTGTATAAAATACTCATGCAACAAAACCTGGCTCGTAGGAACTGGCCGTCTATTACATCTTGTCAGTGCTGCTCAGAAGGCTGTATGGAAACCTCGGTACATCTCTTTGTTCATTGCACCTTTGCCAAACAAATCTGGACACAACTGCAGATCAGATTTAACTTACCTTTCCTCGCATTCACTACGGACCTCCTGTCGTTTTGGTTGCAAAATAGAGAGACAATTGGCCCCCCTTGGGATATTATATGGGCGGCAAGCTCTTGGGCTATTTGGAAGGAAAGAAATACTCGAATTTTTAGCTCAAACAGGCTGACTACTTTGCGCCTACTGGTGGAAATTTGCGCTACCATTGAAGTTTGGAAGAAAATGGCTTAGAATTAGACTGTAAATTGAATTTGAAATTGTTTTTGTCTTATCTTTTTTTTGCTATTTGTTCGTTTACTTCTTTTTTTGTTTTCTTCCTTTCTTTTCTTTTCTTTCTCTTCCCTGTACTTTGTAATTTTATTTCTTTAATGAAATTGCTGGTGTGGCAATCGCCACCTGGCCTTAAAAAAAAAAAAAAGGAAGCTGCATGTAAGGTGCATTTATACTAAAGCATATACAATAGCAACAATCAACACTTCATATTTTGCAAAAAGAATAAGATCCATATCAAGGACAAACAACAGACAATATTTGACAAAATCAATCAAAGAAGAGCATGAGCACGACTCCTCATAAACAACATAACTACCTTACTCATGTAACCCTCCTCTAGGAAATTCCCTCTGTATGCCTTCGTTAAGCTAGTGGCAACCGGTACAATGAGAAGGAGAATAATAACCTGCAAGAAAATTATGCCAATGCAGAGGCAGCGGCGGCTAGAACGTTGGTACTGGCGTGCACTCTTCAGCTCATGGTTGCCAGGTGACATGGCGCCCGGTGTCATTCATGCACTTCCCTTGCGCCTCCACCATCACCGCCATGTCCATGAACACCTGGTGCAGCTCCAACAGGCTCTTCTACACCTCTCGAGCTGCATTGTATCTCCCTTGGATCTCCTGCACAGTGTCCAGTACCTGTACATTGAAACAGTAAAATCAGCACAGGCAATCCTCTATTTAGCTCAGTTTATCCTTTTAGCACTTTAACCGGGTAACTACATTGGAGAATAGAGTAGACATTTAGCTCAGTTAAGATCCGTCATCACCAAACAGAAAACAAAGCAACAACAATTTGAGAATAAAATACACGTGTTCTTTCAGAGGCATTTTAAAAATTCCTTTTCCTCTGTACATATCTAAGATGATTAATTTATAACAGTGAATACTAGTGCTAATTTAACTAGCAATCAACCTGTCCATACCATGAAAATTTGTTAATGGTTGATGTCATCTGAATCATGTGCGATCAAAACCTAGTAGATCTGATATGTGAGAGACCATTAAAAGAGACTAATAAATCAAAACTGACCTTTTGTAAAATTTCCGTACAATTTTACAAAAGAAGCGAACCCTACTACCCTAGGAGAGAGTTGCGCAGAGACGGGAGATATCCATTTTTGGCGCAGCGCAACTTTATTCCACTTTTGGCACTTCGTTTTTGCAAACGGAGAAAGGGACGGATATTTTAAAAAAGACGGAGCTTTGAGCGCTTCAATCTCACCCTTGATCTTAATCTCAGCGCGAATTTTAAAGCCGATCTAACAGCCCAAAAATGTTATATCCATACATATATGTAGAGGATTCGGTTCCGTACTTCAGCATATAGAGAGTCTATACGCTGAAATGTTCAAACCGTCCGATTTCAGGGGCCGTTTGGATCAAGCGAGAATTTGAAAAATTTTCTATTCCTAAGCATAAATTTATTATAAACAATCCAAACTCTTCACAAAATTACGCACCTCCCAATACTTTATGTCTAGGAATAGGAAATTCCTCCTATTCCTAAACGATCCAAACGGCCCCTCAGATTGGCTGTTTATTCCCCCCGGTACAGAGGCCTAACAAGATAGAAAGCAACCAATTTCCCAAGGTAAAATGTCAGAGACTTTCTTTCAAATGCTTAATCAAACTCCAATAGCAAAACCTGAATTCATTTTTATTATTATTACATTAGAACAACAATTTCAAAAAACCTTCAGAAGGATCTATCCTAAAAAGATTATTTCCCCGTAACTAACATGAAGTATGTTAAGCCCCTTTTGGAGAAGACTCCTCTGGATTAAGCAACAGCTCCAATCCAATTTACAAAATTTATGAGGTCAAATTTATATTTGAGATATTTACATCATGCTATTAAACGGTAGAAAAATAATAAATCAGTAAATATCACGTCATAGGTAACTACAACCTCTTCTTGGCCATTGATCGGTGGTTGTGCCATGACCAAGCTAGCAGGAACATTAGGAGCGTAACCCCAATAGATGACCAAAACATTACCAACCATTTCGGCATCGGAGTTGGGAATAGACCTAAAAATTTGGTTACAAAAACCCTAAAAGTTAGACATGAGATTTTGCAAGACAAAATAGCATTAGAAATGCAATCTGTCATATAAAATATACTATATCCAGTTAGCATTTTCTTCAGTTAAGAGTTTTTCTTTTCTTCTCTTTGGGGCTGTACCATAGTGTTGTAAGTTGTAACCAAGAGGGAAATTTCAGAGTTAATTCTTTTGTACCTTTGCTAGTAGTCAAAAAGGATGTATAGACAGAAATAATAGAGATAAATAACTGGTATAGAAGAAAATACCACGGCTGAATTTAATACAGATAAGCAGCTCAACAATGCAAATTGCTAGAGCCAGCCAACAAAATGCCCCCACCTTTTTCACCGGCTTCCTGTAAAGTTTCACTTACCTTATAGAAAGTACCTCCAAAACATTTATCCTTGAATAAGCAGTTATGACTCTTCATTAACTTATGAAAATACATCAGATGGTACAAATACAAGTTTGCAAAACCTTTATACTACTCCCAGTTCAGTACACCATTATACAGGATCAATTATATATTTCAACTTGTCTAATTCACTAGTTAAAATTAAAAGAAAAGGTGTATTCTTCAAAAAAGGTCATGCCCTACAACAAATTGCACCAGTAATTTTAGCCATATTTGCAAAGAAAACCAACATTTCTTAAAATCAGGATTTTAGGATCATATGTTTTCACTGTCAATGTGATGAATATAAACCATAACTTCAATCTCCCCAGCAAAAATCCAACATACTGTTTTGTTTTCTTTTTTTTTATTTTGCTTGTTGCAAAGGGAAAATCACATCTATGCTACAAAACAAACAATGACCTAAAAATGAATACCTGTCCTGTAAGTAAGTGTTGTACTCGCGAATGGTGGGAATGGCGACAAGCCACCAGAGGACCAAGCGGTAGATTATGAGGGGATTGCGTGGTGGGATCCACAAACAGAATTTAAGGAAAAATGTGTTTAGTTCAACAGTCATGAAGACAACACATAGGCTGATAACCTGAACAAATCGCCATGGGCCGAGCAATGGGTGCCATTGGTCTTTGTCCCACTGTGCTGGTGTAAACTGCCCCAGTGTTCTCTTGACCTGACCAATATAAAAACATTTCAACAGACATACTAAATTTTAAAGTAACCTTAAAGGTTCTCTTATTTAACCTACAATTTATTATATTATTAAAGAACTCGAATATTATTACAGGGCTTAATTTACAAATCAGTAACTTCCAATTTGATAACTTTTTCCACACTGTTTTCATTTTTTCGTTTCTTATGGCAGAGAAACACATGTTTGGTTTAAGACTTCAGTACTTACAAGCAAGAGAACAGCATTATACCACATTGCACAGTACCGCCATTTTGTATGATAATTACAGAGAACCCGTGGTCCTAATCAGTAGCAGTACAAATGATTATTTATTGGCACTGCCTCATATTTAATTATTCAAACCTACTTATTTGGTTGGTTCATGCTTTTGTGCTTTTTTTCTGCTTCATATTGTTGGCCCAGAACTAGCAAGCATCATAAACACTCAGAGGCTAAAGCAAAAAATACCAAAACAAAAGGACTACTGTGAAAGAAGAAGAATACCTTGCCTAATATATTAGGTTGGCGACTTAAACCAACCCATTCATAAGTTTTTGCATCAAAGTACCTCACTGTTTTCATTCCAGCCCAAATACCTAATTCATTTTAAATGAAGAACAATAAAGTCAAAAACAACTTACAGTTAAGTTATTAGGTAGGATTTATACTGCAAAGAAACAACTATGTTTTAACACAGTTTTCAACTTAGTTTTATGGTGTTCTTTTGTTACCACTAGACTTTAAACATTCTATAAATTTTGTTTGTTAACACAGATTCAGCAAATTTGGTATGCCATCCATCACTGAAAGTTGCAGACAGTTTCTGTAGCTATAGTATATTACTTCCAAAATTTGATGAGAAAAAAAAAATACAAACCAAACCAATTGCAGATCAAGATATCAAGAATTATGCTATCCCACCAACACTCATTAAAGTTAGGCAGCATATGACGAAATGTGAACTGCATAAAATAGTTAATAAACGTCAGTACATATGTTTACAATCAGTGAACCAATTGAGATAAATAAAAAAAAACAGAAAATCTGAAGTAATACCTCCATTAGCTCAAAACCAATAGAGAGGACCCACAAAAGGGGTTGGTTTCTTATCATAATAGCTTTGCCCCACCATCCCAAAACATGTGCCACAACAAATTCGTCAAATAGGGTCTCCTAAGAAAACCTAATATTCAAAATGAGTAGCTTGAAAAATAATAAAAAGAAGTTCATATCCTTCGAAGGACGGAAAGGTGAAAAAAAAAAATTATCTTCAAGTGAAGGTGCCATACATAGATATTGTTAAACTTGTTTGTTGGATGCTCTGGCACATAAATTCGGCAATCTGTTCCATATGATCTTTCTGGTAGCTCTGTTTAGAAAAGAAATGTACACCAAATTTAACTTCTGCAATTTAAAATTTTAAGTTTACATGAAATCAACAAAATAATATGTTGTTTTGTTACCAACTCCAAGATCTCGATGCAAAAATTTCATGTACTGTCTTGCATCATCACGGCTCTGAAAAAATTTATATAAAGGTGACATTTAGCACACATAAAAGCATACTTTTTTTGACACCAGGGATTAATAAAAATTCATGCATAAATAACATAAGGACTTAAGACAAACACCTGAAAAAGCAAAAAAGTAAGAGCGACAAGGTACACTACAGCCACTCCATGTACAAGACGCCATATTGCCGGGTGTGGCCTTATAAGAACCCTGAAAAAAGAATATCATAGCAAAATAAAAAGTTTGGGTTCTTCAACTTGAGTTCAGTGAGTTTGAAATCATATTTTTCTGAACTAGTGGGTAGTGGCATCACATCAGTACCTGGTATATCATAATTGGTATGACAATTTTTCCCCAACTTGCAAAAAAAAATAACCAGGAGAAAATCGAGGAAGGAGAATTAAACTTACGTTGAAGGTGCTTGAAGCCAAGAATAAACTAGAAAGACAGCTATCATTGCCCATAAGCCCCTACAATGGTAACAAAATGCATGACACATCAGCAAACACATCACTCTGATAAAAATGAAAAGCACACAGGGGCATAATTGAGGGCAAAAAATATAGAGCACAAACCTCCTAACAGAAGAAATGCTATCTATAGAACTACTTTCTGGATCAAGAGCACCACTTGCCCATCTAACAAGACATTATACAAAAAATTAAAAAATTTGGGTGACATTAATAACAATTTGTAATATGATAGTAAGTATAAGAGCAGTGCAGTAGACATACATTAAAAGACAAGTGCCACATAATAGAAGAGAGATGGTACGAGGCTTGTACATCCATGCTGTCCATGGATCAACCTCTCCAATATTATTATTACTGTTATGATTCTGAGAATTGTGTATATTGTAACTTTGTAAGTGCTGTTCTCCTTCTCCTTCTCCTTCTCCTGGTGTGTATTTGTATTTCCTCGTCTAGACTTTGGTGTTCCGTTCATCTCTGAACTATCTGAGATTTTGCCCCCCTCTGAGAAAAAATAATTTGCAGTAACAAAGTTTAGAAATTAAGAATGTAGGATAGGAAGAGTTATGCAATATAAAAGAGGGTAAATGAAATCAGTATCATTAAACATTGGTTACTAAAAGACTGGTATCAGAGAAACTTGTAATTTCCCAAAATACCATCACAAGTCTTGTACATTTAACATTGACACAGAAAGTATGGAATATTGTTGGTGAATAAAGGGTGGGTGCATATGTGACGTAGGGCCAAGTTTTGTTACTGATCTTACATGCAGTTGCAGGAGCATTCAAATTGAAATTAGCAACTTTTGGAGGGTCATTGAACAATACAATTATGCGGAAAAAAAATTAATAAGGTGTTATATAATGTCATATCATAGATGATATGCATACAAAACAATACGAGGATATAATCATAAAATGGGCGAAATGAAATTTGTCTGTTAAAGTCAGAATTTGTCAAAAATTTATGAACCCAACTGGAAAAGGCACAGCACAAACAAACCCCAAAGCCCAAAGTCTAAAAGGATGTTTGAAATGCTGCATAAAAGAATTCTGACATATATAGATATATAGATATATAAAAAATAAGCAAAAGTGAAGTTGAATTTGGCGGAAATGAAAGGAAGTCTAAAATAAATAAAGTAGCATTCGGCACAAAGGGTAGAAGTCTAGAAGATAATTAAGAAAAGAAGCAAACCCAAAATGAAATTGAAGTATTGAGCGAGCGAGCGAGCGTGAGATGGAGGCGAGGACTAAGGGGAGAACAATCGATCGATCGATCAATCAAAGAGGCGCGTCGCTTTTGCTCGTTCGCTTCTTTTTTCTCTCTTTGTTTCGTTTCGTTTGCGATGTTGGAAGAAGAGAGAAGAGAGAGCGCCTTGCCTTCCTTCAAGGTTCCTTGTGGTTGTGGTCGGAGCTAGAGCCTAGAGCGAATCGAATCTTATTATACGAAACAGAGAGAGAGAGAGAGAGACAGAGTACGGCGGTCAAAGAGATCTTCCAAATGAAAAGAAAATAAATAAAAAATAGAGCAATTTCATTAGATTTTTGCAGATGGCCCCCTGCCCCCTGTCCTGCGAATTCAGATCTGGTGCCGCGCGGCACACCGTGTAGCGCGGCATCAGAGCCGTCTGATCAAGATCCAATGGACAAGGGAGCCCCGTGCATGTAACCTAGATTGATAGGCCCGTAAAAAATGAACCGTCCGATCAAGATCAGACGGCTCGTACGCGCGCTACACGGTGTCCCGCGCTACACGGGATTCGGGTCCCTGTCCTGCGGACCCGTATCCTCTGGATGGTTTTATTCAACCATCCAGTGGACGTCTTGCAATCCGAGCCGTCTGATTTAATCTAAACGGTTAGATTTTTTCGGGCCTATCAATCTTAGTATCATGCACGGGGCATCTATGGCCATTGAGATTTAATCAGACGGCTGAGATCCAAACCATCCACTGGATGGCCATCCAGAGGATGCGAAGTGCCTGTCCTGCTCCGCTCACTGCTCTCCTTCTTTTCTCATTTATTATATCTTCTCACGATGCCCTGTTGCCACATCTCTGCTTCCCTTCCTGCTGCTCATCCCTGACCTTTTCTACGTAACTCTTCGTCCCACCAATCCATATCCTCTTATGACTAATGACTAATGACTAGTGCCAAAGTGATTATTATCAACATTCGTGCTGCCGTTAATCTTAGTCGTCGGGGTTAGGTCGCACTGTCCTGGAAATAGCACTGCAACTTGGCCTCAAATCATATCATTATTAATACCCACATGCTCATTTTTACTTGTATATTGATCGGATTTTTAACATTCCAATATGGAATATAAAACAATGGTTATATTCATTTTTATGGAAGATACCTTCGTGTAAACATTTTTATGAAAAAGTGAGTCTGTAGCCTTGTAAGACTCAAAAAGTGTAGGAAGTGTGGTATGTGCTTCTTTCAATTTTAAATCATATTTAACACAATTAAACCTCAAGCATATTAAAGAATCTAGTGGAATGACAAATTTAGCGCGAAGAAGAGAGAAAATGAATTGTACCTCTCTTCTTATCGCAACAAAGAGGCTTGACTAACTCGTTTGAAATCGATGACGTGCTCTTTACTTTATTCTTTTCATTTCTTAGATTCACAAGAGGATTAATCAACTTCACTTTATCTCGTGCTAGCAAAACACGTGAAATCACATAATCCGATGTTTTTCTTTTCTCTTATAAATCAATATCTATGAGAGGTGGCTAGAGCTCAACACATGAGCACCTAGAAAAAAATTTTCTCCCAAGAGAGGTGGTGGCGACTAGGGAGAGAGGAGGGATAAAGAGACACAAGTGTTGCCTTATGTCTAGGGGTGTACAAAAAAATCGTGAACCCGTTCGATCCGTTCAACCCACCCGACCCGAACCATTTTTTACCGGGTGACGCGAGCGATTATGCAGTTGGAGCGGTCCTTGGGCAGCGAAAGGACAAGAAACCAATGGCTATTTACTATGCTAGCAAGGTGCTAGACCCTGCCCAAGTCAACTACACAACCACGGAGAAGGAACTTCTCGCCATAGTCTTCGCGCTTGACAAGTTCAGGTCCTATCTTGTTGGTTCCAAGGTGATCGTGTACACGAACCATGCAGCAATTCGCTATCTCCTCAGTAAAAAGGATGCCAAGCCTAGGCTAATTCGATGGGTGTTACTTTTGCAAGAATTTGACCTTGAAATCAAGGACAAAAAAGACTCTGAAAATTCAGTGGCTGGTCATCTCTCTCGCTTACACTCAAATCAAAAACAAGAAATTGAAATACCTATCAATGACTCTTTTCCTGACGAAAAATTGTTCTATGTGCAGGGAAATTTGGGGGCAAAATTTGAAGATGTGATGGCTGAAATCGTATCTGTGGCAGAAATTTCGAACCGAAATTTTGGAGAAAAACAGAAGGCAGAAGAGCCTTAGTATGCAGATCTGGCTAATTTTCTGGCGAGGCTACTTACCTTCTGACATGACTTCCCAACAGAGAAAGAAGCTTAAATCAGACTCGAAGTACTACTTTTGGGAGGAGCCATACCTTTTCGCTTGGAATCGACAATATTTTTAGGAGGTGTGTGCCACATGATGAAGTCAAAGCCATCCTTGCAAGTTGCCACTCCTCTGCCAATGGAGACCATGTATCATTTTCAAAAACAGCAGCCAAAGTACTCCAATCAGGTTTTTACTGGCCTTCTATTTTCAAAGATGCTCATTCTTTCGTTTCTTCTTGTGATCAATGTCAAAGAACAGACAACATTTTCAAAAGGAATGAAATGCCTCTTAACCCTATTATTGAAGTTGAATTTTTTGATGTATGGGACGTGGATTTCATGTGGCCATTTCCATGTTCACATGGATTCGAGTATATTTTGGTAGTTGTTGACTATGTCTCAAAATGGGTGCAAGCAATTGCATGCAAGGCGGCAGATTTAAGTTCAGTCATCCGTCTTTTCTCTAAGATCATCTTCCCACGATTTGGTGTGCCAAGGGCGGTGATAAGCGATGGTGGAAAGCACTTCATAAATCGACACTTTGATGGACTTTTGAAGAAGCATGGTGTCATTCACAAGGTGACCACAACATATCATTCCCAGACAAGTGGACAAGTTGAAGTGTCCAACAGAGAAATCAAAAGCATCTTGGAAAAGACGGTGGCTCGTTCTCGCAAGGATTAGTCAAGCAAGCTCGATGATGCACTTTGGACGTACCGCACCGCTTTTAAGACACCAATTGGTATGGGCCCTTTCAAGCTAGTCTATGGCAAGCCGTGTCATTTGCTAGTTGAAAATCGAGCACAAGGCGTATTGGGCAACTCGCGCCATCAACATGGATTTGTTAAAAGCTGGTGAAAAGTGAATATTAGACTTGCATGAATTGGATGAGGTACGCCTGAACTCCTATGAAAATCTAAATTCGATAAAGAAAAAACAAAACTTTTGCATGACAGGAGAATTTCAAGAAGAGAATTCAAGGAAGACGACTTGGTACTTCTATTCAATTCAAGATTGAGGCTTTTCCTTGGCAAGTTGAGGTCACGATGGTCTGGACCGTTTCGCGTGGTGAAAGTCTACCCTTTTGGTGCCATTGATATCTGTGATAAGGATTCAGAGCCTTTCAAAGTCAATGGACAAAGATTGAAGCATTATATAGCCAATGAAGACATAGAAAAAGTGACTAGTTTCTACTTCTTCGAAACTCCAAAAGAAACTTAGCCAACGACGGTCAAGCTAATGACCTAAAACGAGCGCTCCTTGGGAGGCAGCCCAAGACTTTATATCATTTCTCTTTTCTATTTTTGTTTTTACTTTTCACGCAAAAAAAATTAAATAACAGAAAAATAAATATAAAAATAATAAAATTGTTAAAAAAATAAAAAAACACAAAAAAATTCATAAAAGTTAGAAAATACAAGAAAATAATTCTACAAGTAATTTGTAGTGTTTAATCATTTTTATTTGTTTAATGTAGGGAATAATAAAAAAAAGAGAAGAAAAATCGATCAAAGCATTATTGAGAGAGTAACTCGCGCTAGAGCACCCCTGGCCAGCAAGAAAAGGGCCTTCGCACGACCTCATGCGAGTTACACCGCGAAAAGTCTTGGGAATCACACAAATGGAGATGTTCTTGCCAATTTCTGAAAATTCCAGAGACAAAATCAGGATTTACTTCGCTACAAAATTAGAGCACATTTTTCTTGATTTACTGTCCAATTTTCGTGATGAATTGAACCACAGAACATATATTTTAATGCAACAAACTCAAAATTTCGCAACGAAATTTTATATTTCGGACCGAAATTTTAGATGGGCCCTTCTGTTTAAATTTTATTTTAAATTTTTTTTCAATGGGCCTTCTTGTTGTTATATCTATTGGGCCTAATTAATTGTTTTCTTTGTTTTTGCTGCAGGCCCAATTTGAGATGGAGTGGCTTTCTTCATGGATGCAAATTTCTAAGTGCCAAAACCCATTAACCCAATCAGAGATCCAATTAGACCAAACCCACATCAATGCACCCTTTTGTCCCTCTCTCTTCCCCCTATTCGAAAACCCACAGCAAATTGAAAAAAACGCCTAAGTCTCAAATCCGACCCCTCATTTTTCTCACACTCGCACCCCTCTTCCTTCCACCATTCTCATAGATTGAACCACTCTTAGAAGCGCCTCTCTGCTCTCTTTCCACTAGTGCCTTTGGTTTCTCAAGAGGCGGTTTCATCACGACAAAATTTTAAATTGAAGTTGGCGGCCTTGGACCAAAACCAACCCGAAATTTGGTGTTCTACCCCATCGAGCGACTCCACGGCACTCTCTCTGACCCTACCACACATCATCTTGCTGCCTGGGCCGTTCTCTCTCCTTGTTCGACACAATTTTGCATTTTCTAGGGTTTAAGGTTGGTTCTTCTCACTTTTTCACTTGAGGTTGGATTTTCTGGGGAAGAACAAAGGGAAAAGAAGGCACAACATGAATTGGGGGATTCAGTCTGGGGTATACTCAAAAGGTTGAAGTGAAATCACAAAAACAGGGACCTTTTTGTACGTTTTCATCACAAATTTTGGTGCGAAATTTTGGTTCTGACAGTTGAATTTTTGTGAAAGATGGAGTATTTTAGGCGAAAAACCAGGTCACAGGCTCTTGGTGAGGGGGGCCTCTTCCAGCATGCAGCCCCGTTTGGGCAGCAATGAGGCCAGGGACCCTTAGGCAGCGAGGTATGAGCTCGCGGCGGGATTTTACATGCTGACAAAGTGGCAATTTGACAATTACAAGCGGCTCATGAGGCGCCCCATTGAGCATACCAGATTGATTGACTTAGAGGTGTTGGCAGATTTGGGGATTAAAGAGTTCTTAATTTCTATTATTACTATAATATATATTTCATTTTTCATGATTTTTTAATGTTACATTATTTTAGAGTTCTTTATTTAAAAATTATTATTATTATACTATATCTATATTAAATATTACATCATACATATATTTTTAGTAAAATCGCCACTGTTCGTTGGTGATCATATAATTTGAAAACAAATAATTAATCTGGACTGGATACTTGGAATTGGAAGAAAGACGTCAGACGAATTACAAAAGTGGTGTTGTCGGATTCGGACATAAGGAAACGGCCAAACGGGAGAAAGATCCGAAAAGAAGACACCTGGAAAGTGGGGCCATGACCCCATAAAAGTAGGTGTCGCTGTCGGTGAAGTCCAAATGTGGGCCCTCAAGAAGTAAAATAGAAACATGACTTTTTTTTTTAAAAAAATGTAAATAAAAAAGACCGCAGATAACGCAATTAAGTTTATTTTGTCGCGTAGTGGTTTGAAAATATTTGTGCTTCAATTATAGAAAATTTTGTAGTGGGTTTGGGCTGGCAATGGTATATAATAATATATAAGTATAACATATGACACCCATATTTTGGACTCATGCGATGCTAATGGACTAATGGACCACTCCCTTCCCCTCGTGTCTTTTTTTCTTGTTTTTATTATTTATTTTATTTTACATTTTTTCTATTTTCTGACTTGTACATTAATTATTGCAAGTAATTGTTAAAAATATAAACGTTATATGACTTCTGAAATTAATTAAACCCAATAGTTGCTTAGCAATATATAAAGGTTCGCCTTTGTTTTAAATTTTCAATACCCAATCCAAATTAGCTGAGTTTTCGTTTCTTTTTTTTTTTCGAAATACTAGGTGGAAGCTAGGGCGGATCAAGAAAAAATTTTAGCCTGACACAATTATAATATAATAAAATTTAAAAATTAAAATAAATAATAAATTTAATAAACAAAGTCATTTTCAACATATATAATTAAAATATTACAAACTACATCATCTTTTTCATAAATCTAGTCATGATCTTTACTTCTCTATCAATCACCAAAAAACATAAAAAGTAAAAAAAAAACACACATTATTTTTAGATATGTTCAATATTTTCTGGATATTAGACCAGGCACTATGATTTTTTAAGTTCGGGCACCTGTCAAATCCTACTATCCAAGTCCTTCCCAAAAAACGGCTCTAAACAGGATCCAATCTATTTGGATCCGCCACCGGTGGAAGCTACCAAATGTAACCTTTTCATTATTTTTTCCGACAATTATATGTCGCGTCATCGTCCTCAGTCCTCTGTAAGAAAGTATAGGAATAATTTTAGTTTTTGCATTTTTGTTTAAATTCTAACAAAAAAAATAATAATTTAAGAAGTAACGGAATTAACAAAAAAAAATAACGGAATTAACAAAAAAAAATGGAAGGTACCAAAAAACTTGTTTGATAGTTGCCAATAACTAAATAAATAGGATGACACAGTGACGGTAGTAAATTTTTTTTTGAATCTGCGTTTAAGAAGTACGGTTAATTGATTTGATTGTGTTTGCACTTTGGCACTTTAATTGCAGTGATGAGTTGAAAAGTTAGTGGGTGCCACTTGTCTACTCATTACTCAAACATGGAACTTGATTGAATGGGAAAGTTTATTTTATTTTAAAATTATCCAAACTGCACCCAACTACTATATATTATTATTTTATTTATTCTACATCCAACATATCCAAAATATGTAATTATAGAGTGTAATTTTTTTTTTCCGGAACAAACAAATAATGAAACCCACTCTAATATGTTTCTTGATTTACGAACTGAAGTGCATATTTGTTGGGACTTGGGGTTGGGGGAATGGGGAAGGAATTAGGAATGACTGTGAATGAATTTAATATTAATACAAGTGATACTTTCTTTCGGATGCAATTCTGCTGTTGCGCTACAAATTTTGTAGCGCACTAAAGGACAAATTGACTTAATCACTTTAATCAATAAGTAGCCCCCAATTGTGTACCCATATAGTCCATGTTTTTAGTTTATAGTTTGATGTTTTCTGTTTGATTTTAGCAAAACCTCATCTCATCGTGTTTTTTCGCGATCTTCCCTCTCTTTAGGTACTGTACGGCAGGATGGTTCTTTTGGTTGAACTAAAATTTTTCAAGAAATTTTTCATACCATAAACTATTATCCTTAGTTAATTCATTATTTATACTTTTTATTATCAGGTTTTAAACAGTTTTAGTGCTTAGGTATAACCTCCCCTAATTGTCTTCCTAGAAAATTGAACTTAGAAAGCCATAAGATAATTAAGAAACAAACCTTGCTCTGATACCAAAGTGAAGTGGAAGCGAAACTGATCGACTTTGAAACTTCGGATTATAATTAATGCTGGCTTCAAAGATTTTTATGAAAGTGAAAAGAAAGATTTTATTGATAAGGTAAGATTACAAGAGAAGAAGTAAGACTTCAGAGTTTTTCTGTGTGTCTTGCAACTTCTGAATGACACTCTTTTATAGAGACTTGAGTCTGGTATCTCAATAATGCATCAGGTGCTCATTGGGCCCCATCGTCATGCAATTAATTGGATTACCACATACTTTTGTCTCCCACTCAAATAAAAAGATGCGCACTGACACACTTAGTGCGATCTGAAAATAGAATAAAGGGAAGCACTACCTTAGTGCTGTCCAAAAGCAAAATAAAGAAAAGCGCACTACTTCAATAATGCGCCTAAAGATGCACCAAGTGGCGCACTAAAACACACCAGTACAATTATTACATACTGGCACCATTATAAAGATGCCTTTTAGAAAAGAAAAGATGCCCACTAACAGACCAAAAGGGTTGGCACCGAAAGTAAGCATATTATGCACACTACCTAATAATAGATGCTCTGCTGGATTATTCGAAGCTTACTGTGAGCTTCAATCAACTTTTCGATATTATCGTTAACAGGTTCGAGGGCATCCCTTGCCCAATTATCCTTGCTAGCATGTTGTTCAAGTCTGACCTTTTGCAAATTGCTCATGACTAGCAATTTTTCAAGCTCCGTAAGGGACTTTTGAATTTGGGCTTGGTGTAGTTCCATGAGCCTTGTTCTCATTCCTCCCTCCATATTTAAAGTCGGCCTTGAAAACAATAAATCACAAGTGATTGTCTCATAGTCTTCTATTTCTTCTGTCTGGCCACATGATGCTCCCCAGCGAACAGCGTTGTTAAGCGCTATCCTGGAATCTGGCCTGAGACTATAACGTGGAGATCCTTCATAGCTTCTAAAAATATGGGTTAAATATTCCAGCACCATTTCTGCAAAAATATAAACAAACTGAAACTATTAAACAAGAGACAGTTTTCCGTAGATTACTGCCAAAGATCAATGGTTTTCCGTAGATTACCATCAGACCTGAAAAAGAAAAACAAAATAATTAAACATTTGTTTGGATTTTAAAAGGGGAATCAGAGTAAGGAACTAATTTTTAAAATTAGCTCATTCATCTGCTTGTTTAGGCTGTCACTAAATCGGTCTGCCTCTTCGAATGCTCCTTCGAGATGTGCTAAGAATAGCTCTTGTTGTTCTTGAATTTCACTGGTAACAGCCAATTTTGTTGTTAATCGGGAGAGTGCATCAGCTAAGTTGTTTAGCTTACCATCTATGTGCTCAAAATTAATTTGCACTCCTGTCCCTGTTACATAATCAACAAAATTTATCCATCTCACCCTTGATGGTTTATTTTGGGCTGACTTATTGAAAAAGGATATTATTGCTTGACAGTCAGTCCTTAGCGTTATCTCCTGTTGATCAAGATAGTGGATTTTTAGTGCATTCAAGGTTTCCATGCAAGCGTGTATTTCTGCATCAATGGTTGACTTGATCACCGGGAATTTGCCGCTAGCATAGGCACAAATCTTTTCTATGGATCTGGGGTCATGCTTCTTTGGTTTCCATTTACATATGCCACCCCATCCTTTCATACATCCGTCTGTTTCAAGGATGATATAGCTCCCTGTTGGTGGAAGCTCCAAATCTGGCAGGTTTTGCACTTTTTCCTTGATTTTTCTGATTAGTTCATAATCAGACGGTTTAAGGCGCTTATCTCCATGAGGGCTGGTTTTTGTGTACAAGGGACCTAGAAGAGTCCCAAGTTTTGGAATGTAACTCCTGGCGTAATTGAGTATGCCTAACCATGCTCAGAGTCCGGCCTTTTCTTTCAGTTTCTCCTCATCAAAGGAGACGATCTTCTTTATGACATGGGGTTGGAGTTTCACCTTACTCCTTCCAATGATTGCTCCAAGGAATTCAATTTCTCTAACTGCTATCTTCATCTTTGTTGGAGAGAGTACGAGGCCCCATTTTTCACAAATTTCTAGCATTTTTCTGAGATGCTCGGCATGTTGTTGTTCATTCTCAGAAAATACTAAGATATCATCAATATACACCGCTATGAAATCTTCGGTACCAGCAAAACACTGATCCATCTTTCTTTGGAAGATAGCCGGTGCGTTCTTTAGTCCAAATGGCATAACGAGCCATTCATATAGTCCACCAGGCACCACAAAAGCAGTCCATTCAATTGACTCAGGTGCCATTGCCACCTGATGGAATCCACTCTTGAGGTCGAATTTCGAGTATATCTTGCTGTGACCGACCTTTTTAAGGATAGTATTGATGCCAGGGAGGCTATACTAGTCCTTATGGGTATTATCATTGAGGGACCTGTAGTTGAACACCATGCGCTCTTTGCCTTTAATTTCTTTGCCAGTGACTGGGTCAATGGTAGTTCCAGAATTGACCATTATAGCCATGGTTCTGTGCCTGCTCTTACTAGGCCTGATTACTCCCAGTTGTAATAACGCCTTTGTATGTTTTTCAAATTGTTCCTTCATTTGAGGCGTCACATGCTTCAGAGGTTTATCCTGAATCTGGAGATCAGGATTTATGATGTCGAGAGAGCACGTCACCTGATTTTTCGACCAGTGTTTCAGAGGGTTTTCTCCAATGAACCCCTGCTCTTTTAGTCTGTTGAGTAGTGGTCTGAACTTTTCTTTAAACTGTTGTGACTCTTGCTCTTGGTGGTATGCTACGGCCTCTCTTACTTCAATGTATTCCAAGCCTGTCAGGTCGAGCTCAGGAATTGCGGCTTGTACCACCTCAGCATCTGTTGTGGTTGCAATTGTCGTGATATTTTTGTAAAAAGTCACGTTTTGGCCTTCGATTCGTAGTCCACCTTGCATTGATCGGATAAAATTGCACCCGATCAGCATCTGAACTCCCTCCTTCTTCCCCATCGAAAAAGAATAGGTGAAGGGAATTCTGAACCTATTCGACTCAATCAGCATACTACCATTTTTGAGTTTTAAACTGGCTATTTGAGTTGAGTTTACCCCATTTATTTGTATGGGATAGGCACTTGGTTCCAATGCCTATTGTGGGACAATTTCTTGGTTGACACAGCAGACAGTTGCTCCTGTGTCAAGGATTGCTTGAACCTTGAATGGGTTGACTCCTGGAATTTCAAAGGTTATCTCCATGTTGTAGAGTCTGTTTAGGACTCTTTTGCCCCTTACAGGGTCTTGGACCACTGTATTGAATTGCTCTATTTCCTCGGTAGAGATAGTATTGGCAGAAGCTATTCGAAGAGCTCCTGTTGGATTTTTGGGTTCCATCTCTATTTCTTCATCTACCTCTTCGTCTTCGAACCGCAGTTTGGTTTTTCCTTTGTCCTTCTTCATTAATTCATCAAACTCGGCTTCGAGATCCTCTGTCCTGGCCTCAAACAGTTGTTGTTTGAGTTTTCCATTTTCCGCCAAGAGGTATTGAACATAAGACATCAGCTCATTGATTAGCTGATCCTTACTATCATAAGGTGCTATTGGCTGCACCTTAGTTCGTATTCGTCTGCCCAGCCTGAATCTTGAACACATAGGACATACTGTTAGGCGGCAGTTTTTACAGTATGCCCTTGTTGATTCAGTTGTCATTTCCTTACACATGGAACATTTTTCATGTCCCGTTGGAACTGAATCATTGTCCTGCCAGTCATGGGGACAATCTCTTTGATCTTCAGGCAGTTGTATATAACTCCGCCAGCTCAATTGCTCTGCCTGCATCATAAATGATTGCTCGCCGAATGGTAAATCATTGATTACGGCTGAAGCAACATTTCCAACTTCTCCTTCAGATAATGAGCAAATTGCGTCACTATCAGGTTCATTGAGATCAACTGAGAGGACATCCCAGCTATCTGACAGTTCCATATTTTCAATAATGGCTGCTCTGGCAATGTTTCCTGTTTTGCGGTTACAATCTCGCGCGAAATGTCCTTCTTCTCCACAAACGAAACACTTGCATTTGCGGACCTTGTCAGCATGTTTTCTCTTGAACACACGCACATGAGATTCGTGGGGTTTGCCTTTGTAGGTTTTGGACTTACGAAGTCCATACTTCTTTCTTTCTCCATAGTAGCCTGGTAATGGGATTTTGCTGCAAAAGGAGAGATATTTCAAACTTCTTTGGAGTGCAGCTTGTTTGCACCTTTCAGCCAGGTACTGGTATGAGAAGTTTATTCTTGGCATAACGCCTATCGCTGCTCCAGGGTATTTGTCCAAAAATGCCTTTTCTAGTTCTTGCCCAATCAGAGGTGGCATTTTTCTGAAGAATTTTTCCGAGAGTTCTGAGGAAATGTACATCCTCCCGGATTTTGCTGCAAGGATCTTGTAATCATTCATGTAATTGAACAGATCCTTAACATGGTTGCATGACAAGCGCTCAAGGTCTTGGTAAGCGCGTGTCTGTTCTTCAGTGGACCCTTGGTATGAGTCCTCTAGCAGTATCATTCTTCGAATGCAGGAGATTACGTTTTGGGGATCATCTGCAACCGCTATCAATTCTTCATATTCATGGGGATACGCCATTCTCCATTGGATGAACATCTTTTTCTCTACATCCCCTAGGAGATTTTCAATGAAAATCACCTTACTCTTGTTATCCGTCCAGTTGCGGTCATTAACCACATTGAGAGTAATTGATTCCCATCGAGAAATTACATCACCGTATTGCCCGATATCTTCTGGTAATATCAGAATTGCACCTTTGTCACTTTGAGCGTCTGGAAGGTTGAATCTCCCACTATGCTGTTGTGCATAACCTCCTTTGAGTCTGCCAACATGATCTCTGATTTCATGTATTGTTGGCATCGGTGTTTGCCTTGATGTGCTTGCTGGTGGATAGTTAACAGGACCCATTACTGGTTCTGTTGGCCTTCTTTGGGTAAGTGAACTCTCAGCTGTTGAAAAAGCTGATTCCATCATTTTTGTGAAAGCCTTCATCTTAGGATATTCTAGTTCTGTTTCTTCTGCCGCGTATGCAAAGTGCGACAGTTTGTCTTTATCACCTTCGGAGGCCAAAGGATTGAGCCATTCTTCCTCTGATTCTTCATCTTTATCCCAGATTGGACAATAATCTAGCATCGGTCCTTCTCTAGACAGGGATGCCAATAGTTGGATTGCTTTCAATTCTTCTTCAATTGAGGTTTATGGTTCCTCAATTGTAACCATCAAGGCCAATTCTCCATCTAGTTCTTCTTCATCATTAGGCCCGACAACTGCTGGTTCTGCTGGTGCAGTTGCTGTATATCCACCAAATCTAATGGCTAGGGAGCCATCAGTTCTTGATCTGACTCGAATTGTTTGTGGATGTTGTACTTCTGGAATTGCTGGTGGCCTGATTATCCATCGTTGGCCTCTCAATTCTTCGGTTGATCTCGGTTGTCCCGGTATAGCCCTTATGCCTCTGCTCGCTAGGTGCTCTGTTACACCTTGGACATTGTACCGAAAATTTGTGTGGCTGGTGTTCGATAACCTCCCTATTAAAGATCGAGAGATTAAGAGGTTGCTTTCTCCACCTCGCCATGATTCATACCCATGAGTTTGTACAACCAATTGGATGTGATTGTAGAAATCATGAATACTAACCATCATGTCAGGAACTGCGTATGCCAGCTGTGTGTTGTCTGTTAAGTCCATTTCCATGGAACTTATCAGTGAGGTATCATTACCCCATCTTGTGTCTCTTAAAACAACTAGAGCATTTACCCCTGCATTTCTTCTGTGCAGAGCGTATAACCTGACCATTACAACACCTATGTGTAAGTGCTGTAATCCTTCTTCAACGAGCCTGTTGTAGCTTTCCTGAGAGATAAAAGGAATTTCCCTTTGATCTCCAACCACCAAAATTCTTTCATCGGAATAATGTTGATATACCCGATGATTTCTTTCGCTCCATCCGGCTTGGTATAGTGTTTCTGCCGGGACTTGCTGTGCTCTGCGAAACTGTGAGATGCTTAGTTCCGCATCAGGACTTAGTTGAGATTCTAATGTCCTTCGATATTGCCTACGCCTCGGCAATCTTCTTTGTGCTTCATACCGTAACCGACTTCCGAGTCTGTAATCTCGAATTTGATCCTCAACAGTCGGTATTTGGTTTTCGTGGCCTGATACAGATGGTCTACCCACTGTTTCTGTTTGAGTGCGACTCATTGTATCTTTTTCTTTTCTTCTTCGTATATTTTCTTTGGGTCACGATATACGAAAAATTTGCCTGTTATGATTGGCCGTTTTGAGGTTGTTGGCGGTCCGAGACTCAAGTTTTTGAGTTGATTTTGGATTTGTTCAAGGGCCTCAGATGTGTCAGACCCTTCAGGTGCTTTTGTCCTTCTGAGGTCTCTTATTTGATCCTTGCAATCTTCAAGTTCTTCCTTGATCTTAACAAGCAGTTGAATGATTGTGTTGTTCTGCTTGATAATTGTTGATGTGTCCTTTTGTGTTGCTTCAGATGGTTTAACGAAACCAAGGGCTGGTTCTTCTAATGATTCTGTTGCTCGCAGGGCTTCTCTGTATACTGAACTTTCAGCAGTGAGACACCAGTCGCTCATAAATAAAAATAATTTTATGAGTATTTAAATCAAGATTTATCCTTAATTTCTAAATGACTTTTTATCTCAAATATTTCTAGGTCGACTTTTAGATTTGATTATACCTCTTATGAATATGTTATCCTGAAATTTAAGTGTAAACTAAGATTATTCATCTAAACTTTTCTGGGTGCAATATGGATTTCCTTTGTACTATATCATTCCCAAAACTTTTATTTTATATGCGCGACACAGTGTGTCGCGCGACACATGATTTGGGTTTCTTTCTTTCGTATTCTTCTGCCCACCCTTTTTGCTATTTATGCCTCTGCCATTCTGTCATTACCTTTTACATTTTCTTCCCATTTATTTATTTATTTATTACTTTTCCTCTTTCTGTTTCAAAATAATAGCAGAGTAAGTGACTGACTGCATCACATATTCATATCTTATCATATACCAATATTGTTCACTTTGGACCACTACACCGCAAGAAATATTCTGAAATACAAATAAATATAAAAGTACAGACGTATATACATTATTATATAACTAGATATGGCAGTCGCAACTTTGCTGCGTTATATATCTATTTTTGACCGATATTTCAAGTTTAAATATCGGCCACGGTTTTTAATATATATCTTAGATTAGATATATCTTAGATTAGATTACGGCTTTAAATCTTCTATAATCCGGAAAATTATTCTTATTTCATATATATGCCCTTTTAGACAATAATTTTTCATTTTAGTTTTTGTCAAAGAACCACATTTCATTGACGCCTGTATATACCTCGTACGCGTTAAATCACAATAGATAACACATGCTCCTCTTTACTGGTTTCTATCCCACTGCTTATAAAATAAGAATGTAAACAATTATTTAGTCTATCCATTTTTAACGATTAAACGTGTAAATTAATGGCTGAATATTAGTGATGCATATAAATTTATTGACTCTTCGGTCTTCACTTTTAATAGAATGGGCCCTGATCAAAATGGTGTAGACATGAGATTTATTGGATTAAAATTGATTGAAGATGATTTCGACTTGAAATTTCATGATCAAAACAAATATAAGAAGAATTGATATGAATTCTAAAAAAGGATTGTTTTACCCTTATCTATTTGAAGGAGAGGAGAGGTATTAAGGTCTTTTCCAATTAAATCTTATTTCAATCTAATTTTCAGGATTTCACAAAATCCAATCAAGTGAAATGAAATTCAACTTTTTATTACATTCTGATCAGGGAATTTCAATATCATAGGAATTCCAAATCTAATTTCTACCTAAAAAGTTGATTTTGATCCGGGCCTTAGTATTTTAGTATCAGGCTAAAATAAATAATCTAGTACCATAAAATAATCAAGCTATTAAAAACTCCGTTTCTTCCGTTTTATCGCCGTTTTATCAAGATTTTTGTTCACACCGCACAACCGTTTTATTCGTTATTTCACCGTTTTTTCTGTCTTATCACCGTTTTATCACTGATAAACGATAACTCACCATCCAATCGCTAAACCGCACAAATCGCATTTTAAAACCTTGAAAATAATATATTTAATATACAAAATAATAATTCAAAGGTCAAGACAATAAAAAATACAATAATTTGCTATGAATTTTTAATTTTTTCATAATTTTGCATAATAGGTTCATTAGAAATATCATTGACACTTATTTTTTTTATATATATATATTATAGATATATACAGATGGGAGGCATACAGAGGAGCTCGGCCACTATCCAACCCACAATATTTATGATCTTTGATAGAGCTCAAATTTTTTTTTGATAGAAACAGTATTTAAAATTTTTAGTGGTAATTTTTATATAATATCTAAATTGTATTTTTGATCTTTTGTGATAGTTTTTGTTTATAATGTCCTAAAGTTCACAAAACATTATATAGACAAATCACGCAATGCGTAAATTCTCTTTAATATATATATGCTACAAATAATTATTCATTCAAATATTTCATTATATTTTGGGGTTTTGTCTCAATAAGATTCATTGGGGAGGAAGGAAGAAGATGATTACACAGGAACAAATACGACCTGAGTCCCTATATGATTTTTTTAGGCATCGTTATGCAATTCACATCAAACACGATATATCCAGCTGGGTTCGTCAAATTTTTGAGATGGATCCACAACTTGTTGTGATTTTTTTTTAATTATAAACATGTGCAATATTAATTCTATTTTTTTTTCAGGTGGGTCATGGACCCACCAAAATCTACATACCTTCGCCTCTACCAACGAATTGGTTATGTATACAATGGAACAATAGTTAAACTCTCTCTTTATATATATATAGAGAGAGAGAGTTTAGCTATGGTGAAATGCATCATAAAAAATCTTCCGTGAGATACGATCAAAACTCATGAATCTGATTTAAAATGACCGATCCAAACCGTCTAATATGATCTCTCTATTGAAATCTCCACGCAGACTAAATTTTATATTTTTTTCAAAATTTTTAAGTATTTTTTTGAAATTTTAGAAAATCATTAATCTAATTAGTTCTATACCGTTCAAAAACTGTTATTTTTTAAAATCCAAATAAAAAACATAAAAATTTTGAAAAAAATGTAAAATTTAGTTTGCATGGAGATTTCAATAGAGAGATCATATTAGACGGTTTGGATCGGTCATTTTGAACCAGATTCATGAGTTTTGATCGCATCTTATGAAAGATTTTTTGTGATGCATCCAGTGGCGAAGCTAGGATTTCGCGTCAGCAGGGTCCGTAAATTTTTTTTGCTGAAAATATATGTATGATGTAACGTCTAATATAAACATAGTATAATAATAATTTTTAAATAAAGAACTCTAAAATAATGTTGGATAAAAAAATTCATGAGAAATCAAATATATATTATAATAAAATAGAAAATCTAGAATAATATATTTAATAAACAAGATAAAAATTTTCCTAATTCAAAAGTCAAGACAAAAAAAAAATCTAATAATTTCCTATGAATTTTTCAACCAAATATTTCATTCTATTCTAAATTTTATTTTAATAAGAATAATTGGATAGGAGGAAAGAAGATGATTAGTCATGAACAAATGCTATCCGGGTCCCTATTCGATTTTTTAGGTATCGTTATGCAATTCAAATCAAACACGACATATCCAGCTGGGTCCTTCAAATTTTTGAGATGGGTCCCTAACTTCTTGCGGATTTATTTTTAATTACAGACATATATATATCAAGTAATTTTTTTTTTGAGGTGGGTCCATGGACCCACCAAATTAAACATAGCTTCGCACATGAATGCATCTCACCATAGCTAAACTCTCTCTCTCTCTCTCTCTCTATATATATATATATCTCAATCTATTGTATAATTAATTAATGAGAATTAGAGGCTTATATTTGCATGAGGTTTGCTTGCAAGCACCAACACTCCAACCGCTTTTTGGAGCCTGCAACTGGGTTCGGATCTCTTTGCTTAGCGGGTAGGACCCTCTAGATTCTCAACTATTTCATAGGAACTCAATTACCCTGCTTTAGGCCTTCATTAACATGCTCACACTTCATACAAATTTTAAAAAATATTGCTTGTTGTCAGATAATTTGGATTTTATATAAAGCGCAGATAGGTTATTGTTGTTGTATTGTATTTGTTTCTAAAAATCTCATGCTGGATGCCTGGATGTTACATTTTTCTGTTGTTAGAAACAACCTAAAACATTTTGTATTAAATTATCCAAATATAAAAGATTATAGTATTAGTTGTCATCGCTTAATCAGGTAAGCAAAAATCAAAGGAGGGAAAGGGTTGTGATGGAAATGGATGAAAAATTAATTTACATCTGCATGTTGGGATGATTAATGAAAGAGAAGAAATTTTTTTTTCTTTCATTTCTGTCTCCTCATTATAAAGCCTTAAAGGGAGATAAAACAAAATAGATACTACTTTTAGAAAGAAATAGAAATTTTCTTTCCCTCCGTTCTCCTTCAATTTGGAGGGAAATTAATTTGTATATGAGGAAAAAATTGGAAGGAAAATAGTTCCCCTCATTAAAGAGTTTCTCTCATGATTTCCTTCATTATCTAAATTTGTTCAAATTTTCATTAGCTTTGGACATAGCTTTGAGGCACTTAAATATCTATATTTTCCCGTACTCTAATTTTAATATCAATAATTGGTTGTTCTTATACAAGCCTATCGGCACTATGACAATTATTTTTTTAGCAAAAAAGGTAGCAACGATGAAAACTTCCGCAAATAATTAACAAACACACATTATTATTTTTTTTTAATAAGAAAGAAATTACGTGCGTTTGTTCATGTCCTTGTTAATTGCATAAATGAAGGAGAAATGTTAAAGAATTTTATTTTTATGAAGAAACTACAAAAGCAACTTCCCCATTTTATGGATAGGACATAGGAGTGTGATTTTGCTTTAATCAAAGGACCACTACACACCAAGAATTTCCATTGTTTCCTATTCTCTCTTATCTTTTTTTCCTTTTTGTTTTCTTTTTTACAAAATCTTGGGTGTAAGGTACCATAAACCAATATTTAAAATGCTCTAAACTTACATTAGTTGGTATCTTTTAAATGATTGGATCAATATCCTCGAGTTATTTATGTCAAGCGGGGGATTTAAAGAAGAAGATGGAAACAAAAATGATTAGTTTAGAGAGACAAGGAACAGAGTTGAGAGTTAGAGAGGGAGAGTGAGAGGAAACCAGCAGACAATCACAGCCTGGATAGAACTCACAGACAAAGGCACCTGTTTAGTCCTTTACCTACACAACACAACACAGGCACAGCACAACACAACACAGCTCTGCCTTTTTTTTTTTTTTTTTTTTTTGCATTTTGGCCCCCACAAAATTATACATGTACAAATTAAATGCACGAAGAACATTTCATGTATGACATTGAAATGGGTTAGTCAAGCTTCAATGATCAAATCCCGTGTCCATGTCGCATTATTGTCATGACCTAGTAGGCTACATTTATATTCTTTTTTTTTTTTTGGTCATAAATGCTTAGAGTAATTTGTAACTTTGTATGAAGGGGTGCACTCTTCCCATGCAATTATATCCTTCAGAAAAGTGCTCAATTCAAAGTCCTCGCTCCATTAATGAAACCCAAAACTATTTTATGGTAATTTGTGATATTGCAGGACCAGATTTAACAGTTTGAATTCTTCAACTAGACATTTTAAAGAGACCAATAAAAAAAAGGGTCATGAAGTACGCGCTACGAAAATTGAATAGCAAGTTATTAATTTAAATTTTAATGTTATAACCATAGGAAGCGTTGGAGATTCTTGTTTCTTAAGCACGCTAAGTCTTCCTTAACTTTTACTTTTAATTTCAGTCAACTCTTTTTTTTTCAGTTTCTTTGTAATAATTTAAAAGTTTTAACTTTATTTTTCAAGTTAATCTCTTTCCATAATAATTTAACATATGGATCCGTAAAGGGATAGAAAAAGTTCGGTTTACCAAAAATGAAGAGAAACCTAATTAATGAGAATTGAAATGGACAGAGAGGACACGAATTTCATCATTCTCAAGCATACTTTTCCACAAATTAACTAATACTAACCAGCTATGTTGGCTCATCAATCCTATCACAAGCATGCGGGGTCTCAATCTTTGGGGAATTGCTCGGCTCACTTCTATTTTACTCATTCACTCCCAAAATGACTAAAATATCCTCACTTCAGGGCTAAAATCTGAGAGTATCAAAACAGAAGAGGAGGGTATTTTGGTCATTTTCGGGAGTGAATGAGCAAGATGGGAGTGAGCCGAGCAATTTCCCAATCTTTGTCCTCTTAAAAGTCAAGAGTGTTCTTACCATTTGAGTTACTATGCCGCATGAACAAATTAACCAATGAAATTTATATATATATATATATATATATATATATATATATAGGATGGCTAATGTGCCATAGATGGCACAAGGGTCCCGTGCCATAGAGTCGTTTTTCGAGATCCAAAACTCAAATCCTCAATTCGAACCATACAAGTTATTCACCATATTAAAATACCCTTTGAGACCAAATTTTACATTTTTTCGAATTTTTCTGCTATTTATTATGATATTTTTAAAAAACGTTATAATTGGAGTATTTCAGACCCTCCAATTTGAACATATCAAAATAAATAGCAAAAAAATTCAAAAAAATGTAAAATTTGGTCTTCAAGGGTATTTCAATATGGTGATCAATTTGAACGGTTTGGATTAACTGATTGAATTTCGGATCTTAAAAAAATGACTCAAAAAAGACGTCTATGGCATTGCCATCTATGGCACTTTAGCCCACCTCTCTCTATATATATATATATATAGAGTTTAGCTACGGTGAGTCGCGACTCACGGACTCTCCGGTGAGTCGTGACCAATACTCCTAAATCTGGATCAAAATGACCAATTCAAACCGTCCAATATGATCTCCCTATTGAAATCTCCGTGCAAATCAAATTTTTTATTTTTTCGAAATTTTAAAGTATTTTTTTCGAATTTTTAAAAACTGATGTTTTTGAATGGTTCAGAACCAATTAGATTAACGATTTTCTAAAATATCAAAAAAATACTTCAAAATTTCGAAAAAATAAAAATATTGGTCTACATGGAGATTTCAATGGGGAGATCATATTGGACGGTTTGGATCGGTCATTTTGATCTAGATCTAGGAGTATTGGTCGCGACTCACCGGAGGGTCCGTGAGTCGCGACTCACCGTAGCTAAACTCTCTCTCTCTCTCTCTCTATATATATATATATATATATAGAGAGAGAGAGAGAGAGAGAATGGATATAGTACACTAATGTGCATAAGGACTTTATGCACAGCATTTCTGTACTGTTAGATCGACATCAATATTTGTGCTGTGATTTAGATGAGAGGACGAGATTACAGCGCTGAACTCCCCGATTTCTCCGTTACCTCCAAAACTTTTCCGTCAGGCTCTTTCTTCTCTCTCTCGTGTGCCAACTCCTACGCACCTCTCCTCTCTCGTAGAGATAACTCTCCTCTCTCTTCACTGTGCTCACTGTGCTCACTGTGCGCACCTCTCCTCCCTCTTTATTTTCATCTTTTCTGAGCCTCAATGAGCCCCTTTCTTGTAGCAAAACCCTATGCTCGCAAAACCATAGATGTGCTCTACTCATTCCACCAAAATTAGTATTTATTTTCCCTCAAATTCTCTCGCACAGCCACTTTCCTGTAGGCCAGAAATTAAATTAATCTTAATGTTAAATTAGTTGCACGGACACCAAAATGTTGCAGCAAATAGAATTTGTTTATATTATTGTTATGCCTAATATAATTTAGGATTTTATGATTATTTTGCTTGCACATGCCACTAAAATTGTTGCAGAAAATAATAGAAGCTGAAAACATAAATTAATTTAATCTTATTTTATCTATTTAATCTTATGTGGAAAATAGTGTTTGATGTAACATTTAGGTTTTAGGGATTGATTTTCTAATTGCTTTTGTGCAAATATGCATATAGCTTCGTATAACTTCTGTGCATATGCTCAATGAATATGTTGTTTCATTTACAGGGTACAGGTACCAAAACACATCCAGTAGCATGCATACTAAATTCAAATTAGTTTCCAATAGTACAAATAGATTAAATATAATACAGATAGAGTAATTAACTATTTAAATTTAAAAGTTACATGTATTATCATCTTGGTATACCTGCAGTACACACGAGATCTTCTCAAAACTCAAAAGTAACATGCATCATCAAATAATCTGATTCTTTAGTAATAGTTAGGACTTAGGTGTACTCACAATCTACACTACAATATACTGAAATGAATCCACTTCAAATCTCAACCACCAGAAAGTTTAATAAACAAGCTTCTATTACAACCAATTGTGACATGGGGTATAGTTTAGTTTCCTTCAATGAAATTATCACCTTTCACCTAAAAGAGCTACAAAAATATAGCTTCAATAATATGCTAATTAGTATGCCTTTCAGATGTGGGACTGCAACTGATGGTATGTTCAGATCTGCAGCGTGCATATAAGTCGTCGTGCATGGAACATCTGTTATGTTTCGTACTTCATGCCGGTCAATGCCGGGCACCGAGCATAGAAATTTGATATAGTCAGCATGGGCTGTAAGAACAAATTAATAAAGCACATATTAGAAAAGTAAGAATATAAAGGCTAAATACTAATCAGAGCTGCTGAAATGAAATTATTAAAGCACCATTACATTGTTAAATGCTAATCAGAACTGCTGAAATGAAATTATCCAGAACACCACAGTACAGGTCTACCTGTACCAGTATGATGCCAATCTAATTTCACCCCCCCACAGTACAGGTCTACCTCTAGCCTCAATCGACATAATTTTGAAATTGCAAAAAAATTGAGGAAATTAACCAAAATTGCTCAGAAATTGACAACCAAATTGCTCAGGAATCAACCAGAGTCGATTGAGGTGCTGCAGTCGAATCGGGTAGCGGGGTGGCTATAGGTGCTGGTCTCGCTAGAGTCGAGTCGAGTGCTTTCTGATCGAGGTGTCGGGGTGGCTATAAGTACTGGTCTCGTCAAAGTCGAGTACTTACTGGCATCGCTAGAGAGAGCGGCGGAGAGGATGCAGCGCCGAGAAGAGGTGCGCAGTTTCTGTGAGAAGAGAGGAGGTAGAGGAGAAAGGGGGAGCGACGGAGAGAAGGCAGCGCCGAGAAGAGGTGATGAGCAGCTTCTGTGAGAAGCGAGGAGGAAGAGGAGAGAGAGAGAGAGCGGCGGAGAGAGCAATGCGTTTAGACTTTTATACTATATAAAAAGTTTGCTTTTGAAATGAACAGTGATGAACAGTGATGAACAGTGTCATATTTTTTATTTTTCGTTACCAAGTCTGTGCAGGATTGTGTGTAGTATATTCTTTTATGATGCATGGCCCGTTAGATCGCTGAAGAAACGCGAATGAATACATGGTACAACTCATAGTGCAACCGTGTATTATGCCAAGAATTTATGAGGTGTTGTACGTGTATGAATAGTTGAGGCGGGTATTTGCATTAGATTATTAGAGCCACACAAATCTGTCCTCAAGGCTTAGCCATAGAGCTCATCCTACCACATGGTGGGACCCGCAACCACAAAGATCACTTTGGTTCATTCTTCAATGCGCTTGTATGTGTAATGGGCTTGGTGTATATAATTTTTCGCGAATGTTGAGTTTGTGAGAAAATCATTCCTGCTACTTGGGTTCGCAAACTTTTTAAGTGAGAATTGGGCGTATGGAGACAAAATGGAAACATAATTTTTTTTTTCCTACTTTCTTTACCTTTCTTCCCAGCCAAACATGTTTCTCTTTTGGTCCTACGGTCCTATCTAAGACAGATGCGAATACGCTAGGGGCGATCTAGAAAATTTTTTAACTAAACACGATTATAATATAATAAAATTAAAAAATAAAATAAATAAGAAATTTAATAAATAAAGTTATTCTAAATATATACAATTAAAATATTACCTTCCAAAGGCAAAATCGAATATAAACCACTCCAATATTTTCTAATCGGAAAGAAACCCTACTAATCTTCATGGGGCCGTTTGGATCGCTTAGGAATTTGGGAAGTTGCAATTCTTAGGAATAAATTTATTAGGAAGTGTGTAACTTTGTGAAGAGTTTGGATTGTTTATAATAAATTTATGGTAGGAAGATGAAATTTCCCAAATTCCTTCGGGAATCCAAACAGCCCCCATATTCGGAAATAAACTCCTCAAATTCTGTTTTGTACGAAAATAAACCCTTTTCATTGATTTTGATCATATTTTAAGCATATATTCTCAAATTTATAAAATAATGACATAAATATTCTTGTTGTACATGCTCCCTTCACCCTATCCTGGGACTATTCGTCTTCTCCATCTAAATAAAGCAAGGCCTGAGGGACTCTGTTGTTGGCATCCCACAATTATGAGGCCAATATCTCACATAAAACGTAGTACAAGTCAGTGACAACTGAATTTTAGGAAAAAAAAAACAAGAAAATGACACTTTCATAGCGGCATGTAAACTTAAAACATTCACAATCTGATCAATGGTAAATTTACGGAGCAACCCCCAATTTTTTTCTTAATAAAAAATAAGAAAAAAATTGAAGAAAACATATTTTCATCTTTCGTGTACCTTGCTATCAAGTTTATTTAACTCTTTTAAACTAGAACTTTACAAGCAAACATATTAGATGTTCTTAGAAAATTATTTATCAAATGCCAAATTTCCCTTTGAATCCTCAAATTAACAGAAAAGAAATTGGCGATTTCAAAAGAAAAAGACAAATCGCTACTTCTACTTGGCGTATTGGAGAGAATAAAATCAGATATACCTTTTTTAGAAATGCCTTTTAAAAAAAAATCGCTTCAGTAGAGGATGGTCGAAGAAGCATGGTTCCTCAGCAGGAGTATGGCAAGGCAGGGGTATTTCGGTCACAATTTTATAAATCAGATTTTTTTTAAAAAATAAAAAATTGATCAAAATCAATGAAAAGGATTTATTTCTGAATAAATCAATATTCGAGGGGTTTATATTGGAATAGAAAATATTAGAGAGATTTATCAATCACAAAAAAAAATACATTATTTTCAGGCATGTCCAATATTTTCTAAATCTTATCCAGGCATTATGATTTTTTAAGCTCACGCACCAATCAAGTCCTATTATACGGATTCTTAATTTTTCAAAAAGAACTCCAGACAAGTGCCGGGTTATCTTCTATTTGGATCAGCCACTTAGATACGCAGACACTTATTTGTCAATATTTTAGAGTTTTTTTTTAATGCAAATTAAATCAGATAACGTAAGTGAATAACTCAATAAACAATATAAATAACCATACAGGTTGTATATCTGAAAAATGGTTGCGGCGGAGACGCAACTGAAAAATCTAGTTTTATTTTAAAATTTGGATTCTCAGTGCGAGAAGAGAGAGAGGGAGTCGGAGAGAATGATAAGTAAACGGAAAAACTTAGAAACTAACGGAGCGATCTGAGCTTTCCGCGCCTCCATCAGATCCATTGATCTTAATCTCAGCACGAATTTTATAGTCGATCTATATATATATATATATATATATAGTGTACTATATCCATTCTCTCTCTCTCTCTCTCTATATATATATATATATATATATGTATATATATATATATATATAGAGAGAGAGAGAGAGAATGGCTAATGTGCCATAGATGGCACAGAGGGTCCTGTGCCATAGAGTCGTTTTTCGAGACCCAAAATTCAAATGCTCAATTTGAACCGTTCAAATTATTTACCATATTAAAATATCCTTGGAGACCAAAATTTACATTTTTTCGAATTTTTCTGGTATTTATTATGATAGTTTTACAAAAGTTATAATTGGAGTATTTCAGACCCTCCAATTTGAATATATCAAAATAAATAGTAAAAAAATTAAAAAAATATAAAATTTAGTCTCAATGATATTTCAATATGATGATCAATTTGAACGGTTTGGATTAACCGATTGAATTTCGGATCTTCAAAAAATGAATAAAAAAAGACGTCTATGGCATTGCCATCTATGACACTTTAGTCCACCTCTCTCTCTCTCTATATATATATATATAGGTGAGCTAAAGTGCCATAGATGTCCTTTTTGAGTCATTTTTTTTAAGATCTGAAATTCAATAAGTTAATCCAAACCGTTCAAATTGATCATCATATTAAAATACCATTGGGGACCAAATTTTACAATTTTTTTAATTTTTTTTGCTATTTATTTTGATATGTTCAAATTGGAGGGTCTGAAATACTCCAATTATAACGTTTTTAAAAAATATCATAATAAATAGCAGAAAAATTCGAAAAAATATAAAATTTGGTCTCCAAGGGTATTTTAATATGGTGAATAACTTGAACTTTTCGGATTGAACATTTGAATTCTGGAACTTGAAAAATGATTCTATGGCACGGGATCCTCTGTGCCATCTATGGCACATTAGCCATCCTCTCTCTCTCTCTCTCTATATATATATATATATATAGAGAGAGAGAGAGAAAACCTATGGTGCATATTAATATACGGAAGCTTCGGTGTATACTGATCCAAACTCTTAGTTCTGCTTCAAAATGACCGATCCAAACCGTCAAATATGATCTCCTTATTATAATCTCCTTACCGACCAAATTTTACATTTTTTCAAAATTTTTAATTTTTTTTTTGAAAACTGCTATTTTTGAACGGTTCAGAAAAAAATAGATTAGCGATTTTCTAAAATTTAAAAAAAAAACTTACAAATTTTGAAAAAATGTAAAATTTGGTCGGTAAGGAGATTATAATAAGGGGACTGTTTGGATGAGAAAGGAATAAACAAGAATAGCAAATTCCGGACGAAAACTTATTCCTAACCATCCAAACTCTTCACAAAATTACACACTTCCCAATGTTTTCCGCCTAGGCTATTCCTCTTATTCCTAAGTGATCCAAACGGCCCTAAGGAGATCATATTAGATAGTTTGGATAGATCATTTTGAAGCAGAACTAAGAGTTTGGATCAGTATGCACCATATATTTTTTTCTCTCTCTCTCTCTCTCTCTCTATATATATATATATATATAGAGAGAGAGAGAGTTTTGCTATGGTGAGTCGCGAGTCGCGCTCAAAAACTCCTAGATCTAGTTCAAAATGACCGAACCAAACCGTCCAATACGATCTTTCTATTGAAATCTCCATACAGAACAAATTATATATTTTTTTTCGAAAATTTTTAATATTTTTTAGGATCTTTAAAAATGGCTGTTTTTTAACGGTTCAGAACTAATTAGATTAACAATTTTTTAAAATAAAAAAAAAACTTAAAAATTTTGAAAAAAATATAAAATTTGGTCTGCATGGAGATTTCAATAGGGAGATCGTATTAGACGGTTTGGATTGATCATTTTGAACCAAATCTAAGAATTTTGAGTGCGACTCTCATACCTCTCGTGAGTCGCGACTCACCATAACAAAACTCTCTCTCTCTCTCTCTCTCTCTATATATATATATATATATATATATATATATATATATATATAGAGTTTAGCTATGGTGAGATGCATCATAAAAAATCTTCCGTGATATGCAATCAAATCACATGAATCTGTTTCAAAATGATTGATCCAAACCGTCTAATATGATCTCTTTATTGAAATCTCAATGCGGACTAAATTTTACATTTTTTTCGAATTTTTAAGTATTTTTTTGAAATTTTAAAAAATCGTTAATCTAATTAGTTCTAAACCGTTCCAAAACTGTCATTTTAAAAAATCCGAAAAAATACTTAAATAGCGAGATCATATTGAACCGTTCTAATTAGTGTTGAACCGTTCAAAAAATGTCATTTTGGTCTGCAAGAAGATTTCAATAGCGAAATCATATTGAACGGTTTAGATCGATCATTTTGAACCACATTCATAAGTTTTGATCGCATCTCACGGGAGATTTTTTGTGATGCATCTCACCATAGCTAAACTCTCTCTCTATATATATATATAAAGAAATGACATGGTACCGATTATATGCATGTTGGTGTCTAAATTTTGTCTCATAAATCATATAATGATATAATAAGTGATGCATTAAGTAACTTGTTTCTACCATGAAGTGCATGTTATAAATATATAGTAGAGAAAGATAGTAACAACTAAATTGCTAAAAATAATAGGCCAAGAAACAATCATTAGGTCTAATATATTTTTTATATTAATACCGTTTAATGAGTCATAATAACTTTTAACAGTCGTAAGCAAACCATAGGTTCAAACGTCCAACTGAGCTTAAGGATGTATATATTCAATTTAGGCTTTTTGCAAAAAAAATTGCATACAAGAAATTTGTAACTACCATCAGAAAAGAGTTAAAAGAAAAGCAAAGAAGACAAGATATGGCCTGATGCACTCATGCACTAATGATCTCTGTGTCATGAAAAGTAACATTGTAACAAAAAAGTACCAAAGCCCAAAAAAAGGTCACAGACACCAGAAAGGTATACTTAAAATAGTGGTTAAGTTCAATTTTATTTGTTCTCCGTCTGGGAAGTTTTAGCCACTAGCTGATGTAGGCAAAGAGCCGACTGCCGACCAATGTAGGTTTTGCAATTAATTAGGCATCAAGCCAAGCCAAGAGACCTCTAATCAAGGGACTTGTGTCGCTTCATCAGCAAATCAATCCATCTGCATTCACTCATTTAAATATTTTAAATAACTTCGGCTTTATTCAATTCAATTTCCTGCTCTTTCACTCATTGGATGAACGGTCAAAATTGAATATGAACCTGAAGCCTCTTCTGAGTTCTGACCCACTACAGTAGGCGGAGATGCCGCTCAGATATACTAAAAATAATAATAAAATAAAAAACACTCAAACTATGAAGATTTTAAATTGTGCTAGATCTGCGCTTTGTTAAAAAATGATTCTGTCGCTCAAAATGCGAAATAAATAAAAAATAATACATTGTGTGCCAACGAGTTAGATTGGTATAAGTAACAAGAGGTCAGAGGCGTTTATTAGAAATTTAGATTGGTACAAGTAACAAGGGGTCAGAGGCGTTTAGCCTCTGACTACTCTGCATACTGGGCATTTTATATTTTACTCGGACGAAATCATAATATAAAATTAGAATCGAGGATTTGGGACCTTTTTCTTTCAGTGATTTAAAGAGAAACAAATGCAATATCAAATGCACAAATAAGCATATTGAAAAAAAGAGAATAAAATGCCACATAAGATAATGTAAACTAGCACATGGAGATGAGAGTATGAATATACAAGGGGTTTCTGTCACCTCTCCCGCATACATAAAACATAACCCTATGTTTCTATTTTTCTATTTTCTCTAGGAGTTCCTTCACTAAAAATGCCCAGATCTAACTGCCCATTTAAAACTTCTTGGGCACCCATAAAATATTAGTATATTGTGAGGTTCCTATAGCTAATTGTTATTTTTCATCTATGAGATCCCTCCTTATCTAACTAATCAAAAGATAATCAATATAAAAAAACCCAGCAAACTAACCTAAGTAAATTACAACACTTAATCTTTAAAGCCCGAACTTATTTCTCATATCCTCCATTGAAGCTCCACAGTTCTTATAACATCAAAATAAAACTATGCCACTGCCTACAGATGCAAACAATTCTAAGGGCTGGATTGGAAAAATGCCAGGCTTCAGGGTCTAAATTGTAATCAGAATAAAAAGGTTCCTTTTTTTTCCCCTTTTCAACTGCGACGGTGTTGTTTGCTGGGCTTGCGGGATTTCAGCATCTTAGAGATGTGATCAAGGTCTGGCCCACGGGCCCCATTCCCTGAACCCGACCAGCCACCTAATAGCCAGTTGAGAGCCTCAGAAGCGGCATCTTTCTCGGCAAGTTTTTTATTCCCACAGGGTTCTCCAACAAATCGCATACCATTGAACTCCACAGTTGACCTAGAAAACATACAAGCAGATCATAATTTGTTGCTTTTTACTAAGGTCAATAATATACATTTGGGTCAAACAAGGATTCGCTTCTCTTGAATTTTGTACTGCACTCACAGCTTTGATAAGGATGTACCTTACGGGGGCATGTATGATCTGCAAATTATCAGAAGACATCCATTTTTTAATAATATTGTCTTTTTCTTTGGTTAGTTTTTCTTTTAATTTTTTTAAATTTATGATACCATGACATCAACAGCAACAGAGAAACAATGACCTCCAAACAGACCGCTTAGGAAACCTTGTTAACAATAATATGTAGCAGCAATCCTTGGGAAAGCTTCTTAACGAGGTATATTACCAACATGCAGCTAGCCTGCACATACACTTTCAAAATTCCTCAAAAGGACGCTTTCAGTGTGAACATGAAAATTTACCTAAAGAGGCCGGAGCTAAGCTGCTTAGTTTTGTAGAGAGGGTTATTGTGTCCTGCACGGGCAACAAGAGTTTGCAGTTGGCTCTTTGCATTGTTGCCACCACCTCCTGAGCTGGTTGGAAGTGGGTTCTTACCATTTGGCCTCTTCATAGCTGGCGCTGGTGCAGGTTTTGGGCTCGACTTTGGCCTCTCTTGTCGGCCATAGACAAACCTGCCTGTACATGGATCTTCTGTTACCAGCAGGCGTATTGCAGATAAGAGCTCATCCCCAATTTGCAGATCCATTTTAGGATTTTGGAGCTATATCAAAAAAGTAATCAAATTTCAAGGTGAAGAAATAGTGCAACTAGAAGGTTTTAACCTGAAAATTTTTGTTGTTCTAAAAGAACATCAATTTATGCACTTGTAATAGGGTTGAAAATTTGACTCATAGCTCCCATCTAACTCGGGTACAACAACAAAAATAAAAAGCTTGTGATTATAAATACTTCGAGCCAGAACCAAGCTAACCTTATGAGCTCAAAACAAGAGAATCAAACTCAAGCTGTGCAGGCTCGATGTTTATTTTATTACAGCTTACAAACCTACATCCCGTCTATCTGTTTTATTTGGCCCATTAGCTTTATTCTAAAGCCTTTAATCAAAAAGCTTCACTCTGAGGCCCACTATCAAAAATAAGATGCAATCCATCCTAGCCATCTATATCATATATCATCATAAATAGTATCTTAACCATCCAGTTAAAAACCGTATAAGAGCTCAATTCATCTCTACCCATGTACAACACTGTTCTTCTCCACTGTCTCCCCAACCCTACCACCATGAAATTCCAACTGCTCTGCCTTTGCCTCCACAACTTTAGTGCTACCAAGCACCTCTATCTCTTCACATACCTCCAAACGCCATGGCTCTGTCAAGCACCTCTACACATCCTACTCTGACTCCACCAAACTCAACAACCCCTTTTTCAGTTGCAAACAAGCCCCCACCGAACGGAACAAATCTACACAACTTTCTATTCAATTGAAAGTGAGCTTGATTTTGCTCGGAACTGTTTGCAATTTCAAACTGGGTCGGTTTGCTAACATTTAAATTGAACAAAAGGTGGGTATAGCTCCTGCTCAAGTTTGATTATTTTGTAACTTTAATGTGGAATATATAAATTCTTCAAGGAGCCACCTAATATCCATACTTAAAATTAATATAATTGGAAAAGTAACATCTTAACAGAAAGTTCATTTAAATAACGAACACTCTTGCCATACACGAACCATAAAAGGAATGTTAACAAAAGTATGACAAACTATTACATAGAAAGGTGCAAACTTTCTAGTACTGGTGTTGTATGAAGTCTCGAAATAAATTATTGTTGCCCTTCAAAATTTATTTTTCGTTAGAGAAAGGCTTACCTTGGATTGAATTAGTTCTTCAAGCTCCTTTTTCAGGTGTAGATAAAGAGATGCAAGGTCAGGATTCATAAAGAATTCCAAATAGCCTCCCAACATCTTCAAATGCCCATCCTGTACCAAGCATATGTGTATGCAGGAAAAGGATATTCTGTCAGGAACATTTTATTTTAAAAAATTGCAAATCTAGTTTGCAATGCCGTGTATTCTCACTAAACAGTGGATAACCATTTAGATAGAGAAAGAGCATACAAGTGGACCACGCGAAATATTGCCTCCAAAGAGTAGAAGCACAGAATCTGATACACCAGTGGAGTCCCGCAGAAATACCGAGTTGACCTTCACCTTCTCATTAAATACCAACCAAGGATATGGTATTCTAGATTCACGCCCATTCACAGAATTCTTATAGAAAAGGAAAGTAAAATGGGAAGTCATTAGAGCGAATTGAGAAGTACAAAAGTATTAGAAAAATACCAATACAACTAGTCAACCCACCATGTAAAGCATCACTTGCCCATCCTCCATTGTCTTCAGTGAAATCGATTTCTCCTTGTTCTATACACAGTCACCAAAATTTAGAAAGCAATTAACTTCTTCACAACCACAAAATACTTAGTATCAATTTGAGCTTGTTTTATTCATTGGACCCCCTGTTGTGTTTTCTTAATCAGATTGTTTCTGTGCATCAGAAATGTCCCTAAATCCATGGAAACAGACCACTATTTTAATCCTTGTTACATCAAATAACAAAAAGGTGCTAAAACACAAATGTGAACCAAAGGAGAAATATAGAATATATTAAACAAATGAGCAAACACTATGATAAAAAGAAAAGAAAGAAAAATGTACCACAACAGACGAAACACCAGGGTACAATCCCGCACAAATAACCGCCCGTATAAGGTTCTCATCCAGGCTCCACTGGTTGCACTTGTCTAGGGTTCCATCGACGAGGCCAGTGTCTTTCAAGAGAGAGAGAAATTGCTTCTTGAGAGATTCGATGGCTCTAAGTGTTTGGAAGGACAGGAAGTTCTTCCAGCAGAAGTCATATCCGGAACCTTCCATTCTCTCTGCCTCCTTCCATCCTTCATAGGCCCGCACCAGTGCCAAATGATCACTATAATCCTTGCAGGAGAACTGAAGTTTAGCTGATTCTGCTTGCTGCATTTACAATACAAAAATATACACGTATAAGAAATTTGATACTGTTTGATACAGTAAAAAAGAACATGGCAAGATTAGAATATGCATACTTGAATAATTTCCTTTCTTTTTCCCTTTTGAGAAGCAAGTCTTTGTCAATATAGTTTAACAATTAAGATAATTTGAGTTAATCACAATTTGAAAATTCCAGAATCATAAATTTCTTTAAAAAGAACAAAAGAGCATTCTTACTTCTTTCTTGTCAAATGGGGTCAGAAATGGGTCTCTGACACTCAATCCGGCGACAATTGTCAGTATTGGATCAAGGCAATTAAAAATCGCCCCAAAAATGAGCATTTTCCCTAGCTTTGGCTCAACTGGCAGCATTGCAAGGTGCCGTCCTGATAAAACAAAAGGAAAAATGTTACATGAAAAACAATAAGGAGACTCCATTTTTACATCTATTGGTAATTGTGAAATAAAATAAGAACCTAGAAGAGTTAGTTCCTCATTTCCATCTAAAGCTCCAATTATTTTTAGGTAGTCAATAGCATTTTGTACCTGCACAATATATTATCATTTAGTAACAGCAAATGTACGAATTATGCAAAACATACTTTAGGTACATCAACGATTTTCAAACGAACCAGCAGGAAAATTCAAAATACTGCATGCTGAGTGCCAAAAATTATGGTCACTTTTTTTGCCTACATACTGACTAAGCATATGAGTTTGGTACAAGTTCCCAGACCATACTAGCTTGCCATTTGCTCAAGGCGACTATTCTTATTTCTGCTTCTTCTGAAGAATGTTGTGGTTTGTTGTAGGGACTATGAACTACTCTGCTTGGCAATAAATTTCAAAGCACATCAAATGTTTAAAGATCCTGGTACCACACAGATGACGTTTGATACCACATTAAATCACATTACCGATAAGGATTCAGGGGATTGTAAAGCCTTTGATAGAAACTGAGAGATGCTTCCTAGACGCAAGCTCTTGATTTGGAGGCAAAGGGATTGAAGAGGTGTCCTTAAAAGCTCAGGCAGTTGGTAGTCGGCAAACGAGTCATAAACACACCGTGGATAGAGGTGGTAGCACTCTCCAGGCTGGACCCGACCAGCTCTTCCTCTTCTCTACACATTAATCAGTGACCATGATGAAAAAAAGATCTGTCTAATGTCCACAGAAGAAAGCGGTACATTACAAATAATGTGAAGAGATTTCAAAGTCAGGTGTAGGAGTATAGGGATTCTAATGCTCACCTTTTCAACACTAGCATTCAGAAACCAAATCAACGACAAGAGTTAAAAGCAAAAGGACACTTTCAAATACCTGTCTGGCAGAGGCTTTAGAGATCCAAGTTGGAAGCAAGCACGGGGTATTATTCAAAGCATCATATGATGTCTCCTTAGCCTTCCCGCAGTCTACCACAAACACCACATCATTAATAGTAATGCTGGTTTCAGCTAAATTTGTGGCAAGCACAATTTTTCTTATCCCTTCCGTTGGCCTCTCAAAAATTAATTTCTGAAACCAAAACATTTAATATCCATAAAAGGATAAACAAGTACAGTTAATAAAAAATTCACAACTAATACCGACATGGTACAAACTGTATGATCTATTGGCAATAGATTTTAGTGGAAATGCCAAAAACTAAGCTAGCACAAATGAACAGACATCAACCATGAAAAATAATCTAAGGCCACATCTTAATTTTAGGCCTCAATTGAGCATAAAAAAAAAAAATACAAACAGATCTATTGCGAAATAAAAAATAAAAAAATGAATATGAGTGAATTATCATCTTGTGCGGAATAAGTTTATATACCATTACACTTGAAATGAGTTTATCTGACAATACCTGTTCTGAACTGGCCATGGAGCCATGGCAAGCAAGAAGTAAAACCCTAGAAGGATCACCCAAAAGTGGATTTGCCTGTAACTGCTCTTTTAGGCAATTGATGTCATCCCAGCCAGTCATGAAAACCAAAATAGCACCGGGCCTCTCATTCTGACAAATGTGGCACAAAACATTCTCTAATAAATTAAACCCAATTGAGTCTGGGTTCCAGCATGAGAGAGAATCTCTGGTCCTCGGGCTGTACCTCCTGAAATCAGCTTCCTCTAAGGCTTCCTGCCAACACCAGTACAAAATAAATTGTTACTGGTACAGATATAGGGAAAGCACTAACATATCCTGAATACTGTGGTAACTTCCAGTCAATTTACAAAATACGAGTAAATTTTTTCAGAGGTCCCTAAACTTTGTGTGTTGTCCACTTTTAGTCATTCAACTTCAATTTGTCATTTTCAAGTCACTGAACTTTCATATAACTCAATTTTTGGTCATTCTGTCATGTTACCGTTTAACTCCGTTTGGTTCAATCAACTCAAGTGCAAAATAAGGATTGAAATCATATCTTCTGCTGTGGGCCCAGTTTGTACGGTGAAACAAGAAAAAAGAATACATCCCTTCTCTATCAATCGGCCCCTCCTTCTTGTCTTCCTTCCTGAGTCCACCATTAATTAGGCTACTGCCTACTCTCCTATCTCTGTCACCTCCACCGCAACGCCGCCTCCTACTTTTTCTTGGATGCGCCTCCTCTGTCAAATACATCTTCACTCTTCTCTCCCAACCTCTTACTTCCCATTTCTTTGCAATTTGAATTTTCACTTTCCATCTTTCGGCAATTTGGATTCCATCTGGCCCTGACTTCACTTCTCATCTCTCCTATAGCTGATTTCAATTCGGAGCCCACACATCTAAAACGAATTTAACTTGGTTTCTTGTTTATTTTAAACAAAACGAAATTGTGGAAGATGAGCGGCTCAATTTAGCTATGCTAGAATGAAAAGGAAATGGAGCAATTTGATAATTTGATGAAATCTAATCATAGTTGCAGAGATTAATTGGAACCTAACAAGAAGTCAAAATTTGGTCGGTAGCTAGACAATCAAGTTCACCTTAACATTCTGTTTTTTTTTTTTTTTGTTCTAAGTTTTGTTTTACTTTTCTTTTTAGAATTTTTTTAATTGAAAATTCATGATTATTTAATCCCTTAAGAAATGCAAAATTTATGATATTCAAAAATATTTTTTGTTCCACCATTCTTCATTATTTTAATGTGTTTTCTTTTGAAGTGCGTTAGACGTGCCCAGCAGTTATGAGTGGGCAGTGGAGGTGACGGAGATAGGAGAGTGGGCAGTGGTCGTAGCCTTATGGACTCAGCAAGAAAGATGAGAGGGGGCAGATTGAAAGAGAAGGGATGCATTTTTCTTTTCTTTTTTTCACCGAAGCTAACAATGGGCCCACGACAGAAGATATGATTTCGATCTTTATTTTGCACTTGAGTCGACTGAACCAGATGGAGTTAAACGGAAACATTAAAGAATGACCAAAAATTGAGTTATATGAAAGTTCAGTGACCTCAAAATGACAAATTAAAATTGAATGACTAAAAGTGGACAACACACAAAGTTTAGGGACCTCTGAAAAAATTTACTGTACAAAATACCTATATACTGATGGAACCTGCATGGCCCTTCAACTAAGATTGCCAATCTCATCATAAGTATCATCAGTTACCACAGGTACATTACTCCAAAATTTATTCCGCCTATGTCAAATTAGGCTATTTTAGTTGCACCTTGTTTAATATACTTGTTTGTGTGCTAGTCAGGTGATATAACTGAGCTCATATGAAGCACTGAAATAAGAAGTCCATAAACCAACGAGTTGGCACCAGAGCTGGAACATTATTTTGTATATTTACCTCGACAGAAGAGGCAATCTGGCTTTTTCTTTTTTTAAAGGCTTGAGATTGTCTTTGCATTTTCCAAGACTTGTCCTGACCATAGTCGTCAATTTGATTGTAAGGTGTCAGTCTGTACCCTGTCATTTCTAGCACATCCTCTAAATAACGAGTCCTCACTGGATATGTGAATCCCTGAATTTTACCGATTTAAAAAAAAATAGAAAAAGGAAGAACACAAGAAGGAACAATTAGTTACTGGGAAAAGTATTTATATGTGTGGAAAAAGGTTATCAAGAATATATTTCTTACTGGGATGTGGATCATAGGGGCCCCACTGAAATAAGAGGAGAAGAGCTCAGCATTGAGAGTTGCACTCATCAGTATCAGCCTCATCTCAGGTCGTCTCACCAGCAATTCTTTCAGTACAATCAGCAGAAAATCTAAAAGAAATTAAAGTAGGCCATCAGCTCTGCTAAGATTCACTCCTAGAATATAAATTATAGAATATATAAAGCACACACATAGACAGAGAGACACCTTCATTCATGCCACGCTCATGTATCTCATCAACTATAACATGTGTAACACCCTTCAAACTTGGATCAACTAATAACCGTCGTAGGAGAATACCAGTGGTACAGAATAACAATCTTGTGTCACGCCCTTTCATTCCTTCCAATCTCACTTTATAACCCACCTACAAATGAACGCAAATAAATATAGTAAATACATAGCCTAACATATGCAACACAAAAGTTGCACATCCATATCCAAAATTTCAATCTGAAATATGTACAACTTATGAAAGTAATACTAACCGATTCCCCGATCTTCTCACCCCTTTCAGCTGCAACCCTCTCAGAGACTGCCATGGCAGAGATTCGCCGTGGCTGGGTGCAAATTATGCTGCATGCAGCCCCCCGTGCAGCTTCTATCTCAGATTCTAGAATGTATTGTGGGATTTGGGTTGTCTTACCACAACCTGTTTCGCCTGATATTACAACAACCTGTTCACACATCACCCTGACAGATTTAGTCATTTCTCTCATCATCCTCAAGCTTTTTCATCCACAAGACGAAAAAAAAATAATTGAAAAGAAACTGAGACCTGATTTCGAGATATTTCAGCTAAGAGTGTATCTTTCTCCTTAAAAGATGGTAGGCTTTTCCGAAATTCTAGCATATTTTGGCCTTCAGCCGATTCCTACACAGAAGTAAAAAAAACCAGAACTTCCTCGAAAAAAACCAAAAATTAATTACATTCAATGTTGAACATCATTTATAAAAAACTTGCGACTTGAACTCAATTTGTACCCAAGTAAGACAGATAATGAAAAATGTATGCATGACCCCGAGCTGTACAGAAATGGGCATACCTGCCAACCCTGTTGCTGGTTGCGCAGTTGTAAGCTTCTCCTTCTGAGAATCTTCTCCCTGACAGAAGTTGGATAGGCGGAGTCTGAGTGGTGATCCAAACCCTCATCAGCACCAAAGCTGTCAGAGCTGCTTGACCTAGAGAATGTGGGCGGTGGTAGAATACCTTTTGTGGTGCGTTTTGTCTGAAGGTGATCAGCAAGAAGATTATCCACGTCTCTTTGTAAACCAAATGGTATTGACACCTAGGATGATGAGATTGGGGAAAATAATATTACAATAGTGGCCTCAAAAGAGAAGAATAAGTGTAATAAAGATCAGTGGAGTTTGAAGTTGCATAAAGAATAGTACCTGTCTTAAAGGTTTTCTATCATCGAGATCTGGGCGGTAATTGGGAAGTGGTAGCTTGCTAAAGACAACGACTCTTTCATACTGACGGCTGAAAATGTAAAAGAAATAATTTGGGAATAGTAAGTAGGAGAGGTAAAAATAAAGAGGAGTAAAGGGATGCATATAATGAATACCAGTAAAGACCCATTTGATGAGCCAATTGGGAGAGGTGGTCAAAGTCGCGGCGGTCCTTGCGGTCTCGAGTGATGATCTCTTGGTCTTTGGGATTGCGGAGGAGCATGCCAAGTCTCCATCGCCAGTCTTCGAGGTTATCAGAGTTGGAGTTGGAGTTGGAGTTGGGTCCTCCCTTGGTGGAAGGTGGGGATGGATTCCTGGGTCTGTCTCGGTCGGAATCATCATCGTCAGACCAATCATCATCATAGTCGTCGTCGTCATCGTAGGAGGTGTAGGTAGAGGAGTAGCCGGCAGTGTGGAGGTAGCTGGTGCAGTCCCTGGTCCAGGAGGAGGAGGAGGATGAAGAGGGACGAGGAGGAAGAGGAGGAGGAGAGTAGAGGTGAGAAGAAGAAGACGAAGGGAGGTCAATGACGGAGCGGAGGCGACGCATGGGAGGCACGTAGACGCCCCCTCTGGACATGGACATTATGGAGATAGAGCAGTAAGGTTTAGGAGGAGAAGGAGAGCTAGGGTTTGGCTTCGGGAAGTAGAAGAGACCACGACAATGAGGCCGAGGAGGGAACAGGAACGTGAAACTGAAACTGAAACGGTGTCGGAGTAGGACAATCCCAATGGGGGGCATCGTATTATTATTTGGTAACTATGCTATGCTTGCTAATCGCATCTCATTTCTCATCTCGTCTCCCACACTGAAACTACACAACACGACTGGACTAATAACCTCATAAATCATAATCGCTTCCTTCCTTGTTCCCTTGTTCATGGAGACATCATGGACTTCAGCACTTGGACTTGGATGTCTTTTATTATTTTTTTTATTTATTTGTTTCCTATCTTTTCCTCTAATGGGCTGGCCCGCCTGCCTGGCTTGCATCTTATCTCGCCACTCACCATTCTTATTTCTGTCTTTTTAGAATTAATTTTCAGTTATCTACATAGTTAATTCTATATAGTTAAGTTGGAGGGTAAATAAATAATCATCTAGAAGAGTTTGGTGACAAATCTTACATCTTATAAAGATGCGAATTAAAATGTGCCTATCAAGTGAAGTCCTAAAAGATGAGATTTCAAAGGTGCCTTGCCAAAAGATACAATCGAGTAGATGCCTCATACACCAAAGTCCTATAAATATGGCTCCCAAATTTAACTTTTCATCAACCATTTCACATTTGTAAAATGACAAAAATAATAGATACTGCATCACTCTCAAATAATAACAATATAGGCGCGATACATGCACGGGTCACGAAATTTTGGTCCACAACATATTAGAAAACGAAAAATACATGGGCCATAAATTTTGTTCTACTATATAGTAAGGTTAATGTTTTATTTTTATGCAATAAATAACTTTTTTTTCCTAGATCATTTTAATTTCAATATATAAAAAAAAATTTGTTTCCAACATTTTTTTTTCATATTTATGCATTTGGGCCAACAATTTTATTGACAATATATAAATTTTAAAATATTAAAATTTTTTAAATTATTAAAAATACTTAATTATAATATTACGTGTCTTTCAAATAATACTTTTTATTTTGGTATTTAAGGAGGTGCTATAGAAGGTGTTATCGATATTGAAGATTATCAATGGATCCAAAATGATTTTATAGAAGGCTCTATATATGTGAGATTGGATGTTTCAACATAAAACATATCGGAGGAAGCACCTTTTAAATTCGAAGGATGTCATTTATGTGATACCTCTTCAAAGGATGCAATCAAGTAGATGTTTTAAAGGATGCGATTGAAAAGGTGCTATGTATGGTCCCAAAAGATGTGAACGGAAATATGCATATTTGTTATTACAAATATTGGATGTAAATTGAACGAAAAGGTGCTATATAAATTGAATGTCTTAAAGAGTGCGATTTAAAAGATGCTTCCCCAATTAGTAATAATAATTTAAAATAAAATTTGCACAATTGCATCATATGGGAAAGCACCTTTTAAATCGCACCCTTTAAGGCATTCAATTGATTGTATACTTTGAAAATATATATTTCAAATAAAATCTTTTGGAATATATGTTAAATTAGGCACCTTTTCGATCACATCTTTTGGCACCATACATATTACCTTTTCAATCGCATTCTTTAAAACATCCATTGATTGCATCCTTTAGAGAGGTATCACATAAATGACACCTTATGAAATTTATGTTAAAATATACATCTTTTCATTGGCACCCATTCATTGAATATATACTACACATTCGCACTCTTTCATTTATTAATATTTAATTAACATATCTATGATTTATTAACAATAATAATTTAAAATAAAATGTGCAATTTATCATACACAATTGCACCTTTTTATTTCTTTTTATTTAATTTAGATAATTATGATTTTTTAATGATAATTTAAAAAAAGGAAACTTTAAAGGAAAATTCTGCCATGAGGTCTAATTTTTAATCAGGCTTTAATCTCAACTATTCATTTTCAAGAAAGATTAATTCATTAGCACTCATGAACAGTTGTGATCGAAGCCCGATTTAGAAATTGGACCTCATGGCAGAATTTTTCAACTTTAAAATACATAATCACACCATTTCATTTGTTAACATTTAAGTAATGTAACAATCATTTTTAATATATATTTCAAATAAAAATTATATATTATTATATTTAAAATACATAATCCCACCATTTATATACTTTAAGAAAGAGATATTTATAAAAGTTTTTTTATTGAAATATCAAATGAATCATTAAGAAAATTTGTAAATTTACAAGTCTGTAGTACTAAAGATTTGTGTGTAAATTTATTATATTGTGTGTAAATTTCTTATATTGTGTACAACTTTTCATGGAAAAATGATTATATTACCATAATGCTTTTGGGTCTGTTAAGATGGCATTTGGAATTTGGGGAATTTCAAATTCCAAGCATAAATTTATTATAAACAATCTAAACTCTTCACAAAGTTACACACTTTCCAATAAATTTATGCCTAGGAATAGGAAATTTTTCAAATTTCTAAGCGATCCAAACGGCCCCTTAAGTATTATTATTGTTCTATTCTGGTCAAATCGATTTATCAAATTAATTTTCTGATAGGAAATATACTTCAAAAAATTACTTTACATTAGAATCATTTATTCAGAATGATCTATATACTTACAAAAAAAAATCATAATATTCTATGTATTCTTTACAATATATAAAAACCAATATCGTCGAGCGAAGCTCGACGCACAAAACTAGTAAGAAATACACACGAGTATAAAGAAAAATAAATAAATAGAAAAGAGTGGGAGGGTATACAAAAAATTAAGTCAATTTTTTATGTTATTATTTTAAATCACAATTTCTAACATATTATTACTAATTTCATCTATACTTTTATATTATTATTATTGTAAGAGTAAATTTTTTCGGAGGTTCTTAAAGTTTGTCTATAATTCAAATTTGATCACTAAATTTTTATTTGTCCGTCCTTCAATTGGTCCAGAATTAATCCGTCTGTTATAAATCCGTTATAATTCCGTCTAAAGTAATATTGAGGATGCAAATTAGGGTCACGAATGAGACCCAGCATTCTTTCTTTCTCTTGCAACAGCGTTTCTCTTCTTCTCCTCTTGTTTAATCCTTTTCCGACCTCTCAATCTCTCCTCTGACTCCGACAGATCTAAGTAGAATCACAAAGCTCTTTTTCGTCTCCTCTTTCTCTCTGCCTCTCCTCTCGCAAAACCTATATAACCCTGTCTTATCTCTCTCGACCAACACGAACCTAAACATCGCCTCAGACCTTCGAGAAAATTACGACAGTGCGGAGGATTAGGCATACGAGTGGTGACTGGAACTGCATGACAGTGTAAACAGAAAAGAAATTTACCTGTTTAAATGATACATGCTAATTGTGTGTAGGTCTGATTTTGGAAACATTTTATCTCGATTGGATTAATTTTTACTTTAGCAAAATTGCCAATTTGATGTAGTTCAGACTATTGAAATGGGGGCCGTTTGGATCGCTTAGGAATAAGAGAAATAGTCTATTTCTAGGCGGAAAATATTGAGAAGTGTGTAAATTTGTAAAAAGTTTGAATGGTTAGGAATAAATTTACGCCTAGAAAGAGGCTACTCCTCTTATTCCTAAGCGATCCAAACGGCCCCATGAAGAATTGCACACCTATTGATTTTATAATTTGAGCTTACACCAAGAATGAAATGGTAGGTACTAGTAAAAATTCAAGTATGCATATCTCCGTTATACAAATTCAAGTAGATGCCTTAATATAGAGAAAGTGTGTAACTTTGTGAAGAGTTTGGATTGTTTATAATAAATTTATGGTCTAGGAATTAGAAATTTTCCAAATTCCCCAAATTCCCACTTCAATCCAAACGGCCCCTAAGAACATGCAGTACTCTAAATTGAATATTTCTAACATTATTTTTCTCATTTATAAATTTTAGAAATATGTTGTTGTTTCTGGTAAAATTCTGATAATAGTTAATTTTCTCGTACTGAATCTTAACCTTTTATTAGGAAAAATTGGTACAAAAGACAAACAAAAAAGTTGCTCTTCTTAGTTTACTCTAATGGATCTATCAAACAAAATAGATTAATTTAATTTAATTTAATCCTATATAATGGACTAATTGATCTAAGTTTTTTTTTATATGAATTGATCTAAGTTAAAGACACTCAATTGTCCTTTGCACTTTTTTTATAATTTAATCCTATATAATAGATTAATGTAAATATAATATACCTCTCTGCTTAATACTGTGATGTAAGGTAAGCATAATTTGTTTGTTTGTTTTTTTTTTTAAACACTAGTCAGAGACTACCTAGGAAAAAAACAAAATAAAAGAAAAGAAAGTTCCAAAGTAAGCTCAGCAAGTGTTCATGAATAGAGTGGATTCACTAATAATCCAGCTATGAATGGCACCGAGAGTCCTGCTTTGCTGTCTGAAAGTTCTATTGTTCCTCTCTAACCAGATTGCCCATAAAACAGTTGCGAAAATAACCAAATTGTTATTCTGTACACGAGCATTTTGGAAGAGAAGTAACAGATTGTCCAAGATAGAGGTTTGTGAGTAAGTAGTATGTTGAAGTCTAAGAAGATGCCACAAATGTAAAGCGAAGGGGCAATTGAAGAATAAGTGAGTAGCTATTTCACAGGGGGCTGAGAGCAAAGTGCACAACCTGGAACAATCTGTATATTCCGTTTGAGCAATTGGTCCTGCGTCAGAATTCTGCCGTGTGATAGGAGAACCAAAAACAATTTAATTGAAGGAGGGTTTTTAAATTTCCAGATACACATAAGGTAAGCATAATTTGTTAATAGTTAGGATTTAGGAGAATTCTCACATAAACTCATGTCTTCTTTTGGCTACAGCAACAAAAACTTGTCCCAATATTTTTAGATCTTGATGCTGAGCTGTCTTTGTACTGTACTTAACACTGTGATCTAAGTTAAGCATAACTAATATAATTCCTCACAACCCAAAAAAAAGAAGACAACACAACAGTAAGTGCAATTAACAACATTAATCGCTAGAAAATTATGAGTAAGAATCTTAATCGTGACAGTAGCCTTTTACTATCCATCCAGTGAGATAATTAAAGAGTGAAACGAAAGCAATGATGGCTTTGCAAATATTTATTTGATCCAAACAACACGATCACATTAACACAACGCATCATGCAATCACTCATTGTTTCAACACCTTGAAAGGGAAAAAAAATTAAAGGAAAAGTTATGTTAATTCCACTAATACAATGTATTCCAACTAATATAAATTAGACTTTCATTTAAAATAATATAGCTCTTGTGATGCTTGGGCTTCTTTACTATCATCACATTAACAAGTCTTTATAAATACGAAATAAAATAATAAAAACATAAAAATATATAAAATTTGATTTCATACAAAATTTAAAATGTAGATCACATCGAATGGTTCTGATCATTTATTTGAAATTTAAAATGTCAAAACAATCGTGTTGGGCTTCTTATCATTAATTTTTTTCAGTTAATAATTTAATATTGTATTCAATGAACAGATATCTAGCTATCATATCATCAGTTGTGGGCCAAAACTGTACGGTCCAATTTACTAGAAATGCACGCGCTTTTTTGATTTATGGTGTATTATTATTATTATTATTATTATTATTATTATTATTATTATTATTATTGATTTGAAGAGAGTTATTTTTATTTATTTTTTACTTTTTGCAACTGAAGGGATAGTTATTTTTATTATGGTGAGTTGCAACTCACCAAAGAGTTCGTGAGTCGCGTATAAAATTTTAAAATTTAGTTCAAAATTACCGATCTAAACCGTCTAATATGATCTCTCTATTTAAATCTCCATGCACACCAAATTTTGTATTTTTAAAATTTTTAAGTATTTATTTCGAATTTTTAAAAACTGCTGTTTTGAACGGTTCATAACTAATTTGATTAATGATTTTCTAAAATTTCAAAAAATACTTAAAAATTTCAAAAAATATATAAAATTTGGTCTGCATGGAGATTTCAATAAGGAGATCGTATTAGATGATTTCAGAATTTTGAGCGCGACTCACAGACCCTTTGGTGAGTTGCAACTCACCATAGTAAAACTCTCTCTCTCTCTCTCTCTCTTTATATATATATATATAGAGTTTTCCTACGTTGAGTTGCAACTCACCAAAGGATCAGTGAGTCGCGCTCAAAACTCCTAAATCTAGTTCAAAATGATCGATCCAAACCGTCCAATATGATCTTTCTGTTGAAATCTCCATGCAGACCAAATTTTATATTTTTTGAAATTTTTAAGTATTTTTTTCGTATTTTTAAAATTTGCTGTTTTTTAACGGTTCACAACTAATTAGATTAACGATTTTCTAAAATTTCAAAAAATTACTTAAAAATTTCGAAAAAATGTAAAACTTGGCCTGAGATTGTATTAAACGGTTTGGATCGGTCATTTAAACTAGATTTAGAAGTTTTGAGCGCGACTCACCGACCCTTTGGTGAGTTGCAACTCACCGTAGCAAAACACTATATATATGCTAAAATACTATGCATAGCACGGATGGTTTTCGTGTTACGGATTCGTTCTTAAATATAATGTTTCAAGCAACAGATCCAAAACGTTCATTATCTTCTTCATATTGAAATCTCATTAGAAATCAAATTTTACATTTTTATTTTGAAATTTTTTACTATTTTTAAAATTTTTTTTAAAAATCGCTATTATTAAAGGATCCGAAATTTATTAGATTAAGGATTTTCAAAAATATAAAAAAAAAGTAATAAATAATTTTTTTTTTAAAATGTTAAATTTGGTTTCTAATGAGATTTCAATATGAGAAATATAATGAACGATTTGGATTTTAGTTTAAAGCATGAAATTCAAGAACGAATTCGTAGCATGAAGACCATTCGTTCTATGCATAGAATTTTAACAATCCTCTATGGCACTTAAAAAATGACTCAAAAAAGACATCTATGGCATTGCCATCTATGACACTTTAGCCCACCTCTATATATATATATATATATATATATATATATGCACACACAATAATAACTTGTCTTTTCCGTCTGAAGAAAATAACTATAAACAGATATATCATTTTTAAAAAAAATAATATATCAATTCAATTGTTCTTCCCTTTTCCTTATTTCCTCATCGGTCCAGATGTCAGTGACGTACACAAAACAAGTTGGCGTAACTCGGAATATGAATAATTTTACGGTGGATAAAATTTTTAAACCAAACTCGAATCTTGATCCTTTTTCTATGTTCATAATTTAAAATAAACAATCTGAATTAAGTCCGGTTACATGATTTAGTACTGTACATCACAATTTATTATTATTAGCATAAGATGTATTTATATGTGGGCAAATAAAGAAACAAAATAATGTTAGATAATAAAAATATATTGCTTAATCTACCAATGATACAAATAAATATGTTATTTAATTTGTTTCTTAATTTATTAGACGGAAAACCAAAATATATTATTGTTTCATCTAGCGATTGATATCCAACCATTAATCAAATCGATTTAATAGCAGAAACACGTGTTTACTTGCTAGATCTAGTGTGATAGTACCTCTTAGATCTGTGCGTTTATAAGTAATAGCTTAAGATACCCTCATATGTGGGTAAATAAAGAAACAAAATAATATTAGATAAAAAATATATTGCTTAATCTAGCATCGATACAAATAGATACGTTATTTAATTTGTTTCTTTATTAGACGGAAAACCAAAATATATTGTTATTTTGTATGGTAATTAATATCCGACCACAGATCAAATCGATCGAACGACAAAAATACGTGTTTACTTGCTAGATCTAGCGTGTTAATACCTCTTAGATATGTGCATTTCTAAGTATTAATTTAAGATGCCCTCATATGTGTACTGATAAGGAAATAAGGAAAAGGGAAGGGATCATGAGAATTACTAAAAAAAATTAATTTGCATATACATGCTTGGATGATTAATAAAAGGGAAGAAAAAATATTTTCTTTCCCTTCTATATTTTTCTGATTGGATAGTCGCATTAAAGGCAGAGAAAACAAAACAAATCTCTACTACTTATAAAGCACCCTTAGCAAGGTCAGCATTTTTCACACAAAGGGGTTGAACACAATTGTTAATATCATTATAAACCATTGATCAATATGATGTACGGTTTGGATCGCTATTTCTATATAAGGGGTCGACTCTACACACAAATAAGTCAAGTCGCTGGATGGTATGCCTATGTGGTTTCGCTTCTGAAACACGCGAGTTCGATTCCCGTTTTCGCGTATAAACCAGTTTTTTTTTCGCTACTACTAACATAGAGGGTCCATAGCCATCTTTTCACCGCACTTCCGGCATTGATTAATTTTTTTACTCGCATTTATTTTGCGTTCTTTCTTTTTTTTCCTCCTTTTCGCTCGATTGCAATTTGCCACGATTTTCGTCGGGATTTCTTTCCCTTTTCAGCTCCCAGAGCAATATCAGGTTAGGGTTTCGTGAGCTGCCTACTCCCTATAATTCCCGTGGCTTCCTTTTTTCCTACTATTCCTTCAAACGGCGGCGCAGAGGCCCCAAGCGAACGATTGAAGAGGAGCTGTCGCCCTCTTCGCCCGTAGATCTACCCAATCGCCTGCGTATCCCCACTGCCGCCTGACATTTGACTACGAATTCTTACTCCATGAAGTTGGTGAAGAGCGACTAGATAGAAGCTTAACCTATTTTCAGTTATTGTTGATTTTGAGCGAGCAAGCAAGCAACCCGACCTGGTAAGTAGACAAGCAAGTAAGCCTGGAGCCTGGTAACCTATCTGAACCATGAATTTTTCATTTACTGTTGATTTCGAGCGTCCCTACCTGGTAAGTACACAAGCAAGAAATTGTAAATGATTGCCTTTGGTTTGGCTATCCAATTTTGCTTTATTTTTTGTTATTGATTTTTTCTTGCAAAAGAGATTCATTTTAGCTGTATGTATGCAAACATCCTTTATCTGATAGATATTAATATATATATTTTTTTGGAGATTTAGGTAAAATAAGATGAAGTTGTTCGGAAAACTAAGAGGAGTCACCGAAGGCGCAACTAACCAAGTGACTTGGCAAGTGGCAAATGTCTGCCATCAAATATGAAAAATTAAATTCATGAGGTGGTTAGTATAATTTTCTTTTTACTCAAAATCGCAACTCTAATGTCAATACTTGTCAAAACTTGCTGGTATAGTAATCTTAAATTGGTTTTGTATGTGTGTTCTTCTCTAATTTCTGAAATTTAGTTTATTTTTCATGCTTCAGGCACACAAATAATTGAGGTTTTTCTGATGGCATTTGAAAATGAAGTGAAGAAGGCACATATAGTAGAAGCCGTGGCCCGGAATAGCCACAATGTAGGGTGCACAGAGTTTGGCAGCCAATCAATTCAAGATTCCAATGCTGATGTGGTGGTTTTACTTAGGAAGGTACATACAATTTTTTTTGTGGCCTTGAGCATTTCTTAATCATGCTGTTTCATCCATAACTTACGCATCTGTAACCAAAGATGTTCATTCTGGTATCGATACCATATGCAGCTGACTTGTGGAACTATCTTCTTTCTTTGTGTTTGTTGGCACCACTTGGGGTGGTGGTACAGGCATGATTAATTTCTAATTTGTGTACTTCTTGAAGAAATTAAGAAAAAGGCATATTTGAAAATATTCATTAAATTGCTGATTACTAATTGTATTTTTGATTGAATAAACTTGAGATGTCTAGATCGGACGTTCTAATTATTTTTGTTAAATACAGTGTTGATTTTGTTTCCAATTTAATGACCCTACTAACGATTCTGTAGTCTTGAAATCATTTTCCATATACTTGCTTAAGATTAAGATCGATTTTATTACACCTGTATGTTCATTAATTAAGTATCAGATTTTAGATGCAAGGTTTGATCTAATCTCATCTTTACAGACCATTTGTTTATTTTTTTGCCTGTCTATCACTTTGCATCAACCAGACTGTCGTTTATCACAAGTTATTTCCTATTTAATAAGATGGCACTATATATTTTGCTATGAATGCACTGACAGTATCTATTGTAAATGTGATGTATAGACCTACATGTTCAAATATGATACTGTGCACGACCAGTACAAGCATCATGAGATTTCTATCAAGGACAACAAGACCCTTCTCTTCGGCGAGAAACCCGTCACTGTTTTTGGCATCAGGTAGAGAGAGCTCCTATGTTATTGAAATCACATGCATTAATTCTCCCCAATTTTGTTTAAATGCAATCAATAGACTAACAATTGGTGTTGGTTTTGAAGGAACCCTGATGAGATTCCATGGGTGAGGCTGGTGCTGAGTATGTTGTTGAGTCCACCGGCGTCTTCACTGACAAGGACAAGGCTGCTGCTCACTTGAAGGTGAATACTTCTTTTTATCATAGTTTATATGTGCATTAAGGTAATTTTATATTTATAATAAATATATTATACTTATTGCTTTGATTTGTAATAGGGTGGTGCCAAGAAGGTTGTCATCTCTGCTCCCAGCAAAGATGCCCCGGTGTTTGTTGTTGGTGTGAATGAGAAGGAATACAAGCCTGAACTCGACATAGTCTCCAATGCTAGCTGCACCACCAACTGCCTTGCTCCCCTTGCTAAGGTAATACTCTTGTGAATTAGATGTAACTTCAGCTTTTGAGAATTTATTATACAATTCACATTCCTGGGATGAGTACTTAATTGTGGGGTTCAATTTTGTAGGTCATTAATTACAGATTTGGCATCGTTGAGGGTTTGATGACCACTGTTCACTCAATCACTGGTATTTATTTATGATTCCCTAACTCTGAGATATCCTTGTAATATATGGCTTTGTTTATTTATTGTGAGTTTGTATTTAATTCCTGTTCAGCTACCCAAAAGACTGTTGACGGACCCTCAACCAAGGACTGGAGAGGCGGAAGGGCTGCAAGCTTCAACATCATTCCCAGCAGCACTGGTGCTGCCAAGGTATGTTTTGTTATATACTTGCCACATTGCCAAGAATCATTTTCATTGCACATACAAGGAAACTACTATAATGCACAATGTGTGGTTCTCAATAACACTCTATGTCCATTGCTTAAAGCTTGTTCATAATTGTTATGTCTATTTTTTTGTTCACTTGTTGTAGGCTGTTGGGAAGGTGCTGCCTGCTTTGAATGGCAAGCTGACTGGCATGGCATTCCGTGTGCCCACTGTTGATGTCTCTGTTGTTGATCTTACCGTCAGACTTGAGAAAGCTGCCTCCTAGAAGATATCAAGGCTGCTATTAAGTGAGTGTTTTTCTCAATTAATAATACTACATACTTATGTGATATACTTATGGTTAGCCGAGTCTTTGTTCATTTTCTAATGAAATATTTCACCATTTGTAGGGAGGAGTCTAAGGGCAAGCTCGAGGGCATCTTGGGTTACACTGAGGATGACCTTGTTTCAACCGACTTTATTGGTGACAGCAGGTACATTTTTCTACTTTTACTGGAAACTAATTTTCCTTTTAAATTATTATGTCTGTTATTCTTTTGATTATGTACTTCACATTAATTGCATCGTTTGATCATCAATGTTACAGTTCTAGCATCTTTAATGCCAAGGCTGGTATTGCTCTTAACGATAACTTTGTTAAGCTTGTTACATGGTACGACAGCGAGTGGGGCTACAGGTAATTAACCTTCATGGACACGTACTAGAATATTTTTTATATGCTTTTTATTTTTTCCTTTTAAACTGATTATGATCAGGTCACGGAGAGATAAGGCAGAATGTTAAGCACCTGATATGATATTTGCTTTTTGAAAACAACATAGTTTAGATTTCTTTTTCTTTTCTTTCTAATACCTTCAAATTAACAATATTTTGTTAGATATTTGATACAGGTGGTTGTGTTGACTTTATACCTAGGCTATCTAGCCATTATTGGTTTGGTGCTTCTAGGGAAGGTCGTACCAGGTGTTGTCCTTTCCGATGGTTCATGCTTACGGTTACAACGGTCCAATTTACTTTCTCTAATTGTTTTTATTTTTATCACTTTATCATTATTCATTGAGTAGTATTTCTGAAATTTAGAAAATTATCCATTATTTGACTGTGTAATTAATTTTTTTGGGGGGAGAAGCGAGAGGGGGGAGATGAAATTTAGGAAAAAATAGTGGGACAGTGAAAGAGCAGAAAACTGAGAATATTTAAACTCTAGATGCTGATTGAGGCTTATTTCTTATATCATTAACTTATCTTATTAAATATGAACACATTTTATCGATCTTTATGTAGGTTTATGTAGAACCTATCACTAAAATGAAATTCTATTCGTATACAGAAGTATTTGAAATTTGAAAAGAAATGCAACAATATTTTGTGGTGAAATCATACAATATTGCGAAAGATACTTGCATTGTTGGGTTAAAGCAAGCACTAGATACAGTTGTATTATGCAGTTTGACCTTTGTAAACTTTCTTCAATTTGTAAGTGCACCTCTTTCTTTGACAGCATACTTATTTTTTTACTAAGTTTACAAATATATATACAGATCTACTAAACCAATCCATATTTTGCTCAGATGGTATTGAGAAGTTATTTATTTGGATAATATTTAAAGTTTTTATCAGGAAACACTAACTCACAGAATTAGAAAACGACTTCTGACTAAGTTTAAATAAACACATGATAGGTAGCACCAAGAGCAAATATGGGCCTATAAGTTACTGCGTGGTTTCGTTTGCATTTTTATTTTTGGTATTTGGAGTAGATTGTAAATATAGGAGATTTGGAGTACGTTACTCTGAATCAAGCATCTTGTGATTTGCTTTTACTTTTTTTGTTTTACATTTCGTATTGTTTGGTTAAGTTTTTCATTTGGCTTTGCAATTTCTTCTCTCTCTGGAGCTTGGTGGTGTTCTCTTAACAGTTTTTTCCCTGATTATAAGCTTACATTTTAATGCCGTGTCATACTTAACATGTTGCACATATCAAAATCATGTTTAACTGTACAAGTGCTAAATAAAGCCGAACTCTATTTGAAACGAACACCCAAATTGTTTTCCAGTTATATGTACCAGTAACAAATATGTTGAACAAGTCATATAACTACTTGCAACAGAAGGGGATGTACATGCCGAAGGACAATATAAAATAAGTGGACCAAATTGCACAGCGGATATTGAAACGACAAAATATAGAGTGTTTTTTTTTTATTTTTGTTCAATGTTCAAAAATATTTAAAAAATTTCCACGCATTTGATGTAGCACAATTTTTCAAGAATAAAAAAAGTTTGTATAAAAAGAATATATATACTAAAAAATTTTAACTTTTTTGAAATATATCAAATAAAAAATTGCCCGCACATTGAGCTGGCACTGCTGCTAGTACTATTAAGAAAGAAACAGAAGTTTTTCCCCCTCCATTCTGCTTTAATTTGGGGGGAAATAAATTTATATAGGATGGAAAAATCCGGAAGGAAACACTTGCCCTTGCTAAAATTTTTTTCTCGTAATTTACTCCCATTCAAACAAAAAATATTTAATTTAACATCCGTTCTCTTTCCATTCCTTTCATTCTCCTCTAGTTCTCTATCCAAACAGAGTGTAACAAAACCAGTCTATGATACATAAACCATTCAAATTAAAACGAACAAACTCAATTTAAAGTGTGAAGTCTAAAATGTGCATACTAAATTGTATTGTTGGATCATTAGCCTATTAAAATATTTTGAAATTTTGATCTCTTCACTATGTATATTTCATTATTTCCGTTATCAAATTGAAGTGGATCATTAGCCTATTTAAAGTGAACTGTACCTAAGATGTCGATGGCAATATTACCGATAACGGTATTGGTATATACTAGCAGGGTCTCGCGCGTTGCGCGATCTACTTTTTTTTTCTTAATTTTTGTTGGATTTTCCAATTACAGTGGTATTTATGGGCATTGTGGGATCAGTGTAATAGATTTTGCGCAAAAGCATAATAAATATAATAAAAACTATATTTATAAAAACTATAAAATGAAGCATAATAAAGACTAAAGGATCAGATAAAATTACAAAACATAGCACTTTTAAGGACCACCTAAAAAGAAAGATTAATTGTGTACATTGCCCAGAAATTACAGATACCATCATTTTATTTCCAGTATGACAAATCTTCCTATATTCATTCAGACCTAAACAAACAATGCCTAATTATTCACCATCTAGCAACACATCAGAATGCTATCCATAGGTACTTTTAAGCGGCACCAGTTCTGATGTGTTGCCAGGATCATAGCATTCTTGCACTTTTCAATTAGGAAAATAATGAAAGAAAAATTATACCACTTCCAAATAACTACCCCTATGAGCAGCAAGCATCAACACTACAGAGAAGAGACTCAAATTATAGGTGCTTTGCTTCCAAGTAGTTCAAATCACTTGAAACAATGAACATGTTATTTTATTGTCCTGTAAAAAAATAGAAAATGAAATAAGTTCGACAGAAAGTACCGAAATAAGATGAGTGACTGAGAGCGAAGAGATCTATGAAATTATTAAAAAACAACAAATCATGCAGTCGAAAAAAAAAGTTTTCATAGTATATACAAATAAACAAAAATCAACTTGAATATTGCCTTGTGTTAAGCAAGGGACAATTGATTAACCGACAACCTAAGCTATGTTAGTTCAGAAATTTGTAATGTAATCCTTCAGAAAAGTTAACCTAAATTCACTTTATGTCTACCATAATTAATTGTTATTCCAGTATTGTAACCTTGATTTCTAGATACATTAGTATAGCTATCTGAATGAGAACTATTATTTTCAAAATGGTAACCTAACATGAAGAGAAATGACATATTCTTACCTTGGCAACTTAAGCAAAGCATCTAGTGGTGTAACTTTTATGGGAAACAATATGGCAGGAAACCAGTTGCTCAACATAAGCTTAGGCTGAGTAAGATCAAAACTTCCTGTTCAAGGGGCATAATTGTCAGTATATATGAAAGGAAAATTTTCGAATAGAATAACACAATTAGTTCACAATTTAGTGTCATTAGAAATTGCAAAAGACTTGTTCAGTGCAATTTATAGAAAAGGGACATACTGTATAAAGAGAAGACACATACGATGCCATTTCACCGGTATAAAATATGAGATAAAATGACCTCAAATGCATCTGATTGTCAATCTACTGCACAAAAAAAATATTTAAAAAATCAAGAACTATAGAGAACCATAAAAAATAAATTACACAGTTGTAAGGGTTAGCTTGAAAACAAAAACTGAGCATAAAGACACGTAACATAAGCTTGTCAACAAAAGAGGCTGCAAAAAAATTCACTGTAATAATATAGGCACTAATAACAGTACAATGAGGAAGAAATGGAACCCCTTATCTGTAAAAGAACACACAACCAAAACAGTAAAAAAATTGATAACAAACAACAAACAATTACCACGCTCAGCTACTAATCTAGCTAGCAAAAAACCTATAATGAACTAAAGAGCCAAAAATAGAACTAAGAAAATGAAGCATTACTTGAAGAAACAAACCACATAGAAGTATAGAAAATTAACTGGTAATCTAAAACACTGCAAGTTCGAAAATTGAAACCTGAACTTACAGAAATTATGTTTATCAATCTAATCTTGACTTAAGCCCTGCAAAAAGTAACAATGGAGAAATTAGAACAGAAGATGAATATATTCTGTAATCACCAAATCCTATAAAATGTTGAACAAACAATTGAGATTTAATTGGAGCACACAAACATGCACCCAAAGGAAAACAGCTAGGAGAACAAATATGATATATGAGCACTCTCTCAATTGTGGAATAGACAGACATAAAGAGGCCTCCAAAAGTACATCGGAGAGAGAAAAAAACAACCTGGATGTGTGCCCTCCTACCGGTGGTGTGTTCCCCTTGCTATCGGCTGTGCCAACTAAATATGCAATAAGACCACGACAGCTACAGTCAAAGGACATCAATCCCCCTAACCTGTATAGAAAAGGGGCATATTGCAATATAAAAATTTGCCCAAAAAATAGCAATTTTGAAATACATAGAAATTAAGAAAGGACATAACACTTAGTGATAATTTTGTCAAACACTTGATAACCACATATTGTAACACAAATGGTATCCTCAATTGATCAATGGCCCTTCTCGTAAACGTGATTTTTTCTCTTACATAAGCTGAGAAGCAACAAAATTATTTTAGCTAGGAACCTGTTAGCATGTCCAGAAATTAAGGGAATTTAAAGAATTTAAATGTAGCGTGCTAAATCAATCAAACTTGCAAACCAGGTGAAGGTGCTTACCTCGAAATGTAATGCGTCAGGGCTCCTTAACTGATTAGTAGTGCTGGTGCTTCGAAAATTACCAAGGAAAAAAAAAACCCAAATCTTCTATGTTAAATGCTGAAAGGGCAAAAAAAGTATAAGGCAATGAGCTTGTGAAAATTTTCATAGTCGAAAATTCTATAGCTATGAACGAGTTGCTGCTAGGCTTTCGTCTTCAATGGCTGAGTTGGCTTTTTCTGAAGCAAGAATATAAAACATAGATAGAACCTCTCTAGGGTTAAGAAGGCATATCATAAAAAGAACATAAAAATTCACAGGAGAAATTTAGCTTTTAGTTTCGGAAAAAAAATTCACTCGGAAATACAAAGGAAAAAAAGGAAGAGGGGAAAGAGCGTAGAGGAGAATAAGAGAAAAAAACTGGATCTGGAATTCCTAAGCCTTAGAGGTGACCACTAAGCCTTAAAATCGAAGAGCAAATGAGAGGAATTTAAGTTATGAGAGAAAGAAGGAGATAAAGACTGTACTCATCTGAAGGAGGAGCTGCAGATCTGGTTCTCATATGAGGTTGGCAATCGTCGAAATCAATGGCGAAGACTAAAGATGTTATTTCCCCTCCTTATCTCCGATGTTGGCTTGAGCAAAACGAAGAGAGAACAATAGAGAGGAGAAAGAGGGGATTAGGGCTCCGTACAGAGAGGAGAAAGATGCGCGTAACAGAATGAGTATTGAGAAGAAAGAGGGAGAGATACAGAGGGCTCGGAACTCTTCAGAAGAAGGAGAAGATCGTACATGTAGCTCACATGGGAGACCAGCTGCACGATTTGAGGAGAGAGAACGCCGGATCCGGATCGGATAAATGTCAATGGGCCCCACCCGTCAGCCAGACTGTAGGCCTACAGTGCTTAGCTACAGTGTCGGATCCGGATCTAAATACTCCGGATTAATATATGTTTCGATATCACCTAACTTTTCAAAAATTAGGATTGTACAGAAATAATTCAATAATTCTAGCAAGAAGAACATCCAGACATTATAGCGATGGAATAAATTTTGGCGGATAGAAATCGGTGACAGAAAGAAAACATGCACTTGGTTAATTGAAGATGCTTTGTTTGTTTGTAGCGTTCTGTCAATTTTGACATAAAGATGCAACCGTTGTAAGGCAGTAAGGGGTCCCATTCAATCATAGAACGAACACACTTGGGAATAAGCCGTGAATAGGGAATAAGAATAAGGAATTTCGGTTTGCGTGCTTATTCTTGAGCGGGCACGCAACCGAAATCCCTTACTGCCTTACAATGGAATAAGCCGTGAATAGGGAATAAGTATAAGAAATTTCGATTTGTGTGCTTATTCTTATTCTTACGCAAAACAAACGGTATAAGAAAAAGAAATTTGGGCTCTTATTCCTATACTAACAAAACCATAGTATAAGAATAAGGAATAAGGATAAGCACGCAAACCGAAATTTCTTATTCTTATTCCCTATTCACGACTTATTCCGTTGCATCCAAACACACCCTAGTGAATAAAACTGTTCTCTATTATTGGGCATCTCCTCCTAAATGTGGAAAAATTAATAAAAATAGATAATTGTCCACTTTACAGAATATAAAGAAAATATAAAACTTACCGATCAAATTCTGAAAAATTATAAAATTGTCTAATGATGAAATAAAAACGTGCATAACAGATTAAAGGCTCACGTTGGATCATCAACACAGATAGCAATATTTTTTTTTAAAAAAAAAACTTTGTCAAATACATGTCAATGTATAAACGGAATTACTTACGATCATTTTCTCGTCAGCATCATCCCATCATCTCCGATGATGTACTTTTTTTATTTATTTCGGAATACGCGACAACATCCATATCGTCCCTTTCCATTTTTGTCTTTAATCCTCATCCAGCGCTTACTCACCTCTTCGGCGCTAATTGTCCTATATTATAATACAAATTGTCTTATAAAATAATACTAATTGTCATGTAAAAAAATATCCATTAATTCTGAAAAAAATGTTTGACATTAGAAAAAAACTAATTGTTGTAGAAAAAAAAGTTAATTGTTCTAGTTCTACAAGCTAATGGTCCTAGTTATGTAAGCTAATTGTCATGATTTTGTTCTGGAAAAAAAATAGTCGTCCTAGAAAAAATATTAATTGTCATAGAAAAAAGAACTAATAATTCTGGAAAATATTACTAATTGTTTTAAGAAAAAAATTAATTGTTATGGAAAAAAATGATGTGGGGAGAGGGAGGGAACATGGGTGTTAGAAATTCAGGGAACGAAAAGATGAGCAACAAAAATAAAAAGATAGTTAGTTCTTAATTAATCACATTTTGAAAATAAAAAAGAGAAAATATATTTTTTTTATTCAAAGATGAGGGCATCATCGTTATCACAATTCTGACCAAGCATGTATTCAGATAGGTTCTTATGTTTGGTCTGCTTTTTCGTCTAATACGCAAAATTAATTTTTCGTGCTCTAAATACACTATATTCAGCTATAACAGGTAAATGAGTATCGAGAGAATGAATATTGTATTGTCAAAAATTTGAAAATTATTCTATTCAAAACTAGGAGAGACGAATAAAAAGTTCATAATAATAACATAAGAGTCCCAAATGCTTGCAAAGAAAAAGGTCCAATCTAATGTAACTTAGAAGAAGACGAGACAATTAGACAAATCTGGGCCCACATGCAGGCTTAGGTGTAGTCAATATTACCATAAATTTGATGAAGACAAAACCAAGCAGTGTTCTCCAATGGAAGAACAGGACATTAGTGTAGATATTAGTTTGGTCTCAGATATTTGCTGTTCCAAACAAAGTATTTTTTTTTTTCATTTTCTGTGTTGCATTAATTGTCCCATAGTTCACGGATAAGAACAAGCAGTTCTTGTTCGTTCCTTGTTCCACCAAAACCCAGGAACAAGAACAAGAGGTGCGAACAGCTTGTAGCGCAGAGCTCTGAAAACAACTTTACTGAATAATATAGCCCATGGGCCTTTTACTCAAAACAAAAATAGAATATTAATATTCTGGTTATTTATTTATTTATTTATCTTAAACTTTCTAAAAAGTAAAATAAAAATCAATCAATTTTTTCTATCGAATTGACTCTCCAACGTTGGAAGAAGGTAATTTTTGTTTACGAACCTTTGTTTGTACCGAATTAATCTTCAAGCTTTTGATAAAGAACTAAATCCGTTCTTAATCTATCTCAAAATAATTAAATCCAACTATTGATGGGAAAACCAAAGTGGTTATTATTTTTTTATTTCGTAGATGAATTTTTTTAAAAAAATGTTTCAGAACTAATGCAATTAGTGCAAATAAAATTTCAACATCAATTTGATACAACGGAAGTCAAGAACTAATGTAATATTATTTTTCAAAAAAGTTAAGAATTAAAATTTGAATTATGTTTGCTTCTATAAAAAATTGATGACTGATGACATCAAATGCGTCTGAAAGTTGGGATATTGATTTTCAGAACAGGAAGCAAATCTTGATTAGTTGTCGACTGCAGGCGTTGAGAATAATATTAATAATATCAGACCAACAATGTTCACATATGTACAACAAAATTGTTCAATTGGGAAAATTTATTCGAGATGCTAATGAATGTGACTAGCGGGGCTTCGCGCGTTGCGCGATCTACATTTTCTTTATCTACTCTTTATTTGTGCAGATATTTGTAACAATATATAAACATTATAATATATTGGATTATAGAAAAGTATTTGATATAATAAGATAAATTAGTGCGACACCGTTGCATAATAAATACATTCATTTATTTGAATTGGATGACTTATAATATTTTAAAATTTGTCAAAAATACCCAAAATTATAATTTACTTAAAAAATAAAATATGGTTTTAAAACCATAAAAATTATTTGAATATTCAAAATAGAAAAGCTCTGGCATTAATAAATTGAATATAATATTAATAGCATCCAAATAATTTACGTTGCACATATAAATCTATAAAACAATGAAATATTTTATGGGATAAATTGAAATTTCACGCAATTCTTAAATACGAAAATTCATGCGAAATATTCTAAAATGTAGAACAATAGAAAAGTTTATAGCAGTTCGTTATTTATGAGCATGCACCGTATTTTATCTTGTTTTACGATAATGCATATAAAAATTTGATAAAAAAGTAAACTCTAAAAAGATCTTAACATAAAAATACGAAATACTACTTTTTTAAAAAAAATTCACACAACTTACCAAATAACCTAACATATTCTGAAAGAAAGTAAACGTATTTTTGAACCACAAATATAAAATACGATGAAGTTTGGAAAAGTATTTAAATTATTTTAAAAGTACATAACCAAAAAAATTACGTCGATTAATTCTATACACTTGTTTCGGTATGCACATAAATTTTTATGGTGAAAGAATTTTTTTAAGAGCATGAAATAATTAAAGAAAGAAACATATATGCTTTTGAAATTACGGAAATGGATGCGAGCATTTTTTGAGAAAACGGAGAGCAGAATGAGGAGGAGCAGGAGGTGCTGATGTATGCCACATGGTTGTAGGAGCACACACGTGAGGGCTGATCAGAACTCACAAGGTTGGATTGGGGACCAGATCTTCTGTGATAATTACCTTTTAGTTGTATCCAAGTTTTGTCCAGTCCATCACAGAAAATCCAAATAAACAATCCACGTCAGACAGAGTTGAATTTTAAATCATTTTCTGCCGAGTGGGCTCCAACCGTCAGCCACACTGTAGGTGAACAGTTCTTAGCTACAGTGTCGGATTCGGATCTAATTGGTCCCGATTAATATATGTATAGATGGGTCAGTCACGGAGAATTGTTTCATACACTTTTCAAATATCCTTTTTATTTTTAAATATTTTCAAACTGAGGTGAATTGAGAGACATGAATTGAAAGAGTGAGATGTGAGAAGGGCATTTTCGTCCAAGTAGAAGTGGATCTCCAAATTTGGAGAGTATATGAAGCAATTTCCTCATTCGCGTCATAGGCACAGCCGAAGAATTCGTATGGAATTCTAACATTGCGTTAGAAGTGTTGTCCCTAAGGAGGCGGCTTAATTAAGGTTTAGCGGAAGCAATTATGGTTTTGGACCGGTTTGGTATGAACTACCCTAACACAATTCAATTGGTACCCAATACAAGCAAGCACACAAGCAATTCAAGTAGCAAGATAATAAAGAGAAAGAGAGAGAGAGAGAAATTGAACACGCGATGTGATTACGGAGTTCCGACCCGCTAGGAAATGCTAACCTTAGTCGTACGTCTCCGGGAGTTTCGCTACCACCAAAGGGCGCGCTCCGTTCAATTCCAATAAGAACGGGTCTACAACTTCGAACCGAATCACCTCGTCACAATGACACTCGAGGTGGATCGGCCTAACTCAAGTGGCACAACGGCCTCAAAGGAGAAGAGCTCTCAACCTATTCCAACCTACACCTAACGACAATGTCGGGGCGGTGGTGTTTGAGGCTACTAAATCTCTCAAAATAGTTTAGCTATGAAAAGCTCAAGTGGGAGAGTATCCCTGTGCTCAAAGGCTCTATTCTGGACAAATTTTGCAAGGCAAAAGCTCTCTATGGAGAGAGAACAAGGGGTGGATATAAATAGAGCTCGTCAAAAGCTGCAAAACAACTCAATTTGCTGTTGTGCGTTACACAACGCAATATTGCGTTACACGACCCACAGATAGCCATTATAATAAGACAAAAACAAACTATCCGTTGGCAGTGCGTTACACGACCCAATATTGCGTTGTACGACGCACTGGACGACCGTTATAATAAGACAAAACGGATAAACTAGTCGTTTGAGCTGTCAGGCGCGTTATACGACGCGGACCACCCGTTGTGCAACGCAATATTAAATGTCATTAAATGATCAGAATTTTGCTTCAAAAACGAGTGAAAAAGGCCAGAGAAAAAACAAAGGAAGTGTTAGGAAGTGTGTAATTTTCAATTTTTAGTGCTAATTACAATTTAATTAAGCAATGAAACATCACACACAACGGATCGTGCACAAAAGCCAAATTAACACAAGAGATAGGGTGGAAATTTGTACCTCCCGCGAAATGGTATTCGCGGGGCTCGACCAAGGCATGAGAATCGATGGCGTGCCTTCTCCACCATCTCCACCACGTCTAGTAGCCACCCTTGAGTCCACTAAGGAGGATTAATCACGTTCTACAAGGTATGTGCTAGCATACGCAAAGAACAAGCCTAATCCTTATGGTTTTCTCTCTTGCATCAATCAACAACCTTGATTTAGTGGAGAGAAAATAGCTCAACACATGAGCAAAAGAGAGATAGAGATGATGAAAGTGGCGGCCTCCATGGGAGGAATGAGAGGAGAGAGAAAAGCTAGGTGGAGGCTCTCATAAGTGGTCCTTATATAGAGCACAAAACCTAATTGACCTCTTGCATAATTACAACTATGCCATCCCACCTACCACCATATTAGGCAGCCACGAAATGGGCCTATATGGGCCACTTAATCCACTCAATTTAGTCTCTAATTCTATTAATTAAAGCCCCATTTATTTGCTCTTTAATTGGGCTATCTATTTGCTACCAAATAACAGCCCAATTAATTAATATAACCATTTATATTAAAATTGTGTTGAACTAAATTAATTATTAACTTATTAATAATTATTTTAGGATTAGTTAATCCATTAATTTATTTCTATATGATCCATTGACTTAATTAATTATAACGGTTTGCAACGGTATATAATTAATTAATTAATCTTATCATATTTTCACAGTACTTACTGCTGCGAATAAATAAATAATGCACTGTGTGATTAATGTCCTATTTGTGTGACCCTTTGAGGATTTATGCTATGTTGGCCATGGAATTAAATCGTTATTTAATTCCAATAATCATAAGCGGTATCTAGCAACACGTTATGATTCCCAATTCGCATAAATAGTGTACTGCTACAATATTTCAATCCTGCATAAGAGAATAAATATGTTTCTCTATTTTGATTCTTATGTCTCACGATATCATCATATAATCCAAGATAGGAATGTGTCATTCTTGCAGATTATATGTTTCTTGATCTGGAGTTGATCGCTTAGTTGCGCGCATACGATCCAACTCCATCAAGGGGCGCAAACAGATATCGTCACTCACTAAGTGAATTAATGAGGGACATACGATTTTCTTGATGATTAGCTTTTTCCCGCACAATTCAAAAGAACGTAAATCAAGTCCGTATAGCAACCCTTAACGGGAATCAGCGGTAGACGAGATTTATAGAACCTATCTTCATGTGGAAAAGATAATCATCTCAAACTTAGAACCAAAATCATAACGAAATAAACAATGACACATAACACAATCCATATGTTTATTTCGTTGGGTCAAGTCATGTACTATGTTCCATAACATATACATATGCAATTAAGTTGGTAACTTTTTACCTATGATTTGTAGAACTTAATCATCACTTAACTTGTATACTAATCTTATATGATAATTAATGTTCCTTGTTAATTATCAAGATTATGGACCGTTTAGATTTATTATTGTCATTCTAAAGAATGATCCACAGAGATCTACAATTCAGATCCTCAACCTGAATGATCTGTCAATAATAAACCTAGGAACAGATGATAAAATATCATCCAAAACATAAACTAATAATTAAGTCATTAAATTATTGACTTCTAGGACATAACTCTAACAGGAAGGTTGTACAACGCTTCAGTGCGTTATACAACGTTCTGGCTTGATTTGAGGAAATTGCGTTGTATGATGCAGCTGGTGCGTTACACGACCTTCTGTTGCGTTGTGTAACGCACTGGGTCTGTGAAAGAAAAAAAACTACACAAACTGATGCGTTGTGTGACGCAATATTGCGTTACACAACTCACTGGTGCGTTGTACAACCCAATATTGCGTTACACGACGCACTGGGTCTGAAACTGAGAGAAATACTGAGTTCTTGAGCTTTTCTGCTAACTAGACCATTTCAAGGATAAACAAGGACTAAAGTATACCTTCTATCCTAATCTAAGCTAGCCTAAAAGCTCTCTCTAAAGACTTGATCTTGATCTTGCACATAGCTTTTATCCAAGTCTTCAAACTTTACACCTTCTCCCTATAAAACTCGAAGAAGATTGTTAAATGCCAAATAATATTGTTTTGTAATCGACAAACCTAGAGACGTTTAGAACAACAAGAAGGGTTTGGCCAGGACCGAATCTAGGACTAGAGACTTTTGGATGTTCACCGTTTACGTGTTAGAGCTGTCTGATTGGAAAATATTTGCTTATGAAAATATTTCCAAATTAGCAGAAGTGGATTTAGCAAATTAACAAAATTATCAAATTCGAAGAGGTCTGTATTTGATTTCTATAACTAATTTCTAAAACCTAATTTCTAAAACGGTCCAGAATTGTAGAAATCCGTCCGATATATCATGTATGTCGACACATGACAAAAAACAGAGGGAGCTACTGCTCATCTCCTCTTTTGTGGTTTGGATAGAAAGGTGTGCAAGGATTTTTTATTTTTTATTTCCTTCTGTATCTAAATCCTCACAGGTTGTTGATGATGAAGCTTTGCGAGAATGAAACACATTGCACCGTTCTGAGACCATTTCTGGTTATGAGGTGCCACATGGGTTGACTGCTAGTTGATGTTTAGTTCCGTACTCTTTTTCCTTTTCTGTCTCTCTTTTTTTTTTTTTTTTTTCTTTTTCTTCTTCTAAGGTTCATCCTCTGATCCTTTAGTTTCTTTCTTTGTACTTTGTAATTCCTTTTATTTCAGTAAAAAGTTTTGGGGCTTGATCCATTGCTTTCTTTAAAAAAAATGTTTCGAAATTAAATGATACAAAAGACTTCTAGCTAGATTTCGAATCCGTGACCTAGTGAAAGTGTCTCAGAGCAAACTATTGATAATATATTAAATTAAAATATAAGATAAGGCAAGAATTTTTTTTCAAAGAAAAAAAAAATTCGCACATGTTAAGTTTCCAGTCAACTCGATCAAACTTATATTACCGACTAGTGATCTATTAAAAAAAAACAATACATATTAGCATATCTAATTTGCTAGATATCATCTGTCTATTTCAAATTTTCAATCACAAATCCATACTTCAATACACAAGGCAATATAGCACAATTTAGTATGATATTCTGTTTCCTTATTATTATTATTATTTACTTTTTTCATTTGAATCTCTTCTCTCTCTCAAGCTATATCAAGAGAATTCGATGCATGTTCCTTGTTTAATGTCTCTTGATTGCTTAAGAGATGCCTTGTCAGATTTTGCTCAATGTCTTTCTGTCCTCTCACCTTCAATTCTTCGCTTTTCCCCCACAATACAGAGTACAGACCAATCATTATCAAGATAGCTCCAATAATCCTATCAATATTGAACAGTCAAATATTCAAAATAAATAAGAACCATGCCTTCTATTATTATCTGATAAATTTTTTACAACATCCTTATCGTCTTAATGCTGCAATGCAGATAATATTTTTTTTTTTTGAAGGTAATGCAGATATTGTTTTCAGATACTTGGCATGTGCATTATGACCAATTAATTGCATTCATATACAATTTGATCTAACTTTATAATTAGGTGTAGCAGTAAGGAAGTAACCCCTTAATTAATTATATGTACATACCCGCCAGTGTAGAGCTGGTCGCCGAGGATGAGAGCAGCCATGATGGAAACGGCCACAGTCTGTACCGGTTGAAAGACCGATGCAAACAGCGGACCTCCCCTGTCTATGCACCAAATCTGTAACGAAAGTGCCAGTCCTGATGCCACCAATCCCTATCGATGCGTACAAGTTTCTATATACATTAGTTAATTACAAAATTGATTGTCAATATGTAACGCCTTGATTACTAAAACTTATTATTGAGTCTTTGTCAATCCTTGCTGAACGATATGGTTAATCTATCCCCTTTATTGATTATATCAAGGAAAGAGATGGAAGAGTTGACATGCCCCGGTCCCATGCTATAATATTTAATTTACACTAGGAATTCTGCATCACATTATATATTGTATTGTTAAAATTTAAAAAAGCACAAGTAGAACTGGGCATGAAATTACAGCGTAAAGGATGGTGAAGAGCTCCATTCCAGAGTGTACTTTCCACTTGTCCATGTCATTTTCAGTGAACGCAGCTATGATCAGAAATTGTACCAGTCCAAAAAATATTGTCAACGTAAGCACTGATAGCCTTGCTGGATATTTCTTCAATACTGGGACCTATTTAAATTAACATGCATGTAGAATTTATTCCGAATAAGTTTTAAAAGAAAGTATTTAATATTTGTATGTCGATAGTTACATATAACAAAGACTCATCTTAAATGCATTAGGCAATCAATAATCAAAAGGAATGTCAGATTTTTTTCTGTACTGTTCTTGACAAGTTACTTAAAACATGTATTCCCTATATGTAACGCAAGAATAAATAACCAAAAGGAATGTCAGAGCTGACCTGGAGCACAATCCAAGCAGACCAAGAGGTGATGTGGGAAAGGATGTAGACACAACCTAAGGTCCAGTTCAATATGTGGCTTGAACTGAGAATATTGGAGGGTTGCTGACTCAGCAATGGGAGGCCCTTGTAGAGAGTTATGACGGTGGCCCCACCTATGCTGACAACTGTCCCTACCACCTTTGCCACCCCATACCTCTTCTTTAGGCTCACCTCCTCTATCCTACCACGTACAGAGCATATATTTATTAAAGATTAGCACGTTGACACGTTCTAATAGATCGGAAACTTGGCAAAGTTAGTTGGGTGTTGTCCCTTATAATTTTCGACATTTATTTATTTATTTTTTCTTTGACAATGGACACTCCAAACCCAAGGAAATTGATGGATGTACCTCAGAGCAGCAGCCATGGCAAATGTGACAGCTGGGATACTATTTTGTATTGCAGATGCATAAGTGGGAGACAAATAATATAGCCCCAGAAGGTAGAAGCCTTGGTTGGCTAAAATCCTAACAAAGATTAATGGTAAGGCACATAGGTCAAATTATGTAATGAAAAATATTAAAAGGAACTTGGGCACTTATTTATTTCAATATATCATGAGATTAATGATTAATGAACTTAATTACCCTAATATTGCCAGAAGAAAGAATTGAACGAGCAATGAGAAAGTCAGAGGTGGCCTAAGTCCCCTATAACAAAACAGAAGAAATCCAAAGTTTAATATAATTAATCAAATTAAACACTTATTAGCTTTAAATTGATTGAATATAGATCCTTTTTTTTTTCCAAAAAAGAAGACTATATATCAGTTCTGATTTGAGGAACCTCTCATAATTTGAACATTTTAGGTGCATATAGAAATATGCAGAGTAATTATTGTAACAAACATGCTGCTCCAAAGAAAGATGTAGAGAAAGTGCTTACTTCTCTAGAAAATAGGCAAAAGGGGTCAACAAAAGCAAGGCAATGCAATTTCTGTACACAATAAACACAAGCTGGCTTATTCCCATGTCTAGAGCAGCTCTTGATACTATGTGAAACCCTGCCATACACAGTTGCAAAGCTATCACCCCTACTAGGAGCTTCACTTTCTCGCTCATATCTGTAACCTCTCTTCTCATCTCTCTGTTCCCTCTCTAAGGGGATTAATTGGGTATATGTATATTTATTAGACAATGGTAGAAGGGGATATTGGAGGTGCGTGCGGTATGTGTATATATACACACACAAACACTTCAGGAGCAGCAGCGCTACTTCTCTCAAATTGGGATCATACTGTCGTGTAGTTGTCTCTTATAGAATAGATCCTTGATTATGACATGCTCCTCTGTCTTCTCTTATTTGCTTACGTCTTTCCTGCTTTAAGATTTCGGTAAATTAAAATAGAAGAAACATACCTCACATTAATTTGCACAATTGTCTTGGTAAAGAATCTAGGAGACATGAGTACATAAATGGTACTGTCACATATATAAATAGGCATAGAAGTACACTGCTGTTGAATTATGGCTGAAAAGACACTGAAAATTGACCAATTTACCTTTTACCAAATGGGATTATTAGATTTTCGTAAGCAGATACCGATATTGGTACTGGTACCAATGACCTACATAATGGCACGAGTCGAACAGACTATTAAGGGGCCTCTTGGCTCGCTTAGGAATAAGAAAAATAACTTCTTTCTAGACGGAAATTTATTTCTAACCATCTAAACTGTTCACAAAATTACACAATTCCTAATATTTTCTATCTAAAAATAGACTATTCCTCTTATTCTTAAGCGATCCAAACGACTCCAAGAAAATTAAAATCATGTCTCTACCGCATAATTGCACCTACTGAGAGGTCAACAAGTGACCGGAGAGATAAGAGTCCTTGACCCTGTCAGAACCAGTAATTTTTTTAGCATCTTTTAATTATCGAGTTTTTTTATTCTGGTTTGAATCAGTCTTTGGGACAAGATTAATTGTTCTTGGCGGGTTACTGTACCAGCTTTAGATATTATTTTCTCGAGCTTCTTGATGGTTAGTGCATTAGTACACAAAATTGAAAATTCTTCTTTTGATTTATATATATGCAAGTATGTTGGGTGGAGGTATGAAATAATAGATAATAGTAGAATATTATTATATTTGGCATTAACAAAAGAAATAGTGTTCGCACACGGGCAGGCATTGGGGTACATGTACAGATGTACTTGCAAGGGACCAGGCAGAGAGCATGCTGGCTATTGCCAGGCTGCCATATCTTCTACTGATTATAAGATATATATACACTTTCTTTTTTTTTTTTTTTGAGTTTTGGAAATTTCTTTAATAAAATAAAGAAAATAAATATGCACATTCCTGAAAACTTGGTTGGCCGGAATAAAAGTTAGGTAGTTGTGCCATCTTTTGTTGAAATCCTTCTGCATCTACTGCCAGTGTTTTCAATACCCTATCGGTTACCAGAACAGTGACTGAAACGATGGTATCTAATTTTGTGAGAGAAAATATCGAATTTCGATCACTAGACAAGTAGAGGTGCCAGTATATATTGTATTGAAAACACTATCTACTACTCAGCAGCATGTCTGCACTAAAATTATACACTTTTTAGTGAATTAGGCATAGTGAATTGTAGATATCTACCACTAAATCTCTAGAAACTAAAATGCAAAAATCTGTACATTTACATTTTAAATGATTACCGTGACATATTTAATATATTAATATAGATGTAATGACAGTTCATGGACACGTATTAATTATATACTTCTAGAGAGTACATCTGTATTCCTTTTATTATTGTTTTTTTTTTTGGAGAAAGAATGTATACCTGTATTTTTCCTGTTTTTCTTATCTTGTTTCCTGTAATAATAATGAGAATTAACACTTCTTCTCCATGTAGAGTTGGCAACAGGACCTACTAATCTTGAACTAGCTGTCTTAGCCGGATCAACCAAAGGTATTTTTTTCTCATATAATTCTTTGGCTCCGTTTGGATAGGTGTGGGAAGAATGGAAGAAGGGAAGAAGTGGGAAGAAATATTGGAAATTGTGTAATTTTGTGAAGAGTTTGAATTGTTTATAATTTTTTTCTTCCTTCTTCCTTCTTCCTATATCCAAATGCACCCTTTGATATTCTCATATAAATAAGTAGAATAAAATAAATAAAAGCTAGCTTGGTGATGCTTTTTTTCTTCTTTTTCTGTTTCCTTTCCTAATGAAATTAGAGACGCAATCACACTAATTTTAGATTAGAAGTTCATGCACCAGTAAATCAATGAGATATGGTATCCTTATATAGGACCCGCTCATTTGAGGCATGATTTGATATTTTGATCACTGGTAGCGTGTAAAAATGACGCCGCATTTCCAAATATGTATCTATTGGCCCGTTATGAATTATTCAATCAATATTGAAACAAAAATGAGGGTAAAGAGTGGAAATGGAGAACCTTTCCAAGTTATTTTTGTTTTCTTTTGTGTTTTTTTCAACAGTCCTGCCTGATGGTTTTGGAGCAAGGAAACTTTTGTGTTCTATTTTTCTCCACCTTCCATTCCATTCTATTTCTTTCCTTTACCTTCATCAAAATTTCTGGAGCAAGCTCTAAGGATCCAATATCACATACATGCTTGGAGAATTAATTTTCTAACCATTAGCTTTTGATCTTTTATTTATGCTTGGGCAATAGATGGTGTCTTTAGATTTAACAAATGAAAATTGGGAAATAAGATGTGTGGTCTTAAGTTAATATACAAAATGCCAAGTCATTCTTGTCTTATTTGTTATGTATCTTGGTTAGAGGCCCATGAGTTATATACGTCATGCACAGGGACATAAATTATTGAGTGCATTCTAATCACAAACAGTTGAATATTAATGAAGCACAATATGATTGCCCATAAAGCTATTAACAACACAATAGAAAGAAAAATAAGATAATACCAAAATAAATTTCAATGAAAGGATATATTAGAGAAATAAAAACTTGTTACCGAAATCAAATTTCAGAATTCTAATAAGTGCGCCAACAAAAATTAAAGAATCTATATTATACGTACTATAAAAGCACCCCAACAAGTCAGTAAATTTTCACATAAAAAAATTGAAACAATTGTTAATATCATTATAAATCATTGATTAATATAATGTATGGTGTGGATCGCTATTTTTAATAAGAAGTCGACTCTATACACAAACACATCAGGACGGGAATTGCTCACGTCACGCACAACTTGCTCATTCACTCCTAATTTTTTTCAAAAATGACCAAACTATCATCTACTTTATATTGATTTTTTTCAGACTTTAGCACTTGAATGAGGACATTTTAGTCAATTTGGGAGTGATTGAGTAAGGTGGAAGTGTGCTGAGCAATTCCCCATCAGACATTGGACGGTAGGACTCTTGGTTTCGCGTCTAAATCACGCGAGTTCGAACCCTTGCTTCGTGTTTTATTTTTTTTTTCAACTTATTTTGCTCATGTCTCTCCGTTCCCTTCTCAGAAATGGAAACACCTTCGTTTTATTTTTTTTTTCAACTTCTTTTTGCTCCCTTCTCTCTGTTCCCTCTCCGAAAAGGAAAGGTAATGTGTTCCCCTCCTCAGTCCTCACTTTTCCATCGGGGAATCCTTTGCTGCTCAGAAACGGAAACAAATCTCAGGGAAAAAACCCGGTCTCACCTTCGCTGCCCCCACCTTCGCTCTGTTCCCATCTCACCTTCGCTTCCCCTCCTCACTTTCCCATCGCGGCCAGATAAGGAACATTCCACAAGGTTGCGGCGGCTAGGGTTAGTACATCTCATTCAAAATTTTTGATTAATTCCTAAATTTCATTTACTGCTCACAATTCTTTCCCTATTAACTGTCAGGAAAATGAAATTAATAGCCCAAATTCGAATTTTAGTTTTGCCGCTCTATTTGATTTTGTAATCTGAAGATTCGTCGGTTCCCTATTTAATCCATCCACGGGTTTCACAAGAATGGGCATTCCTCTTGATTTGAGGTGAGAAAAAACTGTATTGTTCAATTTTCGTTCTCATCTCTTGACTCTCTTTATAAATCTGACACGAGATCTGACAAGGGGACGCTATGGAGCAATATTTGAAATGTTATCACTTATGTCATGAAATTTTTCTCTATTTTGAAAAGTTTTCCTTTTTCTTTTTCTTTTTCGTATGTTTCTCAATTTATTGATTATTACTAATCAAATTAAGTTAAGAATGCATATGTGGTACCAGTATTCTAGTGATCTTTCTGTGCGATGATACTATGACCAGGAATGAATATATTTGGATGATCTTCACCGGAAATAAACTCAAATATATTTACACCACAAAAGAATTGTTTACGACCAGAGGTGAAACATGTAAAACCAGCACTGAAATTTAAGTTTTCCATGCACTGAAAACATGTAAACCAGCACTGTAAAACTAGCACTGAAATTATACAGTACCAGTTCCTATCTCTTCACTGAAATTTGAGTTTTCCATCATCTAAAACTAGCACATGTTGCTGATATGATACTGACATTCTGACATTCTTAATATTGTTAACTAATAACCAGCAATAAGTTTATCTTTTTTATTTAACTTCTAATCGTTTTTTATTACTTGTACAACAGAGATCATTGAGGTCAAGACTGTACTGGTACAATTTCTGTCAGGTACAGACCTTTGATTTGATAATTTATTTCATACCTTTGTTATGTTTTGCATTTCATTGTTGTTTTGTCTTTCAAATTCATGTTTAAAAATGTATACAATATTCAAGAACTCCATGTCTTCAAAAATCATGTTTAAAAATGTATACAGTATACAAGAACTCTTTTGATTTAATTGTTGCTTTTATTTTGGTTTTGCTTTTCTTTTGGTTTTTTGTTTTTCTTTCTGTGATCGATTAATTGCTTCCATACACAATGCAAAAAGGCATGTCATTATATTGTATAGGTTTCTCATTTAGAATTAGAAATTTCTTGCAAATGCATATGAAAATTTGTTCTCAATTAATCTATTAATCTATTCACAATCTCTCAGGGGTGGTAAATAGCACATAGCACAAAGCCCATAGAAATAAAAGGGGATTGCACATAGCATTTGGTTGGCTTCAATTCACCAGTGTGATGGGTTCTATAATAGAAAACTTCCTTGTTCTTCTCTTATGGGCCGTTTGGATGTCGTAGGAATTTGGAAAATTTACAATTCCTAGACATAAATATATTAAGAAGTGTGTAACTTTGTAAAGAGTTTGAATTGTTTATAATAAATTTGACATATAAAATGTCCAAAATTTGCAATTCCGGCACCATCCAAACAGCCCTTTAGTACCGACAACATTTTTGGATATTGCCGGTTGGAGAATCGCATTCCATCTAGTACTAGCAAAGGTACACACCCAAATGAGTGGATGATTAACAGATGAAAAAATTTTATATATGTGTTCTCTTTCCAAAATAAAAAATAATTATTATCTTAATAAAGTTTTTTATATTTTAATGAAGTTTTCTATATGTGTCGTGCTCTCTTATGAAAATATATATACTCCGTAAATCTAATTAAAATTCTCCCTTGAATCTGTTAATTACTCTCTTATATTTTTTACTTACTCACATAAATAATTGCTCATTTTAACTTATTAGATACTCCCTTATATACTTTCATAACAAAACATAAATAATTGCTCATTTAAATTTATTAGGTACTCCTATTTCGAATTCTTTTTCAAATATAAGTACTCCCATTATAATCCTTTATATAGTTCCATAATGAAACATTAATATTTTTTGTTAGGACATAAAAATATTATATACACACTTATATGTATTAGATACTTTTTTGAAATTTATTAGTTACTTCCTTATGTCTATTAGATAATTAGTTTATATATATATATTAGATACTCCTTTGAAATATTTAGTTACTCCCATAAAATCATTAATTACTCCCTTATAGAGAATAATAATATAAGAAATAGGATGTTTGAATAAAAAATAGAGATTAGATATGGATGAGACACTAGGATAAGAGAGATGAAGCGGAAGGAGAGAAGAAAGGTTCAGGGTCAAAGAAAGAGAAATGAGAAGAGGTGGGGTGAGAGAACGGGAGTATGAGTGTGAGAGAGAAGGAGAAGAAAGGAGCAGAGTGATGGGTAAAGGTGAGAGAGAAGAAGGAGAGTGAGAGAGGAGATGGTTGAGAGGCGCGAGAAAAAAAAAACGATGGCGGGTGAGTGAAGTGAGGTGAAGAAAGGGGAGAGAAGGGATGCACGAAGGAAGGAAAAGAGGGAGAAGCATTGTTTTTGTCGTGCATGAGGGAAGGGAGTGCGTTCCTGATTGCTTGATTGCACGTGAGGTTGATTGCATCAAGTATTTCTCATTTAAAATTAAAGTTTAGAAGGTGAATTAATTTGGAATTACTTACCATCATCCCATCATCTCCAAGGTTCTCATTAAATATCTAATATCCTTATTAATAGAAAGTCCAGGGATGAGAGGATGAAATAAAAAAATAGCAAATCCAGGGAATAAGAGGATTATCCAATGCCCTCACCTCTTTGTAGTGTTCACCAATCGTGCGTGTCGTGTCGTGTCATGTCGTGTCAAACACGATCTTGTTAGAGTCTCGTGTCGTGTCGTGTTGACACGAACTACTTTTTTAATCGTGTCGTGTCGTGTCGTGCTTAGTGGTGAGAAGAGACAACACGACACGCATTCTGACACGACACGACTGACACGATCGTGTCGTGTCGTGTTGACACGTCGTGTTAGTCGTGTCATATTATTTTATTATTTTTAAATTTGAAAAATATTAAAAAATTAAAAGTAAGAGAAAAATTACTAAACACAATAATTTATTATTTGATTAAGTTTAATCTTTTTATTAATATTTTTATAAAAAATAATAATTAGATTAGAACACTATTGTGATTTAAATGATGGTAAATAATATGATATAGTATTATAAATTGAAATTAAATTATTAATTTTGCTTAAATAATCAACATTAATAATTAAATTTGTGTTGAGGTGTCGTGTTAATTCGTGTTCGTGTCGTGTTCGTGTCGTGTTGCGTGTCGAATCGTGATGTGTTGGATCGTGTCAAACTTTCTAATGTCCCAACACGACACTATTATGACACGACACGATAACACGATCGTGTCGTGTCAATTTTGTATTCGTGTCGTGTCAACACGACATCGTGTCGTGTTAACACGGTCGTGTCGTGTCATTTTGGAGAACACTACCTCCTTGCTTGTATTTCCTCCTCCATGTCATGTATTTCCCTTTCCTCCCGGGACTATTTTTTTAGGTGAAAAAGTTCTCGAAAACAATTATGTTTCGAAACTAGAACAATTAAATTACAGAACAATTATTTTTTAAAACTAGAACAATTAGATATATTAAATAGAACAGTTACTTGTATTAACTAAAACAATTACTTATATTAACAAAACAATTAATATTCATAAGTACAACAATCAATATTCAGAACTAGAATGTCCTACTTCTATAACACAAATTTTTCAAGACATAACTGAATTGTGTAGGTGCTGGATGAGGATGAGCGCTGGATTAATTGCGTTAATAAGACAATTAATAAGATGTTGTTGGAATGAGAAATGAGAAAATTAATCAGATTCAAAAAATAAAAATACTTTTCTAGAGAATGATGGCGTGAAAATTATTGGAGATTATTCTTATGAGCCACAGATTTAATCTAGTTGGAAAACACAATTACCAACTTGCCATGAGGTCCCATAGCCTGTATAGCAGCTGCGCTAACGACAGCGGTAACAACAGATGCACTTAATTCTGGTAGGATATCAAAAAGGGCCCAAAAAATAGTTTTTTTTTTTTTCCTCGAAACCTTTGACAGGAGCTGTCAAGAGACAGGCCCAAAAAATAGTTAATGAAAGATCATAGATTCATAGTGCTTTCTCTCAGATCATATACTTAATTCTGAGTGAGTTGGTTTGTGGAGCCCAAGTGTGCTGGGCAAGTCTCTGCTCTGTAAGGATGGATCCTGAATTCCTTAATTCGAGATTCAAGAAACTTATCAGACCGGAGCGGGCTAGATCAGACAGGAAATGGACATAAGATAAGATCGTCTGTCGAATTTCGATATGCTTCCAAGTTCCAACAACTCTTGTGCAGTTGTGCAATAAGCCTATAACACTATTACACTAACATATTTTGATTTCTCCAATGCAGTGCTAAGCTGGTTTACTATCTTCTTCTTTGTCAAACCCTAAATTAAAAAGGTATGCAATTGCAAGTGCAATAATGAACACACGCATTCTTTAACAATTACATGGTTCCTTCCATATTTGTACCATAATTCATTTCTCAATGTTTGTTACTGGACCACGAAACCAAAACCGCGCATTGACTACCCATGATCCGAGGCAAAGAACCAGCAAGCCTCCAACCGCCACCGGAGTGTAATTCAAAGTGTCCTTTGTTACAGGATACGCCACCGGCAGAGAAAAGAGCACCGTGATCAACGCCACCCAGATAACAGCGATCCAGCCAATCAAACAGCTGAATTTTCCCAGATGGAACGGGCCGGAGACGAATGATTTCCTGCCAAGTGTTACTCTGAAGAAGATTGGAAGTGCATAGGAGATGTACAGTCCGATTGTCGCAATTGAGACCATGGCTTGAAAAGCTACTTCACTACCCATTGACTGTACAAAACAATGAATACAAATAACAAAAGAAAATTTGAACTATAAGTTTGATTAAATGGAATTAGATGCTATAAAAAGGACAAATATATATATATATATATATATATAGTTTAGCTACGGTGAGTCGCGACTCACGGACCCTCCGGTGAGTCGCGACCAAAACTCCTAGATCTAAATCAAAATTACCGATCCAAACCGTCCAATATGATCTCCCTACTGAAATCTCCGTGCAAACCAATTTTTTTATTTTTTCGAAATTTTTAAGTATTTTTTTCGGATTTTTAAAAACTGATGTTTTTGAATGGTTCAGAACCAATTAGATTAACGATTTTCTAAAATTTCAAAAAAATACTTAAAAATTTCGAAAAAATGAAAAATTCGGTCTACAAGGAGATTTCAATAGGGAGATCATATTGGACGGTTTGGATCGGTCATTTTGATCTAAATCTAGGAGTTTTGGTCGCGACTCACCGGAGGGTCCGTGAGTCGCGACTCACCGTAGCTAAACTCTATATATATATATATATATATATATATATATATATATATATATATTCTATTTTGGCCCAAATCTAGTTAGTGGTCATTCTGGTATATGGTTTATCAGTCCCTAGATTATATTAGATATGGATCTGACCTGTCTATTTATTAACAGAAGCTACGATCATTAATATACAGTACCGACATGATTGAGGGGTGATAAATGTAAACTGGTATACCGTTAGAGCCATGCAAAATCCTATCACCACAGCAAGCCAAACCGCATTGAAGGGGACCTCCTTATTGTTAACTTTGTGCCACACTTTTGAGAATGGCATGGCGCCATCTCTTGAGAAAGCATACGCCATCCTAAATTAATGAAAATTGCAACAAATAACTAAACAGGATAAGTGGATCCTTAAGAGAGAGAGAGGGGGGGGGGGGTGGATTTGAGATATCCTTTCACCTGGAAGTGCTGGTGACAACACTGATTCCACAAAGATAGACAGCACCGGCCACAACGCCAAGGCAGATGATGCCGCCAGTTCCCGTTCCATATCTCCTTTTGAAAACAAGATAGAATACCTCGGCAATTGCATATCCACCGGCATCATTATTGGTGTCTAAAAGATATTCTATGTCTGTCACTGCAAATGTGACTGCGACTAGATATGCCCAGCCGAATATTCCCGAGAGGCCCACGGCCGTTAATATTCCCATTGGTCCATTTTTATCTGCATTCTTTGTTTCTTCTGTCTACATCATCAGTTAATTCATGGTTATTAGGAAAATAAATGGGCTCTCTAGTAGCTGTTCAACTTCAAAATTCAACCATTTTATATACCAGATGAGCTGATGCATCATAGCCAACCATGGAGTACTGGCTCATAAGAAGCCCCAAAATTAAAATGTAAACAGTGCTGTGAATCCCCTCTCCATTATCAGTGTTGAAGTGGGTGAATACGAACTTTGCTGTTGCCCTTTCAGTCGCCACCGCAGGAATCAGCGCCATCAACACAAAAACCCCTAGAGTTCAGATTAGAAGCAGTAATAAAGTACAGGCAAGGCATGTGCCTAAATAGTCTTCGTTGCAAAAGGAAAGTATTAAATTAAGCAAATTGAAGCCACTAGAAACTCACCTAAGACATTCCACAGGGCGCCAAGCTTACCGAAAAGCGCTAGGACTTGGATAGGAAGGCTGTTGATGATTCCATGGGAGACCAAAAGGGCGCCATGAAATCCCAGAACCAAGTATTTGGAGGCTGTGTAGCCACCCCCATTGGCTCCTCCCGTGCTAAGTAATATAATAACCTGAAGCAGCTGTGCTAATGAAAAGTCGACACTTGTCGTGCAGGCCCACTATTTGCATCTATGGTGAATTAAAAACAGAAGAAAATTAAATTACATAAAAAGCTTAAGGAATTTAATAAACACAAAGCTTTTCCCCCCATGTCGAACTCTTATTGCAACTTAAAATTTCTAAACTCTGGATAATGATAGAGCGAGATTATTGAGAGACTTTACATACCAGTCCAACGATGTTGAACCTGAAAAATGGAAAAATATAATAAATAAAAATAGTTCTATATGGTGATTTTATAGTGAAACAAGTACTTTGACATTAAGCATCCAGTATATATATATAGTAGATTACACACACGATTCTTGATAGAAAATATAACAAAAGGGTTGCCAGTTTACCATCCAGTAATCCAGGAAGCAAGTGGCGCCCAATCCTTGCCAGCCAACCTGGCACTCCAATAGTAGAGCCCTCCAGAAGTTGGATATGCCGAGCAGATCTCTGCCATTGACAGCGCAATGCATCCATTGAACAGTGCCACCACTATCCATCCGATTGTGGCCGACATGGGACCTCCGTAGCGGAGTCCCGTGTTGTACGTTGTGGTGACACCTGTCAATATGGATATGATCGAGAAAGAGAATGCAAAATTGGATACAACCCTGTATAAAGCAACTCTGTGATCGTTAGCAACTAAAATGAAATTCAATTGGAATTCAGAGATAAACGTTTGATAAATAAAAAAAAATATATATATATATATATCTGCAATAAGGCTTACGAGAGGCCACGCTTGAGCTCCTGCTTGTAGCCCAATTCATGGAGCCGTCGTTGGTCCGCATCTTCTGATGAGGGCAACATAGTCATTAGAAACAACTTAGCTTTAATTCACGGGTCCTAATTAGGGGTGAGCAAAAAACTCGTAACTCGTGAGTTACTCGAACTCGACTCGAAAAAAACTCGATGAAAACTCGAGTTAGAAGAACTCGAGTTATAACAACTCGAGTTATGCCAACTCGTTAATTTTACGAGCCGAGTTCGAGTTGGGCCCAACTCAACTCGGTACAACTCGAGTCGGAATATACAAGCTGCAAAAAATAAAATGTTATCATATTAATATACAACCCAACAATTTTATTGATTTGGAATTCAATAACTTGTGCACTAACCCTAGTTTCTAAGTCCCCAGACCTTTTTTCCTCCCTTACACTCTCATGACTGCTCCTCTTTTTCTATTTTCGAGCAAAATTTTAAGGTGACTAGTACCACAACACCTTCTCACGAGTTCGTTGCCGAGTCACGAGTTGACTCGAGTTAAAATGAGCCGAGTTCGAGTTAGCTCGAATAGCTCGGAACTGCTTTGCTGTCGAGTCACGAGTTGACTCGAGTTGTGACGAGTTCGAGTTCGAGTTGAGGCTAACTCGCTCGAACTCGGCTCGTATACAGCCCTAGTCCTAATGCCCAGGGAGAAGCATTAAGTGTGACCGAGCATGCATTATATTGTATACAAAGAACGAATTAAGTAGTGGAGTTTGATATTTATGTGGCTGTCTGACTAATCAGGTATATATTCTATTGGCCGGTAGCTCTGATAGATTGGTAAGAGAGCTATTAATTCAACATTTGACTTTGCATTATTGCATATACCAGCATCTCTCTGCTCTTTTGTTTAGCAAATCAGTGAATTGCTTAATTACAATACAATTGTAAGAACTAATTATCAGAACAATAGAGAAAGTTGCATTCCAGGATCTAGTAGTATTATATATTAAGTTCAAATGGCATTCTGTTTTAATCTGGATTCTTTGTTAGAATGTTTCAGAGTAAATGTTTTTCCAAACTTCAAAGATCCCTCTTTAAGTACTCGGTATAATTAATGTTGCGTTTTTCTTTGGGAGTTGGTGCAGCATGTGATGTGACTTTTCTCCAAGCAAGAAATTGAGAATTCAAATATTGACAACTGATACGCAATGGGATTACGGGCACGCACCGTGTCTATGATGCGATACATACCATCTATGTTACTTGGGTGCGGATGCGGGTGTCGTATCGGATACGATGCGGGTGCGAGGATACGGCATTTTTCAAAAAAACTCGGATACGGCTGTATATATAAAATAATTAAAATAATAATATATATTAATATTAATATATTTTTGTAATTTAAAAAAAACTAATGGGAAATATTTTGGTGTATATAATTTTTTTTTAACGGATTGAACTATATAGCATTGATTTTTTAGTAGCTAAAAATTGAGCTTAGCTAGTTCAACAATTTATTTTTTAAATTTATAGTACTTCTATTAATATCTAAATTAAAAAAATATTATAGTTTAAAACTGGCGTTTGACAATGACAAGATAGCAATCCCATTGGCCATTAAATATCTTTGGACTTTTTGGACGTATATTTGATTAACAAATCTTCACCATCACAAATCACCTTTTGATCCATTAAAGGCCCAATGTTAGCTTTGTTTAGTGTCTCATAAATTGAGTTGTGTGTCCGGTTTTGAGGTAAAGTTAGTCCCACAAGTAAAAAACAAGTTATATAAGAGAGGTATATATTAAACGAGTTACGGATGTGGTATGTAGTTTTAATTTCCTTCTATGCGATAGCTGCGTCAGAGGCATGCGCCCATCATAATCCCGACATACATATTATATGACACCTTAAATGCGATACGGCCCTCAAATTAAACGAGATACGCGTATCTATGCCGAGTCGGGATTACGGACACGCACCGTGTCTATGATGTGATACTTCAAATATTGACAACTGATACGCAATGGGATTACGGGCACGCACCGTGTCTATGATGTGATACATACCAATACCATAAATGATATTTTTCATAGTGCATGTGAATCTAGCTGTTATGCACGTGCTTGCGCATGACTATTAAAATATATTTATATACCCATCAAAAGTTTTATGAATATCTCCATTTCTGAACTTAGTTAATAGTTAATCCCGAAATAAAATTTTGTTTAAGTTGCATGTTATATAACAAATTGAGCATTTAAATGACCTCGATAACCTCTTCTCTGCTTTGATTGGATTTAATTTGAGGTGACGTAGGATAACAGTTACAGCGCTATATATATTAAGGCCCAAACTAAGTGATGACTGATGAATATTAATTGAAACCGCGCGCAGTAATTGATACTTATTATACATTAAACAAGCTGAAACTACAGTTTTGATCTATATATCTTCCATATTGGCGTTTTAATCTGCAGCCAGATGAGACATAACACTAAAAGTTTATATTGAACGGGGACATAAGATGAAGAAGATATCTAAATTAAAGTACAAGTTTGTAACTAATTTTATCTGTATTTAATAAATAGATTAATAAATTAAAATTTAAGATTTTACGATATTGATTTTTTTTTTTAATTTAAATTCATAATGGGCTGATCCATCATTACTCAAATTAATTAATTTTCTAATCTTAAGGCGTGATTTATTGGCGTTCATATTTTGCACCGGACTACTATAGAATAGAAAAATGACACTGTTTTTTTTTTTAAAAAAAAATTTAGGACAAAGGCCCATGAGCTAATAATAATATCATTAAGAACGAATAATAACTACAAACAGGAGAGCTAATTTAATAGAAAAATGACTATTTTATTGAAGACAACGAACAAGAGACTGCTTCACTTTGTTGGGTTGTGGTTGGTCAAATTAAAATGGCTGTTTCGATTATTTTCTATTTGACATCATCGATCGTTTGCTTTTCGTCCTTACATAAGAAGCAGATTGCAGATGAAATGAAATCCCGTCCCGCGCGGGACTGTTCAGCGCAGTGCTGTGAGCAGTGTGATTTAATCTCAATGGCAAAAGGAGTCCCGTGTATGTAACCTGATTGGTAGACCCGAACCGTTCAGATCAGATCGGACGGTTCGTAGACTGCACTGGACGGTCCCGCGCGGGAGCAAATAAGGATTCATTGCAGATAGCCAGATATCCACAATGAAATGCACTGTGCACATGGTGAATGTTGTTAAATTGCAGATTGATGATGAGCACGAAACTCACATGATAATGATATTGAGTTTGAGGTGGCCACTTTTTCCAGGAGTTATTTTCAATGCATCCATTTCAAGCTGTCATAGAAAGTTAATGGTCTATTACTCTATTCTATTCTATTGATATGTGGGGGGATAACGACAAAAATCAGAAAAATGATGTATTACGGGTGCCGGTGCGGCCCGTGGGCCGTTCGGGTGATTTCCTTTCTTCCGTTTGGGTTTGGCCCAAGTTTTGTGGTCAAAATAAAACAGCTAATTAATGGTCAAATACAAAGATTGAACTACTTTCTTTTAAGACTAAAAATTTAAAAAAATTATCTTACGATCGACAAAATTTTTAAATTTAATTTCTCTTCGGCAAAATTTTTGGAGAAATGATAAATGTCATGCAAATTTTACCATCGCTTCAACAAAATAAACACATAAAATAGACAAGGTGAATATATAAATGATCAAATTGAACACATAAAAACAAATAAGTTTTGTCATCTCTTATTTAAATTTTTATATGCATATTCAACTTATTTGTTTGTATATGTTTATTTTGATCATTTATATGTTCAACTTGTCCATTTTATATGTTCACTTTTTTAAACAATGACAAATGAACAACCAATGATAAAACTATACATGAGAGTAGGCCTGGCAAAACGACCCAAAAAAACAAAATGTGATGTTGTTCCGTTTTCAAGAACGTGGAGGTTACAACTGCACTTATTGGGGAACACGGAGGTCTTCTTACTGTTGTAGAGCTCGTAGAAGAACGTTCTCCTTTTAGGTACGGAGTATCCAGTAGGTACCGTTCTCATCGAAATTTTAAAAAAATAGTATTCAATTAATATAATTAATTAAAAATAATATCAATATAATAAGATTAATTTAAATAGTATCACGAGATCGGAATCCTAAATTCCGAACGCAAGATCGGAATTCAGGATTCCGATCTTAGCTTTCGCTTTTATATAGGGGTTCCGATCTCCCCTTCTCTCTTCGCTCGATCTCGCTCGCTCTCTCTCTGGACAACGCGGCAGCAAAAGGTCAGTTATTTATTTATTTATTTATTTATTTAGTTTATTAGTTTATTAATTAGTTAATTAAATTAAAAAAATAGATAAAATATTGTAAAAATATTTTAAAAATCTGAAAAAATCAGGAAAAATAAAATGTAAATTTATATGTAATTTATTAATTATATTGGATTTTTTTTGTCTTTTTATTTGTTTATTCATTAGTTAATTAATTAGAAAAATAGATAATAAATTGTAAAATTATTTTAAAAATATGAAAAATAAGAAAAAATCATATGAAAATTTATATGTTATTTTTTTATTTTTATTTAAAATTTTTTTCTTTTAATAATTAAGATTTTGATAATTAAATATGGAAAAAATTAAAAAAATGGTAATGATTGATGGTATTAATTACAAATGTAGGGAAAAATTGTTTAGAAGAGAGTCAATCCGTTTCTACTCCAGGTTAGCTTTTTTATATGTTTATTTTATTATTGTTTGAATAGAAATGCTTGTGAATTGCATGTAGATTGATTGATTGATTGTAAAATTGTGAAATGCAATGATTGTAAAATTGAGAAATGCTTGTGAAATGCAATGATTGAATTTTTGATTCAAATTGGGTTGGGTTGGGTTGAAATTGGGTTGAAATTGGGTTCAGATTATTGAAAAACTCTCCCAGTACAGGGGAGATGCTGCCGAAATTTTGGTAGATTTTTTACTTTATTAAATTTTAATTGCAGTAACAGTCGAAATGCTACCGCGAAGAAGAAGACCAGAGGATCCACGTCGATCCACGAGACCTCGGAGCGATCCTGGCGCATCTACATCAGGAGGAGATCCTGGCGCTTCTTCATCTGCCCCCCTGTTGCCCCCCCCCCCCCCCCCCCCCCCCGTTCCTCCTCCTGCTGATCAGCTTCTGCATCTTAGTCAGTCTGAGCTTCGAGACGTACGAGTAAGTTATTTTTTTATTTAAATAGTAAATTCTTTTTTATGTATATAGTTAATAGTATATATAGGAAATAATTTATTTTTTAAATTATTTAGGGTATAGGGTTTAGGGTTTAAGGAAATAATTATTTTTTTATTTATATAGTTAATTCTTGTATATAGTTAATAGTATATATAGTAAATAATTTATTTTATAAATTATTTAGGCGTGGACGCCCGAAATGCATAAAGCAAAAATGATACGAACCGAGGAGGTGGACCAGCGTCTTGTGACATTAGGCCTTATTCATTTCGTTGAGTTAGGTCACATGCCATTGGATCGTTCCATGATACAGGGTCTAGCCATGTTCTGGAGGCCCGAGACCCACACGTTCCACTTTCCCCGCGTAGGCGAGATGACCGTTACTCTTGAGGTATTATTTTTTCTAATTTTTGTTGGTACATATTTATTTATTGTTTTTTTTGTTGTTTAATAAAAAAATGAAAATGAAATTTGCAGGATGTCGCCTTCATTTTTGGCTTGCCTACGACTGGACGACTGGTGACCGGTCGTACTGATTACGACAATGTGCAGAAGCTAGCAGACTTTGCATTGTATCTCGCACTTTTTCAGTCCAACCACGGAAGATCAGATAGTCCTCTATGGGGCGAAGAAAATGCGGATCAGATACCCCTCGAGCATCTTGAGACTCGTCGTTACTGCCCATTCCCAACGAGCGAAGGGCACTAATGCGGTTCTAAGTACCTCGAGAGTTGATTGTTTGTTGTAGGTCCTTTTTTCCAGTAGGCGCAAGTCCCTACTGTTAATTACCTCCGGACTCAGTTACGAACTGGGCCAAGAGCACCTCTAGATCGGGATAATCAAAGTTTAGATGTCGTAAGTGGATGAAGTCTATTTTAATAGAAAGGATTGTGTCTTGGTAAAGAATTTCAGGGTGAAAACAAAGCAGAAGGGCAGTCATTTGAACAGTGCCATGCAGACATCAATGATGCAATTTAATGCAATTTGATTCTTTAGTTTCACATTTTAGGACATTTAGGTGTTTTTTTTTTGCTGGATCAGGCTTAATGCCGTCACGGGAATTTCGAGTTTGATGCTAGGAAATTTAGTATCATAGATAAGTCCTCAATCGTTTGGGGATTTAGAGATTTTGGGATTTCGTTCAAGTCTCGAGTACAGATGTGCTATGCCTTCTCTTGACAGGAACTTCAGTGATAATTCAGAATTGACTTTTCCTTTTTCTCAATCCGAATATCAGGAGGATGTCTTCTTCAAGTCGAAACGCTATGCAATCTTGAAGGGACAAACTTTTGACTTTTAAGACTTTATGTCACTTTTGACTTTGTATCTCTTGAGTCACTTTTAGACTTTGTGTCATTTCAGACTTTGTGTCATTTTTGCATTTGGACCTTTAGTTTGCACTTTTGGTTTTGGACTTTTGAGTTCGACTTTTAAGTCGAACTTTTGAACTGGACTTTTGAGTTTGACTATTGACTCTTAGCTTTTCGAACTTGGTTTCAAATTTGATTTTGAAATTTTTATTCTTGAATTTGATTTGAACTTTAAGTTTTGGTATTTTTAGTCAAGGCCTTTGAGTTTTGAATTCTCAATTTTAAGTTGGACTTTTAAATTGGGACTTTTGAGCTGGGACTTTTGAGTTTTGAGTTTTCACCCTTAAGTTGGACTTTTAACTTTAGACATTTAGATTTTGGATTTAGAGTTTCAAGTTGGACTTTTGAATTTCGGATTTCAAATTGGCATTTTGAGTAACACTCTTGAGTTTTCGACTTTTTAATTTGAACTTTTAAGTTTACGTTTTTGAGCTTACACTTGTGAATTTATATTTTGACTTTTGTTATGACATTTTTGTTGCTTGAATTTTGTTTTTAGACCTTGATGCTTAACTGTACCTGTTGTCCAGAGCATAAGATATTCAAATGTACCTGTTGTCCAGAACATAAAATGTTCAAATGATTTTGTTCGATTTTTTTAAGGGACTTAATTCTTGATTTTACCATGTAAATTTATTAGTTTCCATTATGGCCATCCTTTTAGACTTTAATTTTAAAATGTTTTGTGCTTTAGTGTTTTGACATGACATGATACATCAAAATATTCCTCATATTTTTCTTGACATTTTGATATTTTACGGAATTTTTTTTTTGAGAATCCAGCTATTTTTAATGTATTTTTGAAGTTTTCTGCTTCGCAGAATTTTCTAATTGGCTCAGACTTGCTGTGTGTGTTATGTTTGACAGGGATTCGCTTCAGGCTGACCGTCACAGAAGGTCAGAGAGATGCTGGGGATTGGGATCTGATTAAGTCGTTTGGTTCGCGTTCGCGTCTGTGCACCGAACGAATCGGGGCTGGGTCTGGATTCGACCCGTGGACTTCGCTTGTCGGCGTTGCTGCCTGAGTGCGCCAAGCTTACGCGACGTTCTAACCCATCTCCCTCCATCTTTTTGGTCTGATTTCTGACATCTTTCCGTTCGACTGGACGCCTCCATTGGCGCTGTCAGCAAAGGATTCCGGCGTCCGTAGTGCCTGCGGCCAGGTTGGTAGGCGTCGTGAGGGTTTCGTGATGTCGCCTCTGCCGTTCGTTAAAGTCGCGTCGGTCAATTTAGGGAGTTCTGGCTTTGACTTCATTTGGTTTGCGGCAGTGACGGAGAGCAACTAAATGACAGAGCGTGGTGAGGAATTAACTTGACAAGGGCACCATAGAGGCTCTGGAGAACGCCATGGAGTCGCTTTGTACTTTCAATTTTATGTTGTACTTCCTAATTTTGAAAGGATGCACTTTGATTTTGTCTTTGGTCTGACAGGGTTACGGAATGCAAATTTCTACATGGGTGCGTTTGGATCGTTGGAAGAAAGAAGAAGAAGAAGGAAGAAGAAGAAAAAAAATTATAAACAATCCAAACTCTTCACAAAATTACACACTTTCCAATACTTCTTCCCACACTTATCCAAACGCACCACATGTAACTTATTTTATGCATATCATTCACTTCCTTTTCACATTTGAACTTACGATTGTCTCGCACTTTTTTCAGTCCGACCACGGAAGATCAGATAGTCCTCTATGGGGCGAAGAAAATGCGGATCAGATACCCCTCGAGCATCTTGAGACCCGTCGTCACTGCCCATTCCAAATGAATGAAGGGCACTAATGCGGTTCTAAGTACCTCGAGAGTTGATTGTTTGTCGTAGGTCCTTTTTTTCCAGTAGGCGCAAGCCCCTACTGTTAATTACCTCCGGACTCAGTTACGGCCTGAGCCAAGAGTACCTCTAGATCGGGATAATCAAAGTTCAAATGCAGTAAGTGGATGAAGTCCATTTTAATAAAAGGATTATGTCTTGATGGGGAGTTTCAGGGTGAAAAGCAATGCAGAAGAGCAGCTATTTTAACAGAGCCATGCAAACATGAACGATGTGGTTTAATTCTTTAGTTTCACATTTTAGGACATTTAGGTTGCTTTTACTTTGCTGTGTCAGGCTTAGTGCCGCTACAGAAATTTTTGAGTTCGATGCTAGGAGATTTAGTATCCTAGATCAATCCTCGATCGTTTGGGGATTTAGAGATTTTGGGATTTCGTTCAAGTCTTGAGTACAGCTATGCCTTCTCTTGACAGGAACTTGGATGATGCCCACTGATTGACTTTTCTTCTGGTCATCTGGGCATCAGATTTCAGTCTGCTTCAGGTCAAACATGCTGTGAACTTGTAGAAACAGGCTGTTAGATTTGAGTCCGACGCTAGAAAATAGGGTATTCTAGGTCAGTTCTCAATCGTTTAGGAAATTTAGGGATTTTTGGGATTTTCGTTCAAGTCGCGAATACAGATGCGCTATGCCTTCTCTTGACAGGAACTTCAGTGATAATTCAGAATTGACTTTCCCTTTATCTCAATCTGAATATCAGGAGGGTGTCTCCTTCAAGGCGAAACGCGATGCAGTCTTGAAGGGACAAACTTTTGACTTTTGAGACTTTATGTCACTTTAGACTTTGTGTCTTTTGAGTCACTTTTAGGCTTTGTGCCATTTTGATTTTGTGTTACTTTTAGATTTTGTGTCATTTAGAATTTGTGTCACCTTTAGACTTTGTGTCACTTTCAGACTTTGTGTCATTTAGACTTTGTGTCATTTAGACTTTGTGTCATTTTTCTTTGGACTTTGCGTCATTTTTAGACTTTGTGTCATTTTTAGACTTTGTGTCATTTTTAGGTTTGGACTTTTAATTTTTTACTTTAGGATTTTGGACTTTTAAATTCGGCTTTTAAGTTTTGCACTTTTAAGTTAGCACTTTTGGATTTTAACTTTTGAGTTTAATTTTTAGTTCTTGACATTTCGGGCTTGGTTTGAAGTTTGAACTTTTGCATTTTGGCATTCTGGACTTTGAGTTGGACTTTTTAGTTGTGACTTTTGAGTTTTAGATTTTCAGTATTTGATCAGACTTTTGAGTTTAAATTTACACTTTTAAATTCCTATTATTTTTTCTTTGGACTTCTTGGTGATGCTCTTTTTTGTTATTTTAATTCTGTTTGCTTGACTGTGCCTGTAGCTCAGGACATGGAATGTCAGGTGTACCTGCTGTCTAAAATATAAAATGTTCAAAGTGTACCTGCTGTCCAGAACATAGAATGTTCAGAAGAACCTGCTGTCCAGAACATAAAATGTTAAAAATGATTTTTTTTTTGTTAGGAATCTAATTTTTCATTTAGCCATATAAATTCATTATTATTATTATTGTATATATATATTTTTTATGATCACCCCCTAAACTCCTTTTTTATTCTAAAATATTTTGTGCTTTAGTGTTTCGGCATGACATGATATATCAAAATATTCCTTATATTTTTCTTGACATTTTGGTATTTTATGGCAATTTTTCTGATAATCCAGCTATTTTTAATGCATTTTTGAAGTTTTCTACTTTGCGGGATTTTCTGATTGGCTGTAGTTGTGCTGTTTGCTGTTTGCTTGTCAGAGACCCGTTGTGTGCGGGGTGCCACAGGAGATCAGGGGATGCACTAGAGATGATTGGGTCGCTTGGCTCACGCTCGAGGCCGTAGACTGCGTGGGCTCGAGTTTGGTCCATATCCGTCCTGTAGATCCTGTCGCTGACGATACCCAACGATGCGCCATGCCCACGCGACCCCTTTCTTAGAACCGTTAGGTTTAAGATCCGCCCGTTGAGGTTTCGTTAAGATTCGCGCTGGTCAATCATCCCTTACTGTTTGACTCCACTGAAGGAAGCTAGCCATGGCGAAATGGGTTGACCCGTCAAGATTTTGCTGAATTATCCCCAAGGTTTCACTACACCATTGCTGATATGAAAGGGTTGCTTGGTGTCATGCCACCTTCCTCTTTAAGTTAGTTCTTCCAATTTACCATTTTAATGAAGCTTCCCCCAAATTTCATTCGTTCCCTGAACTGGATTGAAGAATCAAATCGGAGATTTCTGAATGACATTAATGGGACACTCCTATATCTCATATTAATTTGGCTAAGATATTGTGCTTACATAACTATATATGAATTTTACACCGTGTTGTTCATTCCAGTTGAAGAGATCTCATTTTGATTTATCTCTGAACTTTCTTAACGTTTTTTTTTTATCATAATTTGAAATATATTTTGAAGTTTTATCGGGACATATCTGTTTTTTTTTTTGTTTCAGTACTATTCTCAAGAACCTGTCATGCAGCCATTTTATTATTCATGCAGCCTCTTCTTTTGATTTTCATTACTCACCATAATTTCATGTAAACTGTCCTCTATTAACTCTTGTATAATTTTCACTCTGTGCTTGTCTGACTTCAGGCAATTCCTCTCGGCTGGTTATTCATTCACTTTTTATTACCACTACATTCCTTTGGTTCGGATTCCTTAAGTACTTTATGACTGGTGCAGGTGTGGTACACAAAATTACCTATTCACTGGTACATGGTGACATGTACTGAGATTTAGATTGCCAATTCTTTTTATTTCATGATAGGGGTTTAATTTATAGCCAGGGATTCAAGGTGCTTATTTGGACAAAAGTTGGGCTAACATTGATTATAGACATCCATGTAGGACTATCTTATTCACTTTGACCCTCAACATTTCTTTATATTGCACAACTCCTCGAGTTGTAAAATTTCAGAGTTTAAACAATTTCATAGTTTCACCTTTATCATACCTACATGTAAACTTTATGACAGGGTTGGATCACCTTCCCCTTCTCTTCCACATAAACATAGTCTTGCACACTTACTGGTTATGATTCCCTTTGTTTTCCTTTATACTCTTAGTTTACCAAGAAGTAACTCAAATGCTGACTTAGATGACCAATGATATTATATGATTTGACTCCAGCTACTGATGTTTTGACTCCATAACTTTTTTTAATAAAATAAAAGGGCAACGTGTCATGTTGATTATGAGGGAAACATGTCAGTAAGATAAATTCTGAAATTCACTGACTTCATTCATTTTTTTATTTAGTACTCTATGTATGTATTTTTTTTATTCAAGTACTGGCCTATCAAACCTTCATTTTTTTTATTACCTTAAACTTAATCTTGGACAGAAAGGCAGACAAGGACTGTTTTATTACTCACATTTTCTCAGGATGATGACATGATGGAAGAAATATATTAAATTCTTACTCACTTTAAAGAACATCACTCTAAAGAACTAATTTAATGATGTGACTTCTTAAACAAGAACATATCATTTTGTCTCCTTTTCTCTTATGAACCTGATGGGCATGAAACTCAATTATTTAGAAATTTCTATTTATATATATTTTTTTTGACCCTTTGTTAACAGTAAGCAGACTTAGAGAGAGAACCCTGTATGCATTAATATATATTTTTGATGGCAAGAACTTAGCCTATTAACACCTAGTTGTAAGCTGTGCACAGGGTAAACTTAATAAAGACATGATGAAAACTATGACATCTACTGAGATAACTGAGGCCAGGGACTAGCATAGCATCCATGGAGGTGGAATCCAAGTCACGCTCTCCAAGAAGCTAGCAGCCCCTAACCAATTATTAAAGAGCAAAATACTTGTATTAATGCAAATTACTCCTATATGCATGACTTCTCAGAGGCACAACTGATGTGAATGAGTATGGAATCTATGTCACACTCCTCACCAACATCAGTGCAAACTCTAGCAAGACCAACAAGATAGAAGAGAAACCAAAAAAAAAACGAAAAAAACAAATGCTTTAAAAAGAATCATTTTATTCATATATTTCTTTTGGAGGCCATTACAGGAGGTTACACTTATTACCTTGCAAAACTTGATTTTCTAAACCGACAGAATTTCAACTAGTTAATTGGCCTCCTCTTCTTCTTCAAGAGGAGCTTCTTTTATAGGGGATTTCCAGGGTTTGCTAATTTCATCATCTGGACATGTGGCAACATCTTGTATCCTTGGCATTTGATGGAAGGTGGAGATGCACAGATGTCAAACCGCCTTTCTTCTCTCTTCCTTTCTTCACTTGGTGATTTCTACTATCTGATTTACTTCCCAATCATCTCTTAACACTTGGCATTGATTAATCATTCATGGGATATCAGCATGATATTTCACTTCTTTTCACTTGCTTCTCTGACAGGTGGGATCTCTGTGTTGTTTGATAAGGGATAAGATCAAACCTTACTGTTTTCTATGTCTTGGAGAGGGGGTAGTGATTTGGCGCCAGAATAGGGGTGCACAGGTGGCATTCATCTATGCCCTCATAGGCAGTGTATGGCTAAGATGCTTTTGTAGGAGGGGATCGAGTTCTGAACCCCAATTTACAGCTAAGTAATAGGCTCTTTCCTTTCTCAATTTGCTTTTATTCACATAACTACTTGAGGTTTTGAACTGGAGTCATCTGTGGTTAACACATAATCTCAATAATACCCTTCAATGCATGTGCATTTGACCCTTAAGTAGAGGGGCAAAAGTGGAATTGAGACCCCAGTGGCCTATACCTTATCACTGAGTTTCATTTGGTTGGTTAATCTCTGGTGTTTGCTGTTTCACTCAAATGAAAAGGGTGTTCCTCTTTGTCAGGCTTGAAGGAATGCTGTCGATTTTTTATTGGTTGGGGGTTAATTGGTTTAACACACATGAAAGGCATTCCTGAACAGTTCTAGGCTTTACTAGTTTTATCCCATTTAATCATCATTTCCTTTAATTGTCTTTAAATTTTCTTCTTGGAATGTTAAGGCTCTTTTACACCCTCAATTATGCCTTTAATTTGATTTAATTTCTGTCTAATTGTAGGCTTGTCAGACGGTGTAGTATACTAAAGGGGTAAAATTGGGATATTATGCTTTTTTCATCTGTTGCTTATGTGTTACATTCTTTTGTTTTCTCTGCATGTTCCAGATCTGCCCATGGGCCCACCAAAGAGGACTCATGCGCTGCATCTCAATAATTTGCATTTTCAGGTCTCTTTTGCTTCCCCTTTGTCACATATGACCCTATACAATGCTCAAAGAAGGTATTCCCACTCCATCATCTGTCCGTTCAATGTGTTGTGTGTGGTGAGATGCATGATGACCTTGGAAGGTGTACTTTCAGTCAGTCCTTTTTCTTTACTTCATGCCTCCATCATGTCCTGTGTAGTATTGATGACTTTGTACTATGGAAGGCAAAGTGATTTCGTCTTGATGCATCTAACGGCTACAACCGCAGTGGTAAGTTCACCTCCCCCTGTCAAAAGAATTCCTATTGTAGTAGGCCTTCTTTATTCAGGTTATAGACTGTAGGGGGTAGAACTATGCTCTCCATTGTTCCGTTTTCGTACTGTTTCATTGCCTCTTTCACTGGATATCTCCAGTGATGTGAGTTTTGAGTTCCTATTAGCTTGTGCACGTTTTCCTCTCTTCTGAGATTCCATTACATTATTTGCCAACCCTGTAGAGCCTCTCCTACTTCCTATTGCCACAAACAATACTGCCTGGTGCGAGTTCCGCTAGGCTTGAAGCTTCGGTCAGCCAATACTCCAGTATCCTCTTTCTCCTCTTGCAATTAACTCAATTGGCGTATAATTCCTTTATTACAAAGTCACCGCAACACCCCCAGTGTTTCAATTGGTCGTTTCGCCAGGTAATTTCGCATTTTCACTTTTCCTAATTTCACAACCGTGCCTGTCATTCGTCAAATTCACCGCCTGACACCCCCCGTGTTTGACATCGATAGGTTTGTGATGAAGTCCTCTATGCAGTGGTGTGCTTCATTAAAGTCGCGGCGACGTGCAGCGCCGGAGAGAGGCGAAACCTTGGCTGGCCATCGCGTTCTCCCCTCAGGTCTGTACTGTCCCCTTCTTTTGTTAACAGAAAGGACGGGGCCCACAGAGACGAACCAATGAGCACCCGCCATCTGTCTCTTTTCTCCCCCCTTTTTACTGAATGGATTTGGGTTTCGGGTTTTCTATTTGTCTGGATCCGATCCGATGGGATGAATTTAGGTAATTTGGGCCTATTTCTTTGAGTTTGCAAACCGGCCCACATCCATAGGACCTTTTGTTGTTGGGTTTGATTTGGAGTCGGGCCAGATTGGGCCAGAATAAAATTTCATTAAAAATAGTAGAAATTTTAATATTTCGGTGCACGGGCTTTCTCTATGTCCCATCTTGGTTATGGCGTTTCGTTATGGCTATGTCATCATGATAAAGATGGATTAAGATTTACGAGGGTCATGTTTTTACCTAGCGAATTATGTACCAGGACCGAATGGCTGTGTTTTATAATCATTTATGAAATAAAATTCCATTTCCCCTTTTTTTTTTGCAGCATTTTTTAGAGGCAAACAAATGCCCCCCACCAGAGCGGATTGTGAAACTTGAGCGTGGAACAATTTGCTCTGGTGCCCCTTTTATATTTGAGAGGTATTTGAGCCCTTGACATGATTTTTCTCGTTATCTGTAGGAGGTACAGGGCCTGTTGAGGAGATTTACAGCACGGTGCCTCGGTTTGACATAGTCAGGAATGGTGTGTATGGGCCTTCTGACGAAGCGATTGATTCATACTTTAAGTGTTATCTGAACCCACAAGGAATCTACAAGCATCTTTATCCCAAGTGGCGACGTGTCATTCTCCACGGGAGGGACAATTTCCATGGTTTGCTACCTCGACACGACCGTTCTCCTTTGTATGCTGATCACACATACCCTCATTTGAGACCTGACCCATCTTCACTTACAGAGGTACGTTCTCACAGCCTTGCCTATGATTCCTTTGTGCCTGGTGGTGAGTTTCGCCGTGCTGGCGGGGTTTGTTCTTTTGAGGGCTTGTTTCTGGGTCCTACCGGACGGGTTGGTTCCTCCTCAGACTATCATTTGTTGAGTATGGAGATGACAGAGGGTCATGTTATCCCTTGGGCTCCTGGGGGTTTGAATGTTCAGGGTGAGCTCCGTTGGGTTCCGGGGCAGACTGAGTGGACCCGTTACATGATGGGGCATATGGGGCCGAAACTGACCGAGTTAGAGATATTTGGAGGAGTTACATTGGCCTTGTTTAGGTATACTTGGGATCCAGTCATTCTTCGGGCCATGGCCACCAACTGGAATTACATGGATAACACTTTTGTTCTTGAGGATCGCAACGCTACCATTGACTTGAACCAGATGGTTCGCCTGCTTGGGGTTCCCGTGGCGGGTTTGTTTTATGAGGAAAGGATTCCACCAGAGTTTGAGCTTTATGGTATGGACAGACATGGGGATTTCTTCCACAAGGATTCTCTACGGGTTGTGTTTAGGATTTATTATGAGATAGCCATGACCCGTTCTCTCCAGGGTTTGAGCCGTGATGTGCCTTTCAAGGATTGGGTTGGTTACTTCGTGGATAAGGTTCCGCGAGAAAAGGCTGTAGGGTTCGCTAGTCCTTTGGAGCCTGTGGTGCTTGGTTTAGATAAGACTTATGTTCCCGATCGATGTGTTCCATGGGAGGATTTGAGTTCTCATGCTTTTGATGATGAGACTATCCTGACAGCCTATCTGGCATGGTGGCTGTGCTACTTCATAGTTGTCATTGAGCCCATGGGGTACATTCGGCCAGGGGTTTTTGTAGTAGCTAATGCATTGGCCCGGGGTCATAAAGTGTCCTTAGCCACAGCAGTTTTGGTGAATACATATCGGTCCATGCGAGAGCTTACTTCCTCCAGAGATCCCTCCAGGGCCTATGTCACTATGCCATTACACATATTACATGGTTGGTTCAACGTGTATTGGAGTGAGTGCTATTCCTCATCTACTTCGCGCGGTGTGCGGAGTTCGATGCCGGCCCTTAGTCTCATCGCTGGCTCCTCAGTTCACCCTCCCGATCAGCTCACTGCTCATTACTTTTTTGCCAAGAGTGACCGTTACATCACCAATTATCGTCCTGAGGCCTTCACAGGTAATTGGCCATCAAACACGGGCAAGATGTATGAGTTTGAGGATTCAAAACCTCCTAAGAAGGGAGTTCCACTGAGGTTGCTTTCCCGCAGGAATAAGCGTTCTCGAGATTATGCTATTAGCATCAGAGAGGGTTGTTTGATCATCCGACTAGGTGCGAGGATTATCTCTGAGGTATATAGTCCTCAGAAGTGCGCTTGGCAGTTTGGGTATGATCAGGATACTCCTTCTTCTGCACTTTCTGACCCTCCCAGTAGCGTTTCTTTGGCCTATTGTGCTGATTTGGCCGCTTTTTCCTTACGGTTGGGGACTGGGATTAGATGTGTTGTTCCTGGTCCGCAGAGGATGGGGCGCATGACCGCCGATCATGATCGCTGGTTCAGGGGATGGGCTAGGGTTCCTCACTCCTTGAGTGCTGAGATATTGAGGGAGAGGGTTTACCCATCTTCTCGTGTTGTGCCTCCAGGCTTGGATGCTTCTCTTGGTGGTTTCAGACCCCTCAGAGGCTCATATGGGGTTGACAGTTGTCTGACAGACTCATCTCAGGTTACGGAGTATGTTGAGCCTCCTGTGCCTCTTGACGGCTTCTTCCCAGGTATCTTATTGAATATCCTATTTTGTTTCATTTGTCTGGTAATGGTTTTGTATACTCATTTGGTGATTTTCTGTGTGCAGGTTTTGGAAAATGGAAGTTTGGTCATTTCTTTTTCAGAGTTGAGCGTGCCTTAGCAGGTGGATTTCTTCAGGCTGCTATGCAAGGGCCAGATAGCTATGAGCATCTCTTGATGTTTTTAGGTATTTTGGTCATGTCACATTTTGTTTTCTTTGCTGATTTTGTTGTTCCCAGCGTTTACCCTATTTCTTTTTGTTTTCAGATGATGCTCTCCCTGAGACGGGAGACGCTCTCAGTCCGATGCATTCCTGCCCCTCCCCAGAATATCCAGAGCAGCAGGCCATAGAGGCAGCCAGAGATGAACTCAGGAAGCGTCGTCGTGAAAGTCCGGATCCTTCAGAGGAGTCGGGGCAGTATGTAATCCGCCGTCGGACAGGTGAGGAATTAAGTTCTGATTTCCCTATGGAGCCTCCTTCCTCTTCATTCCCTTCAGGTATGTGTCTTCGTTCCCTTTTTTTCTTTCCCTTTTTTCTTTTTTGTTTAGTGTCATGACTTACATGTTGTTTCAGGTTTTCTAGGCTCTCTGGGTTGGGGAAGTGCCTCACATGCTGAACCTCAGCCCATTGTGGAAGAGGTCAAGATGGAGGAAGCTCAAGTCGAGGCAATCGACGTGCCATTTGAGGAGATCCTGCGCCCCAGCTTGATTTCTCCGGCTTCGTTTATTCAGGATAGTGACCTCCCGACTCCAGATGATTCCTTGGCTATCGTTGCCGTTACTGTCCTCACTTGTGAGCGTGCTCCGACACCGGTCATTCCCTTGGCACTTCGCGGTTTAGGTATTATTTGTTTACTCAGTTTTCATCTGATTTTCTTTCAATTTCTTGCTTCACAGGTTTTGTTTGATTCAGGTCGACTTCCTTATACTCTGATGGCTTTTGGTGTTGAGTTATGGGCTTTGGGTTTACGGGACCTGTGCCATTTATACCAGTTGTCCCTTCGGAGTTTCATGGGTGTTGACGAGTTGACGAGCCATGTCGTGGGCATGGAGTCGGACATTCTGGATCATGCTTCCGTCTTATGTTCAGGTACTTACCCATAAGTTGGCGCTTTGTATCTTTTCTTTTGTTATGGTTTTAGTTTTGGACTTGGTTTAGTTAGTCGCTCCTGACTTTGTAGCGGCTGGACTTCTTGATTATGTGATGTTTTGGGCCTTTGTTGGGCTCTTGATTGTAGTTGATTTATGGGCATGGATTTTTATATTTTTTTGGTGTCATTGGGTTCATTATTTTTATTAAAGTCCTTGGATCGCGAAGCGATCATGCTCCTTGCAAACCGCCACGCCTTTTGATCTTTTGTATTTATGGGTGAATTCGAGAAGACGTATGCTTTATGGCGCCCTAATTTCCTTTATATATATATAAGGCATCTTATGCACGTATCTCATATCATTTTTTTTTTCTTCTGAACTTTATGGCCGGCGTCATAGATCCAAGGAATCCCAAGCGTCCCAGAGATGAGGGCAGTTCCTCTGTCCAAGGCGCGCCACCTTCCAAGCCTAACTGGTCATATGACCCAGGCAACCGTTATCTGTTTCGAGACGACGAGGCTTTTGAGTGTTATCAAAGTAATATTGGTGAAGGGGGGCGTGAAGCTTCCGCCTGCTTTTTCTTTCATTCTCAAGGGCGTTTCACCACCCCTTATATGAGTTTGATAACAGGGTGGCTCAATGCCTGGAGCCTCCACGGCTTGTCAAGGCTTGATACTCCTTACCATCCGGACATCACCAAGCTATTTTATGCTAACCTCCGTGTCACATTTGACCACCATGATACTCCTTCTGCCTCTTCTTATCTTTTTGGCAGGCTCTTTCACATAGGGGTGGAGGATTTGGCTGACTTGATTGGTGCCTCAGATACTTTAAATGGCTTGTCAGTTTATGCCTTTGGAAGTTGGCCTCGTGAGCAAGGGACATACCGGGGCCATTGTGAGTGGTTCAAGATACCCAGATCTGAGGCGGGTTCTGAACTGGTCTCTACTGCGCATTTGCCTGCGCTTCATCGGTAATTTTGCTATTTGTGTGTTTCTGTTTTGTTTGTTTCTTTTGTTTGTTTCTGAAGGATAGGTTCATGACCATGAAGTTTATATGTTCTTTTTAGGTTATTTTTCTTGGTTATCAACTACATCCTCTTTCCTCAGGGTGAGTTATCAGATTTGACTCGCCCAGGAACTTTGTTCTACCTTCGCTTATTGCTCCTTAAACGTGGTAAAGCTAATCTTCCCAGTCTCATCCTCCAAAACATGCATCATGTCACGAGGTTTCCCAAGGGCCATTTGCCTTATGGGAGTTTAATCGAGGCCTTGATGGAGCGGGCTCAGATTCCATTGCCTGAGACGTTGTGGGGGAATCCAATCACTGAGCGGCTTATCCTGTATCCGTGCAACCTGCTCTTAGATTTGACTTCCTTTGGGTGGGTGGAGATGGCTCATGGCACTCTGGTCCCTGACCCCAACTACCCGGTGAACAGTCATATCCTTCATAGGTTTGCTGCCGTGAATCAGTATAGTCCGGTGAGAGAGGCTTCTCCTCCTTCTCCAGACGGCTCAGCCATTGAAGAATCTTTTCCACTCCAGGAACACATAGACCAGCGTTTTAAGGAGCTAGATCAGCGACTGGAGAACGTCGAGACGATGCTTCAGTTAATTCATAACACCTTAGAGACCTTTGCAGGGGCGATGGCCGCAGCTCAGGCGCCTTTAGTGCCTCCGATATGAGGAAGTCTTGGATGTTTGACCATTTGGTTTTGTTGTTTTCATTGCTTCATTTCGTGCTTCTCTTTTTTTTTTGTTGTTCAAACTGTGGTAGTTTTGGATGGTTTATGTCTGGTATTTTGATTTTATGGTTTGATTAGGGCAATCTGGAAGCCTAATAACTCTTGGTCTGTTGATTATGGTTTGTGGACATCTGTTGAGGTTTATTAGTGATTTGATTTAGATTGTCATAGATAGCGACACCAGATATCGCTAGTAGGACAGATATTTTTGTTGTTCTCCCTGCTCTTTGGTTACGGCAGCAAGGAACATACCGGTGGGATTTGTCTATTCTACATTGTTGCCTTGGTAGCTAGGACCACTCTGATGGGACTTGTTTGCTCCATATTACCGCTCCGACATGTAGAATAGGCGTTCCGGGTATGGCACACAGTGGGTACGGCGTGCAATGAGCATGGCCGCGGCGGGACTTTGTGCATCATTTTCTGTTGGTTGTTTTGGTATGACGGTAAGGGACGTACCGTCGGGACTTGTCTGTTCCATATCACTCTTCTGATGTGGTGAGATGGGTTTTCTCCTGGCTCTTTGGGTACGGCAGCTAGGAACATACCGTAGGGACTTGCTTATGTTGTGAGATTGTTTTTTTTTTTTTTCTCCTGGCTCTTTGGGTACGGCAGCTAGGAACATACCGTAGTCGGTGGTTTAAGGCCCAACACGACCATGGGCCCCTCTGGGTATTAGAATTTATGAGGCCTATTCCTTGACATGGTTGGCGGACATCAGCCGTGGTATTTTCCGTTTTCAGAGGGGCTTTTAGGTTCGGTTTGGTCTTCATTCATTTTTTGGTAGGTTTCGGCGAGGATTACATTTTGAATAGACAAGTTGTCTTTTTTCAATCTGTAACTATTGAGGATGTGGTTTTGACTAATCCCATGGTAAGTTTCAGCGTTTGGTAAGTTTCACCGTTAGGTAAGTTTCACCGTTTGGTAAGTTTCACCGTTTGGTAAGTTTCACAATTTGTGTCTTAATTTAGAGTTCAAGACACGGAACTTTTGTTCATCCTTTAGTTCGGTGAGATGAACAGGCACCTAGTACTTCATCTTAAGGACAAAGCACAAGACTTTTTAGGGTCATATTTCGGGGTGTAGGCCATTTGTAAAGGAAATGTTCTATGAATGTCCATAAGGACAGAACACTCCTTTTATCTTTGGCCCGGTAGGACAGAATGTTTTGTGTATATTTTAGAAGTTTTGGATTTTGGACTTTGAAATTTGCCTTTTTATTTAGGGATTTGAGAATATTTAGGGAGATTTGGTTTTAATCTTTTATTTGAGCTATACTTTTAGCTTGGTCTAGTTTCTTTTGGTCACATGCTTTTATGCTTTGGAATAAGATGCATTTTTTGTTGGGCTTGGATTTTATTTAGGATTTCAACTTGGGGTCATTTTAGGGAATTTTGAAGGGTTTATTTTATTCACGGGTTGATTTATTACTTTAGGGTTTTGACTCAGGGATACCCCATAGTGTTCAAAGGAACGGAGTACCCTGTCGAGCCTTGACCCGGTGGGACGTGAGAGATTTTTTTTACCTAAGTGAAGAGGTGGTTGACCGCCTCGCAATTATCTGCCCAGTCGGTTTGTTGGTTACTCTTCCTTTGGCTTTGGTGGGTTGCGGAAATGTCGGGGTAGTTTTGTCCATAATATTTCTTCAGGTATCTCCCATTTATGGAGGAGACAGGGTGTTTTCCATTTGAATCTGCAAGTAGGTAGGCTCCACCTTCATATGCTTGTTCTATGACATAGGGGCCTTCCCAATTTGGTGCAAATTTAGGACCATGGTGTCGGCCGAGGATAGGTCGCCTCAAAACTAACACTAGTTCTCCTTTCTTGAATGTTCTAGGTCTTGATAGCTTTTCATAAGCCCGCGTCATTCTGGCTTGATATAACTCCAAGTTTTGTTGAGCTGCCAGTCTTTTTTCATCCATTCCGTCCAACTCTTGCAACCTCAGTTGCGTTTGTTTAGTCAGAGGGATTTGTGCTGCCATAGCTACTCTCAGTGACGGGAGTTCCACTTCGATTGGTAGGACTGCTTCTGCTCCATATACCAAGGAATAGGGGGTAGCTTGGGTTGCTGTTTTATGAGTGATGCGATATGCCCACAATGCTTCATGCAGTTTCTCATGCCAGTTTCTTTGATTACCTCCAATGGTTTTGCGGAGGATCTTGATCAGTGTTTTGTTGAAAGCCTCTGCCAGTCCGTTGGCTCTCGGGTTGTAGATGGAGGAATATCTCCATTCAATTTTGTGTTTATCGGCGAAGGCCTCAATTTTGGCGTTCTTGAAGGCCGTCCCATTGTCAGAGATTATTTTCCTTGGGTTTCCATACCTATAAAGCACCTGAGTGGTGAAGAACCTGACCACATCAGAGGCCTTAATTTCACGGTATGACCTGGCTTCGGCCCATTTGGAGAAGTAATCCGTAGCGGCCAATATGAAGCGGTGCCCATTTGAGGCTGGTGGGTCAATGGGACCTATGATATCTGTCCCCCAGATTTCGAAGGGCCATGATACCACGGTTGGATGTAGTGTGTTTGGGTGTTGGTGTATAAAATCTCCATGAATTTGGCACATGTGGCATCGTCTGGAGAAGTTTTCGCAGTCATTGATCATGGTGGGCCAGTAGTAGCCCATTAATTTGATTTGTACTCGCATCCGAGAGCCCGATTGGTGGGCTCCGCATACTCCCGAGTGAATTTCTTGCATAACTTGGTTGGCTTCGGTTTTCGATATGCATCTAAGCCATGATCCTTCATAGGATCTCCAATAGAGTGTGTTGTTCACATACACGAACCTTAGGGCCCTTTTTCTGATTTGCTCCCTAATGGCCTTGTTTAGAGGTAGTTTTCCTTGTTGGAAGTAGTCAAGAAAGGGTTGTCTCCAGTCCTCTTGGTTCGAACCTTCGGTTGTCATGGCTTGTGCGATTTCCCTCCATTCTTTTTCATGTTCTCTTTCGAGTGTTTGGATGTCAGTAAACAGGGTTTCTTCTTCCTCGTTTCTTTCTTTTGGGAAGCAAGGGGACAAGGATCTCTTGCGGTGAACCAGGACTTGGATTTCTTCCTGATTCGGGTCACCGAGTTCATTAGCCAGCCTAGCCAATGCATCCGCTTTGCCATTCAGAGACCTCGGGACTTTCTGGAAGGTAATATATGTAAATTTGGCCATCAATTCTAGGGCCTTTTCATGGTACTTGACCAATTCTGGTTTTCTTATTTTGAAGAGGCCTTCGATCTGACTCAGGATGAGCTGAGAATCTCCGTAGACTTCTAACTGCTCAATACCCATTTGAAGGGCAATTTCAAGTCCAGCTATCAGGGCCTCATATTCAGCTTCGTTGTTTGTGCATGGTTCGGTTAGGCTCAGAGCATGTCGGAGAATGCCTTTCTCTGGGGTGACAAACACCAATCCTACACCTGCTTGTCGTTTTGGTAAGTTTGGTTTGACTGCTGGTCGAATGGAGGAAGATCCATCGAAGTATAGCTTCCAGCAAGTTTCATTTTCCTCTATCTGCATAGCCTCCTCATCAGGGAAGTCGCATGCTAGTGGGGAATCATCAGGTATAGGATGAGCAGCTAGGAAGTCAGCTAGTGCTTGTCCTTTGATAGCCTTTTGGGGTGCATATGTTATATCAAATTCCATTAGAGCCACAGCCCATCTTGCCAGCCTTCCAGTAAGCATAGGTCGGGTCATGAGGTACTTCAATGGGTCAGTTTTGGAGATTAATGTGACTTTATGGGCTAACATGTAATGCCTGAGCTTTTTTACTGCGAAGATCAAGGCTAGGCAATGCTTTTCGATTGGCGTGTATGCATGTTCTGCCCCCACAAGCATTCTGCTGAGGTAATACAGGGCATTTTCCTTTCCTTCTTCATTCTCCTGGGCGAGCAATGCCCCCAGGGATCCGTCCAAGGCGGTGGTATAGAGAATGAGAGGTTTTCCCTGGATGGGTGCTGCCAATACAGGAGGTTTTTGCAGATATTGTTTGATATCTTCAAAAGATTTCTGGCACTCCTCGTCCCATTTAAAGGGGACATCCTTTTTTGTGAGCCTGGTAAAAGGTTTGATTTTGCCTGACAGGTTGGCTATGAATCTCCTAATATACGCCAAGCGCCCTTGGAGAGACCGGAGTTGTTTAAGTGTCCGTGGAGGGGACAGTTCTTGGATGGCTTTGATTTTATCAGGATCAATTTCAATGCCTCGGTGCCGCACCACGAAGCCTAGAAATTTTCCTGATGACACCATGAAGGCGCATTTCAGGGGGTTGAGTTTCAGAGTGTGTTGTCTCAACCGCTCAAACATCAGCCTCAGGTTCTCTAAGTGTTGTTCATGGGTATGGGACTTCACAACAAGGTCGTCTACATAACATTCTACCACCTTATGTATGAGGTCGTCAAAGATTTTGGTCATGGCTCTTTGGTATGTGGCTCCTGCATTTTTGAGGCCGAAAGGCATGACTTTATAGCAGTAGATACCAATTGGGGTACGGAAGGCAGTGTGCTTTTGGTCACTCTCATCCATTTTGATTTGGTTGTATCCTGAGTATCCGTCTACAAAGGAATATATCCCGTGGGACGATGTGTGGTCTATTATGATTTCTGTCACTGGCAGGGGGAAGTCATCTTTAGGGCAAGCCTTGTTCAAATCCCTGAAATCGACACAGACTCTGATTTGTCCGTTCTTTTTCTTTACTGGGACAATGTTGGCCACCCAGTCGGGCGTTTCTTCTTCCCTTATGAATCCAGCACTGATGAGCTTTTTGACTTCGGCTGTCACCTTTTCTTCCAATTCGACCCTCATTCTCCGGGGTCCTTGTTTGACTGGCTTGAGCTCTTTGTCAATTTTGAGTTTGTGGACTGCTATTGCTGGATCTAGCCCGGGCATTTCACTGTAGCTCCATGCGAAGCAATCCTGATACTCCTTTAGCAGTTTGGTCAGTTCATCCTGCATCTCCTGAGGAAGGGAGGTGCTAATGAACGTAGGTTTTGGATTTTCCTCAGTTCCTAGGTTGATTTCCTTCAATTTATCGATGGTATTTTGACCACCTTCTTCTAGCTCCTTTGGCGCATTTTTGGCTGCTAGGATAAATTGTTCTGTTTCTGAAGATTCCCCTTCATCTGGGGTTGTTTCGCCTTCCTTGATTTCGGTGATTGTTATGCGGTGGCAAGAGTGCTGTCGTGGTCTTTGAGGAGTGTTTGACCCTGAGCCCTTGGTTCGAGGTTCGAATCCTAGGCCCCTTGTGTTAGCAATCTTCCCATTGAGTTTTACGACTTCATTAGAGTAGCCATTCCACATGTCTCGGAACATTCTTGCTCGCCTTTCAGGAATGGGTTCTAAGCATTGTGCTTTACGGAACAATTCAACCAACCGTGTGCTGGTGGTGTCTTGAAGCTGAGGGGGAATCCCCGTCTTTTTGGTTTCCTCTACAAGCCATTGTTCCCAGTTTTCGGAGTTTAACTCTTTATTTTGAGGTTCGATTTCTCCTATTTTGACAAATTGTATACTGGGATGAACAACGTGCCCTGTTTCAAGCTCTTCTATTTTGGGTGGGACAGTGAAGGTTTTGAACGGGATGACTTCTTCACTTTCCCGAGGTGTTAGGTCTTTACAGTGTTCTAGGGGTAGGATTTCTATGGACAGAGTATTTTGCTCCTCACCCTCACTGGAATAATTTGGTTGCATTCGAGCGGGTAAATTAATGTCCTCGGCCGTGCCTTCCGACGATCCCGTCTCGCTATCACTTCCCAAGAGCATTTGTGACTTTATGGCCGCTTTGAGCACAGCATTTTTGACTGCTTCCTTCACGGTTTCAGGAGAGAGCTTTCCTTGTTTGGTGGCTGCCCCCTTTCCGGACTTGGGTTTGTAGTATTTAGCATCATCCAATTCAGCTTCATGTGCCTCAAATGGCTGATCATCTCCTTTAATCACGTATTGTTTTCCGTCTTTGACATATTTAATGCACTGGTGCAGAGTGGAGGGAACCAATCCGTGGGCGTGGAGCCATGGTCTACCCAACAGTGCCTTGTATGTTGTATCAGCTTCGATGATGAAGAATTTGACTGGAGTGACCAGGTTTCCAAAGGTAATGTCGATCACCGTGGAACCCAGAGCCTTTTGGTATTGGTGGTTAAACCCATGGATCCGGATTTTATCTTTCTTTGTTTCTTTGATGCTGAGCGACAGCTGTACCAGCGTTTTTAATGGCATGATGCTGATTGAGGATCCAGGATCAATGAGGACTTTGTTGATTTTCCTGCCATAGATGGTGCCTGTGGTGTATAGGGGTCGATTGTGATCGGCTGTGCCCGCCATCAGGTCCTCATCTGTGAAGGTAATATACGGTTCCTGATCGATCTGTGCCACCTCCTCGCGGGTTTCTTGGGCAAAATAGGCCTGGAAGCTGGCAGGGTTTTGCAGTGCATAGATTAAGGCATCACGCAGCTCCTGAGATACCATCAAGGCATCAAAGACACTGAGCAGTGAGGGGATTTTCCGCAAATGAGCGACCACATTGTAATCTCCCACGGACATTTTAGGTCTGCCATCGGACCTTGTTTCGCTTTCTGCTGTTGTATTATTTCTGTTTCTTATTTCATTGTTGGTCGTTTCCCTGGGGGGTTGTCTTTCAGGTATCCTAGTGCCCGATCTCAGACTAACATTGCAGTGATTTTTCATATTTGGCCGGATTCTAGTAGAGACCTGCCGGACTAGGTTGGACACCTTGTTTGGTTTTGGTGGTGATTTGATTTCTCTTTCCTCTGTTTCGCTCTGGTCAGTATCACTTCCCAGTGGTCTAACTGCAGCGGAGTTGATCGCCAGTACAACAGGCTCCTCTTCTGGGCTACTGTACTGTAGTTCCCCTTCAGTATCATGTTCACATTCAGAGGCAGTTTCCTCGTCATAGGTTTGAGAGCTTGTACCCCAGGTTATGGCACGGCACACTTCGTCTTCTGTTTCTTCATCTGACGGGTCATTGTCATTCCAAGACCATGTCAGGCATTCCTCTCTGGAGTGCCCCCAGACTTGGTGGTATCGGCAGTACGCCTTTCTTCCGGCATTATTTTCTTTCTTTGCTTTATATGGTTTTGGTTGTCTATTTATGGTTTGTGCCCGGAGTGCCCCATTTTCAGCTTCTGGCATCTCCCAAGGGTTTACACGGTTCCTGTGTCTGAAGTGCCCATCGGAACCTCCATGTTTTGGTTTCAGTTTCCCTGTTATTTTGATTTTATGTGGTAATTTGTTGTAAGGGGAAGCGTTATCGAGCTTAACCAATTTCATTTTCATATGATATTGCCCTGAGTGGTTTTGTCTATTTTTTATTTGTTGGGTTGAATTGGCTTCGGCATTTCTGTGTCTCAAATGGCCAGACCCATCCCTGGTGGGAGGGCACGCCCGCGTGCGCGAACTTTCGCCTCTTTCTTGCCGACCTGTTTCGGGACCCCCGAACGAGTTATCACGAGACCAGAGATGCTTTGGTTTGTGGTGGTGGTCTTCTGTATTGGCTTTCCCTTTCCCTTTTCCTGGGGAATGATTAGTTTTGGGTTTTGGCCTTTGTCCCTCTTGGATGACAATGCCGGCCTCTCCCCTTCTTTGTGGGAGGTTTCCTGAGTTGCCTGAGGTAGCATGGCCAGACTTCATGGCCTTTTTCTGACCTGCCCCCTTTTTCTGGGTGTGATCCTTCAATGCTTTGAGTTCCGCTTCTATCGAGATCCTTTCCTTTCGCTCAGTCTTTAGCCTAGCTATTAGAGTCTCGACTAAGGTTTGTATCTCAATATTTTGCCTGGTCATCCTTCTCAGAGCATTTGTGCAGAAATCCAGGTCTATTAGGAGCTGACGCTTTTCCCTCAAAGTGAAGGCAGCGCTATCTTCTTTTGATAGTTGTTGGACTTGCCCCCTGTCTAAAGCGATGCTCGGTTGTGCTTGCTTTGACCTTGTGCGGTGGGCAGGGCCATCTGTTGCAGCTTCTTGAGCCGCGCATGATTTAAACGGGCTTTCTTTTGGCTTGGTTATTTTCTTTTGAGTGAGTTTTGGTTCACTTTGTGAGCTATCACCTTGGGCTGTTGGAGATTCCTCCTCTTCGCTATCTGTGTCGGACTCACTCACAGTTATTGTCCGACAATTTTCCGAAGTATCTTGGCATAATTCAGAGTTTTGGTTTTGGTTTTCTTCCTGGTTTTGATTTGAAGGGGCGGTATTTTCAGCTGGGTCTTCAGTAGAGGTGGCAGCTGCCCCCTGTTCAGTGCCGGCATTTTCCTCTATCTCTGGCTCAGCGGGTTCATTTTCTCTATCCGCTTCTTCAGTGGCCGTGGCCTCCCAGATCTGGTTGACCATTTGTCGCACTATTTCTCCCAATTCCTCGAGAGTAAGGTCAGGTTGACCTGGAATGTTAGGGATATGGATATCCAAGTTTACCATTCTTGGTTGCCGTCCCTGTAGATCGGCAGGGTCCATTTGTTCAGCAGGGTCTAGCACGATCTCATAGTCATATGCCATCTCCCCTGGGTTAGTTTGATGTTCTTCTGTGGCTTCAGCCTGTGGTTGTGGCACCTCAGGGGACTCGCCTTTGTCGGAATCATGATGGCCAACTCGATGGCAAGTGGCGTCATCACGAGAGGATTCGCCTTTGAGCAATTTGTTCTTTCCTTTGTTGGTTCCTTTGTTTCTTCTTTGATAAGTTATTATTTCCTTCTCGTTTGCTGGCTTCTTTCTCCTTTGATATACTCTAAGAGTTTTAGGACTTTTGACTTCTTCCTCATCATCCTCGGTGGGACAATAAGTATCATCATCACTGTTTACCCTTAGGTTTCTCATGAGCTCACTGGTTGTCATGGCCTCAGTTTTAGCGATGGCTTGTTCCAGCTCACGCCGCGCATTTTCATCCCATTCGGGTTGTGGCCGGACAGTCATGCGAGCGTTTCTTCCTTGTTGTCTTCTTTTATTACATGGTTTTAAGGAAGGTTCATCATCATCCGTCCAAGCTGCAATTCGGGCGGAACGGTGATCATAATTTTCGGACTCAGAGTCATCAGACCCTGAACCGCTGATGTAACGGCAGTTTCCCGTATCAGAGCCGTCATCATCACTACTGTTATTGTCAATATCGTTTGAGATTTTGTACAGCCTTTCTATTTGTGCCCGGAAACGGGCGGTTTCCCGTGGATGGGTTCTCCTGAGCCTTTCGTAACTGGCCCCTGGTTGTTGTAATATCTCAGCATGCTGAGCTATGAAGTTTAGGAATGCAGGGTCTTCCCGTCTCAGGTGTTCCATGTATGAGAGGATCCTGGTTGCTTGTGAGATATTCAACCCTTCAAAAGCTGAGGTTATATCGGCTGGCGGACCAGACCCAGATGCCATCAGGATTGAACTTCCTTGGAGGGTGCTTGGTTGAGGTTCTTCATGGTCAGATTCCACCTCAGGCTCCCTTTCGGCCTCTTCTTCATCGCTATCGGATTCGCTATTTTGGGCATTTCCATCAGATGTTTTTCCGCAGAAGAAGAATCGCGGAGACCCTCCGCTATCTTCAGAGTCAGAGCACTGGGGAGTTTTGCCTTTGTTAACCTCTTTTAGGACGGTTGCTATGGCTTCTCTTTCAAATTCCTCCGTAAAATCTGGATCTTTGGGGTGGGTAGCTCGGCGGAAGGCCCTTGGGTCTGTGATTCTCAGTTCCCTGAGCTCAGACACATACCATTCTACCAGGCTGTCATGTTCATTGAATTCTTCTTCCTCAGGGGCTTGCTGGGATGACTCACCCTGAGTGGTATCGACTTGGTTAGAAGTCTCAACTATTTCTATTTGGGTGGGGAATGTCACCTCGGCCCTGGGGCCTGATGTATGTCTGGAGCGCCGAATCCTCCTGGATCTACGGCGTCGAGTGATTCTTGGTGGGGTTGCTTCTGGATTTATTTCTCCTTTCTCGCGCCCCGTCTCATCAGCTATTTCCCTTACGGTCCTGGCTATGGCTTGCCTTTCATATCCCTGGTATCGTTGAGGGTTTTCAGGGTTTAGCACACCATGGTAGCCGACCGGGTCTGAGATTCTCAGGCTCCTGAGGTACTGGGAGAATTCATTAGCCTGGTTCTCCTCAGCCAGGAAAGTTTGACTGTTCTGGTTGAGGTGGGCTTGGCTACCCATGTTGTTTTCATATTCCGCGAGGTCAGTTTCAGTAACCTCAATATTCTCCCAGAGGCGTGAGTCCTCCGTGTTCGCCAAGTGTGCACGCATGATTTCAAAATCTGTAGGGTGGTTTGGGTCTGGGTCTTTCTTGTCCCACTCATTTTGCACCACAATATCCACCGCGGCTTTCCTTATTGCCATATTTTCAACTTGTTGTTCATAGGTATCGGAGTCTGACATGTTTTTTATCTCCTCGTCAACCCTTAGTTCCTGTTGGAACAAGTCAGGCTCTTGAATTTTTAGTTGCATCAAGAAGTCCACATACTCCGCCACAGCATTGAAAGAGATATGTGGTAGTGAATCATCGCCTTCTTCCTCGACTTCTTCTTCTGATTCCCCGGCATCACTCAGGTATCTGCAGTGCTCTGCGGGTCCATGGGTTTTTTGTTTAGAGATGTCAAGAGGCATTTCTTTGGTCCAGAACCTATTTGCCAGCCATGATGCTAGCAATTGGTCCACATCATCGCCATGCATGAGCTCTTGGATCCACCAGGATGGATTTAAGGCGATTTCTGTCTCCAGGATGGGATGGAGGTTGGTTTGACCGCACCAGTAGGAGAGGTCCCTCCATTGTTCCCTTGCTTTCATGTATATTTTTATCCTCCTGTAACTGGCCGGCTGGCATCCCTCCAGCGCCTCATAGAAGGCATCATCATCTTCTTGTGGGTTTTGGTTTGTGACCGCGGAAGAGAGAATGGCCTGTGTAGCTTTCTCTATTTGCGCAATCATTTCTATTTCCTCTTCTTTAGTGAGCTTTTCCTCTTTTTCTCCCGGGTTATCCTCCGGGTGTGCGTTTATGGCCGGTGTTGAGATGGCGTTGCAGGAGATTCCACCAGAGCCACCACCTCCTCTTTCCTCATCACTGTCAAAGTTGCTACCAAAATCGTAGCTTTCATCCTGGCTAGGAGGGTCCGGATCAGACCATTCATATTCCTCATCAGTGAAACCAGGAATGTCTTGGGCATTTTGGGTATTGGTAGAGGTGGAAGCCTCTTTGTTTACTTGGTTTCTTACAAAACTAGTCACAGCAATGGTTTGTTTCATCAGTTCAGACACATGCTCTGCTAGTATCGCAATGGTTTCTGGTGGAATCCCGGATTCTCCCTTTTTCTTTGGTATGACAAGGTTGAACCCCAGGTTCTTTATGCTTGGGATACCTTCTGCATCTAGACACTCATCATGAATGTCTACAAACACCTTGCGATCTTGACCATTGACCTTGAAAGGTAGGGTCATTCGGTCCGGCTTCTTTCCTTTGCGGATGAGGGCCTTATCCAATTTCTTTATTTCAAGGATCTCTTTCTTTTTCTTTCCTGATTGGGTCATAGGTTGAACAGTGACCGTCGACCAGGCATGTTGGGTTGGGACTGAGCTGGATGACGACTCAGTAGGGTTTTGTTCATTTGTTGTTGAGGTTTCGGAGGGTCTGGTGTCTGCTTGTGCCGGCTCCTGTTGGTTAGAGGATTCTTCATGTTCTTCCTCATTACCTGAGACATGGTGGCACGCCGCCGTCCAGAACTCCTCTTCTTTCTTTTCTTTTCCTTCGCCTTTCAACTCCTGCCACACTTGTCCGCTAATTTGAGCAGCGACTTTGGGGGAGATGAAATCAGCGAGGGTTGTTTGTGTTGGTTTTTCTTGAACATAGGGATCTTCGACGGTTTCAGGAGAGGTTTTCCTCCAGAACGCCTGTCTAGATCTCACATTACCCGTTGTTGCGTTACGGGTCATTGGTTTCGGTTGTGTTTTCATTGGTTTGAGTCTCTTTGGGACTACTGGCATGATAGGGCTTTTCCATTTGAGTTGAGGTTCGGCCTGCAAGGCTCTCAACTTCTTTCTGGTGTTTTTGTTCAAATATACGCTCCATGTCGTGGGCGATTTTCCGTCAGTAGTGACCGATACACGACGAGAGCTGGCACTTGGGGCTCCGTTTGAGATGGCATGAGGAGCCGGTTCCTGCCTAGCGTCATCATGGAGGGAGATTGCTCCTTCTTGGATTTTCTGTTCGAGCCAATCCTTAAAGACATAGCAATCCTCTATGTTATGACCCAAAACTCTGTGATACACACAGTAATTAGGGTGGTTTACTTTGTCTTCTTCTTCGGGCCTTTTGCATTGGGGCAATCGAACCTCGAGAACTTCCATAGCTTGCTTGAACAGTTTCATAGTTTTCTCCTTTTTGAATGAGTAAGGTTTGCTTTTCAGCTCCCTGAGTGTTGGCCTTTGAGCCCTGGACTGTGGATTTCCGTCCTTCGTTTCGCCATTCTTTCCCCATTGAGCACTACCAGTGCCTTCAGCCTGGTTAGTGATGGCTTTGACTGCCTTTGTTGTTTTGATTTCCAGCTTCTTTCCCTTTTCTTTATCTTTTTCCTTGGTGGAATAGTATAGCTGGTTCATTTCAGGCTCCACTTCCTCATACCGAGCAACCATGGCTACCAAATGTTCAAAGGTGGTGACATTGTGTCCCACCATCCATACTTTCATCGGTGCATGGATGCTGTTCAGAAGCATACGCACCGCCTCAGATTCACTTATGTTGGACTGACATCCTGTGTACATGGTTTCCCACCTTGACACGTAATCGGAGACGGACTCGCCTTGTTTTTGTCTGGCATTGACTAGATTGGTAACGGAGACCCGATGCGGGGTCGTCCTGAACCTTGCGCAAAAGGCATTTGCCATTTCTTTCCAGCTTTTGATGCTATCTGCCTCGAGAGAAGCATACCAGTCGAACGCTACTCCAGACAGACTTTGTGAAAATTGCCTTAATAGCCATTCCTCCCTTCGGGCAGTGTTTCCACAGGAGGTTATAAAGTGTGACAGATGTTGACTCGGGGTGATTTTGTTTCCGACCCCATCGAACACCTTGAATTTCGGCACTATATGGCCCTTCGGGTAATCCAGCTGGTCAAACCTTGCGGGGTAAGGCCGGCCTGTGAAATTGACGGGCAGTTGAGTGCCCCCAATCCCTAGAGATTGCAGTTTCTGATCCATGGCCCTTTGCATTTTCTCCATTATGGCCTCAGGGTCAATGACATTAGTTTCCTTTCTTTCAAGCAACTTTTCTTCAGAGGTTTCACTGGAGCTGCTATCCTTTTCCCGCACTATTTTAGAGTGGGGTTTCTTGGTTTTCTTTTTGTTTCTGGATTTTGGCTTAGAAGCCACTCCTTGGGTTTCGGTTGATTTTGGCACATCATTGTTTGAAACAGCACAGCTCGGGCGTGCCCCCTTTTTGGCTATGTGTTTCTGAACTTCCGCGCACGTCGCGGTTACTCGAGCATTCTCCGCTTGGAGTTGCTCAAGTTGCTTTGTTTTCTCTTCCAGCTCCTTGCGAAGCTGGGCCATCTCATCAGATATTTCCTCGAGGATTTCAATTTCCTCGTCAACATCTTCAGATGAACTTCCATGGTCCAAATTTAGATCCTCTTCATCAGTTGCGATGTTATCAGTGGTTTGCTGGACAATTTCCTCCACTACCGGGCTGCGGTTCCTGGGCCGCCCTACCCGTTTGGGAGGTTTAGATGCCGAAGCTTTTCCTTTCTGTCCTCGTGTTTCCACGGGGACACTTTCGGAGTGAGGCGGTTCCTGGGAACCTGCCCCAACCATACGGACTTCCGCCGTTTCCTCATTGTCATCATCATTACTATCAACTGACACATGGTATACCGAGACAGAACCAGCATTCCGTCTCTTCCTCATCACACATTTCTTTTTGGTTTTGTTTTTCATCATCTGACCCGCCACCTGGCCAGCCAGAGAGGTATCTTTTTCTTTTGGCATCCATCGCTTGGTGCCCCCTGTATTTTGCTTGGGAGCGGGGATGGGTTCCGGTTGCTTGGGCTTCCAGACCTTCTTCACTTTTCCTTTGGCCTTCATTGAGCGGGCATTGGGTTGGAGTGATGGAAAGGTAAGCCGGTCAAAGACTGAAGGTGGGTGGGCCACAGTCCTTTTTTCTGACGCACTATAGTCCGCATCTCCCTCTCGGTTGTCCTCGCGGTAGGGAAAGCGGAGTCTTTGGTGCGCCGGGAACTTGAGCCTGTCCTTGATGGACAGCTTGTTGGGGTTGGCAGGGATTGCAGTGACAATCCTGCGGGATTTGCGGGATCTTTTGACAATTCTGAAGGCCGTGTGAATGGCCTCTACTGCCTTGTGTTTTGGGTGGGTCACTTTCTCTGTCTCAGAGACTGGGGCGTACATGGGGAGCTCCCAATCCTCTCTGAGGCGCATCGCCTCGCCTCCCTTTTTGAGCACATGTAGGGGGGCGAAGGTGTTGCTGAGGGACAGATCAGTGATGGTATCGGGTTGTTGGACCAGGTGGAGAGCTTGGGCCCTCGAGATCCTAGTCCTCTTTTCCTTTTTGAGTTTCGGGGCCGTCGCCCCCTTGATGTGGGTGTTTGCCGCCCGACCCTTTTTGGTGTTAAGGGCAGGTTTTCCAGAGACTTTCACCGATGCTTCACCAGCAAGCATCACAGGAGAGATTTGCACGACAGCTTGGACGGGCACATAGAGAGTCCCGGTTGCTGCTGTCTTCATGTGGCGAAGACGCTCGCCCTTCACGATTTGACTCCAGGTAAACATGATTCCTGCAATGGAGAGAACTCAGAGTCAATCATTAGTATATTTTTTTTTGAATATTATGGACTTAATTCCACCTATACATTTAAACTTTGATTATGCCCTGATGAGAGGAGAAAAATGTCCCACCGGGCGTGCCAGAACCTGTCTCGCACTTTTTTCAGTCCGACCACGGAAGATCAGATAGTCCTCTATGGGGCGAAGAAAATGCGGATCAGATACCCCTCGAGCATCTTGAGACCCGTCGTCACTGCCCATTCCAAATGAATGAAGGGCACTAATGCGGTTCTAAGTACCTCGAGAGTTGATTGTTTGTCGTAGGTCCTTTTTTTCCAGTAGGCGCAAGCCCCTACTGTTAATTACCTCCGGACTCAGTTACGGCCTGAGCCAAGAGTACCTCTAGATCGGGATAATCAAAGTTCAAATGCAGTAAGTGGATGAAGTCCATTTTAATAAAAGGATTATGTCTTGATGGGGAGTTTCAGGGTGAAAAGCAATGCAGAAGAGCAGCTATTTTAACAGAGCCATGCAAACATGAACGATGTGGTTTAATTCTTTAGTTTCACATTTTAGGACATTTAGGTTGCTTTTACTTTGCTGTGTCAGGCTTAGTGCCGCTACAGAAATTTTTGAGTTCGATGCTAGGAGATTTAGTATCCTAGATCAATCCTCGATCGTTTGGGGATTTAGAGATTTTGGGATTTCGTTCAAGTCTTGAGTACAGCTATGCCTTCTCTTGACAGGAACTTGGATGATGCCCACTGATTGACTTTTCTTCTGGTCATCTGGGCATCAGATTTCAGTCTGCTTCAGGTCAAACATGCTGTGAACTTGTAGAAACAGGCTGTTAGATTTGAGTCCGACGCTAGAAAATAGGGTATTCTAGGTCAGTTCTCAATCGTTTAGGAAATTTAGGGATTTTTGGGATTTTCGTTCAAGTCGCGAATACAGATGCGCTATGCCTTCTCTTGACAGGAACTTCAGTGATAATTCAGAATTGACTTTCCCTTTATCTCAATCTGAATATCAGGAGGGTGTCTCCTTCAAGGCGAAACGCGATGCAGTCTTGAAGGGACAAACTTTTGACTTTTGAGACTTTATGTCACTTTAGACTTTGTGTCTTTTGAGTCACTTTTAGGCTTTGTGCCATTTTGATTTTGTGTTACTTTTAGATTTTGTGTCATTTAGAATTTGTGTCACCTTTAGACTTTGTGTCACTTTCAGACTTTGTGTCATTTAGACTTTGTGTCATTTAGACTTTGTGTCATTTTTCTTTGGACTTTGCGTCATTTTTAGACTTTGTGTCATTTTTAGACTTTGTGTCATTTTTAGGTTTGGACTTTTAATTTTTTACTTTAGGATTTTGGACTTTTAAATTCGGCTTTTAAGTTTTGCACTTTTAAGTTAGCACTTTTGGATTTTAACTTTTGAGTTTAATTTTTAGTTCTTGACATTTCGGGCTTGGTTTGAAGTTTGAACTTTTGCATTTTGGCATTCTGGACTTTGAGTTGGACTTTTTAGTTGTGACTTTTGAGTTTTAGATTTTCAGTATTTGATCAGACTTTTGAGTTTAAATTTACACTTTTAAATTCCTATTATTTTTTCTTTGGACTTCTTGGTGATGCTCTTTTTTGTTATTTTAATTCTGTTTGCTTGACTGTGCCTGTAGCTCAGGACATGGAATGTCAGGTGTACCTGCTGTCTAAAATATAAAATGTTCAAAGTGTACCTGCTGTCCAGAACATAGAATGTTCAGAAGAACCTGCTGTCCAGAACATAAAATGTTAAAAATGATTTTTTTTTTGTTAGGAATCTAATTTTTCATTTAGCCATATAAATTCATTATTATTATTATTGTATATATATATTTTTTATGATCACCCCCTAAACTCCTTTTTTATTCTAAAATATTTTGTGCTTTAGTGTTTCGGCATGACATGATATATCAAAATATTCCTTATATTTTTCTTGACATTTTGGTATTTTATGGCAATTTTTCTGATAATCCAGCTATTTTTAATGCATTTTTGAAGTTTTCTACTTTGCGGGATTTTCTGATTGGCTGTAGTTGTGCTGTTTGCTGTTTGCTTGTCAGAGACCCGTTGTGTGCGGGGTGCCACAGGAGATCAGGGGATGCACTAGAGATGATTGGGTCGCTTGGCTCACGCTCGAGGCCGTAGACTGCGTGGGCTCGAGTTTGGTCCATATCCGTCCTGTAGATCCTGTCGCTGACGATACCCAACGATGCGCCATGCCCACGCGACCCCTTTCTTAGAACCGTTAGGTTTAAGATCCGCCCGTTGAGGTTTCGTTAAGATTCGCGCTGGTCAATCATCCCTTACTGTTTGACTCCACTGAAGGAAGCTAGCCATGGCGAAATGGGTTGACCCGTCAAGATTTTGCTGAATTATCCCCAAGGTTTCACTACACCATTGCTGATATGAAAGGGTTGCTTGGTGTCATGCCACCTTCCTCTTTAAGTTAGTTCTTCCAATTTACCATTTTAATGAAGCTTCCCCCAAATTTCATTCGTTCCCTGAACTGGATTGAAGAATCAAATCGGAGATTTCTGAATGACATTAATGGGACACTCCTATATCTCATATTAATTTGGCTAAGATATTGTGCTTACATAACTATATATGAATTTTACACCGTGTTGTTCATTCCAGTTGAAGAGATCTCATTTTGATTTATCTCTGAACTTTCTTAACGTTTTTTTTTTTATCATAATTTGAAATATATTTTGAAGTTTTATCGGGACATATCTGTTTTTTTTTTTTGTTTCAGTACTATTCTCAAGAACCTGTCATGCAGCCATTTTATTATTCATGCAGCCTCTTCTTTTGATTTTCATTACTCACCATAATTTCATGTAAACTGTCCTCTATTAACTCTTGTATAATTTTCACTCTGTGCTTGTCTGACTTCAGGCAATTCCTCTCGGCTGGTTATTCATTCACTTTTTATTACCACTACATTCCTTTGGTTCGGATTCCTTAAGTACTTTATGACTGGTGCAGGTGTGGTACACAAAATTACCTATTCACTGGTACATGGTGACATGTACTGAGATTTAGATTGCCAATTCTTTTTATTTCATGATAGGGGTTTAATTTATAGCCAGGGATTCAAGGTGCTTATTTGGACAAAAGTTGGGCTAACATTGATTATAGACATCCATGTAGGACTATCTTATTCACTTTGACCCTCAACATTTCTTTATATTGCACAACTCCTCGAGTTGTAAAATTTCAGAGTTTAAACAATTTCATAGTTTCACCTTTATCATACCTACATGTAAACTTTATGACAGGGTTGGATCACCTTCCCCTTCTCTTCCACATAAACATAGTCTTGCACACTTACTGGTTATGATTCCCTTTGTTTTCCTTTATACTCTTAGTTTACCAAGAAGTAACTCAAATGCTGACTTAGATGACCAATGATATTATATGATTTGACTCCAGCTACTGATGTTTTGACTCCATAACTTTTTTTAATAAAATAAAAGGGCAACGTGTCATGTTGATTATGAGGGAAACATGTCAGTAAGATAAATTCTGAAATTCACTGACTTCATTCATTTTTTTATTTAGTACTCTATGTATGTATTTTTTTTATTCAAGTACTGGCCTATCAAACCTTCATTTTTTTTATTACCTTAAACTTAATCTTGGACAGAAAGGCAGACAAGGACTGTTTTATTACTCACATTTTCTCAGGATGATGACATGATGGAAGAAATATATTAAATTCTTACTCACTTTAAAGAACATCACTCTAAAGAACTAATTTAATGATGTGACTTCTTAAACAAGAACATATCATTTTGTCTCCTTTTCTCTTATGAACCTGATGGGCATGAAACTCAATTATTTAGAAATTTCTATTTATATATATTTTTTTTGACCCTTTGTTAACAGTAAGCAGACTTAGAGAGAGAACCCTGTATGCATTAATATATATTTTTGATGGCAAGAACTTAGCCTATTAACACCTAGTTGTAAGATGTGCACAGGGTAAACTTAATAAAGACATGATGAAAACTATGACATCTACTGAGATAACTGAGGCCAGGGACTAGCATAGCATCCATGGAGGTGGAATCCAAGTCACGCTCTCCAAGAAGCTAGCAGCCCCTAACCAATTATTAAAGAGCAAAATACTTGTATTAATGCAAATTACTCCTATATGCATGACTTCTCAGAGGCACAACTGATGTGAATGAGTATGGAATCTATGTCACACTCCTCACCAACATCAGTGCAAACTCTAGCAAGACCAACAAGATAGAAGAGAAACCAAAAAAAACGAAAAAAACAAATGCTTTAAAAAGAATCATTTTATTCATATATTTCTTTTGGAGGCCATTACAGGAGGTTACACTTATTACCTTGCAAAACTTGATTTTCTAAACCGACAGAATTTCAACTAGTTAATTGGCCTCCTCTTCTTCTTCAAGAGGAGCTTCTTTTATAGGGGATTTCCAGGGTTTGCTAATTTCATCATCTGGACATGTGGCAACATCTTGTATCCTTGGCATTTGATGGAAGGTGGAGATGCACAGATGTCAAACCGCCTTTCTTCTCTCTTCCTTTCTTCACTTGGTGATTTCTACTATCTGATTTACTTCCCAATCATCTCTTAACACTTGGCATTGATTAATCATTCATGGGATATCAGCATGATATTTCACTTCTTTTCACTTGCTTCTCTGACAGGTGGGATCTCTGTGTTGTTTGATAAGGGATAAGATCAAACCTTACTGTTTTCTATGTCTTGGAGAGGGGGTAGTGATTTGGCGCCAGAATAGGGGTGCACAGGTGGCATTCATCTATGCCCTCATAGGCAGTGTATGGCTAAGATGCTTTTGTAGGAGGGGATCGAGTTCTGAACCCCAATTTACAGCTAAGTAATAGGCTCTTTCCTTTCTCAATTTGCTTTTATTCACATAACTACTTGAGGTTTTGAACTGGAGTCATCTGTGGTTAACACATAATCTCAATAATACCCTTCAATGCATGTGCATTTGACCCTTAAGTAGAGGGGCAAAAGTGGAATTGAGACCCCAGTGGCCTATACCTTATCACTGAGTTTCATTTGGTTGGTTAATCTCTGGTGTTTGCTGTTTCACTCAAATGAAAAGGGTGTTCCTCTTTGTCAGGCTTGAAGGAATGCTGTCGATTTTTTATTGGTTGGGGGTTAATTGGTTTAACACACATGAAAGGCATTCCTGAACAGTTCTAGGCTTTACTAGTTTTATCCCATTTAATCATCATTTCCTTTAATTGTCTTTAAATTTTCTTCTTGGAATGTTAAGGCTCTTTTACACCCTCAATTATGCCTTTAATTTGATTTAATTTCTGTCTAATTGTAGGCTTGTCAGACGGTGTAGTATACTAAAGGGGTAAAATTGGGATATTATGCTTTTTTCATCTGTTGCTTATGTGTTACATTCTTTTGTTTTCTCTGCATGTTCCAGATCTGCCCATGGGCCCACCAAAGAGGACTCATGCGCTGCATCTCAATAATTTGCATTTTCAGGTCTCTTTTGCTTCCCCTTTGTCACATATGACCCTATACAATGCTCAAAGAAGGTATTCCCACTCCATCATCTGTCCGTTCAATGTGTTGTGTGTGGTGAGATGCATGATGACCTTGGAAGGTGTACTTTCAGTCAGTCCTTTTTCTTTACTTCATGCCTCCATCATGTCCTGTGTAGTATTGATGACTTTGTACTATGGAAGGCAAAGTGATTTCGTCTTGATGCATCTAACGGCTACAACCGCAGTGGTAAGTTCACCTCCCCCTGTCAAAAGAATTCCTATTGTAGTAGGCCTTCTTTATTCAGGTTATAGACTGTAGGGGGTAGAACTATGCTCTCCATTGTTCCGTTTTCGTACTGTTTCATTGCCTCTTTCACTGGATATCTCCAGTGATGTGAGTTTTGAGTTCCTATTAGCTTGTGCACGTTTTCCTCTCTTCTGAGATTCCATTACATTATTTGCCAACCCTGTAGAGCCTCTCCTACTTCCTATTGCCACAAACAATACTGCCTGGTGCGAGTTCCGCTAGGCTTGAAGCTTCGGTCAGCCAATACTCCAGTATCCTCTTTCTCCTCTTGCAATTAACTCAATTGGCGTATAATTCCTTTATTACAAAGTCACCGCAACACCCCCAGTGTTTCAATTGGTCGTTTCGCCAGGTAATTTCGCATTTTCACTTTTCCTAATTTCACAACCGTGCCTGTCATTCGTCAAATTCACCGCCTGACACCCCCCGTGTTTGACATCGATAGGTTTGTGATGAAGTCCTCTATGCAGTGGTGTGCTTCATTAAAGTCGCGGCGACGTGCAGCGCCGGAGAGAGGCGAAACCTTGGCTGGCCATCGCGTTCTCCCCTCAGGTCTGTACTGTCCCCTTCTTTTGTTAACAGAAAGGACGGGGCCCACAGAGACGAACCAATGAGCACCCGCCATCTGTCTCTTTTCTCCCCCCTTTTTACTGAATGGATTTGGGTTTCGGGTTTTCTATTTGTCTGGATCCGATCCGATGGGATGAATTTAGGTAATTTGGGCCTATTTCTTTGAGTTTGCAAACCGGCCCACATCCATAGGACCTTTTGTTGTTGGGTTTGATTTGGAGTCGGGCCAGATTGGGCCAGAATAAAATTTCATTAAAAATAGTAGAAATTTTAATATTTCGGTGCACGGGCTTTCTCTATGTCCCATCTTGGTTATGGCGTTTCGTTATGGCTATGTCATCATGATAAAGATGGATTAAGATTTACGAGGGTCATGTTTTTACCTAGCGAATTATGTACCAGGACCGAATGGCTGTGTTTTATAATCATTTATGAAATAAAATTCCATTTCCCCTTTTTTTTTGCAGCATTTTTTAGAGGCAAACAACGATGTTGACCAAAGATATTGAACACTTAATCATTTAATCATTTAATCCCCGCATTTAGACCCGGATCCGAAACAACTGTGGTAAACAGTTGTTGGAACAGTATCAAATCCTGGCCGTTCGTTTTTGTTCAGATCAATCCAGTTCGTCCGATCAAGTTAGATCTGTCCGTCCATCAGCGCGTCTGCTCAATCTTTCTAGAGGCGTTTTTTGGGCCAGTGAAAGGTCAATACACTGTGGTCTGTACTACCTCGCTGGCCCCTTTCTCTCTCTTCCTCTTTCTCTTTCTCTTTCTCTTTTCTTTTCCGATTTCTCTTTTCTTTTCCGATCCATGGCGGTGGCCTCTTCTCTGGATAGGGTTTTCGCTACCAGATCTGTAACTTCTCGGTTTAGTGCCTTTCCAAAGAGGTGATAATAATACCAAGAGAGACACTAACTTCTTCACCTTTTTCGTCCTTTTCGAGTGCGTATTTAGAAGAGAGGCACTAAACCGAGAAGTTAAATTATGTAACTTCTTCACCTTTTTAAGCGCCTTTCCCTCGATTTTATCGACCTGACCTCCATTGCTGAGTCATACCAAGAGAGATTGAGAGAGACAGAGAAACACGCACTCGCACGCGCACACTCGAGGAAGAGGAAGAGGAAGAGGAAGAGGAAGATGGAGAACGGAGGCATTAACAAGGCATCGTCTAAGCGGGAGAAGCTTATCATCGATACAGATCCAGGAATTGGTAATTTTTCTTCTCTGCTTTTTACTCAATTTCTCCTCATATTCCAAGATTTTAGCTCCTACTGCTCTCGATAGTGCTCAGTTTGTCTTTATCTCACGTTTAATTTCCAAATTATTTGACTATGCTTAGTAGTTTACTACTTTATTAGTCACTTTCCATGGCGTTATGGCGTACCTTCGGCGTACCTTTGTTCAACTTATTAATTAATTCTGTCGTCCGACTCAAAGAACAAATATGCAATATGTTATACCAAATTACCAATTAGTGTTGAGCTTGGGAGGTTTCCAATAGCTTTAGTAATTTAGTTGTAAATAATTGTTTAATCTACAGTGCAAATTTCTTGCATGCACGGACGGAATCAAACTAGAAAACTAACTGAATCTAACTATAGAGAAGAAAATAATAAAATAATAATAACAATCAGCAAAGCCAATTGAATTATACATAGAATAAATAGCCGAGCACTTGCGATCCTTTGTAAAACTTGTCAATTCCAGAGGGGTAATTCCATCCTTTCATGACCCCTTATTGTGTGACAATCCTCTGTAAAGAATTCAAGTGGAATCACTAAACCTATTATTGACTTTTAAGGAATGGCCTTTTTTTTTTTAAAATATATATATATATATATATATATATATATATAACAAACACCTTTCTTAAAAAGGTTTAGTGCCTCTCTCGAGTGCGTATTTAGAAGATCTTTCTCTTTAGAGGTGCTAATAATAGCAGATCTGTGACTTCTCGGTTTAGTGTCTCTCTCAATCTCTCTTGCATTTAGAAGATCCTTCTGTTTAGAGGTGCTAATAATAGCTTCAAGTGTTTCGTCCTTTTTCCAAAGGGTGTTTTCAATAAAAAATGATGTATATGTGTATATGCTTTTGGTTGGGACAAGTTGACCATTCAAATTGACATTTAGCGATTTAGCCTTTAAAAGGAAAATACATTTAGTGATTTTGTTGATATGCATGATGATCTGTAGCTTTTATGTACTTAAAAAGGTTTAGTACAGTTCTTTGCAATATTCCAGAGTCTTGCTGTGTTTGAAGTTTGTTCTACCATTTAAATTTTTCTATCTTCAAGATATACACTTAATCATGCCTTTCTTTCATTACTTTCAGGACTGAGCAGTGGGCAATACAGTCACACAGAAGGACATTTCTCATGGCACATGCTGAGGATAAGAGCACACACTTCTTTCTGTTAAAAAATGCAGCGACATAAAAGCAACAAAGGTATCCTGTGAGTGATCAAATTTAATATATTTCAGTAATATATTTCATGTTGAGCACACACTTCTTTATACATGGGAGAGCGAGCTATTCTGCCACATGAAACAATGGAAAGTTAATTGTATTGCTCATTGCTCAAAGTACCTCATAATTGGTAGCATAAGCACATGAGATGGTTGTTAAAAAACAACACTCACACAAAAATTTCATGAAAAGCGAGACAAATGCATGTGGGGGCTAAATAGGATACTGGATAAGCTAGACATTATTTCATTGGATTTGCTATAGATATGATGTAGGTACTTCTTGCTTGAAGCCTTCACCTTGGATTTAGTTTTACCTTGATTCATTGTATAGGTGTGAAAGCTTTTTGCAATGACCCAATATAGGGATTCCAAATCAGCAAAGTATGCCACATAATTGAGGAACCAAGGAGACAAACCCATTGACTTTGAACAAATTTACTGTTAAGTCTTTGCTTAGGTCTTAACTCAAGCGATTGATTTTTTCAAGGTAACTGTTTCCTTTTCTTGGTTTAAAGTAAGATATTTTTTAACGTATCAACATGAAAATTGGGCCATTCTGACACGTGTCTGGATACAAAGGGAGTTATGTGCAACTACTAATGCATTTAACATGAAGGAATGGTAATTACAACCAATTATTGTATATGTTTTAGCTTAAGACTGCAATTGCATAAAATTATACGCAATTCGCTTATGCAATATTTCCACCAACGAAATAGTATTTCCTCTTCTACAAAGAAAATAAACTCACAAATTAGGCAAAAGTTACATTTGGTATGACATTAGCTTAAATAATTTTGTTACATATCGGAAAATTCCTCTTTAATTGGTCATGTGATTGTTTAGCTCGGCCTCAATATTAACACAAAGTCAAAGAAACCTAGGTTCTGTGAACTGGTGGATTTTTTTTTATTTTTTTTATAAAGATTAAACTGGAAATAAACCCAGCTTTAATATGCAGCCCACAACACCAGCACCTATTCTACAGCACCGCCTGCAACACCGAGCACCAGTCCAGCTCAAACTAAGCTGGCAGAATCTACAGGACACAAAAAAGGTTATTTCTCTCTTATTTCTTATAAAAAAAAAATCCTCCTACCAGAATACAACATGGGCAACTGTACTGCTCAACATGATACCTTTATTTCAGTAATGAATACCTTTATTATTATTATAAACAAAAAAAAATGAAGATGAAAATAATTGCTTGCCCTCATATTCAGTAATGAAACTTTACGGTGCTAATATAGAAAAAAAATATTTATGCCTAACGTGTGCCACAAATTACCTCTGTTCAACACAGCAAAGATCTTGCCCAGCATGGAATACATGGACCGGGTACAACAACAGCCTGAAAAAGACCATTTTCGGTTACAATCTGGCTGAAGACCAAAGGTACATGGTTTTCGTTATCTATACTTCTCCTGTACCATCTTATGGTCACACAGCTAGAATAGCACAACAAATTCACCAATGATCATATTTTTATTGTTTATTTGCCAGCATATCTCCTCAAGATAAATAGACATACTTAGGACATGATGAGCTTGACAAGATCGGGAAAGGCAAGAAAAAGAAACCGACAAATTTCGCAGGCACATCTAATCACCGCCACGACCCGTCCAGGTATGAAATAACCAAAGACCTCACCTAAGTAGTTGAGAATTTATTTACAAGTAAAGTGCATCCTCTTTGCTAATTTCCTCATCAAAAACAACCCTTGCAAACCTGTTTCCTTTCTGTCTTACATGCATGTTTTTTTTTGCATGGCTCATTTATTGCATGGTCATAGAATTTGAACTGCATCTGGTGATTACGATGTACACATACCACTGTTGTGTACTGTTTGAATTCTATGCCATCTCACAAGTCACATTATGTTTTGAATGTCTCCGAAGAGATCTGACTATGTTTATGAATTAAGGCTGTATGTGCTTCATGGAGAAATGAGCATTTCCTGTTTATGTTCCTTAGAATCATGATAACTATCTCTTTCTGTAATATTTTTTAAATGGTTTATGTATATTATTATTGTTTCTCCAGCAATTGCTATTGGAATCCAGATAACTCTGGTAATATAACTTACAAAGTGCATCATGAGTCACTGTGTAAAAATACTGGACTCACATCGACAAGAAGCTAGGGGAAAAGAGCATTTCCTGTTTATGTTCCTTAGAATCATGATAACTATCTCTTTCTGTAATATTTTTTAAATGGTTTATGTATATTATTATTGTTTCTCCAGCAATTGCTATTGGAATCCAGATAACTCTGGTAATATAACTTACAAAGTGCATCATGAGTCACTGTGTAAAAATACTGGACTCACATCGACAAGAAGCTAGGGGAAAAGAGTAATTCCTTCCCAATAACGACACTTTCATCTTCACTGCTTGCACAAGATGTCAGGTAATATTGGACAAATCTGATTAGCTCAGTGAAGACATTTACATGTTAAAATTTCAACTAAGTGATTAGTCGTTCACTAATTTCTAGCACAAACGTTTATTATCAGTTCAATGGCAGCTACATTTCACAGGCTGAATATGTCAGACTCTTTGCGTTTTCTCAGGTATCTTTTATTCTGCTTTCATTATAGCCAATACAGATCAGTAAATTAAGGCACCATCTACTCTTTCGCATGACATTTTACTTGGCTTGAACTCTCAATTATGAAATTAGGTCTCAATCTAAAAATTTTTCAACAACTTTCTCTTTTTTAACTGTTCACTAAATTTCCCCTTTTGCCTCAGCAGCTGAAACGAAAGAAAAAGTTGAAATTAAAAAAGACAACAACTCTATACAAGATCCTTAAGTATCCTCAAATGTATTTTTTGGAGTAAAAACAAATTTAGATGACTCATTGTAATTAGTTCTATGTATTTCTCTCTAGAAGCAAACTTTGGGTCAACCTTTATCACATTTGAGATATCAAAGGTGACACTGCTCCATATACTGGTACAATAATAATGCACATAAAAAAATCTCACAAATGTAGTTATATTTGATATCAAAGATTAGTAATTGTTTCTTTTATTTTTATAGGTCATAATGAAATTCTGGCTGACATGTGAGTTTAAGGTAGTACTTTAGCGGTGGCCATGGATGGAGGAATTAGTGGCAGCAGTACGGAGACAGAGCTAGAAGGGGATGAGATCATACCTACAGTTGCTTGCCTCTCCATTCTCTATTAAAGTGGTAATAAAAGATTATTTACGAACCGTTTATTTAATTGGTTACAATTGGCTGGAATTAAAGAGGTAGTCTGTTGGAGGAATTACTTATAGGTTTTGTTAGATCTAAATTTGCAACTGGTTTGATTGGCTCTATTGCTTGAGCTGAGAAAAAAGGGATGCATAAATTTTTATATAAAAAGCTCTGTTATACTTCTATTAGTTTCATTAGATTTTTATTTTTGCCAGATTGGTTAGTCTATCATATGAATGGCTTCGATTCCGATGTTTGCATTTCCTTCTATTTGATTGGAAACGATGTTTAAGTAAACATCAATTGACAACAATTTTATATATTTCAATACAAATTTGTAGTGCTGGGAAATCATGATGCATAAACATATCAAACTATTTTATTTTTACCTCATTAACCTTACTCCTTATTTGATGGCCACTCATTGTTAGAAACTTATACCGTGATTTGCAAATGTACCCGAGTTTGCAGCACAGCTTGGCTGATTGAACTCAACAAAATTTGATGGTCACTCACCTCACTTAATTTGCGCCATTGGCTGACTTTCTAATTTCACCCATTGATTGGTTAGACTTTTTTTATCTCTATTTCATCCCAATGAGCCTTTTAATTGAACATTTTTACCATTGGAGAAAATAAAAGGGTTTCTTAGCATTTAGTTCATCTTTTTTCTGTTGAAATTTTCCGAGAAAATATGTTCATTTGTTTGTTTATGTCCCAAAAATTATTTTGGTTTTCTGAAGAAGCAAATGTATAAAAACTAAACTACTTTTCCTCTCAACTCTTTCCAGCTTTCTGCAATCAAGGGATATCCTGTAGGATTTATAATTGAAAATTTTATTTTGTTTCCTTTACTCTGTTATTTTTCGACATATTCACCAAATCAACCTGCAAATAAAATCAACTGTGTTGCTCAAATTGGACAAAAAAATTGAAACACAAATAGGTCGCGCAACGCGCGACACCCCACCTAGTTTCACTTCATTTTCGTTTCACTTGCTGACCACATAACGCTTGGTGCTTCAGATTAATATTACAACATCTACTCATTTAGATAACTGAACGAAATTTAAGTTTGGCGATGCTATTCTTTGTTAACACTGATGATTGACCATTCATAGGGCCATCTTATTCACTTTAGACCCTGACATCTCTTCATTTTTACAGAACCATCTCAAATTTAAATGTCTCTTGTTTGAATCACGTTGGAGTGTAGACAACCTCATGAAATCCATCTTTCATCACATTCTCATGTCAACTTTATGCTGAAACCGATTCACTTTTCTTTTCTTCTTCATGTAAACATAGTTTCACACATCTACTGACTTTAATTTCTTTTAATTTCTCTTATACTTTTAGTTCACAATGGGGCAACTCAAATGCTTATTTAAACAATTATTGATGCTGGATGATTTGAACTCAAGTTTTTGACATTTTAACTAAAGGGGTGCAGCTTTACATTTTTTTTTCTAAAAAAAAAAATGCTAATTATGAAAGAACTATGGCATGCTAACTATGAAGCAAAGAAATATGACAGTAAGACAAATTTAGGAATCTACTGACTTCACTTCTATTATCTATTTTACCTTTTTATTTAGATGCAGACATGTTATACCATTATTTTTTATATGCATGACATTAAAACCTGACTTAAGAAACCACTCTTTTTTGTCGAGAACTTATAATACTCACTGTTTTCTACATGAGACATAGACTTTTTATTCTGAGAATATGAACTTTAACTTCAGACCTGCTCCTAGACAAAAATGAAGAAAAGGACTATCTAAGAAAATTTTGGTATATTTCTTTTGTTTAAAACCTGACATAACTCAAACTCATATTTTGGACAGCATAATATGTTATTGAGTTGTTTTTTTATTATTTTGTTTTGAACCATGCTAAGGCCGACGTTCTTGACAATCAGGCCATAGCATACTTTAAGACTTTATTTGCAAGAACCACTAAGTGTCACCATGAACCATGGCAACAAGGTGATACCGGGTCGGCGTTCTTGACAACCAAACCCTTAGTGGTACCACCATGCTGCCACACTTGTAGCTCCTTTGCAGTCACAGCTTCCTTGTAGTTGAAGAACTCCTTTACCATGGAGTATAGAACAAACATCACACAAGAAATAACCGTATAATAAAAAGGTAAGTGAAGTTGTTTATTGAGGTGCTTAGTCTGGATACCTATCCAGCAAAAAAACAATTGCAAAGAAGTTTCAAACAAGCTAAGTAAGTTTGCTTTTTTATTTGAAGTATAGGCACTTGAAGAGAGAAAAGGAAATTTTTATTCATCAACAAAAGAACAGTACAATTGTTTTCTTTTCTACCTTTTCTTCAAAATCCCTTTTTTTTTACAAGTTTTTTCCTAAAACGATTTTGGCAGCAACTTAGTGTGTTTCTCCAAAGTGCCGCCCCTAATCTTCCATCTTCAGCTTCTTTTATAGGCATAGTTTAGGGTTTCCATCTTCATCCATCTTGACACATGGCAGCTTCTCAATTTCCTGAACCTTAATTGATGGCTATGATGAAGAGTTGGTGAGCCGACTTACTTTTTGCATCCTTGTCTCACTTCCCTTCTTCACTACTCAATTCACCTTCCAATTGCTAATTGACGAGTGGCACTTGATGCTCACCAGGCATGGGGCAGTGGCATGATGATGTGGGCTTACTACTTCTCACTTAGGCCATGTTGGCTACAAGTTTTGGCTTCGAGTGATTATGGTTGCTGTTGTTTCATTTGCAGCCTTGATTTTGATTTTCTTTGAGCTTAACATTACTGACCTATTTTTACCAATTTCAACTTGAAGGGGTCAGCAAGCGTGGTGGCATCATATTATTGGTTTAATTAGTCTGGCATGTGGGGCCATATGCCATTTGGCAGTTTGAGTGAGAAGTTGTATAACTAGGATTGTTGCTTTAACTATTCCAATCTCCTGGATGCCCTTGGCGCCAGAAGGAGTATATGTATTGGAACTCATCTAATGGTTGATTGCCATCTAATGGTTGAGCATCAATTACAAAAGAGGCGGCAGGGTCAGGTTTACTTCACTTCAGTTTCATCTTGAGCCTTTGATTCTCATCCAATGATCAACGAAGATGCTTGAGAGATAAGCAATTGTGAACAACAGTAGATGGAGAGGAATGAGCCACGTCTCAAGTCAATTTGTGGAGGAGACATAGTTTTAGGAAGGGGACCAGTGAGAGGAGACTGTGATTCCCTTTTTTACCCTTTAATTTTGTCATTTTTTTACTAATTTGGGGAAGAAGATAAACAGTGAACTTTAAGTTGCATCATCAGTTAATTCCATCATTACAACATCTAAGTACCATGTTTAACATGCCTCATTACTCAATTGAACTTGTTGACTATTGTTATGCAATGTTTGACCGATAGTTGACCAGTCATGGCACCAATAGGCGTTTTCATTACATTACTTCATTTTAGCCCCAATTGAATGCATATTCCTGTTCTCAGGACTTTCAAAAATATGTATGCACGAGCACACTGAGCTCCCATGTCTCCAATGGCTTCAATTTTGGTTTTCACCATCCCACTGCTTCGGGGCTTCTTTATCAAAATTGACGCCTCTTAGGTTACCATAGAGGTTGAGATTAGCACCGTTAAACTCTCCTTGAAGCAGGCTTTCCAACGGTACCAAGAACTCTGGTAATGGTGATGGGGATCGCCGAATTGGGTTTTGTCAGAGACGGGCTTCGTCCCCCTCTTCCCTTTCGATTTCTCTCCTTCTTTTCATTTTCCGTTGAGGGTGGGGTCCAGCAGCAAAGAGCGAACCAGTGTACGCCACTTGTCTCAAGCTGAGACGCTGGTGAGTGGGGTCAGCTAGAGGGCCAATAGACGCACGCCATCTGTCTGGGATTCTCTCTCTGACATGCGGGACCAGAAACGAGAGAATGAGAGAGGAGCTATAATTGAATCTTCCCTGCTAGGCTTCGACTTCCTTTTTTTCTGTCGAGTGGGCTTCTGCGCTGGCCTAATTCCCATATTTTTTGTTGTTTCGCTAGCACATCAACACATCTTCACTTTTGTTTAGCCGATTGTATATCAAGTTGAACATTTTTATTTCATGCACTATGGTATCCTTTACAATATCCCACCATGTTTTTGGGCCGATCTCCATTTTGTTCAAATTGACATGTCCATTTGCATATAATTCCATGAGAACAAATACAGCTTCAATTGATGTACCTATGAAGGTCATCTCTTCATGAAGTATATCATGCTCAATTAATTAGTTCGAATGTTATTTAGGCACGTTGTCTGGCTTCTTGTTTTGCAAAGTCACCCATGATATTTATGTCACTCTTTTTTTCTATTAATATTGAATATTAAGCATTAAATTAACACAATCATATGGCGAACTGTATTAATATTAATGTTAATATCAATATTATAGCTTTAATCCGAGCACGTCTTTGCTTCAAAAATTGACCCCCTTCCTCTGAGAATCTGGACCCGTCCTGTATACATGGGTCCCATTTTAATTGCCTGTGAATTGTAGAATTTTTCTTATGTGACAAAAATTAGAGGTAAACACATTGCCACGGGACACTTCTATGGAGGATGTTCTAGATTGCTTCAGAGAGAGGGCGACGGATCGACGTGCTGGGAGGTAACAAACGTTTTAAAATTTAATTATAAGTTTGAGATATGCTGCAATATATATATATATGTGTGTGTGTGTGTGTGTGTGTGTGTGTGTGTGTGTGTAATGTTTATGTAATGCAGGAAATGTCACGCAGTACAGTTTGGGAAACTACGTGATATGTGGGCACAGGGATCTGGGTCAGAGGACGCAGATAGGATCGATAGATACACACGGGCCCTAGTGTTGGAGTTGATGGGTGCGGCCACACTTGCGAGATATTTCCAGATACCACAGGAGATTATGTTCCTTGTTTTTATCTGGAGTTACTTCGGGTTAGTAATTGTAAATATTAAGAACATCTCTTACATTAATACTAACTTGGATAACTTAGTTAAAAATCTGGAAAAACTAACGAAAATTATTTTTTCTTATTTGCAGGATGTTCATTCATCTGAGTCAGTGAGATATAACTGGGGTGCGGCCACACTTGCTATGTTATACCGCGGCCTGGACTTGGCAGTCCTGGCAAATGGCGCTCAGAAGGTTCCTGCTCCGTGGCTACTGCTTCAGTTGTGGTCGTACACCCGGTTATTACTTTGTCGGCCGTCTGTTACGAAAAGTTTCCAAGGTTGAGGCAAGCCGTCAGTTGAGAGATGTCCGCCGTATAGGAGGTATAATATTTTTCTTAAATAAAATAAATCAAATATATGGAGTTGCTCATCTTTAATTTTATTTTAATTATATTTGTATTAAATAAAATAAATCAAATATTGTAATATAACATTAATTTGTTCGTTAAAAAATTATTATTAAGAATTCTGATAAACAAATTAGTTAGTTAAAATTAATTAGTTAAAATTAGTCAAAATTCGTTATTTAAAATTAGTTAGTTAAACAAATTAAATTAGTCATATTTTATGTAATTTAAAATTAATTACTTAGTTAAACAAATTAAATTAGTCATATTTTATGTAATTTAAAATTAAAATTAATTTTTATGAATATTTTAATCATGATAATTGCAATGATTTGCCAGGCAATGGACGACACGGCTTAGGTCGAAAAAATTTAAATTAAATTTATTGTTGGCTGCAATTATTGTTAAGATCGGAATCCTGGATTCCAATCCAAGCTAAGATCGGATTCTGTGATTCCTACCTTAGCTTAGATCGGAATCCAGGATTCCGATCTTAGCAATTGTCAGAGGAATCCACGCCCAGTCAAATCAATACTTTTTCTTTTTCTTTTTCTTTTTATTTTAACTGTTTACAATTTAATTAAATTAAGAATTATATGTTAATTATATTTGTATTAAATAAAATAATTCAAATATTGTAATATAAATTTAATTTAAATTAAATTAATAATTAGTAAGAATTTTAAATTAAATTAAATTAGTTAAATGAAATTAAATTAAATTAAATTATTAGTTCAAAAAATATTAGCTCAATCAAATTAAATTAACTAAATGAAATTAAATTAAATTAATTAGTTAAATTATCTAAATTAAATTTTATTACATTAAATTAAGTTAAATTATTAAATAATTTAATTTAATTAATTTTTAATGTCATTAAATTCATGCAACAGAACTAGCACTGATAAAGGCTGAAAAGTATACCGATGCCTACCTAAGCACTGCAAAAGGACATGCATGCTCTGATAAAGGCTGAAAAGTATACTGATGCCTACCTAAGCTATGCAAAAGGACAAACGTATTCTGATAAAGTCTGAAAAGATATCACATTATATTTATTAATTTTAAATAATTGCATGTCTAAAATGATCTATAAAATTATCCTTCCTCAGCCAAAATATGTCACACCCACTCAATCCTTCTTTCTTAAACATTCACTACCATGGGGAAAGGAAATACCTCCAACAGTGAATTGCCGGAATGACTATCTACTCGACATGAGTACTGGCCAAATTACGAACATTCCCCTGCCAATCCAAATGAGATCGAAAAAGGAGATTATCATGCGATATGTAATAAATGTTATCGCAATTTCGACTACAATATCTATACACGGAATGGTGGCGAGTGGCCATTATACACCCACTATCAGTGGCACATTCATGGTGGCCCAGAAAGAGACCGTAGGGAGAGATTGCGACATTACCTGACTAAACCTGAGTCGAGCAACTGTGAACGGTATAAAAAGTACTACACAGAACCTAAACCGATGCCAGAACTTAAACCGTGGAAATCACCTCCCACACCGATGATTGTTTACGAAAGCATATATGATTTTCGTGGAGACCACACAGTGAGCTGTACAAAGTGTGGTCAGGTTTTCAATTTCAAAGGTACCATTTTGCGTGACCACTACGATGAACACAAAAAACAAGAAGAGAGGGATGAAATTCTAAAGAGATTCAGAGTGAAAGAACAATGGTTCGAAAGGAGAAGAAAGGAAGAAAAGGCTGCCGAAGAGAGCCGGAGGTTGCAACAAGAAAAAATTGGGAAAAAAATTAAGGAGAGCCTAATAAAGATCAAGAAGAGAGATGAACAACGCAAAATTGCAGTAGCTAGAATGGATGAGATTGAGCAACAAGAAGCCGAGGCAGCTTTCTGGAACGAAACTGCTCAATTCGTTGACAACCCTGCTGCGAGTAATCAACAAGAACATGATGAGACTTTTTGGAACGAAGCAGCTCAACTCGCTGAAAACCACGGTGCCAGTAATGAACAACAACCTTGTGACATACGACTGTTTTGGCCCATGACCAGACCATGTTTCGGCCGTGTAAAGCGTGGGCAGCAGCGATGCCTGTCACGCAATGTTGTTGGGTTGCCACGAACCTGCCTTGCATGTGTTGTGCATCATCTAAGGCAGCATGAAAATATGTTAATTGTGGGTGAAAATGACTTGTAGTGGTGACCCAAAGCAGGGCTGTTGGATAGGCCAAAGTGTATGGTAGTGGCTGCCGGTTGTGAACCGTAAGTTGGAACGGTGTTTAGGCCGCTTCCCCAAGCGTGTGTTGGGTACTTAGCAACCTGGGCAGCAAGTACTGGAGGTGTCCAGTGGTTAGCACCAATGGAGGTGACCAATGGAACAATCCAAATTGCTTTTGACCAGCCCCTAGAATAGGGACACCTAGCAGCTTAGTCATTAAGGAGAGAGAAGGGCTAGTTGACACATGTCCAGCACCTTTTGAGCATGGTTTCTCCCCAGCCCAAGCCCTTTAACTTGGGAAAATTCGTACTGCTATGTCCAGCCCCAAAAACAGACCCAAATAGCAAAGTTTGAGAATCTCTAGTGCATGAAATAGCTAGCCTGGACCATAATGGTATAGCTGGGGCAGCCGGGAGCGATGTACGGTGCATGATTGACCATGTAAACCACTCAAACCAGGCCAAGGTTGTGGCAGGGATGGCTGTCAAGCATGATTCATGGCTGCCACACCTGGACCAGACCCGCAGCGGTGTAAAGCGTGGGACTCGTGCGGTGAGACAGCGGCAATGACAGCGCCATAGTGATGGTCGGCTGGGTAAAGGTTAAGGTGCGGGTTTCCGTATGAACTTGTTAAGTTTCAGTTTATGATTTTAACTGCATAAGTGCATGTTGAACTTGACTTGGCATGGCATGGTAATTGTATGTGCTGAATTTATATGCATGGTAACTCTAATTTTTATAGTATGGCAGCTATGTAAATTGTTATGGAAATGCATGGCATGTGACTGTCATGTTGAATGGTTAATCTATTGGTAAGTGATGGAATGGCTTATGGTATGGATTAGAAGTACTAAATGTGCGATGAATGGCATTTGCATCTTTGGAAAGCGGCGTCATGAACCGTTGTTCCAAGGGCCGTGAGATAAGCGCTTATGTTCCGGGACTCAATTATTGAGGGGGTAAATGTCCTCGGCATTTGTACTATTTGACTGGATCGTATTGGATTGGATTGAATTGGAAATGGAATCGCCCGACGTGGGATTCCAATGGAATTGTTGGATTTGGACTGATGGTAAACCAGCCTAGATTGTGCATGGTTAGGTGTCCAAAATGATATCATGCATTTATATATACATTTTGGCCGGACTATACACCTAAATCACCACTCAATTCATATAATTCACTACGTTTTATGTCATATTTGCTAGGATTTGGTACTGCCGCCGCTTTTCATTCATTTCGTAGGTACTTGGTGGAAACAGCGCAACAATTGGACCTTTTTGGACAAACCACGCGAAGAGATCACTTGGATGCATGGAGACAGATCCCAATTGGCGTGTCCAAGCCTATTACAAGCCAGATGACTCATTCCAGGCCCGCACGACTCTCAGCCCGCACTGTTTACAGGCCATTCGGGCAACCATTCGTCTGGCCCTGGCCGAATGCCCGGCCGAACACCTCTGTTTTGGTAAGTTTCTACTATGGAAACTCGCCCCCTCTGCCCTAGCCGCCTCTAGACTGCCATATAATCTTCTCCCCTGCCAGAGAGAAGGGATCCCACGTTTTTCTACCATAAACCCACCTGTTGAAGCCCTTTCCACCGCCGTTCTCGCGCCGAAAGGCGTGGGATTGCATATTTCCATCCTCACACAGCGAAGTTAAGTCCATAGCAGCAACCTTGAGGAGAAAAGTTGTGCAGCGAAAGCAGTACAGTTGATCTTCTCCATGATTCCACGAGTTCGAGCCATCAAGACGGAGGTTTACCTGGTGTATTCTTCCCTTTTTATGTTCTATTCGAAACTCATGGAATTTGTATCTTTTATTACAGCATTTATTGTTTGTTTTGCAATCATGTTAGGCTAGGTTTATTATATGTCTTAGGGATGTAGTAGTAGTCTATTGATTAGGGATGTTGTAGACTTGATTTGTGCCTTATATTATTGTGATTTGTTTGTTGGTATGTTACTTGTTATTGTTTGCTTGTTAATCACTACACACGACTTGGTGAATGCGCACATCTAGTTGGGGTATTTAAGTATTGAATTAATATGATAAACAATAGCAATATCACGAGATAGGTTAAAATCGAAAGATAACCAATCGAGTTGCATAACACGATTTCTAATTAACTAACCATTAATTAGTTATCTCACAGAACCACAACAAATAGACTTGGATATTCGACCAAACGAAAGTTAGGTTAGCGATTCAAGAGGCGTTAGGTTAGCATGGTATCAACCCTAATCCAAGGTAAAAATCAGAGGTTAGTAGGTTAGTTACTGTCACCAAACCCTTCACAACACGTAATATTAAGTATGGATCAGGAATACAACATTTATGTGGAGAATACGCTGTCCAGAGCAGCTATTCGACTGTCTGTTCGGCCTGTCCTGGCCGAATGGTAGGCCGAATGGTGTCTCTGTCCACCGTATTCGTCGATTCCAGCGATGAAAATCAAAGGATTGACACTCCATGACCTAATTATAGATGAAACTAATTTTCTAGGACATTACTTTGCTTATTTTATCATCAAAACACCCAAAAACACGTTACTTTATTGCATTTAGTTAGTTGTCTTTGTTTATTCCAAAACACTAAAATTGCTTGTCTAGCTTTCGTGAGGAAATAAAGTCTCGTAATCAATTGTACCGTCCTTGTGGGTTCGACACCTTAGCTTTACTATAAACGACTAGTCAGGTAAACAAGGTTATTTATTTATTTGACCTAGGTTTTTGCCTCGATCAAATTGGCGCCGTTGCCGGGGACGGTGTTGATATTAGAATTTATTTTAGTAACGAGAGACTAGACATTGTATCTTTTATACTATTTATTTGTGTATTTATTTTATCAAAAAAAAAAGGGTTTCACTTGTATCACCATGTTTCACTCTTTTCAGGAGTTTGATCAAGATATGGAGGTTAATCGGAGCGACCACCATGACCCTTGCACTTACCAAATGGAATATGCACCACATGACATGATGGAATCCAATCTTCGCACGACTCGACTAAGACATCAAGTTGATGCGGTGAACAACATAATAAGGGCAGCACATAGTGAACTACAGCATGGCACGCGACATGCAAGCATTGGCGCACCACCGGTTGTACGACAAAGGCACTTGGGCATGCATTCGGCCTCTCATTCGGCCAAATGGCAGGCTGAACGCCTTAGAACAAGACCTACACTTAGTGCATACAACTCTGGTTTGATGAATAAGTCTTATTTTTCTTGTTATAATGAAGGTTCAATGTCTCGACATGACTCTAGGTTGACTTTCTTTTCTGAAATTTATAATTTTCAATTACCTTTGCAAGTGTCAAATGATGAATCAATTTTTGAAAATTTTATCGTCAATCAAACAAAGATAAATGAGAAAATTCTTGGAAGATTGAATTCTCTATCATCAAAGTTCAACAATCTTGCTACATATACTACACGATTAGAAAAGATGCTTGAGACCGAAATCATCCAAGAAACATGTTCCTTATATAGATCACAAGATGAACAAAATGACAAAATGGCATTGCAAGGTAATGAAGGATTAGAAAGTTTTAGTTCTCTAAAAGAAATTGCAATTTGCTACGAGACTGATAGTGATGATGATACACAATTTGAAACAAATGAAAAACAAGAGAAAATTGAAAAACCAAAGTACGTAGCACCTCTGCCTATTGTCTTTCCTATTTTCATTCCACTTAGATTAAGTTACATTGATAAATCTAATGAGTTGGAATTGAAGGATCCTCCAATAGCTTTCATTGTTGATGAATCTGAGAAGAAGGAATATGGTGATAATCCTCTCAAAGTCGAGGCATCCGACGTGACAAATGGAAAGTTCACCAAACTCGACTTGAGTCCTCAACTTGAGAAATGTTTGGAGAACACCAAGCATATTTCAAGAATCTCGCTCAATCATTTTTTGGGAGAACTACGATGCATTCACAGGGCGTAAAGTGAAGATAAGATGAATTTGAGAGGTGGTCAAGCTAGGGACCTTAAACAAGCGCTGCTTGGGAGGCAACCCAAGAATTTCTCTCTCCTTAATTTCATTTTCATTTTATTTTACTTTTTTTATATTTTGTCATTTTTTTTTTCTTAAAAGATAGAAAAGAAAAAAAAATCCAAAAAAAAATTATAAAAAAATAAACATAAAACAATAAAAACAACAAAAATATTTTAATTAGAATTTTTATTTTTTTAGGATATTTATTTATTTATTTCGCATTGTTTGTTTGATGTTTGTAGGGACGCACATGGTTGATTCGTGCTAGAGCACCAAAAGGGACGTTAAAATCGTCATTACGCTCCCTCGCACGACCTCATACGAATCAACCAACACAAACAGTAGAGGCAGGGCGTAGGGCAGCGATTGTTAGTCAATATCAATGGAGGAAATTCAAAATCGGAGGATGCATTGCAATTTTGGACCTGGACACGCACCATTCGGCCTGGTGTTTGGTCGAACAGAAGGGCGAATGCATCATATTTGGAGGCCCAGAGACATATTCTTTCAACTTTTACATCATATTTCGTGTATAATTTGTCTTGGCCCACTGATAATTCATTTTCACTTGGTTTTAGGCCTATTTTACTTTCCATTCGGTTGACCCAAGGAGAACAAATGGTCGAACAAGCCCAGAAAATGGAGATACTAGCAGCCCCCCATACGTGTCTCCACAATAACCCACAACAGCCTGGCAGGCCCTACGACCCCTTTCATTGGTTTTGATTTGGTATGTTCTCTTTTGTCATTTTTACTTTTATTTATTAAATAATGTAATGTGATAATGCATTGAGGACAATGACATGTTTCAAGTTTGGGGGGGTATTTAGGGAATTTTCACGCAAAAATGACAAATTTTTCTTGAATTCTGGTTGTTGTTTCTGTCCATTCGGCCCACCATTCGGCCGAATGACTGGCCGAACGACACTGTTCTGACACTGTTTCATGGTGAATTTTCAGGGAATTTAATTTATTGTGCTTTCTTGCTGTTATGAATGCTTATATGACATGTCAGGTCGAATTTCACATAAATTTGAAAATTGTTTAATGGTTATTTAGAAATATTTGGTAAATACGAGGATTAGAATTTGATTCCAATTGATTTTTATAACTTGAGGCCTTCATTGAAAAATTTTGAAGTTGATAAGGATCTGAATTTGGTTGCTTAAAATCATTAAACACTATTAGTCAACTTTCACAAATTTTTATCGAGTGAACTGATTCGTGTCTTGCAAACTTTTGTTCAAAAAGAGGTTTTATGAATTTTGAAAGTTATAAGGTGAATTGTCTCTGGTTGAAATTGTTCTTAAATGCTTGAATCACCAACGAGCAAACTTAATGGGACAAAAATTTAAATAGTTGTGAAAACGAGGAGCGTTGAGACCTTTTTTTCCACCAACACAACCACTAAAATTGAGGGCGGAGCTAGTTGCAAGTTGTGCGTAAAAACCGGACCGACCTCCCTGGTGCGACATGTACCAGTAGCAAAACTTGGAGGGTGAAACTAGTTGCGAGTTGTCAGGAATCCGTACCTCAAAGCTCTCGAGGACGATTGGGTAGCTCCAACTAGTTTCATAGTGGATCGTAGCACAATCTGCATAAAAACTAGACCAAACTCACTGGTGCGACATGTACCAGTAGCATTTTTCAAGGCCAATGATACGCATCAAATCCTCTAGGGTGCAAAGCCCCACGACTCGACTTGCATAATTCAAATTGGTGAAAATCGAAATAGTTTTTGAGAATGATTCACTATAAAATTTTTGACTTTGATAAAACTTCTTTACAAATTTTTGCGAGACGTGGAAAAGAACGGACAAAAGACCTTGAATTTGCATGTTGATTAATGAAGAAAGGCTAGGATCCTTGCAATTAAAAATTATGTCATTCGAGACCTTGAGTTATATATGTTGATTGAGATTGAATTTTGAATTTTGTATTGCGAAATATATTTTTTAATAACCATTACTTTTTCTATATGTGACTTGAAAACACGATTAATTAAATTCCTTGATTAAGCATAACGATTGAGTTAAGGATTAGGTATAGTCCATCTTCCTAAGTTTAGAGTATTGCTTGAGGACAAGCAAGGTTTAAGTTTGGGGGGATTCGATATCATGCATTTATATATACATTTTGGCCGGACTATACACCTAAATCACCACTCAATTCATATAATTCACTACGTTTTATGTCATATTTGCTAGGATTTGGTACTGCCGCCGCTTTTCATTCATTTCGTAGGTACTTGGTGGAAACAGCGCAACAATTGGACCTTTTTGGACAAACCACGCGAAGAGATCACTTGGATGCATGGAGACAGATCCCAATTGGCGTGTCCAAGCCTATTACAAGCCAGATGACTCATTCCAGGCCCGCACGACTCTCAGCCCGCACTGTTTACAGGCCATTCGGGCAACCATTCGGCTGGCCCTGGCCGAATGCCCGGCCGAACACCTCTGTTTTGGTAAGTTTCTACTATGGAAACTCGCCCCCTCTGCCCTAGCCGCCTCTAGACTGCCATATAATCTTCTCCCCTGCCAGAGAGAAGGGATCCCACGTTTTTCTACCATAAACCCACCTGTTGAAGCCCTTTCCACCGCCGTTCTCGCGCCGAAAGGCGTGGGATTGCATATTTCCATCCTCACACAGCGAAGTTAAGTCCATAGCAGCAACCTTGAGGAGAAAAGTTGTGCAGCGAAAGCAGTACAGTTGATCTTCTCCATGATTCCACGAGTTCGAGCCATCAAGACGGAGGTTTACCTGGTGTATTCTTCCCTTTTTATGTTCTATTCGAAACTCATGGAATTTGTATCTTTTATTACAGCATTTATTGTTTGTTTTGCAATCATGTTAGGCTAGGTTTATTATATGTCTTAGGGATGTAGTAGTAGTCTATTGATTAGGGATGTTGTAGACTTGATTTGTGCCTTATATTATTGTGATTTGTTTGTTGGTATGTTACTTGTTATTGTTTGCTTGTTAATCACTACACACGACTTGGTGAATGCGCACATCTAGTTGGGGTATTTAAGTATTGAATTAATATGATAAACAATAGCAATATCACGAGATAGGTTAAAATCGAAAGATAACCAATCGAGTTGCATAACACGATTTCTAATTAACTAACCATTAATTAGTTATCTCACAGAACCACAACAAATAGACTTGGATATTCGACCAAACGAAAGTTAGGTTAGCGATTCAAGAGGCGTTAGGTTAGCATGGTATCAACCCTAATCCAAGGTAAAAATCAGAGGTTAGTAGGTTAGTTACTGTCACCAAACCCTTCACAACACGTAATATGAAGTATGGATCAGGAATACAACATTTATGTGGAGAATACGCTGTCCAGAGCAGCTATTCGACTGTCTGTTCGGCCTGTCCTGGCCGAATGGTAGGCCGAATGGTGTCTCTGTCCACCGTATTCGTCGATTCCAGCGATGAAAATCAAAGGATTGACACTCCATGACCTAATTATAGATGAAACTAATTTTCTAGGACATTACTTTGCTTATTTTATCATCAAAACACCCAAAAACACGTTACTTTATTGCATTTAGTTAGTTGTCTTTGTTTATTCCAAAAACACTAAAATTGCTTGTCTAGCTTTCGTGAGGAAATAAAGTCTCGTAATCAATTGTACCGTCCTTGTGGGTTCGACACCTTAGCTTTACTATAAACGACTAGTCAGGTAAACAAGGTTATTTATTTATTTGACCTAGGTTTTTGCCTCGATCACAAAACAAGGCTGGCTTTTGTATGACTTATGTTATTTGATTGCCTAATCTCAATCGGCTGGCCTATGCATTGCATGATGTTTTAAATGATTTCATGGCTGATGCTTATGTTTATTGAAAAGGTTATTTTCTAAAGTTGAACGTGTGTGTTTTTAGTTGCCGCAATGTGAAACTTAGGAGTTCATGTGGCTGGAACTAAAAACCGCACTGAGATAAATTATGTTTATCTCACCGCTCCACTGTTTTGTGGGTTCCAGGTACGGCAAGGATCGGAGTAAGGAATCGTGCGATGGGAAGTAAATCAGCGGCAGTGCTTGGGTTGGGAAATTTGTGTGTAATTGACCATTTGATTATATTGAATTGTAAATGTGATTCCTGGGATTTTTATGCACTGTTTGTATTATGCTATTGACCTGCATATCATGGTTTGGACTGCCTTGTGTACATGCGCGGCGCGCTGTGCACGGCAGGCTGTGGCACCGACATGGCTGCGGGGTGTCACAGTGGAAATGGTATCAGAGCAAAGATATGCAAACCAATAGCATAATCGCTGATGTTGAGAGCGGCAATGGGTCAGTGAGAGTATGGATGGCTAGGTGTTTTTGAAACTGCATGTAAGCATGGATGGATTTTAAGCATTGATGCATTGATGCATGGATTGCGAACTAATTTTATTGAGTTGTTTTGCAGAAATTATTGCATTGTTTTGATGGAAAGGATGATCTAATTCTTTGGTCAAGTATCAGGGCAAAACAAAGCTGACTAGTCACCAGCTTTGGTATTGTTTTAAGTGGTATAATGAGTTATGTTTCTTCTTTGGCTGACTACCAAAGAAGAGAGGTAAATCGGTATAGTACGGGTACTTGATCAAATGAATTGGTAAGGTAATTGCATGATTTTTAATGGCATGGCAACTGTTTGAAAGATTCAATTTCGAGGACGAAATTATTTTAAGGGGGGACGAATGTGACATACGACTGTTTTGGCCCATGACCAGACCATGTTTCGGCCGTGTAAAGCGTGGGCAGCAGCGATGCCTGTCACGCAATGTTGTTGGGTTGCCACGAACCTGCCTTGCATGTGTTGTGCATCATCTAAGGCAGCATGAAAATATGTTAATTGTGGGTGAAAATGACTTGTAGTGGTGACCCAAAGCAGGGCTGTTGGATAGGCCAAAGTGTATGGTAGTGGCTGCCGGTTGTGAACCGTAAGTTGGAACGGTGTTTAGGCCGCTTCCCCAAGCGTGTGTTGGGTACTTAGCAACCTGGGCAGCAAGTACTGGAGGTGTCCAGTGGTTAGCACCAATGGAGGTGACCAATGGAACAATCCAAATTGCTTTTGACCAGCCCCTAGAATAGGGACACCTAGCAGCTTAGTCATTAAGGAGAGAGAAGGGCTAGTTGACACATGTCCAGCACCTTTTGAGCATGGTTTCTCCCCAGCCCAAGCCCTTTAACTTGGGAAAATTCGTACTGCTATGTCCAGCCCCAAAAACAGACCCAAATAGCAAAGTTTGAGAATCTCTTGTGCATGAAATAGCTAGCCTGGACCATAACGGTATAGCTGGGGCAGCCGGGAGCGATGTACGGTGCATGATTGACCATGTAAACCACTCAAACCAGGCCAAGGTTGTGGCAGGGGTGGCTGTCAAGCATGATTCATGGCTGCCACACCTGGACCAGACCCGCAGCGGTGTAAAGCGTGGGACTCGTGCGGTGAGACAGCGGCAATGACAGCGCCATAGTGATGGTCGGCTGGGTAAAGGTTAAGGTGCGGGTTTCCGTATGAACTTGTTAAATTTCAGTTTATGATTTTAACTGCATAAGTGCATGTTGAACTTGACTTGGCATGGCATGGTAATTGTATGTGCTGAATTTATATGCATGGTAACTCTAATTTTTATAGTATGGCAGCTATGTAAATTGTTATGGAAATGCATGGCATGTGACTGTCATGTTGAATGGTTAATCTATTGGTAAGTGATGGAATGGCTTATGGTATGGATTAGAAGTACTAAATGTGCGATGAATGGCATTTGCATCTTTGGAAAGCGGCGTCATGAACCGTTGTTCCAAGGGCCGTGAGATAAGCGCTTATGTTCCGGGACTCAATTATTGAGGGGGTAAATGTCCTCGGCATTTGTACTATTTGACTGGATCGTATTGGATTGGATTGGATTGGAAATGGAATCGCCCGGCGTGGGATTCCAATGGAATTGTTGGATTTGGACTGATGGTAAACCAGCCTAGATTGTGCATGGTTAGGTGTCCAAAACAAGGCTGGCTTTTGTATGACTTATGTTATTTGATTGCCTAATCTCAATCGGCTAGCCTATGCATTGCATGATGTTTTAAATGATTTCATGGCTGATGCTTATGTTTATTGAAAAGGTTATTTTCTAAAGTTGAACGTGTGTGTTTTTAGTTGCCGCAATGTGAAACTTAGGAGTTCATGTGGCTGGAACTAAAAACCGCACTGAGATAAATTATGTTTATCTCACCGCTCCACTGTTTTGTGGGTTCCAGGTACGGCAAGGATCGGAGTAAGGAATCGTGCGATGGGAAGTAAATCAGCGGCAGTGCTTGGGTTGGGAAATTTGTGTGTAATTGACCATTTGATTATATTGAATTGTAAATGTGATTCCTGGGATTTTTATGCACTGTTTGTATTATGCTATTGACCTGCATATCATGGTTTGGACTGCATTGTGTACATGCCCGGCGCGCTGTGCACGGCAGGCTGTGGCACCGACATGGCTGCGGGGTGTCACAAACCTGATGCCGCTTTCTGGAACGAGGCCGCTCAATTCGCCGACAACCATGGTGCCAGTAATCAACAAGAAATGAATGCGGAAGAAGATCAACCCTGGTGGGATGAAATTCTGCAATATGTAGATGATCAAGATCTCTAAGTATTTATTATTTTATTTTTAAGTAGCAAACTAAGTTCAGTGTGCTAATTTATATTATGGTTTTTTATGTACATTTTTTCTTTTTTATTATTTTAGTGTGCTAAATTATATTATGATTTTCATGTATTTTTCCCTTTCTTTTATTTTAGTGTGCTAATTTATATTATGGTTACAAAATTCAATTCTTCTTCTAATGGTGTGTATTTTTATAGGAAATTATCATCCCTATCATCGCTAAATATAAAGTGAACATATACATAAAACAAAGTGAACATAAAAACGATCTAAGTGAACACATACAAACAAATAAGTTGAATTTATTTTAGTTGATGAAAACAATTATTTATTTGTAAGTGTTCACTTAGATCGCCTATATGTTCAGCTTATTTACGGTATATGTTCATTTTGTATTTACCGATGGCTGGGATGGTATATTTGCCGATGACACTTATAATTCCTATATTTTTACATTATGAATTAAATGAAATAAATCTAATATTTAATTATAAGTTAATATTATAATTATTGCCATAAATAAATTTTTACATAAAGTATTATGTACTTATTATGTACAACATTTAACATAATTGAAAAAAAATAAAAAATAAAACCATCCATATTAAATTAATATCAAAACTTTTAATATTAAAATATTATTCATAATATAGAATTATATTATATTAACATTATTCAAAATGTCAAAAATCCAATTCTACCCAAACTAATATTTATAATATATTAACTTAATATAAAAATTATATATATATATATAATTAATTTTTAGAATAGAAGTATAATAAAATCATTAAAAACGATAAAAAATCCTGTTACAGTCCTGTTAGGAATCCTGGATTCCGATCTAAGCTTAGATCGGAATCCCAGAATCCGATCTAAGTGCGTTCGGAATCCAGGATTCCGATCTCGTGATACTATTTGAATTAATCTTATTATATTGATATTATTTTTAATATATTATATTAATTGAATACTATTTTTTAAAATTTCGACCATTCTCACCATTTGTCAGAGCTCATAGAAGAAATGTGTCGTGTCCAAATTCAATCCGGCCCAGAATGTTGAAGTAGTAACTGATTAGTTTTGATCCGTTACTTACAGGCCTTATAATTCTAGGTAGAAGCTTCATTTCTATGCTTGGGCTTTCTATTACTGTTACAAGTTGCAACTTAATAGTTGATGAGGGAAATTGATTACAGCTATCTTGCAGTTTTGTCATCCCTGCCATCGCTGAATATAAAGTGAACATATACAACAAACAAAGTGAACATATAAACGATCTAAGTGAACATATAGAAACAAATAAGTTCAATGAAAATAAGTTGAATATGCATGTAAAATTCTGAACAAATGATGAGAACACTTATTTGTTTGTAAGTGTTCACTTAGATCGTCTATGTGTTCACCTTATTTGTTGTATATGTTCACTTTATATTTAGCGATGGCAGGGATGACAAAATTACAGATGACAGTTATCATTCTTGGTTTCTGAGTATCGATTATACTGGTATGGCCGTATGGGAAGTTGATTCCTTCCTAAAGTGGACATGGGCTATATTCAGCAAATGGACCCTGTAGCTTAGGGTTGTGTAACTTGTGTTATTGTGTATGCCTGTATGGTATGTATACCTTCCTTTTTTTTTCAGCTGTGGTTTTATCTTTTCTAGTATCGTGCACTTATTTGGGATGATCTAAAGTTTTATTCTATTATAAACCTTATTTTTTGTAATTGTTCACTGTTTCAATTTCTAAATTCGATGCATTGTATCTCAGAATTTATTCCAAGTTTCGATAATTTTTTCGCCCGATTGAGTTCTTGTGGTTGGTTGGGAATCAACCTATTAAGTTTTTTAATGGAGAACACCAGAAAATAAATAAATAATAAATAATTCACTTGAACTCCGCTTGTGATGTGTGAGTGATGTCATATAAGATCTAGGATTAGCTTCTGACAGCTGATTAGTAGTTTCTTAGTGTAACAGAATTAAGTTTTGTAAGTAACTATCTTAGCGCATATATATGAGTGTTCTTTATATATACACATGCAACTCTAGTTATTGTTAAACTTCTTACAAGCAATTGATTTTAGTCCAGCTTCCCTCCTTGGTTTTATTCACAGAAATTCTGGTACTTTGCTCAGACTTTCAAGTCGGGTGCAATTTGGTAGAATCTGCACTGCAGTGGTCTTCCGATTGTACGAATTTTGATGAAAAATTAAGTATCTAATAATTTACCATTGGCATTCCTTGCCGAAACCAATTAAACTACAGAGGAATTAATTTTGTAAGAGAATTAAACATGTTCCATGCATGTGCCACAGCATTACGAGCTTGCAATATTTAATTATTTATAGATAGATAGATAGTCAAACAGTTGAAGCGTAATTTTGGTGCTACCGAATTAAAGGTACATTAATTCATCATTCATCCATGTTTGCTTGCTATCTCCTCAATCCTCATGTGGGAGAGATCCAATGCACATGCATTAACATTTTCAAAACCTAATCCCCAATAATAGTAATTAAATAATTCCAACAAGGACCCAGTATAGTTGGCCTACTTTGATTTCAACATTTTCCCATATGAACTTACAATTAATTAAATATTAAATATTCAATATTCATGGAAGAGGAAACTTCAACTACCTTCCTTTTCGTATCTTTCCATTGATAAAAATATTATAAATACAAAAAAGAAAGCAAAGTTAACGGACAAAAAGGTAATTAGTCTTTGCCATGAATGATTTCTTCCAAAGCCCCGTGATCACGGAAAAATCCACTTGCATTCGATCGATTAAATGGAAAATCTTCAAATTAAGGCATTACATGCAACTAATTGTTATTTGTTATAAAGAAGATTTGGAACTTACAAGAGCCCCTCAAACTCAAAAGCAATTCTTTTTATTATTTTTGCCTTTTGAGTGAAGAAATGACTCCGACCTTTTCTATTTGTTCTTTTTTCTTCTTTCAAATTTCTCGCAAAAGTTGGTTTCCTTTTTGTTTCGATCGTAGGAAAGCAATACTAATATACTATGTCCAAATAATCTAGACATTTTTTTTTAAAACCAAAATATATATTCTTTTTGCTGGGGTCAACTTGCAAAGTAAACGGTAAAAGAAAAATAATGTGGATAATTAGCAACGGTCACCATGCATGTAATTTTTTTGTTTTGATTGAAACCCGTAGACCATGCATGTAATTAATTAGAAATGCATAACATTGAAATGAAATTAAAACAAACTCTAATTTTTTTTTGGCAATTAATACAAACTCTAATTAAAACAAACTCTAATTAATGTACCTTGTCAACAGGTTGCCACGTGGTTTTTCAATTTCACCTACTTTTGTATCTACGTATAGGTGCGTTTTTACGATGATGATGAAAAACAGAGCTATCAGCTATCAAAACACTTCCCAAAAAGAAAAAAAGGAAAAAAAAAAAAAAAGAAAGAGATAGGTACATATATATACAGTTTCCAAATTAATTAATGAAATCAACTAACCAGCCAATATTTCTCTAATTAATCACCAAGATCTGATGAGGATTACATATTAACTAAAAATCTTTTGTTCCTATTTTTTTCTTTCTTGGACGGCCGAAAACATTACATGAGCAATTGACCCAGTGCAAAGAAAAGAGAAGTAATCAGCAGTGAAAGAGAAAAGGCAGCAACAGTAGAAGCTGAAGTGTGATAGTACCACGGGAAGTACGGCAACATGGGGTCAGGCGGTGGTGGCGTGGCACCGTAGATGTAGCCGGTAGGTGGGGGCTGGAAGTAGGGGTTGTAGCCTGGAGTATACGGCGGTGGCGGGTAATTCCAGTAAGATGATGTGTCAGGTGGGGGCGGCGAGAAGTAGACAGGAGAAGGGGGCGGTGGAGAGCTGGTAAAGGGCGGGGGAGGCGGAGGGAGACAAGGGAAGGGACAATCGTCGGAGAAGGAGAGGAAGGGGAGGGAAATGAGAGTCAGGAGAAAGATGCAAATTGAGTTCATGGTGGCTTTTTGACAAATGACAAATGAGAGGCGAGTGATCATCAGTAGAGATCAGTATGTCTTTGTATAAAAGGGGTACTGTTTGACAATTAGAGTTGACACTGAAGAGGTGAAACAAACAGTACTGAATATTATTAAGAATACTATAATTGTATTTTCCTTTCAAAACTCCAGAGAGAGAGAGAGAGAGAGGCGTGGAGTGGAGTTGGGGTGAAGGGAAAGGCAATAATGGTTAACGAGCGTCCCACCAGAAAGTTTTTTGTATTTTCCGAACAAACGACATAAGAGATAAAACTGCTTTTATTCTACTACTACATTATACATCAATAATTGGTTTTTCTTCAGGTGACCTGGAACTGGAATAGAGCCTATGCAGCAGAGCGGTCTCTTTGTTGGAGTTGGAGCGCACCAATTTATCATAACTAGATGGATATATTCAAATTTATATCCTTCCTTGATACAAATCTACCAGGTTGAGCATCTCAATATTTTAATGTTTACATATGGAATTTTTTGTGTTGTTATATACCGTAGATAGAGATAATTAAGAAAATGATTCCGCCCCTATATATACACCTTGCCTTGTCATCTCATTTGGTGCAAATGTGCAATGCAAAGTGTTTTGATTTATTGAGATAACCTTCCCTCCTGGCTCCTGCTGCTGGGTTTGGTTCAATGGGTGATTCGAATCTGCGTTCAACTTATTTAATGGCATCATGAGTTTTGGGCTGATATATATTCTATCTATATATATATATAGTTTAGCTACGGTGAGTCGCGATTCACGGACCCTCCGGTGAGTCGCAATCAAAACTCCTAGATCTAGATCAAAATGATCGATCCAAACCGTCCAATATGATCTCCCTATTGAAATCTCCATGTAGAGCAAAATTTTCATTTTTTCGAAATTTTTAAGTATTTTTTTGAAATTTTAGAAAATCGTTAATCTAATTGGTTCTGAACCATTCAAAAACATCAGTTTTTAAAAATCAAAAAAAAAAACTTAAAAATTTCGAAAAAATAAAAAATTTGGTTTGCACGGAGATTTCAATAGGGAGATCATATTGAATGGTTTGGATCGGTTATTTTGATCTAGATCTAGGAGTTTTGGCCGCGACTCACCGGAGGGTCCGTGAGTCGCGACTCACCGTAGCTAAACTCTATATAATAAATATAAATGATGGGCCCCTTGGTCTAATCTGAATTCCAATTTGAAATATAACGGATACCAAAATCTGGAGTAGTCATGTGTTAAGCAATATATATATATATATATATATATATAGAGGATTGTTAAAATACTATACATAGTATAGATGACCTTCGTGCTACAGATTCATTCTTAAATTTTATGCTTCAAACAACCGATCTAAACCGTTCATTATCTTCTACATATTGAAATCTTATTAGAAATTAAATTTTACATTTTTTTGAAATTTTTTATTATGTTTCTCAGATTTTTAAAAATTACTATTATTGAAGGGTCCAGAATTTATTAGATTAAGTATTTAAAAAATCTGAAAAAATAGTAAAAAAATTTAAAAAAATGTAAATTTTGGTTTCCAATGAGATTTCAATATGAAGAAGATAATGAACAGTTTAGATCGATTGTTTGAAGCATGAAATTCAAGAACGAATCCGTAGCACGAAGGTCATCCGTGCCATGCATAGCATTTTAACAATCCTCTATATATATATATATATATATATATATATATATATATATATATATATATATATATGTATAGAGATAGACTAAATTAGACTCCAGCACACAGGAGGTCTATGTACTCAAGTTTATTAGCCGTCCGATCTAAAATCGGAAGGCTTAAATTTTGTCGCTGGATAAGAGATGAAGTTCCGTTCTCTATTCAATTTTCCGTTATTTCTCCTCCGTTAGTAATTAGATTGAAAAAAAAAGAAACAAACCTCTTCGTCTCTCTCAAACTGAGGTCGGAGGAGATTAAAAATCTTGAATCCCTTTCTTCTCTTTCCGATCGAAATCAACCACCTAGCTTCGCGCCTCTCACGAACGATGGAGAATCTCTTCTGGTGACGCTATTCCCGATCGAAATCCCCTTCTGGTGACGCTACCAGTTCTCTCTGACACCGAAACCTCTCTCTTCGTCTCTCTCCCTCTACGCGCCTCTCACGAGCGAAGTCGCGAAAATCGCGCTGTCTCTCTGCACCAGATTGCAACTTCTCTAAACCCTAGACGACCAATAACATTTCAGGTACTAAAATTCGCTCAATTTTATCAATGCACGATTAGTTTATAATGAGTAGATGAACAATAACCCTAGATTTAGTAGAGAGGCCGAATAATTCGTTTGGAAGCCATGGCCAGGGTAATAGCTGACTGAACGGCTCAAGGTATGATCATTGCTTTACTTGATATTAGGATATTACTTATTAGGCTTCAATAGTTTGCAATTGGTTTTCAAGTTATTCCAATTTGGTGTCGATTTATTTAACCTCCAAATTAGACAGTTCACTGAAACTAAGAAAATGACAAATAGAAAGCTGAATCAATTAATGTCTCTAAAAGAAACCATGTTAGCAATACATATTGTACCATGCTTTTAGTACCATGCGTGGCCATATATGGTCCCACTGTGGTACCATGTGTGACCATATAAACTGCAACACATTTTCTGTGCATACAGAAAATAGACTCACATATGTATACTAAAAATATGCAGGGGGTTGAAAGTATGCGGGGCCACAGTTATGGATCTCTAGAAGAAATAGAGTTGCTGCCACTAGAATACTGGAAGCTTTTTGCCAAGATCGGTTGGGAACTCGAAGAGGACGAGGAAGAGCATGAGCAGTTAGAGATATTAAAATGCTTAAACGTGTCGTATTTTTAATTTTGATGTTAATAGATGCCTGTATTTTTATTTGAATATTGTATTGTTTGTTAATGGATGATTATATTGTAGTCTCAGGATCACATGTTTCCAATTAATGAAAGTGTAGATTTGACATTCTTGCATAAGATATTATGCATGCAAAAGTGCCTCGGAACACATAAGAGAGAAATTAACAGCTAGTAAAAATAAAGAATTTACAATCAGATTCCCTTATTTTGGCATGTATAGATTCTGACATGAGGTTAGTGTGTAGTTACTGGTAGTATAGATACTGGTATAGGGGCAGTTGGACCTTCAAAAATTAATTTGATAACCTAACACCATAAAGAATAGATGCTGCGTTTAATTTGATAACCTAACTCCATTAATTTCTAAAATCTGTTCCTCCTCTTTTTGGATGCGTGCAAAATAAATGACATTCTTTCTTATATGTTGCAGTTATGTCTAAGTCAAAGTTCTTTAAAAAGATTTAGTTAACAGACGCTTGTGTTAGTAACAAAACAAATTAATGAATGTAAATATTGGTAGACTAAAGAAAAAAGTATAATCATGACTCGACAATTTGGAGTGGCCATAAAATATTGAAATTAGTACATGAATATGACTAGTATACAAACTTCAATTGATAAAACCTCCAGTACATACAACATCAACCTTTTCTACATTTTATCAGATTTCAACAAATTCATTCAACTTGCTGCTCCTATATCAAATTGACCTCCATCCCTTCTTCTACTCACTACCTCAATCCTAAAGGACTTATCAAACAATATCATGTTTCATGAAATCTGACCAGTACCAGACCACCACCTCAGGCCGTACCAGTATCTGGTACTCTGCTGAACCCCACGCATCCTTCTGTCTCTCCCTCTCTCTTTGTGCTGCCGCTTCCTCTGCGTACAAATTTTGATTATCCTGCAATTATAATAACAATGATGATAATTAGTAGAGCACAAGTATGAGCACTGGAACAGCCACATTAATAAATAACAATTTTAAGTAAACAAATGTAATACATTTTATTACTTGGGCTGAGAATTTTAGATTAATCTTTAAGTAAACAAACGTGGTTCTTGAAAGTAGACCGATCAGTCTTCGACTCAAAGCCCAACCACAAAATGAGTCACTTGACAAGATATAAAAACACAAACAACAATAGATCACTAAAATTATTGACGCCAATATAAAGATCCTTCATAATAAAACTAAACTAAATTGGCAAGGATTTGTACCTCAGAAGGTATATGTTCGGAAAATAAAACCCAACAAATTAATTGTGCCATCGCGAATCCCGAACCTGGGGTAAGGGAGAAAAACTGCCGAAGCTTTGTTAGAGTTATGTCCTAGAAGCCAATAATTTAATGACTTAATTATTAGTTTATGTTTTGGATGATATTTTATCATCTGTTCCTAGGTTTATTATTGACAGATCATTCAGGTTGAGGATCTAAATTGTAGATCTCTGTGGATCATTCTTTAGAATGACAATAATAAATCTAAACGGTCCATAATCTTGATAATTAACAAGGAACATTAATTATCATATAAAATTAGTATGCAAGTTAAGTGATGATTAAGTTCTACAAATCATAGGTAAAGAGTTACCAACTTAATTACATATGTGTATGTTATGGAACATAGTACATGACTTGACCCAATGAAATAAACATATGGATTGTGTTATGTGTCATTGTTTATTTCGTTATGATTTTGGTTCTAAGTTTGAGATGATTATCTTTTCCACATGAGGATAGGTTCTATAAATCTCGTCTACTGCTGATTCCCGTTAAGGGCTACTATACGGACTTGATTTACGTTCTCTTAAATTATGCGGGGAAAAGCTAATCATCAAGAAAACCGTATGTCCCTCATTAATTCACTTAGTGAGTGACGATATCTATTTGGGCCCCTTGATAGAGTTGGATCGTATGCGCGCAACTAAGCGATCAACTCTAGATCAAGAAACGTATAATCTGCAAGAATGACACATTCCTATCTTGGATTATACGATGATATCGTGAGACATAAGAATCAAAATAGAGAAAAATAATTATTCTCTTATGCAAGATTGAAATATTGTAGCAGTACACTATTTATGCGAATTGGGAATCATAACGTGTTGCTAGATACCACTTATGATTATTGGAATTAAATAACGATTTAATTCCATGGCCAACATAGCATAAATCCTCAAAGGGTCACACAAATAGGACATTAATCACACTGTGCATTATTTATTTATTCACAGCAGTAAGTTCTGTGGAAATATGATAAGATTGATTAATTAATTATATACCGTTGCGAACCGTTATAATTAATTAAGTCAATGGATCATATAGAAATAAATTAATGCATTAACTAATCCTAAAATAATTATTAATTAGTTAATAATTAATTTAGTTCAACACTTATTAATATAAATAGTTATATTGATTAATTGGGCCGTTATTTAAATAGCAAATATATAGCCCAATTAAAGAGCAAAGTTGAGGGACCTTAATTATATGAATTAATGGTCCAAATGAAGGGGTTAAATGGCCCATAAAGGCCCATTTCGTGGCTGCCCATTATGGTGGTAGGTGGGATGGCATAGTTGTAATTATGCAAGAGGTCAATTAGGTTTTGTGCTCCATATAAGGACCACTTATGAGAGCCTCCACCTGGTTTTTCTCTCTCCTCTCATTCCTCCCATGAGGCCGCCACTTTTCACCCTCTCCTTTTCTCTTTTGCTCATGTGTTGAGCTATTTTCTCTCCACTAAATCAAGGTTGTTGATTGATGCAAGAGAGAAAACCATATGGATTAGACTTGTTCTTTGGGTATGCTAGCACGTACCTTGTAGAACGTGATTAATCCTCCTTGGTGGACTCGAGGGCGGTTACGAGACGTGATGGAGACGGTGGAGAAGGCACGCCATCGATTCCCATGCCTTGGTCGAGCCCCGCGAATACGATTTCGCGGGAGGTACAAATTCCACCTCTTATCTCTTGTGTCGAATGAGCTTATGTACTAGATCCTCTCTTGCTCTTTGTTTAATTGGATTAATTCAGGGTAATTAGTCACAAAATTAAAATTGGACAGTTTCCTAACAAGCTTCCCATAGGTTCTCGAAGGCACTGATTAGAGAGTGAAGCAAGAAACGAAGGAGAAGGAGAGACCGAGAGAGCTGGGGAAGCACATTGACTCTCTCACCTAGGGTTTCACTATGAAGGGATAAGAAGCGAAATAAAGTCGGAAACGGAGAGAGAAACGGAAAAAATAAAAAGATAACAAAGAGACGGAGGCCAAATTCGTTCCATCAACGACAAAACCTAGACCACACGATTTAATCTTGATCTCGATCGGATGGCTAAAAAACTTCAGCATACAAGGCCTCTATGTGCTGGAGTCTAATTTAGCCTACATATATATATATATATAGTGGATTGATAAAATACACTCTGGTGTATGGATCGTCTCCCGTACACCAGAGTCGTTTATGAAATCTAAAAATCCAACAGTCGATCCGAACCGTTCAAGTTATTCTCCATATTGAAAAACTCTCGGAGACCAAATTTTACCATTTTTCGAATTTTTTTGCTATATATTATGATATTTTCATAGAACACTACAATTGGAGTATTTCAGGCCCTCCAATTTGAAAATATCATAATATATAGCAAAAAAATTCGAAAAAATATAAAATTTGGTCTCCGAGAGTTTTTCAATATGGAGAACAAGTTGAACGGTTCGGATCGACCGTTTGATTTTTGAATTTCAAAAACGACTCTGGTGTACGAGGACGATCCGTACACCAGAGTGTATTTTATCACCCCTCTATATATATATATAGAGAATGGATATAGTACACTAATGTGCATTTGGACCATACGCACAGCATGTCTATGACGTTGGATCGTTTTAACATTCGTGCAGAGATTTGAGATGAGTGGTTGAGATGATGGCGCTGATTATATCTGATTTGTCCGTCTCTTTAAATTTCTCCGTTAATCTTCTGTTTGCACCTCCTTCGCACCTCATATTGTCCTCTCCGTCTGCACCAAATTCAAGCTCTTACGTCACACCCTCCTTTGCATCTCCTCTCCGCTTTGCACCTCCCCATACCCCCTTTACTCTCCTCTCTTTAGTCTTTACTCTGCGCACCTCTCTCCCATGGTTCGTCTATTTCTCTAAGCTTGCACATCTCAATATACAATGACACTTCTTCTGATTTTGCTCGCACATCAAGTCCTTTGTCTGCTTTCACAATCAAACCGTAGATTCTACTAATTGCTTGCACAGGTCAATTTTGGTCAATCAGTTGAAATTATTTTAATGCTCACAAAAAATACAGAGATTGTCATGAAATTAGTTTTCACATTATCCATGGAATTATGCGCACATCACACGCATAGACACTTTATGGTCAATTTTCATCAATGAGTTTTCACGGCAGCCATAGAATTATGAAATTTCAGAGTATCCATGGAATAAGTTGAAATTTCACCAAATTGTTCCACCCAATTTATCCAAATTTCACCAATTGTACCAAATCCCCAGGCATGTATATTTAGAACTGATTATGTTCTATCAGTTTTCATATACTAATTTCAGATCATTTTCACTAATTACACATTTTATTAGTTTGCAACCAGGTTTCTGTATGCCAACAGCTATACAGTGGTCAATTCTCCTTTGATAATTATATCATAGCAACTACAGTTCCTGCATGTACACTTACGAAATAAAAACAAAGAAAGTATATGCATTTGAAAAACATACTATCATGTAAATCCAAAGTGACTTGACCAAATAAATGAGAGAACGACAGTAAATAACAAAAATCTAATTTAAACTACACAAAATCTTTCCTGTTATGACCAATAACATTTGACCTTTTGCAATTTAGTCCTGACAAGAAACCTAAAATCTTTCCATATAAAGTAGGCCAATTTTATCCTCTGGAAAGAGAGGAGAAGCTTCGACTTCGAGAGGAGGCGAGGAGCTTCAAGAGGAGGAGTTTTGAGAGGAGGCGGAGACGGACGAGGAGCTAGGCGGAGGCGCTGATCGGGATTCTTCGAGAGTAGGAGGCACTATCGGTTGTTTCGAGAGGAGGCTGAGGAGGAGCTCCGGAGGCGGAGGAGGAGGTGCTTCAAGGAGGCAGAAATGAGAAAAGGCGGAGAGAGCAGGATTAGAGGCGGAGAGAAGAAGATTAGATTTTCTTTGTTTTTTTTTTTACGACTGATATGTTTTTTTATTGATTTGTTGTTTTGAAGAAGAGAGTCCATCAGTCCAGAGCTTAGACACGTACAGAAGGCAGACGGAGAAAATGAAAGAGACGGAAAAAAATAAAGTAAAGGAGAAATCGATAAGCCTTAGCGCCTCAATCTATGCCGTTGATTTTAATCTCAGCGCGAATTTTGAAGGAATCCGACAGCACAAAAGTGCTGTGCGTATGGTCCAAATGCACATTAGTGGTACTATATCCATTCTCTCTCTCTCTCTCTCTATATATATATAGAGGTGGGATAAAGTGCCATAGATGGCAATGCCATAGATGCCTTTTTTGAGTCATTTTTTGAAGATCTGAAATTCAATCGGTCAATCCAAACCGTTCAAATTGATCAACATATTGAAATACCATTGGAGACCAAATTTTACATTTTTTTGAATTTTTTTGCTATTTATTTTGATACGTTCAAATTGGAGGGTCTGAAATACTCCAATTATAGCGTTTTTTAAAAATATCATAATAAATAGCAAAAAAATTCGAAAAAATGTAAAATTTAGTCTCCAAGGATATTTTAATGTGGTGAATAACTTGGATGGTTCAAATTGAGCATTTGAATTTTGGATCTCGAAAAAAGACTCTATGGCACGGGACCCTCTGTGCCATCTATGGCACATTAGCCATTCTCTCTCTCTATATATATATATATATATAGAGTAAATCTATTGTGAACCATGATGCATAGAGCGCTCCGTGCACCACGACCGTTTGACCGGTGATTTTACAAATTGACAAATCTAAATTAACCAATCCAATCTATATATTGAAATCTCATAACAAACAAAATTTTACCATTTTTAGAAATTTTTTACTATTTTTTTCGAATTTTTTAAAACTTGTCATTTTTGCTTATAAATTAGTATATTTATAGCAAAAAATGGCAAGTGTTAAAAAATTCGAAAAAAATAGTAAAAAAATTTCAAAAATTGTAAAATTTTGTTTGCTATGAGATTTCAATATATAGATTTGGTTGGTTAAATTAGATTTTACAATTTGTGAAACCACCGACCAAAATGGTCATGGTGCACGGAAGCTTATATGAACCATGGTTCACAATAGATTTACTCTATATATATATATATATATATATATATGTTAAAACATTTATGGCAAATACTATTTGTAAGCCTTCATACTATATTTATCAATTATCGTTAAAAAATATTTAACACTGCAGATATTACCATTGCATAATATTTCCCTTTGAAAGACGGTTTTACAAATTTATCTAGCTTAGATTTAGTATGGGACAATTTTTAAACAAACTTGGTTGGTATTTAATGAATAAATAATTAATACTTTGCGAATTTATTATGTGTTCCAAAATTGAGTGATGGTCATTTCAATGATTTAAGACATTTAAATGTGCCAAACGGAAGTGATTAAAAGTAATTTAAGGTGGAAGAAAGTTTAAAATATCACGCTTCTTAAATGTTAGTTAGCACTTTTTTTAGATAAATTGGTAGTCTAAGCCACCCAATTTATTTTTAAATTAAATATCTATAAAAAATTTTCCAGGATTTCGAAAGTGCGACCTTTCACTCAAAAAGTTAAGATGCATTTTTTTTTTGTCACTAGACCAAGATCTAGTTCTCGTTAATTAGCACTTTTTATTCTCTTACCGTTGCTAATTGATGAGTTCAATAAAACTTTAAATACATATATATTTATTATTTTATTTGAAATCAGGGTCAATTATCCTTACTTTAGTACGATTTGGTTAGATTTTGTACATGATCGAGTAATTATTTCGGGAATTTCATGTAGAGAATCATCAAAGGAAAGGATGACAAATATCCTTATGTGTTATTTTTGAAATGGAACGGTTAACAAAATAGAATTTTGTGTTGTTTCAGAAACGAAACAATTAACGAAATGAAATGGTGTTTCGTTTTCTTATGCGAAACAGAAATGAATTGGATCCATTCCGTGGTATTAGGCCACGTTTGACAGCCCTGGTTATGATTACCATTTAAACGTGATGTTAAATCATTATGACCGGTACTGGTACATTTTGACCCATTATAAATGTTGGACACAAAAGAGCGCCACAACATAATTTCTTTTCCATCCGATCGACGATGTGTCCATATGTTTCTATTACAAATAGCAATTGACAAATCACTACTTAAGCAAAACAAAAATTGTTGACTATTAAGTTTGAGAATCTAAAATGCCGAATAAATGAAGTGAAAAATAATCCTGGCAAGATGAAAAGCTAATGAGCAAAAGAGAAACGACACAGCTCTAAACTAAAAGCCTAATAACAGTCCCATCAGATGAGACACGCAAACATAAGAGAAACAGATATGATGAGCAATGGAGGCAACCGGCCGGCAGAGCTTGACGGTGGCATGTGATTGTACCAGGGGTACCAAGGGACGATGGGATTGGGTGGAGGCGGTGAGGAGTAGATAAAACCGCCGGGTGGTGGTTGGTAGTACGGGAAGTAGCCTGGCGGGGGAGGGTAATTCCAATAGGGTTGTGTAGGGGTAGGGGTGTAAGGATTCACTGGCGGTGGAGGGGACGCGTAATTTGGGATTTGTGGAGTTTGCGGCGGTGTCTGGCAGGGGAAACCGCAATCGACTGAAATGCAGAGGAGAGGGAAAGAAATTAGGGTTAAGCAGCCAAAAAGAAGAAGGGATGTTGATGTTGTGGCCATGTTCAGTTCTGTGAGCGAGCCCTGAATTATGTCATGTGCACAAGGGGGGGTATATGAGGGGTTTATAATTTCACTACGTAGGGTTTCTTTAATGTTAATTTTTATTATTATATTTCATTTTTGCATTAGTAATTGGTTCAAAGTTGGTGGACGCCGAATTAAGGTCTATGACTATCATTGAAGCCTTCAAGGGGGTTTTGTCTTGTATGAGTGGATACGGTCGGTCTATGACTTAAACAAAAGCTTCATTTCTTGCAACGATTAATAAAGAACGAGAGATTTCGATTAGTACACTATTATGAAATTGGACAATAATAAAGAAATCAATACACTTAACTGAAATTGTAATTCGTTTTTTTTTTCTTTTCAATATTTAAACACAGCATTAATTTTTTTTTTAAAAAGTAATTTACAAATTTGATACCTCCTTATAACAGCATTTGTGGGTTTTTTTTTTAAATGGGCTTCAATACTTGAGATGCTTATTCATGAATCTCAGCTAGCAATATTTGGAACAATGCTAGAAGATTACCTTATAAGCTTAAATTTGTAATAGTTTCATTTGATAAACAATTTTTTTTTTACATTTTTTCTATTTTTTTACTATATTTTTCAGATTCGCTGTAAACGGAGGGCCACAATGTTTTAAATTAAGAATTTTGTAAAATTAGAAAAAATGGCAAAAAAGATTTAAATTTTAAAAAAATGAAATTTTTTTTCTAAGAATAAATATGGAGAACATATTGTACAGTTTGATCGATCATTTGAGTTTCAAATTTTTAAAAATAATTCTAAAGCACTGCTTTAAACCGTGCTTCAAGGTGTACCGTAGTCATTCTCAATGTATAGTTTTTTTTTTAAAGATAAATCTATGTATAGTTGAATAAATAGTAATGTCTTGGCTTGAATATATAAACATGAAGAATAAATATGCAGGGAAGGATAAGTGTTGGATGGTTGTGTTTTGGTGCGTGATGCCAACGTTTGGGATAGGTGAAAGGGAAGGAATATGGACAGTGCATGCGCTCAAAAAAATTAATTTATTTAGTTGGTACAAGAATCACAGGCTAACCTCTATTTAATTTGTCGCTTATATTCCCACAACATTCGTCGCATTTCGAATTTTTTTATTTGGTATTTTTACTAATGACAAGATCATGCGTGTATTTATTATCTTCAAGTTCTAATAACCCTCGTAGAATATCCAACAAATTCAATGAAGAAATAAAACGCCCAACTTGGTTGCCAATTATGATGAGATGGCCATTAAAAAAAAATTAAACAATACAGCAATGCACTGGATTGAACTAATTATTTCAAAGATTAGTTAGTTGTACAAAAAAAATCCCACGGACGATAAGATTTTTACTACAGCCAATTATTAAATTTAGTATAAAACTTGGTAAATTCTCACCATGTAGCCATGCAGAAAAGTAAATATATAGGTTGAATTGAAGCCCCCCAAAAAGATTGTACTTTTATGTCCCATGTAATCTAAACATATGATCCCAGTTAAACCTTAGAAGTTGCATTGCATGTATATTTGCGGCACCTGAATCTGAATAGGGCAGAGCCGCAGCAGAGGAACGGGTGCATGATTTCATTTCACCGAATCAAATGGAATGCAAGTACCAAGTATGGAACTATGGAAGAAGTTGAAACTTGAAACAGCTGCTACTACTGGGCGATCAAAAAAATTAAAACTCATATTACTATTCACTCGAATTTCGATAATAACAATTAAAAATTCAAAATTTTAAAAATAACGTCATTGGATCATCAACCGGTTTGACGAAATCACAAAACGCTTAGATCGTCATCCCGAATGACTATCCAAAATTGGATCAGAAATCCAGTTGAGGACCCAATCTTGGATCGTCATCCGAAATGACGAACCAAAAAAAAAATCACATTTTTAATGCGAACGATTTTTTTGTTTGGATCGTGACGACCCAAACAAAAAAAATGTGGAAACTTTTTTTAATGCGAATTTTGCATTTTAGCCCCAAAATTTTTATTATTATAAAATATATAATTTATGATTAAAAATTAAATATAATTAAAACATCTATTATAAAAAATAAGTATATAATTAAATTATGCATGTTAAATACATAATATTGTATATGTTTGTAATACTTATTTATACATATATATATGTAATGTATCATATATTTTATATATTAAATACTTATTATTGTATATAACTAAAATATATGATACATATTAGTATGTACATATATTTCTATGTAAATTTATTTATACATTAAAAAAATTATATATATTAATATTTACATTTAATGTATAACATTTTTTTATTGGACTATTATTGTAAAAATAATAATTTTATGGTCATCGGTGAATAAATTCAACAAAAATATATTCAATTTTTTCGCCAATGACCATAAAATTATTATTATGTATTTTTATTGCATAAATTCAAAAAAAATATTTTCAAATTTTTCGCCGATGACCCTAAAATTATTATTTTTACATAATAGTCCAATAAAAAATCTATTATACATTAAATGTAAATATTAATATATAAAATTTTTTTAATGTATAATAAATTTACATAGAAATATATGTACATAATAATATGTATCTTATAATTTAGTTATATACAATAATATTTATTTAATATGTAAAATATATGATACATTATATATATATATGTATAAATAAGTATTACAAACATATACAATATTATGTATTTAACATGAATAATTTAATTATATATTTATATTTTTGTAATAGATGTTTTAATTATATTTAATTTTTAATCATAAATTTTATAATAATAAAAAATTTGGGTGTTAATATGAAAAATTCGCATTAAAAAAATTATCACATTTTTTTGTTTAGGTCGTAATTTCGGATGACGATCCAAACAAAAAAATTGTTGGCATTAATAAAATGTGATTTTTTTATTTGGTTCCTCATTTGGGATGACGATCCAAGTTTGGATCGTCAACTGGATTTTTGATCCAATCTTCGATCGTCATTTGGGATGACGATCCAAGTATTTTGTGATTTCGTCAATCCGGATGACGATCCAACGATATTATTTTTAAAATTTTAAAATTTTAATTAATATTATTGAAATTTGAGTAAATAGTAATGTTAGTTTTAATTTTTTCGGGCTGCGCGATTCATGACATTCCAAATTTGGTTTGGGCCCATGGCCTAGCTTGCTTTGTTAAGGCGAGTTGGATAATGGATAATGGACCAGTAGTGAGGTTCATTTTCTGATGCGCTTGCTTTGTTTTCATTGGCATGGTTCATGGTAGGGGTGCACAACGTCTAAAACGACCACCAAAATAGATTGTTGCGTTAACCTTTCATTTTGACACGAAAGGATAGAAATTACGAAAATACACATGGATGAAACTGGCTACGTGTTGCGTTAACCGTTTCGTTTTTAAAATATATACAACCAAAATATTTAACCGTTTCGTTTCGTCCAAAATATTTAACCGAAATATCGGTTCAAACGATCGCAGTTTTCACCCTAGTCCATGGACCATGGTGTGATCAATGCTACCATTCACTCATTTCATTTGTTTATTTTTTCTTTATTTTAGTTGTTGATTTATTTCTTAATTTAAAGGTAATATTAATATACAACTAATTTAAGAACATGAACCGCACAACTAATCTTACTTGCAATTTATTAAATTCCAATTTTGGTAAATAAGACGAAAGCATCAGTACAACATGTCTTAGATATAGAAGTACTATGCTAATATATATATAGTAGCATTTTAGGTCAGTGTATAATGGTCTGCAATCGCTTGTTCGGTCAACTAAAATATTTCCTTTAATTTACTAACTAATTGGAACCAAACTTACTGAATATCATGAGGAGCAACAAAAAATTATTTCATACTCGATAGGTGCCTAGAATGTTTAATATTTCAATTCATACTGAATATTTTTCATTTTTCAAAATGAGAATACATGTCATATATACTTAACGTTAATATTTAACATATTCTAAACGCTAATGCAAATAACATATGCAGTAAATTTTATCGTCATGTTAATTACATTTCTGCGCCACAAAAAAAAAAAAAATGGTTGCTTGCTGATTAAAAAAATCAAGATATTTTTCCACGTGATGAAGTCATTGCACGGGGAGACGTTACATTACACGTTATGCAACACTAGTGAAGCAACAGGAGATCTCTTGAAAGGAGATGGCTTTATATTACATTGAATATTTAAAAAAAAAAAGTCCTTGTTGGGAGGAAAAGGAAACTAAATATTTCGAGCGAGTGGGGTGCTTAATCAAACAAAAAGTACCACCGAATTACAAAATGGAATCCTGGAATTAAAAAAAGCAGCATATATTAATGTTATAACTCACAACCACCTGATTTGAAATGTGGGAAGTGCTTTGCTGACTCATTAACAGAGACTTGCAATCACTTATAGCTAGAAAACTTTTTAAGTAATTAATTTAGCATGTTTCTTGCAACAGGAAAAGGATTCCGGTTGAGTTCGTTTACAAGAAGCTAGAAAAATTACAATTGAATTTATTAAAATTAAGGGAAAAAAAAGGGATGGGCGATGTCTTCTTTTACATACAACAATTCTGTTCTACCCAGAGAGAGAACTATATGAAATTTTGTTACAGATATATAGAAAAATAAATTAGGATTCAACATTCACAACCAATCTACATTGATTAGCCATGCATGAATTAATAATTTATACCTTGAAATTTCTCTAACTGGATCACCACCACAGCACCAACAATCCCCCAACAACCAAGGAAAGCCACCACGCCACGAGTCCCCGTGATGCGGCCCCAGGATGGTACCCCGGATCTTGTGGATACAATTCCCCAGGCGGAGTGAACCAAGAAACATAAGGAGAATAACCGCCGCCGCTGCCGCCTCCTCCACAGCACACAGGTTGGACCGGTGGAGGCGGGCAGTAAGGAGTATAGGGAGTAGGCACATATGGAGGTGGCGGTGAGTAGTAATAAATTGCAGGCGGCGGTGGCGAATTGTATACTACCGGTGGTGGTGGATAGTAATAGATAGGTGGTGGGGGGCTCGGGTAGTCGCCGCATGGATTCTGACACGTGGTGCATGTGCACTTCATATCAAGTCCTCGCCGGGCGAGCGATGCTGATGTCGCCAGGGGATGTTGTTCGTCTGAGGCAGCGATTGACACGGCCATGGCAGAGAGTAGAAGAAATTGCAGTAGCACGGCCATATTGATATTGTGTTTTTGAGGCGTTGATTCACTTTTGAAATTGTTAAAAGATTGAACTATTTGATCGGTGGGTGAAGGAAAAGATTAATTAAGATATAGACTCAATCGATCACTCAGGCTTCTCACTTGTTCTTCACTTATCTTCTTCTAATAATTGCACTTTTGGTTTTTCTAGGGATGATAGTTCCTGCTTTAGTTGTTGCTTCTAGGTTTAGGTATGAGGACATTGAGGAGGGTATGGTTTGGTGCATATATTTTGAGATGAGTGGAAAAGGTGACGTGGGATTAACGGCTCTCACCTATAATCCTATATCCTTCTTTTTGGTTCAGGTTTCCTCCAATTAACTCAAACAGGAGACCTCTATATATTTCTTTTTTTTTTTGAGGGAGCCAGGGAGTAGATTAACAAGGCACAGCAAAGTTCTTGTTCCAGTGCTAATTTATTTATGATTGCACACAGAGGAAGGTTTTAGAGGAGACGTCGTCAAAATAAATTACACTTTACATATACCTTATTCCTTTTTTGTTTCAGAAAAATTAATAAAATTATACTGTGGCCTTTTATGCATGAAACATTGTTTAATTCAAGCAATTTGCTCAAAATTATTGTACAATGATTTGCACCTTAGTAAAAGGCTTAGTTGTTGTTGATTTGCACCTTAATTTATTTATTTCTTGTTATATTGTTCAATTTAGAACTAAGAAAATTAAATTTAGTTAATATTTTATTAAATTAGGAAAATGAATTTGTCGAGAAAGTGGTTGTATTCATATTTGGTTACATATATATCATTACATCATACTTATAATTTCCGCAAATCGATCATTTCTCAACTCAACCAACTTTTCGTAAAATTATCATTCCACAGCATAATTTTCTTCATGATTTTCTGTTAAGCTTTAGCATCTTGCTATAATTTTCCTTATTTAATGAAAAGATGGGTCCCGATAACCCGATTGCTGAATGGCTGAATCTCATTTTTGGGTCATAAAACTACAAATTTCCGTTCTGGCAATCCCGACTCCCGAGGCTTCTACAGGAGGGATATATCCTGTCCAAAAATGAATGGAGAAGAAGTAAGATCGTTATGTGTTGTTAGTCCACCGACGAAAGCGACCCCCATGTGCAGTGACCCACTTAATTGTTGGATCGGGTCTACACTCTACATGTACACGATCCGCCTCTAACTCCGTCATCCATTTTTCCTTTCTTTAATTTTTTTTTTCCTCATCCGAGCGACGTAGTTAGGGGACGCTGGCAGATGAAACAAAGTAGAGCATATTCTTAAGAAAATATTATTTTTTTTTAATTTAAAAACGTTATGATGTGAAATAATGCGCGTTTGGATGCATGATGGTGAATAAAGAATAAACTCACATTAAAATCAAACAACGCATGGATAAAAAATTTGAACTTATTCATATTCTAACAAAATTCTAAAATATAAAAAAGTCCTTCATTATTCAAATTTCTTATTCACTCCACATCCAAATACGCGGCAGGGGTGTGTTTGGATGTATAAGAATAAACTCCAAATTTTTTATTCTCGTGAAATTCAAACAGCACAAGAATAAAAAATTTGGACTTATTCGGATCCTTATTCATATTCTAACAAAATCATGGAATATTAATAAAGAATATGGATAGGCACACATTTCTAAATTCTTATTCATGATAACATCCAAACACACAGAATTGGATGCATAAGAATAAAGAATCGGATAAAAATAAGTTTCGAATTTTTTATTCTCGTGAAATACAAACAACACAAGAATAAATGAAATTTGAACTTATTCAGATCCTTATTTATATTCTAACAAAACCATGAAATATGAATAGACACACATTTCTAAATCTTTATTGTGATTCCTTATTCATGGCAACGTAGCCTGTAGAGAACTAGAGATATATAGATTTACTCTACATATAAAATAAATATTGTAGTTTTACTTCGTGTTAATCTAATTTTCTGTTGCATTAAAGTGAAGAACTAACTTATTTTACTATTATTCCACTTGTAAAACGGGGATAAGGTCATGAAAATGGCTCTTAATTAAACTGAGACAATTTGTAAAATAGTAGTTTTGGTTATTTGTAATTCCTTACATGTTTCATACATCGATCGTTTGTAGATTTCATAGTTTTACAAATTTGTAACTAACTTAAATTTATCTTTTCTTACTTTTCAATTTTCTGTAACAAAGGGTAAAAAAAATTAACTAGGTGGCACAGCTTTAATTTTTATGTGTCGTCTCGTCTCGGACTGATTTCTTATGCTACTGAAATTTTGATCAATTGAACTCAAAAAGTATTTGAAGACAGAACAATAATGTTTGTACATTAAAAAAAAAATCACACTATTACATTTCTGAAAGATTTAACTTAAATTATACACAAACTAACATAAAAACGATACTAATGTATAAAAAACTTTCTCATTTAATTATTTTTACCTGATGGTTATGTAACAGGATTATAAACATGTTTTTGTTTTGACATATTTGTACTTAAGTTGAATACATCTTTAAAAAATCTCTATCGAACACAACTTGCCTTTATTTAGTATGTACAATATTTGTTGGTAATTTTTGGCAAAATGTTTTGGGCGATCAATCACAATATGATTAAATAATCACACCATATGGAATACGACCAATTATAATTTTTGTCACATTGGCTTATCCAATTAAAGGAAGTAACAACTTTATTTTCTCCTCTTTTTTTTATATAATTTTGGCTCTGGCAACCACTGCTATGGTCTCTGGGAAAAAAAAATTACTCCTATATAATGCTGACTTTTTAAATATATATATATATATATATATATATATATATATATATAAAGAGTTTAGCTACGGTGAGTCGCGACTCACGGACCCTCCGGTGAGTCGCGACCAAAACTCCTAGATCTAGATTAAAATGATCTATCCAAATCGTCCAATATAATCTCCCTATTGAAATCTCCATGTAGACCAAATTTTTCATTTTTTCGAAATTTTTAAGTATTTTTTTGAAATTTTAGAAAATCGTTAATCTAATTGGTTCTGAACCATTCAAAAACATCAGTTTTTAAAAATCCGAAAAAAATACTTAAAAATTTCGAAAAAATAAAAAATTTGGTTTGCACGGAGATTTCAATAGGGAGATCATATTGAACGGTTTGGATCGGTCATTTTGATCTAGATCTAGGAGTTTTGGCCGCGACTCACAGGAGGGTCCGTGAGTTGCGACTCACCGTAGCTAAACTCTATATATATATATATATATATATAGAGAGAGAGAGAGAGAGAGAGAGAGAGAAAGAGAGAGAGAGAATGGCTAATGTACCATAGATGGCACAGAGGGTCCCGTGTCATAGAGTCGTTTTTCGAGATCCAAAATTCAAATGCTCAATTCGAACCGTTCAAGTTATTCACCATATTAAAATACTCTTGGAGACCAAATTTTACATTTTTTCAAATTTTTCTGCTATTTATTATGATATTCTTAAAAAAACGTTATAATTGGAGTATTTCAGACCCTCCAATTTGAATATATCAAAATAAATAGCAAAAAAATTCAAAAAAATGAAAAATTTGGTCTTCAATGGTATTTCAATATGGTGATCAATTTGAACGGTTTGGATTAATTGATTGAATTTCGGATCTTCAAAAAATGACTAAAAAAATCGTCTATGGCACTTTAGCCCACCTCTATATATATATATATATATATATAGAGTTTAGCTACGGTGAGTCGCGACTCACGGACCCTCCGGTGAGTCGCGACTAAAACTCCTAGATCTAGATCAAAATGACCGATCCAAACCGTCCAATATGATCTCCTTATTGAAATCTCCGTGCAAACCAAATTTTTTATTTTTTCAAAATTTTTAAGTATTTTTTTCGGATTTTTAAAAACTGATGTTTTTGAATGGTTCAGAACCAATTAGATTAACGATTTTCTAAAATTTCAAAAAAATACTTAAAAATTTTGAAAAAATAAAAAATTTGGTTTGCACGGAGATTTCAATAGGGAGATCATGTTGGACGGTTTGGATCGGTCATTTTGATCTAGATCTAGGAGTTTTGGTCGCGACTCACCGGAGGGTCCGTGAGTCGCGACTCACCGTAGCTAAACTCTATATATATATATATAGGACATATATATATATAGAGAGGATTGCTAAAATGCTATGCATAGCACGGATGCCCTTCATGCTACGGATTCGTTTTTGAATTTCATGCTTCAAACAACCGATCCAAACCGTTCATTATCTTTTACATATTGAAATCTAATTAGAAACCGAATTTTACATTTTTTTGAATTTTTTTATTATTTTTTCTTAAATTTTTGAAAATCACTGTTATTGAAGGGTCCAAAATTTATTAGATTAAGTATTTTAAAAAATCTGAGAAAAATAATAAAAAAAAAAAAAATGTAAAATTTGGTTTCTAATGAGATTTCAATATGAAGAAGATAATGAACGGTTTGAATCGCTTGTTTGAAGCATGAAATTCAAAAACGAATCCGTAGCATGAAGGGCATCCGTGCTATGCATAGCATTTTAGCAATCCTCTATATATATATAACGTATTGTAGCGGCAGTAATTATTGGAAAATGTTGATCAATCAAACCATTTCATAGACTTCCGACTTCTGAGGAAATTAAAAACTTACCTCAATCCAAATATAAGCAATAACAAAGTAAACGGGTATATAAGTTTTGACTTTCAATTTCATTTTCCAAATTGCCTCAATCCAAAACCAATCTCAATGGCTAATGGTAACGGGTAAACCACCCGGATCCAGATCCAATAAAAAAACAAAACTTGGTGTGCTTAAATACTTTGAAGTGCGGGGCCCACAGTCAAAAGGGTCAAACGCAGTGGCCTTATATATGCTTATCGGAGGCTTTCATTATTGGATAGGCCATTGAGGCCCAAATTGCAGAGTCTCCACATAAATTCAGTTAGAAAAAGAAATAAATGTACCTTTCCATCGCCGGATCACCATCCGACGGTACCGATGCAACCCATGACACATCATAAAGGACACAAGTGACGTTGACGTGGCACCAAACTTTCTGTTCGCTAATGCTACTTGTTATACTTATATGGTCGACGGTGATTAAATTTGAATTGTAGATAAATAGTGTTAAATTAGTTACTTGACACGTGCATGATATTTACCGTTGTCATTTGATTGTTTATATGCATAGAAATAGAAAAGATTAGAGAAACAACAAATGAAAACTTCGATAGTTTATCTGCTTTCCTGCTTTATAACCTTTTTAAATCAGGTTTGGTTGAATATTAGGCAGTGAGTAGGAATCTCAATAACCTTTTTTGTCCCTCTGATCCTATTTTTTGCACAATTTGCATTTGTTTACTAGGCTCTAGTTCGAAAAGTGTCAAACTTTAATACATTGCGAGATTTTCTAGGCAAATTGAAATCCCAGTGAAAGCAAAACTTTTTTTATCTCATCTAATTAGGAGAAAAGTTGAAAAGCAGAAAGCAACTTCTTGAAAAGAGCCTCAAGCCATCATGGGTTATTTATTCCATTACATATTTATATCTTTGTTATTTCACTATCATCAATTTCCTTTTTTTTTTTTCAGGCAAAACTGTTATCATCGACTGTTATTGAGGGGGCATGTTTATTTAGCAAATATATTTTTTCTTGTCGTCAAAAAAAACATACTAGAAAGTTTGTTTTGAAAAAAAAAATTTCTGATTCCTTATATAGATTATTATTGCAAAGTACAACACAGAGCTTCTTAGAGTTCTTTTTCAGAAGTTTCATCTTTTTTATGCCTTCAGGTTTCCTCACATATTATAAAATGAGAAATGAAAATTGTCATCTGCAGTTTTGCTATCATTTGACATTGTTGGAATAAAATCATAAAACATATAAGATATGTTATAGATTGTGACACCCCGTCGAATACTGTAACTGGACAGTACACGGTGGAGTGCCCGCCGCGGATACCTACTGCACCCGCAAGGCTTACTAATGCTTATTTCACAATTTAATATTGATTATACACAATTAAGCTACATGTCAGATATAAATTTAATAATTAATTACTCAAATATAAAATAAATCCTACAACAGTCTGGTTCATACAGATTACTAACCACAGGATCCAATGGTCCGCTACTCGTCTTGCAGTCCAGCACTTAATCTGAAACCTGGAACCCACAACCAATCGTGGAAAACAATGCAAAAGCATAGAATGAGATAAATAAAATTTATCTCAGTACGGTATTCAGTTCCAGCCACTTGAGTTTTGATTATCATGCGTTGGAACTAAATACAAGACTGAGTCAAATCAATTCCAAATTAAATTCCATTTTTATTTCAAATAACATTAAATCGAAACTTTCGATCAAGCAATGCAATTAGACAAATAAATTCAGTATTCTTTAAAAATCATTTAAAATTCGGAGTATGCCAATTGTCATTTCAATTCTTTAGAAAAGTGATCAATCGTATGCAACAACTATCGGGTAAAAACATTCACCTCTTGTTCAAAGCAGAAATAACAATTTCAAATTAATTAAATCAATGCAGTATGCAATGTGAGCTCGGCAATCAATTCCATAACAATTCAAATATTCAAAGTATAGCAAATGCCGACTCATTTGGTTGGACAATTGTCTAGTATGCAAGTCTGGTTTCTTTTCTCATTATCAAAGTCAATATGTCGCGAGCACCTGCTACGAGGTACTACCCCGACCAATTCAATTCATACAACATGTCGCGAGCACCTTCTACGAGGTACTACCCCGACCAATTCAATTCATACAACATAATGCAATCAATAAATATCCAAACGTACAAGCAAGCTGGGAACACTCACACTCCGGTCCATTCTAGACTAGACCTACTGAGTCCCGGTACATAAGCGCTTATTACACGGTGCTTGGTAGGATGGGTCATGACTCCACCCTCCAAACATTACGAGTGTCTATCTCAACCACACAAGCTGTACTTACCTCAATCAAATCACATTTCAATCGGATACCATTCAATATGCCACTGAACAATCATGCATCATTTATATTTTCTCAAAACATTCTCATGAATGAAGATCAGTTTCTGAATTCAAAATGCATAACAATAACAATAACAATAATATATCACATATAATTAAAACTCAAGTGGAATCCGTACCTCGTAAATAAAAATGCAGCAGCAAAAAGCAAGACAAGGCAATCCTATTAACTCTTAGTCATATCGACTATCCTCGGTTTCGATACTCGACCGTCCGACTCTAAGTGAAATAGTTTACTAATAAGCTTTAACAACAACTTGGAAAATAAAAAGTTTAATTCAAACAATTAAACAACCAATGAGATATTCCCTGTGTGATACGTTTTAAAAAATGACGACTATACTTAATAGCTGTACCATTGAATTTGGTTTCAATGTCTAAACATTGAGCCCGTTAGAAGAGTACTTAGTCTTAGGTATGTTGGTTCCCTATATAAACATGCAATCCCTTAGTACCAACATGGTACCAAGTGTTACCATACCACATTAAACCCTGTTTCGACCACAAATTAAAACAGAAGAAGAAAAAAAATAAGAGAGAGACATTATGCACTATGATTATCATAGCTTAAGGTGTAGGTCAGTTGGGTTATTTAACCATTAATCTTCTATGCAATACACAACATCACCCAATAATTAGCTATAGAAGTATAATGAATGATTTCAAAGACTAGATAGTGGTTAACAATGCTAGAAATCAGGACACAATGGTAAAACATAGTGCTGGACAATTTCTGGTACAACCAGTGAAGGGTATTTTCGGCAGTTCACAAACTTATTTTTATTTCATAAACGGCTCAACAGAATCCAATGAAAATTTAACTGTAGATGATACATGATAGGACGTATCTCCTATAAAAATTTCAAAACTTTTGGACATACGGATTAATTATAATGGATTTTTGAAATCAGACAGATCAGGTTTCAGAAAAATCTGTTCCAGCAGATTGTGCCAGCAAAAACGTCTGAAAGTTCATGCCTTGAAACCCTTCAAATAAATCTCTAAAAATTTTGTAAAAATTACAGAGGGTGCCTCTGGATGTCTATTTTCTGATCTGAAAGTTTCAACTCTTAATTCGAAACAGAGACTAAATGAAAAATCAAAAACTGCACGGTGGTCTGTCTGTTCCAGAAAACTGTTTTCCCAAACTTGCCCTGATTACAAAAATCTTGTAAAAATACCAAATCAACTCAGAAAAAATTCGCATTAGATATCGAAATTTTCGTCTAGAAGTCTAGTTTCATATAAAATTTGCAAAAGCCTAAGAAACCTTCAATAAACTGTGAAAATCGCAACAGAACCCAAAATTTTTTTCTGTTGGTTTTCAGAAAATTCTCAAATAACTTGAGGAAATGCTAAGAACTAGAAGGACTTGTTTTCACTAAAGGATTTAAAGCAGAAATTAGCAGCTTACTCAGTAAATTTCGTGGCCAATTGAAGGTGCATAAAATCGAACAATCCATTTTCCGATTTTGTCCTGGGAGCACTAGAGGATCAGCTACTTGCTGGAAATTTCTCTTAATATTCCGAAAATCCCAAATTAATAGATTGGCTAAGAGTATGGTTTCGGTAGAGAGAAAAAACGGAAAAGGAAACAAAGAGAGATATGGAGGCGTGGGAGACCAGATCCAAAATTTCAGGGTTAAAGTTTCTCCAATTCTATACACCTATCCTTCAATTGAACGTGGTGCACCAATAAATAAAAGGACTAGTGACAAGTGGAATCCACATGACATAAATACAAAATGGAATGAACTAAGATTATAACTGATAGATTTATAATGAATTTTTCTGATTACAAACATCAGCCACAAAAGAAAGGTATGCTTAATTTATTCCAAATATAACAATGAGTATATAAAAAAAAAATTAAATCTCATGAAATACAAACCACCTATATCAAATATCCAACAAGTGCACCCAATTTTTTTTTATTAAAAATAATCTCAGAAACAGTAAAAATTCAGGGTATCACATAGATGACCAAAATAAATGCATAAAAAAAAAGTTTTGTCATCCCGTGTTTATATTTTTATATGCATATTCAACTTATTTTTATTGAACTTATTTGTTTGTATGTGTTCACTTTGATCATTTATATGTTCACATCGTCTATTTGATGTGTTCTCTTTGTTCAAACGATGGTAAGTGATGACAAAACTGCAAATGACAGTAATCAATTTCCGTATACAAAATATTCATTTGATAATTATAAAATGGAACATGTCCACGGGAGATTCCAATGCAGGCACATTTTGCACAAAAAAAAAAAAATGTGACCTGAACAGAAAAGTTTTCCTAAATTTTTTTCCTAAAAAAGTATTAGCTTAACTTTCATTTGTTTTAGGCAAATAATTAGGCTGATGCCGAATTATGATATTGTAGAGCTTTCTTAATTTTGTGCACAAGCTCTTACAAAATGCACGCGTACAAAAATGGTTGATTGCTACAATTGAAGGCGTATCTAAAAGTTATAATAAATAAGGATTAATTTCTCGTTCTTACATATCAATTAAACACATGTATTGTTTCTAGGGGTTGCAAAAAAGCTAGTGGCTCGTGGCTCGCTCGAAAAAAATTCGACTCGATTCGACATTGGCTCGATACATTTGGGCTCGAAGCAAAATTCGACTCGCTCGAAATTAACTCGAAATTGGCTCAAAATATAATTTTGTTAACTAATTTATATATATTAGTACATAATTTGATATATAATATATTTAATTATTACATATAAATTCTATTTTTATTTAAAATATTATTATAAAATGAATAAAATACTAGTTTATGCATAAAAATGATGTTAAAATTGATAAAAATTAATTAATTTGTATATTAGTTGCTTGAAAATATATATAAAAAAAGTACTATAATTTAGCTCGACGAGCTCGTTAAGAAATTCGATACAAATTCGATTCGATTCGACAAAACTCGAATTAATTTTAAATCAACCTTGAACTAAAATTAGCTCGCTCGAGCTCAGACTCGTTGTCAGCCCTAATTGTTTTCTGGTGATAATGTGATATGAAGCAACTTGCTCGTGGAACCAGAGTTCAATCCAATAGTTTTTGTGTAGTCATAAAATGAGATAAATATTTTGTATTGTACATTTGTACTTGGCACCCCCCTCCTACCCTCTATTTAAACATTCAAACTGGCTGTCATCCATTTAAGCCAAGTCAAATTACTCGTAATAGTTATTTTTATCTGCTGAACTTATTTTTCCGATGTCTTCAAAATACACACCAGGCTACTCAGGTATTTCAAAAAGCGCAAAACTTATTTTTAAACCTTGACACTCATTTCTCGAAATCACCCATAACCTTGACACAAATTTATGAATTTTTTTTTTCCTTTGCTGAAGTTAGTCAAGAGTAATTGCAATATTTAAAGGATAAAGTTCTAGAAAGTAAGTATAATGTTTGAAAATTAACCACATTAGTAAATGTTTGGAAATTCAAACATTAAATTTTCTTTCTTGTTATTTGCTTTTATTTATTTTTTTTTAAATCTGGTTGGCAGAATTTTACTTTACGAATATTTATAATTGGGAAGTTTTATCTCAAGTTATCTACAAAAAAAAAAGACTAATTACAATATTTCCTCTTATATTTTATTTGAGGTTGATATTTATTAAAGAAAATAGATTTTGTGCAAAAAATATATCGATGCATGTCTACAGCCTCTCGATTCCTTGATTGAAATAGCCACATGAAGCATTAATAACATCAATAATTTTCTTTTCTTTCTTTTTTTTTTTTTTTTGATACAAGTGGGTAACATCAAGAATATGTTGATAGCGTTAATTTCTTTTCAATTAGACATCGATGGCTCAGGTCAATTTTTTTGAATGTTTTTTATTAGTTTGTCTCTGATTTCAATTTTATTAAAAAAAAAAATAATGTAGGCTAACATGTCATGTCTACGATGTGGAAATTCGCGAAAATGACAACACACACACAGGGAAAATATATAATATAGTTTTTGATATTGTAGCTTCTAGCTATTTGTCTGTTCCTTGGCTTCGTTTGGATGGTGTGGGAATAAGAGAAATAATGGAAGAAATAGAAAAAAAGTATTGGAAAGTGTGTAACTTTATGAAGAGTTTGAATTGTTTAATAATAAATTTATTCCCATCTTTTTTTATTCTCTTCTTCTCACTCCCATCCAAACACTAACTTTGTGATTTTGAAATGTAACGGACTTATTAATTAATTGACTTTAATTAGCTACGAATTACAAGCGACATGGTTGGTATCTATGGTCAAATATGCACAGCTGTCAAACGTGAAAGATGGAACGGAATAGAAATGATGTTTCATTTTCGTTCTTTTCCGTTTCATTCCACGGAAATTCCGTTCCATCGGCTGTTCCGCGTTAATTTTATATTGAAATTTTCTATTTCGACGTTTCACATATCAATATCGTACTTCCGTTTCCGTTTCGTATGCTGAAACATAATAAAAAAAATTCTTCCATTTCCATTCCATTCCGGACGGAATGGAACGAAAACATACGAAACGGATGACTATTGACATCTCTACAAATATGGTACTAATTAACAGGGACGAAGCTACATAGGGGCAAGCCCAGGCACGTGCCTGGGCTTGTTTGCGGAAATTTGTGGTGCAGTTAAGACTTTTGCACGTTAAAAAACTGAAAGAATTGAGAGTGCCTGGCCTTGGATTATACATGTACCTTGGCCTTGGTCTAATTTCTCTACAGTCTGCTCTGGCGCTCTCCTTCCCAAATGAAACGACTAGTTTTCCTTTATTTTTCTTCTGTATTTTATACTATTCTATTGTTGGGGTTTGCTACATTTAATGCATCATTGATTAAAAAGGAAAACAACAAAATCAGGAGAGACCATTGTTCTTGATTATTTTTTCCTCCTTCCACAGTTCCACTACGTGCATCAACGCATGTTGCTACATGAGTTGAAACTTCCAACTTTGTTCAATTCATGCTCAAACAACATAAAAAAAAAATAAAATATAAAACAATTGTCTTTAAAAATACATGATACTTTTATTTATGCTAAAAAAGTAATATTCTTTAATTATTTAAAATAATTTTTAATATTTAATTTATTAATTTATGATGGTGTCCGGCCTTAAATTTTGGCCGGCTCCGTCCCTGCTAATTAAACCAATGAAAAGGACAAGCCGGAGGCATGCTCCGGTTCATTCTACAATCGAATGTTTTTTTTTTTTTTTTTTTTTTTGATCGGGTGCATAGATTAATTTGTACCTTAGAAATAGAAAGCATTTGCTAACTAGGTTTGTTCTTGACCGTATCGAGTAGCTATGTGCGCCATAATTTCAGAAATGAAGGGGAAAAAAAAGAGATTAAGTCGAAACCGAAATTTGGTTTTGACTAAGATAACTAGAAAGATACTATAATTTTATATTGATTCAAAGCATTGCACATTAACAGCTGTCGAAGTGACAAATAAGCACACTCACAAAAAGAGCACCAAAATACCGGCACAAAGCAAGAGCAGCTGAGCCCAGCTTACACCTGATCTGTGGCAAGCTAGTGAGGGCTTGTAGAACACAAATCCACCATCGGCTGAGTAAACCTCGCCACGAGGTGGCGGCGGTTTGTACCAAGGATACGGGGGCATCGGCGTGGGCCATGGCCAGATCAAGGGAGGCGGCGGCGGCAAAGGCATCTCAGGTGGTGACATTACTGATGGCGGTGGTAATGCCCCCGGCGGTGGCGGACTGGAATACAAGCACGGGGTCCCGCATTCGGGGCCGCATTCACACACCGGACTGGGTTGTGTAACGTCTTTCGACACTGTGGTTGCATCTGGACCGTCTGATTTTTCCGCCTGACATGTTGGAGACAAAAGCAAAATGATGGTCACTAAAAGAAATGTTGATAATAATCGAGGTACGACTTGGGGTTTTGATTTTGTCATCAATTGCCTATTTGCCTTGCCTAGCTCCTTCATTCAACTGCATGCGTCATGGCATGGAAATTGGTACTGGTGCTAAATATACCAGTCGTTTATTTTGTCCCTAAGTTGATTCTTGGCCTCAAGTGTTTTGGGATACATTTGTTCAAAGTGACACACAACCTAATTACTGGTTCGCGTTTTAATCACCCGGGCACGCAGCATTGTAACTAGTAAAACAATGTCACTGTGATTGACAATTAATGAGTCTCGGATCCCTTTAATTGAAATTAATTTAATGTTAACACAGATGCGCTCATAATTCTCTCTCTCTTTCTGCAATGAACTTATTTTCTTTAAATAAATTGGAAGTCAAGACTTCTAACTTAACTTTAAATTAAATGTTTATAAAAGACAGATTTCGAACCTGCAACATTAACTAAGTTCTTAGGCAGAGATTGAAAAAAAAAGTGTGATATTTCTATGGATCTAGCTAGCTAGATTATAAACCAAAGACTTGAACACTGTGTCAAATAAATTATTATGTATTTGGCATGATCCGCTCCCAAAATTACTTATACTATATTTGTGCTCCTCATTGATCTGATAGCAGCGCTGCCAGCGCAAGCGCAAGGCATGTCGGTGGCAATTGATATCACACCAAAATTGTTGGAAGTTTCTGCTGGGGAACTATCTTACACAGCCTCTTTGTACCCTATAGACGCTAATTTGGATCGTTGGATCACGATCAGAGGGGTGTCCGGACTCCCCAGTGGTTCGGTTGCAGTGGAGCGGTCATCAGGTTGTTAGCTGGTCAAATCTTTTAATCTCATGTCACATTTAATTTATGAGATATACATTGTTTCTACCAATCTAATATAATGTACTGCTTCGCTAGAGAATTCCCAATTGATTTCTCCACTCGTCAAAACATTTCCGTTTCTACACAGCCTAGTTGTTTTGTGATTTTATTTGTAGTCCCTTCTCATGTCTCTCTCTTTCTGAAAATTTTCAAAAGAAAAGAATAAAGCACAAATATGTACATTAAAGCCAATTTGCGCCTAGTTCTTGGGCTTGACCCTTGTTTTTCATCAAGAAAAAAAGGGCCTACTCATTTGCATTTCTTTTTCTTACATTATCATATCCCAGTAATATAATACGCGTTAAAAAAATTAATACGAACATATAGCTGATAAATGTCGCCAATAGTAAATCAACCTTTCTGAAATACTCTAAATATACATTCTAAGAATCAATAACAGAGAAATTATTTATAGTACCTTCCGCAGTTTCTCTCAAAAACAATTTACAAGCTCTCCAATTCAAATGTTCATTTTAAAAGCACGATTTTATTATTAAAAGAAGAAAAAAAATATTATCAACATTTTGCAATTTAGTTATTTTTTTTTCAAATTTTTAAATTTAAACGTTAAATACAAACCTTTCATTTTAAAATTTTTATAAAAGTTTTGTAAATTTTGGAGTTTATTTGATACACGATCAAATGCTAAAATATGAGCGTATTAGAACAAATCTATAATGGTTAACAAAGTTTGTTTGTTTTTCTATCTCTTGATCGAGTACAAAAAAACTCCATAATTAACGAAACTTATATGAAACACATTGCTGGTTAAACTAAATAAGATTAATGGTTTGAATTTTAATGTTTGGATTTTAAAATTTTTAAAAATAACTAAATAGTAAAATATTGACATTTGGAGGCAACCAAAATGTTGACATTGGGACCGTCCTTATAAATAAATGGACTTATTTCCGAGCTAATAATAATTAATGGGGCGTTTCAGAGCCTTTTTAGAGATATATTTTGCCTATAAATTTATTTAAATTAAGATGAATATTTTATTTTACAAAGACTATTACTTGATAATGTCGATAATATATTTTAAAATCAATTTTTCATAAGTTTAATATTTAAGAAATAGTTAAAAAGCATATTGTCATATATATATAGAGAGAGAGAGAGAGAGTTTAATAAAATTCATGTAACGACAAATTTAAATTATTGAAAATTCAAATTATTTGTTAAACAATAAACCATACACTAAATTCATTAAATTTTATAGGCATGGTATATATTTTGCATTATAAGGTAATGTATGCGATGTTTAATTTGAAATTAATTTTTTAATAATTATCAAAATTATTAAAATAAATTGTGAACTAATTACATTTTTTTTTGAAAAAGAAGCCGCTTGATTTTAGTGCATACAACTAGCAAATACACTCAAGCAAAAGGATATATAAAATGCTATTATTCTCAAATTACCAAGAAAAAAACTACTTAGAAATTCACGATTGTGTTATGCTATTGTGACCAATCATTTTAAAAAATAAATAAATAAAACATACTACGTATTCTCGAATAATCAATCCAATTGTTACTTATTTCACTTGTAAATTCCGTTTCAATGTCGTTAATCTTAAAAATTACATTGTATTATATAAGTTGATGATAAATTAAATTATGTGTTCCATCAAAAGTTAATTCTTAGTTCTTATTTTGTGTGTTTTTTTTTTAAAGTTTGCCTTTTTCAGAATTGCATCACTGTTAATAGATTTAATAAATAAAAAATATATATCAAAATGTATTGAGGAAAAAAGCAACCCGGCCGTTCATTGCACTATACTGGACTAGTCCGGGGCATAGTAGAAATCATAATTAAGGCGGTGTGCCGGTGTCAAGCAATCAAGTACTTGGTGGAATCCTAAAGTCATAAACATTTTTTGTTGCTTTATGCGAGATGAAATGAATGGAACATACAAAAAGATATCTTCGATGCGGACTTCTCACCTTCCATAGCTGGATCGGAATATTCTCTTTCGCTTTTAAACCCTTCTCATTATTGCAAATTTTTCTAAGGCTAAGCGCAGTTTAATTTCACAATATCATGGAAATATTATAGTCTCCGTTTGAATGCGTTGAGAAGAAGTAGGAAGAAGAAAGAAGAAAAGAAAAAAATTATAAACAATCCAAACACTTAATAAAGTTACACACTTTCCAATATATGTTTCTAGGTACGATTTGTAGACAAAAATTATGCTTATGCTCATTACATTGTCATTCCATGAATACCATAAATGCATTATCTTAATTGGTGGGTACATGGTAATATCTGCTTTTCAAATTGTATTCCAAGTTCTCAATGGATTATGGATTTTCATGATAAATAGAGGAATTAATTAATGTTGTAGGCATACAAAGATGGGATGGAAAATGGGATGCTTTTGACGGGTGAGTGAGAAAGGCAACCGAATGAACAGCAAACTCTCCTGCTGTCTCGGTTTTCAATACCCTACCAATTGCTGAAAAATTCTGATAGTACTAGACATCGGTGTCACACCTCACAGCGACGGCGTGACAGATTCCCACCGCAGGCACGTGCTTCGCACGGGTTGCAAGGCTTACTGTTTGGCCACAAGTCAATATTTCATGTTTTATCCTACTAAGTGCCATGCAATTTGTCAAACAACATTTCCAAAAACAGAGTTGAAATTATGCTTGCAACATGTACAAAACATAAATTGGGCAGAGTTTCTCCTATAAATATTGACATCCAGCCATAAAGGCAATCATTCAAACAGTTTTATAAAGTTCTCCCAGCCCAAACCCCACAAGCAACAATCAAGCAAACTTATAAACTAAAATTTACACATGTACAAGCACAATTAACACAAGTAGCTCACAACAAACAGTACAACAAAACATAGCATATGCTCAATATACATGGCTTATTTCTCCTTTTCTTTAATCCCCGCCTTCAACCTGGAACCCATGAAAATATGGTACGGTGAGAAAGGAAACTGTTTCTCAGTGCGGTATTTAGTTCCAGCCACGCATGAACCCGAAGTCTAATGTTGCGGAACTAAATACACACTGTTTAATATATCGAACATAATTTGCATTGTAAATACAATTTATTCATAGAACATTTAGCAATCTATGCTATGCAATGCAAGGCCAGCTAATAACAATTGTCCGAAATCTGTCAATTCAAGTAATACCAAAAGCCGACACTTGTTGGACACCTATTCATGCATAATACTAGGCTGGTTACCAATCAGCCAAGTCATTGTCTTTCCATCAATACAATCAAATAGTACTCAATTGCTGAAAATATTTACCCCCTTACAGTCCATTCAAGAACTAACATGAGTCTCGGAACATAAGCTCTTATCTCATGGCCCTTAGAAAGACGGTCGGGACTCCGCTTTCCAAAGATGTAAATGTTATTCATCACACAATTATCACAGTCATATCACATACCACAATTCAGCCACAACAATATAAATCGTTCAATATGCATGTCATTATATAACAATCCATTCTATGCACAGTCATGTAGCATATATATAATATGGCAATTCATACATGCAGCTACATGTTAAATCATGCCAAAGCAACAAGCAACATGCATAATATACTTTAAATTTAGCACAGCAACAAGAGTTAGGGTTCAGGTGAAATCCGCACCTAAAACATTACACCGTTTTACCCGCCGTTTACTGCTGCGGTGCGCCCTCTTGTCCGCTCAAGTTCACCGCTTCACTTTGCTCAAGGTCTGGTTCAAGTGAACAAAACCTATGTCACATTCAAACTCAATACTAGCCTATGACTTTTGCAATTACGTGGTAAAGGCACCAAGTCAAGCACCGTCATGAACTTCCCAGCCTGTTTTGGGTAAATCAGGGCCAAAATCATGCACCGTACCTTGTTCTTAGCCTTCCTGACTGACCAACTATGATCCTCACACTATTTTTCACTGTCTAATGCCTCAAAACTAAGCTCTAATGGCCTGTTTTGGTAGGAAATATAGTAGATACGAATTTGGCAGCAAGAAGGGCATAATTGTCTAAGCAAAGAGTGTAGAGAGAGAGGTTAAGAGGTGGGGATCAGGTGGCAGCAAGACCCTCTCTCCCTAACCAAGTGACTAAGCAGCTAGGTGTCACACCATGATTGGGGCTGGTCAAAACCAGGTTGGACTGTCTATTGGTCAATTCCTAGGGTCACCACTGGACAATTTCCAGTCCTTTCATGCAAGGGACATCTCCAGTACATGCATCCAACATGCTTAAGTATATGAACCATGAGAGGGCAACTACGTTATCCACTGCACACGCAGACCGGCCATAACCGTCATACGTTACAGCATACTTTGGCCATTATTTTGGTAACAATTTGGATCATCACAGTATTTCATTTTACCACGCAATAATTTATTTCAGTTTGGCATTGTAAGGCAACCATTAACATAGCGGGACAAGTATCGTTTTCAACCACGCTTTACATGGCTGCAACTCATGTCTGGACAGGAACGGGGGCACAATCACTACAGGAGACTAGCACAATTGCATTTCTCACTCTGATTCCATTGAAGGTCAGTTGCATCCGTTTGTTGATGCTACAGACCTATCGCATCCGCTGCTACCCGATGCAGCTGCCTTCGATGCTAATGATGCACTAGCATCGGTTTTTCAGTAGCATCCGCATACCGAATGCAACTATAATGACCAATTGCATCTGCATACCGAATGCAACTAGAATGACCAATTGCATCCGCATACCGAATGCAACTAGAATGATCAATTGCATCCGTATACCGAATGCCAACAAGACCTATCCAATTTGGACATCAAACGTGGCCCACAGTTATCTGCATAAATTTTTTGCATAAAAATTTTGAATATTAATATAAATATTATTTTTATTTAGTTAAAAGTTAATCATGACATTGCAGCCACAACAAACACAAATATTAATAATTCAAATTTAATTAACGATCAACTCAAAATCATGCAATGATTCTACAACATCAGTATAAGATAAATTTACAAATTTTTACTAATATACAAAAAGCATGTAAACTGCAACTTTTACAACCCAAAATCTAACTTGTACTCTCTAGTCAAGCATCAAATTAAGCTACAACATAAGTAAACAAATTTTATAAATATGAAATCAAATGTCTTCTATATATGTAGTCTAGCACATCCTCACTTTTTCGAGCAAGTTCTTTCTGTTAGATCTGATCTCTAAGTTGCGCCGCTTCATTAACCTTTTCTTCAAAAGATATGTTTCAAATATGCAATCAGAGTAATGTTAAAGAAGACTAAATGATACCTTTAGTGAACTGGTATAGAGAAATAAAGAAGCTGACCTTGTTCTTACAAGGCAAAGTCATGAAGATAATCAACATGAAAGAAAGAATAGAAAAATAGAAAAACACATACATTTATTGCCCTCTATAAACATTTTTACCATTAACAATAAATATCCAACTTCTAAAAATTCTCACAACTAATATAGGCCTAATTACCTAGCTAATTACCTAGCTGCTTTATTTCCTAATAAATTCAGCTTATCAAAAAAACTTGGTTGAGAATGTTTTGGTCAACTCCACAATATAAGAAAATCTAAATTGAAAAGGGAGAAAGAGACCATGTCTAGCAGCTTGATGGAGAGGAGTAATGCCTTTGTTGTTCCACACAGCAGGATTAGCTCCACGGCTAATCAGGTACTTTGCAGTCGCTGCATGACTTTTCATTATTGCATAGAATAGCGGTGTCTCACCTGCATAATTAGACCCAAAAGAAAAAATGAAACTGTAGCCGGTAACACGAAAAAATGAAATCAATTTTTGTGTGGGTATGAGAGAAAGAAACAAAGGAAGTGATTGCATATATACCGAATTATGTACGCAGTGATCACAACTTTCAGTTCTTGCTCGCGAGTCATGACTATCTTCACAAGTTAATTGTTTTACTCTGAATAAAACACACTTCCCTCTTCAAGAGACATAATAACTTATAGCTAATCAATATCTTACACTTCTGTGATCCAAGAAGTTGCCCTTTTTTTTTAATTTTGTTCACCAAAACATATATTTCTTAAATTGAAAAACAAAATCCAAGTTCCTCTCTTTTTCTTATCTTTTCATAGTCAACAAATCACCTAGCGCAGAAAGAATATATTGTGAAATAGCTAATTTTTAACTTTTCCAATATATGAAGTAATTGCCAGATAGGAGTGAACAAAAGGACAATTAACAAAGGGGGAAAAAACCTTTTTGTGAAAGAGTAGAATCAACATGAAAACCCAAATCAACCCAAATCCTCGACAAAGTACTGACAAATGTTAGTCCTCCCATCAAATGCTGCGAGATGTAATACACTGTCCCTATCTTCATCCCTTATTTCTTTAATTTTACCTTCATTCAACTCTTTTGCAACCTCTACAGAAATTACAACACAATGACCAAAATCAGTTAACAAAATGAAAATAAAATAGATGGCTGATTAGATAAGTTTTTTTCCATCTAGACAAAATTAGAACGAAAACGAAATTAGAGTACCTTTGAGCTTAACAAGGTTTGGAGACGAAATTGCCTTCAGAAGTTTCCTCACCTACAACCTTGATCTAAAACCCCACCTACAATCATGCAAACCAGATCTGATCCAACGAGTCTAAGATCGTACCTTTATACATCAGCACGACACTTCTTCTTCCGGCAATGAGCTCGAATTAGACGACAGAGATGGCAGAGAAGGTGGAGAATCCGGCGTAGGTGGCGGCTGATGACTCGGTGTCGAATGGTTCGACGGAGCGGTGGTGCCGGAGACGAAGCCCAGAGACGGAACCTCCGAAATTTAGACCAGCTTAGGGTTTGTAAGGGAGAGAGGGAGAATGAATATTCGGCGGCGGGTCCAGAACTTGAGTTCTATTAAAAATTTTTATTTCAGCAAAGTTTTAATGAAATTTTTGGGGGGAAGGAAGCGAGCCAAAAATTTGACACGAAAAATGAAAATTTTTGGACATACAAATATTGGTGTATCTTAGGAATCAATTACGATATGTTATATTCTCTTAAATTTTAAAATTAAATGTCTCTTTTCTTTTATTACAATTTTTTTTTAATTGAATATTAAACTAAATTTTTTTCTTTCTTTTAAGATTCAATTGAAAAAAACTTTTTTAACAACGATAATTTTTTTAGAGTATCGTCAATATGCAATAACAAAACTCTTTTTTTTATTACAAAACTTATTTGATAATTTTTAAGGCTGTCAATGAAACTCGTTTACCCAACCCGTACCGTACCGTATAAGACGGGTACGGGTAAAGTTTTATTTTCGTTAAGTTAACGGGTACGGGTACGGGTAAGGAAATTTTTTCGTTAATTTAACGGGTATGGGTACGGGTAAAATCTATTTCGTACCGTTTTCATAACGGGTAATTGCCACGATTAAAAAGATACAATTACATGATACATATGGCATCTTATATTGCATGATTGGTAAAAAAATATTACTAGATTTTATTTAAGATTTATAATTCTTTCCATTCAGTGTACGAAAAAATAAAAAAGCATAAACCTAAAATATTCGCCACCATTGTTGCACTTTATTAATATACTTATTGATATAATTTATTTATACAGAGTGTACAAATTTTATTATTATTATTATATTCATTTTTTACCGTTACCGTATCCGTACCATTAATTCTTAACGGGTACGGGTAAGGTACGGGTAAAAGTATTTTTAACGGGTACGGATAAAGAAAATTTTAACGGGTACGGTAATGAAAATACCTTCTACTGTACCGTACCCATTGACAGCCCTAATAATTTTGAAAATATTTAACATTACTGAAAAATTTATAATTTTTTCATTGTTAAATTGCAAAAGTTATTACTCTTTTTCTGTTAGGCCTATACTGATATAATTTGTCAATATACAAACATCGAATTTAGTACCTACAATTTCATTTTTATTTATCCAGTTGTAATTCAAACAATAGAGTTTGGTCCATCTTTTTTATTTTTATTTTTGGAAGATCTTTCAAATTGTAACTCAAAAAATTAAAATTTATGCATTTTTCAAGTTAAACTTTATTTGCTATTTTTTAAAATTTCATTATTAATTAATAGTTTATTACTTTTGTATGTTTAATTAAGAATTGATACAATCTTGTTTAATTAGAAATTTTACTATGAATTTTTTAAGACTATATGATAATTATGTCTACAGAATTTCATTTTGTTTCAAATGACGTCCTTAACTATATATACAGTTGCATTCCCTAAATTATAAATTATGTTAAATATTAATAGAATTATTAATAGAATCATGTTGACTAAATTTGGCTCTGGCACTTTAATATATATATATTTTTTGGCTAATGGGGGGAAATATTTTTGGTATGCCGCTGTTTTTTTCACAAGTGCATTAAAATAGTTAAATTGAGGGGGGAAATTATTTTAGTTTTGGAGCGTAATTTTTTTTTGGACAAGTGGTACCTAATATGTCTTATTCACATAATATGTGCATTATAAAGTGCGACCTAAGTAATATGTTTATTTCAATACATAATAAGTTGCAAATTCATGTGATTTTTCTTAATAATATAACATTTCGGCTTTTTTAATACAAAGTAACAATTTATTTTTTGATTGATTTATGTACATATAAATATTTCATCGAAGTATATCAGGACAACTGTAACCCCATCAAATGTTGTTTGTAAATTAACTTTATTTAAAAATTAGCTCAGCTATTAAGTCGATGCGGCGGGAGAATGAAAAATGCTCTCCCTCCAAAGTCATATTTCATGAAATGTCGAATACGGACTAAATGAAAATTCGTCGTCTCGTTTCATTGCCTCTACAATATTATCTCTACATTGCAATTGTCCAACCAGTAGATTTTAAACAAACGATTGGATTTTCCTCAACACACTCTAGAATAGCACTTTTTGAAATTTCATAATACTTTTTGAGGATCCACTAACATGATGCAAACTGTCGAAGAAGGCAGAAATTTGTTTCACTGAAACCTAGTTGAACTGTGCAAACCCAAAAGAAAAGATGAATTTTTGTGACAATTTTGAAAGTAGATATATAAATAAAAGAAGAAACCTTTTGAATGCATAATCTTTGACCCAATGGTGTGCAGGGATGTTAAATGAAACAACTTATATCCATTACAACTGTTCCCTCTCTTGTCGCAAGTATTTAAAAGAAATAAATCCATATCCTAGCCTATCATACTCAATCAGACTCAACTCACACATTTTTCCATTCAGCCCTTATTTTCTTTTATAATTACGATCAAGTTACTCACAAACATCTAATATCCTTACCGTGCAGTAGGCACAACAAACTAACAATGGCCAGCCATAGTCAGAAACTCAGAATTATAACATTTGCACAATGAGTCCTATCTGTACCCAGACTTTAGTAATAGAACAGTGAACGCATCTCTTTTACAAAATAAACGGTGGACTTAATAAAATTGTTTACATATCCCTCAGCTATAGCACTTAAAAGAACAAAGACACACTACAAATATTTCAAATTAATGACTGTCGAGCTCCTCTATATTGCCCGATACCTTATTTGCGCCAGTGAGGTTGCACCATCCCCGAACCAGGGCCCCACCTTGAACTCCCTGATGTACACCAGAACTTGGGCCCCACTTGGATTCACAGCTATCTAAACAGTTAACTTCTGCTATTTGAGTAATGTCTCATATATGGCACTTCGTACCTGGACATCGTCAGACTCTGATGGCCGACCCACACTAGAATTTCTGAAGATTGTTAAAAAGATATGTTTCCACCTTTCTTTCCTTTCCTAGAAGACAGCAGAGGTTCTCCAGGTCAGCTTGCCCCAAGACCTAGGCCTCTGTAAAATACAAAGATGTAGACAGTACTAAGAACTTGTATACTAATAATAAGGCCATAATGCACAAAAGCTATTATTCAACTTGCCAGATTTTACATGCTAACTAGAGTGTGCCCAAGCTCAATACATTTAATCAAATTTAACTAAACAGAAGTATAGCTAGCTCGCCAATAAAGAAAGGATACTGAAAAGGGAAACAATCATATGTATCCTCAGATTTTGGCCATTAAGATGTATAACATGTTCCCCTACTCTTAGTTTATCCACATAAATAAAGCATTGAAAGTTTATCATGTTAACCCTACAGAACTAAGAAATATCCTTGACATTCTTGCCTTATTTTAAACCACAGTTTCTCTTTTATGAACCAAACTGACAAGTCGGAGGTAAAATTATCCCTTATAATTTGCAACTTTGTAGCAGGTACAATGTAACATGTAATTAAAAAAAAAGGTTAGACTGCTTAAATACAATTCATTGGTTTTACAAAGAGAATGGCTAACAAAGGGTGAAAGTAAACCCCAATAACAATACACTTTGACTTAAAATCAGTAAACAGCTAACCAAACTCTTCCTTAACAATCAAATTGAGCAGAAGAGATGGAAGAATAGAGCAGAACTGTGTCAACTGTCCTTAGAAACCAATCTCAAGGATTAATATAGTAAATGTTCATACAGTAAAACCAGTAAACAGCTAACCAAATTCTTCCTTAACCAAACTCTTGTTCATACAGTAAATGTTCAATACAAAAAAATTACATAAATGATGTTGGGCAAAATATCTCAAGGATTACTGAAATCATTCATAAATACGATCTGAAATCAGCCATAAATTTCAAAATTTAAACAAAACACACTGAATATGAAATGAAACTAAGCAGACCCAACCACTACACCAGTTAATTAAAGGTGAAAGAGGAGTCTATTTCAAAATTGATCAGTGGACAAGAATCAGTGATCAAATCAAAGACCCACAAAATTCTCTAGGCGTACCTTGAAGAAGAAGGAGACGGAGAGGCGATCAGAAGCCTGAGGTGAAGCCGCTCGATTCGCGCACTAAACTGCTCGGTGGGGAGGCGAGCGATAAGCCTGAGAGATTCTTTTGTGAGGGTGGAGAGGCGATCAGTAATCGGTGGAGAAGACGGTGGAGAGGCGATCAGTAATCGGTGGAGAAGGCGATCAGAAATTGTGCTCGGTGGACAGGACAGAAGGGTTTCTTCGAGCAGTTCATCAAAAAAAAATTTATCTTTCGAGGAGAAGGGTTTAATTTGTGCGATGACAGATGGGTCCATGACGGAATAGGCAAGGAGTTAATGTAAATATTAAATATGTGCATATATAGTAGGCCATTTAATTAACAGGGCCTGAACCTTAAAAAAAAATTAATTCGCTTGTTATTTACATGCCAATTAATTATGCTTAAAAAATATTTGTATTTATTAACATTAATTGTTTAGCTTAAAAGACTAGAATATTTAAAATTTCGCTTGTTATTTAGATGCAAATTAATTATGCATAAAAAAATTATTTATATTTCTTAGCAATTTAGCATTAATTGTTTAGATGCAACTAAAAATTAGTTGCATCAACAAAACCGATTCAATAGAGTGAAACATATGACATCGATTATTTTGATTCTATTGTTCTCATTAGCATTCGTCGAATTGATGCAAGTGATGTAAAAAACTTCTTTTAGTAGGCATCAAAAATTTATTGATGCTAACAACAAAAGTATAATGCGAATGCTAAAATTTCGATGCTATTGATTGACTTTCCTGTAGTGAATTACATGGATCTCTGGTCAGCCTAGGTCTCAAACATCACCACCCCTAATAGACATGATGCAATTTGGAGCAAGATACAGTACAGTATATTCCAACTCCTGAATTTCCCCCACGCCCTAAGGCCTGGTTACATGATGTTTACATGACAGAAAAATTCGTCAAACAGCCGTATCTCACAATCGGAACAGCGACTAAAAAGATGGTATCCAATATGAGATAAAATATCTGAAAAAATTGATAAATACCAAAAATACTTGATTTCGGCCATCTAGTCGGTATGAGTGCCGGTAGGGTACTAATTGAAAACATTACCTGCTGTCACCCACCCCACCTTTTGCTCTTGCTAGCTAGCTTGCTTCCTTATCTTATACAATTCTATTGGTCCATGTATATTTGGTATGTAATCTTCTCGTAAATAAATAATTATATTTTCTTATAGAATATTTAAAGCAACAGATTAGCAAAATATCAAAGAATTGGGTCCTCTCCTCTCTCATTCTGGGCCTCAACTTCAACCTTCCAATTATATTTGATTTTGGGCTTTTGTTTTAAGCCGTATTACCAGCAAATTTGATCTAGATATGGCTTAAAACAAGGTCATACGATTTTGGGTCCAGTAATGGAAATCGTATGACCTAGTTAAATGCATTGTTGGGTCAAAAGTAACTATGCAATTAATACTATTCAAAGTATTGCTTTAGAATAATATAAAAGGCAAGATGCTATTGTTTGGATTGGAAAGGAATATGAAGAATAGCTTCTTCCTATAAGTATTTTCTTTCTAGGTATCCAAACAAGTTAGGAATAAGGAGAAGAATAATTTCTTCCTAGGAATAGATTCTTTCTATGAATAACATCTTCCTACAATTATATATACATAATTTAAACAAAATTAGCTAAATACTAAAAACTAAATGAAACTATATGTGCTATTTAATTAGTACTTTATTTAATATTAAAATAATAATTTTTAATAATTTATTTAAATTAATATCAATTTGCTTATTCCTAACTCACCATCTAAACAATATTTCTTATTTTCGGAATAACATCTTCCCACTCTTTCCAAAATTACACACTTCCCAATATTTTCTTCCTAAAATCCTTATTCCTTCCTTATTCCCATACCATCCAAACTACCCCTATATTTTGGAAGAAAAGAAACCTTGCTTCCTCCGTCAAACATAAGTTCGATTGAATAACACAAGTGATTCTGTACATTGGAAGTGGGATCCTTGGGGTAGATTTAATACAGCCTCAACTTATCATTTATTGCTAACCAGTGGAAAATTCGCTACACACCTACCAACGGTTTGGAATTTCAAAGTTACTCTTTCAATTCAATTGTTCTATTATTTTTGGTTTCGCAATCGCCTTTCGACTCAAGATCGCCTACTAAGATAGAACTGCATCACTAACGTTGGTTGCTCACTCTGCTCCTCACAGGTAGTTGAAACACCAATGCACCTCTTCTTCCATTGCAAGTTTGCACAAGAGATCTGGCAGCGACTCCACAGTCTGAGGGTGATTTCTTTACTGGTAACGCTTGAAGATTGTTGTTCAACATTTCAACAGACACTTCACTCATTGACAACCCCTCAAAAGGAAAGAGCTATAGTTTATCTCACTTGCGCTGCTTGGTGTTTGTGGAAAGAGAGAAACTCGTGAATTTTTAGGAACAACGATCATTCTTCACAACTCATTCTGCAGGATATCCAGAATTGTGCTAGGGACTGCTTGAGATTTTGTTAATTTTATTTTATTTTTTCCATGTTTTAGTTAGTTTAAACTAGATAGCTATTATCTAGTATTTCTAAAAAAAAAAGTTCGATCTTGTGATTTTTCCTCTGTTCTATACTAATTTTTGTCCGTTGGTATTCTTTCCTATTGAATTTGAAATACCTTTCATTGCTCTACTACCTTTGCTTAGAAGCACTGTAATTACACCAGGCTTAACAATCATATTTTATCTGTCAAGATGAACAAAAAGAAAACATCTATGCACGCTTTGGGTATCTACTATAAGCTAGCAGTAGATCCACAATAAGTTTGATAATAATTATATGATAATGATTAACAATTTAACATACATACTATTTATCAGAACAATTATAAATGTTCTCTAATTAGATAAAATATTTTAGATACGGTGTATTTAAAAATTCATCTAATATAAATGTGGCTAAATAAAATTCATGCATGTAATCAATTTTAAAGTTTAATTACTCGATAAGTTATAAGTGTATATTGAATATATCTGTTCTAACAACAAATGTGTACTAATTTAATATATGCAGCCTATCAACATTAATGATGGGTAATTTATGTGGATGGTCAGTAGCCCGATAAAGATAAGTATATAACGTAATTCTATAAGTATTTCTTGGTCCGATTAGGCTTATTTGTTACTGTCGCTTCTGCTCTCTCTGTCAGCAATGGCTATGTGCCTTTTCCCTCTCATTAGATCCTCCTCCTAACAAGCACCCAAAAGGTACAGATACTTCTGCTGTTCTGCATTGCCACTATATATATTAGCGCCGTATACGTAGTGATCTCTCTATGCAAATCAGGACTGCATCGAGCCAACCCAGAAAGCATCGATCTCCTTCCCGTCCCTGTGAAGGACGACGGGGCATTTTGGTAGAAAGCCATCAACAAGGGAGAGAAATGCCGGCTGACGGAATTAATTGTCCGTGTTAAATGTAAACTTAATTAAGTGGTCAAATAATAATTAGATTAGTAAACCAAAAAGGTGTGTAGATAATTTAGGTTCATCTTGAGTTATGTGATATATGCACCTAGATTATTGAGTAATTAAATATTATTAAATGTGATTAGGTCTATATAAGAAGACTATTGTTGTATGAAAAATGTAAGAGAATGAGAAAAAAAAATTCTGTTGTTGAGTGTTTATCTTATTTCTCCCTCCACCAAAATATTTATCTAAAATATTAGAAGTGATTTTTTTCTAATATAGTGGTATCGGAGCCATGAGAGACGACAAGTCAATGTTTGGCGAAGTTGGACAATTCTCATGTCCACGACTCTCGAAAACTAACTACAACAAATGGAGTATACAAATGAAGGCTTTACTCGGTGCACAAGATGTATGGGAGATTGTTGATGGAGGCTATGAGGAGCACGACAAAACGGACAATTTGGCGGCGAATGTATTAAAGGTTTTGAAGTAGTCGCGCAAGAAGGATAAAATCGCACTCTACATAATTTATCAAGCGGTTGACGAGTCCGGCTTTGAGAAGATAGTCAGTGCGCAAAACTCAAAGGAGGCTTGGGATATCCTAAAGAATGCATACAAAGATGCCGAGTGAGTTAAGTAAGTTCGGCTACAAACTCTTCGTGGCGAGCTCGAATCAATGAGAATGAAGAAGTCGGAAGGTGTATCCGACTACATCACAAGAATACAAACCGTTGTCAACCAATTGAAGACGAATGGTGAAACTCTATCCGATACAAGAGTGCTAGAGAAAATACTTCGGTCTTTAACCGATGATTTTGAAAATGCGGTGTGCGCGATTGAGGAGTCTAAAAATTTAGAGGAGATGACCATCGACGAACTCTCGAGTTCTTTGGAGGCTCATGAGCAAAGAAAGAAAAAGAAGCAAGAATTGCTAGAAGAAGCGTTGCAAGTGAAGGCAACAATAAAAGAAGAGAAGTCGAGTTATAGTGAGCGAGGTCACGGTCGTGGCCATGGTGGTCGTGGTCGCGGAAGAGGTCATGGTCGAGGACAAAGTGAAAATGATGAGAAAGAAGAAAGGAGTTACAACAACTCGCGTGGTAGAGGACGCGGTCGAGGCGGCCGCTCAAGTAAGTCAAATATTGAATGTTATAATTGTAGAAAATTTGGTCATTATGCATGGGAATGTTACAATGAGAAAAAGGTGGAGGAAAATGTAAACTTTGCAAGTAAAGATGAAACGGAGACTAATGGTGTAGTGCTTTTGGCAAGCAAAGAGAACAGTCCCGAAAATGAGAAAGTGTGGTACCTTGATACGAGTGCAAGCAATCACATGTGCGGGTACAAATATATGTTTAGTGATATGGAGGAGATAGCAAATGGCCATATTTCATTTGGCGATGCTTCTAAAGTGCGCGTTGAAGGTTAAGGTAACATTTTGATTGAATTAAAAAATGTGACTCAAAAGTTCATTTCAAATGTCTATTATGTGCCAGAAATGAAAACTAATATTTTGAGCTTGAGACAATTAATGAAAAGAGGTTATTCGATTTTCATGAAAGAAAAAGTTCTTTATTTGCGGGACCAAAATAATCGATTATTAGCACAAGTTGAGATGGATAAAAATAGAATGTTTAAATTAAATTTGGAAAATACTCGTGCAAAATGTTTGAAAGCTTGTGTAGAAGATGAAACTTGGCGGTGACATTTGAGATTCGGACATGTGAATTTTGTAGGATTGAAGGAAATGACCAGCAAAAAGATAGTATTTGAGTTGCCAACAATTAATATGCCCGGTAAGATTTATGAAGGGTGCGTACTCGGGAAAAATGCAAGAACTAGCTTTTCGAGTAAAGCAGAATATAGAGCAAAAAAGCCTCTTGAGTTGGTGCATATCGACATTTGTGGACCGATAAAGCCGAGCTCATTTGGCGAGAACCGATATTTTATAACTTTTATTGATGATTTCTCTTGGAAAACTTGGGTGTATTTTTTGAAAGAAAAGTCGGAAGCTTTTGGTATTTTTAAGAAGTTTCATGTTTTTGTTGAGAAGCAAAGTGGTTTTTATATCAAGGCTTTGAGATCGGATCGAGTAGACGAGTTTACCTCGCGAGAATTTAATTCTTATTGTGAAGCAAATGGTATTCGGCGTTTCTTGACAGCGCCATATTCACCACAACAAAACGGAGTTGCGGAGCGTAAGAATCGAACCATTCTCGACATGGTTCGTAGCATGATCAAAACAAAAAATATGCCAAAGGAATTTTGGGCCGAGGCGGTTGATTGTGCCGTCTACTTGCAAAATCGGTGCAAAACAACAAGGTTGGAGAATATGACACCGCAAGAAGCTTGGAGCGGTTCAAAACCGACGGTGGCTCATTTGAAAGTATTCGGTAGCATTGCAGATGCACATGTACCGGATCAAAAGCGAGTGAAGTTGAATGACAAAAGTTCAAAGTTGATCTTTGTTGGTTATGATGAGAGGTCGAAAGCATATAAACTTTATGATCCACTTACCAAAAAAATGCGTGTTGATGTGCTGGTAAATGAAGAAAGCATGTGGATTGGAGTGCTATGCAAGAGGTGGCACACAAAGAAGCAAATGAAGAGCCGGTGATTATAATTCCTACACTGACAAATGCAACCACCACAACGACAAGACGATTTAGTACATTGGACGACGATCCAAGAACACCAAAAACGAGAAGCATGCAAGACTTATATGAGGAAACAAGCGAGTTGCATCTAGTGTGTTTATTGGCACAAGGCGAAAATATCTCTTTCGAAGAGGCAATTAAAGATGATAAGTGGTGTGACGCTATGAATGAAGAGATGCGAGCAATTGAAAAAAATGACACATGGGAGCTAACTTCTCTTCCCAAAGGTCATAAAGCGATCGGAGTGAAATAGGTGTATAAGAAAAAAATGAACCCGCAAGGTGAAATCGACAAGTACAAAGCGAGATTGGTGGCCAAAGGTTACAAGCAAAAGGAGGGAATTGACTATGAAGTGGTGTTTGCACCGGTCGCTCGCATGGAGTCTATTCGACTTATCATTTCACTTGCGGCTCAATCAAAATGGTGCATTTTTCAAATGGATGCCAAGTCGGCATTTCTAAATGGCATTCTTGAAGAAGAGGTTTATGTCGAGCAACCCCTCAGGTATGTGAAGAAAGGCAATGAAGGTAAAGTTTTAAAATTAAAGAAAGTGTTGTATGGATTAAAACAAGCACCTTGGGCTTGGAATACCCGAATTGATCAATACTTTAAGTCACACGGTTTTGTGCAATGTCCATATGAGCATGCACTATATGTGAAGGTCAAAAATGAAGAAATGTTGGTGGTGGCATTGTATGTTGATGATTTGATTTTCACGAAAAATAGTGGTGAAATGATTGAAAAGTTTAAGAAAGTGATGATGCGTGAATTTGAGATGACCTATTTGGGGCTTATGTCTTACTTTCTTGGCCTTGAGATAAAACAAAGTGATGATGAAATTTTTATTTCACAAGAAGCGTATGCTAAAGAAGTGTTGAAAAGGTTCAATATGGCGAATTGCAATCCGGTTAGTACACCGGTTGAATGTGGTGTTAAGTTATCTCGTCATGACAAAGGAAATGTGATTGACGCGACTTTATACAAAAGCCTTGTTGGTAGCTTGAGGTACTTGACATGTACACGGCCGGATATCTTATATGCGGTCGGACTAGTGAGTCGATTCATGGAGGAGCCGAGAACAACACATTGGAAAGCCATTAAGCGGATTCTCAGCTACATTCAAGGTACTTTATCGCTTGGTTTGTTTTATGATTCTTCCGCTAATGATTTTGGAGTATGTGGCTATTCGGATAGTGATTGGGGCGGAGATACGGATGATAGAAAAAGTACTTCGGGATTTGTGTTTTATGTTGGCAACACGGCTTTCACTTGGCTTTCAAAGAAACAACCAATCGTGACACTTTCGACATGTGAGGCGGAATATGTTGCGGCGACAACTTGTGTGTATCACGCAATATGGCTAAGGCAACTACTTAAGGAGATGAATTTTTGCTCAAGAAGATGCTACTCAAATCTGTTTAGATAGCAAGTCGGCAATCGAGTTGGCGAAAAATCTGGTTCATTATGAAAGAAGCAAACATATCGATGTGAGATATCATTTTATTCGGGAGCAAGTGAAGATGAAGAATATCGAGCTAATTCATGTGAAAAGTGAAGATCAAGTGGCCGATATTTTTACAAAGCCGTTGCCAATTAAGTTGTTTGAAAAATTCAAGAATCTTCTTGGGATGATGGATGTCAAAGAAATTAAGTTTAAGAGGGGTGGTTAAATGTAAACTTAATTAAGTGGTCAAATAATAATTACATTAGTAAACCAAAGAGGTGTGTAGAGAATCTAGGTTTATCTTGAATTATGTGATACATGCACCTAGATTATTGAGTAATTAAATATTATTAAATGTGATTAGGTCTATATAAGGAGACTATTGTTGTATGAAAAATGTAAGAGAATGAGAAAAAAAAATTCTGTTGTTGAGTGTTTATCTTATCTCTCCCTCCACCAAAATATTTATCTAAAATATTAGAAGTGATTTTTTCTAACAGTCCGGCCAGATTTTAATTTGTATGATTCAGAGGGTAACATGCTCCTAGTACAGCCTGATCACCAGCCAGCTGGGATGAAATAGCTGATTAATTGTACAACAGTCGAATATTGATGGATGTACTTAAGTGTACAAACAGATTCAGTTTTGCTGTTTCATTTGCTGTGCTAGTTCTTAAATTCTTAATTAAAGTTTTCAGGACTGTTCGAGTTCAATGCATTTGTTGCTCATTGTTTTCTGAAGGGATGATCTGATTAAATATCAACGCGTATATCTGATGCTGTTTTATCGGATCAAAAATTTTTTTAAGCAATTATATATATGTATTTCACATTTTTTTTAGATAATGTAAGTGCTACAACGATTCTATAATGCGGAATTAACCAGGAATCGTAAAATACCTCGCGCCATCGCTAATCGAAATCGAGCGTTAAGTGGATGAACTTGAAACCCGCAAGCCATGCGCGACTCCTCTTCAATCACATCTGCTCCGTTTCCCTGTAGTGAGAGAAGCACCACAAAATCGATGTGTCGAACCCCAACTGATGGTGTTTTCAGGGGTTGGTCAGTCTTGACTCGTTCCCTCTAAAATTTCCTTATCTTCTGTCTCTCTTGTCTAAAACTAGAGTTAGAACTGAAAGAAGCCTCTCATGTACTCTCTTCCATCATAGAGAAGGTATATGTAGAGGGTTCAAATCGCTCAGAAGATGCAAATGCAGTGTTTTAACCAAAGGGTGCGATGTTGACAACATTCTGTCAATGTGCACTCTACTGATTGGAACGGACCTTTCCATGATGGGGCGGTCCGCCCCAGCCCAGTCTGACTGGTCCGTTCTAACTGACAGAACACTACATTCTCCCACTTGAACTTGCATCCTTTGCATATCATTTAAGATTAATACCTTCTGTTTTCCTTATGTTAAATTATTAGAAACATAACACACGAACTTTAGCAGTAAGTCTTCTTTATCGTTACTAGAGCTATGAACTACTAGTAAATGCGAATATTACTTTCTACAATCACAAAGTGCTATATAACTAATAATTCAATATATGTGCGCACAATCAACACGAGAAAACATTTATACTTTTATGAAGAGTTTATACACAATCGTACGATTAATATTAACCATAGGATCAATTCCTATATATACTCGCTACATGATCTTTGAATTTTATTAGCTACAATATTTATTCAAAGAATCGATCAGGTTCAATTCTATATGAACACACTTAATGACCACTTAATTCATCTTGATGCGCTCTTTCAAATCCAGATACTTAATGTCGATATGTTAATCTCGACTTTTTCCTTTATTATGCTTGACAAAAAAGACTGCGACAGAATTATCATACAGAATCCTTAATGGCCTAGATTTAGAACAACAAACTATACTTTATATTGAAGTAATAGACAATATCAGTCAGATACTTGTTGATAACACAAATTTACTGATTAACATGTATCCTGAATTCGATTTACTAAAATCGACATAACTAGTTTGTGTATCAAAATACTATCAACTTATCAGTCTGTTGAGACATAAACACATTATCTTTAGTACCTTAAAGATATATCAGTACTTTCTCAGCAATTTAACCGTGGTCTTTCCCTAATTACTATGATATTAGTACAAACATTACAAATGGCAAAAGCTATGTCAGTTCTTGTGCACAACCTGACCATATTTTATGTTTTTATAATGCCTAAATACACATTTATTTACTATTTGTTCCCTTTTCTGAGTTATACTGAGGATACTGATTAAAACTAAATCTACCACCTATCTTAATAGGTACTTGATGTTAGAGATATGTCCTAGAAGCCAATCTTATTAGGCTACTTCTATAGTTTATGTTATTGATGATTTCAGATCATTCGTTCTTTGATTTATTTGTTGACAGTTCATTCAGATTGAGGATCTGAATTATAGATCACTGTTATTTATTTAGTAGTAAATGACAACAATAAATCTAAAAGTCCATAATCTTGATAATTACAAAATGACATTAATTATCAATAAGATTAGTATGCAAGTTAAGTGATGATTAAGTTCTATAAATCATAGGTTAAGAGTAACCAACTTAATTGCATATGTGTATGTTATAGAACATAGTACAGGATTGGACCCCACGAAATAAATATATGGATTGTGTTATGTGTCATTATTTATTATATTATGATTTTAGTTCTAAGTTTGAGATGATTATCTTTTCCACATGAGGATAGGTTCTATAAATCATGTCTACCGCTGATTCCTGATAAGGGCTGCTATACGGACTTGATTTAAGTTCTCTTGAATTGTGTGGGGAAAAGCTAATTATCAAGAAAACTGTATGTCCCTCACTAATTCACTTAGTGAGTGACGATATCTGTTTGGGCCCCTTGATGGAGATAGATTGTTTGCTAGCAACTGATACAATTATCTCTAGATTAAGAAACGTATAATCTGCAAGAATGACACGTTCCTATCTTGGATTATACGATGATATCGTGTGACATAAGAATCAAAATAGAGAAACATAATTATTCTCTTATGCAGGATTGAAATATTGTAGCAGTACACTATTTATGTGAATTGAGAATCATAACGTGTTGCTAGATACCGCTTATGATTATTGGAATTAAATAACGATTTAATTCCATGTCCAACATAGCATAAATCCTCAAAGGGTCACACAAATAGAGTTTTGACCAATGCAGTGCTTTATTTATTTATTCGCAACAGTGAAAATTGCGATAAATATGACGAATTGATTAATTAATTATGTATCGTTATAGAACATACTAATTGACTAAGTCAAACGGGTCATATAGAAATAAATAATAGCATAAGCTAATCCTTGAGTAATTATTAATTAGTTAATAATTATTTTGGTTCAACTTAATTTAATATAAATAGTTATATTGAATTAATGGGCTAATTTGCATATAGCAAATTTATAGCCCAAACATAGATCAAATAATAATGGATTTAATTATGTGAATTAAAGTCCAAATAGGTGGATTAGAGAGGCCCATATGGCCCATTTTATGGCCGGTCAAGGAGGAGGTAGGTGGGTGGCATTTTGTGTAAATTCTAGCAACTTATACCTAGGGTTGGTAGGCTATAAAAGGACCCCTTGAGCTGAATTTTCTCTCTCCCTTCCTTCCCTTCTTCCCTAGCCGCCACCTCCTCTCCTTCTCCTCTCTTGGCCGTCGGCCACCACCACTCCTCCACCTATTTTGCTCATGTTTTGAGCCATTAACCCTTCACCTAAATCAATTAGTTGAACAAGAAGAGGGTTGCTCCTTTGGATTAGCTATTTTCTCTTTGATTTGCTAGCACAAATCGAATCGAGAAATTGATTAATCTCTAGGTGGACTCGAGGTGTAGATTGAAGGACGTTGGAGTAGCACGCCACCGGTTTCAAAGCCTAGGTTCTCCTTCTTGATACGATTCAAGAAGAGGTGAAACATTTCTCTTTCTCTTGTGTGTTGAATGGACTTTAGCACTAGATTTTTTGATGCTTGATGTTTTAATTGCTAAATTAATTGTAATTAGCACATAAATTAAAAATTGGACATTTCCTAATAGTGGTATCAGAGCACAAGTTCGTACTTAAGTTAATTTGACACTTAATTAAGAGAAATTGACTAATTAATGGATTAGTAGAGATGATGCGTTTATTTGCTGTCTGGAAATGGTATTTTTTGTGTTGTTTCACATTTTTCGCAATGATATGTTCTCTGGAAGTTTTTTTCCATCTACATTAAAGTTGTAGATCTGTGTATTGTGATTCTTTTGGCGTTAGATTCACATTTTTCTGAATTAGTATATATTTATTGTGAAAAAAACGGCGACAGTGCGCAGAACCAATTTCTGCTCGTACTGTCCTGTTTGAATGGCTTGAAAGATTTATATTTTGAATATAAGTACCAGTGTTCTATGGCTAGAATTAAAGAGGACTTGAAGCTCTTTCTGAACATGCATAAATTGTTGCATGACTCGGATTAATTTGTGGATTTTCAAGTATGAAAAGGAAGATATTGTCAGATCCAGTTTATTGAGCAAATCGATTGTTCTAATAAACTGTACCAACTGAGAACTCCTTTAAAAATTATGTTTAAATGGAGTTGTTCCATTTTGAGTTAAGATTCCAGAAAAATTAATTTCATAATTTTTCATGAAAGTTTGGATCTTCAATTAGGTTAAAATATTTCGATCGACAGTCTGTTCCAGTACAGAATTTGTTGATTGTTTAGTATGTAACTCGAATTTTTTTAACTGAACTTGGTTGTTTTCTTTTCATGGATGGTTAGCCTATAGTCTAAACAAGTTTTTCTATGTATATTGTATATATAAAAACAGGATAGAAGGTGGTCTAACAGACCAAATGGTTGAGATGATAAGCTGAAAATCTCATAACGGTGTTTCGTGCACTTGTAAGAGATTTGTCTTTTTTGATTCTCCTAGATGGTTTAAGATCTCTTCTTGAATTTTTTACTGGTAATCAAAACTATGATAAGGAGTTTAAGTAATTTATTTGAGAATTTGTGGAGACCTAAAACTATTGGTTTTGTTGGATTCCATTAGTTACGTTTTTTTGTTAAATTACTGTTTTTCTAAGTATTCAAACTAGTTGAAAACAATTAGAATACTCCTTGTTTGATCTCCTTTCAGTTATGGGATGTTGAAAGAACTTTCTAAATGAATTTAAACAATTTTTTTTGTTTAAAATTGAGAATTTGTACACGGAATTTGCTTATGACAAACAATACGCAAAGATGCTTGAAAATCGTTAATTGGAAACAAAGTGCTTGTATGTGCTAACTTTGTTTTGTAGGTGGATAGTGGGTTTAGTATGACTCATGACTCAATGCCTTGTGGTTGTAAAATGAATGCATGTGTGAATGTTTGTAATGCGGCCTTTGGTGCCATTAATTAATTAATTCGTTGATTAATTTTTGATGTAACTTGTGTGGCTTGCATGCCCCTAAGGCTAGAATGGGAATATGATATTTTCACATGTAATTTTTGTTCCTTTATTTTATATAGGATTTAGATCCTTATAGAATTTAGTGGGAGGGACAAGGATTAGATTAGTTTTGCTTCATGGAGGATGTGACGAAACTAATGCAAGCGGGAGCCATACAAACCCACAACAATGTATGAGATGCTTGTATGATTGCTTGTGATAGGATATGTATGGGTGTATGCTTACATGACCACCAAACAAGCGTCATATGGTTATTTGTCCCAAATAAAAAGGATTAAGTTAAAACAAATTCACTCTCCTTTTTCTATCCCCTTCTAACGTGGTATGATCGTTCATTGATGTATTCTCGCCGACGCGGGACATCGTGTTTCATCATCCGTGTCGGGGTGTAAATCGGATTTACTAGGAGCAAATAGAAAGAAGTAACTTAACAATGAATCAAATCGGATTATTCATTGGAGTGAAGTTCGTTAATCGAACCAAAAGTCATAGGAACGTATGATTGGTTGGAGAACTTATTCCATGTTTGTTGGTGTAATGTTGTGCCGACGCCATTACATTAACAAATAGTGGGAGTCTTGGAAATTCACTACATTTAGGGACATAAATTAATGTAGTGGAAGTTTTACTTAGTTAAAATAAATATTAAAGTATAAACTAATTAACCTTAAACTTATGTATTGTTGTAGATGTCTTTCTCATCTTTTACGCTACGTTCTCTTCTTGAGAAGGAGAAACTCGCTTTTAACGGTGCCAATTTCTTGGATTGGCATCGCAACCTAAGGCTTGCCTTTAGGTATGAGAAAAAAAGAGTATCTCCTTACCACTCCCATGCCATCGGCTCCTAAGGCAACCTCTACTCAAGCGGAAAAGGATGCCTATGAGAAGAATGAAAACGAGGACATGGAGATGTCCGTCGTGATGGTGGCAATCATGGAATCCGAACTCCAAAAGGAGTTCATGGATAGCGGCTATGGAGTGTTCACTATGATCACTCGCCTATCCAACATGTTCCAAACTAAGGCTCGCACCGAAAGGGCCCGTCTCATCAAGGCCTTCGCCAACACTCGCTTGGACGAAGGTCATGAAGTCGGGCCAAACGTCATGAAGATGGCGGGATTGTTTCGGCAGCTCGAGAAGCTTGATACGCCCTTCCCCTCGGGGGCGATTCAAGACTTCATTCTCAATTCTCTCCCTCCAAGTTTCACCGGTTTCGTTGTGAACTACCGGATGAACGGCATGGATGACATCCTAAACATGCTCATTGAGACGGAGGAGAGTCTTAAAAAAGAGAAGGGCCAAAAGGATGTTCTTGCGGTGAGTGGAAGAGCAAGAAAATAAGAAAGCGTGGTCGCAAAGGAAAAGGCAATGGCCCGGTGACGCCCCAAGGTCCGGCCAAGGGTGCTCCCGTGGGTTCTAAGAAGAAGAAGAACTCGGCCACTTCCGAGATTGTTTGCTACTACTGTAGCAACAAGGACCATTGGAAGAGAAACTGCCCAAGTACCTAGTTGACAAGAAGGCAGGAACTGTCCAACCTTCTACCTCTGGTATATTTATCGTCGAAACCTTTCTCGCTACTTCTCACACAGATTGGGTATTTGATACTAGTTCGTGTGCTCACATTTGTCGAAATGTGCAGGTCCTAAAGAATAGAAGGCGGCTCGAGAAAGGCGAAGTTCAACTCCGCGTCGGTAACGGCACGTGCGTCTCCGCTATGGCCGTTGGGAGCGTGAAACTAACTTTGCCATCCGGTTTTGTGTTGGAACTCAAGGATGTTTTTGTAGTTCCATGTATCACTCAAAACATTGTGTCCGTTTCGTGTTTAGACTTGGATGGATTTGATTTTGTAATAAAGAACAAGCGTTTGACTTTGTTTCGTAATGAAGTTCGTTTTTGTGATGCACATTTATTGAATGGTCTTTATGTGCTTGATTCGAATGTATTTGTTTTGAGTGTTGAAAATAACAAAAGAAAACGTAAGATTTCACTCGAGAATGCGACTTTCATATGGCATTGCCGCTTAACAATGAGAAACGCATCAAGAGACTACAATCCGTTGGTCTCTTGGATCAATTCGCTATCGAGCCAATTGACACTTGCGAATCTTGTTTGATGGGTAAAATGACCAAAGTGTCTTTCCCCAACAAAGGGATAAGGGCAAATGGATTGTTAGATCTCATACATACCGATGTATGTGGACCTATAAGCATTTGTGCACGTGGAGGTTTCTCATACTTCGTCACGTTCACTGACGATTATAGTAGATACGGGTATATCTACTTGATGCTTCACAAATCTGAAACCTTTGACAAGTTCAAAGAGTTTAAGAGTGAAGTTGAGAACCAAATTGATCGAAAGATCAAAGCCTTACGATCCGATAGAGGTGGTGAGTACTTGAGCCATGAATTTGGCGATTATCTAAAGGAGTGTGAAATCATTCCACAACTCACTCCACCAGGAACACCACAATGGAATGGTGTGTCCGAAAGGAGGAATCGAACTTTGCTAGACATGGTTCGATCGATGATAAACCAAACTGATTTGCCTATGTCTTTTTGGGATTATGCAATTGAAACCGCAACTTTTACTTTGAACCGTGTTCCGTCAAAGTCCGTTGAGAAAACTGTTAAGAATTTGAGCGTCTACGCAGCGAAAGTTAGATTTTAGGTTCGAGGAGGCACGATCCAAGTGCAACTTGCACAAGAACCGTGCCCCTTAGGGCTAGTCAGCACGAGGATCTCAGTACAACAATCACACAATTTAGATACAAGAGAACACGATAATTTAATGAGGTTCAGCACCAACTTGGTGCCTACGTCCTCCACACACACGCACACTCTTTCTATTATTTTTTGTTAATATTTGAGATACATATTACATGGAGAAGATGAATATTAAATAGGAAACTATCCTATAAAGGCACACACCCCCTTCCCATAATTCCCCATTATTTATTTTTTTTATTTGTTACATTTAAAATTTTATTTACAAGGAAACTATCCCAACATACTAGAACCACACCCCTGGACGTGCCATACACGTATTTCCAACTTTAGTGCAGCCTGGACCTTTCCTTGTATGAAAAACGCGTCTTTTCTGCCAACCATTCGGCTGGACCTGGCCGAACACAGGGCCGAATGCCCTATTTTTTATCTTCTGTGGCAGCACACACTACCATACTTCATGTTTTAACACTCCCCCTCAAGTTATACAACTTGTAAGGACAATTTGCCTATTTTTCTTTAATAATTTGTGCCATGCATTCGATCCATAACTTGATCTTTTGCAGCACTTTCTCACACTCCCCCTCAAGTGGACATGTACTGATTTGTCATGTCTCACTTGCATGGAGTGCTGCACACCGGTACACACCGTCTTCTAAGGCATACACCATTTGTCTTCATTGGCACACACATGCCACCAATTTCTGTGTTTCACATATTCCATGAGTTGCACACACGACGGCACACACCGCCACATAGATTAATTTCTTCACTTGGAACGAGTCATACATCTTGTGCTAGACTCTAGCGCCTTGCAACAAATTATTTTGCCCGGTCCGTGCCCTTCTGGCACGCCCCGTGCACCAAAGTCAAGTAACCCTTTTGTTTTAAGCCACCTTCACCATTCATATCATCACACATGAGAGATATTATTTACTAACCTTATTCCAAGCAGATTACTCTCAGTCTTCTTCTATCGCAACACGTCTCCAACTTCTTCATTCAATAGCTTTGAATCTTTTGACCTGTCACATGTTAGACTTGAGCATCCTTTGCTTGACTCGCACATGACTTGATCTTTACCTTCTAGGCCATCTTGTATAATACATTGCATGACACGATATCCACTCGATTCGATCACACTTGTGCTCGACCCGAGTATTCCTTGAGCTTACTTGAATTAAAGTTTATGTCTTGACTCGCCTTAACCACTTGACCCAACCTGGACCATATGACATGACTAGATTCTCTTGTCTCCATTACTCTCATGTTTATTCACTTGATATCCAACTTGGACACCAAATATTTCTCTCACTTCAACTCTCCCCCTGAGAATGATATTTTGGTGGCTTGCATACTTGATTAACTCTTGACTTCACATGCCCTTGACTTGAAGACATTCAACTCCCCAACTTGAAGAGCCTTTTAGACCTAACTTAGGCCTTTCTTCTTGACCCGTCATGGGCCACAACTTGATTGATACCAAAGATCTCTCTAAATTTTGCTCTCCCCCTGAGAGAGATATTTGGTTACACATTTAACTTGCCTTTTTTTGTCTGTTGGACCCGACTTAGATCTTCCTTATAGGACTCGACTTGGGGCCCTTTTGCCTGACCAGATTCGACCACCATCATGACCCATCTTAGGCCTTCTCCTTGAATTCGACTTGGACCACATTCGTTGTTTCAGAACAGACCATTTTAACACCATTCGGCCATCCATTCGGCCGAACACGTGGCCGAACAGACCCATCATGGACCATTTGACATGTTCTAGATTTTCAATTTGGACCCGACTCGAGCCACAACTAATACTTATGGCCAATTGACATGTGAAAAATCATTTGACCTATCATTCGGCCTACCATTTGGCCAAACACACAGCCGAACAAGCCTTAAATCCAACTAGGATTACTTCATTGACTCGACCTGAGCCTTCAATCTAACCCAACTTGGTTTACTTTGATGTTCTGAATTTGGTCATGTCATCAATTATCGTATTTTTTTCATACCCAAATCATACAATCAACCATACAACAAAATCAATTCTAAACAAACCATAACAAACATATTTTATTCTGGATAAACCATGGTCACACATCCAACCAACATCTAATCTATCTTGTTGATTCAATCTCCCAGAAAAAACAAATAAGATACCTTATAATTTTTATTGTGGCTAGACAGATTTGCTTCTTTATGGTTGATTTGGGCACCAATTACCGCTCACAGGTCACACAACCTAAGCGATACCTCCACGACAACTTCATATGACTCAGAAACATGTTTAATAACCAGGGACGTGACCGTTCTGGTTCCCGTTCGGCCGAACACCAGACTGAATGCCTATTTTTTGGTCCCGTTTGGCCGCGCACACAGCCAATAACACTGTTCTTGATCCTGTACGGCCGTACACACAGCCGAATAGTTTTGTTATGTCGCTGCTCGTGCTCCAAAGTCGATGTAGAAAGCCACTCGAACGGTTGTCTATCTCCATACACCTTTTTTGGTTGAAGAAACACCCGCCTTGCACTTGCTTCGAGTCGTTCTTCGCCTTCCATCGCCTTCCATCGCCTTCGTTTTGTCCTCCCATCTCTGAACCACGCTCTGATACCATGCTAAGAATTTGAGCGTCTACGCAGCAGAAGTTAGATTTTAGGTTCGAGGAGGCACGATCCGAGTGCAACTTGCACAAGAACCGTGCCCCTTAGGGCTAGTCAGCACAAGGATCTCAGTACAACAATCACACAATTTAGATACAAGAGAACACGAGAATTTAATGAGGTTCAGCACCAACTTGGTGCCTACGTCCTCCACACACACGCACACTCTTTCTATTATTTTTTGTTAATGTCTGAGATACATATTACATGGAGAAGATGAATATTAAATAGGAAACTATCCTATAAAGGCACACACCCCCTTTCCATAATTCCCCATTATTTATTTCTTTATTTGTTACATTTGACATTTTATTTACAAGGAAACTATACCAACATACTAGAACCACATCCCTCGACGTGCCATACACGTATTTCCAACTTTAGTGCAGCCTGGACCTTTCCTTGTATGAAAAACGCGTCTTTTCTGCCAACCATTCGGCTGGACCTGGCCGAACACCTGGCCGAACACAGGGCCGAATGCCCTATTTTTTATCTTCTGTGGCAGCACACACTACCATACTTCATGTTTTAACACTCCCCCTCAAGTTATACAACTTGTAAGGACAATTTGCCTATTTTTCTTTAATAATTTGTGCCATGCATTCGATCCATAATTTGATCTTTTGCAGCACTTTCTCACAAAAACACCCTATGAGCTATGGTTTGGTTCGAAACCTAGCATGCTATTTTTCAAGATTTGGGGTTGTGAAGCTTATGTGAAAAGGCTAGTGAGCGATAAGCTTGGACCCAAATCGGACAAATGTCATTTCGTAGGATATCCTAAGGAAACGAAGGGTTACTACTTCTATAACTGTGTCGAGAACAAAATAGTTGTTGCACGACATGCAGAATTCTTGAAAAAGGAGTTTCTCTCAAGAAGAAGTAGTGGGAACAACGTGGTTATTGAAGAAATTCTAGAACCACAACAACAAAACATACCTCAAGTAGGTAATGTGGTTGTTCCAAATATAGTGCCAAATGAGGTTGCACCAAATGATATTGCACCGAATGAGATTGTAGCCGAACCCATTCCACAAGTTGTTGCGGAAGAAGCGGCTCATGAACAAGCTCCCTCAAATGAAAACTCAAACATATCGCGAGTCGATAATGTTGAGGACGTACCTACACTTGAAGTTCAAGAACAAAGTCTGCAAACAGTTGTGGAGCAAGTTCAAGAACATCAAGCATCTACCCTACGTAGATTGGCAAGGCCAAGTCGTACACCTATAAGATATTTAGGTTTGCACGACGTTCTCGTCATGGAGAACGATGAACCTTTGACCATTGATGACATGAAAAGAAAACCCGACTCAAAGGAATGGCTTAAATCCATGGAATCCGAAATGCAATCCATGTATGACAACAAGGTATGGACCTTGGTTGATCTTCCCAACGGAGTAAAACCCGTTGAGAACAAATGGATCTTTAAAAGAAAGGTCGACATGGATGGCAACTTGACCAATTACAAAGCACGACTCGTAGCGAAAGGTTACAAACAGGTTCATGGTATTGACTATGAAGAAACCTTCTCGCTCGTCGTCATGTTCAAGTCAATTCGGATCATGTTAGCAATTGCCGCATTTTATGATTATGAAATATGGCAAATGGATGTCAAAACCGCCTTCCTGATGGAAATTCGGAAGAGGATGTGTATATGACACAACCCGAGTGTTTTGTGGATCCAAAGAATGCTAACAAGATATGCAAACTTCAAAGGTCCATTTATGGATTGAAGCAAGCATCGAGGAGTTGGAACAAACGCTTTGATGAAGAAGTCAAGAAATTGAACTTCGTCCAAAGCGAGAAGGAACCTTGTGTTTACAAGAGGATTAGTGGGAGCGTGGTTGTGTTTCTTGTTCTATATGTTGATGATATCCTCTTGATCGGGAATAATATCCCCGAGTTGAATACAGTTAAGGATTCATTGAAGAAGGTGTTCTCAATGAAAGATTTGGGCGAAGCCGCCTACATCCTAGGAATCAAGATCTATAGAGATAGATCGAGAAGGATGTTAGGTTTGTGCCAAGATGCATATATTGACAAAGTGTTGAACAAACATAATATGACTAATTCCAAAAAGGGATTTTTGCCCATGTCACATGATATTTTCTTGAGCAACTCTCAAAGTCCGACCAATGATACAGATCGTGAATACATGAAGAAATTCCAGTATCCATCTGTGGTCGGATCGATCATGTATGTCATGCTATGCACTCTTCCTGATATGGCACATCCGATTAGCGTGACTAGTCGATTCCAAGCCAATCCTGGCATGGCACATTGGACTGTAGTCAAGAATATTCTCAAATATCTCAAGAGAACAAAGGATAGCATTCTCGTATATGGTGGAGACCAAGAGCTCGTTGTAAGTGGTTACACCGATGCTAGTTTCCAAACCGATCGAGATGACTCAAAATCACAGTCCGGCTTCATATTTCTGCTCAATGGTGGTGCCGTGAGTTGGAAGAGTTCCAAACAAGATACTACGGCCGATTCTGTCACCGAAGCAGAATACTTAGCGGCTGGTGAAGCAGCGAAATAAGGTGTATGGATCAAGGAGTTCTTGACCGAGCTAGAGGTGGTTCCAAGCATCTCAAGTCCAGTGGATATCTACTGCGGCAACACGGGAGCCATAGCTCAGTCCAAGGAGCCTAGGTCTTACCAAAAGACTAGGCACATTCTACAACGATTCCATCTCATCCGTCAGTTGATCAATGATGGATGGGTCAAGGTCAAGAAGGTGGACGGTGCTGCGAACACAGCGGACCCTCTAACAAAGCCTTTATCCCGAGCCGCACATGAGTTGCACGTTGCATCCATGGGGATTAGGCGTATGCCTGAGTGGCTTTGAGTTGTATCTTTTTTAGGCTTTAGTATGAGACATGTATATTTTGGATATCACATTGAGTACTATGCACTGGCTAGAAGTCACCATTGATTGACTCTAGGCCAAGTGGGAGTTTGTTAGAGATATGTCCTAGAAGCCAATCTTATTAGGCTACTTCTATAGTTTATGTTATTGATGATTTCAGATCATTTGTTCTTTGATTTATTTGTTGACACTTCATTCAGGTTGAGGATCTGAATTATAGATCACTGTTATTCATTTAGTAGTAAATGACAACAATAAATCTAAAAGTCCATAATTTTGATAATTAACAAAGGACATTAATTTTCAATAAGATTAGTATGCAAGTTAAGTGATGATTAAGTTCTATAAATCATAGGTTAAGAGTAACCAACTTAATTGCAAATGTGTATGTTATAGAACATAGTACAGGACTGGACCCCACGAAATAAATATATGGATTGTGTTACGTGTCATTATTTATTTCATTATGATTTTAGTTCTAAGTTTGAGATGATTGTCTTTTCCACATGAGGATAGGTTCTATAAATCATGTCTACCGTTGATTCCTGATAAGGGCTGCTATACGGACTTGATTTAAGTTCTCTTGAATTGTGTGGGGAAAAGCTAATTATCAAGAAAACCGTATGTCCCTCATTAATTCACTTAGTGAGTGACAATATCTGTTTGGGCCCCTTGATGGAGATAGATTGTTTGCTAGCAACTGATACAATTATCTCTAGATTAAGAAACGTATAATCTGCAAGAATGACACGTTCCTATCTTGGATTATACGATGATATCGTGTGACATAAGAATCAAAATAGAGAAACATAATTATTCTCTTATGCAGGATTGAAATATTGTAGCAGTACACTATTTATGTGAATTGAAAATCATAACGTGTTGCTAGATACCGCTTATGATTATTGGAATTAAATAACGATTTAATTCCATGTCCAACATAGCATAAATACTCAAAGGGTCACACAAATAGAGTTTTGACCAATGCAGTGCTTTATTTATTTATTCGCAACAGTGAAAATTGCGATAAATATGACGAATTGATTAATTAATTATGTACCGTTATAGAACGTACTAATTGACTAAGTCAAACGGGTCATATAGAAATAAATAATAGCATAAGCTAATCCTAGAGTAATTATTAATTAGTTAATAATTATTTTGGTTCAACTTAATTTAATATAAATAGTTATACTGAATTAATGGGCTAATTTGTATATAGCAAATTTATAGCCCAAACATAGATCAAATAATAATGAATTTAATTATGTGAATTAAAGTCCAAATATGTGGATTAGAGAGGCCCATATGGCCCATTTTATGGCCGGCCAAGGAGGAGGTAGGTGGGAGGCATTTTGTGTAAATTCTAGCAACTTATGCCTAGGGTTGGTAGGCTATAAAAGGACCCCTTGAGCTGAATTTTCTCTCTCCCTTCCTTTCCTTCTTCCCTAGCCGCCACCTCCTCTCCTTCTCCTCTCTTGGCCGTCGGCCACCACCACTCCTCCACATATTTTGCTCATGTGTTGAGCCATTAACCCTCCACCTAAATCAATTAGTTGAACAAGAAGAGGGTTGCTCCTTTGGATTAGCTATTTTCTCTTTGATTTGCTAGCACAAATCGAATCGAGAAATTGGTTAATCTCTAGGTGGACTCGAGGTGTGGATTGAAGGACGTTGGAGTAGCACGCCACCGGTTTCAAAGCCTAGGATCTCCTTCTTGATACGATTCAAGAAGAGGTGAAACCTTTCTCTTTCTCTTGTGTGTTGAATGGACTTTAGCACTAGATTCTTTGATGCTTGATGTTTTAATTGCTAAATTAATTGTAATTAGCACATAAATTAAAAATTGGGCATTTCCTAACACTTGACTCGGTGAATATCTTTCTTTTCAAAATCTTTCTAATACCCTATTGATATATGCTTGTTGAGATAGATCAAGAATATCTTGATTCCTATCTACATGGGCCTTTATGCTTGTCACAAACAAGACTTCACCCATATCTTTCATATCAATATTTTAGAAATAAATTATTCACCTTATATAACCATCTTTAATCATTAGTTACAAGTTAAACATTATCTATATATAAAACAAGTAAATAAAATCAACTCCCACTAATCTCCTGATATATGCACTAGTTCATCTTATATTTCTTCAAAATCGTATGAAGAAATGACCTTATGAAACTATTAATACCATTAGTGGAAAACTTATTTTAATTCTTGTATATAATACTTTAACTTGTTAACTAAATACTTATTATCTCTAAAGAAGAAACTTTATGATTATTTAATATAATCTCCTCCTCTAGATCACAGTTAAGAATTACAACTTTTATATCCATTTGATGTAACTCAAAACCAATATGAGTTACTAATGCCATTATCATATGGAGTGAATTTTTCTTTAATACATGAGAGAAAACATTCATGTAATTCATTACTTCTCTTAGATAAATCATTTGGTGACAAGTCTAATTTCGTATTACTTTATGTCAACTTATGAATCCCATTGGTTTAAAGCAATCCGTTACAACCAATAGGTTTAAACCATAAGTAACTTAACGAAATTCATACTTCATTGCACACCATTGATTCTTACTGATCTTACTTGGCATTATTCCATAATATGGACTCATTATAATTCATTATCTTGAAAATGTAAGAAGATTATGCTCAACACTAACATCTATATTAGAGTCTTATAGACAAACTACATATCATTACTAGGAATAACCGACCTTATACTTTATTAGATCACCTTAATGTTGAATCTTAAAGTTCAACTTGATCTATTTTCTTATTATATGTCGGATAACGAATGTCAATAATTGAATTATCAATATTCAGTAATCCTTAATGAATATCATCCAATTATGTATTAGAGAAAATTTTCCGTATGATCTGAAACTGATCACTCCCACTAATCTGAACATTCTCTAGAACTTAAAATTTCTAGATTCATATCCTAGTCATATTTTTAATCTCTTTACCTTTATTTGATCACACAATCTTCATTTGCTTACCGCATTGTATCTCTACTTCCACCTTTAATACATTAAAGTATGTACAAATACAAATATTGTGAGTAATCATCAATTAAAGAGATAAATGGAACGCACACTTCGTGCTTGATGTATGCTAGTCATTTTTCTTACTTGTTAGTCATATCTCAACCATATGAATACTCTCAACTTTGTCCATAATACGTCCTTGATCCTATTAAACACATATGATCAGAAATACCTAATTGACCATTTTATCCTTGCAAGTGTTACATCTTTATAGAAAATCCTAACAAGACCATATTAAACTGGACAAGTATTCAAAATGAAATATACAAGTAATGACTCAAAAATTGTACAGACTCTTTAGTTGAACAACTATATCCATAATTTTCATTATGTGCTTTCGCACACCTATAATGGTAATAAGTCTAAAAGATAAACTTTTATGATGAGTGTTACTATATTTGTCTTAACCTAAGAGACAAACTACTCATTTAATATCTTATGTAAGAACTTTACACTGACATGCACATCAACCAAATCACAAAATATTGAAAAACTTATTCTTGATAAACATGATACTTGAGCAGTTAAACTACTCCCACTGTTCATAATAACTCATGTTCATAAGCTCAACTTCAATAGTAGATTCTACCAGTTGATCTTGATGGCAAATTCTATATTCTTACAACTTTAATGAAGGAGAACAGTATCCTTCCGGACTTTATAACTATTATCCTCAACTCAAAAATACTTGTACTTATCATTTCTAAGGGGAATCTGCTATCCTTATGAAAGTAAAACCGATACGTGCTTATACTTTTATATTGAGACTTAACTTTATACTTAATTTACCAATGCAAACTAAGTGATGTATCTTTATGAGTCAATTCCTGCATAATATTACCTGTGGGCTAAATATTATGCTATAACTCTTTTATGTAATGAACATTACAACTTTATGAATCAATCTGTTACACAGTATTACCTATGGGCTAAATATTATGCTTTGATTCTACATACTTTATGATATAACTAGTTAATTATACTCCTATCCTTAATCCCTGTGGGTAAATTAAGTATTCATAATTAACTATCATATCATAATATATTAAGTTAACTAAATCAATAGTCATGTGGGACGATATTAACTTTGTCAATTTAATCTACACAATCTTGTGTCTATTTAATCCAAATGCGATTATAATTTTATATACACCTAACCTTAATACACTAAGGATGCTGTGGCTACTCCTTAATCTATTAATATATATTTATCAGTAGACACAAGACATTTCCATTCTTCCTAATGTGATTTATAGATACACTATATAATTATATACACTTTAATATAATTGAAGATGTTGTGGCTACTCTTCAATAAATTATTATATATTAATCACATGACAAAACTTTATTATCTGTCATCAATTGTAGCGATTTTCCAAGACCACAATTGGTCTGCTTGCTACTTCAAGCGGTCCATTAGACCTTCAACGGTCCGCCTAGACACATAATAATCCATCTTGAACATACTATAGAATTCAACAAATGAATCCATATGTAACTATTCATTCTAATGGATAATGGTCTATTTCCTTCACGTTTAAACACTTAACTGAATCGTCTAAACAAAACAAGTCTTAAAGCAAACATAATACTTAGCGGTTCTTAAAGACTCAAGCAGCCTCGTTTAAAAATGCCTACATTAAAAGACTTAACCAGAACATAAATTATCTAATTATAATTATCTATATCTAAATAATTACCGTATGTACAATTGCTGTCATGTCCCTTATAAATACAATTTGTATAATACTACTATACCACATGCATAGTTATTCAAGTTTGTTTAATCAATACAATGCTTGTAACATCAATACTAATAGAGTACTCGATAGTACGATAGTCTGTGGACTGCATCAAACTTTACTACTACAGTATATTCAAGCATATCACTATTGACTAACCAATCTCTAACAAAGATGCCAACCATCTATATACAAATTCAGTATTTTGACAAATTGTAACTATTCTATAGATTTATATAATAATTAAGTAATCTTCAAGGTTCAATTGACAAGAGAGAACCATACTATGTCTGATTATACCTTAATTTTGTCTTAAAATTTATTTCTGGACCACACTCTGTTGGAACGAGTCGTTCCAGACCCAGGTTGGATCGTCCTACACGAAAAGGTGCGACCAGAGTTCATCCAAAATATTTCTGAACCACACTCTGTTGGAACGGGTCGTTCCAGACCCAGGACGGAACGTCCTACACGAAAATGTGCGTCCAGAGTTCATCCAGAAACTTTCAGACAGCCTGAACACTCTCTGCTAATCTGACGATAACTTTCTCTATATTCATCCGTTTACTGTGTTCTTGATCATCCTGGAAACTAGATTCAAAGATCTTTCCAGTGACAGAAGTTTCATCAAAAATAAGTTTATAGATCAAAAGTTATAGCCCTCGAAAGACAGACTATTCCAGATGTAAACCGATAACCTGTCAGACAGACTTATCTTGCAGACAGAATTTCTAACTGATACTTTATTGGAATTTTACAAATTTACTTTCTATGGAAAGATATATGAAATATCTACATTCCAGTAAAATTTCATACAAATCCGAATTACCAATTAAGAGAAAAATGTCCCGTACTACTGAAAGGACAAAATTTTCAGAACCCTGACAGTCTGACCTCTTGTGATTACGACTTGATTATCTCCCTGTATACCCGCTTGATTTTCAAGATGTTGGTCTCTTTGGAAAGTAGACCCAGAGATCCTTTCCATACTGAAAACCTCACTCAAATCAGATAAGCGAATCTTGAGATAATGATCCACGAATTCAGATAATTAAGAAAACCAGACAAAACTCGATCCACTCAACACTTACAACAAAATTTCTGTTTAACTGTTATGAAATTCTTTTTTTGATAAAGGCAATCCAGCGGTATAACCCGACTGTAAGTGCTACAACGATTCTAGAATGCGGAATTAACCAGGAATCGTAAAATACCTCGTGCCATCGCTAATCAAAATCGAGCGTTGAGTGGATGAACTTGAAACCCGCAAGCCATGCGCGACTCCTCTTCAATCACATCTGCTCCGTATCCCTGCAGTGAGAGAAGCACCACAAAGCCGATGTGTCGAACCCCAACTGATGGTGTTTTCAGGGGTTGGTCGGCCTTGACTCGTTCCCTCTAAAATTTCCTTATCTTCGGTCTCTCTTGTCTAAAACTAGAATTAGAACTGAAAGAAGCCTCTCACATACTCTCTTCTATCATAGAGAAGGTATATATAGAGGGTTCAAATCGCTCAGAAGATGCAAATGCAGCGTTTTAACCAAAGGGTGCGATGTTCACAACATTCTGTCAATGTTCACTCTATTGATTGGAACGAACCGTTCCATTATGGGGCGGTCCGCCCCAGCCCAGTCTGACTGGTCCGTTCTAATTGGCAGAACACTATAAATAATACTAATTATAATTAAAATTCTACATGCAGCAGATAGTTATCAGGAAGTCATTGAACAGAAAATGCCTTACACGTCAGACAAATTGCACTTTTCTTGTAGTCCATACTTCATATTAGTCTAGAGAAACTATAATCAATATTCATAGTTAGGATTCTCACGATGTACTGATAAATTGTTTGAAACCTCAATCAGTAGCATGAAGCATCTAACTAAATGGGAGCTCCATTTGTTGGTTCATAGTTCATACATACAAACAAAAATATATGCTCCTTGATTGAACATGCAACATATCGCCCATTAACGATAAACAAACGAGTCTCACACAAACGCATAAATCAACATGCAGCAAGTTATGAATATATGCTGGCTCTGGCGAACATATAATTATATAAACCCCATGCACATAAACATTAAATACGCTCTGAGTTCAAAATTGTAACATATTTTAGCCATGCATCAATGCCGGCGCCGGTTCATAGGTTCCTTCTGCGAGTTGAAGTAGACGGGCTGCCACTGGCATGCCGGTCATGCCGATCTGCAAAGTCACGCGTATTGAAGTGGGCCCGGGTCTCCACTGTCTCTGGCGACAGCTCGATTGATGCAATGGGGACCCGCACTTTCTGTTGGAACAGAACCAGGACGTACCGGTGAATGCCGAGAGGTGGCTTTGGTCTCATGTAAGGCATCACCTCTTCGCCTGAAATGAATAAAAAAAAAATACGATGCTATAATACAAATTAACATGTTTGGCAAATATTTACTAATTATTGATCCGCCTCTGTTGTAAATATCAATAGAGGTACGTATATGCAAGGACCACGTTAATTTCATCAGGTCCATGGGAAACGCCAGTAACATGCTATGAAATGATTTTGTATTTACATATGATCTTTTTTACTTTTGGAATATATTAATGGTGAAAAATTAGAATTTTACATTCTCACAAAAAAAAAGAAGACTTTGAGAATAATTTTCATAATTCTCAAATTAATTACAAAAAAATGTAGATATTTTATTGACTTTGTAAATTCATATCTTTATGGGTGCGTTTGGATCGTTGGAAGAAAGAAGAAGAAGAAGGAAGAAGAAGAAATTAAATTATAAACAATCCAAACTCTTCACAAAGTTACATATATACTTCCCAATACTTCTTTCCATTTCTTCCCTTCTTTCCTTCTTCCCACACCTATCCAAACGGAGCCATAGCGATGAAGTACAACAATTTTTGTATCAGCTGTACAAGGAATATTAAACTTAAGTTATTTTCGACAATTATCAAACTAATCAAATAAATTTATTGTCAAAAATCCTCAGCCCTTGTGCTTTTATATGAGCTCTTATCATGTATTAACTCCTCACCCCGCATGTTTAAGTTAAATTTCAACAAAATATATTAATTAATCTTGGTTACTACGTATCTAGTGATGATAATTATAATTACTAATTAGTTAAACAAGGAAGATGAACAAAGTTGATGCCTAGAAGACGAATAAAAGAAAAAATAAAGAAAAGAAAAAAAACCCGTGTCAACTATCTGGGCAGACAGCGGAGCTACACGTGTCAGGGTGCATGAGAGGCCCAACATGGTCCCACATCAGGGAGGCCTGCCACGTGCTTGGCGACAGCGTGGACAAGCGTGAGTGCCAGTGCGGCGTAATATGGAGGGAGGCTAACTTAAGTAAAGTAGTAAACAGTACTAGTGGTGCCTTGAGATTTGCGCCGACAATGCATGGGTGTGGATGCAACCATACAATCAATATTCATACATGTACTTAGTCTCTGTCTCTTGGGGCTTGTCTTGAGGCACCAGCAATACCACCGCAGTCGCCATTTAATTTGTCACCACCTTTTGCGTCCAAATTAAATGACACCCCTATATAATTACAGAAATTGTTCCTTTTGCACTGCACCAACGAATAACACTATTTCCACTGTACTATATATATATATATATATATATATATATATATATATATATTTTTTTTTTCAATTTCTTGTAAATAATTGCACAAAATAAAGTTTGTATTATTAGTACAACATAAGAGATCTGTTTATAAGTATACACGTATATACTATACGCTCATAATTAAACTAATTAACAAAATCATCAATCAAAGAAAGAGAAATATTGGAGTCATATAGCAATGGTACTGTATATCCCTTTTATCAAAGCAACTATAAGCTCAGTAGAGAGGTAATATTGGATGATCAATTAACAACTGACCTTGAGTTGGATCTGTACCTCCTGGTATATTAACCACAAGCCTGATGTTAAACAAGTAAAAAAGATAAATTACAGTTAAGATAGCGACAAGAGATCATATGGGAATCATGTATAGAGGGAGGGGAATATTTGAGGCATGATTTGGTTTATGTGTCTATTGCTTACCAGTGAAGGCACTCTCTCAGACTTGGCTCGCTGGGGCTCGGTGCATCCGGATCCGTCATTACCTATTTTTTCCCCACACACTTAACTAGTGAAATATGTATAATTGGAAGCCCACAAATTTAATTAGTAAAATCTTACAACAGAGAAATTATAGTGGTTCCAACAATCAATTTAGTTCGTCCATGCATGTTCAAAATATTCCATGTTAGCAAATAAAAATCTGGCTTGACAGCCTTAACGCACGAGCGAAAGAGTAGAAGTGCCCAAATACACAGTCCTTATCATATTTTTTACTTCAAAAATTTTATTCACATTTATTTAAGTATATATATAGAGAGATTATAAAATGACAGCCAAAAGTACTCAAATAAGTTTTAAAACAAATTTAGTATAATTCTAATATTATTTGGTCGGTGATCAATTATTGATTAAACTAGATAATTAATTAATTTGTTACAATATCAAGAGGACAATTGATCGGTTTTCAAATTCTATCAAATTGGTTCCGCATTCTCATAAAATTATTTTAAAATATTGATAAAATATTTTTAAATTAACAATTGTTCATAAGTATTTAATTCGGATTTAAATTACTAGAATATATATCATGTAAAGGTAATATTACGGAAAAAAATAATTAAGAGATCCTTTTTAAAATTAACGGGTGCATGCATATATATATGCATACAGACATATGTAGGTCACCCTGACTTCGATGCATGCATACCAGTGTAAAGAGATGAGAGGGGCGGCCACCGATGTGGATGGATGGTGGATCCGCGGCCATTGACGGTTTGATATCACACCCGTTGTTGACATGCTTTGCACCAAAATTGACATCCATCTCGGTCATCGGTACGAAGAGATCCACCACCTCACCTATTACCCTCCCAACGACGAGAGGATCCACATTGCTAGACATGATTTAAGTCGGAGAAAAAGAGAGAAAAAGATAGAGAGAGAACGCACAAATATACTGAGGTATTTGTCTATTGGAAATGAGACCGGGGGCGATGGAGCCTGGAGGTATGGTGTGGACCGTTTCGTTGGTTTATATGCCAGGAAAGAGACACGTGCACGGTTCAGATTTCCTGGAGCGATGGATTGATGAAATTTTCCATCCCTCGAGGCAAAGTTTGGAAGCGAGATTAATTAACAATTTTGACACACCCACCGCATCAATTTTTACGAAAAAATGACCCGGCCGGTGAAAATAGTCTGCACTTTTTTTTTCTTTTTTCAGGCTTGTACTTTGGAGTAAATGATAAGTACTTTGGGGCTGTTTGGATGGGCCGAAATTGTAAATTTCAGATATTTTATATGTCAAATTTATTACACGCAATTTAAACTCTTGACAAAGTTACACATTTTTCAATAAATTTATATTTAAAAATTGTAAATTTTTTAAATTCCTACAACATCCAAACGGCCTCTTTATAAATTAAATACGCTCGCTCTTATAAAAATATTGGAAGTCTAAACAATGAAAAAGTGATCATCAAATATGTTACTCTCCATGAACTCGTGGCTATGACTAGATTGATAAAATAAAATTTCGGAATTTACTTAAAGTGTCTTAGAAATATTTTCAGAATTTTAAATTCTATAAACATTATCAATTTGATATTGCGAAATAGGATTTCTGATCTAATTTGTTTTGACTTATTCCCACCCAAAGTCGTTCCTACCAACTCTAGTTATAAGTTGCTAGAATTTACACGAATGTCACCTACCTATCTTCTCCTTGGCCGGCCACATAATGGCCCATATGGGCCTCTCTAATACACATATTTGGATTTTAATTCAATAATTAAATACATTATTATTTGTTCTATGTTTGGGCTATAAATTTGCTATATACAAATTAGTCCAATAATTCAATATAACTATTTATATTAAATTAAATTGAACCAAAATAATTATTAACTAATTAATAATTATTCTAGGATTAGCTTATGTTATTATTTATTTCTATATGACCCGTTTGACTTAATCAATTAGTACGTTCTATAACGGTACAAAATTAATTAATCAATTCATCATATTTATCGCAATTTTCACTGTTGTGAATAAATAAATAAAGCACTGTATTGGTCAAAACTCTATTTGTGTGACCCTTTGAAGATTTATGCTCTGTTGGACATGGAATTAAATCGTTATTTAATTCCAATAATCATAAGCGGTATCTAGTAATACGTTATGATTTCCAATTCACATAAATAGTGTACTGCTACAATATTTCAATCTTGCATAAGAGAATAATTATGTTTCTCTATTTTGATTCTTATGTCACACGATATCATCGTATAATCCAAGATAGGAACGTGTCATTCTTGCAGATTATACGTTTCTTAATCTAGAGATAATTGTATCAGTTGCTAGCAAACAATCTATCTCCATCAAGGGGCCCAAACAGATATCGTCACTCACTAAGTGAATTAATGAGGGCCCAAACAGATATCGTCACTCACTATGAGAAACCTCCACGTGCACAAATGCTCATAGGTCCACATAAATCGGTATGTATGAGATCTAACAATCCATTTGCTCTTATCTCTTTGTTGGGGAAAGGCGCTTTGGTCATTTTACCCATCAACACAAGATTCGCAAGTGTCAATTGGCTCGAAAGCAAATTAATCCAAGAGACCAACGTTTTGTAGTCTCTTCATGCGTTTCTCGTTGATATGACCTAACCGGCAATGCCACATCAAAGTCGCATTCTAATGTGAAATCTTACGTTTCCTTTTGTCATTCTCAACACTCCAAACAAATCCATTCGAATCAAGCACATAAACACCATTAAATAAATGTGTATCACAAAAACGAACTTCATTTCGAAACAAAGTCAAACACTTGTTCTTTATTACAACATCAAATCCATCCAAGTCTAAACATGAAACAGACACAATGTTTCGAGTGATACATGGAACTACAAAAACATCCTTGAGTTCCAACACAAAACCGGAAGACAAAGTTAGTTTGACGCTCCCAACGGCCATAACGGAAACGCATGTGCCGTTACCGACGCGGAGTTGAATTTCGCCTTTCTCGAGCCGTCTTCTATTCTTTAGGACCTGCACATTTCAACAAATATGAGCACACGAACCAGTATCAAATACCCAATCTGTGTGAGAAGTGACGAGAAAGGTTTCGATAACAAATATACCTGAGGTAGAAGGTTGGACAGTTCCCGCCTTCTTGTCAGCTAGGTACTTGGAGCAGTTTCTCTTCCAATGGCCTTTGTTGCTACAGTAGTAGCAAACGGTCTCAGAAGTGGCCGGGTTCTTCTTCTTCTTAGAACCCACGGGAGCACCCTTGGCTGGACCTTGGGGCGTCACCGGGGCTTTGTCTTTGCCTTTGTGGCCACGCTTTCTTATCTTCTTGCTCTTTCCACTCATCGCGAGAACATCCTTTTGGCCTTTCTCTTTCTTAAGACTCTCCTTCGTCTCAATGAGCATGTTTTGGATGTCATCCATGCTCTTGTCCATGTCGTTCATCCGGTAGTTCACAACGAAACCGATGAAGCTTGGAGGGAAAGAATTGAGAATTAAGTCTTGAATTGCCTCCGAGGAAAAAGGGCGTATCAAGCTTTTCAAGCTGCCGAGACAACCCCGCCATCTTCATGACTTTCGGCCAAACGAGTGTTGGAGACGGCCTTGATGAGACGGGACCTATCGGTGCGAGCCTTTGTTTGGAACATGTTGGATAGGCGAGTGATAATGTCGAATACTCCATAGCCGCTATTCATGAACTCCTTTTGAAGTTCCGATTCCATAATTGCCACCATCACGACGAACATCTCCATGTCCTCGTTTTCATGCTTCTAATAGGTATCCTTTTCCGCTTGAGTAGCGGTTGCCTTAGGATCCGATGGCATGGGAGTGGTAAGGAGATACTCTCTTTTCTCATATCTAAAGGCAAGCCTTAGGTTGCGATGCCAATCCAAGAAATTGGCACCGTTAAAAGCGAGTTTCTTCTTCTCAAGAAGAGAACGTAGCGTAAAAGATGATTAAGACATCTACAACAATACATAAGTTTAAGGTCAATTAGTTTATGTTTTAAGATTTGTTTTAACTAAGTAAAACTTCCACTACATTTAAATATGTCCCTAAATGTAGTGAATTTCCAAGACTTCCACTATTTGTTAATGCAATGACGGCGTCGGCACAACATTACACTAACCAATATGGAATAGGTTCTCCAACCAATCATACAATTCATATGACTCTTGGTTCGATTAACGAACTTCACTCCAATGAACAATCCGATTTGAATTCATTGATAAGTTACTTCTTTCTATTTGCTTCTAGTAAATCCGATTTACACCCCGACACGGATGATGGAACATGATGTCCGCGTCGGCGGAATGCATCAATAAACGATCATGCCACGTAGAAGGGGATAGAAAGAAGGAGAATGATTTTTTAACTTAATCCTTTTTATTTGGTACAAATAACCATATGACACTTGTTTGGTGGTCGTGTAAGCATACACCCATACCTATCCTATCACAATCAATCATACAAGCATCTCATTGTTGTGGGTTTGTATGGCTCCCGCTTGCATTAGTTTCGCCACATTATCCATGAAGCAAAGCTAATCTAATTTTTATCCCTCCTACTAAATTCTATAAGGATCTAAATCCTATATAAAATAAAGGAACAAAATATATTTGAAAATATCATATTCCCATCCTAGCCTTAGGGGCATGCAAGCTACACAAGTTATATTAAAATTAATCAACAAATTAATTAATTAATGGCATCAAAGGCCGCATTACAAATATTCACACATGCATTCAATTAACAACCACAAGGCATTGAGTCATGAGCCATACTAAACCCACTTTCTACCTACAAAACAAAGTTAGCACATATAAGTCCACTTTGTTTCCAATTAACGATTTTCAAGCATCTTTGCGTATTGTTTGCCATAAGCAAATTCCGTGCACAAATTCTCAATTTTAAACAACAAAACTTGTTTAAATTCATTTAGAAAGTTTTTTCAACATCCCATAATTGAAAGGAGATCAAATAAGGAGTATTCTAATTGCTTTCAACTAGTTTGAATAATTAGAAAAACAGTAATTTAACAAAAAATATAACTAATGGAATCCAACAAAAGGAAAACTAGTTTAGACTATAGGCTAATCATTCATGAAAAGAAAACAACCAAGTTCAGTTCAATAAAATTAAGTTACATGCTAAACAATTAAAAAATCATGTACTGAAACAGACTGTCGATCGAAATATTTTAACCTAATTGAAGGTCCAACCTTCCATGAAAAATTATGAAATTAATTTTTTTGGAATCTTAACTTAAAATAGAACAACTCCATTTAAACAGAATTTTTAAAGGAATTCTCAGTTCGTACAGTTTATTAGAACAATCGATTTGCTCAATAAACTGGATCTGACAAGATCTTCCTTTTCTTACTTGAAAACCCACAAATTGATCCGAGTCATGAAACAATCTACACATTCTCAGAAATAGTTTCAAGTTCTCTTTAATTCTAGCCATAGAACACTGGTACTTATATTCAAAATATAAATCTTTCAAGCCATTCAAATATGACAGTGCGAGCAGAAACTGGTTCTGCGCACTGTCGCCGTTTTATTCACAATAAATCCATACAATTTCATAAAAATGTGAATCTAACGCCAAACGAATCACAATCCACAGATCTACAACTTTCATTCAGATGGAAAAATCTTCCAGAAAACATATCATAGCGAAAAAATGCGAAACATCACAGAAAATGCCATTTTCAGACAGCAAACAAACACATCATCTCTACTAATCCATTAATTAGTCAATTTCTCTTAATTAAGTGTCAAATTAACTTAAGCACGATCTTGTTCTCTGATACCACTGTTAGAAAATGCCCAATTTTTAATTTATGTACTAATTATAATTAATTTAGCAATTAAAACATCAAGAATCGGAATCTAGTGCAAAAGTCCATTCAACACACAAGAGATTAAGAGAAATGTTTCATCTCTTCTTGAATCGTATCAAGAAGGAGATCTTAGACTTTGAAACCGGTGATATGCTACTCCAACGTCCTTCAATCCACGCCTCGAGTCCACCTAGAGATTAACCGATTCCTCGAATCAATTTGTCCTAGCAATTCAGTGAGAAAATAGCTAATCCAATGGAGCAACCCTCTTCTAGTTCAACTAATTTAGTAGTTTTGTTGGATTTTTGTTTGTAATTATTCAATGGATCTTTTAATGAAAGGCTTCTGAATGCCAATATCTCTTGATACATGTACATATCAATGTTTAGTGTACTTTGTACCAGTATAATTGTTATTCTAAATATTGCATGGAAGAGTTTTCGATGATATATCTGTTATTCAAACTAAGTTCTTCTTATATAATAACTAACTACTTGTTTACATCTTTTATACCATGACATAAGTACTTGTTTACATATAACTAAAAGAAGCATCTAAAAAGACAAATAAAAAACTATTCTTTAAATTTTTTGTTTTCACTTTCGCCCCTGAAGCTAGAACCTTCAACAAAGCACAAATTTCTCATGAAACTAAAGCAATGGCTTTATAATAAGCAGTACTTTCCATCATCAGTTTGGACTCAAATTGAGTTTCACTTCATGTTTACGCGCCTGCGAAAAAAGAATGATAAGTTTTTAAGTTGGAGGAGCTTCAATATATTAAAAATTCTACAATTTTGAATCATGGCATACCATGACATCAAGGCTACAATAGATAAAACTGCAAGATAATGATAACTGGTACACGCTATCAATGCATGCTTTAGGATGTCAAATAATGCCTTCCCTTCTTCAACTTGACTAAAACTTAGTGCAGGCATACATGATTAGGCATCAAATGTACATGCAAACTTAAATTCACTTGATTGTAATGTTAAATTCACTTAATTATTTGTGCAATGTTAAATGCCATCCCATCCTGAACCTCACCAAATTGGTAAAAAGTAAATTTAAATATTGCAATTAAACCAATAAATCAGAAGTTAGCTAAATCAACATCTTCAAATTACAAAAGAATTGCGTATCCCAAACTGATGTCATTTGGTTAAGGGTTCATGTGCATCCAGTTTTAATAGCAGAATCAAAATTAAAAGTCCCATCTTGTGGCCTAAATCGGCATTGTTTCAAATGTCAAAGTTGCCACAATCAAAACATATTTGTTCGACAATTAAATCAAAACATATCTAGGCGCTCTCCCTTTAATACCATGATTAGCACGAGAATATGTGTGTGAGAGAGAGACGCCTAAAATAAGTTCGCAATAGAAGAAAATTAACTAAATCAAAATTGAAGAATTTAGCATATTAGGTTCCACGAATTAAAGGGAAAGATGGTTACTAGATCATAAAGATGGAAGAATGAAAGGAATGTTGCAGCGATGGAGTGAATTGGCGGTAGAAAAAAGTGAGGTCAATTTGATCCGAAGGGAGAGGAAAGGAGGAGATGAAGACTAACTAACGATAACAGAAGGAAAAATTAAAAAGAAACGGAGACCTCAAGGCTCCTAGTGCTTCATTTTGAGCCTTCCGATCTGATCTCTGCACGAATCTTGAAGAGATCCAACAGTCTTAAAAACTAGCCTACAAGAGCAGTTTACATACCGATAGTAGTATAGCCATTCTCTCTTTATATATATATGGTCAAACAATAGTGGATAGTTTTGTGAACACAGCAAATACTCTAACATAATCTCTACCTTAAACAGTATACGAGATGCTATTGAGCATCCATACGTGATGGACGTATGATTAACTGGCTTTAAACGTATTATTTCTTTTGAGGATGGCTAACGTGCCATAAATGGCAAAGAGGGTCCCGTGCCATAGAGTCATTTTTTCGAGATCCAAAATTCAAATACTCAATCCAAACCATTCAAATTATTCACCATATTAAAATACCCTTGGAGACCAAATTTTACCATTTTTCGAATTTTTCTGCTATTTATTATGATATTTTTAAAAAACGTTATAATTGGAGTATTTCAGACCCTCCAATTTGAACATATCAAAATAAATCGCAAAAAATTCAAAAAAATGTAAAATTTGATCTCCAATAGTATTTCGGTACGGTGATCAATTTGAACGGTTTAGATTAACCGATTGAATTTCGAATCTTAAAAAAATGACTAAAAAAAGACATTTATGGCATTGTCATCTATGACACTTTAGCCCCCCTCTATATATATATAAAACATCGTTCTCAATTCTTCACTGGCTAGAAGTCACTGTTGATTGACTCTAGGCCAAGTGGGAGATTGTTAGAGATATGTCGTAGAAGCCAATGATCAGTTGGTGGCTATTATATTAGTTTATGTTACTGATGATACTTAATCATTTGTTCCTAGAGTTTATTATTGACAGATCCTTCAGGTTGAATATATGAATTGTAGATCTGTGTGCATCATTCGTTAGAATGACAATAATATCTCTAAAGAGTCCATAATCTTGATAATTAACAAGAAATATTAATTATCATATAAGATTAGTATGAAAGTTAAGTGATTATTAAGTTCTACAAATCATAGGTAAGGAGGTACGTACCGACTGAATTGCATATGTATATGTTAGTGGAACATAGTATATGACATGACCAAATGAAATAAATATATGAATTGTGTTATGTGTCATTATTTATTTCATACGTGTTTGATTCTAAGTTTGAGATTGTTCAGTTTTTCCACATGAGGATAGGTTCTATAAATATCATCTAACGCTGATTCATGATAAAGGTTGTTATACGGACTTTATTTATGTTATCTTGAATTGTGCGGGAAAAACTGTTCATTAAGACAACCGTACATCCCTCATTAGTTCACCTAGTGAGTGATGATATCTACTGGGACCCTTGATGAAGTTGGATCGTATGCGCGCAACTAGGCGATCAACTCTAAATCAAGAAATGTATAATCTGCAAGAATGACACATTCTTATCTTGGATTATACAAAGATATCATACGACATAGGAATTAAAACAATAAGATACTCATTTCTTATGCAGGATTGAAGTACTGTATTGGTATAGTATTTATTTATGCGAATTGGGAATCATAACGTGTTGCTAGATACCGCTTATGATTATTGAAATAAATAGCGATTCATTTTTCATGTCCAACATAGCATAAATTCTCAAAGGGTCACACAAATAGGTCGAGACCACACATGCATTATTTATTTGGTTTCATTATTGAATGCAATAATATGATATGTTGATTAATTGATTATATACCGTTGTGAACCGTTATAATTAATTATTTCAAAAGGATCATATAGAAATAAATTAATGCATATGCTAATCCCTAAATAATTATCAAGATGTTGATAATTAAATTTTGTTCAACATGAATTAATTAAAGTATTTAATTTGAGCTAACGGACGTTTATTTAAATGGTAAATTAAAGATCTAATTTGAGAGCAATTAAATGGGCTTCTAATTAATTGAATTAGAGACCAATTAAATAATTGATGAAGCCCATTGAGGTCCATTTTATGGCTGCCATAGTGATGACATAGTTGTAAATTAGTTGCAACTTTTTAGGAGAGTTGTGGGTCTATAAAAGGATCACTTTTGGAGAGATCAGAAACCCTAGCCTCCACCCTATTTTCTCTCCTCCTTCTTTGGCCGAAATTCTCTCAAGGGAATAGAATTTTTGTGCTCTCTTCATTGCTCTCATCCACTCTTATTTGATGGAAGCTCATGTGTTGAGCATAGATCCATATAATTATGCTTAATTAATTGGAAGGAAGGGATTAGCCTTGAACTCAAGCTTACTAGCATAAGCTTTGAGTTTTTGGTTAACTCTTTGGTGGACTCGAGGCCGAGAAGGCGGTGGTGGTGCGTGCAACTTCAATATCGGCTAATTCGAGCCTTCTAGTTACAAGCCTAGAAGAAGTAGCCTCATACTCTTCTGTTTTTAGTGTAAATTGAGTCAAATAACCAGATTCTTAGTTTTGCTTGTTTTTTAGTTGTATTAATTAGTAATAAAATTAAAATTGAGCATGACATTACTTCCTAACAGTTATAACCTTCCTTATCTATAGATCTGCAATTTTGTGTGTTCCAAAGAGAGGGTTAAGTCTGAGAGGAAGCCAACCGAGTGCTTAGAGCAATCATGTGTGCACGTGCATGAGTAGACCAATATTTGCAATAGTGAAAGGTAACACTAAGCCTTAACTTGAGGCGATGGTATACCGACTGCGTACGGAGGAAGTTGAAATGCTACAGAACCGAATTCTGAAAAAAAACGTCTAGATATTCGACCAATATTCATTGTGGTATATCTAATTCTTTATATTTACATTCATAGAAATAGGTGTGCATGTAGGTTTTGACCGAGTTAAACCTTCAAATTACATAATTAATAATAATTTATATAAAAGATAACAACACAGTTATAAGAATCTTCTCCATTAATGTATAGACAATAACATGGATATAATATGTCGCATAATTTTTATAGGTTCTTTTCTGTGAGAATTTTTGTGGGTTAGATCCTATACTAAGCGCGAGAAAAACATCCAATATATATACACACCCCAAATATTTATATGATGACCATAAAATTAATAATAATTGAATAGTATAAAAGAAATATATATGGACAACTGAAATTTGTGGTGGCAATTTAATGCACAGTGTTTGTTAATTAATGTTCCATCTTTAGGTTGGGCAATTGACTAATTAATGACACCACACCAGGTAAGCTAGATAGCTAACAACACTGTTCTTCTTATCATCATTGCGCCATGTGACTAGCATAAAATATTTTTTAGTTAATCGACCATCAAATTATCTTATCATTCCAACGCACATTAATTCCTCTATTAAAAACATAAAAAATACTACGGTCGTGGCCTCCCACTAACAGGCGATAACTTTGGAAATGTACTTATTAACCATCAAATTATGATTTTGTTTTTTTTTTTTGGAAACTAAAAAATAAAGTAAGTTCAATTTATTGGATAAAAGATGACTTTTTTCTCTTTTCGTATTTAGAACAAATATAAAATTTGAATTTTTTTTTCTTTTGAAGAAAATTAGGGGTCAGTGCCCCAATACAGTTGAATATTGAATAAGCGATTTTTTTTTTGACAAATCTGAAAATTTGAAAGTTCTTTTCAATTCTGCCGCTTATTTAACTTTTTGTGGATGATATCAGTATATGTCACCTCAAAATATGAAAATTTTTTTCAAATTTCTGAAAGTGATAGTAGAAAATTTTAAACTCATAATAATAATAAGCGTTATTAATAGTTTAGATTTTATAAACGATACAGTACTACCATCCTCATCAGCAAATTGTGAAAAGTACAAACCTAAGATATCATCGATCTCAAGTATACGAAAATGCAAATGGCTGCTTTGTTGTTGTAATTTGTAAAGGAATTAATAAAAAAAAAAAAAGCTTACTGCGTTCACAAAATTGGAGTTTGAGATTGATGGGAATCAATTGCATGTGCAATTAGTTAATTAAACCAAAAATTTGTCTAACAAATGTGCAGTTCTGTTTGTGAGAATATGTTCCCATGAGGTAAGTTAATGAATAGATGCATGAGTAAATATAATTTTCTAGCAGTAATTTTATTTATTCATGATAAGAATATATATATATATATATATATATATATATATATATATATATATATATATAGAGAGAGAGAGAGAGAGGATTGCTAAAATGCTATGCATAGCACGGATTGTCTTCATGCTACGGATTCGTTTTTGAATTTTATGCTTCAAACAACCGATCCAAACCATTCATTATCTTCTTCATATTGAAATCTCATTAAAAACCAAATTTTACATTTTTTTTACTATTTTTCTCAAATTTTTTAAAATACTTAATTTAATAAATTCTGGACCCTTCAATAACAGTGATTTTTTAAAATTTAAGAAAAATAGTAAAAAAATATAAAAAAATGTAAAATTTGATTTCTAATAAGATTTCAATATGTAAAAGATAATGAACGGTTTGGATCGATTGTTTGAAGCATGAAATTTAAGAACGAATCCGTAGCACGAAGGACATCCGTGCTATGCATAGCATTTTAGCAATCCTCTATATAATACCTCTCTATATATAGAGGATTGCTAAAATGCTATGCATAGCACGGATGTCCTTCGTGCTACGGATTCGTTCTTGAATTTCATGCTTCAAATAACCGATCCAAACAATTCATTATCTTCTTCATATTGAAATCTCATTAGAAACCAAATTTTACATTTTTTTTTAAATTTTTTTACTATTTTTCTCAGATTTTTTAAAATACTTAATCTAATTAATTCTGGACCCTTCAATAACAGAGATTTTTGAAATTATTTAAATTTAATAAATTCTGGACCCTTCAATAACAGTGATTTTAAAAAATCAGAAAAAAATAGTAAAAAAATTAAAAAAATTTGTAAAATTTGGTTTCTAATAAGATTTCAATATGTAGAAGATAATGAACGATTTGGATCGGTTGTTTGAAACATGAAATTCAAGAACGAATCCATAGCACGAAAGACATCCGTGCTATGCATAGCATTTTAGCAATCATCTATATATATATATATATATATATATATATATATATATTCGCGCAGGTTAGCAAATTTATTAATTACTACTTGTCTATTAAGTTAATGCTAACAAACACCTCCTCTCCCACTAATAAACCTCAAGTTTCACTACAACAAAAATGATTTTTAGTACCGGCTCATTAGTACCGGTTTTTAAGAAAACCGGTACTAATAATAAATCATGGCATTTTCGTAATTGTCAGATATATTATTTAGTACCGGTTTTTTTAAAAAACCGGTACTAAAAATCGTCTAAAAAAATAAAAAAAACGTTTTTATTTTAGTACCGGTTTTTTATAAAAAACCGGTACTAAAATCAATTAATTAGTACCGGTTTTTTATAAAAAACCGGTACTAAAGGTTTGAATTTATAAAAAAAACGGTTTTATTTTAGTACCGGTTTTTTATAAAAAACCGGTACTAAAAATCAATTAATTAGTACCGGTTTTTTATAAAAAACCGGTACTAAAAATCTAACGGTTTTTTTTATAAATTCAAACCTTTAGTACCGGTTTTTTATAAAAAACCGGTACTAATTAATTGATTTTTAGTACCGGTTTTTTATAAAAAACCGGGTACTAAAATAAAAACGTTTTTTTTTTATTTTTAAGCGATTTTTAGTACCGGTTTTTTATAAAAAACCGGTACTAAAAATAGGCAGATATTTATTAGTCGAAATACATGTCTTCCTTCACTATTCCTCTCTCTCTCAAGGGTCATATACTTATCCTTTCTCTACAAAACCGAAAATTTTCTTACTCTCAAAAACCATATAAATAAAATAGCAAAAAATTTACAAAAATTCAAAAAAATTGAAAAATCATTGGAGGATGCAAAGGAGATCAAAGGAGAGCTAAAAAAATTCGAATTTGAGGTTTTCTTATTGAAGAGGCCGATCGATCAAGAGAAGGGCAATTACGGTAATTTTATTTTAATCCTCAATAATTTTTTTTTGTTAATTTGTCGATTTGTATGTGCATTATCCCTAATGGTTATAATCGGTATTTGCATCTCTTTTAGTTAAGTATTGTCATATAAGACCAAATTGCCGGAATTTGAACTATTTTAGGTCTATTTGCCCGTCCGAGATTAATCCATTAGGGATTAATCTCGGATAGTACTCCCGGTCGGGAGTACTGCTCTTTGGATACTATCTTGTCTCATTTAGGACAGCGAGCTGTACGTTAGATGCAATGCGTTGTCTGAGAAAAATTCGATAGCATTTCCTCTTATGTTCCCACGAATACGTACGCACGAGCAATTGTGTGTTTGCGTATTCAGGGAACATAAGGGGAAATGCTGCCGAATTTTTCTCAGACAACACATTGTATCTAACGTACGCTCGCTAATGAGACAAGAGTATCCAAAGAGCGGGCTAGGATGGTAACCGGCCCAAAAACCTTATATGTTGCATTGAATCTATAAACCCTAAATTCTGATTTTTTGGATATATATACAGATGGATCAAAGGGAGAAGTACATGTTTGATTATTCAAGAATATCGTATGAATTTGTTCAAGTTGTTGAAGAGTTCATAAAATGTGCAGAAAAACATCGAAAGTTGACTGGAAAACCCAGAATTTTATGTCCCTGTAAACGCTGCCTTAACTTTGAGAGACATGATAGTAATGTGATTAGATCACATCTGATTCAGCGTGGATGGATGACAACACCTAAATACCTTCGGTGGGTTAAACATGGAGAAAATTTGGAAGAAAATTTAGATGCTGGAACGAGCAATATTAATGTATCTGATGATTTGGAAAATATTGTACAAAATGATTGTGGGGATGATACAGATGATAATGTAATAGTGGGTGATGATGATCATATAGAAAATCTAAGTGAACAACAATATAATGATGACATTAGAGAAAATGATTTGGATGAAATGATGAATGAATTGCCCAGTGATTTTATTGATGATGTTCCTGATGTGTTTCAAAAGTTGAATGAAAACTCTCATATACCCTTATATCCTGGTTGCAATGAAGAGAAATTCTCAAAAATAAAAACGATTTTTAAGCTATATAACTTGAAAGCTAAAAACAATTGGAGCGATAAGAGTTTTACATCTTTGCTCGGTCTTTTACGAGAAATGCTTCCAGCAGATAATACATTGCCAGATACAACTTATAAGGCTAGAAAATTACTATGTCCTTTGAAATTAGAAGTAGTGAAAATTGCAGCATGTCCGAATGATTGCATATTATTTCGTAAGGAGTATGAAAACCTCAATAAATGTCCAAAATGTAATGCATCCCGGTACAAACAAAGGGACAGTGATTTGGATGATGAAGAAGAAGGTTGTAAGAAAAGACCAGCTGCGAAAATATTGTGGTATTTGCCAATAATACAAAGGTTTGAGCGTCTTTTCAGTAATTCAAAAGATGCTAAACTGTTGAGATGGCACGCAGAAGGCAGAAAAAAAGATGGAAAACTCAGACATCCAGCAGACTCACCCCAGTGGAACAATATAGACAGTCATTTCATTGATTTTGGCAGTGAGCCTAGAAATTTGAGATTGGGACTATGCACGGACGGAATGAATCCTTACGGTCTCATGAGTACCAACCGAAGCGTTTGGCCTGTTTTGTTGGTTATTTACAACCTTCCTCCTTGGTTATGCATGAAAAGAAAATATCTGATGATGCCGCTGCTCATTTCTGGTCCAAAACAACCCGGCAACGATATAGATGTTTATTTGGCTCCGTTAATAGAGGATCTTGATGTGTTGTGGAAGGACGGAGTGAAAATCTTTGATGCACATTCAAGGAATTATTTCAACTTACGTGCCATGATATTCTGCACGATTAATGACTTTCCCGCTTACGGGAACTTGTCGGGTTACCGAAATAAAGGAGAAAAGGCATGTCCTATTTGCATGGAGGAAACACATTCGATATGGTTATCGAATTGTAGAAAAACTGTTTATTTGGGACATCGTAGGTTTCTCAGTCGTCATCACCCTTACCGTCGGCCACCTTACAAGAACAAATTTGATGGCAACACCGAGAACCGCCGGGCTCCTGTACCAAAATCTGGAAGACAGACTTATGAACAAGTGAAGGATCTTAAAATTGTACTGGGCAAACCATTTGTGAATAGAATTCCTGAAAAGTGCTTTTGGAAGAAAAGGTCTATATTCTGGGATTTCGAATACTGGCCTTATTTGGATGTTAGACATTGTTTAGATGCCATGCATATAATCAAGAACATTTGTGAAAATCTAGTTAATTTGATTTTAAATGCTCAAGGAAAAGTGGACAATGTTAACGTGAGGAAAGACATGGTGAAAATGGGAATTCGACTGGAACTAGCTGCAAAGGAAGATAATAGTAAGAAGCGGGATTGGTTACCTAATGCTGTTTATACTTTAACAAAAAAAGAGAAACTCAGTTTGTTGGAGTGTTTGAGGTCTATAAGGGTTCCTACTGGTTATTCCTCAAATATTTCACGAAAGGTTTCCATTAAAGATATGAAATTGATTGGAATGAAGTCTCACGATTATCACGTGTTGCTGACCCAGTTACTTCCGGTTGCAATTCGAGCATCTTTTAAAGAAGAAGTTCGAAATTCTATTATTAAGTTGTGTTTCTTCTTCAATAAAATTTGCTCTAAAGTTATCGATCCCGAAAAACTGAATCAGTTGGAAACCGATGCGGTTCAGACCATATGCGAGTTGGAGATGCATTTCCCCCCCCCCCTCATTCTTTGTTATTATGGTGCATTTGACCATTCATTTAGTTAGAGAGATAAAGCAATGCGGTCCGATATTTTTGCGGTACATGTATCCTTTTGAAAGAGCAATGGGTCAATTGAAAGGATTAGTCAGAAGCAGATCTCGGCCCGAAGGAAGCATAATTGAAGGATATGTTGCAGAAGAGGTAATTGATTTCTATAATGATTATCTAGATGGAGTTCAACCTATTGGCCTGCCCAAAAATAGACACGAAGGTAGACTCCTAGGAAAAAGCATAATTGGTATGAAAGTAATTACAATGGACCTTGCAAAAATAGAAAAAGCCCATCTTAAAATTTTGCAGCAAGTCGCTGTTGTCTCTCCTTATGTGAATGAACATATAACCGAGTTGCGAGAGCAGAATCCTCAGAGATCAGAAAATTGGATCACCAAGGAACACAACAAAACTTTTGTAAAATGGTTCAGAAACAAGGTAACCGAGTCTCGACCTTCAAATGAAACGGTGAAATTTCTTGCTAGAGGTCCTAACGCCAATGTGCAAACCTATCAAGGGTATGATCTGAATGGATTCACTTGGTATACAAAAAAACAAGATGGAAAAAGTACAGTCCAAAACAGCGGAGTCACAATAGTAGCCATATCAAGTGATGGAACATCATCAGAGCCGTATTATGGGTGGATTGAAGAAATTTGGGAATTTGATTATAATGCATTTAAAATACCAGTGTTTGAATGCAAATGGATGCTAAAAAGCGGCGTCAAGACTGATAAAAACGGATTTGTAACCGTTGATTTCAAAAAATTGGGATATGCTGATGATCCCTTTATACTTGCAAACAAACAAGCAATGCAAGTTTTTTATATTGCAGATCCGGCTGAAAAGGGACGACATGTGGTCCTTCCCGGAAAAAGACGCATCGTTGGCGTTGAAGATGTCGTGGACGAAGAAGAATATGACCAATTTGATGAAATAGCTCCATTCTCCACAGGTAGTTCTAAATAAATTTATATTTAGAAAATTTAGATAAATAATTTTAAATGTAACGAATTTGACCAATTTATATATGTTATTACTCACAGGTATTGATGGGACACCGCAACCAATTGAAGAGTTAACAAGTAATTTGCGTTCCGATCAGGAAGAAGGCGTGTGGGTAGATCGACCGAAGTCATCAAAAAATAAATAGCTTTCATGTCTATTGTAATATTTTTTATTAGTACAAATTAGTCTTTTTTTCGTGTAAAATTTTTATTTTGATTACAAAATATTTGTTAAATTAAATTACAAAAAAGAATTAGAAAATGAATTAACCTAATTAAGTCGATTAATTAATTTAAAAAAGACTATTTAATTTGACTATTTAATTATAAAACAGAAACTAATTTAATTAAATATAACTTATTAAATAAATTTATAAATTTCGAAAAAAAAACCAATTTAGTACCGAACCTTTATAGTTTATTCCAATTAAGTCGATTAATTAATTTAAAAAATATTTAAATTATTATTTCATATAATTTATATATTTAAATAATTTAATTTGACTATTTAATTAAATAAATTTATAAAATTTCGAAAAAAAAAAAAAAATTTAGTACCGGTTTTTAACAGAAAACCGGTACTAAATTGAAAAAAACCGAACCTTTATAGTTTATTCCAATTAAGTCGATTAATTAATTTAAAAAATATTTAAATTATTATTTCATATAATTTATATATTTAAATAATTTAATTTGACTAATTAATTAAATAAATTTATAAAATTTCGAAAAAAAACCAATTTAGTATCGGTTTTTAACAGAAAACCGGTACTAAATTAAAAAAAACCGAACCTTTATAGTTTATTCCAATTAAGTCGATTAATTAATTTAAAAAATATTTAAATTATTATTTCATATAATTTATATATTTAAATAATTTAATTTGACTATTTAATTAAATAAATTTATAAAATTTCGAAAAAAAAAACCAATTTAGTACCGGTTTTTAACAGAAAACCGGTACTACATTGAAAAAAAACCGAACCTTCATAGTTTATTCCAATTAAGTCTATTAATTAATTTAAAAAATATTTAAATTATTATTTAATATAATTTATATATTTAAATAATTTAATTTGACTATTTAATTAAATAAATTTATAAAATTTCGAAAAAAAAAACCAATTTAGTACCGGTTTTTAACAGAAAACCGGTACTAAATTAAAAAAAACCGAACCTTTATAGTTTATTCCAATTAAGTCGATTAATTGGTTTAAAAAATATTTAAATTATTATTTCATATAATTTATATATTTAAATAATTTAATTTGACTATTTAATTAAATAAATTTATAAAATTTTGGAAAAAATCCAATTTAGTACCGGTTTTTAACAGAAAACCGGTACTAAATTAAAAAAACCGAACCTTTATAGTTTATTCCAATTAAGTCGATTAATTAATTTAAAAAATATTTAAATTATTATTTCATATAATTTATATATTTAAATAATTTAATTTGACTATTTAATTAAATAAATTTATAAAATTTCGAAAAAAAAACCAATTTAGTACCGGTTTTTAACAGAAAACCGGTACTACATTGAAAAAAACCGAACCTTTATAGTTTATTCCAATTAAGTCGATTAATTAATTTAAAAAATATTTAAATTATTATTTCATATAATTTATATATTTAAATAATTTAATTTGACTATTTAATTAAATAAATTTATAAAATTTCGAAAAAAAAACCAATTTAGTACCGGTTTTTAACAGAAAACCGGTACTAAATTAAAAAAAACCGAAATTTCAAATATGAAAAACCGACAGCTCCTCTATCTCACTCTCTCTCACTCGATCTCACTCTCACTCTATCTCTCACTCTCACTGTCACTCTAGCTCACTCGCCGCTCTCTCACTCTCTCTCACTCGATCTCTCACTCTCACTGTCACTCTCACTCGCCGCTCTCCATCTCTGGCCGCTGCCCCTAACAACCTCTCTCGCCGCTGCCCCTCGCTGCCGCTGCCCCTCGCCGCCGCTGCCCCTCCACCTCAAGTAAGCCCCCCTCTCATCTCTTGTATGAAATAATGGTTTAGTAATTAATGCCGCTGCCATTCCGAAAATGTTTAAGAAAATGGTTTAATTGCTAACACCAACTTCATAATTTGTTTCCTCCAATATCCTTAGTTTTGAGAGGGGGGGCGGGGGGGGGGGGGATATCATCAATTACTTGTATAATTATCAAAGAACTTTTATTAATGTTAACCCAACAATGCATGCACAGTTTAGAACATAGTAGTTCATGTGAGGACCAATGTGTTAATTCTCTCATAATTACAACATTAAATATTCTTAAGTTTTAAAATTGTTTTTGCCTAAAATTTTTGTAGAGCCACCATAGCAATATTATAAATTACACCATAGGCAAGAATTTTGAGAATCAAGTATGCTGTATGCAATCCCCTAACATCAGTTTGACCCAATTGTAAATTATGTCGTAAATATAATCTATTCGTAAATTGAAAGGAAAAGTAAGTAGATTGAAATTGCTATAAATAGTAATTGGTATTAAATAGTTATAAATAGAACAATGGTACTTAGATTATTATGTTGAGTAATAGAACAATGGTTACTTAGATTATTATTGTTGAGTAAGTAGATTGAATTTGATATTGAAATTATTAACAATAATAAAAGGTATTAATGGAGAAACCTGAAGGAAGCAACAAGAAAGGGAAAAAACAGATTGAAAAAGTTTATGTCCGGCGAAATGAAGAGAAGAAGAAGGAGAAGGAAAAGGAAAATGAGAAGGAGAAGGAGGCGAGCACCACGCCATGGTGGATGCGAGGAAAAAACTACCCTCCTCTAGTTAGAAGGTCTGTTTCTGCTGTGAGGTCCTGGCCACTCGGTTGCGGACGAACTCCTACTGATATGGAGGAGGTTCCAGAGGAGGTGGTCTCAGCGGAGGAGGTTCCAGAGGAGGTGGTCCCAGCGGAGGAGGTGGTCCCAAAGAAGGATTAGGGTTTAGTCAGTTAGTGGTTTACTAGTTGTTTTAGTGGTTTTAGTGATTTAGTGGTTTAGTGGTTGTTTCAGTGGTTTTAGTGATTTAGTGGTTGTTTTGTTTTAGTGGTTTGAACTTGAATGTTATTTGAACTTATCTATGTTTCATTTTGTTAATTATTAGTTTGTTTGATTTGTAGATGTGCTAATTAATAGTTGTTAATTATTTATTTGATGTGTTAATTGTGCTATGTAATTAATAGTTGCATGTAATTATACTTGAAGTTGCAGTCATGTCGAATCAAGATGATCAGGATTTTACGACAAATCAAGATGAGTCGAGTTCTGAAGAGGAGCAGGTGGTTGTTAGCCAAAGGGGAAAAAGATCAACTGCTAAGTGCATGAAAACACGTAAAGCGATAGCCAATGGAGAAGACATGACTGTGGAATTCAATACAGAAGGCAAACCTTGCGGCGAGAATGCAAAAAGATTCACGAATTGGTGTGCAGAAAAAACAAGAGATATGATCCCTTGCAGGTACCTAACTATATACATATACAAATATATATGTGCATGAGTGCTAATGATATGAATTGGTATGCGATAATAGTATTTATCGGTTTCAATGCAGTTATAGTAGTTGGCATGATGTGCCAAAAGAGTTGAAAATGAATTTGTTACGAGAAATATGGAAGGTTTGGAATATTCCAGCGGACCTACCATTGGCTACTAAAAAGAAAATTCTCTCTAATTGTAACGAGAAATGGAGGCATTGGAAAGGCAGATTGGTGAGATATTATTACTTGCAAATCAATTATAATTCTCTCTAATTTTCGTTTATAAAAGTTTGATTCAACATTTCTGTCATTGTAGAATAAAAAATACAGGATCAATGCGCAAGAAGGTGGACCTATGCCATGGGATGTACAAAACATCTCGAAGGAGGAATGGGAGGCAATGGAAGCATATTGTTCTAGTGAGAAATTTGCGGTATGAAAACAAATTTAATATAAAACAATTAATTATTTTTAGATACTAATTTTATTGTTTATACTAATAGTCTTTTGAATTTTTTAATAGAAAATGAGTCAACAAGGAAAGATTAATGCTGCAAAGAAAGATATGCCCCACACACTCGGATCAGGAGGTTACATAAGTGCTGAGTTGAGATGGAAAGAAGGAGAGGAGGTCCATGGTGGGTCCTCAGTTATTACCAAGGATATGGATGGTCGGACTTATAATTGGAGTAGGGCACGCGCTAAAAACGATCCAAATACCGGCAAACTTATGGTTAAAAATCCTAGGGCTGCCGCGGTGATCGACAAAGCGGTACGTGTAACAACTCCAATAACTTTATTTATGTATCAAATGAATTTAATTTAGTCTAACTAACATTAATTTTTCTTTTTGTGATAGGTTGCTCTAGTTCAGTCAGGCGAGGTTGAGTCTGTTCGTCAAAATGACATCTTAACAGCTGCGATCGGTACGCCAGAGCACTCCGGACGGTTGAGAGGATATCCACATTTTTCCGGTGTGAAGCAGGTGTATGGTAAGGGTACGAGAAAATCATCAAAGGGGTATTCCAAAGAGGAGGTTGATCGGTTGATGGAGGAGGTGAAAGCACAAATGCAAGAGGAACTCAATAAGCGAATGGATGAGGAACTCAAAAAGCGAATGGATGAGGAACTCAATAAGCGAATGCAGCAAAGCTTTTCACAAATGTTTTCGCAAGGCCAAGGTCAAGTGCAGACACCGCAGACCTACGATCCAATTTACCAACAAGCTATGCTGATGATATCACAGGGTAGCAATAATCAACCACATCCGATTCCTCATCCGAGTTTTCAGGTTATTAATTTTATCAAGCTAATGATATATATTATTTTTCTCGCATATAATATTTAGGGTTTGATAATTTTTTATTATTTTTTATATTCCTAATAAATACAGACGCCTGTCGAAGCTTTGATTCTCCTCCCAGGAACGTCCGGTACACCTGTGTATGTAGCTAGAGTTATGGTGCATGCACAGACTTATGGTGATACAGTCCATGGAGAGCCATTGGGTATAGGGGAAGTGAAGGTACAAATTTTGGAAGTTTTTGATAATGCGAGACACACGATTGTACCTTTTCCACCTCCTAACGGAGATGATCGGCTTGGTGTTCTGATGGGTTCATTTCTGAGATGGCCAATTCATCTTGTGGATTACGATATGTCAAAATTGGTATGTATTAGTAATTATATATATTTAGTAAAAAAACGAGCGTGAATAATATCATTTTCATGACTAATATGTTGGTTGTTTAGGAGCAAGTGAGACAAATAACAAAACAAACTATTCCACAAGATAAGGAGAAGCAGTTGGAGCAAGAGAATGACGAAGATGAACCGAGCGTGGATCAGTTTTTTGCAGAGGAGGTAATTGAATTACACGATCCGTACGTCTCCGAGAAAAAATTGACACAGATCGGGCCTTACGCCAAAGAAATGCATAACTACATGAGAATGTTCGACGTGTCAGTCACTCAATTCAGCAATCTTCCTGGTGATTTCGAGTTACAAGATGTCAAGACATTCCTTCTTGATTTTGAAGATATCAGCCATGTCTTAAATCGGAAGGAACTTTACGTTCAAGTGATTAAAGTTTGGGTCTTGTAAGTATTCTAGCTCCTAACTTTGCAACAGTTGATTATTAATTATATGATATGTCTTGTAAGTATTCTAGCTCCTAACTACGTTCAAGTGCAGGCGGTGTAGGGAGTATTGTGCTGAGACTTTGATGAAGAAGTGGGTATTTTGGGATCCGGAACGATGCTCGGGTTCGGATGTAGAGAACGATGAAATCGGCACTGTAAGCTACATATTCAATCTTTTGAAGAAGTATGCAAAAAGGGATCCCTATCATGTTTTAGTGCATCATAATCGGTTTGTTATAAAATTTCTAATTTTGACTTTAATTATAATTTTGAATTTGCAGTTTATTGTTAATTTAACCAACAAAAATATATGTATGTAATTACAGGTCGCATTTTGTGATTATTATAGTTCAACTCTCGACACGAAAGATGTGGATAGTAGATTCACTCCAATCTAAGGAAGCCTACCAGTCTACAATTATAGGAAATTACGATCAGTATGTTTAATATTAACATATATATATATACTTCGTGTATGCACTATTTAGTTATATAATAATATATAGAAACTAATTTTTATAATTATATATTTTTTTTTGCAGAGCTTTGTCAAGATTGGTGAAAGTTCCGAATTTTGAAGTTCAAATGATTCCTGTACATACTTGCAATTAATATATATATAGTTTCGTCATTTCATTTGGAATTTATTGAATTTAAACTTAATTGTATTAGTTTTGAAATTGTAGAGTCCACGACAACCAAACAATATAGATTGCGGCTTTTATGCGATGGTAAACCTACGCAAGATCCTTGATCACTGTACGCTACATGAGACCCTCCCATCGGTATGGATTATATTTTAATCTTACTATGTATATGATTAGGGTTTAATTAGTAGCAATTTTCATAGGTTATTAACTATATAAAATGTCAAAATGCAGGTTTTGCAACCGGTTGGTAAGCGTTATAGTGAGAAAGAGATCAATGACACGATAAATGAATGGTTTCGTTATTTACTTACGCTTGTAGGTCGTGGTAAATGAATACAATTAACTATGTGTGATTTGTGCTTGCATGGAAATATTAACTATGTGCATGATTTCATATGGAAATGTTTGTGATCGATGCATGATGATTTGATATTGTCTGTGATTTGATATTATTTGTGATCCATGCATTTGATTTTTTATATTGTGTGATATATATATTAATTGGTACAATTGGTACAATTAATTGGTACAATGAATGGGTACAAATGACTAGCAAAAAGGGGGCTAGCCCAAAAAACAGATTTAATTTTTTTTTTTTTTGAATTTAGTACCGGTTTTTTATAAAAAACCGGTACTAATTTTAAAATTTTCGGTTTTTTTTTATTAATTTTAATTAAATAAAATTTACAGATTTAAATTAAATTAATTTAGTACCGGTTTTTTATAAAAAATCGGTACTAAATTAATTTAATTTTCGTTTTTTTATTTAATTAATTAAATAATTTCTTAATTTAAATATATTTAATTTAGTACCGGTTTTTTATAAAAAACCGGTACTGAATTAATTTAATTTTCGGTTTTTTTTTATTTAATTAATTAAATAATTTCTTAATTTAAATATATTTATTTATTTAATTAAATTATTAATTAAATAATTTCTTAATTTAAATATATTTAAATTAGTACCGGTTTTTATAAAAAACCGGTACTAAATTAATTTAATTTTCGGTTTTTTTTTATTTAATTAATTAAATAATTAATTAAATAATTTCTTAATTAAATATATTTAATTTAGTACCGGTTTTTTATAAAAAACCGGTACTAAATTAATTTAATTTTCGTTTTTTTTTATTTAATTAATTAAATAATTAATTAAGTACCGGTTTAATTTAGTACCGGTTTTTTATAAAAAACCGGTACTAAATGAATTAATTTTAGTACCGGTTTTTTATAAAAAACCGGTACTAATATGGTTTATTTCATGATTTACTACCGGCTCATTAGTACCGGTTTTTTATTGCTTTTAGTACCCCCTATTATTAGTACCGCTGCAAAACCGGTACTAATAATACAAAAAAAACCGGTACTAATGTTTATTAATGGCGTAGTGTTTGCATATAAAGATAAATGTCACTGATGCATCTAGGGCTGTCAACAGTGCATAAACGGCACGGAAGACCAGACTTTCGTTTTCGTTCTATTCCACATAACGAAATCAAAATGTGTTTTGTTTCCATTCCATTTCATTAAACGAAACGAATTTTTTGTTCCGTTTTCAGATTTCCACTGATTTCATCTCATTTTTCATTGATTTTAGTCAAGTTTTCGGTAAACGAAACAGTAACGTTTACCGCTCCCCATTTCGTTTTTATTCCGTTCTCAGAAACGAAACTAATTTACCCATCCGTTTCTGTCCATTTCGGACGAATGAAATAAAAACTTTCGAAACGGTACTGGTAAATTGACAGCCCTAGATGCATCACATGGCTTTGAATGCCAGATGGATATGTGAAGTGTGTTTTAGAGAATTAGAGACAAAAATAATAATAAAGGCATGCGTCGACTCTCCCCCTCCATACATGATACATACATATATCATTGGTCAAGTAATATCTCGGATATAAGAGAGCCTAAATAAAAAATTATAATAGCACCAAGCTTATAATAGTATAACTTTTAGAGACTTTCCTAGCTATTTCTCTACTGTAGCTTTGCTCCGCTCCATATATATAAGAGTGCTACCACAATTTTCATGCACTGAGAGTTACACAGAAAAACTAATCACATTTTTTTTAATCTCAATCTAAGTTACAATGGCACTTGCAAACAAAAGATCAGCCCTAAATAAAGAAACACAATGCAGTGCCTTCTACACCAAAAAGGCAAGGGAAGAAGATCCGTCGTACCGATCGATCGGCTCCCCTCTTGATCTGTTCAGCTATAAAGAAATGCACCAGCCATTGTTGCTTGAAGAGGAGGAAGAGGAGAGCGGTTCAAATAACTCTCTCCGTGCATACTACAGAGGGTTTGCACCTACACAATATGACTCCAGCAACACATCCTACAGTAACTTTGTTTCAGGTGCAAATAGCAGTTGTGTGATTCAAGAGGCAAACTCTTGGATGGGGCCTAAGAGCAGTGTGCTGGATAACTGGGCTTATTCGAGCGCTTCAGTACTTAGCTTTGACAGAGAAGAAGAATGTGCAACTTGGGTCGGTGCTGCTGATCAAAATCTCACAAATCATGCAAATTCTAGCTCGATTGAAGATAGTCAGGAAGAAGTAGTTGAGAAAGCGAAAGAATCACATAAACGAGCACACATGGTACTTGTTCATTTTGATAATTTCTCTCTCTTTTTTGTTGCTTTATAGATCAAATAGACTTCTTTTTTTTCCAAAATAAACATAAAACACAAGAAGAATCGATCAATATAAACCATCATAAATTGTTATGTTATATGTTACGAAGTTCATTGTTCTAGTTACCAGTTACCTGTTACAACAAATTAATCGTCACTTCATGACTATAGCACCCGTTAGAATACAAGTGCATAATTAATATGAGAGGCGTGTACGTAAATTTCAAAACTTAATCTTTGATCCTTAGATTAATTCTTATAATTCATGTGCAACTTCCTTTATCATAGGGTGCTGAGGCACAACCTTCAAAGAAACAATGTGGTGCAAATAAGAAGGCAAAGGCTAAACCTACAATATCCAAAGATCCTCAGAGTGTTGCTGTCAAGGTATGGGCAAGTAACTTGACAAACCCCATCATATATAGAAGCAATTATTATTTGAAGTTCCAAACTGATCTCTAATGCATCACTATATATGCAAACTTTCAATGAAACAAGTACTGTTGATGTGGGAAATACTTAATAACGTCTTATCAATGTGAACTAACTAAAATCAAGATAATATATATGTTGATAGGTAAGGAGGGAGCGCATTAGTGAACGGCTCAAAATTCTACAGGAACTTGTACCAAACGGCACGAAGGTAAAGCATCATCTTCTAATGCTATAGCTAGCACAATTTACTTCAAGTATGATTTTTGAAGACGATGTTTCCTTTTGAAGCGATCTTTTGGAGATATTCTTGCTTAGTTATGTATTTAAATATGAATTTTGTATGAACTGATGTAGGTTGATTTGGTCACAATGTTGGAAAAAGCCATTAGTTATGTGAAGTTTCTGCAATTGCAAGTCAAGGTAATGTTCATTGAAAAAAAAAAACTCATGATTTTTTTCTATACTGGTTGCTCCCCTTTGTTTACTAGTATGAGATCTTAATACATCCAAAACTTGGGGTCCACAGTAATGTGCCTTGATATTTTGCTACATGCAATTCATTTTCCTCTTATTTAGAAAAGTAAGCAAAGTTAAGTTTTATCTTCAATTTTTAGTGTCCAAAAATGTTTTGAGAATTTACAGCCGTAGTTGTCTTCATCACTTGGTAATTCAAATTCTAGGCGAGGTTTGTGCGCCATTATCCGTAGCTATCAACCATCATATTATAGTCTCAGTATATAAGATTTGCAAAATAATGGTATATAAATACCAAAACGAAAATATTATGGTAGACGTGTTGTACTTGTACATGTGTAGGTATTGGCGACTGACGAGTTTTGGCCAACACAAGGAGGCAAAGCACCGAACCTATCTCAAGTTAAAAATGCGATTGATGCAATTTTATCATCCCAGCGAAACAATAGCTCCCAGGATTGATCTCGAACACCCTACTACGATTCCAAACTTAGAATTAGTTAAATAAATAATAGCCAAAAGAAAATAAATTAGTGAGAGCTCAATGGGAAAATTTTTGTAGATTAGAGGTAGATGAAATGGAGAGGTACCCCCCCCCCCTCCCTTCAGTTCATATTTAGTTTACATTTCCTGTTCTTTCGAAGACATTTATTAGATTTTGTTTATTGAGATTTGATTGAGTTGATTACATAATTTTTTCTGTAACCATGTCTTTTATATCAATAAAATAAAGTGAAAATTGATGTGTAAAATGTACAGAGTTCATCTGTTAATTTTTATAAAACTTTTGATGCAGGAAGTAGGCAAAAAAAAAAAACCCCGAAAATTCTATGAAATCCTACATCAGAAACCAGAGAATATCTATCCAAAAATTCAGGAAACATATAAAGAAAATAAAAGATTTTTTTCAAAAAATTAAAATGGTGGTATTTAGTTGGTTTAACTAGTCCGCAAATAGGGACTTGTGTGATATATAGTTGGCTTAACTATGTATATAAATTCCATAATTTGAATAAAAATTAGTTTGGTCTGGTTTTCCAAGAGGACCTTAATGAGTTGCCTCCGCAAAACATGTTCCAACGAAATGTGTGGGCAAATAAAAATTTAACAAATATTTATACTTCAATATAAATTAAAATCATCGTATCAACATAGAAAATATAATTTAATAAAACAATATCTTTTTCATTGTAATAAAAATATTTTAAAAAATCACACACGATAAAAGTTTTCAAAAATGAAAAAAAAAATATTATTCTAATCAATTCTTTCTCCATTATAGATGTAAATCAAAACTTAATATAATTTCAACTATTGATTAACATCCAGCCACAGATCAAAATCAATCAACGCTAGCGATAGTAATAAGTGATCCTAAATTTCATGACCATTCTTTTCAGGCACTGTACGTTGAAAACATTAACTCAAACTTAATGTAGAAAACAGAGAGAAATATATAGAGTTAATACGAGGAAAGTAAGGCTAACAAGCTAATTTGATAAGGAATGTTCTCTGGTGTTTTAATGCAAGTAAAATAAGAAAAAGTTTGATTAAATCAATCAAAGCCTTAAAATACAATCAATTAATGGGAAAGCTAGTTTTTGGTTTAATGGTTGAAAACAACATATTAATTAAGTGAAGGTTGTGTGTTTAATATATACCCATTGAAAATTTCTTATAAACATTTTAATTTAAAAAAATAAGTTGAAAAGCTTTACCCATCTTTTTGAGATAGAAATGTACGTAGTCAACATTTTGTCAATTCAAAATATTGGAAATAAGAGTTTAGCTACGGTGAGTCGCGACTCACGGACCCTCCGGTGAGTCGCGACCAAAACTCCTAGATCTAGATCAAAATGACCGATTCAAACCGTCCAATACAATCTCCCTATTGAAATCTCCATGTAGACCGAATTTTTTATTTTTTCGAAATTTTTAAGTATTTTTTTGAAATTTTAGAAAAATCGTTAATCTAATTGGTTCTGAACAATTCAAAAATATCAGTTTTTAAAAATCCGAAAAAAATACTTAAAAATTTCGAAAAAATAAAAAATCTAGTTTGCACGAAGATTTCAATAGGGAGATCATATTGGACGGTTTAGATCGGTCATTTTGATCTAGATCTACGAGTTTTGATCGCGAATCACCGGAGGGTCCGTGAGTCGCGACTCACCGTAGCTAAACTCTTGGAAATAATTAATTTCGTAATGAACAGATGTGTAGACCAAAAAGAAGAATTTTGTTACCTATAGATTTATATTTTTTGAAGATAAATTAGAGGTCTAAGTCACCCAACTTATTTTTAAATTAAATGTCTATGAAAGATCCCTAACCGATTTCAAACCTGCAACCTTTCACTCAAAGAATCAAGATGCATTACTCTTTGCCACTAGACCAAGAACTGGTTCTCACCTGTCGATTTATATAAATGATCGAATAACGTTTTTCCTACCTTTTTCAAACTTTATATCGCTTTTCTTTAATTAGTGTATTCAATATTGACTACGATATATGGAGTTTACAAAACACGATATAATTAATCAAGTAACTAGGTATATATGAATGGCATTGTATGAACAGTGTGCTTCTAAAGAGTAAAGACAGTGTATTTAGTTTATAAAGATATGACCAATCGTCTCTTAATATTATCAATTAAATGAATGCGCTACGACCCTTTTGAGAAAATGGCCCAGATGTGGTGTTTATTTGCAACCACAAACTACTATAGTTGGAACTTTAAAATACATTTCACTACTTGCCATTTTGCATGGCCAACCAAAGAGAAATAATATCCATGCACCAAAATGTAAATATACTGACACAAACATTTAATGCTACTGGAAGATTTAATGCAATTCATTATTTATTTTCTATTAATTGCATGGAAGTCAGGAACCCTTGGATGATGTTATTTGAATTTAGTAGTTTATATAGGAAATAATCAAAACAAAATATTTCATGAATTTTCTCCAGAAAAAAAAAATGATAGTTGAGTAATTTTGTATTTTTTTCCTTAAAAATCCATGACGATGCATTACTCTAGTAAAAATAAACTATCATTTTTTAGACCATAATAACGTTTATGCGTTGTATGTACTGAAATAAAGAAAAAGAATAGGGTGTATATTCCAACCATTTACTAGTGTGATCTTAATTTGACATGCTTCCGCATAAATTCAAATTAATAAGACTTCGGTCAAGATTACAAATTCTTAAGACTCCAAATATTTGTCAAAACTTTTCATATTTTATTATTATCCGACCAATAGCATGATAAACCATGCATGACATGTTTGTACTGTAGATATATCATTCTTGTACTTATACTAGTAGAGGTAATCGTTGCACTCCGTGTTTGAACCTTTATAAAAAAAAAAAAAATTGACAAAAAATAGAGGTCTAGCCTATATCTTTTTAGAATTAAATTTAAAAGAGAGTATTACAGAGTCTGAAAATTAATTGCGCAACGTGCGGTCGCAACTCATTTTACGGCAATTAATTACGGCAAGCTCGACAGACAGACAGACATAAGACTCAAGAGTTAAAGACTACGTGCGGCGCTCTACTTCCCTCGTATTCATTTGATAATTGATATGATACTTCATATTTGACAATTCACATTGGTAATTGGTTCTCTCCAGTCTTCTCTTCTCTCCTCTGACTCCAAGGACCCCATTTCTATACTTAATTATTGAGCATTATTTATTTATTTATTCATTAACACATTCGTGCATGGATGCACGCACGTGACTTTGGCCTTCTCAATTCGCTGAGGCAGAGGCAGAGACTGAGGCACATGTCATGCCATTACATAACACCAGTAGAACGCAATTAATGTATCAAGTTTGGGGAAACAACTGGTAGCTAGAGGAGATAAAACAGGTTAACACAAGTGACAGTGGCTCGGTAAGAATAAGCACAACAAAGAAAGGTGGAACCAGAAAATAAATACAGTCATCCAGATAAAACCTCTGTACTACATTTATTTTCTTATGTGAGATTAATTTGTTGGTACTGCAATAGGAACAAAGAAAGGTCCTTAGATTTCCTTTCCCATATTTGCATTTGGATTTAGAAATGCATCTTGGATGATACTTGCTCGTTCAAGTTACACATCTATTTCCCAATATCTGTTTTACTTTTTAGTTTTTCCTCAAATGATCAATTTACACATCTAACACCTCCAAACTAATAGCATAATTTACACAAAGAACCAACGGGATAATATCACAAACCATTTAAACTTAACACCTAACCTCTTCTCCCCACACCAACCTCAACCAACCTGTCAAAGTCAATTTCTGCGGATCCGAGCCTAAACCTGTACCCGCTTTGCATCCACGAATTGACACAAAGAATTGGCCGTACATCTGCAAATGGCAAGCAATTCCTTCTCTTGAGCAGATCCTCGCCTCTGCTGGTGAACAGCTCATCTGGCTCGACCGAGGTGCTTTGCACCGCAAGCAAGTCTCGGGCCATGATGGAGAGTCGTGGGAAGCGGGCCGAGTTCGCTCTCCACCAATCGAGAGCATCAGTTGTCATTGGAGCAGGAGGCTCGGCCAGGTATTGTGACAGTTCATCTTTTGTCAGGCTAATGCTGGACCGGCGTCTTTTTCTAGCAATTTCCTCTGGAAATAGTAAGGGCCATATAGTAATTTACCACTAAATTGTTATAATATGATGCAAAGAGAGACATCCTTTTTGTTAACATTCTGCTCATTTAATGAGGCAGCATACATGGGCCTTCTACTCCGAAAATGGCATAGTAATTTTTCACAGGAAAAACAATGTCAGACTGTACATACTGTTTTGGTTCTCTTTCTTGTACTATATGCTTTTAGATTTCTTATATGGCATGAGCATATATAACATAAAATTGGTGCTGATAATTAGGACCTGGATGATTAACAGATGCTAGGACAGCCAACACCACCAGCACCAGTAAAATCTCTGTTTGATATTTACCCCAACAAAAAATTTATAGAAAATAACTATAGTTGGTAATATGTACTACATTAGGCCTTCATCTAACAGGTAGAGATCCTTGTTAGTGGTAAAAACAAGGAAATCCACTAATCTTTGTTACACCCAACAAATTACATGCTGACAAATATAGGTCCCTTGGAAGGCTGAAAAATTAATTACAAAAGTCTCATTGAACTCACCAGCAAAAGAAACTGCATCAGTATTCTCAATACCACTTGAACAACCAGATTCGTGGGCCCCAACAAAACCGTTAGAAGGAATCACCATAAAATGGTTATTTTTGGTATATTCCCTCACATAATAGCCCCTGGCCTCCTCCAAGTTCTTATCTGAATTTAACACATCTGGTACAAGCTCTCTCTTTATCATTGGATCCAGAATGGCACACATGAATGTAAACCCATTATACACCTGACCAGTAAAGCCGCGAGCACGGTCGCACATGTCATCTGCTAGGGTTTTGAACCAATCCTGGCAACACTCATCCCGGCAAGAGGTGATCAGCTCAACTATGTGGTCTATGAAGAAGAGCACAAGGCCAACAGTTCGCACTTTAGTTGTACACAAATTTGTGGTGGTTTTGTAAAATTGGTCAAGGAACTGATGTAAAATGTTAATTGCCGAATATTCTGAGGGAGAAAGTGTTAAACTACATCCTGGAATAGTTTCTTCATGCTTCTTCATAGTGTTGTCCACCGCATTTGGAGCCTAAGGAATAATTGAAAAAAAAAAACGAAGAGGAAGAGATCTACTATTTAGACCGTAATTGCATTCCAAAATAAAAGAAAAAAAAACATTGTTTTGCCTCATTGTAATAAAAACATCTGATTTCATATTAAGGCACATATATGAAAATTCATAAGCAAAATATTCATCATTCCATTACTTTACTGGTAAGTATATGAATTATAATCACGTAAATAGATTTTCACTTAAATTATTTATTAAAAATAGTTTTTTACCCTAAAAGTTCAACAAAGTAGCTTATTTAAGGAATATAAATGTAATTTCACTTTTTCAAGGAGCAAAATAACTAGCATTACAAACTTATAGACCCTATTGTAATTATAAAAATTTCATATGCAAAAGCAATTTCAAGGAAAAAAAAACAGGCAAACAAAAAATGCATTTACCTTGCGTACCAAGTTGAGCATCGTAAAATCTCCATTCCAGGTGGCTGATGTGTCAATAGGAAATTTCAAGGGGCCTTCTTGATATAGTGCCACCATTTGCTTGAAATCCTCCAAAACATCACAATTTGAATTCATTTCAATCACAAACTCACGGATTTTTGACAAAATTGGTTTCAGATGCACTAATCCGCCCTCTAAAATCATTTTCAGAGCATGGGCCCCACATGGTATATAAAAAAGAGGTCTTTTTTGCGAATCCATCTGTTCCATCAGCAGCTGACAAGCATGGCCCGCCTGCTGACTGTTATTAGTCGTGCATGAAACAATCCTTGCATCGAGGTCAAATGACGAAATTACCTGTGTAAGGGCATATAAAATCTTGGGGCCACTACATGGGTATGCGATATGGCATATATCCAGCAGCACTTTGTGCATATGCCAAGTGTCATCAATCCAATGGCTTGTGACGGACATGTACAATAACTCTTCACAAGAGGTCCAAAAATCAAGGGTTAAAGAAATCTTTGATGAGACATTTTGCAACAAAGCCCTTATATCTTCTTGCATGGTCTGAAAAACTTGAAGCATGACAGTTTCAGCTTGTTTCCTTGGCCAAATCTTGGCTGTTGGATCGAGAAATTTGTATGAATTAATGAAACATTCATCTTCTAGAGTCGAAAAAGGCAGACAGGCATTGATTAAAAACTTGAGAAGGAACCAATTTACAAGGTCAAGGTCTATTTGAGGTTTAGCCTGGATTGGGGATTGAGGTTTAGAGATAGAATGGGTATGTGATTGAGATCTTCCAGAAGCAGCATTGGCAATGGTTGTGTTTGGGCCCACTTCAGCTCCGATCTGATCATAGCCTGGGTGACGATTATTCAAGTGCCGCCCAAGATTTCCTATATTTTAAACATCAAAGAAAGATAAATTGCAAATAATCAGTAGTCTAATAACCTTCACAACATGTGATTTTTCCATTGCAACTCTGGTTGTAGTCACTAGTCAGTACTCAGTATTACTGGTACTAATACAACAAAGGTCCTTCCATTCTAGTTGATTTATGTTGTTATCCAGGTTTAAGGATAAGTACAAATGCCCCTAACATGTCACCACATGTTTGACTGCCATGCCACCACATCCCTCCCCAATATTACCACCTCCCATATAATATATACACTGTGAATAAAGATTGCAATATGTTATTTTGAATTAGATGCATTTGGACATAGTAATGTCGAATATTTCATCCAGAATAATGAAACAATGAACAGCACAAGTTATTCACAGCACTTCATAAAGTGTAAGGGTTTGTTCATTCTTGGAATCAAAGGAGTAAATTGAATACCTGATGCATTGTGATTATGAATAATACCTGTTGCGGTTGCAATAGAGTAGCTCTGCTTGCAGAATTTGCAGCTTCGTGTTTTTCCGTCTGAGGCAGTTTGGAAATATTTGAGATAAAGTGAAGTCATTGCCTTTTTTCTCTTGACGGCTTGAGCGGGAACAGCATTATTGTTAGCATTATTATCTGAAGATGCCGCAATGGCAGCATTAACAGATGGTTCTATTGCACCGGAGACCAGAGTCATGTCGATCAAGCTTCGGGGCTCCATTTCTATCGATCAAGTAAAAAAAGTGGTAATTCAAGTATTAAATCACTGTGATGTAACAGATAAGAGTTTGTATGATAGGACAATGGCTTGTCAATTGTCATGCATGATCATCCAAAATATAAACAGCAGCAACAAAATTAGCATGTAAAACAAAAGTAACTAATTACAGAACAGTGACGCATGCAATAGATGAAGAAGTGATCAGAGAAATGAGGTTGCTGGGTTAGTTCTGGTACTGGTACCGTGCCATGTGTGTTTGTTTCTCTGAGTAAGGAAGGAGTGTGTGTGTCCATCTATTCTATTGTTCTTTTTGCAGGGATGGCCAATCTAATCAGATCAGTTATATGTTTTGGATCCATCACACTAAATTTGTGGATGACATGAAAAGAGAATTGAGAGACATGGGAACGGGATGGAGAAGAGCTCTGTAAGTTGGGAGGTCCCTCGAAGCTTAAAAAAAATGTAGCCTGCTCAATTTCTTTAACTCCTCTAACTACCCCATCCCGGCGGCCCCAGCCTTTACTGCTTTCTCTAGCTGCGTCTGTAGCTCTCTCTGCTTGAGTTAATGCTCCCTCTGCCATCTTAACTCCTCCGTAACCTTTTGTACCATTTTTTACTGCTACCTTATTTTTCTCCCCTGCTTTATCACTATTCGGTGTCTTAATGATGACCTTTACATCGCCTTACTTCGGGGATGCCTCAGCTCCCCCCAAATGGGATACTTTTATCACACCTCAGAATTCAATGGCCGACCTACCGTCATTACCCTTCCAAACAGTCCAACCTCCCATTGGAGAAGATGACACGAGTTCCAAGATCTCTTTGGTTTTCGCGCAGCACGTGGACCCATATGCATCACGCGCTTACCAGGTTTGGCAACCTTTCCCTAGCTGCTATCTATGGGATAGAAAGGACCTCTCTCCCATACTTCCTAGATGGAACTGCATTAATAGTTCTTTTCACAAAAACAATGTTGTCTGTGCCACCTGGTCGATTCCTCCCCAGCTCTCTTACCCACTGCCTATCAATCAATCCAAAATTTCTTATATCAAAATAGGCCAACTGTCTATTCCTATCTGCTCCACTCTAAAGATAGGACAGTACTTGCTCTCTGTTCCAACTGTCGGCACCCCACATTGTTGTTTCAGACTTAGTCAAACCTCCCTTTGTGCTTCTACGAACACACACTCTGGTCAATCACACACTAACGCCACTTCTCAACTCCCTTCCCCAGCGCATAACACTCCCACTGTTGCCCCCTTTCATACCACCTCCATTACTCCACCTCCACCACAGCCTTCAGCAACCCCTTCTATGGATACTAACAACCTTACGGATGAGGAATTTCTCGCCCAATTCTCTGCAATCCCTCTCCCCTCACAACTAGATAATGTGCCTGTATCCTTTCCCTCTGATGGGGTCTCTTCTAGAAATTGGCACTGTTGCCTGTTGATCAGAGTGCTTTCCCCCCGCTCAGCTGATTGTCTGGCATTCTCTCAGCAAATGATTAAAGCTTGGAAAACTGGACCCACTACCAAGATTGGAAAGGTGGCGAATAACCTGTTTGTAGCTGAATTCGACACGGCAGAGCAAATGACCTATGTCTTGGTAGGTGGACCTTGGGTCTATCGTTCGGATATAGTTGCTATGAGTAAAATTACAGGCCCGTCAGACCTCCGCCCTGATGTCATCTCGAAGGTTGACTTGTGGGTTCAGCTACATAACATTAATACTGAACAAGTTAATCCACATGGAGCCCTGTTCCTAGCAAAGCATGCAGGCACACCAATATCCCGTCCCATGACTTTCATGGCAGCTGGAAAATCCATCTATAAAGTTAAGGTCAGTGTTCCGATTTCCACTCCTCTAGTGCCTGAGGTTACCATTAACAATCCGGTTCTTGGCTCTATTACGGTTTATTTTGTGTATGACCGAGTTACCAATTTCTGCACCTTTTGCGGGTGTCTAGATCATGAATACCAGGATTGCAGCGAGTGGGCGAGATACAATAGACTGGCCTTGGATCCGAAGTACAGTGACAGACCTGATTTAGCTAACCCAGACCCGGTCAAAACCAAACGGTGGCTGATAAACTCGGCCCTAGTACCCACCAATGGGGCACATGTCACTTCCAGAGCGAGTACTTCAGTTGATAGTAGTGCAGCCGCCCTCCACAGAACCCCGGGGTTGAATCCCACTCCTAACAGTGGCCCTGTCTATTCCCCTTCCAATGTTATTGTCCGTCAACATACTCCTATCTCTCTGAACTCTGCGCTCAACAATGCTGGCGCAGCCCAACCTGATCTGGTAGCACACTCAAACCCAGTAGCAGGTCCTAGCTCGTACCAGCAAAACCCAACTTCCTTCCAATTTGACGTACATAACCTTCCACACATTCTGCACTCCCACAGTTCTCCTGTCTCTCTTAGAAACAACCCTTCTCTCCCCCAGAACTTCCCGAACACACCTTCTCCTAATCTTATCCCCTCCATTACTTACCATAACCATCCAGGCTCTCAAGTCTCGTCAGAAGAGAGAAAAACCCACAAAACAAAGCGGCCAAGGGCGAATGGTCTGACGCCCCCAGGTTCTTTATGAATTGCTTTTCTTGGAATTGTCGAGGAAGTGGAGGCCGCTCGACTGTCTCATCTCTAGCTCGTTACCTCCACAGCTCTAGAGCTAATGTAGGATTTGTGTGTGAAACAAAATGCTCTCTCCAACAAGCAATACTAAGAATAAATAGGTTGCCTTTAAGAAATTGTGAAGTTGTCCCCGCAATAGGAAGGTCGGGGGGTCTATGGCTCTTGTGGGATGACAACATTCTTGTAAACATTCTTGAGCGATCCCATTATTTTATCTTTGCCGAAATAAAAAACCATGCTGAAGATGATCCCTGGATTTTGGGGGCAGTCTATGGAGACTCGACTGGTCGGGTGCTGGGTTACATTTGGGATCGTATTCTTTTTTATGCGAGCAACTATGATGTTCCTCTATGTGTCATGGGCGATTTCAATTGTATTCTGAACAACAGTGAGAAGGTGGGTGGTTCACGGAGGATTAAGAGTAAAAATCGAGGCTTCCAGTATATGGTTAATAGAGCGGGTTTATTGGATTTAGGACATGACGGGCCAGCTTATACGTGGTGTAATAATCAGGACCCTCATTCCATAATTCACCAACGACTTGATAGAGCAATGGCTACCCCAACTTGGGTAGCTCGATTTCCACATGTCAAGGTGTTTCACCTGCCACGTTACAATAGCGATCATACTCCGCTTTTACTTTGCACTAATCCAGCTAACATGAGACCCCCACGCCCTTTCAGATTTGAGAATTGGTGGACCCTCAACCCAGATTTTGCACTGGTTTGTCAAGAGGCAGCGGCAATGGGTGGGTCTAATTGGGCTCGAGTTTTGGCGAGTCTCAGAAGCAAAGAGGGGATTGGGCAGCAAGTAAACCTACACCAAATAAAAATTTAAAGGTATTAGAGGAACAAATGTTGCTGATTCAAGATAGTTCCATGCCCTTGGATATCAAGAAGAAGGAAGAGTTGCAATGTCAGTACAATGATTGCCTTCAGGAGGTCGAAATGTACTGGGCTCAAAGGGCTCGCATCAAATGGGCCCAATGTGGGGACAACAATACCCGCTACTTCCATGTATCAGCCTCAAGCAGGAAAAAGAGAAATAAAATTCATTCGGTGCGAAATGAAGCTGGTTTGTTAGTCTCGGATGAAGGTAGCATACGTGCTGCCTTTGTACACCACTACAAGTCCATTTACTGTCCTCTTGATTTCGGCCCCAACAGAACTCTTGATCTTTGTTATACAAACTACCTTCCTTCAATACAACCCACCTTTTTGGACATGCTACAAACACAACCCACAGAAAATGAAATCATCCATACCCTCCATTTGCTGCACCCAGATCGAGCTGCGGGCCCGGATGGTGTTAATGCAAGGGCCCTCCAGGTCTACTGGACTGCTCTTGGCCCCTCGGTACTACACCAAATTCACATTATCTTCTCTATGGGACGTTTTCCACCAGAAATTTCCAAGTCAAATCTCATTCTTGTCCCTAAGAAAGAAAACCCTTCTGAGGTGACGGATTATCGCCCGATTAGTGTATGCAACGTGATTTATAAGTTGATTTCTAAGCTCCTGGCAAGGAGAATGCAGCCACTAATTCCAACTTTGGTTGCAAACAATCAGACGGCTTTTACTCTAGGGAGAGATATTTCGGATAATGTCATAGTGTTCAGAGAGGTTCTCCATACTTTCTCTACTAACTCCTATAAGCAACATTCCTTTTGCTTCAAGTGTGACTTATCCAAGGCCTTTGATAGGATGAAATGGCCGTTTATAAAATGGGTCTTAACTGCATATGGTTTTCCAGAGCCTTTTGTGTCTTGGGTAATGGCATGTGTTACATCGGCGAGGTTCTCCATAGTTCTTGATGGCCGCTCGGACGGTTTCATACAACCTACGAGTGGTTTACGACAGGGTTGTGCTCTTTCTCCATACCTGTTTATTCTGGCTATGGATGTGCTCACTAGAATGCTAATTTGTGAAACTCAAGAGGGACGGATGAAGGGGGTACAGATTGCAAGAAATGGCCCAACTCTCAATACTCTTCTTTACGCTGATGATTTGTTGATCTTTGGGGAAGCTTCAGTCCATGAGGTGGTGAGATTGGTCTCTGTTCTGGACCATTTCTGTGCTATCTCGGGTCAGCAAATTGGCCATTTGAAATCAAAAGTGTGGTTCTCAAAACTGACCCCACAACCCATGAAGGATTTTACACTGTCTGCATTGAATGCGTCCTTAGCCTCCCCTAACGAGATATACCTCGGCTCTCCAGTAAATGCACGTAAACCTTCCCATTTTCAACCTCTGGTGACCAAAATAAAAAGCAAACTTCAAGGGTGGAAGGCGTCTGTTCTCTCTCAGGCCGGTAAGATTACGTTGATTAAGGCGGTGGTTGAACCTATGCTCCTGCACGCCATGTCTACCTCTTCTTTGCCTAAAGTAACTTTGGATAAGATCCAGTCAAGTGTCAGATCCTTCTTTTGGTCTTCAAAAGGCCAACGAAGGATGCATATGGTTGCTTGGAACAAACTGACTAGACCCAAGATGTGTGGGGGCTTGGGATTGAGGGATTTCTCTAAATTAAATGAGGCTTTTAACCTGAAATGTCTTTGGAAAGTTGCGTCAGACTCGATGGCGCTGTGGGTTCAACTTGCCAAGGCAAAATACCTAAAGCAAAGCTGCTTGTGGTTTTCCATGAGAAGAGATAGGTGCACCCAATTATGGAGAGCTATAATGGATGCTCGTCAGACTTTGCAAAATCATATTGGATGGCAACTAGGCAATGGCATGAAGTGTAAAGTTTTTGGTCAACCTTGGCATGGATCAGTGGTTGCTTGCTCGGCCCTCATCCGTCAGGCAGAATCGCCTCACGGTTTCTCGACTCATTCGTCCAACAGGCATATGGAACTGTGAAAGTCTCATCTCGGAGTTTGAATTCGCTACGGCCCTGTATATTGCCATGTCAGTTAAACCCCCCCACCCTAATGACAATAGAGAAGATAGAATGATATTTACTTATGCAAAAAATGGCCAATTCTCGCTCAAGAAAGCTTACCAGCTGCTAAATCCAATTCCTGCTGCTCCTGTTTTCCACCAGGTTCTTTTGAGAGCAATATGGCACACTCAAGGTTTGCTACCACGTATAAGGTTGTTTCTCTGGAAAGTCATTCACAATAGCCTGCCTCTAGGGGAAACCATTGGCAAACGAGTCTCTAATTCTCCAAGGCCGTGCGCACTATGTGGGTTCAATGCGGAAACCATAGTGCACTCTCTTTTTAAATGCCCTTGGGCTCGGTCGTTGTGGTTAGCATCGTCGCTTGGTATCCATTCTGACAGGCTGCCTGACAATGTCTCTGATCTCCTCGTGCAGCTGTTAGATGCTATGGACGGGGATGGGGCACGTTCAATTGCAATTCATTTGTGGGCACTGTGGAAACTGAGGTGCACAGAGATATATGAAGGCAAGAAGGCAACTCCGCAACAATTTTTGGCGATGGCAGGATCATATGATTGGATGGGGTTTGATGCCGGGTTAGTATCAGGTCGGCTGATTGAGCACTCACCAATTCACTCAGAGGCGAATACAACAAGGTGTGTGGTAGATGGATCATTCTCCTTACCTGATAATGGGGGTTGGGCCTTTATCTTCACCAACACGGATGGAGGGTTATTACAATATGGGGTGGAGGCAGGGTCTCTCTTTTCCCCGTTGCAAGCTGAGATTAAAGCTATGCTAAAAGCTGCAAGAGCGGTGCTCAACAGAGGTGTTCATGCTTGTATTTTTTACACTGATTGTTCAAATCTCCATGGGGTCATTATAGGTTTGTTGCAAGCTGAGCAGTTGGATTGGAGAGTTTATCATGACCTATTGGATGTTTGCCGTATTTTTAAAATGAACCCTGGGTTTAAATGTAACTTAGTCTCCAGAGATACTCTGAGTGAGGTAGATAAATTAGCTAAGTTTGCCAGGCTAAATAGAATCACCGCTGATGGTTGTACTTTTCCTATTTTTCGAACCGGTGTATTGTAATCTTTCAGTTTCATTAATGAATTTACCTACGGTTCCTGATCAAAAAAAAAAAAAAAAAAAAGTGTGTGTGTCCATGAAAATAGAAAATAGAGAAAGTTACGAGGGCTGAAATGACAAAAATATACCCAAATTTCACCTAAGGCTAAGGGCTCCTGGGCTAGGTCAGGTGTCGGCGCAGGACTCAGGAGAGGCGGCGGCGCAGCGGAGTCACTCTTTGTATCGGTCTCGGTCTCGGCTGAAGAAGGAAAAGGACGAAATGACCTGGAGCTGGAGCTGGAGCCGGATAAATGGGTGTCGGCTCCGCTCAGTCAGACTCAGATCGGCGTGGCGTGGCGTGGCGTGGCTTCCTTCAGAGCGAGTTTGCGATGAGAGAGACAAACAACGCTTCCTTCCTTCCTTCAGTATCTGCATCTGCATGCACCGGGTGTATATAGACCATTAATGTAATATTTATCTTTTTATGGATTTAGTTGATTAGCTAACGTGGCGTGGTGTAGGAAGGGAGGAAGCCTAACTTTTTTTTTTATTAAAGGTCCCTTGGGACCTAGATAAATTACATTTGAGGATCAACTAGAAGTCTCTCTTACTTGAGAGCAAAACAAAAACTCCGTTTGGATGAGGTGTGAAAAAAAGTATTGAAAAGTGTGTAACTTTATAAAAAATTTAAATTGTTTATAATAAATTTATTATCTTCTTCTCTTCTTCCCACACCTCATCCAAACATAGCCAAATGATGTCAAAATATCCTTCACCTACATCTCATTCTGTTAGGCTGTGCTCCACAACTTTGTTACGGGGATGAGGGCAAGGGAGATTAAATAAGATGAGGTAAGGGAAGCTTAGATTGATGGTTTACTCGGGTTGCTCTCCAATTTTGGGGGAACTAAAATTAAATGTTTAGAGATTGAAAGTTAATCCCCTCTTCACATAACTTCTGGAGCAGATAACTCGCGGAATGAAATCCTCGACAGTCTTTTTTTTACTGCTCCAAACAGTCATTTTCTTTTTTATTTAATATTTCAAAATTTAAAAATTCAAATGTAAAATTTAAACCGTTGATCTTGTTAAATTTTACCGGTGATTCGTTTTCATATAAATTTTATAAAATTTGAAGTTGATTTGATACTAGATCGAGAGGCCAACAAATGAACGAATCTGGTTAGATTAATTTTAATACGTTCATAATTATGTCACTTAATCAAGTATCAAATCGACTTCAAATTTTATAAAATTTATATGAAAACGCATCGCCGGTAAAATTTAACAAGTTCAACGGTTTGGATTCTCCATTTGAATTTTTAAATTTTGAAATATTAAAAAAAAAAAGAAAAGACTGCTTGGAGCAGTCAAAAAAAGACTGTAGAGGATTTTAGTCCGATAACTCGCTGCCTTCACCTCCCCTCATCCAATATAATCTCCTTATTTCCTATACTGGAGCATAGCCTTAAAAAAATAATAAAAACAAACAAAGTGAACTATTTTCTTTTAATTGAGTGTTCACACCTACCCCTTCAGTAAAAATCATCTCTCTTCGATCTGGATATGAAGACTTCTGATCACCGGAATCATTAACTTGTAATCAATCTTCATGTTCGCTAGATCCTGAGCTTTGGGAAGCCATGGAAGGTGAGAACCTTATTTTTTACTTGTATCGCTAATTCATGAGTCGAATGCGCAATTTCTCTCGGTGTGTATCTAATTTTGATTTCTCCTTCATTTTTTTACAAAATCGTCAACCAATCATCATTGATCATGGTGAAATCGAGGGGTATTTCTCTTGATCTTATTATTGAGGTGATGGAGTCCACCAATTGTTTGATCATCGTTGAGTTTTGAGTCATCTAGATTTGGATGCTTGGCGAAGCGATCAGGATAGCTTGACAGCCTCTTAAGGTGTGAGGAAATTCCAAAGTGTGCTCATATAGCGCTTTTGAAGGGTCCCCATAAACTCCAATGAAAATCTATTCTTTATTTTTCACTATGTTAACCTTAGCCACAATACAAAATCTCTCGAGTCTTAGGATATCTACTTTGATTTTATCATTCCAAAGCAAGACCAAACTCCCAACTTACCCACTGCATACACTTAATTCCACATGATTTCTGAGCGAAAAATTTCCTATGATATTTTGAGCTTTCACCCTAAAGCATTTGGTTTCACACAAAAAATTAAGATTATTTTTGCGCTAGTGGATCTTAGGAGGTTTGTGAGGAATTATTATATTTCGTGGCCCTCATGCAATTCCACACAAAAGAGCATCATGTGGATGGAGGAGGTCCCTTCGGGTCGACCTCCGCAATCCTTTCCTAAGAGAAAAGTTTTGAAGGAGTTTAGTCGAAAAATCATCCATTATCGTTTTCTTATTAACTTGGTTGATTCAGACCAGTGTTCAATCTCTTGCGTTCTTGGGTTATTTATTGGTTAAGCAATTAGGGTATTGGTAGAGGTTTGCGAGAGTATGAGTGCTGATGTGAAATTTTTCAGAATTTGGCCATCGGTGAGAAGGATCTACCTGATTTGATGGTCTCCCATGACTTCAATCAATATTAGACTTGAATTTGGAAAAACATCAGGAATGTTTATTGGACCTATCAGATTTGTTGGACTGGGTAGGCTAGACCAATTATATTCGATCATTTTTATTGGTGTTTAGAAGGAAAAGAAGGTGGTAGGGGAGGTAGGGTTTAGGGAGACAAGAGAGGACAGTAGGTGGGATTGAAGGGTCGGATTTGGAAGGAGAATGGAGGTAATGGGGATAATGGGAAGTAAAACAACACGAGAGAAATCACCATATCATCAGAACACTTAAGTGAGTAGAGAAGGACAAACAAGAACTTTTAGTTATATTGACTTTTTGTTAATTTCACCTCTCCGGTCTTCTAAGAAACAAGAGGAAAAAAAAATTTTCAAGCTACTACATATTCATTCATGTGGGAACATAATGTTGATGTGCAATTGTACACTTCTATTGGATTTGGAGAGTTCGATACTAAATTAGATCCTTCTCATAATAAGACCATATAATATTTTTCGGATCCGTAGGAAGCCTAATTACAATTAAAGGAAGGGGCTTTCTTAATGCATCGGCCGATCGGCGTCACTCACTCCAATCCTTGTGTTATATCTGGATTTGTGTCCTTATCTGTGTAGTGAATCTAATAGAATCTGTCAATGTTCTCAGCATGCTTGACTTGATAGGTACTTATTGACTATTGTTTATTCTTTGTGAGAGAAATGATTTGCTTTTCTCCAAACAGTTTGGCTCCAACAATTGTACAAAAAAGAACAAAAAAAATTATTTTGATTTCTAAACTAAACTAAATTGTTCCTACAATGTTTCACGTGAGGTGGACGAGATAGTTTTTCATTGGATCTCAATTAATTGCTGATAAACATCATTTTGGGAACCCCCATTTTCATTTGTAAGCACCAACATATTAGGTAAATGAATTTCAGTTTGAGAAAAGATAAACATATTATAGCATAAATTAGAGATATTATAGAGGCGGTTTGGATCGCTTAGGAATTTGGGGAAAGGTTCCGTTTGGATGGTGTGGGAATAAGATGAATAAGGGAAGAAGTAAGTAAGAAGTATTGGGAAGTGTGTAACTTTGTGAAGAGTTTGGATTGTTTAATAATAAATTTATTCTCATCTTCCCTTATTCTCTTATTCTCACTCCCATCCAAACACAACATTTGGGAATTTCCTATTCCTAGGCATAAATTTATTGGGAAGTGTGTAACTTTGTGAAGAGTTTGGATTGTTTATAATAAATTTATGTCTAGGAATAGAAAAATTCCCCAAGCCCCATATAGATTAAATATTTATGCTAAATTAAATTGTATCTTCAAAAAAAAATAAGAAAAAATTAGATACATACCATCTCAAAATTTCAAAATTTTTAAAAAGAGAAAATCAACTGTATATCCCTCAAATCATAACTAATTAGAAATATCCCCTTGTAATTATCAAATTTGGATATATCCCCCTATAATCATACTATCTATTGATATTTACCCTTCTATCACTTTGTCAATTATAAAAAATCATTTTCTAAAAACTGGATGAAAATACCCTCCTGACGATTCATCTACACGGGTTTGCTCCTTCAGTTTGGCTCCGTTTGGATAAGGTGTGGAAAGAAGGGAAGAAGGAAAAAAAGTGGAAAGAAGTATTAGGAAGTGTGTAACTTTGTGAAAAGTTTGAATTGTTTATAATAAATTTATTCTCTTATTTCTTCTTCCTTTCTTCCCAAATAGAATCCAAACGGAGCTTTTAACAGAAAGCGTGACTCCTAAAGGCACCTCTTTGAAAAATTTTATCCCTAATATTGGCTTAGGTGAATATCTTGCAGGAAGCGTGTAAGGAGTATAAAAAGAATTCATTGGTTCTGCACATCAACTGTTTGGCAGATTGCTTAAGAGAAGTGATTTACTCGAACCTCTCTGATCTTTGTTTTTTTTTTAACTGGTCCAAGGGACCTATATATCAGCAATTAATGATGAAATTCACAACAACAACATTTTTATTTGATATAGCAGTACATTTACATTATCAAATTCACCAACTCGGAATATGCAACCGTATAAGAGCAAAACGTGCTGCTATTTCCAACAGCCACAAAGTTCCCTAAAATAATTAAATAAGTTCACAAAATCAATGAAAAAATAGAACTTAGTGATAGGATCAAAAACGATTGTGATTGCTTCTTGAGGTGTTTGTTCCATGGAGGAATAGAAGCATTCTCAGCCATTTCAGAGAGAAATAAGGATTTCTTATCACGGTTTAAGAAGAGATATATTGAAAGAGGAAGGAGAAGAATTTGCTATCGTAAATTTCTTTCCTATTAAATTGAAGGAGAAAATGCTGGAAGATGAAGAGTTAGAAGGAGGGTATTTTCGTCCAGTTTTTTAGAAAATGTTTTTTTTTTATGATTAGAAAAATGATAAAAGGATAAATATCAATAGATAGTATGATTGTAGGGGATATATCCAAATTTGATAATTACAAAGGGATATTTCTAATTAGCTATGATTTGAGAGGTATATCATTAATTTTCCCTTAAAAAAATGTCATTCCAAAACTAATCCATAGCGGCTCATTGCCACCCTAAATCTCTTTTATTTAAAAAATTGCCACTGAATACACTTCTCATACTTTTTTATATTATAAAAATAATGTGAAAATACTCTATCCCAAAATATCCTTTGTTTCTTCATGTTTCCATTATTTTTCCTTTCTTTGCTCTGCGACCCATCTTCCTTCTTTTTGTCCTTTTCATTTATGTTGCTTCCCGTATACCAGTCAAACGTTTATACCAGAAGCGGAAACAAGCATTTTCATTTTCGTTCCGTTTTGGTAACGGAACGAAATGGTTGTTTTATTTTCGTTTCGTTTCGTCAAACGTAATAGAAATCTGTTCCATTTAATGTTCTGTCTCTATTTTCTATTGATTCAAGTTCTATTTTCGTGTTCCGTTTCATTTATGTTAACAAATTTCCGTTCCGTTTCAATTAACGTTCCGTTTCGACGGAACGGAACAGAACAGCGAAAAGAACGTTAATACTGACAGGCCTAGCTACCCGAGCACATCTTATGGCAAATAATAAATAAAATAACAAAACGAATCGTAAATTTTCAAATTCAAAATGGCAAATTAAATCGAAATCTTGAAATCCAACACAAATCAGACTTTTGAAGTCCCAACGAGTAAAGGCAAATGCGACTGACGAGGTTGTCGTAGTTATGTTCTAAAAATCAATAATTTAATAACTTAAATATTAGTTTATGTTATTGATGATATTTTATCATCTGTTTCTAGGTTTATTATTGACAGATCATTCAGGTTGAGAATCTGAATTGTGAATCTCTGTGGATCATTCTTTAGAATGACAATAATAAATCTAAAATATCCATAATCTTGATAATTAACAAGAAACATTAATTATCATATAAGATTAGTATGCAAGTTAAATAATGATTAAATTCTACAAATCGTAGGTTAAGAGTTACCAACTTAATTGCATATGTGTATGTTATAGAACATAGTACAGGACTTGACCCAACGAAATAAATATATGGATTGTGTTATGTGTCATTGTTTATTTCATATGAGTTTGATTCTAAGTTTGAGATGGTTCAATCTTTCCACATGAGGATAGATTCTATAAATATCATCTACCGCTGATAAGTGCTGCTATACGGACTTTATTTATGTTCTCTTAAATTGTGCAGGGAAAAGATAATCATCAAGAAAATCGTATGTCCCTCATTAATTCATTTAGTGAGTGACGATATCTGTTTGAGTCCCATGATGGAGTTGGATCGTATGCGCGCAACTAGGCGATCAACTCTAGATCAAGAAACGTATAATCTGCAAGAATGACACATTACTATCTTGGATTATACGATGATATCATGTGACATAAGAATCAAAATAGAGAATTACATTTATTCTCTTTTGAAGGATTTAATACTGTAGCAGTACACTATTTATGCGAATTGGGAATCATAACGTGTTGCTAGATACCGCTTATGATCATTGGAAATAAATATAGATTTATTTCCATGTCCAACGTAGCATAAATCCTCAAAGGGTCACACAAATAGAGCTTTAACCATATAGTGCATTATTTATTTATTCGCATTAATGTGTATTACGGAAATATGATAAGTTGGTTAATTAATTATATATTGTTATAATTAATTAAGTCAAATGAATCATATTTCATATGAAAATAAATTAATGCATTAGCTAATCCTAGAATAATTATTAATTAGTTAATAATTATTTTAACTCAACACAATTTAATATAAATAGTTATATTAATTTATTGGGACAATATGTATGTATTAAATATATAGTCCAATTGAAGAGCATTTAGAGTAGCTTTTAATTAAATAAATTAGAGGCTTGTTTGAGAGAGTTAAGAGGCCCATTATGAGCCCAATAGTGGCCGACCTTGGTGGTAGGTGATAGGTAGGATTTGCGCACTATATATAGAGATGTATAGATGCAAATTTGAGACTTCTCTCTTTCCTAACCTAGCCGCCACCTCTCCCCTCCCTCTTTGGCCGACGGCCATCTCCCTCCTCCTCTCTCCATTGGCTCATGTGTTGAGCATTATTTTCTCCACTCATTAAATTGTTAATTAAGGAAGAAGAGAGAATATCATAGGATTAGCTTCGTCCTTCTTGAATCGCTAACACGATTCGTTTAGGACTTGGTTAACCTCTTGGTGGACTCGAGGCGGCAGTCAACCGTGGTGGAGGCACAAGGAAAGCACGCCACCGACTCCCATGCCATGGTCGAACCCCGCGAATATGATTTCGCAGGAGGTACAATTCCTACACCTTCTCTTATGTCGAAGTGAGCTTTTGCACTAGATCTCTTTTGATGCATGATGTTGTTTGTGGTTAATTAAGTGTAATTAACTATAAATTTAAAAATTATGCATTTCCTAACAAAGGTAACCCCTCCAAGTAATGAGAGCAACCTAGTCACAAGCTCGCAGCTCCTCCTTGTTAATCAGGCCAGCAAGGCGAGAGATGGTAGAGATCAGAGGTCGAACGACCCAGCATGTCGTAGAGGCTTGAGATTGAAGATACGGATTGCTAGAGCGGCAGAGATTTGTGTTGGAGCTGTAGCCATGGTCACGAGACCACCTCTCTGAGTCGAAAAGATAAAAAAGAAGGGACAAAGGACATTCCGGGAAGCATCATAATATTATTTGGGCTATAGTAGTATATTTTTATTTTCTTTTTATAATAAAAGAGTATAAGATTTGTTGTTGGTGACAATTTTCTAAATAAAAGAATTTTAGAGTGGCAATCTATTAAGAATTAGTTTTGGAATGACATTTTTCTAAATTTCAAGTTTTGAGGTGGCATGCCATGTACCTAATTTTTCCAAAAAATAAAGAAAAAATATTTGTCCTGCCCAAGTACCTTATAATAATTAAATAACAAAGAAGAAAATATCATAACATTAACATCAAAGTCCCTTTCATGCTGGTCTACTCCAATTTCATAAAACCCATGCGCACGCCAAATACTTACAAAACGTAATATAAAATAAAAAATTATGTAATAGTGGACAAAAATGAAAGTCAAGTATCTGTGTAACTGTAAGAAATTCAACCTTTGCTGCTCCTTCCAGGAGCAAAATAAAATTAATTACTGTTAGCAATGCTATGCTATTACAATTAATTCCAAGGAGGGAAGGAGTTAATTATACAAAACAGCTCATCATATCGTATCATGATTTATATATGATCTTGCTCCTCATTACAATAAAACGTATTTTCTTCTCTTAATCTTATTAACCTCATTCTTTTGCCTTTTTTATTTTCCGCATAGTGCGCCGAGTGGCAAAGTGAACATTGGAAACGGAACTTTGGCCTCTGCTGCTGGTGCACTGCACAATCATTTATATACGATATATCATATATCATAGCAGCAATTTTAACAAGGAAGAAGAAATCTATTAATCGCAGTCCGATTGGATATTTGCAATAGAATGACTAATTGATCAACTAACCAAGAAGATGACTAATTGACTCCAATTATAATTATGTGTGCGTTTGGATAGGTGTGGGAAGAAGGGAAGAAGGGAAGAAGTATTGGGAAGTGTGTAATTTTGTGAAGAGTTTGGATTGTTTATAATTTTTTTTTTGCCTTCTTCCTTCTTCCTTCTTCCAACCCCATCCAAACAAAGTGTATAATAGAAATAGTACAGATGAATGAAAAACTAACCATAGGTGTATTGTTTCTACTTGTGAAAGTTGCAGGTTTAGAAAGGAGGCATCATGAGGCATTGAATGGTGCTTTATGGCGAGTACTTTACACTTTAGATTTTTTCTATTACTAAATTGATTCATCGCCCTGCATATACAAGTTAATTTTAAATTTAAAAAAATAAAAAAAATCAAGAAAAAGTTATGAATGGGAAAAGAAAATTAATTTTGTCATGTTTGAAATATATGTTTAATATTGAAAGCAGCATGCCTATGCGCTATGCCTGTGTGTACCGACTGACCGGTACAGAGCAAAGAAGCCAGAGAAGCTGACCTACCTACAATTAAAAAGAAAGCTGCCTTGATGAAGGCCCAAAATGAGCGTGGTAGCTCCAACTTGGTTGACGGTTGAGATGATGGTGTCGGCCTGCTCCCCTTCAGTGACAACAATCTCGACATCGATCCCGATGCAGAGGTCTCGGAAGGAGAGGGCGAGATGGAAGCCCCTGAGCCGGAGACTCCGCCGCTTCTTGCGGGAGAGAACCAAGGCAGAGGGCGGGCAGACATAGAGCAGGGTGATGCCGTCTCCGCACCGGATGTAGTTCCGTATCGCCCACTCCAGAGCTGCCCTCGACGCCTCCGCCTCCTCCACCATCATCACCACTCTCTGCCTCTCCATTTTCTCTCTATTTCCCTCTCTCTTTCTAGCCCTCTCTAAACACTACTTGCTACCATATAATTAAATTAAAACAGACCCGGTATTGTAATGTTATACTGTGTGCTTTTTGTTTTATATATGCATTGTTGTTCATTTTAATTAATTAATTAATTAGCGATCAAATTATCTCTTTGGACACTCGTGACTCGTGTCTTTGTCCCCACCAAACATAATTACTATATTTCATTTCCTAAGAGGAGGCAGCCCTGCAGAATTTTCTGTTGCTCCAATGCTAATTTATTTATAATTTGTTTAGGTGACCTCGAACAAAACCGATAATAAATTTTAATAATTATACAGTAATAATCTAAACTAGTAATTACTTATTCATAAATTTCAAGAAAAAAAAAATTATGCATGTACGGGACATATTGCATCGACTTATACTACATAAAACAAAGATTTAAAAATCAAGCTAATAATTATTTTTTTAGTCCCAGTAAAGGAGTTACAAATTACAAGAGACAATGAATTGTTAACCAATATGATGGTCCGTTATTAAATAGGCTCGATGCACGTAGTGATTAATACATGAGGCTGATTATCAAAGCAAAAGAAGGTACGGATGGATAGCAGAATAGGTATGAAGTTTGAGCAAATAAAAACTGTTCATGACAAAAAGAGTGGCCTCTCGCAGTCTCGCCCCTGTTTTTGGTCCCGCTAATTCTTACACAAGTGTGCCTTCTTTTCTCTTTTTTAACTTCTTTTTACAAAATTCAGTGCACAAAAGTCCTCCTAGTTTTCAGTTTGACATCTTCCTCTCCTTTAGCCCAACAAATATTAAAATCTCTCAAAGCATAAAAAATAAACGAAAAGAAAAGTAAGAAAAATCCGAACAACCACATTGAATCCGAAAGGTTATCAATTGTATGAAATTTTTATTGATTATTGAAAAGTTACGAGTGGATTAGGTGGCTAAGGACGTAACTATAATGATCTCATTAAAAAAACCTATATATCCGGAATGAGGAATGAACAGTGCCGGGCAGTGTTTTGCAATTTTTCGCTGGGTTGGATGGTTCGTTGGGCTTGGCGTTCGTCGGATGGTAAACACCTACTCGTCATTTCTGTTCAGGTGGTCCCAACGTATCTGTGTTACCTTTTTGTGTTGGTATGGTAGGTCTTTGTTGTTTCCATTGTGAGGCTTTGGATGTCATGTGGCAGATTTCGTGGTTGTCTTCCAATGTCTGTAAGTCATTTTTTAGGCTTAAAATGATCTGCTTCATAATGTCCCTCTTGGCTGTCGCTGCAGGCTGGTTGTGGGACCTGCTTCTGCTGGAGGTATTGGTGTGTGTGGACATGTTCTAATAGACTGTTCCTTTTTTTCCTCAACATGCACTGCTGAGTGGGACTATCTATTGGATGGTTGATGTGCTGCTCTGGTGGTCTGTGTGTAGGGCAGTTAGTCATTGCCGCCCAGGTGATGCAGATTGGTTGGTTGTGCTGCCATCTGTAAGGTGTTCTTGTCCCCCTGGTACGGTTAGCCCATTATTGTGGAGACCATTGTCAAGGCATGTGATGTGGGGGCCAACATCAGTGAGTATTGGTGTTTTCTTCTTGCTGCTCCGCCTCCACTTGTAAGTGCATCGTCCCTGATCCATTGGTGTATTTATATCTTTCATTTCCACCTTGTCTTGTATCCTCCGTCATTGCTGTTGTGGTGCGTTTCCAGTTTCCGATTAAGGTTAGATATTCTTTGTTTCTTCTTTTCCGTTGTTTCCAAAATTCGATGCCTTCTGTTCTCTTTGGAAATCCAATGTAGGGTACCATGTGTAGCGCTGTTCTTAATGGTTTTTGTTTGTTATAAATGAATGCAAGGTTTTCGGCGATCTGTTCTGGTAGGCAGTTGTGTAGGTGTGCATTCCATCTCTTTGTCAGGCTGTCCTGTTCTGCACCGAAGGTTAGTGCTGTCCTTGCTGGAATTTATATTTTTATATGTTGTTGTTTGTGCTGTTACTGTTATTGGTGTGTTTATGATTATACTGTTCGATGGTATATTATTTTACGCTTGCTCAACTGCTGCGTTTTTGGAGAATTTTGTTTCTCTACTGTGGAAATGATATTTGAGTAATTTGTGTGAGGTTTTTCAGTGGTTTGTATATGCTTTGTCACAGTAGTTTAATGCGAGAGAGAAAAGTGATCGGATTGTTGATTTTGGTGATTATTCTTCATGTAGCTTGGTTGTGCTTTTAGCATTGGTTCTATTGAAACATATTTTGAAATTGTATTATGGTTGTTATTAGGTTTTTATTTAGGCGTATTTAGGCTGTAGTGAGATTATTGGTGTTGCTTTGTTCTGGATAGCGCGTTTGGTGGCTTAGTACGAATGCATTTCCCTATTTCATTGGTTTTGTTCATATTTTTATTTTGTTGTGACTGATCTGTTCGTTTTTTAAAATTCGTTGTAGTTATTGGCTTATTTTCCCGTTTGATATTGTTATTTGGTGAGTTTTTTGGTCTGTCTGTATCGATTTCTTGCTCATTTCGATTTCTTTGTAGTGTGTGAACTATTTTTCCATTGGAAGTTGTTATTTTCATCGGATAATTGTTTCTATCTTTTGGGATTTGTTATTTTGGGTGCATACTATTGATGTGCCTATTAATTGTTCCCATTTCGGTTCATATCTTCCTTTTGCTTACATCAACTTCAATTTTCCTTGTCCAGTTGCAATGTCTTCCGTCCCAGTGGATGTCAATGTTCAGATCAGTAAAATGTTGAATTATCTGAACCTTCGCGCGCCACAAGTGTCTCGCGATTACACTCCTGAAGGATTCAAGTGCAAGGTGATTGTCTCGGTCAAGAGTAGTGATGGAGTCGAGTCGGTTCAACTTTTCAACAGTGCACCTGAGATTTCTGTGCAGAAGGCGGACGAGTCAGCTTTTAGAAATGCTATTCGATTCCTGAGGGACTTCCATCGTGACAATGTTCAGTTCCAAGAGTTCATACGTGCCAGTGTACATTTGGTTGATCCATTTGTGCTAGAAGGATGGTTCTCTGATTTAGTGGCGAAGCATTTTGAACTGCAGAAGAAGTACAATTATGAATTGAATGAAGGGTCTAGCCTTCGTGTCCAGAATCAGTACTTGGAGGAAAAAATACGAATTCTTGAGATGGCTGCTGAGGTTGGTGCTGATCTTACATTTCAGAGCCTTTGCCATGAGGTGAGCCAGCTGCGCCTTGAGAACGAGCGTCTCAAAGCAGCAAAGCAAAAGATGCTGGCATCTGTTGGCTCAGCTGCCGAAGCTCTCTCAGCTGCTCAGGTTCCAGCTACTCCTCTGTAGCTATCCATTCCTATTGTGCTACCCTCGAACAGTGTGAAGGTCTTCGCATTTCAGTTCTGGAGCAACAATTGCACTTAATTTTTTGTCCTATTTGCTTTGGTTGTTCCACTTTTGTTCCTCTCTTGAACTCGGTGTCTGTATTTTGTTGTAATTAGAAAAAAAACACTGAACAAATCCACCTTTTTGCTGCTTCCCCCTATGTAAATTCGCATGGACAAGGTTAATATCAGGACCTCTGTTCTTTGATGTGTCTTTTCTTTTCTGTTGCTATTTTTATTGTGCATGCATTTTGTGAGCTTGGCTTAGTACTTTAACATAGTCTCCTGCCTATATGGTGTTTTGCTCTGGTTAGAATTTATATTGTAACTTGTCCAGTAAATGTCATAGATTGTAGGGTCAATTTTAAAATTGTTATAAGGAAATAGGTCTCCTCCAGTAAAATGAGTATTACATACTGTAATATACTTTTTGCAAAGGGTATTGAATTGTGAGCTAATGATAGAAGGTACAGTTTATTATTCTGATGAGTAATGGTCGGCGGAACTATTTCATTGTGAACTATTGAAAGGAAATAGGTGTGCTCCAGTACAATAAGTGTTGGAGATTGCGAAATATCATCATATGGTGAACAATAATTTAGTTAAATCATTATGTGTGTTGTTCATTAATGTGATGAGTAATTGGCATGAACATTATTTGGAATATGTCTGTTCCAACAGCATGGGCTTTTAGTGTTGTTAATTCTCATACTGGTAAATAGTAATGTAAATTAATGATAGAACGTGCAGTTTATTAATCTGATCGGCGTCATTATTCTGTTATAAACTGTTAAAAGGAAATAGGTGTGATTCAGTACAATGAGTGTTCAAGATTGAGAAATATCATCGTATGGTGAGCAATAATTTAATTAAATTATAAGGTGTGATGTTGGTTAATGTGATGAGTAATGGCAATGAACATTATTTGGAATTTGTCAGTCCCAAGAGCATGGACATTTAGTATTTTTAATTCTCATACCGGTAAATAGTAATATAAACTAATGATAGAACGTGTAGTTCATTGATGTGATCTGTCATCGTGGAGAAAATTATTTCCTCATGTATAAAATGGAATTAGACGGCTTTGGACAGGATGATGTTACTTTAGGAAATTGTGAAGTTGGTTTTTTTCAATGAAAGTTTGCTGCTGAAATTATAGAGCGGCAAAGAAATTTAGTTGTGTTCTAAACTTTTGAAAGAAAATTACATAAAGGTAACGAAGAGTTTTTTCAAACAAAGATTATAGTACAGTTCGAATAGCAGTTGTAGCTTGGAGTGTTCTATAATAGGAAGTTAGAAGATACAGAGTGTTCTGTAGCTTGGAGTGCCTTTGTGCATGGCTTTTATATTATTTCTATGCGTTACATAATTAAGAAGCCTTCTGTCCTGGGAATTTTGAACATAGGACATTGTCCAAATCTGTAGGGGTGCAATAACTATTCCAGTTATAGGTTCCTAATTTTTTTCAATGAAGCCATTGTTATAACAATAAATGTATGGTTCAATAAACGATTGTGTGTTTACTTTGATAGCTTTGTCACTGTTTCTGTCATGGCATCATCTCAAAAATCGTCTGTTGGTGGATCTGCATTGAAGTCACAGGAAAAAGTGGCTTCAGGTGCGGGCAAGAGACCGTGCCGAACACGGCGGGTTTCACAAACAACAGGCGATGAACATCCATCAAGCTCACAGTCAAAGTTACCTTCGGTACTGGGCAAGAGGCCATACCGGTCACGTCGGGTTGCACCTATAGCAGCCCCAGTGGAAGGTTTAGAGACGTCTATTTGTATTTATAATTCGAAAAAAAAACATGTGCAATAACTGTGCTTATGTTTTAGTATTGCTTGTCTATTTTCATTACGCTGGCAGGTCAGGATTCACGGATATTAGATATTGGATGGCCTGAGTACACATGCGAGTATTGTCATGCAAAGTTCTGGTATAAAGAACGATGCACGGCTACTTCAACTTCTATGCATCCGAAATACAATCTTTGTTGTAGGGAAGGGAGAGTGTCTCCACCTGCATTGGAACCTCCCCCTCAACTATTGCAGCAACTCCTAAAACGCAATGGCTCTCCTGATTCGAACCACTTTCGAGAATTTATACGTGCATATAATTCAATGTTTTCATTTACCTCTTTTGGGTGTACAACAGATGAACGTATCAATGATGGATCTGCTCCCTATGTGTTCAAAATTTCAGGTCAAATATGCCACAGAATTGGTTCCCTTTTGCCTACTCCTGGTAATAGACCAGCATTTGCACAGTTATATACATATGATACTGAAAATGAAATTAAAAATAGGCTAGCTGCCTTTGGTAAATCCTCCACTGGTAAAAATCTACGACCTCACCTTGTAGAGTCACTCACTGAAATGTTTAATACCCACAATAAACTTGTCAAACAATATCGTACTATTAGAGATAGAATATCAAACGAAACTATTCCCGAAATGAAAATACGAATTCGTGCCGATCGTGATGAAACTAATCCCCAGTATTGCCAACCGAGTGCTTCCGAAATTGTTGGCTTTGTAGTTGGTGATATATGTGCAGAACAACAAAATAGAGATATCATTGTGGAGGATTGTTCCCAAAATTTACAACGTATCAATGTTCAGCATCCTTGCCTTATGGCTCTGCAATATCCTATTCTCTTCCCCTACGGGGAAGATGGCTATCATCCTAGAATTAGATATATAGCTGGTATGCCAGGAACATCTCGAATTAATCGGAAATTCGTTACAATGGCTGAGTACTACTGCTATAGGTTACATCCACGTGACAATGAAGCTCTCACTATTTTCCAAGCTGATAAATTGTTACAGCAAGCTGTTGTCAATTGGTTTGCATGTGTAGATCAAAGAAGACTTCAGTTTATTGAGAAGAACCAAGCCAACATGCGCTGTGAGAAACTTTGTAATATTAGAAACGCAGTTATGGATGGTGATATGATGGGACGTGAATTGGGGAAGCGTATTATTTTGCCTAACTCTTATAGGAATTGCTCAAGCCACGCACTTCTTACTCATTCACTCCCCCATTCTTTTAAACATAACTAAAATATCCTCATCTCCAATGCTGAAGTCTGGAAAACAAAGATGGGACAGAGGGTATTTTCGTCTAATCGGGAGTGTTTGAGTAAGGAGGACGTGCCCTGAGCAATTCCCAACTCTTATGTTGGTGGGCCCCGTTACATGATTCAGAACTACCACGATGCAATTTCTATATGCCGTCATTATGGTCCCCCTGATCTTTTCATTACTTTTACATGCAATCCGCAGTGGTTGGAAATTGAAAGGCTGCTTTTGCCTGGACAACGGCCGCACGAGCGACCTGATATTGTCTGTAGAGTATTCAAGATGAAATTTGTTGAATTGATGCGTGATATCAAGGGGGGGAAGTATTTTGGGAAGACAATGGCAGGTTGCAATTCTTTTCCTTCACAGTAAATATTTGCAAAAAAAATATTTAAAGCCGTGAATTTATATGCCTTAAAAAAATATTTCCTCTATGGCATTATATATAATCATAATAATAATACTTATTACCTTCATTTATTTGTCCTTTTTATGTCCATGTTACAGTCATTTCTCAGGTTGAATTCCAAAAGAGAGGGTTGCCTCATGTACATATTATAGTGTGGGTAACTCCCGATCGCAAATTGAAGACTTCTTCGGATGTAGACAAAATAATCTCTGCAGAGTTGCCTGATCCAAAGGTAGACTTATTAGCTTATAATTCAGTCGGAAAATTCATGTTACATGGTCCCTGTGGTGTTATCAATAATCGTAGTCCATGTATGAAAGATAATAAGTGCTCTAAAAATTATCCAAAACAGTTCAATCCATACACACAGATTAACGAAGATGGTAGTGTTCTGTATAAAAGACCATTGAATGATATCAGTTTTGATAGAAATGGGATTTTAATGACTAATCAATCAGTTGTCCCCCATAATTTACCACTCCTTATTAAATATCAAGCGCATTTAAATGTCGAAAAATGTTACAGTCCTCGATTAGTAAAATACTTATTTAAATATATCTGTAAAGGACACGATAGGCAAATGATTTCCATTCATAAAAGTAACGTTGAAAAAGACGCGATCATAAATGAAGTGCAAAACTATTTGGATTGTCGTTGCATCACACCCCCATGAGGCTGTATGGCGGCTTTTTCAGTATGATATACATGACAGTTATCCAGGTGTTGAGCGACTTGGAGTGCATTTACCAGGTGAGAATACAGTCACTTTTGCAGATTCTCAAAAAATGAAATTTGTTGCTGATGCTCAATTTTTTGAGCGAACGAAACTAACAGAATGGTTCAAACTTAATCAACGTGATCCTAATGCAAGAAACCTGACCTATGCTGAAATACCTCAAAAATATGTGTGGAACAGTAACGTGAAAGCATGGGAGATGCGAAAAAAACATAAACGGGTGGGGCGTGTCTATTATGTTCACCCAAGCAAAGGTGAACTATACTATTTCAGATTGTTGCTCAATGAAGCAAAAGGTTGTACATCATTTGAAGCGGTACGTACCGTGAACGATATAGTTTACAAAACATTTCAGGAAGCATGCAAGGTTTTAGGATTAATTGATGACATGAACGAATGGATTGACGCTATAAAAGAAGCTAGCCATTGGGCAAGTTCATCTCAATTGCGAAAATTATTTGTTTACATTCTTTTGTATAGTGAACCAGCAGATCCACTTCATTTATGGGATAATACGTGGGAATTACTTGGTGATGATGTCAACTATAAATTAAATGGTGGTCGCAACAATTTGAACCATACCCTTCCTGAACATATAAGAAAAGATCTAATACTTGTAGAGATAGAAAAAAATCTTTCGCTCAGTGACAGTTCTCTATCTAAATTTAAATTGCCAATTCCAAGTTTTGGATTGATTGATGAATTAGATAACCGTTTAATTCAAGAACAGCTAGCTTTTAATACTGCCACACTTCTCTCAGAATCAATAAAACTGTGTGAGTCTCTCAATATTGAACAAACTGCCATCTATTCTGCTGTAATGGAATCAATTGAAAGAAAGGATGGACAGTTATTCTTTGTTTATGGTCATGGGGGCACTGGCAAAACTTTCTTATGGCAGGCTATTATAGCAGCAGTACGATCAGCAGGTAAAATTGTCTTACCCGTCGCATCCTCTGGCTTGGCAGCTCTTTTGCTTCAAGGTGGCACCACAGCGCATTCTCGGTTCAAAATACCAATTGAAATATCGGCTAACTCAACGTGCGAAATCAATCAAGGTACGCATCTTGCAAAATTAATACAACATACATCTCTTATTATTTGGGACGAAGCACCCATGAATCATCGTTATTGCTTTGAAGCACTTGATAGAAGTTTGCGAGATATTATGGGAGCAACTGATGATAGAAAACGTGGTCAAATATTTGGAGGAATAACTGTCGTTCTGGGAGGTGACTTTAGACAAACTTTGCCAATCGTACCGAATGGATCACGTTATGACATTATCAGTGCATGTATCACAAACTCTCACCTATGGCACTCCTGCAAACTTTTTAAATTGCATACTAACATGAGACTTCTACGCCCTGGTATGACAGCCTCTGAAAAAGAAAGTACAGCTCAATTTAGTTCGTGGTTACTTTCTGTTGGTGATGGAACCTTGAAAGGTCAAAATTTCTATGGCTCTCCTAATGAAGATTGGATTGAAATGCCATCTGAACTGGTACTACCATGTGGTAAAGATCCTCAATTAAATATAATTACAGCTATCTACTCTGAATTTCAATACAATGACGAAAAAATTGAATACTTACGTCAACATGCTATAGTAACACCAACTAATGAAGATGACGATAGTATTAACGATCAAATTACTGATATGACTGAGGGCCAATTGTACACATATTTGAGTGCTGATACTATTGACAAGAGCACTGATATTTCAAATGAATTGCGGGACATGTATCCTTCAGATTACTTAAACCTATTAAGCCCTAATGGCATTCCAAATCATAGGCTACGTTTAAGAGTTGGTATGCCAGTTATTCTTATTAGAAACATTGATCAATCAGCTGGGCTCTGTAACGGCACACGTTTGATAATTACTCGGTTAGATACACACACAATTGAGGCACAGATTATTTCTGGTCATGGTTCAGGTAATACAACACTGATACCTCGCATTATCTTTATTAAAAAGGATAACCATCTGCCTTTTGCGCTGCGTAGAAAACAATTCCCTCTTCGAATTTGCTATGCTATGACAATAAACAAAAGTCAAGGCCAAACACTATCTACTATAGGTATTTACTTACCGCGTCCAGTATTCTCACACGGTCAGCTTTATGTTGCTCTTTCGCGTTCAAAAAATAAAGAGGGCATTAAGTTAATCATTGTTAATCCAGATAGAGCTCACAATTCTTACACTCAAAATATTGTCTTCAGTGAAATTTTCTCCTATATAGGTATGGGATAAATTTTGTGTCCTCATCTATTGTATTTTGTACGGAGCTAATTTTGTACACTCTTTCAAATCACTACACATCTATTTCTTATTTAAAATTATATTCCATCTATTAAATACCATAGTAGTATCCAGTATAAATGGTGACAGATCATAAGTAGCAACAAAAATAGAAAATCTATAGCCTTTTACACAGTTACAACAGGTCTCCTTAGTCCCTCTGCTTATTCATGTCCAAATGATTCTATTGATGAGTTAATAAGCAAGCAACATAACAAATAAGAGTAGATTTCTGCGTGCGTTAGTATTTAAAATACAGTAACCATTTTGTAACAGACAAAACGCCGTAAAAATTGTGATTATACTGTTTTTCTGGTCAGTGTACAATTTGGGCAAAATTGCTCCTCTTTCCTCTATGAGAATATGTTCTGCTTGCACTTCCTATTTGGTCCATGATTTCATAGCTACTGCTACTTGTATGCTCTTTTAAACAATGGCATGAAATTTTTTTATAAATTTTACAAATTCACTTTGCTAATATGTAGATGGAGACTCCAATTGCTGTCCAACATCTGAATGACAACACAAAAAAAACCACAGTCCTGTGCAGAGTTATAAAACAGTGGGATGTAATCTATCCAAGTACCGGTAGGTGTCGTTTCATGCGATTCTTACTGGTCGATGGACAGGTAAATCAATCATTTAATTATTTTTTCAAATTAATTGTTTCACTTCATTGACTATTCACTATGTACTGCTCGCAGGTTTAGTTACACTCAATGCATTAGTTTTTGCTTTCAATTAATTGATTAACATAGATACTGTAGCCACACAGAATATTTACTGCAGTTGTGCTCTTTCTTTTTTTAAAAATGACTGCACATTGTCTATCCCTTTTCATTAACCGAAATTTACTGCTCCAGAGACATCACACAAATAGAGTTTTACATGGTACATACCCTCCTCTGAATTGTACTGATACGATCCCCTTAGCTAAATAGCAGTTCATGCATTTTGCATCATGCCAGCCCAATATCACTATCTCCAGGACCAGGCACCTTTCTTTCTTCATGGCCCAAGTCTTTGTTTAACTCGACACCAACTGTTGAGTCAGTGTTATGAGAAGCTATTTCATACCCGAAATTGCATTTTTCAACTTAACTCACCATATTCTTTATCAATAGCCCATCATGTTCTGCATTGTTGCACCAGTTGGATTTAAAGAATGAGAGAGCGCATCATTAAAACTGACGATATTTGGATTCCAAAATTTGAATTAACATACAATGATATCTATATTAAAAAAATCAATTTGTCTACAACCTAAACCTATATAATTCTGAATTAAAAAACTTCAATTAGCTTAAAATAATATCTCTATTGGAAAAATCAACCTGTCTACGATTTGCGTCTGTATAATTCTCTTATAAATTTGTGCACAGAGAACAAAATGAAAAAAATAGCACTACCAAAATTAACAATTTCCTATACAGTATACATTGTTTGCAAATATAACTTTGAAAGCTATAAAACAGTAAGCCTTCTAAAGTATCCCTAATTTGTCTAACTAATCAGCCTCTCATGCTCACTGCCGTCAGCCATGACAATATCCACCACTGTTTAATTTAACAATATCCTGACACAGGCATAGTAGAGCTATTTTTTCAATTTACTCAACTAATTACTCCCTCAACGAATGCATTCCAGGGAACAGCAATTGAGGCCGAAATTAAAAAAAGTGAACACAATTTGCTTCCTGTCAAACCAGTGGATGGCAATATATATTTGTTCAGAAACTTTAAAGTGACCACTCCTGCTGGAGGATACAACGCAACTGGACATGCTTTTATTATCTCATTCCACAAATGGACAGAAGTTATTAGAGTGCCAAAAGCCACTCCTGAACCACCGCTGTTCTACTTTGCGTTCACAGAGTTTGAATCTATTGGGACTACAGTACGTGGTCCTAGAACAGTTGTTGGTCAGTTAACTTATTAATTCTTTTACATTGTACTTTACATTCAGAATGGACCTCCAATAGTACATGAAACACTTCTTTTTTTTTAATCTATAAAAACAATCCTCAATAATCTCACCATAAAATTTGCACGGCATTGGTCACCATAATGGAATAGGGAACAGAGAAAAAAATAGCAACCATGAATACAACCATACCTATAAGCAATATTCTCTTAACAACTGAAACACAATTTAATTTCCACTGTTAATAAATAAATAAATGATACTAATATGAACATGTCATATCCTCACTATAAAATTTAGATGTCATTGGTCGCATCAGTGGAATAGGAGACATAGAAGAAGTGCCAACTATGAATGGAACAGTACCTATAAGGGATATTCTCCTAACAAATGAAAGGTAATTTAATTTACAGTACTAATAAATCAATGGTACTAATATAAACTTGTCATGTAAATGATATTAATAAGTTCTACTATTGACAATGACCTTACTATTATTTCTAATTTTCAGAAATAATACGATTCGAGTGACACTGTGGAAAGATTTCATAGCCTCCATTGATGGACTAAACATCACCGAGCTATCAAAGACAACACCCATCGTCATTGCATTCAGCTCTCTTGAATTTAAAAAATACAGTGGTAAATATACAAACTGCAATTCTATCTTCTAACTAATAACATTCCACCTACAATTCGCATCTAATTCACAAACCTTTTTCTCTTTTCATTCTTCATAGATGAGACTTTCCTAAAAACTTACGGTGCTACCAAAGTTTACTCTCAACAATCACACCCAATCATCCTGGCTTACATTCAAAGGTATGCTAAACTTAAGATTGTCCAATTATGAATACTCATATATTTACAATTCCCACCTCCTTGCTTGACCAAAAAAAATTTATATTTTGCCTACCTACCATACAAGGATAAATATGTTAACTACAGATCTAATTTTCCTGTCAATGCTCTCAGTAAAAAAATCTAACCTTTTGTTGCTCTTATTATGGAACAACAGGTTAGACGCAGGAGAACTGGAAATTCAAAATTTACAGCGTCGCACCTTCTCATCTTCCAAGCCTTCAAAATCAACAGTGCCTAGAATGCTCACTCTAGCACAATTAGTCAACCTAGAGCCTTACACTAACAAACTAACATCATTTATAAATAATAATATATTTTGAATTAGATTACACCTTCAATTCAACCTTTTCATGAACTAAAACAATTTCACCAAAACATATTGTCCTTTCTTCGTTAATTTACATCATCTCTAAAATTATGTATCTTCTGACAGGACCAGCAATTCAGTTGCAATGCTACTATTGCTGACATACTTAACAGAGACAGCTGGTGTTATTCTGCATGTCCTGAATGCAAATGTACCCTCTCATGTACAGAAGATTCAAATGCCTGTGCAAACTGTCAATTACCAGTACAATCAGAAATTCAATGGCAACTTGTCACTCATGTCTTTTACCTATTACCACATTTTCTACCCCCTCATTTATAACCCATATTGCTATGGCTCATGTCAAAGCTTTAATTTAAGCAACTGAAGTGGACTGACTTTTCACTACAGTAAGTTAGCAGAACTCCTTAAAGAGACCAGGGAAGCCTCTCGCTCAATAATCGCTTCCCATGAGTATACAATTCTACCATAACCCCCGGAATATAGATTTGTTTTCTTAAAATATCGTCTTTGTTGGGCAAAACACTGCTCATAATAGTGAAATTGTATCCAAATACCACATTAACTATTTTTTATTTATTTTCTATGTGTGGTTTCATTACAGGATATACCACAAATAGTACATACCATTCATTCTGTTCTCTAATCTGTCATTAAACTTTATAAAATGCCAAATAGTATATAACTTTCAACTTACATTGCATCTATCGAACATAATACAGGTATCGACTCGAACTAGATGTTACATCTGAAACAACAAAAGCAACCTTCATTGCCATGGGAAAACAAGCTCAAATTATTGTTGGATCCAAAGCTGATGTTGTCTATGCCACTGCACGAAGAACAAATGAAATGTTCCCCTCTCAACTCCAAAACACCATTGGCAAAACTTTCCTCTTCACTGTAGACATAAATTTAAGCCAGCTCCATAAACAGCGCATAATCTACGATATAAACAGTGTCCAACTGTTAATTTTTGTGTAACGCAGAGAGTTTGGGAATTTGGTAAATGATTTTATTGATCTTAAGAAACTTTACAGAAGGAAATACAAGTCTTATAAAGACCAAGAGCAACGGTAAAATTATGTACGAATAGCCTCTAATGTTACCTAACGGTAACTTTCTAAAAAAAGAAAAAAGTTGAAGTGTCCTTTTTTATACAATAAAATTGATGCTCCTTTTTTCTTAATTAGCCAATGATGATTATCTGAGGCTATTAGTTCCTTAATTCTTTTTTCTCAACACTCCCCCTCAAGCTAGGATTGTAGATATCAAATAATCCTAGCTTGCTCGAAATATTGTCGAAGGATTTAATACTCAATCCTTTTGTAAAAATGTCCGCCAATTGATCTTCGCTTTTGACAAATGGAGTTTCAATTTCCTTCGATTGAATTTTCTCTCTAATAAAGTGGCAATCCACTTCTATATGCTTGGTCCGCTTGTTGTAACTAAATGATAATTCAAATCAAGCCTTTAGTACTTCTTTTCATGTAATAATAATTACGATAATATAGCTTTCATTTCTCCTCCTTCCTAAATCGCTGTCTTCCACTTTAAAGAAATCTGATTGAATTCTTAAATACAAAGTAGGAGTACGTCATTTTCTGATAATAAGTTCTACAAATTCATGTTCATGTGTAGGCAACAAGAGAAAAGTATGTTTACCCAAAATCTGTCGCTGCAATAATATTTTCTGATATGTTAAGCCACTGCGTTTTTTTTTTCTGGGGCTCCGCTAAGAAAAAATCTATTAAAAAATGAACAATAAGTTCAAAATAAAACAATTTCTAAAAATTGTTTTCTAAAATTTGGACACAAATAAATTATTTTTGAAACATTAAAAAGTTTAAACAATATGATAAATCGTACAAAATTTTATACTGATTAATATGAAAAAGTTGTGGCTTTAATAATTTTGTTGAGCTTAGCAGCACAAACACAATTACTTTGTATTATAGAAGTTCGAAATATAAAAGCCGGTTACACAGAAGTCTTTAAACTTAACTTTTAACTCACAAATTGTGGCATAATTATTTTTTAACAATACACAACACTATACTAAAAGAAATAAGAAAAAGAAGAAGAAGAAGAAAGCCCACATTTTTTTCAGAAAAAAAATAACAACAGCAATATTTTTTTTTACGAGAATTAGATTATTATAATGACAATAATTAATACTATAAAAAAAACGAGAAAACAAGTAATTCAGATAATACATAAGTTTATGTTGAACTTAAGCCATTGGCCTGGAGTCGATTCTTATTATATATTGTTTCCTTTGCAACTGCTCTCTTATATATATATATATATGCGTGAACCCATTAAAATTACCCACCCACATTTTGGCACTATCAAGTTAGATACATCTCTTCGGACTTCAATAATTAAAGGCATAATTGCTAATCTGTCCCTCAACTTCCGAAATTACTTTTTTAGGGGCTGTTTGGATGGGTAAGGAATAAGCAAGAATAGCAAATTCCGGACGAAAATTTATTCCTAACTATTCAAGCTCTTCACAAAATTACACCTTTTCCAATATTTTTCGTCTAGAAATAGACTATTCCTCATATTCTAAGCGATCCAAACGACCCCTTAGTTATTTTTCCCTCTTATATTTTCCCTTCTTTTTTATCCTTCCCACTTCAATTCCCAATAGAAAGTCTCGATTAATTTTAGTTTTCCACTTTTTCTTTCTGGTATAGGCTGAAAGATTCTTCCTTACTCTCTCGTGTTAAAATATGCTATTATTCATCGGTGATGCTGTGGCAATTATTTCGTTAATCCAGATTTTCTTATAGTGACAGGATACTAGCTAGTAAAAGATCTGAAATTTTTATTTCTCTTTATAAAAATAACTTACGTATTTGCGAAAAGAGATCAATTTAGAAAATTTCAATAAAATTTTAATATCATTGGATGTAAATTGTATTTGCGCATGTAGGAAATGCGGAGATGTTGCGGGTCCATTTACAAACCGCAGCGTGTCATCAGGGGGCCGTAGAGTTTGTTGCATACTGCAAGAATTATAACAAGCTGACTGGATAAGAATTAGTCATTTATAATTTTTATTATCAAAAAAATGCGAATTATTATCTCTACTCTTATAAAAGCACGGATCCAAGAATGGTTACACGCAAGATTTGTTGCTCAATTAGAGAGATTCCATCGAATAAGCCATGTATATTCTTGGTAATTGAAACAAAATAATAGAAACAAAAAATATACCGCTGGTAGATTGAAATCTATATCTGGGGCATCTTTTGTCAGTATATAATGACATTTAGTTATTTCTGTGAGAGATAGAATATTAAGAGAGAGGCTCCACAAAAGACTAGTGTTTTTTCTCCAATAAGGCTAGTCTTTATTAGAGAGATTCCCCAAATCGATCGAAAAGGTTCGGTTTTTGTGGCAGTCAAGTGAATACTTGAAGTGAGAAGAATATAAGAAGAGGTCTGGCAAGACGTTGTGGTGCGATAGCGTGAAAGAAAAACGATCCAAAGAAGTTTTTCATTGTATTTTATGATCTCCATAGCGCAAATGTTCAACGCACTATTTTGCTTTCAATGTTTTCATTGATAAGATTGTGCTCTATATTTTTACATTTGAGTTTGAGAAACATTTCTAACCTTAGATATTAGAATTTTTTTTTTAAGGACGGTTGGCGAAGTGCCATACTGAAAAATTTAATTAATTAAATATTATTTACATGAAGAAGGAAAAATAAAAATAAGAACTAAAACCTATACAACAAAAAAGGAAAAAAAATAGCTAAACAAAAATTCTTTCAAAGTTCCTCTAGGCATGCTTTTCTCTAAAGATTCTACACAAGCTGAAATTTTCTTGTCTTGAAATTTCCTTGAGTAAAAGACAAGGAGCTAGGAGGCATGCTACAATTCGAGAATATATATCTATTGTGTTCTTTTCAGATGTTTCAAGTCGCAGATGGTGTCCCACAAATTTATTCCATGATGTCTCTAAGAGAGCTAAAATTCATCAATTTCAAATGCGAGATTAAGCAAAAGGAGCTTGAATCAAATTTGCAGCAAAGACCAGACAGATGTTGCGTACTGATAGTATAAGAAAAGGTGATTGGTTGATCCCATGGAACCAATTTTACAGCGGGGACAAAAGGTTGGAAAAGGCAGTGGCAAAGCCAAGAATTAATTATGGCTCCGTTTGGATAAGGTGTGGGAAGAGAGGAAGAAGTGGGAAGAAATATTGGGAAGTGTGTAACTTTGTGAAGAGTTTGGATTGTTTATAATAAATTTATTTCTTTATTCCCTTCTTCCTTCTTTCCAAATAGAATCCAAACGGAGCCATAAGAGGGTAAAAATTGTAATTTTTAATGTTTAGAGGACAAATTGGTTTATATATATATATATATATAATTATCAAAATTGGTATTAATTATATAGATAAAATTGAAATCACACGGGTGTAGCAGCCCACCCCTGCACCCATGTTGGCTCCGCCATTGGGAGAAGGGCTACTGCGTAAGTAGTATGTCTTGAAGCAACAATCAAGTGAGGAATTTAACCCTCTCAGGCGATTTCATTTTCCATAAGGCAGGGGGAAACTTAAAAATAATGTCAGTATTGTAAAGGATACCGTAGGTGCTGGAGGAGGAGAAGATCCCACTAGCAGTCCATTTCCATGTGGAGATGGAGTTTTCGTCCAAAACGGAAAGGTTGAAGAAGGGCCCTTCTTGAAGAATATATTTTAATCCGTAGACACCGTACAAGGATCCAGATTATTGGTATCCGTAGTACCATAAACAGTTGGACCGTGGATTACCAAATTGAATTTGGCTTGTGCTTGAGATTTTAAAGTCATTTCAATAATAAAATCTAATTTTGTCGTTTTAGATCGAGAATCCCTAAACCGTCATTTATCTTGAAAAGGCCACATTTGAATCAATTTAAGAGACAATGGTCTCCAAAATATATATTTATCATTTCTTTTTCTATTTGGATTACTTAGGAATAAGAAGAATAGTTTATTCTTAGGCGGAAAATATTGGAATGTATGTAACTTTGTGCAAAGTTTGGATTGTTTATAATAAATTTACGTCTAGGAACAAGCTATTTCTCCTATTTCCATAGGTTCCAAACGAGGCCCTAAAGAACTTCTTATACCCTTCAAACAATGTTTTGAAAACCGGAACGACCACTTCGATCGGTTCAACCGCGAACCAGACCCTAGTCCGGTCCAATCTGAGCCGATTTTTGACTGTTAGCGACCCACAACGAACTGGCCGGTCCGGTCCAATTTTTAGTAAAACCGTCGAACCGAACATGCCGATTTATAAGTTTTTAAATATTTTCATTTGGATCAATGAAATTCTCAAAAAATGTCATAGAGAGGGATCGAACTTAGAGTGTCTTGAATAGAAATGAGATGCTCTACCACTAGGCCAATTGGCTTTGATGTAAATAAGTGAACATTTAATTTACCGGTTCATTTTACCGGTTCGACCGGTCGAACCAATTGAACCGATGGCTTCGTCGGTTCGATGTCCAGGTCGGTTTTCAAAACATTGCCTCCAAATAGATATTTGAATTTTGGTGCTCGATCAGATATTTGACTATCGAAAAAAAAATGAACTACTGAATGTGTGCAAAGCACCGACCATAATTCACGGGATGATACAAAAAATGCACTTTCTCATAAAATATGAAGACATGTTGCCATGATTAAGGACAGCAGAAGAGACACAGAAACAAATTTTGGGTCTCTTATTTTGAATCTATGTTAATATCTTACCGCCAAGATAGAGATTTCCAGGTTTAACCTCTCAGAGATTTCCAATAACTTTTCCGTAAAGCCTTCTTCGATCTGCAGAAAAACTAGAGGGCTCCGTTTGGATACGTCTAGGAATAAGAAAATAGTTTCTTTTTAGATGTAAATTTATTTCTAACCATCTAAATTCTTCACAAAGTTATACATTTTTCAATATTATTCCTCTTATTCTTTAGCGATCCAAACGGAGCCGAGATTAACAAAATAGGAGAAAGACTGAAAAGAAATTCACCTTCACATTTTAGTTTGAGGGGGAAAAAATATTTATTTGGAGGATTAAAGAGTGAATCCCACCTTCCTAAGGAGTAAGGATAACAATTTTCTGTCCAATTTGCAACTTCTTTTCAACTAATCTTGTCCTCTAAACTATCCCAATCAGCATATTTCATGAGCCTCCATTGGCAAAGTAATTCCATTAAATTAATAGATACTTGAGCTAACTTACAAGGTACAACTTAATTACTAGCTAAGTGACGTCCCTCTTCTAAAATGAAGTGCGTTTCGGACGTGCGTTCCATCCACTTTTCTACCGTCCGATGTTTTCAATATTCGTGCATAGATTCAGACGTGCATTTCAGATGGCCATGGAGGCAATGGGACTGGGATAGAGCGATCTTTTAATTTTTCTCTTCGTGCGATCTCTCTATTTATCGTCTCCTTGCGAAGCCTAGAGGTTAGAATCATGAGCACTCGCTCTTAGAGCTGTCAACGTGACAAAATGGCACGTGATTCTGTTTCGGTTAAGCGAAACGGAACGAATAACAAAACCGATTTTCATTCCATATCCAATAACGAAACGGTAAACGAAATGCAGAATCATACTGTTGCGAACCGTTTCGCCTCTTTTCAAATTGTTTCATATGTAAATTCTGAAGTGGGACGAATAACGAAATGATATTCTATACTGTTTCAAAAATGAAACAGTTAATGAAATGGAATCTTATACCGCGTTCCTTAATGGAACGGTAAATGAAACAGGTTGTTCCGTACATTTCAGCCACGTTTGACAGCCCTACTCGCTCTATTTGTCATCTCGGTGCGATCTCTCTACTTGATTAATACTTGTACCTGAAATTTACTTGATACTTAATGCACTGGATGTACCTATGGGCAATAGATGAAAATCAGTGCCTATGCGCCACGGGATGTCTCTATGCATTCAGGATGTACATATGTAAATGCAATTACCTGTAACACCAAATACGTTTATGCGCCACTTGTAACAGTCCAGTACATATGGGGCACTTGTAAGTTGTAACAGCATACAACAGGTCCAGTAAATGAAAGCAACAAATCATAAAAAGACAAAATTAAGTCTCTTTTAACTCTATAGCACACAACATATCATATATGCGCGTACAATTGAACATTAAACTATTATAGTTGAGGTCTCTTGCAGCAAAAATACAATTAAACGCTTATTGCCAAAATCAGAACATTATAACTCAATAATCAAGAAAAAGAAAAAGAAAACTGCTGGATCTTGCCAAAATCAGAACTTTGAAGTTCAACATGTAAACTTTACTGACAAGGGAACTTACAGCAATGAAAGCATTCTCAATGATGCAATGGATCTTGATAGACTATAGCAATAGAAATGATTTTATCTAGCACAAAATAAAAGACCAGAGGTTGGTCCACATTTAAAAACTAGTTAGCACAAATCAGCTCGATCTTGTATTTCTATAATGGCGCCCCATCACTAAGCACATTAATTCATAATTGTCACCTAATTAGGAGTATTAAAAGAATCCAGAACATCTCCCAATTGGCCAATTCCATCATTCGGAAAAAAAATGAAAAAAAGGGAACTGATTTTGGCGCGCGAAGATCAAGAGTGGATCGATTTTGGAGACTTGGAGAGGGTTCGATTCTTCAGGAGGTAAAATTTCGCGTCGTGCTTACGCGCTTGGCTTGTTCACTTGTTGGTTTCTCAGATCTATCATTTGTAAAATTGACTGGTCACCAGCTCTTTATCAATAACTGGAGAGGATGAAAAAAATGAACGCACAAAATGGAATTGGATTTTGGCGCCTCTAATATCACTTATCCACATCACACTATCCACCTCTACTCCCAAAACCACATAAACAAGAAGGCCCTTTATATCTTTCCTCTTATCTGGATATCCAAAACCTAGATCAGAAAATGCAACAAAAAAATATCATAACAAACACAAACTGCAATTTTAAATTCAAACCATGAATCAACTCATACAGACACTAAGCAAGCCTAATCCCAACTCTAGCATACTGGTTCCCCCTAGAAAACTTTCTCGCCGGGCACTCGCAATAGTGGGTCCCACTCTCCCTCTTCTTCTCAGTCCATTATCTCCATTTCCGTCCTTAGCACAATCCAACGGAGATGATGCAATCACTGCTTCTCCACAATTAAATCAAGTGGTGACAGATTTCTGTAAAGATCCGCCAATTAGCCCCAAACAAGCATTCTTAGACGTGTCAATAGACGGCGAACCAGCGGGTCGAATTGTTATCGGGCTGTATGGTGACACTGTGCCACTTGGCTCTTCTAGATTCGCCGGGTTGGTATCTGGGGCAACTGGTATCTCATACAGGAGGAAGGAATTCATTAAAATCGTCCCTAATTACGTCCAACATGCAGGTATTAATTAATTGGACTGACGTGTAACAGACAGCTTAATTCCTTAAATTAACTGGAATTTTGGGCAAACACTTCTACTCGCATTAGATGTGAAATCCTTATGGTACAAAATTAACCCCAGGATCCAAGAGGTCAAAGGAATGGCTCCTCGCATTTCTGGAAGTGGATTAAATTAACCTTGATGTTACCCAATTAAATTGAATCTTTCTGACCTGTAGCATCTTTGTAAATTTAGTGCATTCTTTTCATCCAAACGGTTCAAATTGCACAATGCCACTATATAATAGACCTTGAATTGCGTCCTATAGTATTTCATGAAATATTTATATTTGTTTTTTTTATATACGATAGGTTTTTATTTAAATTGATTCAATGCTAGAACTGCGCACAACAATTTAAAGCCAATAAATATGACAAATTTAAATTTAACAACATCACCACAAAACATGATTCTATCTCGTGCCCGGCTTGGCCACACAGGAGTTAGATCTTATGGAATCGATGTGGAGCTGGCACAAAGGACAGGGAGCGACCTTTCGGCAAGCAACAGCTTAGTGACAGAGTGGGATGAAACAAGCAAGAGATGTCCCGGTACAAAGAATGTGTCGGGCTCGGTTGGGATAGTGGTCCTAGACCCGAACAAGCCGCCACCGAAGCCAAAGCTTGTGGCCCGGCAGGGGAGGCTCGAGATTGACCAGGAGGAGGTCGGGCTCGCACCGAATGGCACTGAGTTCACAATTGCTTTGAAGGATGCACCCGAGCTAGATGCGTCTACACTTGTCGTCGGGAAGGTGCTCGACGGAATGGATGTTGTCAAGAAGATTGCGCTTGTCAAAACCGTCAAGGAAAATACCAGTTCACCGTACTTTCGGTATGCAAGTCTTTTTCTTTCGTTTCTCTGTGCCTAGCTTTGACTCTTGTACATTGGTCGAAACTTTTTCAAACTTTAACGGCACGTGTCATATTACTTTGGGCCAATGTAATTAAATAGAAGCCAGTATATATGACTTATTATGTTGTAGAAATACTATTTTTGTGCTCTCTGAAATAATTAAAATTATACATTTGTCAGGAAATCAATATTAAGCACACTCGCTCTTGTGTTCTACTGAAAGTTGGAAAAATCAGAATTAGCATATATGTGGCACCTTCATATCTTCAAAAATACTGAATCTACCCTTTTCCTGAATGTCTATGTATAATCCTAAGCTTCTTTTGAGTAAATTACACAGCAATTTTATGTGCTCCAACTAACTATGTTAAAATGATTTTAACTGGGATTCTTTTCTGGATTTCATAGGGTGGCCAAGTTAATAGGTGACAAGAGAGCAGTGGTTGCCGAGAGAGGCTTTAATAGACCTTATTCTAAGGTTGTAGTAACCAATTCTGGTTTGATAGATTAGCAAGTTAGCAACAATTAATAATAGCGTGAGTTTTTTTCGTTTATTCTTATCCACGATCCACCTCCAATTTTTTTTGATGAGTTTGCACATCCCAACGTTCTTGCTTATATTGTACTTGTTACCATTTTCCATTCTTTTTCAGTATATACAAAGTAAAGCTAATACGTGTTTGCTATATATTGTTCTGCATTATCTGTTGTAAAAATGTGTGGATCTCTGATGGATGTATCTTTCCGATAATTTTGATGCCGTATTTTTATCCGCACGTGTTCTCATTATATGCAATTTTTTACATGCCCAACTATACTATATTGGATATATAACTCCAAATATAACATTGTAGGATAACGGCTCATATTTATTTTCAGCTCATTCAATTTTTGACTTCCCATATTAGTAGGAATTTCAAATATGAACCGTTCAGTACGAATTTCAATTCTTTTTAACCTGCCATTAATTTATTTATAATTATAAAGTATAAACTCGTAGGTTTATTCCTAACTCGAAAAGCAATCACGTTTCGTGCAATCTGATATAGAAATTTCTATATAAAAAGATAAATTATAATTAATATTAGGTATTACAGAAGTACTTTGATTTAGAATTAATAATATAATCTTGTTTTTTTTTCTTATTTTGAACACAATGTATTTTAATGGGCTATGGACCTGATAAACTACATATTTTATGTTAGATGAGTTTAAAAAAAGTGAAAATAATGAGAAAAATGAATAATTGTCATAAAACCAAACATATAAATAAATAAATATATATATATAAGAATACAACAGAAAATGAGAGAATTTATAGAAAAAAATAATTAGAATATAAAAATAAAGAATCTTAAGCAAACATATAGTATGAAGATTAAATAGTAATAATTCGAGTGATGAATAAATATTGAATTATTTTAATTCTAACAAACATATTCAAATATGATCAAAAAGTAAATTAAATATTTTATAAATTAATTAAATAATACCAAAATCTATAATTTTTATTCCACAATCTTTTTTTTTCCAAACAGATTGATGGGACTAACCTAATCCTAATTAACAGAATTAAAAATATTTAAATGAAAATTGAAAATATAAAATCATGGAGAAGAAATGACCTCAATTCACAAAACTTTTTCTTATATAAGAAACTGGAATATATTGAAATATATTTTATTCTATAAATAAAGATTTTTTTTATATATTCTATATAAAAATTAATCACCGAAACCAGAAGATTTAAATCTTCTTTATCCTTCAATTAAAGTGAAGTTTTGGTGTCTGAATTCGGTTTCTTAATTTTTTTTTGTTATAGCTTAAGAAAGGTACTAATACAGGGAACGTACGTAGGTCAAATTATGTACATTGCAAGGTTTTTAAATACGATTTGTGTGATTTAGCGATTGGCTGATGATTCATAATAAAACGGTGTCATTGCGGCCAGACAGACAAGTATATATGCAGGGCTGCTGGAGCAGGAGCCGCTGGACATTTGCACGGAGGGTTGGGCGGAGGCGGCTGATGATCTCAGAGATGCACAGGCACAGGTCGATGAGACCAACTACACGGCTGCGACACGGACAATTCACGAGGCTGTTGGTGATGACTGGGAGAAGGCCATTGCAGACTCAGGCCTCAAGTCAGGCCTCAAGTCGGTCATGGCCGACGTGGACAAGACGATCAGCGACCACAAGACGACCAGCGACCAAGTAGGCCTTGCTGTGGACCTCTTTGAATTGTTAAATGTACCTTGATCGACTGAGTTCTCAGTAGTTACGTTGGTATTTGTCTAGAATCTAGATTGATACTTGACAGATAGTTTTGACTTTTGAGGCAGGCAGGCATTCGGTTTGTAGTTCGAGTAAGATCGAGCCTGCTATTTTAGATAGACAATAAAATAGAAGCGTGTTTTATCAATGCACCACTGCTTATACAAGCAAAATAAAAAACTATATATAATTTTAAAAATTAATAAAAGCATGCTTTGGGATTCTGTGATTGATTTGGAGCACAAGGCCACATTCCAGAAGGAATCTTCACGGGTGAAAGAGTTGGGCTTTACATTCTCTATTTTTTCTTCTTCTTTCTTAATTCTTATTTAGAAATTGGAGACGTTTCAAAATATTTTGGGGCAGACACTGCAAAATAAAATCAAAATACACAAATCCAAATCCAAATTAAACACTAGATTGCCAAAATTATCTCTTTACACTTACAGAACTCCTATAATCTAATATTCCAATAACAATTTTTATCTTTTTCTTCCCTCTCAAAAAATCTACAAAAAAAAAATGCTCATAAATAGCATACAACGGATTAGTTTCCTATGATCTTTTAAAGCTGTACCCTTCTTCTTTCAATCTGCCCCTTTTACAAAACCATAACCAAGATAAAGGTAGCCACAAGCTCTTGAGCCAGAACCAACCACCAAAACCCGCCAACCCGATTACCTGGTATCCCGAATGAAACCAAAAGGCTAGAATTTACATCTGGGCCTGATCTGTCCACCTTGTTTCTAAGCCCAATATTGGCCTCTTTATCCCCTGTGCACTTTTGCACCCCAACTGGACCGTCATGCCCTTCACTAATCTCGGTAGCACTATAACACAGACTAGGATTATTCCATGAGGCAAACCTCCTTCCCAACTTTTCATAGAATTCCTGAGAAAACCCCAATTTTCCTGTGAAGTTGTTCCCATTAATGTAGAGAGCGCTCAAATTGGGCATAGTTGCAAGGTTCTGTGGCACATTTCCTGACAAATGGTTATTATCAAGTGCCAAACATCTCAGGCTTTTTAGATCCAACAAGGAGTCAGGTATCGATCCAGTTAGACCCGTACTTGACAAGTCCAATGTGGTCAGGTTAACCATATTGGACCACCCAATTGTTGTCAGAGTCCCACCCAGTAATGGGTTATTTGACAGAAGCAAATCTTGCAATGAAACCATGCTCTGCATCGATGGTATCAAACCTCCAGTGAAGCTATTATTTCTTAGATCCATTAGGTTAAGGGTTTTGAGGTTGCCTAGCTCGGTTGGAAGGTTTCCTTGTAAGAGGTTATGGCTCAGGTCCAATTTCAGCAGTGAAGTCAGACCCCCTATGAATAAACAATACCAAAGAATCAGTAATGTTTGAGTTTGAAACACAAATTATATGTAAATTAAGACCTTATAATAACTAAGGCTACAAAGACCAATTCATTTTCAATCTCCAAAATGAAACCATAACCTGGACTTGATATGTTATTTAATTTATTTTTCACTTCTACTCCACAAACTCGTCATTTTTGCCCAGAATATGAATTGGACGGGCTATTTTTGCATCACATTTTGCCGCAAAAAAGTCGGACAGTGCCAACAAATTAAAGGGAAAAAGCGTCACCTATAGTGGTTGGAATTGAACCCGTCAACCCACTGGTAGAGATAACGAGTCGTCTTAGATTCACCAAGTGACCGATTTCAAAGGGTATTTCGCCAGATAACCCATTTCCAACAAATACCAATGACTTGAGGCTCTTGACCATACCCAGACCAGCCGGCAAGGGCCCAGTCAAGCCGGGGTTTGAACGGAACTCCAGTGTTCCTAGGGTCACTGCATATGTGTCCCAACCCGAGGAAGGGATTGTTGTTGCAGGTCGTGTGTTGAGTGAGAAACAATTGTAGAAGGAGAGGCTCTTAAGGTGTGTGAGCTCAAAGAGTGTAGGAGTAAAATTGGCATCAGGTGCACATTGTAAGGAGTTGTCGAGTACCGGCCCGATGCTAAGGGACGTCACGTACCATACTCCTTTGAATAGGTCACATGATACACCCTACAACATTTTAGCATGCAACTTGGTTGTTAAACAATACTTCATATGAATTGTGCAGCTTAAAAAATTATCAAAAACGTAAATTCAGTTATGGGTAATATGGGGAGCAAGTTTATTTTAACAACTTTCAAATTGATCAATTTGAGGATAATACCTGTAACAAATTATGATGGCGAGTTTTTAGGTTTATTTTGGGTAATAAAAATCTATTTCAGGTGTATCGTGTTAACAGGACTGAAGGGAATAAGTTAAAATTGGATTATTAACAATTAAAAAATAGTAACATGGCATGCGCAAATATTTAATTTAAAATCAGCATAACCCCGTGTGTGTGTGTATTTTAATTATCCCTAAAAGGCTGGAACCAAACTCTTTAATGGAATTTAACTGGAACTCCTTGAGGGTAAAAAGGAAAGGAAGAGATTCTTATTCTTATATATATGTAATAAGTACTTCAACTTCAAGTGTGGGTTAGGTAGATTTCTGTAATAATAACTGGTAAAAATAACTCACGGAAAGGCAAATATATACATATGAAATAAACATAAATAGCATAAGGACCACAAAACAGGTAAGCAAAAGAAAAGGCCACAAAGGAAAAGTCAAAGCTGAAATCACAGACGCAGATTTTACCTTTGCAAGTCGCAACTTACCCCCTGTGGCCTTGTTTAAATTTATTTCAAACTTGAAAATAACTTTTTGCACTATATTTTTTACTTTACTACTTGTTATATAGTAGTAAATTATACGACCCGTATTTGTATTTGATAATTGATAGTTAGCATAAAAAAAATATTGGAATAGAAGGAAGGACATTAAATTAATTAAGTCTCCGTCTGTTAGTGTTAACTGTTAAGGAAAATGATGAAATGAGAAAATGAAAATATTGAGAAAAATAGGAAGAAAAGAACCTGAATTGGAGTCCATCCACAGGGGTCCGGGTAGAGAACGGAGCCGTTCCAGGACCCGCCAACGAAGCTCTGAATGACGGAGTAAAGTGCTTGTTTCTCCCTCGTCTCCATGGGCGCCGGCGCGGGCGTGGGCGCTGCTTCCTCTGTTTTGACCAACAAGTGTGCGCCGTTGCTTAGCCATACCAGAAGCAGAAGCAGAAGCAGCGCTATCCTTCTCTCCATCAATTGCCTTGCCTCTCTCGCAAGCATGTAAGAGATGAGATGAGACGAGGGAGAAGCAGAAGAGATGTTAGCTTAACTATAAGCCTATATAAGTAACTGTTTAGAAAGAAAGAAAGGAGTAAAGCCTAAAGAGACCAACATTCTCATATTCTCAATTATATAATTCTCATAGGAAAAGAAATTTTGGAGTCTTTGAGAAAGAGAGACAAAACAGAGAATGAGAGAGAGGAGAGAGAATTAATGGTTTGGTTTGTTTATTTTTATTGGAGAGAGAGAGACAGACACACACACACAAGGAGTGAAAGGTGCATTGCATGTGTGTTCTTTTGGAAGCGTCGCTCCCTCACTCGCTCCGTTTACCCAGTTACTACAACTACAAGGACAGGATAGTAGCTGGTAAGCAGGGATAGGAATAGCCGAATAGGATAGGGGGAAATTGGGGCGGGTTTAAACTTTAAACTTTAAAGAGGTGAATAAGTTTTCATCAAAAAAAAAAAAGAGGTGAATAAGTTGAAATAAATAAATTGCAGAGGTAAATTAAGTCAAGAGGGGTTTATTTAATTTGTTTGTGCCTTAATTTCTGCCCCAAGTGCCAACTTATATATATCATATGGGATTTGGCATCTCTTCAAAGAAACTATGATTCAAAATTCTATTATGTTGGTTGATTTTATTATCTTCTCTAAAATTATTTTATTTTAATATCAACTAGTTTAATTAATGAAACTGCTTTACTTGCATGCACTGTGTTAATTAATTCTTAGTAATAATATGTTTGATAGATTTTCTTACTTGACGTGCTTTAGTTTCACAAGTTTATATAAAATTAAAAACATTAAAAATTAACTAGCTAGCAGTCTAACATTTATATTCAAGTATTATTTTCCAAATATATTATACCATTTAAACGTACATGCTCACTATTTTACAAATTATATAACTTCACAAAGAAAATTACTTTTTTTCCCTATGATCTTGTCCGCATTAACAGGCCTCTGTAAAATTAATATTCAAAATCTTAATATGTACGTAAACATTTAATCATAAATGAAAACAAATCCATATAAGTACCGAATGTTCAGATAACAGAAATAATAATAATAGAGTGAGAGGGGAAAAAATCATCGTATGCATTGCTACTTTACTACTTTTTGTTACTTAATGTCATCGTCATATTATAAAAACTTAACAAGATAAAAAATAGTATAGAGAGTGAGAGAAAGAAGCCGCATTGGGTTGAGAGAAAGAACACAGTGACCAACGAAAGTGGTTATAATAACAAATGTAAGACCTGAAGCGTCAAGTGTGAGGTGTGACTGTGTGAGGTGAAGGCAGATTTGACATGTTGGCTTCTTGCTACTTGCTACCTGTGTGCATTTCTTGAGATTAGGAAAACCGATTTCTCTAAAAAAAAAAAAAAAATTAGGGAAACCGATAGGCGCATTATGCAAATTCCAATCAAGATTTTCCCATGAGTTTTTTATATTATATTAATATTAATAATATCATTATTGTCACAAATATTTTCAAAACAAATAATGCATTTCGTCATTTCATTCAAGTGGTGAAAATGGAAAATACAAAATTGTATGGTTCTCCAATCTCCATTTGAAATTTATAAAGTGGATAGATTTATTGGTTTTCTCGTTTCTTCTCCTCCAAGTAATTCACAATTTCTATTTATTAATTAGAATTAGGATTTAGAATATAGGTTTTATAATTTATGACTTATAATTGAGAGTTTCTTTTTGTGAAATCCCTGGAGATAGATTGGAACTGTTATAATTTAGGACATCAAATTATAGATCATTATAATATCAAACGAAATTTAATCATGATTCTGTTGATTGTAGACTTCAATGAACTACGACAGAAAGAAAACAGATTGGATGATGTTTAATTACTGTAGACTTCATTGAATATAAATTCAGTTGATTAGATGGAGTTAAACTCACAAAATTTGGTATGCAATAAACTATCCCAGAATATCAAACATTAATCATGTTTAATTAATGTTATAGGCAAATCAATTCTAAGTCAAAAAAATATAATAGTCCGGACGAACAAAATAATATGTTTGAACACTTTGGATTAATATTTATTTTATCTTGCAAAATTCTATTGTCAATTTTTTTTTTTTTTGAAAGTTCAATTTTAAACGGGTTAAGAAAAACTGGTATTTCAAGAAGTTATTGATATGTGGGGCATAAACAAATATATTGCTTGTGTGTCAATAAATTTTAAGAAATTCTATAGGCAAATTGATTTGACGAATTGTTTTGTCAAAATTCGATTAGACTTTAATTTGAAGAAGTTCAAATGATCAATCTGAATCGTTCAATATGATCTACATACTGAAATTTCCTTAGAGATCAAATTTTACATTTTTCAAAATTTTTAATTATTTTTTATTTTATATTACAAATTGTTATTATTGGAGGGTCCATAACTAATTAAATTGGAAATTTTCTAAAAATTCGAAAAAGAATAATAAAAAATTTAGTCCAAGGAGATTTATGTGTAAATATCACATTAAATGGTTAAGATAAAATTGAATTAACGGCCTAAAATTTGAAATCCGGCCTATTCTTCAGGAACCGGACTTCCAAAAGGTCGTTTAAGGGAAGCTCGGAATGTACGTAAAATCACACTGCCTTGAAGATGACACTACAGGAAACTGCAGCATCTGCATCGGGATTTATGATTTTCCAACAAAAAATATCTGTTGCATCAGCCAAAAAAATTTATTTGCATCCACATTTCGTTTTTCAGTATTTTGCATCGACCTATATTTGTCTGCATTTTGCGGAAGAGTATAAGTTTCATTGGCTTGTTGATGTAGCTTATTATTAATTCTGCATGTCTAAGCCGATGCTACGGCAATTAAATTCATCGGGACTGCCAATGTAGAAGGTAAGAAGTTGCATTAGTATGATGATGCAGTAGATAATTTATTCTTCATCCGAACATTGATGCATTTGAGGATTTGTTTTTAGCATCAGTCATCCGATGAAACTGAGTGAGTCGATGCATTTGATATCATCACCATCGCCACTTTCTGCATCACCTTTGTTGCATCAATAAGCTGATGCAGATCACTTACTTCATCGGTTTTGCGGATGTAGAAATGCGATGCAGATAGTGTCTTTTCGTGTAGTGTGAACTCAAATTGCTACTGGTTTTACTTTTGTTACTTTGACAATCCAGAAATGAATTGGACCGAGATTTCACAATTGCAGCTTTCTAAAATTCTAAAAATTGTTGATTATTTTTATTGGAATTTAATTACAAGAAAAGAAAAGTAGCATGTGTATTGGAGCCTTAGAAGGACACCTAACAAGTCTACCGGTTTGCGATTGGATTTAGTTAAGGTGAGATTTAGAGAGAGAGAGACGCACCAGAATTGAATTGGGGGACCATGCACCGAGCATGTGACTGCATGCAGTGCCTCAATGCCAGAATGCCACAATGCTACAAGCCCACAATGCCTCATGCCTCATGCCTGGCAGAGACACAGAGCGAGAGAGGGGTACAATTACACTTTTACACTTACAGTAAGTACTATCTTGTTTGTTGGCCATCATTTTCATTCACCATTTCTCCAATGTAATGTAGAATGTTCCAATATCCTCCTCTCTCTTAATTGTTTTGCCTTTTATCATATCATATCATATGGCAAATCATTTATTCGTATGCATTGGCAGTTTGCTGCTGTACCAGTTGCATTACCCATCACCCATGCCATGTTTCTTGACATACTTAATTTTGGCATACTGAATTTTGTTCATTTATCTCAACAAATTAATTAAACTACCATAATTTTTTTAATCATTTATTTATTCGAACGTTTTAATTGTGTTGGCAGAATTGATCTGATCTGATCGCTCTTATATGAAATTAATTAATGAGAAACAACTCACAGTCTCAACTGAAACAAATTATTATAGTTCACCTAAACAGCAAGGTCTGGAAAGAGAAGTTGTATTCATGGGTTTTATCCATTACAAGTAGTACGTACTGTTGTTACTTGTGTTACTGGATACTGGATACTGATAGGAAATAAATCAGAGAGGTTGCTATCAGCAAGGAATTGTGTTTGTGTATCGAATATCAATGTATCATTATTACCAATTATAAATAAAGCCAACTGCCGAGAGAGACAGCCAGGCAGCCTGTTTTTTCAAACGGATTGGGATCTAAATGGGGGCTCACGCTCACGCACCTACAAAATTTCTCTTTGGATCTTCTCCTTTTCAGGAAAAATTGGAGGCGTCTATTATTCCCTTTTCTTTCCTTTAATTTAATTTTAAAACAGCATTAGGTGTCAGATTATATACGTGGGCATCTACGTTACTGATGACAAGTCGTATTGCTTTCTTGTCACGTATACCAGTATGGCACCACATAACTGCTTTTTATTGGGTTATGATTTTTTTTAAACCAAACATAATGGTTGAGATCTTTGTTTCTATATACATAAAATTCTAAGATTTCTGCATCTTTTTTTTCTATTATTTCCAGATACCTAGCATGCTTAAGGATATCTTTAAACTTTCAGTTGTTCATGAGTAAAGTTAAACGTAAACTTGCACTTGCTAACCATTTTAGAGTCATGCAATTTAAAGCAGATACCAATAAACTCGTAATGAACAGCGGCTAACTCAAATTGTATACTATAAATCTTCTCGCCATCTAACCTTCAAAAAAAAAATTTGTATACTAAATCATATATTGAAAGTTAAATTACAAAATATATGAGTAAAATTTAGTACGCGCTTATAACAATCTGCTATTAATTAAATTAATAGTTAAGAAGAGCCATATATTAGATCATGATGTAACTTTCAAAGTCATCAACTATTTTATTACTTCACATAGACAAGCTTTCATCAAGTCGTTACGCATGCGCGGAGCCAGGATTTTAAAACAAAAGGAACAAAGAGTAGTCATGTTGAAATTTTAAAATTTTTAGGGGATGCAAATTGAATAACTCTAACTCAATAACATATGATTTTTACACTTTTAGAGGTCTATTTTGAAAATATAGGGGGACAATTGTCCACTTTTGAGCACACTTAAATCCGCCCCTGTCGTTAAGAATAATACCACCTCATATTTATCAAAATATTAAATAATTAAATAAGTATCCAATAAGTTTTTCGAACATCACAAGATCTTGCCAAACCAAGTTCTAAACTATTACAATATAGAGATTATATATGGTCTAATGACTCAGTAGTAAGAGCACTAAACTAGTCTCAGAAAAGTCAAAGGTTCAAAACTTTTAAGTACCAAATTTACATTTTATTTCAAAAAAGTAGTTGGATGGAAAACAACTCTCACTTTCTTAAAAATAAAAAAGTCATATGGATTTTTATATTGTTTGTTGCAAAAGAGTAAAAGTAAATTTTCATTGCATATCATTCGCACTGCCAATATCGAAATTCCTAATCGATGTTGGGGTTATAAATTTGTAAAGTGAACAAATGGAGAAAAGAAAATTTAAATTTAACCATTTGAAAGCAATGGTGATCTTTGTAAAATATTCCTCTCGCGTCCATTAGACGTAAAAAGGAGAGCAATAGATCTGGTCCAAAGTGGAGGGGACCCACAGGCCATAGATAGCGAGTATACAAGGAAAAAGAGCATAATAACTTCATTCATAATCAATCAATAATCAGAATTCAATTTGAGGGACGGTGACTTTGGGTGAGACAGTGTTCTTAAAATGACAATACGATTATTTTGACACGACATATTGTGTTGAAACGATACTAATACATAATTGTCACGTGTCAAAATTGTGTCATGTTAAGACATTAGAAAGTTTGACACAATTCAACAAGACATAAACACGAATTAACACATCACATTAACACAAATTTAAATATTAATATTGATTATTTTAATAAAATTAATATTTTAAATTCAATTGATAGTACTACATTATATTATTTATCGACATTTGAATCATATTTTTCTTATCTAATTATTTTTTTATGAAAAATATTAATAAAAATTTTAAACTCAACCAAATAATTAATTTTCGACATTGGAAGTGTAGAAGGGTATTGTATTGAAATCGCAGATCATTCGTGTTTAGGAATTAAATATCAAATTTTGAATTTTAAATGACCAATGCGAATTGTTCTGTGTTATCATATTGAATTCGTGTTATTCATATCGAATTTGGTTAGAAACCGACTTTTATATTTTTTTACTAACTTTTTATAATTTTTAGAAACATGTTTGATCAAAATTGGATCATCCAGTAACTGTTATTTTCCAACAACACATTATTAAACTGTTTTATTTTTATTTTTATTTTTTATATCTTTTTTTATGTTTAACTGATTTCAGAAAATTTATCAAAACGGCCAAATGGATTCATCTTAATACCTTTAACGGCCTTACTTTATCAAAATCACTCTCTTGTAATGCTTAATTATTATGAGGTTCGTATATAAAAGTTAGAACCCATCTAAAGTAAAATATGCAAGAAAAAACGCATTATTTTATCATACATCATATACACACACATAGGGCTGTCAAACGTTTAGAAACGGAACGGTACATGCCAGTTTCGTTTCCGTTCCGTTTCTGGTAACGTAATAAAAAACCATTCCGTTTCTGTTCCGTTTCGTAAAACGGAACACTTTTCCGTTTCGTTAACTGTTCCGCTACTTATTTTGCACTGATTTCAGCATATTTTCCATTAATTTCAGTCATTTTTGATGAAACGGAACACTAACGTGCATTTCAACCCGTTCCGTTGCCGTTCCGTCTCTGAAAACGTAAGTCATTTACCATTCCGTTTCTGTTCCGTTTCGGACGGAACGGAACGGAAAACGTTGAAACGGTATCCGTTTGACATTAATGCTCCTTATTATTAGAAAATATATGATAATTAATGCTCCTTATTAATTATCAAGATTATGGACAATTTAGATTTATTATTATCATTTAGTTATAAATGAAATATAGAGATGCATAATTCAGATCTTCAACCTGAATGATCTGTCAATAAATAAATCAAGGAACAAATGATCAAATATCATCAATAAACATAAACTAATATATTAGACATCAACTGATTCGTTTCTAGGACAGAACTCTAACAATCTCCTACTTGGTTTAGAGTCAATCAATAATGACTTATAGCCAGTGCATAGTACTCAATGTAATATTAAAATATACATGTCTCATACTAAGACCTCAAAATAAAATATACAACTCAATGCCACTAAAGCATGCGTTTAATCCCCATGGATGCAACATGCAACTCATGTGAGGCTTTGTCAGAGGGTCCACTGTGTTCGCGACACCGTCCACTTTTTTTACCTTAATCTATCCATCATTCACAAACTGACGGATGAGATGGAATCGTCGTTGGATGTGCTTGGTCTTTGGTGAGACCTAGGCACCTTGGACTGAGCTATAACTCTCGTGTTGTCGCAGTAGAGATCCATTGGACTTGAGATGCTTGGAACCACTTCCAGCTCGGTCAAGAATTCCTTGATCCAAACGCCTTCTTTCGCTGCTTCACCAGCAGCTAAGTATTTTGGTTCGGTGGAATCGGCTGTGGTATTTAGAATCCTTTGTTCTCTTGAGATATTTGAGAATATTCTTAACTGCGATCCAGTGTGGCATGCCAGGGTTGGCTTGGTATCGACTAGTCACACTAATCGGATGTGTCACATCGGGATGAGTGCATAGCATGGCATACATGATTGATCCGACCACAGATGGATACTTGAATCGCCTCATGTAATCCCTATCTGTATCATTCGTTAGACACTGAGTCTTACTCAAGTATATGCCATGTGACATAGGCAAGTAACCCTTCTTGGAACAAGCCATATTGTGTTTTTCCAATACATTGTCAATGTATGCATCTTGGCTCAAACCTAACATCTTTCTAGATCTATCTCGAATTCTCGATAGATCTTGATTCCTAGGATGTAGGTGGTTTCGCCCAAATTTTTCATTTAGAATACCTTCTTCAATGAAGTCTTGACTACATTTAAATCGGAAATATCATTCCCGATGAAGAATATATCATCGACATATAAAACAAAAAATACAACCACGCTCCCACTAATCTTCTTGTAAACACAAGATTCCTTTTCACTTTGAATGAAGTTCAACTTCTTGACATCTTCATCAAAATATTTGTTCCAACTCCTTGATACTTGTTTCAATCCATAAATGAACTTTTGAAGCTTTCACGCCTTGTTTGCATTTTTCGGATCCACAAAACACTCGAGTTGTGTCATGTACACATCCTCTTCTAAATTGCCATTTAGAAAGACTGTTTTAACGTTCATCTGTCATATCTCATAGGCAAGAAGATTTTTTCACAGTTGTTGTCCCTAAGGAGGCGGCTTAATTAAGGTTTAGCGGAAGCAATTATGGTTTTGGACCGGTTTGGTATGAACTATCCTAACACAATTGAATTGGCACCCAAAACAAGCAGGCACACAAGTAATTCAAGTATAGCAAGATAAAAAAGAGAAAGAGAGAAATTGAACACGCGATGTGATTACGGAGTTCCGACCCGCTAGAAGAAGCTAGCCTTAGTCGTACGTCTCCGGGAGTTTCGCTACCACGAAAGGGCGCGCTCCGTTCAATTCCAACAAGAACGGATCTACAACTTCGAACCGAATCACCTCGTCACAAAGACACTCGAGGTGGATCGGCCTAACTCAAATGGCACAACGGCCTCAAAGGAGAAGAGCTCTCAACCTATTCCAACCTACACCTAACGATAATGTCGGGGCGGTGGTGTTTGAGGCTACTAAATCTCTCAAAATGGTCTAGCTATGAAAAACTCAAGTGGGAGAGTATCCCTGTGCTCAAAAGCTCTATTCTGGTCAAATTTTTGCAAAGTTTAGCTCTCTCTAGAGAGAGAACAAGGGGTGGTATAAATAGAGCTCGTCAAAAGCTGCAAAACAACTCAATTTTCTGTTGTGCGTTACACAACGCAATATTGCGTTACACAACCCACAGATAGCCGTTATAATAAGACAGAAAACAAGCTATCCGTTGGCAGTGCGTTACACGACCCAATATTGCGTTGTATGACGCACTGGATGACCGTTATAATAAGACAAAACGGATAAACTAGTCGTTTGAGCTGTCAGGCGCGTTATACAACGCGAACCACCCGTTGTGCAACGCAACATTAAATGACATTAAATGATCAGAATTTTGCTTCAAAAACGAGTGAAAAAGGCCAGAGAAAAAACAAAGGAAGGTTGTACAACGCTTCAGTGCGTTATACAACGTTCTGGCTTGATTTGAGAAAATTGCGTTGCATGACGCGTAAATTGCGTTGTATGATGCAGCTGGTGCGTTACACGACCTTCTGTAGCGTTGTGTAACGCACTGTTTCTGTGAAAGGAGAAAACTGCACAAACTGGTGCGTTATGTGACGCAATATTGCGTTACACAACTCACTGGTGCGTTGTACAACCCAATATTGCGTTACACGACGCACTGGGTCTGAAACTGAGAAAAATGCTGAGTTCTTGAGCTTTTCTGCTAACTAGACCATTTCAAGAATAAAAGGACTAAAATAAACCTTCTATTAAAGTCTAAACTAGCCTATAAGCTCTCTAATGACTTGATCTTGATCTTGCACATAGTTTTTATCCAAGTCTTCAAACTTTGCACATTCTTCCTATAAAACTCAAAGAAGATTGTTAAATGCTTAATGATATTGTTTTGTAATCGACAAACCTAGAGACGTTTAGTACAACAACAGTCAATACCATGAACTTGCTTGTTCGCAACTAGCCGTGCTTTTTAAATGGTCAAGTTGCCATCTATGTCGATCTTTCTTTTAAAGATCTATTTGTACTCTACGGATTTTATTCCGTCGGAAAGATCAACCAAGCTCCATACCTTGTTGTCATACATGGATTGCATTTCGGATTCCATGGCCTTAAACCACTCTTTTGAGTCGGATTTTTCTTTCATGTCTTTTATGGTCAAAGGTTCGTCAATCGCAGTGATGAGAATGTCGTGCAAACCCAAGTAACTTTCGGGTGGACGATTTTCCCTCATTGACCTTCATAGGATTGGTACTTGAGGTCCTTGAACTTGTTCCACAACGGTTTGTGGACTTGGTTCTTGATCCTCAAATGTGGGAGTAACTGGAACATTATCGACTCGCGATATGTTCGAGTCCTTATTTGAGGGAGTATTCTCTTGATGCTCTTCTATAATAGCATGTGGAATGGGTTCGGTTACAATGTTATTTGGCACTACATTGGGAATCGCTAGATTGCCTACTTAAGGCTCATCTAGTGGTGGTTCTTGAACTTCTTCAATAACCACATTACTCCCACTATTTCTTCTTGCGAGAAACTCTTTTTCTAAGAACTCCGCATGTTGTGCAACAACTATCTTATTCTTGACACGGTTATAGAAGTAGTATAATTTCGTTTCTTTAGGGTATCCCACGAAATGACACTTGTCCGATTTGAGTTCAAATTTATCGCTCATTAGCTTTCTTACATAAGCTTCACAACCCCAAATCTTGAGAACAAGCATGTTTGGTTTCTGATCAAACCAAAACTCATAAGGTGTCTTCTGTAAAAGCTACGGTTTCTAATGCAAAGTTCCAAAACGATTTGGACAAATCGACTTGGCTCATAATCGATCGAATCATATCTAATCATATCTAGCAATGTTCAATTCCTCATTTCGGATACACCATTCCATTGTGATTTTTTCGGTGGAGTGAATTGTGAAACGATTCCATACTTGTTTAGATAATTACCAAATTCATGGCTCAAATACTCACCACCCCGTTCGTTAACAAATGTTTTAGTTGTATCAATTAAATAGAAATTGAATAATCTGTCTCCATAAATCGACCCTAGACTTACTCAACAAAATAATTGTAGTCTTCTAATAACAAACAGAGAGGAATAAGACTTTTATGGTGTTATTGTGAGATGACATCACCATTTAATTATAATGAATTTATGTTTATTTGCTTTGACAGAAAGAGGGGATGGGGAGGGCAGTAGCAATGTTTTGAAAATCAGATTGTACCGGCTGGTTCAACCACGAACCGGAGGCTTGTTCATTTCTGATTTAATCGGAAAAATATCCGGTATAATCACGGTTAAATCAATAAACCAGCCCATCCAGCAGACTGTCTTGTTTAGTGGTCGGTCCGATTTTCAAAATATTGGTCGACGGTAGATGCCCTTTATAGTGCTTTTAACTTTTACAGAACAGAAGCAAGAGAGTGAATATATTGGAAATTTGAATTTACAACCTCAACAAACTTAAAACATGATATTGGGATCGAACGGGACCATCCTTAAACACATGGAGCAACTAGTCTTTCTCTCTCCAAATGTCGCACCTAATCAACTCAAAATTGACAAACTAATTCTGGAGTCCCCACTTCTCCATTTCTCTAATAATGGAGGCATCCCTCTACCAAACGACGGTTTAAAGGTTTTAGCTTTTGGCTTTGTGCACATTTTTAACAATATTCAAAATATTTAAATGAGAAATCGAGAATATCAATCCCCTTTTTTGAAAAAAAAATCAAATATGAACGCTAAGCTTGTACCTCTCGGACATTCCTTTTGTGCTTATATATATATTTTTAAGATAAATTTAGATCAAGCTTTCTAACTTATTTTTAAATTAAATATTTACAATCGGATTTCGAATCTACGATCTTTCACTTAAGCTGTATTGTATTTTACCACTAACCAAGAACTAGTTCTCCCTTTTGTGTATATATAAACATTAATCTAACATCCTCCTTTTTCACAGTACTCTTAATATTTAAAATAATACGTACCAACTACCAAGGTATTTTTTGGGTGTATTAATGTATTGTTTGGATTTTTTTATATATTTCGTTACTGAAACAATTTTATTAAATCTGACTATAATAATAAAGTTTCTATTAAGTAATTACTTCCATGTATAAAAGCTTTAATGTATATACATAAATCGTTTTATATCGTCAAGTCCATACAATTTAATTAAAAAAAATTGATGCATCAAAGTTTGACAAGAGGACATATATGGTTGGATGTGAATGGACATGTCCTTTATTTTGGCACCAACAAATGAGGAATTAAGCAATTTCATTGAATGCATATCTAGATCAAAAATTGTGAACTCATGCCATGTAATGTTGAGCCGAGGAGTCTCTATCGGTCCAGGCTTTAATCTTAAAAAACTAAACTTTTGGTTGAATTTGCATCCTGTGCATAGTTCATAGCTCGATCCATCTACGACTACATGTGTCTACATGTGGCGTGGCCTTGTGGAGGATGTATTTTGTAGCTAGCTCTAGCTTACTTTTTTCAAGTTTTTTTAACTATAACTTCGCTTTTCTTTTTCTTTTTTTTGACATTAACTCCTACATTAAATTTGGAAGGCGAGAGGTCAGGCGCCGGATACCAATATACACATATACACCTCGCTTTTTTGTAAGGGAGAACAACTTAATTAACACTCAGTATCAATGTGTACCTATATATATCACTGTTTGATGCTACGCAACTAATGGAGGAGGGTGAGAGAGAAAATGAATTGTCCTTTTGTGTCTAAGGAGTTCATCTGCTTTTAAACTAAAAAATACAATGAAAACTTAGGTGAATGAAAAATAATTAAAATCAATTTTATATAGAAATTTGATCAATTTGTTCAACTCCAAATTTGGGGTGAACTCTATTTACTCCCTTACACTTCTTTTTTCCCATTGTTTCTGGATCACAGTCTAATTAGAAACTCAATAGTGTATGGCCAATGTACTTGTACGTTGTACGATCTAGCTTGTTTCTCATCCGATATCTCTATCTTTACCTTTATATTATAATAATCAGCTTTTATTGTTCTTCTTTTTTTACATAGGTTCTTTCTTTTAGTATAGCTCAGGGCCGTTTGGATCCCCATGAAATTTTAGGGAATTTCATCTTCCTACCATAAATTTATTATAAACAATCCAAACTCTTCACAAAATTACACACTTACCAATAAATTTATTCCTATGAATTGCAACTTCCCCAAATTCCTCAAATTCCTAAGCGATCCAAACGGCCCCTCAGTTCATTTGGGGATGTTTGGAACTTTTGGAATAAGGCCTTATTCGGAATTACTAATTCTAGAGGTTGCCAAACATCATTTAGAACAAGCAAAATAGCTTATTCGGGTCCTTATTCTTGTTCCAACAAAATGTTGGAACTAGAATGGAATAAGCTAACCATCCAACGATAAATCATTATTTTAGGGGATGTTTGGAACTTTTGGAATAAGGCCTTATTCGGAATTGCTAATTCTAGAAGTTGCCAAACATCATTTAGAACAAGCAAAATAGCTTATTCGGGTCCTTATTCTTGTTCCAACAAAATGTTGGAACTAGAATGGAATAAGCTAACCATCCAACAACAAATTATTATTTTAACATTTCTTATTCACCACTCTTGTTCTAAAATAAGTTATTCTATTCTTATTCACCACACTTCCAAACACACCCTTAATATTTTTTCTTGTTCTTATTTTTAACTAACCACCCAAACAACATCTCTTAATCTAAGAATAAACAATTATTTAACATTTCTTATTTACCACTCTTGTTCTAAAATAAGCTATTCTATTCTTATTCACCACTCTTGTACGAGGGATTAAGAAAAAACCTAGTCGACTTTAATTTATTTGTCACATGACAAACCCACCCGAAATTAAAGATATAGAAAAGGAAAGTAATTAAATGAGTTTCTCAACCAACTGCAAGTACAAAAGGTGATGATTGGAAAGAAAAAGAAAACCTGCTCTTGTTTTTGATGCCATCTGTGAAAATTAAAGATTGATCAGCGTACGACTATAGCATATATAATTTGTCAGCATTTGTTAGAATGATCGATGAGCAGTGCTATAATAATATAAATAATATAAATAATTTATAATGTTGATATGTAAACTGATAAAAATGTGCATTAAATTAGTTCCGGGCGGAATCAGTATAGGAGTTAGCGGGAAGAATGGCTCAGAGGAGGCTGAGGCTAAATTGGTGTTTTTGTTTTTTGGTGGCAGAGGTGCAAATGCAGCTGTGGCAACTGCGGCTGCTGCAGTTGCAATACAGACAGACTGAGAATGCGGAAACAGGGCTGCAGGCTGCAGCTTTTATATATTTTGTATCTTGTATTTTTTATTATAGTTTTGTATGGGAAACATGAATGAATGAATAGGCATAAGGTAGTTTTAGGATTGGGGACTTGGAACGGCGTTTCAGCTCTGCATTACTGCATATATAGCATAGATATTGGTAATATTATTAATTATTATATTATAATAAAAATATATGTAGGCTCTTCCTTCTATGCCTAGCTAATCTAATCTAAGCTAGGCGTTTCTCTCTCTCTCTCTCTCATTAATGTTTGCTCCTTACCTTGTCAGTTTCAATCTTGGCGGGTCCCATAGGGATTGTCATGGTAGACCACGTCTTGCTAAATTTAAATTTGGAAGGTTAAAACAAAAGGAGAAGAAAGGTTAATGCCCGTTTGTTAATAATTTGGAGCAGTGTCGATATGATGGTTTGCATAGGAAAAACGTACGCTATCCTCCCAAGGAATCACATCCTCTACCGACCTTTTAAGGTTGGTAGAGTGACAACTTTCGATCTAAACCGTTAGATCTAATCTCAACGGTTAAGGGAGCCCCGTGCATGTAACTGAGATTGATAGGTTCGAAAAATCTTAACCGTCGAGATTAGATCGAACGGCTCGGATCAAGAGTTGGCCCTCTACCGACCTCAAAAGGTTGGCAGAGGATACCCTCCCTCCTCCCAATAGGTATGATTTATCACGCCCATTGAAGTTGGAAATTGTATTTGGATGAAGAGGAAATAATTGCACACGGGAACTGTTTTTCCTTCTCTTGTAGTTGTATGTCGTTTTTAATATGGATAATTTATTTTTTAAACATAATATATTTTTAATAAGATCCAGTACAATTTTTCTTCAACATAGCAATTAAATGTTTGCTATTTTGGCTCTTTTTGGATAGATGTGAAAAAAAAAGGAAGAAGTGAGAAGAAGTATTGAAAAGTGTGTAACTCCATCCTGACACCGTTTGGGCCTTCTTTTTTCTTCCTTCCCTTTGGATATAGGAAGAAGGTCCAAATTTATTATAAACAATCCAAACTCTTCACAAAGTTACACATTTCCCAATACTTCTTTCCACTTCTTCCCTTCTTTCCACACCTATCCAAACGGAGTCTGATTATTAACAAGGAGCAATATCAGGTAATATATACCTATTAAATGTGATAGTAATTTTTTTTCTTTCTTTCCTTCTAATATTTCTAACAGAATTTTCTCTCCTAGGAAATCCATGGGCATTCCTCAACAATGTTGGGAGTTCTTTAGCCGTCCACTTTTGATGGCAAAATGCTTTCGCTAACTTTGTTACATATGATAAAGGGCGGAATCAGAATCAGGATTAAACTTTAAAATTAGAGGGTAGGCTAAGTCTTCAGACTTCAATTGGATTTTAAATATTAAAGTAGACGTCAGACACAAGCTGCCGAATAAAAGACTCGGAAATTTGTTGTACGAATCTTCCCATGATCCGAAAAGATGTTCGATTGCTCTCTCTTTCGCCCATGCCAAATCTTGTTATAAGTGGGCACTACATTCGGGTATTCTTTCTCCAAATGAAAATTTTATGTCCGGTAAGGAAATATCGACATCTTTCTTTACTGCATTTCTGATGCAGTTGGCAATAACTTTAGCCGTTAGATTATCATGCGTGAAGTCTCCGGCCATTCTCACGCATGTAGGGGTGTACAAAAAAATCGTGAATCCGTTCAATCCGTTCAACCCACCCGACCCGAACCATTTTTTACCGAGTTAGCATGATGTTGGGTTGGATACGGGTTCTAAGTTTGACAAATCCGATACTTCAGGTTGGGTTACAGATTTTGTACTAGTAAACCCGTGTATAGTTCAACCCACCCGTTTATCATTATTTATTCCTCTTTGTCTCACTTTTTTTCATGTCCTTACTCAAATATCTCTTATTTTATGAAGTTTTGATGTCCTCCAAAGACATGCACGTTCTCTATTCCTTTCACAATGACTCGAAAGTTGAAATGAAAAATGATTCAAATGCGTCTCTAATTTGCCTCGAACTAAATTGTAATAGCCACAAAATGATTTTTATATATATTAAATAAATTAATTAAATTTATATTTAATTAATTAAATAAATTAAATTTATATTTAATTAAATAAATTAATTAAATATTATTTGTAATATTTAAAGCTAAGATCGGAATCCTCCGAGCTTAGTTTTAAATATTATAAATAATATTTAAATGAGTAGTTTGCTAAGATCGGAATTTCGGATTCCGATCTTAGCTAAGATCGGTATCCAGGATTCCGTAATTGCGGTTGGAATCTCTGAGTCCGATCTTGTGATACTATTTAATAAAATATTATTATATTGATATTATTTTTAATATATTATATTAATTTAATATTATTTTAATTTTTTTCGGCACAAGCTGCTGGTTGCTTTTGTTACTAAAAAAATCAAACAATCTCAGTTCATGGGCCATATGGAGGATGACCCAGACCCAAATTTGTTATGTAGGCTTATTTAATTTGGGATGGCCGAAATTTGGTATTTCCCCAAAATCCAAATCATTCTGTACAGTGTACCTCTTCAAAATGAATATATAGCCTTACAAATTCACAATTGAGTTACCGAAGCACTTCCTACCTCACCTCACCTCACCCCCCCCCCCCCCCCCCCCCGCCCGCGCGCGCAAAATAAAAGATGTATTAAATTACTTTGGTTCCCTTTGCTGTACCAGTACTTTCAGCTTAACTTATCGAAATAAACAATTAAATCAAATAAATAATCAGCAACAAAAATATCTATCAACTTAAAAAGTATATATTTATTTTTTAAAATTCCTTTCAAGAACAAATATTTTTGTCTCAATGTAAGTGCTTTCCCATTTTAACGATACCGTTGACAAAATTGGATACGAAAAACTAGGGGGAAAAAATATGAAAATAAAAATCTCATCTCGTAAATCCATTGAACACTTGTAGGACCATACTACGCTTTAATTAGGGAGAGATGATTCGCTTTTCTTAGGTAATTTTGTTCTTTTCTTTTTTTATTTTGAAAACTAACAATGTTCCATTATGTACTGCTCTCTTCTAATCCAAGAGTAGATTTTAACAAATGCCACAAAAATATGCTCAATTGCAGCCACAGATCTCAACTTTGAGTTATTCTAAGAACAGTAATCTCTGCTTTGGGACTTAGATGACACCTCAAGTTCTTTGTTACAATTTATTATATATATAGAGGAAGGATTATCTGCATCTTATATTGGGGCTGAAAATGCTGAAAATGATTAGTTGAGTTGCATATTTAGGGTCACAAAAGAGCATATAAACCAGTTCCATTCGAATTCTGAATGTAATTTATCTTATTTTAGCCCGCAACAATTTAATTATCCTTTTTCTGGAACACAAGTCGATTCATTTTCCCCTCTGCCTGGATCCTCTCTTATCTCTCTGTCACTTTTGAAAACACAAACAAGAACCAAAAAAAAAAAAGAAAGAAAAGAAAAGGGAGGATGCTGGATATTACGGATGACATAGCAGAGGAGATATCGTTCCAGTCATTCGAGGACGACTGCCGCCTGCTGGGCAGCCTCTTGAATGACATCCTGCTCCATGAGGTGGGTCCTGATTTCATCCACACTCTTGACCGCAAGCGTATCCTCGCTCAGAGCGCAATGAACATGCGAGCTGCCGGGATGGAGGATGTGGCTGAGAATCTCGAAAAGCAGCTAATGAGTGAATTCTCCAAAATGACCCTGGACGAGGCCTTCACCCTCGCTCGTGCCTTCAGCCATTACCTCAACCTCATGGGTGTTGCCGAGACCCATCATAGGTATGTATGTGCCAATTAGATATATATAGTATAATTTATTTAATGATTCTCTTTTATTTCTTTTTACATTACACAGTTTTCAGTTATAATTAATTAAGCTGTTCTATACATCTACGTTGATTCTTTCAGGGTATCTAAGGCACGATCTGTCGAAAGATTGTCAAAATCATGCGATGACACTTTTGAAAAGTTGATCCAAGGTGGAGTGTCCCCAGACCAGCTCTATCAAACTGTTTGTGAACAGGTGGTAGAAATCGTTCTCACGGCGCATCCTACTCAGATAAATAGACGTTCCCTTCAATACAAGCACATCAGACTTGAGGTAATTGAAAAAAGAAAATACAGTCTACAATTGTTTTGTCATGAGATTATAGTTTACAACAATTGACTGCCAACTTTGATTATGATAATGTTTTTTTTTTCTTTTTTTTCCCCAATTTGCCGGACAGCACCTTTTGGAATTCAATGAGCGTAAAGATCTCACCAGAGAGGACAAAGATATGCTAATTGATGATATGGTAAATAAATCTTTGTCCTCTCTCTGTCCCCTCTTAGATAATCTTAGTTAGATTTATTAAGTCAAGTTAATACTTAAAATTCATGGGCATAGGTGAGAGAGATAGCTGCATTGTGGGAAACTGACGAGTTAAGGCGCCGCAAACCTACTCCTGTTGATGAAGCTAGAGCCGGTAAATTTCTAATCCTCTTTCTTTTTTGGTATTTTCCACCTTATTCTTCTTTTTTTTATCCCATAAAATATGTACGTATTTGTTATCTTGCTTTTGTAAATTGCATAGGCCTCCATATAGTGGAGCAATCTCTTTGGCGAGCCGTGCCTCATTACTTGCGCCGTGTTAGCAATGCCTTAAAGAAGGTATGCTCTCTGTCCTGTCGCTGATATTTTCAAAGGAATTTTCTTAAATATAATTTGGTTTATTATATAATATAATGGATTATATAAACCACCAGCACACAGGAAAGCCGCTGCCACTGACATGTACACCTATCAAATTTGGTTCTTGGATGGGAGGAGATCGTGATGGTAACCCAAATGTCACTGCAAAAGTTAGTTCAGCTAGTCATTCAGTTTGACAACTTACAATTATTTATTTATTTTTTCTAACTATGATGCATTACACTCGTCTAGAAAATGAAAATTTTTGCATTCTTTTCTGACTATAAAAGGTTACCAAAGATGTTTCTCTGCTTTCTCAATGGATGGCAGTCGATATGTACATACGAGAAATAGATAACCTCAGTTTTGAACTCTCCATGAACCGATGTAATGATAAATTGGCTGCACTTGCTAACGAAATATTAACCAAAGGTTAATCTTCACCCTCTTTACCTGTTACTTTTTTTTTTATATAGTGTATTTAACCAAGGATTGAGTCCTCTCCAGAGGTGTAATCTTTTGTTCGCTTACAGAACTGAATCTCCACTGTATATATGTTTCTTAAAACATTTTTGTTCATCCAATTTTTTTTTTTTATAGTTTCAAATATAATGTGCAATTAAAAGCTCTACTTCTATTTAAAATATATAATGTGCAGAAGCTGAATCTAACGAGAGTGATGAGAGGCAGGATAAAAGCACTGAGAGACTCCATCGCAAGCATCAAAGCAACCATGCACTGCCAATACAGCTCCCAGCTGATGCGGATCTGCCTTCTTGTACTGGTAATTATTTTCTTGCTTTATCTTTTCATTTAGTTCAATGAAATTAAAGGAGATGCTTTTCTTTTCAATTTTATTAAAGATATCGAGAACTTGATGCAGAGTGCAATGAGGGGCAGTATAGAGTGAGGAAAATCCCGCCTCGTCTTGATCGTCTGGTAAAGTCAAAACTAATTTGGTAATTTTGTTTATCAAATATTAAATCATTGTGTTTGCTCTATCATGTTAATGATATCATTATCATTATCTGTATCGTTTCAGGATTCTCAAAAGAATCCACAAGCAAAATTAGATGATGTTGCTAACACTCTCGAAGAAAATAGGTCGGGTAGTCCATTAGCAAGCCCAAGACTTGCCCGGTCTGGTTCGAACCTTTTGTTGTCCGGGATGCCAGGTCAGCAAGGTAAGATGCTTGCTGAACTGAATGCACCCAAATCAAGCTTTAGGAAGCTTCTAGAACCCAGCCGCCTCCGGCCTGGCACGGCACCTTATAGGGTTGTTTTGGGCCATGTCAAGGAGAAGGTACCAATAATTTTTTTTATATAATTTTCATAATCTACCTGTATGCATAATTGGGCGTTCTTGAGTTTTTGTTATATTTTTTTGAAAATAAACTAATCAGCTAATGAAGACTCGTAGAAGGCTAGAATTACTTCTAGAAGGTTTGTCAGCAAAGTTCGACCATCCTGACGAGATCTATGAAAATGCTGATCAACTACTCCAACCATTACTCTTATGCCATGAATCCTTGGTAAGGTTTTCTGTTTTTTTTTTGGAAGGTAGGGTGGCCCCTACAACATTTTCATTAAATTAAAGTAAAATTGTACAAAAGGGCAGAAAAACTATATATACACAAAGGCTTAAACAGCCTAGTCCTAATCCCTAGCTAATCCTCCTTCAGGTAATGTACTATCTCTAATCGTAATTTTTGAAGGTAAGGTTTTCTGTTTTATATCCTATTTAACGTGATTGATGAAAATACTGATCAACATTTGTATTTTTTGGCGGAAGGAATCAAGTGGGTCGGTGGCGCTTGCTGACGGGCGGCTGACAGATTTAATAAGGAGGGTATCCACTTTTGGATTGGTTCTGTTGAAGCTCGATATTCGTCAGGTTGCCAAATAATTTTGTTTCCAAAAGTTGACCATTAGAAAATGGTGTCCAATCTTTATTAGTTTCATCTTTTACAACAACAACAGGAGTCAGGCAGGCACACAGAAACAATGGATGAAATAACAAAAGCAATAGAGGCAGGGTCATATGCCGAGTGGGACGAACAGAAACGCCTTGACTTTTTGCTCAAGGAACTTCAAAACAAACGACCCGTCATCCCCTATAAATTCAAAGTTTGCTATTTTCGACTTTTAATTATTACTTGATTACCCAGATTCTGTCTCTCTTTTCTTGTAACATGTATTGTATTTTCTCTGATACTAGGAGGCATGTCCAGAAGTTAGAGAGGTTTTAGATACTTTTCAGGTGGCTGCCGAGCTAGGGAATGACAAGCTTGGATCTTACATTATTTCTATGGCCTCTAATGTATGTCATAATTAAAAATTCCTCCTTTTTTCTTAAATTAATAGAATCTTGACATGTAGTCTATAATAATTGTTTATGCTGATTAATACAGGCGAGTGATGTGCTACTGATAGAGCTTCTACAGAAAGACACTCGACTTGCAGTATCTGAAGTGCTTGGAAAACCTTGCCCTGGTGGACCGTAAGAACAATAATTTAGCCTCGCTTATTTCATAATACAGTTCTTTTTATCAATTTGCAATCCTTACCAGTAGGCGTGCATTATATATTGTGCATATATTAGATACAACTCAATGTTTGTTGAAATACCACAAACTGAAATATATAATTTAAAGAAACCAATGCATGTGTCAAATAAAAAGTGAAATTTGGTACTTCAGATTTACAATTTATTGTTTCTTCCCTTTTCAATTTGAATACAGGTTAAGAGTTGTTCCTTTGTTTGAAACTGTGAAAGATCTGAAAGGTGCAGGTTCAGTGATAAGACAATTGTTATCTATTGACTGGTACAGGGATCATGTTATTAAAAATCATAGCGGTACTCAAGAGGTAAAAAAAAATTCTTTCAGTAATGTCCCCTTTAAATTTCTGCCCAATTATAATTTTAAAAAAAAAAATGCACCATGGGAGCAATCTCTCTCTCTGTCTCTCTAGGTGATGGTAGGATATTCGGATTCCGGCAAGGATGCCGGTCGATTTACAGCAGCATGGGAATTATACAAGGCACAAGAGGATATTGTATCTGTATGTAAGGAGTTTGGCATAAAATTAACCCTTTTCCATGGCCGTGGAGGCAGTATCGGTCGTGGAGGTGGGCCAACCTATCTCGCCATTCAGTCTCAGCCTCCTGGTTCTGTCATGGTGCGCTCATACATGTCCCCATGATGTTCACTTGCTAGCTGCTACTGATAATAATACTGACAACATGCATTATATGATTTTGTGATGTTTTTAAACCAAGGGTACATTGAGGTCGACCGAGCAGGGAGAGATGGTTCAGGCCAAATTCGGGCTTCCTCAGATGGCCGTCAGACAACTTGAGATCTACACCACAGCTGTGCTTCTTGCCACCTTGCGGCCCCCACTTCCCCCTCGAGACAAGAGGTCCTCTCTTCACAAGATCATATTTTAATTTGTTAGCCCAGATTAAAATTCACAAACAAAAGAAGAGTTTCAATAAAAACAAAAATTGTAAATAGGAAGACTTTGCAAAGTCCTGTTATGCATTCATAATTATAGAATCTATAACAAATTATCACATGACAGGTGGCGCGATGTTATGGAGGAGATTTCAACATCCAGTTGTGGGCATTACCGTGAGACAGTGTACCAAGACCCTGACTTCATCTCCTACTTCCATGAAGCGACTCCCCAATCAGAGCTGCCCTTTCTCAACATCGGGAGTCGCCCCGCAAAACGTAAGCAGACCCCTGGCATCGGCAACCTGCGTGCCATCCCATGGGTCTTTGCGTGGACCCAGACCCGCTTTGTACTACCTGCATGGCTTGGGGTAGGTACCGGCCTGAGGCATGCATGCGAGCAGGGGTACAAAGACGACCTTTGTGCCATGTACCGAGAGTGGCCGTTCTTCCAGTCGACACTGGACCTGATCGAGATGGTGCTGGCCAAGGCCGATGTGCAGATAACGAAGTACTATGACGAGGTGCTGGTGCCGAGTGAGAGGAGGCGGGTCGGGGAGGCATTGAGGGATGAGATGGTGCGTACCGGCAACTATGTGCTGGTGGTTAGCGGCCACGAGAGGTTGTCGGAGAACAACAGGAGCCTGCGGAGGCTGATTGAGAGCCGATTGCCGTATCTGAACCCCATGAACATGCTTCAGGTCGAGATCTTGAAGCGGCTGAGGCAGGATGAGGATAACACCAGGCTCAGAGATGCATTGCTTATCACCATTAATGGAATTGCTGCCGGCATGAGAAATACCGGCTGAGATGCCATGTAGCTAGCTTGGCTAGACTGTTTGGAGTGAGGCTTTTTTGTCCAGTTATCTTCTTCTTGTTCTTTCTGGAAGTTTTTATTTGTTTATTTTCTTTCCCTAAGAGATTTTCGCTTCTCTGGGAACAGTTTTGTGTTTGGTTATTTATTAATAATAACTAACCTAAGATGAGGGATATCATATATATATATAACTAAAGCAATATAATAATTCCATATTTCAAAACAAATATGGTCACTGTTCTAAAATTGAGGAATAAATTGTCAGTTGATGATGAATAATTTTATGAATAGCAAACTTCGTTTTTCTTGATAGAACGTGTTGTTTTTTGGACTCAAGTCAAAAGGGATGTTGTTTTTTCGTGTTTTTTTTTTTCTTCCATCATATTTTCAGTGCTTGGTGTGGTGTGGCAACCTCTTTACATAAAAAAACAAAAGAACCCAAAACACGAAATAAACAAAGATCACTTTGCATTCTTATCTCCAAAATAGAAAAATAAGCACTTGACAACTTTGAATCTGATTCTTTAGCTAATTAATGTGGGGGTGGTTTCTGCGTTGGATCTACACTACACTAAGAGGCCTATATATATCCTCACAAAGCAGGAAACCAGTTACCAAGCAAGAAACCTCATATATATCCTACTAGAAACATTTGATTAGTGGATTTGGCGAGAGTGAGCTAGAGACTAGAAGATGAGGAGAAGCTTTGATCCTCAATTTTTCATAGCAGAGAGGACATCAAACAGCAAGGGCAAGTAGGGATGGCAGTTCGGCCCGCTGGCCCAATTGCCTGCTCGTACCTGCCTGGCCCATAGTCATGCCTGCCTGGCCCGAACTAGAAACAGGCCTTAACAGGCCAGGCATACTGACAGGCAAGGTCAGGCTTGGGCTTGAGGTTCTAGCCCACAGGCGGCCTGTTGGGCTTATCTGTTAACACATAGTATTTATTTGGACCAATTATTTTAATTGGAAATTTTGAAAAGGCCTGTTAAGCCTTACGATCCATTAAGGTACAGAGTAGAAAACACAAAAACCTAATCTTCTTCCTATCTCATTTTCTCTGTGGCCGTCTCTCATGGTCTCATTCAAAACAACTTCGGTGTTATCGTCTTCCTGTTCTTCTCTGTTCTCGTCGGTGCACGTGCGCCTCTTCATCAGTCGATTTCGAGCATCCATCGTCGTTTATCTTGTAATAAGTCTTCCCTCTCTCTCCTTCCTTGCTCCCTCTCTTTATCTCTGTCTCAGTTGATCTTTCACTGTCTTTCTATCTCCCTTAGTTTATTTGTATATTCTTAAAAGATTCTGAGTTTGATCTATTTTCGCAAAACTTTTACCATGAATATTCATGAACTAAGATTTGGTAAGACGTAAACTTATTTGGCAAAATGAAATTTCAATATAAATTAGATTAACTTTTGTCTTCTAGATGCTACTTATGGTTAATGAATAAGATTAAGCTCCATCTTTCTTGTTTAGAATACTTGCATCTCTATAATTGCTAACACTGATCGGTAACTTTCGGTGAACTTATTTTGTCGGTTTGTGTGATTTAATTAAGTATTTGTAGCACTTTGTTATTTGGGTCTTTAAAGCAATAATATATAAGCAAATAACTCTTAGCTATTATAGATGCTTTCCGTTAGCTTGTGTTATTTAACATCCTTTTTTTTTTAGGCAAATGACGAACCAACAGAAGTAGAACCTAAAGACTGTCTGGTGCTAAGACTGTTCGGCTCAATTTATTTTTGTTTTTGCAACTTTTATGTTTCTAAGATTGTTGTTAACTATACGTTGGTGCTTTTATGTTGGTACATCTTGTGAATTGATCAAAAAATTATTTGAACTTTCATGTATCTATGCTAATTGTTAAAAATTTTGATGGTATAACTATTTGTTCAATGTAATTACATTGAATGTGTTTTAATTTACGCTGGACTGATTGAAATAGGCTACGAACACAAGTAATGTCGAGTATACATTTCAGACTTTTCGTCCAGGAAACGGGTATAAACAGGCAGGCTTGGGCCTAGAGGCACGGCCCATGGGTGGGCCGGGTATCACTTCCCATGCCTGTTTAGTTAGGTCCAGGCAGGCAGATCTGACCTTTAGGAATGACAGGCCAGGTATGGGCTAGAGTTAAAGCCCGCAGGTAAGGTCCATTGCCATCCCTAAGGGCAAGGAACCGAATGCGCCGAAAAGATGCCGACATCAGGACCAGGTGCACCGAATCCTGAAACACCGGCCACCACGACCACCGTCAGGAGAACATCGAACAGCAAGGGCAAGGAACCGAATGCGCAGAAGAAGATGCCGACATCAGGACCAGGTGCACCGAATCCTGAAACACAGGCCACCACGACCACTGTCAGGATGATGGCGCTGGCTTTGGCGCATGTTAAAATTCAAGCTATTTAGATGTACGTCGCATTGACCGGGTTCTGATAATTTGAGTTTCAACAATCATGATTAGGCCTGTCAAACGTTGAAACGGAAGACGGAACAGACCTGTTCCGCTTCCGTTCCGTTTCAGTCGACGAAATAGAAATTGATTCCGTTTAACGTTCCGTTTCGTCAAACGTAACAATTTTCCATTCCGTTTAACGTTCCGTCCTTTATTTACCATTGATTTCAGCGGAATTCCGTTTTCCGTTGTAAAAACGTTTATAAATTTCAATTCCGTTTCCGTTCCATTTTCAGAAACGAAACTGAAATCTCGTCCATTTAACGTTCCGTTTGGACGGAACGGAACGGAACAACCCTGCGGAACGGAATTTTGACAGGTCTAATCTTGATTTAATACATAACACCGGTCGATTATCGCTAGCTATGTCCATAAAGCTAGTAACGTGGCTTCACTATATATGTGTGGCAAATTCAAACGTAATAATTAATTGTCAAGTGATTGAGAACTTCTGCATGAGCCATGACGAACTTTGCATGACTGATTAATAACCGTGAACATGTTTATTTTTATGCAGAAGGGATGCATGAGAAGCTGGGATGATGTCATCTTGCATTATTATAAAAAAAAGGATCAAATACCTATACTTTTATTGTCTCTGTCGTGTCTCTATTTTAAAAACCTTAATAACAAAAGATAAAAAAACCATAAAATAAAATAAAATCGTCAGATATAATCATTCTACTATCTCTACACGCACAAAAAAAATTATATTATTTTGATACAAACAAACAATTTAAAATTTTAAAAAGTAATTGTTCACGTCAGTGGATGACGTCAACCAAAATAAAGTCGAATTAATATAACTTTTTATATGCGTGTGTTGAAAATTACATACATTATATATGACGATTTTTTTCAAATTAGTAACTAAAATTTAATAAAATAAAAACACGATGAAGGCAAAACAAATGAATGTATTTGAGTCTCTTTCTATTACAAATAAGATGTATGACAACGTTTGTACTTTCTACCGATATAAAAGATGCTTCTCTTATATTTAAGGTTGCCTATGGACTCTTTTCTGAATATTTAGAAAATAATGTTACTTAGATTGCAGCGTTTGTTTGTTTGAAGTATTACAATTGCCGGGGTGTGTGTGTGTGTGTGTGTGTTTGTGTGTATTGGGGGTAGAACAATTGCTCTGAAGTAATCTGCCAATGTTTTCATTTCATTATAGCATTTTTGTTTCTTAATATTCGAAGCATTACAGTTGCATTACAATTGCTCTTTCTAGGAATGAAAGCGCCGCTGCTGTAAGACATATGTCTGGTTACTTAAAAAATATGCGCAACAATCTCTTAACCAACTCACTGATTTTTACTTAAAAAAAATATGATAAAAATGCTACACAGACGACAGAAAAAAAAAAAAACTTTTATGGAAGACCCATCCATAGCAGATTAGCAGCAATAATACTTTACCTATAAATTATGATTTCAGTTTCTGTTGCCTTCCGCAGCAAGCTTACAGTCAGCATGTCAACTCGCTACAGGCAAATACTAAATGAATTTGATTCTACACAGGGAAATAAAACGACCCAAAATTTCCGTTATGGACTAACTTATAGACATCTCATTTTCAGAATGGCGCCGTCTTTTACATTTCCGGTACATGAAATCCTCTGTATGTAGCACATACACAACCTAAGGAAAAAGAAAAAGTATGGATAATGTCAGCTTATTTTACAGTGTTTTTAATTTACTGGGCAGATGCCATGATATATTCTTGAAATAAGGATATGATTAAACTAAGTGACTACCTTAGATTGCGCCCCTGAGACTTTGCACTCTAATCCATTATGTAACCTAATTTCGTTGAAGGTCTCGCCATTAAGGAATTCTAGTTTCCGCTTGCACCTGAAAATTAAATCAAGTCAGAAAAATTACAAAAGATGTATGTATATAAATACACAAAAATAATTCATACAAAGTATGTATGAAAATGAAATGAAGTCACCTTTTAAGGTAAACGCCTTGTATCTCCTTTTCTTCTTGCTCACACATGAAATGGTCAGAAAATGAAAGGTAACCCCCAAATTTAGGGTTCTTTGACAAAGCCGGTTCAGAATTTGCATGCATCATGTCCTTCAATTGGATCAATAGTCTACTTGGCTTTGAGCCCTAAAAAAGAAATCAAGTTAAAAAAATGGGCAACTCTTTGGTGGACTGAAATTTTAAACCGGAACAGTATCTGTTCATAATTTAAGCCTGGTTAAAAAATTCAGTCCCCTAAAGAATTTGTCGAATATAACATGCTTGTGTGATCATCGCCCAAATGCCAAAAGATGATTATAAAGCTTGGTATATGTATTGTATTCGGTATTCTTTCTACTATAAAGACAGTGTACAAACTTACACTCTCTAGTCGGTATAATGCCTCATCATTCACAATTGCACGTGCATTTTCATAATAAACATGATCAACTATTTGACCATGCCTATGAGACTTTTCATAATAATATAGCTGAAGTAGCTTCTTAGATGTCTCATCTGATGTTATTACTTGAAGCTGAAAAAGCAAAATATATATATGCAAGTTCAGAGCCTAATAAAACATATATTTTATCTTTTTTTTTTTTGTCTTGCGAAAGGCAAACCTGCTTGACAATTTTGAAAATCAACTTATCCAAAGTGAAAAGGACATAAGAGTGGGTTCCACATGTAGCCCGGCACTCATCTTCAAACTTGGCACTCTCACTGGACCCATCCAGTAGGTTGTGCAAGGCCCTCTTGAAACTGCAATCCATTGTTGATGGAGAGAAAAGAACATTAAAAACTGAAATATGAAAAAGCACAATCTGCGTAGGACTTCCAGTTTTCAAAATACTTCCATGCCCAGCTTCCACTTCGTAACTAGGATTTTTTAGATGCCATATTTTGTTGTATAGTGTAAGCTTGAGTACAAAGGGCCATAAATATAAAAATTAAAAATATTTTTATGGTGAATAACCTTGAGTAAAGGTCAGGACACTTAGAACCCCCCTTAGAGGCCATCTGCCTCTTTTCTTCATCCATAGAATTATTCTTTGCTGAAAGCATCCTTTCATAGAATATCTGTAATTAAAATGCCATTTTAAAATACACAACCTTAAATTATTGATCCAAAGTGGTAAAATGATAACATGAAAAGTCTCACATACCTGGTGAAGTCTGAAGAGAACATAGAAATGTCCATCCCCATAAAAAACTCGGTTTTCCTTCTCTGTGCGAGTACTAGTCCAGTGCTTAGAGAGTGGTCTTGCTGTAACAGTGAAAGCATGAGAAGACGGCGAATTGGTCATATCCCAAGTATCGGCCTCTCCTTCACTCTCCATCTTCTCCTGGTGATCTAACTCTCCCTCTTCCTCTTCATTCCCATCTTTCTCTGAGCTTCCAGAAGCTTCTTCTCCTCTCTCTATCCCATTCCCAGTCTCAGAAGAGAGAGAATTTTCTTCGTCAGAGTCTCCTAGCTCAGGCAAAATCTCCCCCTCTTCTCTCTCTTCTTCTCTACCTACCTTTGGTGAGCTGCTCAGATGAATTCTCTTCTCCCCATCCTATTGCAAAATCATTTTTTTTTGGTTTAACACCCGTAGGTACTTCATTGAAACAAGAAATGCAGGCTACAAGAATATATAAATAAAAAAACACACTGTTGAGGGCATGTGTGCGATCAGGCCTTACATGGGTAGGTGATGAAGTTCTGTTGCCAGAGAGATGCCGAGCAACAGCATCCATCGTAACACCACTCTTGCGAAGTGGCCCACCAAAACCTGTCAGCAAGGAAAATTCTCCAGTAAGCAAAAATATTAAGAACCTTTATGTTTATTTTTCCCCTAAAAATATTCTATAATCTATATAGATAAGCACAACCACATAATAATCACATTATAGCCTGGTCATTACCCTTTCTTTGGGCACCAGCTGCGAGGCTCGCTGCATCCGTGGCACCAGGGGAAGCAGTTTTAGACGACTCATCAGCCACAGTTCCATTTCCTGTGCTGTCACCTACGCGCACAATGCATGCCTTCCTACCTTCACTTTTACTGTTGACCTGCTCTTCAGAAATCTCTGACTTGTGATGCTGACTCTCAACACCCAAAAAGTGCTCAAGGAAAAATGTCCACAGGTGCATGACCTGGCGGGATTGGTCAAGAGAGAACACCTCGTCACAAGAGTATTTGATCACCTGGTACAGATCTTCATGCAAATCCAAATCCAGGAAGTCAAATTGCATGTCAGGAGCTCCTGACATGCCAGCCTCAGCACCTATTTCAAGGAGATGTGCATCCTCACCTAGTTTCTTTTCATGTCTCTCGTTTACCTCTGCTTGTAAAGCTGTAGCATGAAAGGGAAATAAATCTCAAATGAAATGTTTTGGTTGCATGTATCAACTTCTACCAGTTTAATCCATTTTGTTAGTATTTCTTTTATAAGTTGTGCATACCAAAGAAAAACAACATACCGGTCATAATCCAGTATACTATACCTTTGCAGCTGAGATTCTTCATGTCTTGTTGCTTGAAGTAGAAGCTTCTGTGGTCAAGGGACTTGTGATAATTCTTGGCATACACATCAGCCCATACTTTGTTGAAGTCAATACGGCACTGATTCCACTCCTCCAGTTTCTGCTTCAGACGACCCAGTAGCACTGGTAATGCTGCTTCAGGTTTTCTTCGGAGCACTTCTATTGCATCCAAGCCATGGTCTCCATAAAGTTTTTCTATGCATCTCATATTCATTGCTGTTGAAAAAGGAATTTAATGAGAAAAGTAAATAAATGACAACGATAGAACAGCAACAAAAATATAGTATCGACAATAATCATAGTGGTAGTTGTCAGCTTACGAGTTAAATAATCCTCGATGTCAATTGGTTCATCTTGATCGATAGATCCTTCATTCATCTTCTTAATCAATTTCTCAACCCGCTTTATGGCCGACTTTGCTGACTCCACCAACATATCTAATTCAAATCTGTTGAAGAAAGAAAAAAAAAACTATAAATATACGAATGAATAAATACAAATTTTACATATAGCTTTAAAATTGGAAGTGATACAGCACAACGATCTTAATCTTCCAACTGAATAATGCAAAGTCATGTAACCCTTCATAGAAGCTTGGTTAATTACAGAAATTAATGCAAGGTTGGGTTGAATTATACCCTTGACTCGATGGAAGTAAAAAAAAAATTAAAAACAAAAAAGCAAAGGCATCAACTGTAACAGAAGGAAGATTTTCTAAAACCAACTCTTGCCAGTATGATGTAAATGCAGAGCAAATTTGGGTTTATATAGTGGCTAAGATTTCAATTAAGCTTTAATTGGGAAAATTTTTAGAAAAATCCTTTATTGAATTAAATGGGCAGAGGCTCGCATGTGAGCCAATTTAAATCTTTGCGCATAAGAAAGTGAGGGGGAGGGGCACACCTGTCATCCTCACAGCGAAAGAGGCTCTCCTCATACTGGTTCTTGCGCATGTGCTTGAATGAATAATCTTCACTACCAGAAGTTACTGACACCCATGCATCGTTCAGAACTGATTTCCCAAGCTCTGTTCGCTGAGTTGAAGGAGGCACTGGGTACTGCAAAAGCATTCATTTTTTAGCCAATTAATAAATGTTGCTTCAACAATTTCTATATACTTGGTTAAATTTATTAGATTTGGTACTGATTATGGTTATACTCACATGTTTGGGCAGGAGGCGGTAGCTTGGGGTACACTGCTCACAGCCAGACAGGTCGAGCTCAGACACTGGTTTGCAGAGGTTAAATTTCTCTTTTGCTAAGAGCGGAGGAGTTCTAATTCTTCTCTCTGACCTCTCTCGCTCTTTCTCTCTCTTCTCCTCTTCTCTCTCCTCCTCATTCTCTCCCTTTGATGACCCAGCACCTGAGCAATTAATAACAGTTCATATCAGCATACTAGAATATTAAATGAAAGCTGCAATCTTGGTAACACACCAAAGAGAACCATACAAATATACTTTCCCTTACCATCTTTGCTGCCATGAGCTAAAATGATTTCTTTGAATCCATCTATGAGATCTGGGTAATCCACAAAAAGCCCAGATGCCTGAAAGCAAATGGTACAAATTAGTAAAAGTTTAAGATATCATCACTCATCTTCAGGACAGATATGAAATATCTGAATTATGAAAAAGATGGACTGAAATATAAAATGTGCACTTGCCAGCATCTCTAATGTTTCCTTAGTAAACGCACCCACACGTTGCAGATCAACACACTTGAGAAAGTCTTGGTAAGCAACTGGCTCCAGCCTTTCCCGAACCCGCTTGAAAAAATTAAATATTGCTTCATCTACATTTGATACAAGGTGTTAGTTCCATCACAGCTTGGATCATTTGCACTGCTGTTAGTTTGTGCATGTACATTAATATGCTCCAAATCAAAATTTTCGGCTCACCGCATAGGAGCTCTTTGTCTTTGACAGGCATATGATCAGGAGTGCTTTGAGATCCATTCACACAATTCGTTTTCTTGGTATCAGGATTGGATTCTCTCTCTTCACCCTCACTATGGTCACTTCCCTCGCTATCCTGACTTGTTTTTTCATTCTTTAAGCATAAAAACAACACAAGGAAAATAAACCAAAACAAAAATAATATTTGTCAATACAGATAAACATATAGATAAAAGCATTCTGACACCTAGTGAAGACCTTATCAGGTTTTATACCTTAACAGGTTGAGTGTCTTTGAGAGAAGTCATAGCTGAGTTCCAGTCGTCCCGGCTAATGGATCCAGCTTGCCAACCTGGGATATTGGGGTGGTTTGGAGGGAGGAATCGCTTAAAACCGCTAAGTAAATCAGGATGGCCTTTGAAGAGGGGCTCCACCTATGCACAAAATAAACATGTCTTAATCAGAAAAATGAGATTTCTGATAGCATAATAAATAAAATGAAGGAGTGTTACCGCAAAAACCACCTCTTGGTAGATCTCTTCGCACTTCTTGTGGTTAGTCTTGTACAAGTTCAGAATTTTCAGAAAGGAGTTAAATATACTTGGCTCATCAACAAAACGACTCTGCAATCAAAACAAGTAATAAAATAAATCATCAGCCATTTCAAGTAAAACTCTATTAATGAGAACACTGTACAGGTCTTCCACAATAATTGCCACACAAGATAAAATCTACTTGGCTATCTGACGTAAATTCTAATACTGTTTCACTTGTTTACTGTTTAATTTTAGGTTGCAGCTATTTAATTGGACGTCATATAAATTGCAGACTAAAAGAACATACACCCGGTCAAGTCTTTTGGCTTCAATTTTAACGTGTTTGTGTTTTAAGGACTAAAGGATTAAAAGTTGAACATGTACTGTACTGATCAAAAACTCAAAATCACTATCATGAAATATGGAACCAAAAAACAAAATTAATTTTGTGCAGTCAAATCAACTGTTAAACTAGCTCCAGGTTTAAGCATGTGCTACCTTAATCTTGTTTACAAATGACATGGCCTCATCAAAGTTAACTGGTAGATGTTTTGGTGCTTGTACCAGCTTTGGTACAGGAGTTGGAATTCTGATGGTATGTTCCTCAGGCAAGAACACATTAAAACCTAGCAATAAGTCATCGTGCCCACAAAAGAGATTCACCACTTTATCCTTCACCTCGTGAACACCAATTCTGCAAATCAAAGAGAAGTAGAAAGGAAGCAAAAAAATGCATCAGTTTGGAGAAGCTCAGCAAGAAGGGTTCATTAGACGATTGAGTTCTTATCAGGTCAAGAGGTAAATTTACGTGTCAGATCAATACCAGTCTCCAAGCTGGAGATATAGAAAATCCCGTAAATATTGATAGCGGTAACTCGACAAAATAGTATATATAGTATATATATATTTTAAAAAAAAATGAAAAAGGAACAAACATACTTATTGCTCTTGAAATCCTTCATGATCTGAAGGAATTCTGCATATAGGTCTGGTGTTTCCTTAAATGCCTCTCTGACCTTTGTCAAGTACTCCAGTGCATCTTTGGTAGTGGTATTATTCTTGCTTCTATCCCTGCAATTTTCCTTGTATTAAACTTTGATACATTGACATGCATCATTAGACAAACTCATTCTTAAGCTCAACAAGTCCAGAATAATTAAATAAATATTAGTAAAATAAATAAACCAGAAATATTTCAGTACATCTTCTCCAATATATATTTACAGGAATTTCCTTTGAAATACGATTGCCGCTGCCATGAGCGCCCTTGACATAGACTCAACTAAGAAGAATAAAACTTATTCCTAAGTCATTCATCTTGTATAATGCTCAAATCATATCACCATGAATGATATGAGAGATGGTTGATTGTTTATTGGACACTTGTCAGGAAATTATCACCACATTTACAAACTTTTAACTATGTTGATAAATCATAACTAAAATTAGGCTTCATCCCATCCACAAGGAAAAGCAAATAAACATTAATGAATAGTCAGTCAAATTTGCTTTTCCATGTAAAAAATAAAATCTGATAAAATGAGTATGTGCAGAAAAGAAATCCACCAAATGCACTGAAGTTGTTAAAAGTAAAAATTAAAGTTGTGAAATTGGAGAGGCAGCAACAAATTTCCGGATCAATTTGGCAAATAAGAAAGATGTGCAAGTTGAGGCATTGAAAACAAAAATTGAGAAGGTAAAGTTGCATAATCAATTTTGCTTTGGGGAAGGAAGTGGAAATTGGCTTGGCATAAAATTATACATATAGATACAATTGAAGACATGAAGGGGCTAGGAGGAAATCTAGCAGAAAGTAGAAGCTTTTTGGGTGGTGGGGTAATTCTTGTGTTATGAGAATGAGAGAAATAATAAAAAGAATCTAAAACCTGATGAGAAAGAAAGAGGAGAAAACAAGAAGGTGGTTTTTTTTTTTTGTTATGGGTTGAGAAAGAAAGAAATAAAGTTGAAGGAGTCGGAATCGGAGAAGAGAGAAGAGAAATTACCGATCATGGTGGTGGTGGGTGGGGGCGCGCCTGAACTCGGGACCCATGGCAGGCAGGCACGAATCTCAAAGCAAAGCAAAGCAAACCTCCCTCCCTTTGAAGTAAGAGGAGGAGATTGGTCGAGAATCGAGAGAGAGAGAGAGGAGAAGAGAGGAAAAGAGAAGAGAGAGGGTTTCTTTTGTTTTGTTTTGTTTTGTTGGTGAATGGTGCGTGCGTTATTATGATTTATGAATTTATGAATGAATGAATGAATTGAAGGAAGGAAGGAAGGAAGGAAGTCGGTGAGAGAGAGGTCAGGTCAAGGTAATTGAAGGTAGCTTAATTTAACCACGCCCCTTTTTGTTCTGGACTTCTGGTACAAGTGCTCACCAGTTTTTGATTCACCAACTCTGCCTCTGTCTCTGGGTCCCACGCGTCAGCCCTTACCTTTCATTTTATTTTATTATTTTATTTTATTTATTATCCTCCCCTATTATTAGAGCCAGAGCCCATTGGAATTTCAACCTTTTATTTCCCCCCTTTATATGCTTGCCTGTCAGCCTTTCACCAATCCATATCTATAATTATATCATTTTCAATTTCTCAATTTTCATATACTAATATAAGCTCTATGCCCACATCTTACATATTTCTTCTTATCTTTATTTTTTTATTTGCTTCCTTCCACATTTCTAATTATTCTATATTACTTTTCTGATAGGAGTTATGCTCTTTTGCCTTTTGTAATATTTCTTTTTTTTTATCGCTCATCATTCTTCTTCTTTTGTCAATTGAGAGATGCTGTCTTATGTTAAAATTTATTAATTTACTTTTTTTTCCCGAATAATCTATCTTTATCGACATATTTTAAAATTTTACATTTTTTTAAAGCTAACAATTTTTTTATATAATTATACGTTTTACATTAGTTTGGGGTTTACTTTACAAGAGCTGATTAAAACATTTTCCATTAATTTAGTTAAGAAGGTCAATGTTTTATCTATTGTTTTCTCTTTTTTTTTTCCTTTTAAAATGTAATGTAGGTGCAAGAAAATTTAGTCGATAGGGCAATTAGTTTGGAATTCTTCAACGGAGATGAGCTTCTTCAAAATTATTAAGAAATTATACCCTCGCTTTAAATTATTTATTTACAACACAATTTAAGAAAAGAAAAAAAAAATCCAAACGAAAGTTCAGAGAGTTGATGAATGGGAAACGTAATAGACTTATAGTGGTGGAGTTGATCTATGCAAATTGCAAAAAGTAAAAGAGGAGGTGTGGCAATATAATTTTGGTTTAAATCAGGAGAGACAGGTATCAACTATCAACCAAAGAGTTGCTGTACGCTGTTCCTGTTGCCGTGTTGGTGTTGATGGTCATGCTTATCTACTATCTAGTTATCTTCTCCTGACCCGACCCAATAAGAGGAACTGACTTATTGGTAGGTCTGTCAAAACGGAAAATAAAAACGTGATGCCGTTCTGTTTTCAAAACTGGAACGGAATGTGGTATCAATTTTTGCTGTCGTTTAAAAAACGAAACGGAAACAGAAACAGAACATATAATTATATCGTTTTATTGAAATGGGACAGGGAAATAAGAAATTACAGTGAAAAACAGAAACGAAATGGAATGTGGCACCAATTTTCACTACCGTTTCAAAAACGGAACGGAAACGAAACAGGTATTTTGATTCCGTTTCTGAAACGACACGAAAACGAAAATGTGATTTTCCGTGATCGTTTGGCACGTTTGCCACGCCTACTTATTGGCCCAAGAACCCGGTTTATAGATCAAATAAGTTTGGATCCGGATAGACTGAGGTTTTGTCTTTTAGTTTTTTTTATTGATGAATTACAAACTGAAAATGCGTCCTTTTCTTTTCTTAATAAAAACTTTAAATTAGAAACTGAAAGTTTTCTTTCTTTTCGACCGGTGTTTTTTTGTCGTTATCTTCTCTTCCTTTCACCAATTTATTCTTTTTCCATCTGTTTAATTGCCCATTTTAACCTTTTTTATTATCTATGCAATGCTAAATTAAATAAATAATAAATAATTACGTGAAATATGTGCACAATTAACATTTTTTATTTGATATGTATTTACATTTAAAACAAAGATAAAAGAGGTATTATATAAAGATATAGGAAAAATTAAAAAAGAAAGAAAGATGCCATTTGAAGCATATTATTTAGACCATCTAATTGGTTACGAGTGTGTACTGTTTATATTGAGTCCTTGGTTTAGAACGTAAGGTCCCATATTTGAAGTCACACGCGGTATGTGTTTATTGGGCATCAAGTTAGCAAACTTGAAATTAGGTATGTGTTTATTGGGCATCAAGTTAGCAAATTTAAAATTAGAACGTTAAGTTTCTAACTTTCATCAACCAAACATATCCCGAGTTTATAAAGTTATTGCTAATCTCACTTCATTTGTCTTGTTTTATAACCAATTAAAAAGATCAATAAAAAAAAGTAATTAATATTATTATTATTATTATTATTATTATTATTATAATTTTCTTTGTGTAGTAATCACGATATTAATTGATATCACTTATATTCATAGGGACTTTTACCGTACGTACTTGACACTCAAATACTATCCAAATCTATGAATTTACTAAATAATTTATCATATTTTTTTCAAGATTTGGCTCTGTCATCACATCTATTTGTATTTTGTAGGGTCTTAATGAAGATTGGAAGAGAAATAAACTATAGAAGGATTCCGACACATACATGTTGATGAAGGATTTTAAACCTAGGATACCAAATAAATTTATAACCTAGAGCTAATCTCACTAGTCGTTTTAGTTAAACTTTAGGGTCGAACCCAAGGGACGGTACAAATGATTACCAAACTTTATTTCTTCACGAAAGCTAGACAACTAACTTTTAGAGATTTTATGGAAAAGACAATTATCTAAAGTGCGAGTATTATAAATATTTTTGGTGATTTTTGGTATTTCTAGACTAAAAATAAATGCAAATAATGTCCAAGGAATTTGTTTTCAATTAGTTTAGCTCTGAAGCACCTTTGTCTACAAAACTTGCTTTAGACCTTCTATTCTGACTTGATATTTTTACACAATGCTACGTGAAGGCTACTAGACGACCAGACCTAAGTCCTAACCTCAGCTGTCGCGATTTCGGTTCTGACTTGACTTGGAACTCGGTTTTTGCCACATAAACAACTAAACCTATACTTTCGTTCTGATTTAGCTATTTAAGTATGTTTAGTTGGATTTCTAGAGGTCTTAAAGTCCAGTCGGATCAGTAAAAGTTACACCTTTCGGTCGCGAACTAACCTCCTCTTTCGAGCAATTGGTTTACCTCAAGTGCTAAACTAATCAATTGTTTGCTCTAGTTTATTGTCCTAGTGGTGCTGCAGTTCATCAATAGGTAAACAATCAAACAAGCAATCAAATTAATCAAGCTAGATATTATACTCAACAAAACATATCACATAATCATAGCATAAGTAATCAAGTCATAACAAAATACTAAACTAATCTACTAACTACTCCTAAGACATCATTAATTATCCTAACATGCAAGAAAAATAAGATACAAACTCCATCAAATCAAAATATCAAGAGAAAAGGAACGAATAAACCAAATATCGCTTCTAACTCAAGATATTGATTGTCCGAAGTCGTGGTTGGATCGGTTCTACCGCTGTCGCGTCCAGAATCGCTCCAAGGTTACTGCCATGGACGTGCTCCGCTGCGAGAGGTGGAATCCCACGCCTTTCGGCGTGAGAACGGTGGTGGAAAAATATGGAAATTATTGTATGGAAGGTGGCATTCTTTCCTCTCTGTAATTTCGCGCATATATGGCCAGGGAGGAGGCTTGGGAGGCAGGTTAGGGCAATGGTTCACGAGATCATACCATAAAATAAAGTTTCCATCTTCAAAACTTGCCAAAACTGACTTTTTCACGTAATTTCGGACCGAAATAAATAATTTCGGACCGAAATTATTTTCCAGCACTGCGCGGTATTTTGACCATAATTTCTTCATCCGGACTCCGATTGAGGTGCTTCAAAGATCGTTGGAAAGCTTAGGATGAGTTCTACAGTGCTATGAGTTCCATTTAGTCATTTTCTTCTTATAAATCCACCTTTTTATGTGATAATTATGCCCAATCCACTAAGTTCCTACAAAACAAATCAAATTGCTATGGCAGTATCCAATCTTGCAAAATAAAGCATAAAAGCACATTGAATATCATTGGTTTGGATAGTATTTTGGTGCCAAGTATGGTTAAAATATATATATAAATAAGAGATATCAAATGCCCCCAAACTTAAACCTTTGTTTGTCCTCAAAAATATCCTAAGTTTAAAGGAATTGACCATACTTAGACTTACAATAAAATTATCTCTAACCAAACAATGCCATGAAAAATTGATAATTCAAATTAACTCAAAAATTTCACACGATAAATTAAAGCAAGCTCAAAAATTTATTTCAAGGACATGGGTTTAGTTTTCTTTCAAATTAAATTTGTGCATTTCTTAGCCCTAATGAATTTCATTTTTGAAGTCAAGAATCCTAGCTTCTCTTTGTCAAAACAATTGCAAACTCAATTTCATTTGTCCATTCTTTTCCATGTCTCGCAAAAATTTGTAAAGAAATTTTATCAAAGTCGAAAATTTATAACGAATCCTTCTTAAAACAAATTTAATTTCACCAATTTAATTTGTGCAAGTCAAGTCGTGGGGCTTTACACCCTAGAGGATATAATGCGGTGTCATTGGCCTTAAGTTTGCTACTAGCACATGTCGCGCTAGAGAGGTTGGACGGGTGTTGCTCGACTATGGCCACGGTACACTTGGGCCATAATACTCAACAACTCCTTTACCAATGCTTTCGCACCAGGTCCGATAGGAATTAATTATAAACTACCCAATTATACCTCGAGATCTTTGAGTTATAATTCCTGACAACTTATAATTAACCCCAATACCCTCCAATTTGTGGCTAAGTTGGTGGAAGAAGGCCTCGGTGCATCCTCATTTTCGCAACTATTTAAATTTTTGTCAGTTTAAGTTTTGCTCGTTGGTGATTCAAGCGTTCAATAACATCCAGATTCATCTTATAATTTTCAAAGTTCATAAAATCTCTTTTTAAACAAAAGTTTGCAAGAAATAAAATCGTTCACTTGACAAAAACTTGTGAGAATTGACTTAAATAATTTTGACAATTTTCAAGCATCCAAATTTAGATTCTTAACTCTCAAACTAATTTCCAACTCGATCTATTGGTGCACAAATCAATTTAAAACTTTTTAAACATCAAAAGTCCTTGAGAAAAATTTTCAAAATGCTTTTTAAAATTCAAACAGTGTGAAACAGTGAGTAATTTTTATCAATTGAAACAAAACAAAGATCAAGCATGCATCAAAAATTAATTTCTAAATTTTCAAACAAAGTTTTCTCAAAATTCAACATTCCAAAGACAAATTTCGGACCGAAATAGTCACATTTCGGACCGAAAAAGGAGAAAATTGTTTAAAAATCTCATGAAACAGAGACGAATTATCACAAATTTTTTCAATAAGTCCAACTTTTCATCCTCTTATTCCCCCCCAAACTTAAATCAAGCATTGTCCTCAATGCAATCACAGAGATCAAAATTAAAAAGGAGGAAAAGAGAAACTAACCGAATCAAGGAATGAATTTCCATATGAATTCGTCTCTATTTGGCGTGGGGCAGCAACGCTTCAGCGTGAGTAAATCGTGGCAGCAATGTAGGAGTTCAGAGGTAGCAACGAGACAGGTTTTCTTGTGGCATGCAACTCACATGAGGTCGTGCGTGGGTCATGTGGCTTTTTGTTGCTTGACCCGTGGTGCTCTAGCGCGAGTTGCAAGTAGGACATCCACAATCAATCAAAACATGTACATCCAAAAATAAAATCCAAACCAACCATGAGTTTTTTTTAAAATAATAATAATAATAATAATAATAATAATAATAATAATAAGTAATAAATAAATGCAAGATACAATATCTAGTCTCTCGTTACTAAAGTAAATTCTAATATCAACACCGTCTCCGGCAACGGCGCCAATTTGATGAAGGATTTTAAACCTAGGATATCAAATAAATTTATAACCTAGAGCTAACCTCACTAGTCGTTTTAGTTAAGCTTTAGGGTAGAACCCAAGGGACGGTACAAATGATTACCAAACTTTACTTCTTCACGAAAGCTAGACAACTAACTTTTTGGGATTTTATGGAAAAGACAATTATCTAAAGTGCGAGTATTATAAATATTTTTGGTGATTTTTGGTATTTTCTAGACTAAAAATAAATGCAAATAATGTCCAAGGAATTTGTTTTCAATTAGTTTAGCTCCAAAGCACCTTTGTCTACAAAACTTGCTTTAGACCTTCTATTCTGACTTGATATTTTTACACAATACTATGTGAAGGCTACTAGACGACCAGACCTAAGTCCTAACCTCAGCTGTCGCGATTTCGGTTCTGACTTGACTTGGAACTCGGTTTTTGCCACATAAACAACTAAACCTATACTTTCGTTCTGATTTAGCTACTTAATTATGTTTAGTTGGATTTCTAGAGGTATTAAAGTCCAGTCGGATCAGTAAAAGTTACACCTTTCGGTCGCGAACTAACCTCCTCTTTCGAGCGATTGGCTTACCTCAAGTGCTAAACTAATCAATTGTTTGTTCTAGTTTATTGTCCTAGTGGTGCTGCAGTTCATCAATAGGTAAACAATCAAACAAGCAATCAAATTAATCAAGCTAGATATAATACTCAACAAAACAAGAAAAATACTAAACTAATCTACTAACTACTCCTAAGACATCATTAATTATCCTAACATGCAAGAAAAATAAGATACAAACTCCATCAAATCAAAATATCAAGAGAAAAGGAACGAATAAACCAAATATCGCTTCTAACTCAAGATATCGATCGTCCGAAGTCGTGGTTGGATTGATTCTACCGCTGTCGCGTCCAGAATCGCTCCAAGGTTACTGCCATGGACGTGCTCCGCTGCGAGAGGTGGAATCCCACGCCTTTCGGCGTGAGAACGGTGGTGGAAAAATGTGGAAATTATTGTATGGAAGGTGGCATTCTTTCCTCTCTGTAATTTCGTGCATATATGGCCAGGGAGGAGGCTTGGGAGGCAGGTTAGGGCAAGGGTTCACTAGATCATACCATAAAATAAAGTTTCCATCTTCAAAACTTGCCAAAACTGACTTTTTCACGTAATTTCGGACCGAAATTATTTTCCAGCACTGCGCACCGATAGTATTTTGACCATAATTTCTTCATCCGGACTCCGATTGAGGTGATTCAAAGATCGTTGGAAAGCTTAGGATGAGTTCTACAGTGCTATGAGTTCCATTTAGTCATTTTCTTCTTATAAATCTACCTTTTTATGTGATAATTATGCCCAATCCAATAAGTTCCTACAAAACAAATCAAATTGCTATGGCAGTATCCAATCTTGCAAAATAAAGCATAAAAACACATTGAATATCATTGGTTTGGATAGTATTTTGGTGTCAAGTATGGTTAAAATATATATATAAATAAGAGATATCACATGTATGCCAAACGACTCATTCTTGGCGCTGGAGACACCCCTCGAATCATCATTTGGGCCAAAACACCATGTCAAGCAACGTTAGAAGTGTGACAGAGCACTGTACAGGCCACCATTTAGACCAAATACATCTCTGGTCGAACCGAATGCATCTGCAATCAACAAAGCTCAGCAACCATATCTCTGTTCATACCGATGCTCAGACTGAACAACAAGGTGACATAGCTGATTTGGCAATATTTCTATAAAGGAAAGTTGATATTTTGATAAAATTTGATGACCTGGTGCCCCAGCCTCCTCTCCAAGCAGCCATATATCTTCTATATAAGCTCTCATTTTCTTGGGAGCAAGGATCAAACCTCCATACACAATTATACACCTCCAAGACCTCAATCTCTCACATTTCTCTCATCTCCGTCAAAACTGTTTCGATTTTTCAAGAAGAACATACATGACAACAAACTAAACATTTAAATCAATAAATTGAAAATATATTAAAACTAGCCGGATAAAAGAGCGAAGTTAACACTTATAACAGCAAAGTAAAAATATGTAGTAAACAAAATGAACATTTAATTTAAAAAAAATGAATTTGTGTAATAGTGAGAATGTAAAAAGTGAACTGGTTTCTTTTCCATCAAATAGTGAGAATGTAAAACAAATTGAACACATAAATTAACAAAGTGAACCAATATAATAAATAAAGTGAACATTTATAATTATAAAATTAACATATATAAAAGATATTATTAAACAAAAAATAAAGAAATAAAATGAACAGATCGACTAAATAAATTGAACATATATAACAACAAAATGAACCAATGCAATAAACAAAGCGAACATTTTTAATAATAAAATTAATGGATAAAACTATAGAATTGAACAAAAAATAAAGAAATAAAATGAACAGATCAACTAAATTGAACACATATAACAACAAAATGAACTAATGCAACAAACAAAGTGAGCATTTATAAGAAATAAAATGCACTGGTACAACAATATAACGTGAACACATACAAAATATAAGCACAACAGAAAACAATGTTTGATATGAGATTTGAGAGAGAGGGAGAAGAAAAGTAGAGAGAATAGAAGCACAAGAGGAAAAGAGAAGCGTGCGGAAAGGAGGGAGAGGGAAGGGAGAAAGACAGAAGGGCGCGTATATGGATTAATACCCACGCTGGATGAAGAGAGGGGAGCGCTTCGCTAGCAATGACAGTAATCAATTTTCATTATTAAGTTGTTGTTTGAAACAACCTAACCTAATGCCTATTGGTTCTGGGCTCAAAGTCTAATTGTATTAATAGTCCTAGGCTCTCCCGGATGAGGATGAATTTTTACATTAAAATTGAGGCCCAAATGTTAGATTATTGTGGGCCAACCAATCTTCGATTAACCGAATGAATGTGGAAACTTTAATTTATGCAATGCAACAATACAAACTCTCATCTCATCAGCAATGTGTTTTACTTTACTTTACCTTACCAGTTAGTTCTACGTCTATGATATGATATCAACACATAACTTATGTTCATTATACCTCTTATTATCTTTTATTAAGTACATATGGAGATCAATGGAAACAGGCAACATATACATGTTGCTAGCTCCTTTCTTTTTTCTTTTTTAATATATCAATATAAAGTTTGTAAGTATTGAATGAAGCCATGCACTAGTTTTCAATGCAGTCAGAAATTTCTAGAAATTAAGCTCAAATAGATCCATATATATGTCCTAATCCCCTCCATTAGTTAAAAGGAAAGGGATATTTCCATTTGGATATGCTTCCATATTTTGGTCATACCATTCGGCCAGAAATCAGAAATAGACAAATTAAATTCATACTAAAACATAAAATTGATCTTGGAATGTTCTCTCCGGCCCCTTTCTTAAAATGTATAGTTGAATTTGCAAACGTGCATTTTGTGAGAATAAACTTAGCATAATCTTCATTATAAGATCTTTATGCATCTAGATTGTCATTTTCTTAGGGAAAAAATTGGAGTTAGTCAAATAAAGGTAGCCAAAATGTCTCATTTCGTCTTCGAGAAAACGACGCTACGTTAGAGAAGCTTCTGATAAGCATATCATAAATGTGTTATAATAGGCCAGTAATCTTCCAAATCATATTCTCTGTAGAACAATGCATGTAGCAAACAATGAGTCTGAGGGCATATAATTGAACCCTGCATCACTCCATTTTTTGGATGATATACTAACTAATACTACTCCCAACAGATTAATAATTGTCAAAAGATGAGCCAACTCAAATATTACATCATACTGAAACAAATCAAATATATAAGCACCTTGATTAATTAATTTTAGAGCTTGATCCGAGTCAAAGTGATCTAATATATAAACAGTATTACTATAGCAAATGATCTTATCTGAGAAAGAAATAATTTTACAACTGCATAATATGTAGAAAATGTATGGTTGTCACTTCAGTGCTTTAATTTGTGATGAATATTTAATTTTAGCTGGCACGGCAAATTAATATATGACACTTCCCTGTTATGGTTCTATATATGTGCATATGGTTATGTTGGGCCCACTGTTGCCTGGGGTCCACAATCCATAGACCCCATCCTACCAGAAATATTATACCACAATTCAACTTCGAAAAATCTCTCCTTTAATTTCACTGGAAAAAAGGAGAGGAGATGCGCGATGCGATATGATTAATGTTCTTCCACAGAGTAGTAGCGACATTCCAAATCATATCCTGATCCATGAAATGATGCCCATAATGCATACAAGAGATCAAAGTGAATTTTTAATGAGGTTAATCCATTTTTGAAGATAATGTGAACTGATCCTAGATTTATATATGCCTCATGCATTTAATTGCTTCTAGTCTGCGAAAGAACAAGTTTATTCCTAGGCATATGTCTATATATTCTCTCTATTATCTCATAAGGCATATAATAGAGAACCTTGTGGAAACATATATATATATATATATATATATATATATATATATATATATATATATATATATATATATATATATATATATTGTTTAGACAGAACTTGACAGAGGCTATCAATTGCTTGTGGAAACATATATCAGTTTGAGAATTATAAGAAACTTATATCTAACTAAAAGCACCTTACTCCTAACTCCAACTAATGCATCAATTCCATGATATTTTAATTGGCTCCTCTTACTACATATGTTAACTTCAACATTAGAACCTAGACCTGAGATCGTATTGCATAGTTCTGAATAATTTAAAAATTATGTAGTTATTGTTCAAAAACAAAGAGTATCTTTGTTATCCGTGCTCTCTAAAACAAAGAATATGAAAAGTAGTAAAAGAATAGTTTTTGCTTATATTTACCCACCTTTTATTCTGTTATTAATTTGAAGCGATATTAATGATCATGAGATTTCCTGTTAAATGAATAAGTAGAATAATATAAAAAATAATTTAGATGGTGAAACGAGAAATAATGAATATTTAGATAGATAAGAGAGTCATTGATCTATTATTGGAGGTTCCCAGTTATAAAAATGTCGGCTACTAAGACATTGTGAATAAATAGATCTTACGAAAGGGTGTCTAATACTTAAAAAAATAAATAAAAAAGAAAAATCAAAGAAAGAGAATGATAATACATTCAACGTTGCAACGTATAGCTAGAGAAAGTGCTCATTAAAGCTAGAAATTTCCCTGGACATATTTTAGAGTCTTTTATAATAAAGTTCATTTATTGAAACTTTATATGAAAAATAAATATTCTCATGATGACATTACATATTCCATGTGACGACTGCGCCTGGTACGGACGGAGCATCTGATACATTTCGATTTCACATCGTTGTTCAATTTTGTCGATTTTCTTCATTTTTTTTAGGTTCGGGTGGTAATTAAAGTACCGCACCGGAAAAAATTTTTAAATTAAAAATAATTATAAAAAGAATAAAAAAGAGAGCTAAAAACCTATACATGAAAAGACTAAGACTAATAAAAAACTAGGGGCTGTTTGGATTCATTGGGGATTTTGGGGAATTTCATCTTTCTATCATAAATTTATTATAAACAATTCAAACCTTTCACAAAGTTACACACTTTCCAATAAATTTATTCCTAAGAATTGCAACTTTTCCAAATTCCTAAGCGATCCAAACGGCCCCTAGACATGTTTCGTACAAAATTGAACACATACGCAATTCTCTTTCAGCACAAACTCCGAAGCAGTTGAATCCGATTTTCTTCAATTAAATAGTGTGAAGATAATATAAAAAGCTTAATGTAAAATGAATAACATTTATCTGATTTATATTAATTTGTTAACCACACAATTAAGTTGGAGAAAATTTATATTTATATATAAAAAATATGAACCTCTTAATGCTATATCACTGGTTAGTTTTTTTTTTAAGTTGAATAGCGTAATTAAATATCAAATTATTTCGAGAATCAACTCTTGGTCTAATGACAAAGAGCAATACATCTCAATTGAGAGGTCGCAGGTTCGGCTTGGGGGGGTCTTTATAGACATTTAATTTAAAAATAAGTTGGAAGACTTGACCCCAATTTATCTTCAAAAAAAAAATATATATATATATATATATCAAATTATTTCAAGTCGAACCGTAATGAGTAAAGAAAAATTATTCCACAAGTAGAGCTCAAACTTGTAAAAATGCTAATTGAATGAGTTAAATTCCGACTCAGTTCAAACAACCTAGCAATACTTGCAGCGCTAATCACACCGTACTATCACAATAATTGACTCAAGGTGTGATGAATAGTACATGCTCAAGCCCAACAAATAAAGGCATTATTCAGCTTAATTTCATTTAATTTGAAAAGTAGGTCTTTTTTCTTTGTTTTTAGTCGATTCTTTTGGTTTGCTAATTGCTAGTATTTTTATACAAGTGATGCTGATGCAACCGTTTGGAATAAGAATCTATTGCACACTCCGGGAATCCTATGCCAAACCACGCGTAGGCGCTCAAGAGGGATTATATCCTAAAATCTTTCGATGGAATATTATTAGTTTGCTACGTACTCACTGTTTAAATAAACTTCTTGTTTTTTTTAAAAAAAAAGAAAAAGAAAAACAGGAATTAGAACTTTTGGATTTGATACAACAACAGGGCATTATCAATTTGCATGCCAAGGAGAAGACAGATTAAAGAATGGGGGGCCTTAAGGAAAGGAATAGCATCTCTTCTTCTATGATTTTTTCATAATCAAAGCTCTAGAGCTGTTCACATATCCACTCACATTTTTTTTCTAGGTCCCCTCTTTGTGAGGCTCTCATACACACACACACGACACACCTCTATCCATCTATATATGACGGACAAGATAAATTGTGACCAAAGACGGATTCACAAAGGAACCAATAAAGTGAAATATATGTACCCTGATTTGCAATGTCTTTGTACAATAAACTGTGTGAAATAGGTTATTGAATAAATTAATTACATGGGATGATATATTTTTTATATCTTCTGAGTTCTGATTAATTATGCAACTGCGCGCATGCATTTTAATTAGTTAACTTTAACTACACCTAGAATCCTAGATCAAGGATTCACGCATGTGTACATAGTCAGCACCATAAAAAATGAACAAGACAACTCATTTGGTTTCCAAAAATGGCGCAGATGTATCTGTTTCCAAGATACAGATCCAAAAAAAGCTTTCGTTGAGAAATGACAAAAGGTTCATTCCATTCGGTCGACTAACCAGGTTAAATCCGACACAAATCTTCACAAATAGAGGCGAAGCAAAATATCTTATATGTGACATGATAAGCAACAAATCGAAACATCTAACATAAAAAAATATATGTAGAGTGAGGATGAACGCATTTGATCAATCTAATGATGAAATTTTTAATTATTGATTTATTTATTGTCAATGAAAACTCGTAGGCAATCTAATGATGGAATGATGGAAAGGTGATTTCATATCTAAAAAAAATAGTTCCAAATGTTGCTTTCCGTGGTTCATATCTAACAATACAAATAGTTCTTATTTGATTTACATCAAATTGTCACATCTACTAATTTTGCAAACGACAGAAGAACTGTGCTCTGAGTTTTGTTGAAGGCTTGTTAAATGGTCAGATAGCTTCAATTATTAATTCATGATAGTTTCAATAAAAGGCCAAAATCAAAGTAGGAGCTTTGTTATTATTCAATTATACCTAGTGGTGTGTTCGTCGCGTGTATGGAGTAAGATAATATATTATGCTAATTTTGATAGTGTGTGGAAATAATAATATAAAAAAAAGGAGTTCGAATTTAAATAGTGTAAGAAATTATTGATTTTATATTGTTCAGAATATATTGTTTGGATTTTTATATATGATTTGAAATAGTAGAAATTCGTGGGTAGATAATTTTGTTGTTTCTTTTTTTTTTTTTGAAGATATAGATAGATAATTTTGTTGTTTCCATAAAACACTGGGTAAGTGAAAACAACACTAACTCAATATTTGATGGAATTTTTTTTTAAATTACATCCAAACAAAAATAACATCACTACGTTTTTAGTTAGTGCTATTCACAAATATCTAATAATACGCAACAAATTTACACGTCATATTTAATATATAATACATAAAATGAGCTTATTATATTGCATGATAATTTTGTTTTGAAATTTCTGTATGGTAATTTAACATTGTTCTCTTTTAATTTCTTATAATCTCTTAAAAAGTTTGACGTTTAATTAATTTGTACTTATATCTTTGGAATAAAGTCTAAAGAAACGTACGTCCAAATTTTATAAATTATTACACATCAGTCAGTTGCAGAAACAAGAAAAGGTAATATTTGGATATAAATAAAAAAATACACCAAACTAATTATCCGGGTGTGTTGTGTCATTAATTGTGTTTTTTCATCGCGGTTCTCTTATTTTATTGGCCGATTAATATATGGACTTATTACCAGTATCAGTACCAGTGTCAGACCCGATACCAGACCCGACACCAAACAAGCTTCCGATACCTCTTCACCTCATTAGATAACTATCTGTATAGCTTGGATTAATTACTTGCTAAAGATCCATTAGGATTAGGTTAATTCAAGACCCATTAAGGGCATAATTGTAATTACTGTTTTAGCTATATAAGAGCTTGTATCTCACCGAATAATTAGTTGAATAAAACATTACTTTTCCAACTCTTTACATCTTGGTTTTCTTTATGGTATCAGAAGCCATGAATGATCTTCCTCCTCCAGGCTTCTCTAATCCACCGCCTACTCCGGCGGCCTCCTCTTCTGTTCCACCGCCAAATCAACCTCCCAATTCAATCATTTCATCTCCATTCAATTCAATAACACCTCTCAATATACCAGTTTCTCTCAAACTTACACATGAAAACTTTCTTACCTGGAAGGCGCAAATCATCCCTCTCATCTCCGGCTACAATCTCAGTCAATTTCTCACCTCATCTTCTCCTAATCCTACCCTTCACAATTCCGCCGGGCAAATTGAGTTCAATCCTGAGTACCTTCCATGGAATCGTCAGGATCAACTTCTCTTAGGTTGGCTTCGATCAACCTTGTCAGAATCTGTACAGGCGCAGTTCATCTCCTGTACTACTACTTCAGCCATGTGGAATTCTCTTCATCAACACTTCTCCTCTAACTCCCGTGCCAAGCTGATTGATCTCAAACGACAGCTCCAGAACATCTCCAAAGGGGCTTCATCTTGCGGTACCTTTCTTCAACAAATTCGTCGCATCTCTGACGAATTGGCCTTCATCGGAGCTTCAATCTCAAATGACGATCTTGTCCTGGCAGTCTTGAATGGTCTTGGCTCTGATTACAACCCTTTCGTTGCTGCTGTGACTGCTACGAGTCGTCACGACGCCCTCACTTTCTCTGATCTTGAAGGGATGCTACTCAGCCATGAGGGGTTACTCAACTCTCAAACCGCTGCAGCTTATTCAACTCCCTCGGCGTTTTTCAATACTTCCTCCTTTCATGACACTCTCTCTTCTTCAACCAATTACTCGAATCCGACTGCCCTCTTGACTTTTCCCCCTACTAATGGCACCTGTAGCTTTCGTCCTTCCTTCAATTCAACCAACTCACGCTAAAATGGATACTTCTCTACCAATCAATCTGCTGTGACTCGCCCGATCCTTCCTACGCCTCCACAAATGTTCAGGCCCTCCATGCCTCAACAAGCACCTAATCAAGCTCCAGTCGTTGTCAATAATAATTCCACTCAGAAGAGTAATGCTCGCTCCAACAACAAACAACCTTGTCAAATTTGCAAGAAGTACAACCACTCTGCCAAAACTTGCAGATTCAGATATACACCTGATCCCAATTATCAACAAAAACCAGCTGCCTCTTCCTTTCAGGCATATGTTGCGCAACCTCAGCATGTCAACAATTCGGCTGATTGGATTTTGGACTCCGACGCTAGTCATCACGTCACCAACGACTTGAACAATCTATCATCTTTCTTCAACTATAATGGTGGTGACAATCTCCAAATCGGTGACGGCTCGGGTCTGCCTATTCATCACATAGGTACAACATCTCTTCATATTGCTGATCATGTTGTGTTGCTCAAAGATACTCTTCATGTTGTTAATTTTTCTAGAAATCTAATTAGTTTGTCCAAATTGTTGCGTGATAATCCTACACTCACAATTACCTTTTCTCAATCCGTTTGTTCTTTGAAGGTTCACCCTTCCAACAAGATTCTGCTTGAATTTCCTTGTGCGAATGGACTTTACAATTTACCCAATACCAGCCCCTATATCAAGCCTCCTCAAGCTTATTTGGGTATTCACACAGATTCTAACTTGTGGCATCGCCGTCTTGGTCACCCTTCTCATGACACCACCTTACACATTTTGAGGAATTTTAGTTTACCTTGTAGTTCTCATAAACTTGACATTTGTCATGATTGTATGCTTGGTAAAGCTCATAAGCTTTCTTTTCCTTTATCTTCTTCTTCTTCTTTGTATCCATTAGACTTGATCCATAGTGATGTTTGGGGACCTTCTCCAATTGTTTCAAATAATGGATTTAGATACTATGTTTTGTTTGTGGATGATTTTTCACGCTTCTCTTGGATTTACTTCTTGAAAAACAAAAGTGAAGTTGTATCTATTTTCTCGAAATTCAAGTCTCAAGTAGAAAACTTGTTTAATTCGACCATCAAAATTTTACGTACCGATGGCGGTACCGAATATAAGCCTATTTGTAACTTGTTCCCACAAATTGTTCATCAAACTACTTGTCCTTATACACCACAACAAAATGGTGTTTCCGAGCGAAAGCACCGTCACATTATTGAATTATCCCTTTCTATTATGTCTTATGCTATGTTGCCTAATGTGTTTTGGGATGAGATCTTTTCGAGTGTTGTCTTTCTTATCAATCGATTACCTTCCTCCTCTTCTACTTCTACTCCCTACACTACTCTCTTTCACAAATCACCAAACTACTCTCTTTTGCGAATTCTTGGTTGCACATGCTTTCCTTATACTAAACCCTACAACAATCATAAACTTGAACTTCGTTCTATACCTTGTGTGTTTCTTGGCTACTCTACCACTCAAAAGGGGTATCGTTGCCTTCATTTACCTACCAATAAAATCTATGTCTCACGCCACGTTCAATTTGATGAGACTAGTTTCCCCTTCAAATCCAATCCTTCCACTTCCCACAATTCAACTTCTCTCAGTCCCAATACATCCCAAGACTTGTTTTTACTTTTAACTAACAGGTCCATGCTAGACGCCTCCTCTCAACCCAATGTCACACGGCCCTTTAACTGCTCTAATTTGCCATTGGATCCTATTTCTGTGCCTCAACCAGCTACGCAATTTACCTCAAACTCATCTCTCATGTCGCCTACTACTTCCAACTAAACTGCTGTTCAACCTGATCATGCTGCCGACCAGTCTACTTCTCTTGGTACCTCTGACCGAGAAGATGCAATTACTATCTCTGCTTCCACTGAAACTATTTCCGCTGCTAATACCACTGCTCCACTTCCTACTTGTCCAACTCATCATATGACCACCCGATCTCAAACAAACACTCGCAAACCAAAATATTTTCCTGACTATGTTGCCTATCTCTCTACCATAGACAAAGAACCAACAACCTTCAAACAAGCCAATGCTCAATTTGAATGGCGTCAAGCTATGGCTCAAGAAATTGATGCTCTTGCTCTAAACAAAACGTGGTCTCTTGTTCCACCTCCAACCAATAAACCCATAATTGGATGTAAATGGGTTTATAAAGTGAAAAGAAAATCTGACGGCTCTATTGATCGATTCAAAGCTCTATTAGTTGCAAAGGGGTTCCATCAACAAGAAGGTGTCGATTATTTCGACACTTTTAGCCCCGTTGTTCGTCCTACAACAATTCGAGTTGTCCTTTCATTGGCCGTTGCTCATCAGTGGTGCATGAGACAACTAGATGTCCAAAATGCATTCCTTCATGGTGATCTTCAAGAAGAAGTCTACATGTCCCAACCACCCGGGTTCATTGATTCCTCTTACCCTCATCATGTTTGTCTTCTATCAAAATCACTTTATGGTCTCAAGCAATCACCCCATGCTTGGTTCCACAAACTCAGCTCTACACTTCTTCAAATCGGGTTTTGTGCATCCAACTATGATCCATCTCTCTTCATATCTCATCTAGATGGCAATCTTACAATCATTTTGGTCTATGTCGATGATATCATAATCACTGGTAGCAACTCTAATATCATCTCCGATTACATCTCCACCCTTCACAAAAGGTTTGCTCTAAAAGACCTTGGTGATCTTCATTATTTTCTTGGCATTGAGGTTAGATGTCATTCAAATGGTGCTCATCTTTCTCAAACAAAATACATTCTCGATATTTTGAATCGAGCCAACATGGTTAATGCCAAGACATGTGATACACCTATGTCTTCGGATTGCTCACTTACAAAAACTGATGGTGACTTGTTTGTTAACCCGCAACTATACCGAAGTATTGTGGGTGCACTTCAATATGCTACTTTAACACGTCCCAATATCTCCTTTGCCGTCAATCGAGTTTCCCAATACATGCAAAGCCCTACTATTACTCATTGGATGGCGGTTAAAAGAATCTTGCGCTACCTATGTGGATCACTCAATCATGGATTGCTTTTAAAATCCGGTTCAGCTATTACCCTTCAAGCTTATAGTGATGCGGATTGGGCCGGTTGCCGTGATGATCGACGCTCAACAACTGGATTTTGTATCTATCTTGCTGGGAATTTAGTGTCTTGGAGTGCTAAGAAACAATCCACCGTGTCCCGCTCTAGTACCGAAGCCGAGTACCGTAGTCTTGCCTTAACTTGTGCCGAAATTCTTTGGCTCCAATATCTTCTTGATGAGCTTCGAGTCTCGCTCCAATCTTCACCAACCTTATGGTGTGATAACATCGGCGCAACCTTTCTAGCTTCTAACCCGATGTTCCACGCTCGCACGAAGCACATTGAGATAGATTATCACTTCGTGCGTGAGAGGATTGCAAACAAACAACTTCAAGTAAAATTCCTCAGTTCCAAAGATCAAATCGCAGATATCCTCACTAAACCATTGCCATCCAGACGCTTTGCTGATCTTACACACAAACTGTCGGTGTCTGCATTGCCCTCGGTTTGTGGGGGGGGGGTATTACCAGTATCATTACCAGTGTCAGACCCGATACCAGACCCGACACCAAACAAGCTTCCGATACCTCTTCACCTCATTAGATAACTATCTGTATAGCTTGGATTAATTACTTGCTAAAGATCCATTAGGATTAGGTTAATTCAAGACCCATTAAGGGCATAATTGTAATTACTGTTTTAGCTATATAAGAGCTTGTATCTCACCGAATAATTAGTTGAATAAAACATTACTTTTCCAACTCTTTACATCTTGGTTTTCTTTAGGACTAAGAAATAAAACGCATCCGACAACCAAAAAAAAATAAAAGAGAGAAAGAAATAAATAAAACAAAGGTCGACAAGTCGAATTGGAGGCAAAAAACTGCCGCCGGTGTACGAGTGTGGAGTGTGTGACCACTGACCAGCGTTTGGTGTCTTTTCCATCGGATAAGGGAACATACACGTGACTTCCTATGTGCTTTTTCTTCTTAAATTTTGAAAGATTAAATTTTAGTTGTAGTGGTGTCTTTCGATTGTTTGGTCTTCGTTCAATTAGTCCCCAGTTGGATATTAATTTTCGTTGTAGTGGGATCTATTTTTTTATTTTTTATTTTTTTGGATACAGAGTGGGATCTAATTAATTTATTAACAATACATTTTGAAAATTTCGTTTGAAGTGGATTCAAAATATTGCTAAAAATCTTATGGAAGTCGGTCATAATAAATACCTTACAACCATCTAGCACTCTAGCAGCAATCGATTCCACATGAACTATTTTTCCAATAATTTGAAAGTCATTTCCTCTCGAACACTATATTTCTGGTCCAAAGCAAAAAAAGAAAAAAAAAAGGCGATCGACAAATATGAAATATGCCCATGTGTGAGAATGTCTTGTCAGAAATATATATACATTTATATCACCATTTATCTTCTTTAACTTTCTCATCCGGCCCTTTTTTATAATCATCGGCACTACAGCGAGGCATAATGGAATATCCAACAAACATTCTCTTTAAAAGTGATCCCTTATCATTTCTCACATTCTTGTTTATTTTTTTGTTTAATCTCACGGATCTACTTTGTATATCATATATTTCATGAAAATCTTACCTATCATGACATGATGTCGAGCATGTTTTATCCAATGGAATAATAATAAGTTAATAAGAAAGTCTTTTAGACGATGCATCCAGTATCCTTTTCTTTCACCACCTTATCATAAACAAAATAAAAATATAAGAGTGCTTTGTTTTTTATTATATTTCCTTGTCATATCCCAAATAGCTTTTATACCATTTGTTCTACACTGCACTCGTGTACAAAAATATATCCCTGCGAAACTCGTCTTCCTTGGCAAGATATATATATATATATATATATTGGCTAAAGTATACTCCAGCATACAGATAGTCCGTATGCTGGAGTCGTTTCTCAAAATTTAAAATGCATACAATCGATCCGAGTCTTTCAAATTGTTCTCCATATTGAAATCTCCTAGGAAACCAAAATTTATATTTTTTCGAATTTTTTTACTATACATTATGTTATTTTAAATAAACACTATAAATGAGTTGTAAAGAAGTATTTCTGACCATTTAATTTGAAAATAACATAATATATAGCAAAACAATTCGAAAAAATATAAAAATTGGTCTTGAAGGATATTTTTACATGGAGAACAACTTGAACGTTTGGATCGACTGTTTGAATTTTAGATTTTGAAAAACGACTCTAGCATACGGGTTTGATCGGTATGCTGGAGTATACTTTAGCCAATCTCTCTATGTATATGGTTTTGTATAACTTGTCATTAATGCAAGTTGCATTTACAAAAATCTACGTCCTGCACCTAAAAAATTAGAACTTTCTTTGTGCAATGTAGTTATATATATAAGAATTCTAACTCTGCACTTTCCCAAACATCGGTCACACGAAAACACGTGCTACCATATTTAAGTTGGTATTTGCTAAAAAAAAAAAAACATTATATATGCATGTTAATTAATTTTTAAATTTTTTCAAGCTTTTCTAAATTTATTCTTGCATCAAATTTTATATGCACGCCCAAACAATTATAAATAATCCAGTAATATAAAATCTTTTTAATCTTAGACTTTTGTAATTTTTTAAATATTTTCCAAATTTCGTACTATTTTATTTTTGTAATTTCAGAAACATATTTCAAATTTTTATAATTTGAGAGTCCTCTCAAATTTATTTTTGCATAAAATTTTATGTACATACTAACCACAAATTATAAGTGAGAGAATGCTAATTAATTAAGTACTGATAAGTGATAACTCCACCTTTCATGGATTATTCAAGCAAGGTCGATTGGATAAAATAAAGGAAAAATATCTAAGTTCTGACAATAAACCTTGTAACTGTTTTTTTGACCAACTTTTAAAAGACAAAAAAAAAAAACATTATGCAATAGCTAAGTGAAAAATGCATATATATCAGAGATGGTTCAGTTAAATAATGAGTACAATTTTGAAACAAATAGGTGTAAATTTCAGTAACAACTACGTATCAATTTAAATAATTACCAAGTATGTATATGAATAATCATATACATACTTGCTAGTGTACAATTTGGAAATTACAAAAACAAAGTTGACAATTTATTAAAATTCGCAAAAATATTATAATTAAGTGTGCGTTACATAAATGATGAAATGATATTATTCGATAGTAAATTACACATGAAAATGTTGAAATAATTTGTAAGAGTGATGAAAAGTTAATTAAGTGTATGGAGATAATTGCTTGAAGTGCAACATATATATGATAAGCGTTACGTCACTACCTAGCTCTCTAACGTGGTGATTAATTAGTTTTTGATTTGACCATAGTAAATGACCAAAAAATTGACAAATCGCGGTGGTAATCATAGCCATGCATATATATGGATCTTAATTTACTGTTGAGTTTTTGGGTGTCTCCGGTTCATATTTGCATATAATTCATTTGTGGTCTTGCAAATAAAACAAAGTTTCATGGTGTCATGACCTTCAAGTATGCCATAAGTCACTGTAATATTTCGCAAGTAAAGTTGTCAAATTTAATCGACGAATTAATTTGATATTGATCTTGTAATATTTGAAATAAGAATGCATTATGCTAAATTTCACAACTGTCAGAGTTTATTTTATATGGGTATGTTTGGATGAGCATGGAATAAGGAATAAGAATAAGGAATTTCGGTATGCGTGTTTATTTTTATTCTTGTGCAACCCAAACAACACAAGAATAAGGAATTTGGGTCCTTATTCCTATACTAACAAAACCATAGTATAAGAATAAGGAATTTGGATAAGCACGCATACCGAAATTCCTTATTCTTATTCCTTATTCCTATGGGCACATTTGGATTCATGGTGAATAGACATGAATAGGCATATTCATGAATAAGTTTTGTGAATATATTACATTGAGAATAAGCATATTCATGAATATGAGAGGATGTTTGGATGCAAAAAGGAGAATAAGGTTGATTGGTAGCTAATTTTTTAATATTAAATGAAGGTTATGGGTTTCTATTCCAACATTTTTCTAGAATATCTATTCACATGTGAATAGGCCTATTTATTCTATTCACGAGTTGTTTGGATGACCACTATTCATACTATTCATGAATAAGCCTATTCACATGCCATCCAAACAAGAATACATTAAATTTTATCTATTACAATTAATTTGACAGATCGATTATTTCATTGACTACTTATCTTGTTTAAAACCAACTATTTTTTTATTTTCTCAGAACTGGAGATCTAGTCTTTCAATAATTTTTAAATTTTAAATATTTATAAATTTTTTTTCGAACCTACGACCTTTATTCAAGAATAATGTTGTGTTGTCCTTAGCCACTGGTTCAAATGCATGCTAGTCCACTTCTATTTTTATTTTTATTTTTAAATATGTTGGGTTGGAGGTTTGGTAATATAATAGCCAAAATAACGATGGTGGATCTTAACGGACAAAATAAAGTTAGAGGTTAATTATTCCCGGAAATTAATTATCCAAGTGAGTGTCGATACGCCAATTGATAGTCTAATTAAATGTTCTATATCAGCATCTTAATTATGAGCATATGGCAAAATATATTACTTAATGAATATGAAGTTAAAGAATCTCTCTTAACACAGAGATATATTTAACTATTCAGTGACATCCATCCTTTTTATTTAATTTTGAGCGACGACTTGTCGCCTCTTCTTTCCTCTTTATAATAAATAAATAATGGTAACATAATTTTTTTAAGGGAAAAAAAACTTTATACTGGTAACCTATTTAATTTGAATTGTTTAATTTATATACACATGCACATATGCACGCTGAACGCATGATATATAAATCGGAATTGCTTAGGACCATCCCTAAGATTCTATCATTCCCATCATCCTCACGTGTACGCTGTAACTAACTCTTCCCTTCTCACGCGTACGTTATCTCCCGCCTCTTCCCCTCCTCCGTACACTATCTCCCATCCCATCCGTTCTCGCTCCACCTACACCTCTCCTTCATCCATGGGCCCATGGCCTCTCCTCCAGTATCGACACCCTCCCATTCATCTTCTCCCCACCACTAGCATCTGCAGCTTGATAGCTTCCCTACTTCTCCAGTTCTGTCCTATATTTCTTTGAAGTTAATATATATAACTGTTGAAGTTAATATGTGTAACTGTTAAGTTATATATGTAGTTATTGAAGTTATATATGTAAGTAATATGTTATATATGTAACTGTTGAAGTTAATATATATAACTGTTGAAATTAATATATATAACTGTTGAAGTTAATATGTGTAACTGCTGAAGTTAGATATGTAAGTAATATGTTATATATGTAACTGTTGAAGTTAATATATATAACTGTTGAAATTAATATATATAACTGTTGAAGTTAATATGTGTAACTGCTGAAGTTATATATGTAAGTAATATGTTATATATGTAACTGTTGAAGTTAATATGTGTAACTGCTGAAGTTATATATGTAGTTATTGAAGTTATATATGTAAGTAATATGTTATATATGTAACTGTTAAAGTTAATATATATAACTGTTGAAGTTAATATATATAACTGTTGAAGTTAATATGTGTAACTGCTGAAGTTATATATGTAGTTATTGAAGTTATATATGTAAGTAATATGTTATATATGTAACTGTTGAAGTTAATATATATAATTGTTGAACTTGGCATATTTAAATGTTGAAGGTAATATTTGAAGTGAGCATATTTAAATTGTTGAAGTTGGCATATATATTAACTTCAACAGTTATATATATTAACTTCAATAGTTAAATATGTTAACCTCAACATTTATAATCAATATATATTGTGTGTGTGAGAGTTAGGGATGAAAACGGATCGGATACGGAGCGGATGTTGGTCTTCCCATATCCGCATCCGTATTTTTTTTCCTGATATGGATACGAATACGAATGCATTCGGATACGGATACGGATACGGTTCGAATATTAAACGGATACGAATACGGTTCGGATATTATCGGATACGGAGTCGAATACGAATATATTTTGTCGAATACGGATTGCATTTTAATCTTTATTATTTATTTATAATAGTAGTTTCTACAAATATAATGATATTCAATATACTCATGTCTATGTTAGTACTTTGTCAATATTAGAGAAAAAAATTAATTTCAGTGTTGTTATCATTTATAATCGTCTCAATTAATAGAAAGTAAAAATAATTTTATGTTACTAGTCCAAATAAAAATATTTATTATAAGAAAATTTATTTAATAAAAATTAAGTATTATCTAATTAAAAGTATTCTCTAATATAGAGAAGTAATTATATTATATTAATCATCTTATGACGTTAAAGATACGGATAAACGGATTAATATTTATCGGATACGGATAATATCCATGTCGGATATGGATAAAGAGCGGATATTGGTCTTTCCATATCCGCATCCATATTTTTTTGACGGATACGGATACGAATACGGATATGTTCGGATACGGATACGGTTCGGATATTACGCGTATTTTTCGAATTCGGATACGGATCGGAGCGGATTTTATCCGCTCCGTTTTCATCCCTAGTGAGAGTATGATATTACCAGAGGGTGGGGGGGGGAGGGGGAGGGGGGACGTACGCGGAAGGGTGGGGGTTGGGGAGCGTACGCGGGAGGGTGGGAGGGGGGCGAGCGTACACGGCAGGAAGGGAAACAGAGCAATTTCCAGAAATAGAAAACGCGTAGAGCCAAAAATAAAGAAAACGCATGGAGATGATGAGGATGATGAATATCGAAAATGATCCTTATCACCTCTATATAAATTGTCTAATCAATGCACTGATAAGTTCTGTTATTGGAACCATTACTGATCCAAGTGTATTTGCCGGGATATGTTTCAACATAAACAACACCGACGTACTTCCACAAAAATATTAACTTAATTCATTTAGTCCGAAAATGTAACCCAATCTGATCTATGGTCAAATCACTTATAAATCAAGTGTTTTTTTAAAAAAAAGATAATTTAGATTTATACCACTGCAGAAAATAGAAATCAGATATATATATTACTAAATTAGTAACGACAAATTATTTTTATAATATCACAAAATGATAAAATTAAATTTTTGCCATAAGTCAATTGATATGATCATTTTACTTTTTTAAATATATTATTATAAAATATTAAAATTAAACATATGTCACCGTATTAAAAAAAAATTGATTATGTGCCGCCAAAATTTCCAAGAGAGTCATGACAATTGACAAGTTTCTTATATCTTCCTCGGAAAATTTTCTAAGAATTCTACCGCTTTTTGGTTTTTGCATCTTGAGGGATTTGAGATCGTTCCTCGTAGAAAAGCAACTATGTCTATATCCACTAATCAAGCGCACAAAGAAGTTTGTCCTGGATAAGAAAAGTAATAATATTTAGAACGAATCTATCATAGTTAATAAAGTTCGTTTGTTTTTTTTATCTATTGATCGAGTATCAAATAAATTTCAAAATTTACAAAATTTATATGAAAATGCATTGCTCGTTAAACTAAATAAGATCAATGGTTTGAATTTAACGGTTAAATTTTAAAATTTTAAAAAATAACTTAATAGCAAAATGTTGACATTTGAAGGCAACCAAAATGTTAGTAGCTGAAACCTCGCTACTTAACTAATATATGTTAACAAACAATTTTCTCTTCGGTCTTCATCAGCAATTTTGTCTTCCGGGAATGATAAGGATCAACTCCAAGATCCATCATTTTCGTCATCTCCAGTAACCTCTTTCTATTTTTGGAATCATCTCCTCACGTGTTTTTTTTTTTAGAAATCCAACACAGGATACGCTGTTTCCAGAACAAATATGAATCCGCGATGGTAATCAATTTAAACCCTGCTTGCTATGAACCGAACCAAGGATTCTCTTTAGGGATACTACTGCAGAATACGTTGTCCCCGCTCCCCCCTCTCCTCTCCCCCTCACACTTTATAACCGTTGAAATTACTATGCATAAATGTTGAAGTTAATATCGTAATTGTTGAAATTAATATCGTAATTGTTGAAATTAAATAGATAACTGTTAAAATTAATATCGTAAACGTTGAAGTTAATATGTTTAAATGTTGAAGGTAATATCGTAACTGTTGAAGTTAATATATATAACTGCAGTTTTATATATATATATATATATATATATATATATATATATATATATATATATTAACTTGAACAGTACGATATTACTTTCAACATTTTAATATATTAACTTCAACAGTTATGAAGTGTGTAGGAGGGAGAGGGGGAGGGTGGAGGGGGGACGGTGTATGTGGGAGGGAGGAGGGGGAGGGAGGATAGTGTACGTGGGAGGGAGGACGGGGAGGGGGGACAGCGTATGTAGGAGGGAGGAAGGGAGAGGGGCGGGAGACAGCGTACGCGCGAGGAGAGAGGAGAGTTAGTTGCAACGTAAGTGTGAGGATGATGAGAATAATATAATATTAGAGATGATCCTTAGTAATTCCGCTTGTTTTCATGTTACTATTTTAGAAGACCAAAATAACCTTACCCAATAATCAGCAAAAGTTTGTTGGCGTACGAGAAGAGAAGGGAATTACTTGGAAGTAGGCCTGCCAACGGAAATAAAAAAAACGTTATGCCGTTCCGTTTGCTGAAACGGAACGGTAAACGGTACTGATATTTGTTTCGTTTCCTTAATGAAACGGTAAACGGAACATGAAATGGAACAGTTTAACGTGTTTTAACGTGTTTTTGTACATGCCGTTTAGCGAAATCATTTCGTTTAGTAAGTGGAACGGTAAACGGTAGCGAAATCTATTTCGTTTCGTTAACGGAACGGTAAACGGAACACCCTATTCCGTGTCCGTTTACCACGTTAATCAGCCCTACTTGGAAGTGAGTAGGAGATGCATAGAGAGGCCAATACGTGAGAACTCCAAGATTCTTTATGCCTGAGATATATACAACGTATCATATTGCTACGACAGCGTATCATTGTATCAAAGAATTAAATTTAACAAACAATTTTCACCAGTTACAATATACCTGAAGTTAAATTGATGTAAAATGCAACTAGCTATACAAATTATATATAGGATGCGATTCCCCGATAATTAATTTATTTTAGTATCTTGTTAATGTATTTAAAATTAATTCAAAGTACTTCTCAATGAAATTTAAAAAAATAAGCACATTCAATTTATGATATTTTAGCACCTTTTTACTATTTAAATGGAAGGAAGGGGTCACTTAATAATGATTTATCTTGACAATCTCAATAATATAATTTCAAACTAATTGAAATATACTAAATAAAAAATAATTAATGTTGTTAACCCTTTAAATAAAAGACCAGTCAATTTTTTTTTTACAATTAATTTATCATTTAGTGATGCATCAAAGAGTCCCTAATTTAAAATCGTTGAAAATATGCAAATTATTTGATAATTGGTAAACTATGTAATAAATCTTATTTTAAATTTTATATTTCTTGAAATTTTGATTATCGAGCTTAAGTATCATCGATAAATCATTAATTATGAAACGAATATTTGAACAGAGAACCCAAATTAATATTGGCCCGGAAAAGTTAATATTAAATAGAAATTTAAACCAAAATTTTTAAGTGCAATATACACATTTAAAACATCAACCAACTGTGCAAACACAAACAAAAACAGTGGCGGGTCATAGACTCATAGTGCAGAAATATTTGTTACAAGAAATCAAATTGAGGTAACTCCAGGGCACCAAGGAAACACAATCCTTGGGCCCACCTCTCATTCTCCTTTTGTGGGCCCCAACCACTAGCCACTACACAAACTCCACTCGCTCAGAAAGACAGAAAGAGAGAGAAATGAGTTATACTTGTATGGCACCTTGCCTGCTCTGTTTCCATTCTCTCATTCCCTCGGAGTCAGATGAGAATCGGAGGCCACCATGACACCAACTTGAAAAATTTGAATGCTAGATATATGCTTAGTATATCAACACATGGCCTCGTACTAAGTATATCTTAGAATGTGCTGCCTCCCAATACACACCAAAAATTCTGATTCCTATTCCATTTCCATGCAAACCTCCTATTATATATAGTCCTCTCTCATGCCTCTTCCTTTCACCACCCACTGCAACTCTTAACACCAAAACAGAACAAAGCAAGCCTTGCAATTGCAATGGTCAAGTTTTCCAAGCAATTCGAAGCTCAACTGGTGCCTGAATGGAAGGAGGCATTTGTTGATTATTGGCTGTTGAAAAAGGACCTCAAGCGGATGCAAGTGGTTGGAGATAACAAATCCGACCTACACAACAGGGGAACAGAGCCATCTCTTGTTCATAGGCTCTTTAAGAAGAGAATTCCTTTCTTTAGATCCAATGGAAACAGAGAACATGGTGCTATACAAGTATGCATTAATTTGCATCTTCTTTTCTCTCTGTTTCTGTTTATACTTGGCTATATATGTTAATTCTTCTTCTACAGTTAATTGTTTTTTTAAAACTCCATTAACTTTTGTCAACTTACATATTAGCAAATACCTGTTATTTTTGCATAAAAGAAAGGCGTCATTCTTTCTTAAGTTGGGTGCTCTGCTTTTTTGTATATATGAAAGTCCCCTAAAATATATATATTTTTTGGTAGTTATGCATGTAAGTCTTCACACACATATATATATATCACGTATTAAATTGCAAATTCAAATTTTGTAGGTCCACAGGAAGCTTGGAAGTTCGGCTAGTAAAAATGATTTCTATGAAACAGAGTTACTGGACCAATTTGAGGATAATGAGGTGGTGAAAGAGTTCTTTTCTAGGCTGGATCTTCAACTAAACAAGGTAAACCAGTTCTACAAAGGGAAGGAGAAAGAGTACCTAGACAGAGGAGAGTCTCTGCACAAGCAAATGGAGATATTGCTTGAGCTCAAGGCAGCACTGAAGCAACAACAGCAACAGAGAGGCAAGGGCATTTTAGGAACCGATTCCAAGGACGATCCTTCTATATCTTGCTCAATTATCTCTGGTAAATGCATGGAGATAAAATTTAATATCAAGTGCTCTTCAATTTTTTATTTATTTTTCACTATAGTGTTTATTTGACATAGAACTTGTGTTCATTGGAATCAGAGGAGGATTCTACAAGGGGTGCGATTGATCAAACTGAACAGAATTCAGAAAGCCTCTCGAGGGAACTTGGAAGTCTAACATCAGAACAAGACCAACTCTCCATGTCACAAAGGCTAGATTCAATCAAGTACAGGAGGGAAGAAGGTATTTTTATGTTTCCTTCTACTGTAATAAGGTTCATTAAATGCTACATTCAAATACCCCTACTGTGTTTTAAATTTCTTTGGTCTTTACGCATTTTCTTCAATATAGGTCCAATATATTGGTTAGTTATTATGACCACTGCTTGATTAGTATCCAGTCCAGTATATTATATATTGACATGGCCTTGCGTAAATATGTCTAACAGTATAGCATCTGTGCAAACATACAAACACAGAATTGATTGAGAATAAAGATAGGCAAGGTTTATAAAGGCATCAAATTGAAAATGGAATACATTGCATTTATTCTATTTCTTATTCCACGCGTTTCCATCAAGTTGGCTTCAAAGATCCCAAGCTGAAGCCAACCTCAGTGATTTTTTTTCATTATGTTTTTCTATTTTCTGACAACAAAAAAAGTTTGATAACACTTGCAGTTTCAGCTGCAAGTACTAATGTACTTTCTAAAATTAAGCTAAAACTCGTGTATATTGGACTCTGTAAAACAGGTAACAAATTCAGGAGTCTCTCTGGAAGGGTAGTGAGTTGCCAAGGGAAGAATGTAAAGATCAATATACCATTGACAACTCCTTCAAGGACATTTTCAGCATTAACAGACCTTGTTTGGGAGGACTTGGTTAACCAGTCCAAAAAAGGAGGCAATGAACTAAGTAATAACAAGCTCAGCGTAAACAAAACAAAGCTTCACCATGCGGAAAAGATGATACGTGGTGCATATATTGAGTTATACAAGGGGTTAGGCTACCTAAAGACTTATCGGTAAGTCCAAAAAAAATTTTGGCCTGTTTTTCCAACTTTCCTTTTGTATGTCATTGGGAACATCATAGACATGCAATTTCAATTTTGCAGGAACTTGAACATGTTGGCATTTGTAAAAATCTTGAAAAAATTTGACAAGGTATTACATGCCCTTTGTCCTCAAATATTTGTTTTGTTTGCTAAAATATGTGAAGAAAATTTTCATTTGTAGTTAATTGCTGTTATAATTGCAGGTCACACAAAAGCAAGTGAGCTCTACATACCTTAAAGTTGTAGAGAGCTCCTATTTCAATAGCTCGGACAAGGCAAGCCCCTCTCTTCTGTTATTTATTCCATTTCATGGAGCATTAATATTCCCTGTCAGGGAATAAAAATCAGAGCACGTTAATTGAATCTTGAGGAAAAAAAAAATACAAAATCAGCTTCATTTTTAATTAACTGTTCAACAAAAGGAAATGAGTTCAATTTTAACAAAATAAGAAAACAAAAACAGGCAGTAAAACTGACAGACGAGGTAGAAGAGCTGTTTATCAAGCAATTTGCCGAAGATGACAAGCGAAAAGCTATGAAGTACCTCAAACCTCACCAGAGAAAAGAGTCTCACACAGTCACCTTTTTCATTGGTAAAAGCTGATAACTATATACCCACATTATAGTTTCTAAATGAATTATTTCCTATGCTAATATTGTGCTATTTTCCTTGATTTAGGATTATTTGCTGGATGCTTCATGGCATTATTCACAGGTTACTGCATCATGGCACACCTAGCTGGCATGTATACTAGCCGCTCAAATTCAATTTACATGGAAACTGCCTATCCAGTCCTTAGGTATCGACATACATACATTTATAAATATCAAATAGATTTTTTGCTATATCCTTATTTTTCTTATGAAAATATAGTTTATAAATCTGCTACTAACAGGCACCTTTCTTAAATTGTAGTATGTTTAGTCTGTTGTTTCTTCACCTCTTCCTCTATGGCTGCAACATCTTCATGTGGCGCAAAACACGCATCAACTATGCCTTCATATTTGAATTTGCTCCTACAAAGGAACTCAAATATAGAGATGTACTTTTGATATGTACTGCATGCATGACGATTGTGGTAGGTGCCATGTTTGCCCATTTAGCACTAATTCTTAAAGGCGACTCTTCAACCCAAGTTCAAGCTATTCCGGGCATTTTAGTTTTGGTAAGTTATCTAACAAGAATTTACACTAAATTTCACGCCAAATTAGACATGTTGTATTAAGTTCTTTATGCATCAAACATGAATCTGGTATGGTATTTCAGTGCACAAAACATATAATTCTGCAACTGCCAAAAGGTCCTTGTCAATTCTTTTTTTTTTTTTCTTTTTCACATTGTATACAGGGAAAGGGTTTCAAATATTCTTCTAAACTTATCACATAATTATGGAATAATATGAACAAAATTCGTTGCAGATGTTTCTGTTATTGCTAGTTTGCCCTTTCAACGTTCTGTACAAGTCAACCCGGTTTCTCTTTCTTCGAATACTAAGGAACATAATTCTCTCACCTTTATATAAGGTATGAAACAAAGAGATTTGGAAATTTGAGATTATAATTGGAAAAATTTTGTTTTGAGATATTTTGTTGTAGCAATCACTCACCTATATATATATTTTTTAGGTGGTTATGGTGGATTTCTTCATGGCTGATCAGCTTTGCAGTCAGGTAGTAAATAATTCTGAAAGATATTGTCCTGTCCAATTTTACTATTAATTAATAGTTACACAGCAACAATGGAACTTTGTATCAGCAAATTCTAATTGAAAAACCAAACTTAATTAATCCTTAATTAATTTGATTGAATTAGGTGCCGATGCTTAGGAGTTTGGAGTATGTTGCTTGCTATTACATAACAGGAAGCTACAAAACGCAAGATTATGGCTATTGCTATAGTGCAAAGCATTTCAGGGACTTGGCTTATGCTGTCTCTTTCCTACCGTACTATTGGAGAGCTATGCAGGTTATTAATATTATTAAATTTAGATAAATTAAAAATTCTCAGTTAAAATGACTGTGTAAAGAGCTTGTTCTGTACCTGCAATAATAATTGTTGTATGCAGCTGAATTTTACTTCTCTCACATTTTTATAGTGTGCGAGGAGATGGTTCGACGAAGGCGACATGGGACACCTAATAAATTTGGGAAAATACGTGTCGGCGATGCTGGCAGCTGGTGCCAAGGTGGCATATGAGAGAGAAAAGAGTCCTGGGTGGCTTGTATTGGTGGTTGCCATGTCGAGTGGTGCCACAGTGTACCAGTTGTATTGGGACTTTGTGAAAGATTGGGGCTTACTCCAAGCCAATTCAAAAAACCCTTGGCTAAGGAATGATTTGATACTTAAGAGGAAATTTGTGTATTACTTATCCATGGTATGTATATCAATTGTTGCACATAAAAAAAAAATTCTTCATGCTTCAGCTATAGAAAATTTTTTTAAGCCATGTTATAAAGCTACTTTCTTAACTTCCAGACCTAAAATACTCTCCTTATAAATCAGCCATTCTTCCATTTTTTTTTATATATAAAAAAAGGACCGTGGAAGTTGAGCAAACATGGATATCAACAGTTTTCAAGTGCTTGAATGGAACCTACCCAATACCTGACTTGAAATTGACAAAAGTTTCAAAATGTTCCTCAGTTAAATCAGGAATACATAAGGGGGAAAATAATTATAATAGACTTGATTGAAATTTGGATCTTTTGCAGGGTTTAAATCTTGTATTAAGGTTAGCATGGCTACAAACTGTAATACACCCAAATTTGGGCAGCTTGGATTCTAGGGTTACTTCTTTCCTCTTAGCAGCTCTCGAGGTCATCAGGCGTGGCCATTGGAATTTTTATAGGTAAAAATCCACACAATAATTTAACTTACAAATAGTATATTAATTATGTAAATCAGCGCTCGAATGATCAAACTATTTCAGATGTGTGTACTGCTGGATAGTCAATCAATTTACTGAGGAGATAAAAATATAGCCTCATCAATCAGTATTCTGAGGAGATAAATTATGGTGTAAACAATATAATTTTTGAAGTACCACAGTATGTACCAGAACGTTACCAGCATCAAGACCATTACCATATATATGTTGCCACATGAACTGCAGGAAAAAATTAATTGTCGGGTATAAAAACCACAAAAAGTAAAATATATTTGATCTATACTAGGGAAGCTTGAACTACAAATCGCCTAATTAAATATATATTATTGTTTTGTAGATTGGAAAATGAGCACTTGAACAATGCTGGAAAATTTAGAGCAGTGAAGACAGTCCCGCTTCCATTTCACGAAGTAGACCAGGATTAATCCCTTGATCCAATGATCATTGCTAATTTATCCCTAATTTCCACGGAAATAGAGTCAAAAATCAAGAGTCGATATCTCACATCAGTTCAACGGTTTTCGGCAATTAATTTGGTGATTCAGATTAAAATTTGAAAATTGTTCACCTACGTATCATAGATGGGAATATATAGTACATAGGTCTTTGACAAAGTTGTTGATCAATACATATCTGTTTGTACACAAATGATTCATTTACAGCGCTATAAAGTAGAGCAGGACATCAAGTATCCTGTTAACATTTATACTCTTTTTGTTTGGTACCATATATAGTTGATATATATATTTATTTATGCACTTCCTTTTTTTTTCCCTCTAGTTAAAAAAAAAAAATAGTGGATTTCAAATAAATGAAAACTTTTACCTAGAGGTGGAAGGGAAGATCAAGTCAAGTCAGATCAATTTGACTTTGAAGAATTGGTGTATCATGCATGTATTCGGGCGATTTAGGATTGTCCATTTTCGAGTTAGATTAGGTTGGGCAGGTTTAAGTTTTTTGCTAAGCCGAATCAGATCTTTCAACCTCTAATAGGCAATAGGACAAGAGGGGTCAGATCAGTTAATTATTGGCCTCAGAGAATTGTCATGTTAGAATAAAATTGGGTGTGGGGTACCGGATCATGTCCGATTCTCGGGTGCGTTTGGATGAGAGAAGAAGAATAGGAAGAAGGAAGATGGGAAGAAAAAAAATTATAAACAATCCAAACTCTTCACAAAATTACACACTTCCCAATACTTCTTCCCATTTTTTCCCTTCTTCCCTTCTTCCCACACCTATCCAAACGCACCCCTCGAGTCAAAATCGGGTCAGGTCTGCTTGGATGAGCCAAGTATGAGATTTGTACATTTTTAAATGCAATTTCTTGAACCTTTTTATTGTACTTAGATTTGACGACTTATTTAAACGTAAGAATGTCATTATATCTTCCACCAAATAAAACAGTATTATACAAAAAGTTTATCTATATTTACCTCAAACGGTAAATGTAAAGAAACAAATCAATCTGAAACAAAAGAATGTAGAATCCCCTCAACTTATTAGACTCACAAAAAATAATAACATCTCAATAAACAATAATGCAGATTCTCTATAAAATTGAAACCAACAAAATGGCGACACAAGCAGTTTGCATTAACGTTCTTATTGTTTTCCCCAACTCGTAATTTGCATTGCCTCCACTCTGCAATAAAAATTGTAACACAAAATTTGATACTCAATAAACTGATCAGAAAGAAAACCGGAAGAGAGTGTGATGGTTACTCTCATCTTAAAACAGGTTTCAAGATCCTACACTAGTAGATTTTAGTATGATCAGCGCTTAGGGTCAACCCATCTATATCTAGGATTAACAGTTGGCTTTAATATATATATATATATATATATATATATATATATATGATTGCTAAAATGCTATGCATAGCACGGATGACCTTCGTACTATGGATTCGTTCTTGCATTTCAGGCTTCAAACAACCGATCTAAACCGTTCATTATCTTTCTACATATTGAAATCTTATTAGAAACCAAATTTTACATTTCTTTGAATTTTTTTGCTATTTTTCTCAGATTTTTTTAAATCACTGTTGTTGAAAGGTTCATATATATATATATATATATATATATATATATATATATGGATCCGACCCAAATAAGACTCGTGGCCCTGACACTTGAAAAACACCGCCAAGATTTAAACATTTAATTATTTAGACCCTCTCTGGAAGAAGTGGATTATTATTATTATTATTTTGAGGCAAGGAAGAAGTGGATTATTATAATTTAATTTCAGGAACCTATATATCAAATGGATGAAAAAATGCTCAAAAGGGAATTAATACCAGATCAGAAGGAAGGGGAGCAGGGCTTGTGAGATCGGTGTCATCGGAAGATGTTGGAGCGACCGGGGCAGGTGGGCTGTCGGGGATGGGTGCAGGGGCAGGTGCCTTTTTCTTTTTGTGTCCCTTCTTCTTCTTGTGCTTCGATGGGCTCGGTGCCGGGGCCGCTACAGGCGTCACAGACGGGGGGCTCAATGGAGGTGGCACTGGTGCCGGTACTGGTGGTGACAATGGGGGCGGAAGTGCTGGTGCCACTGCTGGAGGCGGAGTGGCCGGAGGCAACGCTGGGGGTGGAGTTGCTGGTGGTGGTGATACCGGTGGAGGAACTGCTGGTGGTGGAACTGTCGGTGGAGGAACTAATGGTGGTTGTACGGGTGCTGGGGTGGACGGGGGCTGAGCGGTTGGGGGAGGGGTGGATGCTGGTGGGGGAACTGTTGCTGGAGGTGGCTGAGCCGGTGCAGCAGCGGGCGACTGTGCGGCGGTTGTGCTCAGGTGGAAGGCGATGAGGGTGGCCATGAAGGGGAGATAGAGACACAGCAAGGGCTTCATTTTGGAATTGAAGGTCATAACTTAATTAATTAGCTTCAACTGTTGTGATGTGTGAGTTGTTGTGATTGTTGCATGGTGAAAAGAGATACCTAGGCGGCCTATATATATAAATACACGTATGCTTGTGCACTGCGAAGTGGAGGTAAAGACTAAAGAGAAAGCTTAGGAATGAAGGGAAATGGTGGTTAGATAAATAGGAGGTTGAGGTTGGGGTTAAAATGACAGAGGAACTAACGTGATCCCTCATGTTCAAGCTGCATTCCTTTCTTTACACAAATTAAGCATTTGCAATTACTTCCATCTTAATTTCATAGGTTGGTTAAACTTAAACATGGGAAAATGAGACACGAAACGCTAACTTTGGCATTATTATTACAAGCCTGACGACATAATTAATGCTATTTGTTGTCTTGTAAAATGTGAAAATTTTATGTAAAGTATAGTGTTGTACAATATAATAATATTGTAAAGTGTAGTGCGATTGGTGGTATATCACATCTTTTGGTTTTGGTTCAGGTTTTGGGCTGAGAAGAGAAGAGAAAGAGGAGGTTGATTCCAAGCAAATCAATCTACAGCTGGTACTAATCTACAGCTCTTTCTCTGTTACTTAGCTTGGCTTAAAAGAAACTGTTGCATTGCATGACCATGTTCATACAGAATTATATATTAATTATCCTAAAGTTATCCTTTTTAAATGAACCAAATGAAATGAATAGCCTCCTGTTTGCTCTTTTACCCGCTCAATTATGTAATGCAAAATATCAGACCAAAAACATATCATTTGACATTTTCAAGAGGGGGGAAAATATCAATTATGGAAATTGTTTTGTTTGGTTGCTCTGCTAATTTATATTTATAGTATCATCTACCCACAGCCGATTCAAGAAGCACATGCTAATTAATTGCTAATGCTAAAGAGTGCAGCCAAGTCCAACTAGCCATGCCTTTTGTTGGTCACTTTCCTTTTCTAATATTTACTAATTTATCTAATTTTTAACTTAAATCTATAATAATATGTAAAATTAATTAAAATTGCCATATTGGTCTTGATAAATGCGTAAACAATCTTTTGCTAGAGTATACAATTCCTTTTCTTTTGTATTGGGTATACTCTCAAGTCTCAACTATCTGCTTTTGAACTACTTCTGCGAAACCTGGTACTTTAAAAAAACAACAAAAAAAACCTTAAAAATAAAAATTTTGAATTAGTAGACAATTTTATTTTATATCCGATGCGATAATTAATTTCGGTCATCGTTCACCCCTTCCACCTTTTCCGCTCTTCTCACGACCCCACCGTTCCTCCCTCTCTCTGGTGAAGGTGGTGGTCAATGAGGCGAGGTGAAGTTTGTCGTTGGCTGCTTGATCCCTCTCTATACCTTGTACCAGGTTGGTACTAGGTTTTGTACCATTCTGGTACGACTTCAACCCACCTAGGACTCATGATGTGTAAAATAACTTAGTTCCCAGGGACCTTTTTGTGTAAATCTGTTTGAACTACGCTGATTGCTTAGGGCTATTAATATTATGCAATAAATTCTGGTATTTATACGCATGAATGATAACTGCCATCTGCGCTAAATATAAAGTGAACATATACGCAAATAAGGTGAACATATAGACGATCTAAGTGAACACTTACAAACAAATAAGTGTTGTCATTATTTGTTCAGAATTTTACATGCATATTCAACTTATTTTCATTGAACTTATTTGTTTGTATGTGTTCACTTAGATTGTTTATATGTTCATTTTGTTTGCTGTATATATTCATGTTGTCCCTAAAATTAGGCCTAGAGGGGGGGTGAATAGGCACAAAACGAATTTCTAAACCGGTATGGTCAATATTCGGTTCAATTCAAACTTGGTCTAATACAAACAATCAAAGCACAAGCAATTCAATTCAAGCAAGATAATAAAGAGAGAAAGAGAGAGAGAAATTGAACACGCGATGTATTACGGAGTTCCGACCCGCTAGGAAGAGCTAGCCTTAGTCGTACGTCTCCGGGAGTTTCGCAACCTCGAAATGGGCGCGCTCCGTTCAATTCCACACGAACGGGACTACAACTTCGAACCAAATCACCTTGTTACAATCACTCTCAAGGTGGATTGGCCTAACTCGATTAAACAATCTCAAATGCACAAAGGATAGAGGCTCTAACCAAATCACTCAACTAATCTAGCAATTAACACTAGTGGATTGGTTTAGCACACTCTAATCTCAATGATTTTGCTAAAATAATGCTCAAACACAAGAGAGTATAATGTCTAACTGGTTGGAGCTCAAAAGGGAGGAGTTTCAAAGGTTTCAAAAGTGTCTAAACAGTTCCAAGAGGCCCCATATTTATAGAGGGCGCCAACAGCTCCAAAGACCAGTCAAAACAGATTCTGGCGTTATACAACGCTATATGGCGTTGTACAACGCTGAAATAGCCGTTGAAAAATCAAACGGTCACAGACAATAACGTTATGAGTTGTCAGAGCGTTGTGTAACGCTGTATAGCGTTGCACAACGCTTTAGCAGAATCCAAAGCAGAACCTCGACAGTTCCGTTGGAACTTGTCAGAGCGTTGTGTAACGCTTGGTAGCGTTGCACAACGAAGTCAAGAGGAGAACAAGGCAGAACTGACAAACTTAAACAATATTGTCAGAACGTCATACGACGCTGACTGGCGTCACACAACGTCGCCGTTGCACAACGCTAGTCAGCGTTGCTCTACGCGACCAGGGCGTAAAAGCGAAGTTTGAGCGAATTTTAGAGCGTTACACAATGCAACAATGTATGGAACATGGCATCATGCATGCAGCATCGATGCAGATCGATGTCTGAGCAATGCAGAGACGCCTGCTGCATACTGCGTTGTACAACGCTGAGTGGCGTTACACAACGTAGAGGTGGAAAGGTTGTGTAACGTTACTTAGCGTTGCACAACGTTCTGACAAGGTGAAAAAAGATTTAACTGGTTTAAAAACAAATGAACTAGCGTTGCACAACGCTACTGAGCGTTGTGTAACGCTGTTCCAACCTTGTCAGAGATTTTGCAATTTAAAATCGAATTAACTCAGCGTTGTGTAACGGCCACTGGCGTTGTATGACGCTGGACAGAAAAACTGAGCATTTTACCAGCAAATTGATTGAGATTAGTTTAGAGATTAATTAAACCTTAAATATTGACTCTAACTAGACCAAAGCAATCTCTTGAAGCTCCAAACTAAGTGCCACACTTGCTTTAATCCATTCTTCAATAAATTTAGCTATAAAACACTAAAGAGAGATGTTAGTTCAAAGGTTTCGGTGTTGTTTTGCAAATCGGCAAATCGAGAGAAAATGTTTAACCAACAATCTCCCCCTTTTGCCGAGTTGCAAAACAACACCTAAGGTATATTTGGGACTTGATACAACAAGGCGGAATAACCCAAATTACCTAATTCTCCCCCTTTTTGCAATTAGGGAAAAGAATACCCAAAATGCCCTTGATGACAAACCATAAGAATCCTCCCCCTTTCGAAAAGAATTTGGCCACTAAGTTCATTTGATTAGGGGTATCTAACAAGGTTTAATGAGGGCTTAAACTAACAATTGTATACCATGCATGCATAATAAAGGAGAAAGGCTAAAACAACACCATTTAGCACAAACAAAAGACATTAATACATAACATAATTCATTAAAAAACAAAACATCATTCATGCAACATCCATACAACAAACCAAATCCATTTAGCATAACTTAAGACACTCAAAACAACGAAAAATCACAAACGAGAGACGAAAGGCAAAGAAACTACGAAAAACAAAAGTCCAAATAAAGATAAAAAGAGGACTAAGGCTTGGAGAGGGTTTTGGCTAGAATCACTCCTCATCATCATCTCCCGCACCACTACCGGATCCTCTTTTGAGATGGAGCTCCATCCTTCCCCAAAGATTGATCATCTCATCCTTGAGATGAGTGATCGAGGCATCGGTCTTGGCTTGGTAAGCGGTCAAGTTTTCTTCAATTGTGTTGAACCGCGTGTCAATGTGAGTGGTCAAGGCGGCGAATTTGGCATCAAGGTAAGCATGGAAGTCTTGCGGTGCGCCTTGACCCTCCACCCGTCCGCCGGGCACATGCAATGGTTCATTGCCTATCTCTTCATATTGGTTTATAGTGGCATTGGGCCGGAAGAGGTAGTTGTTGCGGTGGAAAGGACCGGGCACAATGGAGTCATCATCTTGGGCCACCCATCCGGTAACATTGAGAAATGCCATGAGATTTTCGGGAGTGGCAATGGCATTTTCGGGCACGGGTTCGCCCCAAAGGGGTGTGTCATGAGGGATGCCGTTTTCGATAAGAATAGATTGGATGATGTGGGCATATGGAAATGAGAAGCGAGAAGAGGTATCGACCCGTGCCATATGAGCAAGCATGATATAAGGGAGATTCACCTTTTGATTCATCTCAAGGAGAGACCGAAGGAGAAACACGGCGAATTGCTCCACATTTGTTTTGATTGTTGCCTTCGGAGTGATGATATTGTTGATGAAGAGGAAGAGAAGGCGGTGCAAAGCCGGGAGCTCGGTGGCGGTGAATTGACGAGCGGTGTAGTTCCTCCAACAATAAAAGAATCGGTGAAATTCATCATAAGGAGGCAACTCACGTGGCCAAGTGGCATGGATGTAAATCTCCAAGTTGTCATTGTCGAGGCTAAGGAGATTGGCCAATGTTTGCTCGGTGATGGAGATGTGGCGACCGAGGACATAAGAGTTGGCGGTTGGGTGGCCCTCGGTCCACGTCATTGTGAGATTGGCATAGAAGAGCTTGATCAATGACGGGTTGTATGGTTGAGAATGTGCGAGAAGACCCGCCATGTTCCAATATTCGATCCTTTCTTTGATCCAAGTTAATTCTCTTGGATTCAAGTGGTAGACCCCATACGGGTGCTCGAAGTAGAAGCACTCGGAACACTCGCGATTGACATCGCGGTATTGGCAAAAGTGCATGTACGAGACCGAGTCCTTGAAGAGGTAATTGTTGGAGGATGAGAGTGTCCAATCCACGGGTACCGGGGGTATATCCATTGGGATCGGTTGATCGCTTTGATCGGTTTGAACCGGTGGGTTGGAGGAGGAAGCGCCCTTGGGGTTGCGCTTAGACCGTTTGTTGGTTGCGGTTTTCGGTGCCATTGAAAAATGAGAGAGAAAGGATGAGGCTAAACCTTTAAATTGAAGAGCCGGAGAGGATGAGATGGCCTTGGAGAGCACAGAACCGAAGCCGATCGAAAATCCGACGGTGGGATCGCCGGAATTGACGGTGATGGCGGTGGCTAGGGTTTCGGTGGATTGAGGGATAGAGAGAGAGATAGAGAGAATTGAGGGTATGAGAGTGGAGAGGAGAGAGAGAGGAGTATTTTGGTGGTATTGGTTGGAGTGGAGAGAGAGAGTTGAGAGAGTATTGAGAGAGAGAGATGAAGGGGTGTGAGTTGGAGAGAAAGAGAGAGAAAATAGAAGGGGCTCGATTTTGAGAGAAAATAGGAAGAAGAAGAAGAAGAGGTGGGGTCGCAACAGTTAAAAACGCGTCCACCGTTACTTAACGCCAAAGGGCGTTGTACAACGCAGAAGTCAAAACAGCGAAAAATGAGCAGAAACTGACTGCTCCGTTGTACAACGCTGAGTAGCGATGGGTAACGCTACCACCAGCGTTGTGCAACGTTAAAGGGCGTTGTACAACACTAAAGCCAAACAAAATAGAAAATAAAATAAATAAGATAAAAAAAATAACACAGCGTCTTACAACGGTGAACAGCGTTGTACAACGTTAAGTAAAAAGAAACAGAAAGGCGTTGTACAACGGTGATCAGCGTTGTATAACGTTGAACTCGACAAATTTTTAAAATTCAGCGAAGGAAAATGAAAATACAAAGCCAGCGTTGTACAACGATAGTCAGCGTTGTGCAACGTTACAAGACAAAAACAAACCAGCGTTGTGCAACGGTATGCAGCGTTGTACAACGTTTAACTCGACAGAATTCAAAATTCATTTTAAACTAACGTTACTCTTGCGTTGCACGACGCTGAATGGCGTTGTGTAACGCCAAAGTCCAGAAAACCAGAAAATTCAGAAAATTGAGACAAAAATAGTTAAAAACTTATTTTTCAAGGTTTTCAAAACCAATTTAAACTGAAATAAGCTCCAAACAACAAAGACAACACCATGACATGCATAAATTTAATCTTTGAGTTCAAGCATACCAAGTTTGAACCTAAGTTCAAGATGTTGTTGTGTTGGAAGAGGTTTGGTGAAGATATCGGCGATTTGCTCCTTTGTGTCGATGTAGACCAATTCCACATCACCTTTCTCAACATGATCACGGATAAAATGATGTCGTATCTCTATGTGCTTGGTTCTAGAGTGCAATACCGGATTTTTGGATATAAGGATGGCACTAGTATTGTCACACAAGATTGGTACCTTTTGGAAATCTAACTCAAAATCCCTAAGGGTTTGCATCATCCAAAGAAGTTGGGTACAACAACTACCCGCCGCTACATATTCCGCTTCCGCGGTGGAGAGAGCAACCGAAGTTTGCTTGCGACTAGACCAAGACACAAGTGAACCACCAAGAAATTGGCAGGTTCCACTAGTACTTTTGCGGTCCATACGGTCACCGGCAAAATCGGCATCGGTATAACCTAACAAGTCTAGTTCGGTTTGTCTACCATACCAAAGACCTAGGTTTTGAGTACCCTTGACGTATCGCAAGATACGTTTTACCGCTTTGTGGTGAGATTCCTTAGGATTGGCTTGGTACCTAGCACATAGACATACGGCATACATAATATCCGGCCTACTAGCCGTGAGATAGAGGAGGCTACCGATCATGCCCCGATAAAGAGTTATGTCCATAGGCTTGCCTTTCTCATCCGCATCGATATTCGCACTTTTGCCCATGGGTGTGTCTAAACTCTTGCTATCTTCAACACCGAATTTCTTCACTAACTCCTTGGCGTATTTGACTTGGTTCACAAAGATACCATCCTTGAGTTGTTTGATTTGAAGCCCCAAGAAGAAAGTGAGTTCTCCCATCATGCTCATCTCAAATTCACTACTCATCAAAGAAGAAAACTCTTCGGCAAGAGTTGCATTAGTAGAGCCAAAGATAATATCATCCACATAAATTTGCACAAGTAGCAAATGGTCATCTCTTTTCTTAGTGAAAAGAGTTGTATCCATTTTGCCTCTACTAAAGCCATTGTCTAGAAGAAAGGTACAAAGTCTACCATACCAAGCTCTAGGAGCTTGCTTCAAACCATACAAAACTTTGTGAAGCTTATACACATGGTCCGGTTTGAAATGGTCAACAAAACCGGGTGGTTGTTGGACAAAAACTTCCTCATCTATCCAACCATTTAGAAAAGCACTCTTGACATCCATTTGGAATAGGGTAAAGCCTTTGTTAGCGGCAAAAGCCAAGAGCATTCTAATGGATTCAAGACGAGCAACCGGTGCAAAGGTCTCCTCAAAATCAATACCTTCTTGTTGCTTGAAACCTTGTGCAACCAAACGGGCTTTGTTTCTAACCACAATACCATCCTCACTTAGCTTGTTTCTAAAAACCCATTTGGTACCAATAACTTGCTTACCTTTTGGTAATGGTACAAGTTCCCAAACTTGATTTCTCTCAAATTGGTTCAACTCTTCTTGCATGGCAACAATCCAATTTGGGTCAACATTGGCCTCTTTGAAGGATTTTGGTTCAAGTTGAGAAACAAAGGCACAATGACCAATAGTTTGGTGCAAACTAGACCTAGTCCTAACACCTTCCCTAGGGTCACCTATGACATTAGTAAGAGGATGAGAGGAAACTTCTCTAAGCACTTCGGGAGGCTCATGAACCGGTTGGGGAGACGGTTGAGGTTGAGGATCATCATGAGGCATTTCATTTTGAGTTGTGTCTAAGATGCCCTCCTCATGAGTCTCTCCCCCTATCAAAATGTCATCAACCCGGTTCAAAGGCTCCTCAATAATCACCGGTGGTTGTGCTTGAGGTTGTGACTCAATTTCTTGTGTAGTTTCTTCCATTTGTGTACCTACAATAGAATTACCTTCCTTGGATTCCTCAAGGACTTTTTCATCAAATTTTACATTAATGGACTCAATAACTACCTTTGAGTTTGGCAAATAGACTCTATACGCTTTGCTTGTGGTTGAGTAACCAACAAAAATACCGGGCAAAGACTTGGCATCAAACTTGGTTACTTTAGGAGACTCATCAAGGACAAAACATTTGGAGCCAAATACACGGAAATAGGATATATTAGGAGTATGACCGAACCATAATTCAAAAGGAGTTTTCTTGAGTTGAGAACGAATGCATGCACGATTTACTACATGACATGCCGTATTTACCGCTTCGGCCCAAAGAAATTTGGGTACGGCAAATTCATGTAGCATGGTGCGTGCTAATTCTTGTAAGGTTCGGTTCTTCCTCTCCACTACACCGTTTTGTTGAGGGGTGCGTGGAGCGAAAAACTCTTGTTTATATCCTTTTTCTATGCACAATTCATCAAATTTAGCATTTTCAAATTCCCTTCCATGGTCACTACGAATTCTAGAGATTTTCAACCCTTTTTCGTTTTCAACCCGATTGCTAAATTTAACAAAATGGTCAAATGCTTCTTCCTTGTGAGCAAGAAAGAAAACCCAAGTAAAGCGACTATAGTCATCTACCACCACAAAAACATACCTCTTCTTACTTATACTCAAGACATTGATTGGTCCAAACAAATCCATATGAAGCAATTGCAAAGGTTGAGTGGTTGAGATGATCTCTTTGGTTTTGAAACTAGACTTGGTTTGCTTGCCTTTCATGCAAGCTTCACACAACCCATTTAAGTCAAGTTTATGTGATGGAAGACCACGGACAAGTTTCAATTTCACAAGTTTCTTAATAGAGTCTAGGGAAACATGACCAAGTCTTCTATGCCATAACCATGAACCGGTAGCTATGGCACTAAAGCATTGTTCACCATTTGTGAAGTGATCAAAGTTTAAGTAATAGACATCCTTTTTCCTTTGTCCCGTGTAAACAAGAGAATTATCCGAAATTTGATGCACAAAACAAGAGGAGTGATCAAACTTCAAATAATATCCCGCATCACATAATTGGCTCACACTTAAAAGGTTGTAGTTGAGACCATCCACAAGGTAAACATTAAAAACCGTTAAATTTTGGTTTCCAACCGAGCCTATACCAATAATAGAGCTCTTCCTAAGGTTATTACCAAAAGTAACCTCACCACCATCAAAAGGTTCAAGTGTCTTGAAACAAGATTCATCACCCGTCATGTGATGTGAACAACCACTATCTATGATCCAAGCACTTCTCTTGAATGATGATAACAAACAAACCTACAAGAATGCATATTAGTTAGAAACAAACAACTAATATATTCTTGTAATCTCTCCCCCTTAAGATTTGACAAGAATAACCTTGGGGAAAGAAGATGGCTAACTAAGCCACACTCGAACCACTTCCACCAATTAAAACGGATGTGGAAGTGACTTTAGGAACCCAAATCATGTTAATTGAACCGGATGTATGATTTGCTTTCCTAACTTTGCATTCTAGTGTGACATGGCCATTCTTACCACAATAGTTGCAACAAGCACAAGTTGGCTTGTTCACTTGTGAACTTTCTCTAACAAAATGGGTTTGAAAATGACGCCTAAGCTCCATGGCCCTAATCTTTGGATCCTTAGAAAAAGTGTATGATTGAGAGTTTCTCAAAATTGGTTTTTGAAAATTCCTTTTGTTTTGTTGAGAGACTTTTCGATTTCCCCCATTGGTTTGAGGTCTAGTGTGTGTTCTATTCCTATTCCCACCATTGTTTTGAAAAGGATGAAAACACCCATCGGGTCCCTTGAAATACAAGTTGTTTGGGCCCCGATTGTTTTGGAAGTTCTTTTGAGGTCTTTGAGACCCATTTCTATTCCTACCAAAATTCTTTTGAGCACCATTTTGAGAGCCAACAAAATTCTTTTGCCCTTCCCCGTGTGTGTTCCTAACATTGGTGCTCTTGTGATAAAGTCTCTCATTTTGTGTTGGGCTTGACATGGTTCTTGGTCTAGAAAAGGATTGATTCCTCTTTTTGAAGCCAAGACCCGTTTTGTCATTGGGTTTTTGTCCCACAAACATTTTATCAAGATTCATCTTGGTGCTATGAGAAGCACTAGACGAACTTGAAGCCCTTTCATTTTTCAAAACATTTGTCTCACTCAAAGGAGTTTGACATTTTTCACAAACATTTGGTTTTTCAAAACTTTCAATCATACCCTTATACCTTGTCACCAAAGATTCAAGATCATGCACCTTAGTCGTCAAAAGACTAATTTGCTCTTTTTGACTAGCAATAGTCTTAAGAGACTCATCAAGATAATCATTCAACCTATCAAATTGCAAGTTTGCATCATCATTCAAGCTCAAGTCATTCTCACTATCACAATCGCTATCACTACTAGAGAATGAGTTTAGAAGTACCTCATTTGTGACCTTGGGCACTTCAATGGCAATTGTGAATGGTTCCTCTTGAATAGTCGTTGGAGCTTGTGTGAGAGTCGATGTAGAGGATGATGCTTCATCAAGGCTAGCTTTGCTCAATGGATGCACATAGATTTTGCCTCGATTGAACTCGTTGAAGACCTCCTTCACCAAGTCATCTAGGTCGTCATCCACCGGCATCACTACATCATTCACTTGAGCCACAAGAGCAAGGTTGTCAAAGTCGCACTCGGATTCCGAATCGGATTGAGAGGATGAGCTCGAGTCGGAATCGTTGTCCCAAGTGGCTTGCATGGCTCTCTCACCCTTCTTCTTGCTCTTGTAATGTCCCTTCTTGGACTTGAATCGGCCATCACCCCTTCTCTTGCCACCATCTTCCTTGTCCTTCTTCAAGTGAGGGAAGAGCTTGAAGCAAGAGTACATGGTATGACCTTCTTTTTGGCACACGAAGCAAAGAGCTCTTTCGTCATTCTCAAGCCTTTCTTTGTTGAACTTTCCCTCAAAGATCATGATGGCTCGAAACATCTTTGAGAGAACGGCTCCTTGCTTGTCCTCATCGAGGTCGATGATGCCTTTGGCCTTGTCACTTGAGTGGCGGTGTCTCCCTTGATGGTTGTCGTTGTGGCGGTTCTTGGAAGGGGATGCCTTGTTGTCACTTGCCGCCAATGCCACGGTCTTGGGCTCATACTTCAACTCTCCAAGTTGCTTGAGCTTCTCCTCCACGCACCGGTAATGAGTATAGATGATCTCCGGTGTGAGGTTGTTGTGGGACCTTTGTTGTGTCTCAAGAGTCGAGATGAGAGTGTCGAATTGAGGTCTTCCCACCAAAGCCCTAAGCAATCTTCCTATAACACGACTATTAGAAAGGGTCTCTCCTATGTTAGTGAATTCATCGAGCAATTGTATAAACCGAGTATACATCTCCTCGATGCATTCACCTTCCCTTATGCGGAAATTATCCAATCTAGACTCTAACTCGAATTGTCGAGAGCTTTTGATTAGAGAATTTCCCTCATAACGGTTCAAGAGAGAAACCCACATTTCATGTGCACTAGTAGAGCTACCAAAAATTGCCGCTATGGACTCATGTACCGAATTTAACAAGACATTCACGGCATTATCATTCTTGGTCCTAATGGTCTTAGAGGCATGGGTTTCTCTACCTTCACTATCACAAATTGGTGTGTATGGCTTATCAACAACCTCCCAAAGGTCAATCAAGTTAAGGTATACAACCATACATCTCTTCCAATAACGAAAGTTCTTGCAAGTGGAGCCAAACTTGTCCGGTTTTTCTATCACCCTAGAGGCCATGAATCGAGGTTATCTACCTAACAAGATGGTCAAAAGATAACCCCTGCTCTGATACCACTTTGTTGTCCCTAAAATTAGGCCTAGAGGGGGGGTGAATAGGCACAAAACGAATTTCTAAACCGGTATGGTCAATATTCGGTTCAATTCAAACTTGGTCTAATACAAACAATCAAAGCACAAGCAATTCAATTCAAGCAAGATAATAAAGAGAGAAAGAGAGAGAGAAATTGAACACGCGATGTATTACGGAGTTCCGACCCGCTAGGAAGAGCTAGCCTTAGTCGTACGTCTCCGGGAGTTTCGCAACCTCGAAATGGGCGCGCTCCGTTCAATTCCACACGAACGGGACTACAACTTCGAACCAAATCACCTTGTTACAATCACTCTCAAGGTGGATTGGCCTAACTCGATTAAACAATCTCAAATGCACAAAGGATAGAGGCTCTAACCAAATCACTCAACTAATCTAGCAATTAACACTAGTGGATTGGTTTAGCACACTCTAATCTCAATGATTTTGCTAAAATAATGCTCAAACACAAGAGAGTATAATGTCTAACTGGTTGGAGCTCAAAAGGGAGGAGTTTCAAAGGTTTCAAAAGTGTCTAAACAGTTCCAAGAGGCCCCATATTTATAGAGGGCGCCAACAGCTCCAAAGACCAGTCAAAACAGATTCTGGCGTTATACAACGCTATATGGCGTTGTACAACGCTGAAATAGCCGTTGAAAAATCAAACGGTCACAGACAATAACGTTATGAGTTGTCAGAGCGTTGTGTAACGCTGTATAGCGTTGCACAACGCTTTAGCAGAATCCAAAGCAGAACCTCGACAGTTCCGTTGGAACTTGTCAGAGCGTTGTGTAACGCTTGGTAGCGTTGCACAACGAAGTCAAGAGGAGAACAAGGCAGAACTGACAAACTTAAACAATATTGTCAGAACGTCATACGACGCTGACTGGCGTCACACAACGTCGCCGTTGCACAACGCTAGTCAGCGTTGCTCTACGCGACCAGGGCGTAAAAGCGAAGTTTGAGCGAATTTTAGAGCGTTACACAACGCAACAATGTATGGAACATGGCATCATGCATGCAGCATCGATGCAGATCGATGTCTGAGCAATGCAGAGACGCCTGCTGCATACTGCGTTGTACAACGCTGAGTGGCGTTACACAACGTAGAGGTGGAAAGGTTGTGTAACGTTACTTAGCGTTGCACAACGTTCTGACAAGGTGAAAAAAGATTTAACTGGTTTAAAAACAAATGAACTAGCGTTGCACAACGCTACTGAGCGTTGTGTAACGCTGTTCCAACCTTGTCAGAGATTTTGCAATTTAAAATCGAATTAACTCAGCGTTGTGTAACGGCCACTGGCGTTGTATGACGCTGGACAGAAAAACTGAGCATTTTACCAGCAAATTGATTGAGATTAGTTTAGAGATTAATTAAACCTTAAATATTGACTCTAACTAGACCAAAGCAATCTCTTGAAGCTCCAAACTAAGTGCCACACTTGCTTTAATCCATTCTTCAATAAATTTAGCTATAAAACACTAAAGAGAGATGTTAGTTCAAAGGTTTCGGTGTTGTTTTGCAAATCGGCAAATCGAGAGAAAATGTTTAACCAACAATTCACTATATATTTAGCGATGAAGGATGACAAAACTGCAGTAAACTATTATGCCGTCATGTTACCGGTAAGTGGAACGATTAACGATATTGAAATCTATTTCGTTTTTTAATTAAACGACAAGTGACAACGAAATTTGTTTCGTTAAGGTATTTTTGTACAAGCCATTTAACGAAATCGTTTTATTAACGAAGTGACACAGTTAACGGCACTGAAATGAATTTCGTTTTTCTTACCGACATGATAAACGAAGCAGGATGTTCCGTGCCACTTACTACGTTTTGACACCCCTAATTGTAAGTTTGGGTCATGGGGGTTTGGATTTCCAAAGAAAGAGATAAGTTTGTTATAATATTATATAATTTATTATTTGGGAAAATTGGATATAATTATTGGAAGCTGCACCGGGGTTGACTTGACGTCGCTGAGGACTAGAGACTGGAGAGGATCAGAAGAGAATCAGGGGAGGCTGGGGGGCGGGTCCCACATATCAGAAGCAAGCACGCTCTGGCTCACTGGGTCTGTGCTGATCTAAATAGGTGCCTTGCCTTGCCTAAGTTGCCTTCTTACCTCTCTCTCTCTCTCTCTCTCTCTCGCAAGTCGCAAGGTTTTCTCCGCTCCTCTCCTCCTCTCGCAAGTATAATTATTAAGAATTTTGATATTGATATATTGAAATTCACTAATTCAGGTGTCTTGTAATTTCTTTCTTTCCAATTCCCATGGCGCACAACGACTTCAATCCCAGAGGTAGGTACCGTACATACTCCCACACTTACATTACATACATACTGAATTGCGGATGCTACTCAACTTAATCCTTTATCATCGCCTTTTCATTTTGTAGATGTCTGTATTGTGGGTGTTGCTCGCACCCCTATTGGTGCCTTGCTCGGTTCTTTGTCTTCTCTCTCTGCAACTCAACTCGGCTCTATTGCCATTCAAAGTTACTGCTCATCCATCTTTCTACCAAATTAGCCACAACCTATCAATATCATCATCTAGTTTTTGTAATTGGATTTGTAGGTGCTCTTCAGAGGGCCCATCTTCACCCCAACCTGGTTCAGGAGGTCTTTTTCGGTAATGTATTGAGTGCTAATTTGGGTCAGGCTCCTGCCAGACAAGCAGCTTTGGGTGCCGGCATTCCTAACACTGTTGTCTGTACCACTATCAACAAAGTCTGCTCCTCAGGGATGAAGGGTAAGCCTACCTTTATTCTATACCAGAACCACAATTTTTGATAAATAGAATGCGGAATACATACTTACCAGCAACTTTTATTCTTCTAATTTTGAAAGCTGTCATGATCGCGGCGCAAAGCATACAACTTGGCACAAATGACATAGTGGTGGCAGGAGGCATGGAGAGCATGTCTAATGCCCCAAAATATATAGCCGAGGCCAGGTATGCAAATTAATATATCATCTTTCTGCTATCTAGTCTTAAAATCGCTCATCTGCTAAATTAATTTAATGTGTATATGATTCCTTGGAATTATTGTAGGAAGGGTTCTAAATTTGGGCACGATATTTTAATTGATGGGATGCTGAAAGATGGTTTATGGGATGTTTACAACAATTTCCCAATGGGAATGTGTGCCGAATTGTGTGCTAATCAATATTCTTTCTCTAGAAAAGAACAGGTATAAATATAATCATTGCAAAGTTTTTATTCAGCCTCTTAAAATGTTCAAAATTTTGTATGCACCCTGAACAATGACAAATATATCTAATGTCATCGCTGCCTCCCATTTCCTAGTTTTTTTTCCTTTTGGTGCCCACACTATGTCTGCCACTCGGTTGTGTAGATACAAAATGAGAAGCATGGATAGTTTAAGCTACTTTTGAGAATAATGAAGAAAGTGGGACATAGATGATATTTTTCCCTCTACAAGGATATTCTTATAACAAACCTTTTGCTCATGGATTGAATTAATTGTAGGATCTGTATGCAATTCAAACGAATGAGAGGGGTATAGCAGCAAGAGATAGTGGTGCTTTTTCATGGGAGATCACTCCAGTTTGAACCTTTCCCTCTTTACAATTTGCATTGAAAATATCCCAATTCCTTTTTTTAATTAAAAAAATGTTTTTCTAGGTTGAGATTTCTTCTGGAAGAGGGAAGCCATCAAAAGTTATTGACAACGATGAGAGTCTTGCAAAAGTAATTATCTTTTAAAAGTCCCCAAAAAAAAAAGTTATAAAGTGTGTGTTAGACTTTTAGGTGTTTGATTCACCCAATTTTTTCTATGCTTTAGTTTGATCTAACGAAGCTAAAAAAACTCGGTCCGAGCTTTAAAAATGGTGGCTCTGTTACTGCTGGCAACTCTTCTAGTATTAGGTTAGTAATTTTGTTCTTTATTTGTCTCATATTAGTCAGTTATGATACATGCATTTAGTTTTTCATCTTGCTTTGAATCTTATTATGTCTTTTGATGAAGTGACGGCGCGGCAGCTTTGGTTCTGGTTAGTGGAGAAAAGGCCAGAGAGCTAGGTCTGCAAATTATCGCAAGGATAAGAGGCTATGCTGATGCGGCTCAGGTTTCTGAAAAGTCATGTAATATGAATTTTCAATATTAGTTTCAGAAAAAAAAAATTCTACTAAATGAAATTGTCAATTCAGGCTCCAGAGCTATTTACAACTGCTCCAGCACTTGCAATCCCAAAAGCCATATCAAATGCTGGTTTAAATGCTTCCCAAATTGACTTATATGAAATAAATGAAGCTTTTGCGGTTTGCTTCTCTCTGATTTTTCATTTTACATATTTATGAATTAAAGTTCTTGTAATTGCATCTCATGCTTATTTTTTCTGAGTAGAAATTTTAATAATATTTTTTCTCAGGTTGTGGCTTTGGCCAATCAGAGACTTCTTGGCATTCCTTCTGTAAGTACAAATATGGCACTTAACATAAATAGGTAAGTTGTGTTTTTGATATCCTAATGTGTTGAAACTTTTTTAATTTCAGGAAAAGTTAAATGTGAATGGTGGGGCTGTTTCTTTGGGTCATCCAATCGGTTGCAGTGGGGCCCGCATCATAGTCACTTTGTTAGGAGTATGATTCTTTCAATTTTGATTCAACTGTTTAATTGCAGAAAGAGAGAAGTTATGATAAAGCCCTTAACATTGGGTTAAATTGGCATTGTTCAGGCACTTAAACATAGAAAGGGAAATTATGGAGTAGCAGGAGTTTGCAATGGAGGAGGTGGAGCCTCTGCAATCGTTGTAGAATACATGTGAGCTTTTCTTCCCTAAAAATGAAAAAAAAAAAGAAATAAACAAAAATGCCTTGGAAATTTTGAAGGCACAAATTGAATTTCTCAGTACCCTTTTTATGTTGTTTATGATTTTTTACTTGTATTTGTGTTGTGATCCTCAGTGTCTGTCTTGATTTTATCAGTACCAGTACCCCATCCTGTGATGGGGTACTGGTACCATTACCAATGAATTTTTTATTACATGTATAATCAGGTATTTCATGATTTTGCTTGGTTATAATGATTATTTTCCTGATTTGAATACTAGATTAAACAAAAATAATATGCATTATTATTTTTGTAGGACCAATGCTGTCTCGAGACGATCAATGCTGTGACAAACTTAGGAGGCCTTTTGACCAAGATGCAACTTTCTCAAGCAGGTTTTGTCTAAGCTGGAAATAACTTCATTTGAAAGATCCACAAATTCTTTCAATAAAAATATGGGTGCATATAGGGAAATGTCTCTCTAGAAGATTTGGCTGTTATGAACGAGAAAGTTTGCATCTTCAAAATATAGAAATAAAGTCATACAATTTTGTGTTCGTTATAACACGTTTCTTAATGATAAATAATATAGGACCCTCAATAAGAGGGGAGCACACAGAGTTGTGGGGGCCATCAATGGTGGCCCCAGCAGAACTTTCAAAGGACTTTGCACCATGCTTTGCATTTATTTCTGGTACCACTAGTAAGATACAGGTAACTGAAATGCCTCTCTGTAATAAATCAAATGTTAATATGTTATCTGTTTTTTATGTTACAATATATTATCATTTTTTAAGGTAAAATATAGTCCTTTAAAGAACAAACTTGGATATTAAAGGCTACCTTGATATATTTAAGTGTCTAAGTGGTGACAAAGTGCTAAATATGAAAATTAAATTAATTACTAATCATGTACTGACCTAATGTGTGTGTATATATATTTTTCAAGTGTTATGTTAAAAAAAATGTAAGCTATTGACGAGTTTAAGCAATCAAAATGATGTGTCAAATATGAATGATATATTATATTATTCACTTATTTAGGCCAAGGGGAGAAAGATTCTCAAGAAACCGGCAATCGCACCAGTTAGGTAAGTCGGCGGTCATTGTAGACCGACCCCATGGAATCTATCACAAGCCACTACGTAGACTAGAAGAAAGAAGAATTTACATAGGATGAGTTTTGAAACTGTTACGAAACCAATAATCAAATTATCAATGTAATAAGAGCCATATCAGATGCTTAGTTCAGTGGGTCACTGCAAATTTGTTAAACAACACAATAATGCAATTAAGCATTTAAAGACTCCATCAATTAATCAATTTGGATGACCTTTCAAGGAAGCCATAAGAAGGTGAGAATCAATTATATCATATTATATCATATCATAAATAACATAACTACTAACACATCCAAATCAATCTTCATGAGATATTCCTTTTTCCAGCCTTCCCCAATGGGCCTGGCCTGTTCTTATTGACAAATATGAGTATATGACTATATGAATATGCCGAAAAATTTTAAAATAATATTAAATTAATATAATATATTAAAAATAACATCAATATAATAATATTTTTTTAAAATAGTATCACAAGATCGGAATCTGGGATTCCGACCGCAATTACGGAATCCTGGATTCCGATCTTAGCTAAGATCGAATCTCGGATTCCTATCTTAGCTAAGATCGGAATCCAGGATTCTGATCTTAGCTAAGTACTCATTTAAATATTATTTTTAATATTTAAAAATAATATTTAATTAATTTATTTAATACATACAAAAATCATTTTGTGGCTATTACAATTTAGTTCGAGGCAAATTAGAGACGCATTTGAATCATTTTTCAACTTTCGAGTCATTGTGAAAGGAATAGAAGACGTGCATGCCTATGGAGGACATCAAAACTTCATGAAATAAGAGATATTTGAGTAAGGACATGAGAAAAAGTGAGACAAATAGGAATAAATAGTGATAAACGGGTGGGTTGAACTATACACGGGTTTACTAGTACAAAATCTGTAACCCAACCCGAAGTAACGGGTTTGTCAAAATTAGAACCCGTACCCAACCCAACATCATGCTAACCCGGTAAAAAACGGTTCGGGTCGGGTGGGTTGAACGGATTCACGGTTTTTTTGTACACCCCTACATGCGTGAGAAGGGCCGGAGACTTCACGCATGATAATCTAACGGCTGAAGTTATTGCCAACTGTATCAGAAATGCAGTAAAGAGAGATGTCGGTATTTCCTTACCGGACGTGAAATCTCTATTGGAGAAAGAATACCCGAATGTGATGTCCACTTATAACAAGATTTGGCATGGGCGAGAGAGAGCAATCGAACATCTTTTCGGATCGTGGGAAGATTCGTACAACAAACTCTCGAGTCTTTTATTGGCTATACAGATGACGACACCCGAGACGCAGATCAAATGATTGTTTAAAAATGTATAATTTTAATGTAAATTAATTAAAAATTTATAACTTAATTATTCATTTCTTAATTAAATAAAATAATTATTTATATTTTAATTAAATTTATATTTAATTAAATAATTAATTAAATTTATATTTAATTAAATAAATTTATTAAATAATATCTAAATGAGTAGTTAGCTAAGATCGGAATCCGGAATTCCGTAATTGCGGTCGGAATCCCAGATTCCGATCTTGTGATACTATTTAAAAAATATTATTATATTGATATTATTTTTAATATATTATATTAATTTAATATTATTTTTTAATTTTTCGGATGAATATGAGATCGACTTCCATTTTATGAACTTTAATTAATTAATGGGCCTCCTTTTAGTATTATTTTTAAACAGGCCTTCCGCCTCAATCAATTTCTTTCTTAAATTTTCACAAAATCACATCCAAACCAAGCAGTACTGCAGTAGCAGCACATTGATAATGACAGGTTGATATTTGTGTACCAAGGCCACTGTCAAATTTGTAAACTAAAACAAGTTTCGTTGTAGATATCGAGATCAATTCTGGATAGGCGTCGTTTTGTATATGTTGTGATAATCAAAGGAAAGGAAAGAAAAGGATAGAAAAGCCGAAGCTGAGCTGTCCCATGTGACTTCATCCTTTAAATATCATTCCACAAGCCATACAGAATTACAGATACAGTCACACACATTCATCCTCTAATATTTTCCTTGTTTCTATTCCAATATGTTCCAATTTTGTCTGATTGATGGCCACCACTTTTCTGTTTTGTACCAAAAATTACATAAAGAGAACGTAAATTTGACTCAGGGAAAATAATAATAATAATAATAATAATAATACAACCATACCTATACCCATATAATAAGTTCATAACATACCCAGCTTAAAATTAAAAACTTTTGAGCTCTAGATTGAGACAGAAGAATATTATACTATTACTAGAAGACGGAACTAGAATGTGGGTCCACGTGGCATCTCTGAGCCTAACCTACCCTCCCTAAAGGGGGCAAAGCTCTGAATCTCGTTGGTCATATCATGCAATTCCCCCTCTCTACCAACCAGGAACTTGACCTGCCATGTGGGGGCTGGCTCTTTTTTTTTCTTCTCACTTTCTTTATCTCTGAGAGGATAAACCAATTAAGTCGAATAGTCAATGAAGCCACCTCCCGTCCAATTCGACTACTAAAAAATATGTAAAATATCTAATATGTTTATTTCTAGAAGCATCTGATTTTCTTACAATACTGCCCCTTTTCTATCAACGCCAAAAGCCCAAAACAATTAGTTTAACGATGCTTTTGAGGGGTAGTTGAAGGGTATTTTAGTCAAAGCATAATTTTGGGCGGAATAGTTGGATTCTTTGACCCTCCATCAACCCTTAATTTTATTTGTAGGAGCAAGACAAAAACTGTACTTGCATTTTGCCCCTTAAACATGTGTTTAATGGTACATAACAAATAACAAATAAAAAGATATTGCCAAAAAAGAAAACAAATAAAACAAAATCAGCTGACCTGGCATAGAGAGTTAGGTACATATATCCAACGTGTACCAAGAAAACAATCGGAATTCCTGACCTTACCTATGGACCACAATTTTCCATTGTTTTATAACGAGGCCAGTTTCACAATTATATATTATTAGCATAAATATTGGCTATTTGGCTCTATATTAAAATTAACAATAATTAAACAAACACAAGTTGCGGATCAGGTTAATATATAGGAATATGTTTTGGATAGCCCGACTAACGGCATCGTTCCAAAAGATTGCAAAGAAATCACGATTTGGTATCACAACACTTTATTAAGTCTAACAAATACACTCTGTCCAACTAGTAAATAAAATACCAATTAAAGAAAGGGTACTAAAGTAGGTCTCAAATATTTAACTACGCCAAATAGTTGACTTTTGATTACTAAAAATTGTCAATAATGTTAGGAAAGTGCATAATTTTGAAAATTTATGTTAATTACATCTAATTAACCATCTAAAACACCATATGCACATAAGGATCTAGTGCTAAGTTAATTGACACAAGAGAATTGGGAGAAATCGATACCTCATCCAATATCGCAATTGGACGGCTCGATCCATGGCATGGGAGTTGGTGGCGAGCCTCCATGCGCCTCCTCCTTCGTCGGTTGATCGGCCTCGAGTCCACCAAGGAGGTTAACCATAATCTTCAACTCTTGTGCTAGCAAGAGGAAGAAATAAGCTAATCCCTCTAGGTTTCCTCTCTCATTTAGCAATTAACTATATTAATTTGTGGAGAGGAGTGCTCAACCCATGAGCTAGAAAGGAGAGAAGAGAAGAGAGAGCATGAAGAAAATCTGAAATTTTCTCCCTTGTTGAAATTTCGGTCATAGAGGAGGTGAGAGAGAAAGGTGTAGAGGCTAGGGTTTTCCCAAAACTTGACCCCTTTATATAGTGCTCTCTATACCTACCTACCACAATAATTTGTGGACATATTTGCCCTCACATGGCCGGCCCCTATTGGAGGCTTTTGTGGGCTACACAAGTGTGTTAAAAGTCCATTAATTCAAACCTTTTAATTGCTCTTTCAACTAACCTCAAATTGGACTTTTATTTAACTAATTAAATAAAAACCCAATAGCTCAATTAATTTAAATGAGTTGAACATAATTAATTATTAACTCATTAATAATTAATTTGAGATTTAGCAAATGCATTAATTTATTTCTATATGATCCCTTTGACTTAATTAATTATAACGGTCCACAACGCTATACAATTAATTAATCAAACTATCATATTTTCGCAATACACAATGTTGCGAAAAAATAAATAATGCACAGTATGGTTAAAGTCCTATTTGTGTGACTCTTTGAGGATTTATGCTACGTTGGACATGGAATTAAATCGTTATTTAATTCCAATAATCATAAGCGGTATCTAGCAACACGTTATGATTCCCAATTCGCATAAATAATGTACTGTTACAGTATTTAAATCCTGCATAAGAGAATATATGTATTTCCCTATTTTGATTCTTATGTCACACGATATCATCGTATAATCCAAGATAGGAATGTGTCATTCTTGCAGATTATACGTTTCTTGATCTAGAGATAATTGTATAAAGTTGCATGCAAACAATCTATCTCCATCAAGGGGCCCAAACAGATATCGTCACTCACTAAGTAAATTAATGAAGGACATACGGTTTTCTTGATGATTAGCTTTTCCCCGCACAATTCAAGAGAACATAAATAAAGTCCGTATAGCAGCCCTTATCGAGAATCAGGGGTAGACGATATTTATTGAACCTATCCTCATGTGGAAAAGATAAACATCTCAAACTTAGAACCAAAATCATAACGAAATAAACAATGACACATAACACAATCCATATGTTTATTTCGATGGGTCAAGTCCTGTGCTACGTTCCATAACATACACATATGCAATTAAGTTGGTAACTCTTTACCTATGATTTGTAGAACTTAATCATCACTTAACTTGCATACTAATCTTATAAGATAATTAATGTTCCTTGTTAATTATCAAGATTATGGACCATTTAGATTTATTATTGTCATTCTAAAGAATGATCCACAGAGATCTACAATTCAGATCCTCAACCTGAATGATCTGTCAATAATAAACCTAGGAACAGATGATAATATATCATCCATAACATAAACTAATATTTAAGTCATTAAATTATTGACTTCTAGGACATAACTCCAACAAATAATGTTCTATATGGATCATAAAGTATGGGTTAACCCCTAATCAGCATTTTCGAAATACTTGCCTTCTAGCACCAATTCAACAAATTAAACATCACGTACTAAACTTCATTTCAACAAGAAAAATTTATTTGCAATTACCTGTGTTTTACTACTTTTGTGCTTAGAGTTTATTGAATACTTAACCAAGATGTCGAAAAATGAACATGTTAAAATTAATATGTTATAATAAATTTAAAAATTATATTTTTATGGTAACACATCTCTTGTGAAATTGAACAAGATTTATCTTTTGATTTTACATTTTGAAATATGAAAGGCTCCGTTTGGATAAGGTGTGGGAATAATGGAAGAAGTGGGAAGAAATGTAACTTTGTGAAAAGTTTGGATTGTTTATAATAAATTTATTCCCTTATTCCTTCTTCCCAAATGAAATCCAAACGGAACCAAAGTAAATGCAGCATTGGGCAGTGGCGAAGGTATATTCAACAAAAGGGACAATTGACTCCATTTAAAATAGAATAAATTGCTGCCTTTGAATCTGAAAAGATATACTTCCAAAAATTTTCTACGGTTGCAAACTTGCAATAATTTGAACCCATATATAATTATATGATATTTTATTGATTCAATTCATTAAAAAAGTGTAGATGTATTCTTATAAATGTGAATTTATATATTAAATTATCAATAGATGTATGAAACTTATTTTAATTTGATATGATAACATAATGAATTTATTGAATTCTATTATAAAAATTTCTGACTCCGCTAACTTACATACTGCACCGAAAGTTTTTCTCCCTTTTTTGAATGCTAGCTAGGTGCCGAGAGCCACACCATCAATATCGTTAAAGTAAGAAAAAAAAAATACAATTTACAAGGAGCAAAGAAAAGAAGAAAGCTAAAACAAGCTTAGGTAATTAAGGAGCCGTCTCAAAAAAAAAAAAAAAAAGCATCGAAGTTGGTGTTTGCACTCGTCCTCGTAAGGACTTTTGTTTCTCCTTGACAGCCACGGTTAAGATTTGAACAAAAAAATGAATGACTTACTAGAAATCATGACTTACTCGTCCTCAGGCATGAAGGACTTTTGTTTCATTGACAGCCCTATTCTTATGCGCAGTATACGTAGTAGGGTTTAATTAACCTTCTAGATATATCATTAATTGCATTCTGATCATGTTATTTGCCTAATTCAAGGGGAAAGTAAACAAGATACATCATTTTCAAACCAGCAGCATATATATATCATGACCTCTGTTCCTATTGAGCTCTAGATGGGGTACGTAGAGAAAATTTGTACGAAAAAATCTTAACTGTAACGTATTCGCATACACACAAACACATACTGTTGAAGGATAATCAAACGAAATAATTTTAGAGGTGCTGAATGGCTAAAAACACAATTTTTTTTTTATTTTTGTAAGATAAATTGGAGGCCTAACTCACCCAACTTATTTTTAAATTAAATGTCTATGAAAAACTCCCTCAGCCGGGTTTCGAACCTGTGACTTTTCGCTCAAGGAGTCAAGGAGCATTGCTCTTTGCCACTAAACTAAGAGTTGGTTCTTAAAAACACAAAATTTATTGTTAGCATAAGGACAGTTTGCAATTAATCTCACTATGCTTTAATTCACCAAATTTACACTAAAGTTAATCTCTATCGATGACTTGTAGCAATTAAATATGTGTGTGTGTAATTGATCGCTCAGTCTTTCAATCATATGATGGTATCAAAATCGTTGTTAGACCTTAATTTGAAATCAGTTTTCTAGGTAGTTGAAGGATATCATAGTCTCCAGGTCATGAATGAAGACGAACATAAATTGGGGAGCAAAATTTCAAACCTTGAATTCTAAGTTTCTATTTTTGTATCCTCCCACTATAGAGACCGTTTGGATCGCTTAGGAATAAGACAAATAGTCTCTTTCAAGGCGGAAATTTATTTCTAACCATCTAAATTCTTCACAAAATTACACACTTTCCAATGTTTTTCGTCTAAAAATAGACTATTCCTCTTATTCCTAAGCGATCCAAACGGATCCTTAAATATTAATTAATAGCACCTCAAGTCCAATCAACACTCTCCACCCGTCAAATTTGAACCCCATATCTATCTTAATATTACTCATAAAAGATGCGTTAATGTATTCTATAAAATTTTGTAGTGTTTAATTAAGCTTCCTTGGACTGGTGCAAAGAGTTCAAAAAAATGATGCATATATTTAAAGTTTCTTTGATTCTCGAACTCATAAAAATGAACGACTAGCAGTGTGCAGTGAAGCACGCCCTTAATTATTAAGCCATAGTAAAAGTTATATTTCACCAAATCAAATTGTACCCCAGGGTTGACTTTCGATTTCAATAAATGATTTATTCAAATAATTTATGCTGTACAAGATCATGGCTTCTATATACATATTAATGGCAATGCAAGAAAGATCATTAGCAAACTCAAACTTAATTGCCACATGCGCGCACCAGATTCGAAAATTTATTATTGTGTAAGCCTGTAAGGGACCTTTGTTTGATTAAGTTAAGGGATTCATTAATTACACCTGATTTTTTTATTCTTAAAAAACTATTCTCTTGCCCTCCCTTACTTAAAGTTCAGTCTCAATTTCTTGTCGGAATGGGTCTCTCCATTTAGCGAATTAGGGCAGAATGTATATTACCATTTTGATTATTTGAAGGTTTTCTCAAATTCATTTTGACATGAAACTTAATTTGCATCTCACAAATATAAAACAAATCTGGTGATACAAAATTTATATTTTAAAAATTTTCTAAACCTTATTATATTTTATTTCAATAATTTAAAAAATAAATTTCATTTTTTAAAAAAGTTACAAAAAAAATCTAATGATACTAAATTTTCCTGTTTTGAACCTTCAAAAATATTTTGTGTTTTTTCCCTTTTACAAATTTTATAAAATTGGTACTTTTATTTTTTTTTATTTTGTTTGATGGCCTTCCTAAATTTATTTTTTCTATCAAATTTTATATGCATGGTCACAAAATTATAAACATTTCAATAATATCCATTTTTCTATTTTCAACATTGAAATTATTTTATGCTTTTAATATTTGCATTTTAGCTTTTTAATTGTTCGAGATCTTTCCTAATTTTTTTTTAATCGATTTTTATATGAATGTTCAAAAGATTACAAGGAATTTAGTGATTCCAAATTTTTATGTTTTGGGTCTTCAAAATATTTGTATGATGTTCATAATTTCATCCTATTTTATTAGTTAAAATCATGAATTTGAATATTTTATAAAACAAAGAGAATAATTATAAATTGCCAACAATCAAAATAAGTAAAATTGATCGCACAACGCCCGATTATTTAGTATCTTATTATTATGGGGGAAGGTTTGTTCTTCTAGATCCGTCATTGTCTCTCAATTACTATATTTAGCAAATAAGACAAAGGGCACAATAGGTATATCACATGTTTCTGACTAGAACCTCCCATAATATATTAGATTTGAGTTTCTAGATTATATAAAAGAGAGAAGGATCTTGTACTTGGCCAAGAACCTTCATAATCATATATTCACATGCATAGGCTCTTTATTGAACGAAGTCATACACGTCATTGAATTCGTCAAATAATCTACTTAAACAAGAGTTGTCAAATAAGTATCACCAAGTTACTTTTTAGTTTTTATACATATTTTTTTTGTCTAAAATCTATTTTATAAATATAAAAATATGATCTTAACTAAAAATTTTGGTTTTAAATATATATGTATCAAATTAAATTAGTCAACCATCAAAAAATCGTTAGAAGCCAACACTGTTAATGGTTTTAAATAATCTGACGAAAATCTAAATTAGTATGTAGAGTTACATTAAATTTAGATTTATGGCAGAACATTTTTTTTCTAAGAATACTCTCTATTTTGGCAAGTTACCATGCAAGTTGTTGATAATATTATTAATTGTTGATATCGTCACTTAAAAAGGTTATGTAATAGTTTACTTAATACTATTTTTTCAGAGTTTTTAAATATTTTTTTGTTGATTACTGTATATATTAGAAAGTAGGTAGCTTCATACTTAAAATTAACCGGGAGAGCAATCTTCATATTTGACGTCTTAATCACAATTATTGCATAGCCCCAATAATTGCTCAGGTTTTCTGTTGGACTTTATCTCAACCCAATTTGCATTCCAAACAGAAATTTTCAACGCATTTATATTTAGGAATTAATGATCAAATAACAAGAACAATTTTTAAATATAACTTTTACACGCCGTTACTGATGTTCAATGTATAGATATCAGCTATATATATTTTGGAATTGATGAGTTTTGCTGTCTGAAAATTAATCTGATTCAATCAAAGAACAAACTATAAATACAAACTACAAAGTGATGAAATATTATTTTCAACGGGCATTTTGATCGTCATTCCGGTCAACTCTCTTCCTTTTTTTTTATCTTTTATTATATTATAAAAGAGCGAGAAAATGATTCTAGTCAATCCAAGTATGCAGCGTGCATGGAACATGAATCTTCTGTAGCACATATATTGAATACCTAATTAGATCACCAAAGCCAATGACTTAAATTTCAAAAGTGAAAATGGATTTTATTTGGAGATACTAGACCTGATCGAAGTATGACCCGTTAAGCCTCCTTGTATATATATATATATATAGAGAATAGCTAACGTACCATCGATGACACGGAGGGTCCCGTGCCATCAAGTCATTTTTCGAGATCCAAAATTCAAACAGTCAATCCAAACCATTCAAGTTGTTCTCCATATTGAAATATCTTTGGAGACCAAATTTTATATTTTTTCGAATTTTTTTGCTATTTATTATGATATTTTTAAAAACATTATGATTAGAGTATTTCAGACCCTCCAATTTGAAAATATCATAATAAATATCAAATTCGAAAAAATGTAAAATTTGGTCTTCAAAGGTATTTCAATATTTTGATCAACTTGAACGGTTTGGATCGACCGTTTGACTTTTGAATTTCGAAAAACGAGCCGATAGAAAATTGATGGCACGTGCCATCGATGGCGCGTTAGTCATTCTCTCTCTCTCTATATATATATATATATATATATGTATGCACATCGTTATTTTTGTTGTCATTAATTGGTTTGAACTTTAAACTAGCCAACATAGAAATTATCTCCTTCTTTGGTCATAATATATAATTCCAAAACACGTTTGCTTTTCAAAAATTCACTCTCAAATATACTTCTTTTCAATTTCCAAGCAAAATGTTGCGCCAAATAAACTACTGTCTTTTGTGCAACGTATGTACGTGTTGTCTTATGTGTAAGCAGAACGTTTCTGGACTGGTACTAGTTATAATTGTATAAAGTGTTTGGATGCGGTCAAAGCGATTTAACTAATCACTCTATCAAATCCGAATAGATATCAAATTTAGAAGTTCAAATGACTTGTTTAAACAGCTTAATGTGTTATTCATATTGAATCTTCACGGTGACCAAATTTTTACATTTTTTTTTCAAATTTTCTTAATTTTTTTTAATAAAAAAATTTTTATTCTTAGAGGGTTTATAACTAATTAGATCGGGAATTTCTAAAATTTTTAAAAATATAAAATTTGATCAGCATGGAGATTTCAATATGAAAAATACATTGAAAGATTAGTAGTTTGAACTTTCAAATTTGTGATAACATCGGGTTTGACAGAACCCTCCGTCTATATTGTTTTTTATTTTAACATTTCTCATAATATAAATTATACTATTTCGTAATTAACTAATCATATCTTGTTTTGGTTCGTATATAAAATTACACTGTTCATATGTTGTGTTGCTAGTCTAGCTAGTTAGCATGCAAAACTAAAGGCGACAAGCAAATGTGCCAGAATTAGTGTAAGTTCAAGTTATTTGACATTAATTATCTCTAGAAGATCATGAGACATAATAAATTAAATTGAACCGGTGAGTGAGGTGCATTATTTTAATTCAATGGAACATTCATATCTCATGTAAATATATATCTTGGAACTATTTAATGGCTTCCCAAGAAGGGAAAAAAAGAAGAGTAAAATTTGAAGCCTGTGGTAGTGTGGTGGTACCGAGGTTCATTGGAGATGTAAAAGGTAGCTAGCTGTTGCGAGGTCGTTGTTGCTTATTCCTCCGCGTGGCAGACTCAATTCCTGAATAGGCAAAAGCACACAGAGACAACATGACAGAAATATTACCCCAGCCACAGAGGATCCTAGTGCAACTCGAAGTCAAGCGAGACGAAAAAGAGTTTTGTGTAGGCTAATTTGTAATTTCCTTTGTTTGAAGTTTGAAGTCTTGAGAGAGAGAGAGAGATCCGTCCTAGAAGGCGGCACATCGCGTGAAGACTTCAAAAGAAAAACTGGAGCAGTTTACGTTCTATTTCTATGTCTCTCTCTCTCTCTCTCTCTCTCTCTCTGTCTTCTCAGCTCGAATATATAGAAACAGTTTAGTTTCCTTTTCTATTCGCAGATCCCCGATTGTAGATTTTCACATCAATCTTGGTTTTAACTTTTAAAGTTTTGGGTTTTTGAGTGCTTCAAATAAGTGTCACGCCCCCCTTTCATTTATTTCTCATTTCATCTTAGGTAATTAATTAATTACCTCTTTTCTCTCTAATTTGGTTTTAGTAGCATTTCTCTGCTGCTTTCCTTGTATATATAATCAAGTTCCTAATACTTCTATATTTAGCTCATATCCGAAGAATACGCCATTCTTTGCTTCAGCCTTGCACCTTCACTCGACTGAATCCTTAATTACCCAAACTTGGGTTCTTTCTTTCTTTCCAATTCTGTCTCTTTTATTCCCTCCTACTCTCCCCTATTCCCACATAATATATTAATTCCGGCCGGAACAGAATAACAACTGGGGCAGCCATGCCAGAACAGAGGAGGAGAAAGCCCAGGAAAATTCGCCCGAGCAAACTCTACAGCTTTGCTTGCGGCCGGTCCGGCTTCAACCAGGCAGACCAGTCCCACCTCGGCCAACCCGGTTTCTCCCGGGTCGTGTATGCCAACGAGCCTGATTCTCTCAGCTTCCCCTCCAACAACATCTCCACAACCAAGTACAATGTCTTCACATTCATTCCCAAATCTCTGTTCGAGCAGTTCAGAAGGGTCGCAAATATGTACTTTTTAATCACGGCTTGTCTGGCGTACACCGATTTGGCACCATATAGCAGCACCTCTGCCGTATATCCGTTAGTATTGGTTATCTTAGTTACCATGCTCAAAGAACTCATAGAAGATTGGAGGAGAAAGCAACAGGTATGTGTTCATTTTCCACTAATTATTATTACTTTTTTTTTATTTTTGGCCCTTTCCATTTTTGTTCGTGCATGTGGTTCTTCATTTGTTTGGAACGTCTTTCGTGGATCAATAATACCAATTCACTGGCTCGATGCATGTACCAATCAAAATGAGGAGATTTCTCTATTTTTAAAAATGGAAAAACCAAAATAATCGGTAATTACCGTTCCGTACATGTATGGCATCACCTTTCCTTTAATTTCTAACTTGGAATGGAAGTTTGTTATTGTTCAACTATGCGACTAACTATGTTAGTCGATATAAGTTTTGTTAAAGAAAAGCCAACGAGTATATATATGAACCCGTAGGAAACCAAATTAAAAACGCTTATTACACATAATTATAATTATGTTCTTTGAAGCTGCCACTAGCTTGAGTACATATTTCCAAAATGCACAGTACACAAATTGGTTTAAGTATATATATTTATAATAATTCTATAAATTATTGCCTGATGCCGTTACTTGCACTATCAATCGATCATTTAAGAGGTTCTGGTCGAACAGTTTGAGTGTTATGTAATTAGCCAAGTACCAACGTAGCATATAATTTCAATTTTATTAGGCCATCCTCAGGTTTCAATAGGGTTTTCTTAATATATAGATTTTATGCTTAAATAGAAGTACCTAGCGCTAGCTTCTCCGGTGTAAATAAATAAACATATAAAAATTGGTGCAGAAGAAGTTCAAACTTACTATTGTTTCTTTTTTTAAAAGATCAGGAATTTCTTCTCCTCCTTATGCTATATTCTTTGTCGACTCATTTTAAAGTCCCTTCATATTTTATTCCAATAAGGAGGAGAAGAAATTCCTGATCTTAAAAAAAAAAAAAAGAAACAATAGTAAGTTTGAACTTCTTCTGCACCAATTTTTATTCCAATTTTAAAATATATTCCGTAGGCAGATTCTTTATCACACTAGTTCAAGCAGTTGCCATCTAGTTTAGCTTTAAATAAAAATAGAAATTGATCTATCTTTCCACTTTAAAAACTGCCCAAAAAATAGCTACTTTGTCTGAATTACTACAATTTATTAGATAATATTTAGGCGCGCCTGTTTCGGTTTTCATAAAGTCCATTCAATTCCTTCCCATAGTTGAATATTTTTTATTCATGCCATTGACTGATTCTGAACTCTTTTCTGCTGCAGGATAACGATGTAAATAATCGAAAAACTCTAGTTTTGAATGCCGATGGAAAATTTAAGTACTCCCAGTGGAAAAATTTGCGTGTCGGTGACATTGTAAAAGTACAAAAGGATGAATTTTTCCCGGCTGATTTAATATTGCTCTCGTCAAATTATGAAGATTCAATTTGCTATGTAGAGACTATGAACCTTGATGGAGAAACAAATTTGAAACTGAAACAGTCTCTCGAGAAAACATCCTTTTTACAGGAGGAAGGAGATTTTGTAGAGTTCAAGGCCAAAATCAGGTGCGAGGATCCGAATGCAGACTTGTACACTTTTGTGGGCAGCATTGAAATTGACGAACAAAGCCATCCTCTCTCACCTCAACAGCTCCTCTTGAGAGATTCAAAACTACGAAATACCGATTATGTGTACGGTGTCGTAGTCTTTACAGGACATGACACTAAAGTCATGCAAAATTCGATGAGTGCCCCATCAAAAAGATCCAAAATTGAACGGAAAATGGATCGAATTATTTACCTCCTCCTATCTCTTCTTGTTTTGATCTCTACTGTTGGGTCTGTTTTCTTTGGGATTTGGACGAAAGAAGATTTGGAAGATGGGAAAATGAAAAGGTGGTACCTTCGTCCAGACGACACCAGTATACTCTATGACCCAAAAAAAGCCGCTGTTTCTGCAATTCTCCATTTTCTAACAGCCATGATGCTTTATGGTTACTTCATCCCAATTTCTCTGTATATCTCCATTGAAATAGTGAAGTTGCTACAAGCACAGTTTATAAACCGGGACATACAGATGTACCATGAAGAATCCGATACACCGGCACATGCACGTACCTCTAATTTGAATGAAGAACTTGGACAAGTCAACACAATACTCTCTGACAAAACCGGTACACTAACATGCAATTCCATGGAGTTTATAAAGTGTTCAATTGGTGGTGTTGCATATGGCCGTGGTGTTACAGAGGTTGAAAAGGCCATGGCCAAGCGAAGAGGATCACCTCTACTAATCGAAGAGAGAGAAGATGAAAATGGAACTGGCATCAATGCAGAAGGAACCAAAATCAAGGGGTTTAATTTTACTGATGAGAGGATAATGGGAGGAAATTGGATTAAGGAGGAGAACAGGGATATTATTGAAAAGTTCTTTCATCTGTTGGCCGTTTGCCATACATGCATACCAGATGTTGACGAGTTATCGGGTCGGGTCTCATATGAAGCAGAATCGCCTGACGAGGCGGCTTTTGTTGTGGCTGCCAGAGAAATAGGTTTCGAGTTTTTTCAGAGAACTCAGGCCACTGTCTCTCTTAATGAGCTCGACCGCTTGTCTGGTACAATCAAAAAGAGGTACTTATGATTTCACTTCTATATCATATTTCTTTGTAAAGTAATTATATTGTTGTGTATCAATTTCAATACATCAGCAGCACATATACTACTCAACCTCATGTGTTCGGTTATGCCAACATGATTTCATATTATTACGTAGCTACTGCTTTTCCGTAAATATATCACACTAATCAGATTTAACATATATCAGAACAGTCAATTTGACGTAATTTCCATAAAAGTTGACATACATCCATTTTTGCTGCTTCTTTTTGTACCAGTTACGAATAGTGCTGAACAACATTTTTTTTCAAAAAACAAAACAAAAAATTATAGCCCAAGTATAATTTATACAATATGATGTTAATTAACAATGTAACATTAAATATCAGGAAAGCCTCCTCTTCAATAGCAGAGTAATAGTAAGAATCCACTTTTTGTTTATGCAGGACATATGATCTCTTAAATGTATTAGAATTTAATAGTGCAAGAAAGCGCATGTCAGTTATCGTCAGAGATGAGAATGGCAAATTATTACTACTTAGCAAAGGAGCAGACAGGTACATATATTTTTCCTGTTAATTTTTGCCCTTTCTTATTTCTTTCATTCGAGGAGTTTCAGTTCCATATGTTTGCACATCTTCTCAACTAACCATTGAGTTCATTTTGGTCTTTATACATGAACAGTGTGATGTTTGAAAGACTATCAAAGGAGAAAAGTGACTATGAGGAAATAACAAAAGTGCACATAAACACTTATGCTGATGCGGGTTTGCGGACCCTAGTTCTTGCATATAGAGAGATAGACGAAAATGAATATGCTTATTTCAACAAAAAATTTACTGATGCTAAAAACTCAGTAAGTGCTGATAGAGATGAAAAAATTGAAGAGGCGGCTGATTTTATAGAGAAAAATTTGATTCTCTTAGGTGCCACTGCGGTTGAAGATAAATTGCAACAAGGGGTATGTTCATATTTTATTTTTTTAAATGTAGTAGCTTGCATATTATGGTTTCCAAGATCGTGCATATTCCACTGAAGACTATAAGATGCTCAGTTATTTCATAATTTAAACTTAATGAAAATCATTATAGGTACCGGAATGCATAGACAAGCTTGCACAAGCTGGAATAAAGATATGGGTACTTACTGGGGACAAATTGGAGACGGCCATCAATATCGGGTATGTATAATATCATGGGGCTGTTTGGATCCCATGGGGATTTTGGGGAATTTCATCTTCCTACCATAAATTTATTATAAACGGGTGTGTTTGGATCGTTGGAAGAAAGAAGAAGAAGACAAAAAATTATAAACAATTCAAACTCTTCACAAAGTTACACACTTCTCAATACTTCTTCCCACTTCTTCCCTTCTTCCCTTCTTCTCACACCTATCCAAACGCACCCAACAATCTAAACTCTTCACAAAATTACACACTTCCCAATAAATTTATTCCTAGGAATTTCAATTTCCCCAACTTCCCCAAATTCTTAAGCGATCCAAACGGCCCCATACTGAAGAGGGTTTATCTGGTATAAAATAATATCACATTTTCATGGCGTATTGCTAAATGCTGAATGTTTCCTTTGTCGGTACACTTTCAGATATGCATGCAGCTTATTGAGACAAGGAATGAAGCAAATATTAATCACTTTAGATTCACCTGAAATTATTTCAGTGGAGAAAACTGGAGACAAAGAAGCTATTGCTAAGGTAAATAATTGAATGAAAATCGTGTTTTTTAAAAAAACAGTAGGAATTATTTTTCGCTCCTCCATTTTTCAAATAGAAAGAGATAAACTTTCATAGTTGGACCAATTCTTATTTATTTGCTTTGTTCAGGAATCAAAGCAGTGCGTGGTGAAACAAATTAATGAGGGAAATAGACTAATAAGTGCAATTCGAAATGAATCATTTGCTCTGATAATTGATGGAAAATCTCTGACTTATGCATTGGAGGATGACACAAAACAAATATTTTTAAATTTGGCTATGGGCTGTGGCTCCGTTATTTGCTGCCGTTCCTCCCCAAAACAAAAAGCCCTGGTAAGAACACTTCTTTTGTTAATTATTAAATTGAACATTATATTGTGTTTAACAATACCACTTCCTTGGCAGCTGCTGCCAAAGATCTTGAGGAAAGAAAACAATATGACTTAGGCTGTTCTTAATTTTTGTGTTGATCAGGTTACGAGACTGGTAAAAACCGGTACTAAAAAAGTGACATTAGCAATTGGTGATGGTGCAAATGATGTTGGCATGCTTCAAGAGGCTGATATCGGTGTCGGTATCAGTGGTGCAGAGGGAATGCAGGTTAGTTAATTTCTCTCTACTGTCATTTACAGACACAAAAATTAAAGCTAATATATTTCATATACAGGCATACGCTATTGATGGTTGAGATACTGAATTAATGATACATGTTATAATTAAATTTTGTAAATGAACCAGGCGGTAATGGCGAGTGATGTGTCAATCGCACAATTCCGTTTCTTAGAGCGCTTACTTCTGGTGCATGGCCACTGGTGCTACCGAAGAATTGCCTCTATGGTAATTTATTAATTAATTTCCAAGTATCTGTTTTTTCTTATAACATGATTGATACAACAATAATCTGAGTAATGCAACATGCAGATATGCTATTTTTTCTACAAGAACATAGTGTTTGGCATGACACTGTTCATATACGAACGGTACGCGTCATTCTCAGGCCAGGCAGCGTACAACGACTGGGCCATGTCAGCGTACAACGTATTCTTCACTTCCCTCCCTGTCATCGCCCTCGGCGTCTTCGACCAGGACGTCTCCGCCCGCTTCTGCCTCAAGTTCCCTATGCTCTACCAAGAGGGCCCCCACGACGACCTTTTCCGCTGGTCCCGCATCCTTGGCTGGATGTCCAATGGCACTGTCACATCTGTCATAATCTTCTTCTTGCTCACCTTCTCCTTCGGACCCCAGTCCTTTCGCTCTGATGGACAGCCTGCCGACCTGGCCCCGCTCGGAGCTGCCATGTACACATGTTGCGTCTGGGCCGTCAACATCCAGATGGCGCTGTCGATTTCATATTTTACCCTCATCCAACACATTTTCATCTGGGGCAGCATCGCACTTTGGTACATCTTCCTCCTAGCATACGGTGCCATAACACCGACCTTTTCTACCACCTATTACATGGTCTTCGTTCAAGAGCTTGCATCGGCTCCATTGTTTTGGCTTGCCATTCTTTGTGTATCAGGTGCGGCTCTCGTGCCGTACTTTTCGTACAAGGCAGTCCAAACGAGCTTCTTCCCCGGGTTGCATGATTACATACAATGGATGCGACACGAAGGAAGAGCCGATGACCCAGAGCTGGGACAAGTTATTAGGCAGGCTTCAGCACGGGCTACGGTGGGCGTGTCAGCACGATTCGATGCCAGGATCAACCAGCAAACAGGAAGGGTGCACCATGTAGTTCAAACACCATAACAAGTAGTAGAGCATGTATAAATATCCTAGTTTTTTTGGTTTTAGTGTATATACTATATAGTCATTGATTAGAGTAGGGATATACATCAGGGAATGTCTGGAGGAAGACATCTTTTTTTTTTTTTTCTTTCCAATTTCTTCATTATTGTTTAGCCTTTTCTCTTATCTTTTCCCATTTCAATTCTTTGCACATATATACATCTTGCAAATAAAAATCCTTTTTGTAGATTATAGAAAGTCTCATGTGAGTACTATTTGAAGCACAGGCTTCAAACACGTTATGTGATCCTCTTTTCTAATTACATACGTTCTTAAATCATGCACCAAAAGTACTCTGTCTATTTGACACAAAAATGTTCATTTATCCAAACAAAAATTAACTAATAACATAGAACATATCAAAAGTGCTTGAAAGGATCAGTCAATAATTATACCAAATTCCGAATCTTACATTGACTAGGCAAAGTGACAAACTATGACCTGCAATTGTTGAACCATTAGGTGAAAACCAGATTTACCAGCACATGGGTCACTGAAGGTTCAGGTTCAGACTCGGTTTTAAATAAAAAGGGGTCCAATGTATAATTCATAAAGATGTTGGCGCAAGTTTTTGTTAAACTTTGGCAAAATAATAACCAATAAGATACAATTGATTAATATTTCGTGTCGACATAATTAGTGTTGGATCCAATCCTACTCGACCCACATGTGATAATCTACAATACAATACCACCTGACCCTCAAAAAAGATAATCTACGTACAATACAAAGAGGGTTAAATTTGTTTTCCAGTCATTTTATATCATCTACACTCTTGAATGCTCAATTTTGTTTCTGTCATAAACTCATAATGCTCCCTATTAAGGAGATTGTAGAGTGTTCATAATGCTAACTAATTAAATGTAAAAAATATGATAAGTAGAGAAAATGATGTGATTTATACAAAATTCTTAGTGACAATAAAAATCCACATACAAAATCCTAAGAGTTTATAAATAGTTAAATAAATTGTAATCATAAAATCACTCATCTTTATTTACACCCAATTTGTCTAAAGCCTATACTAAAAAATATTTTGCTGATATGGGAGTTCTAGAGTTTACACAAATACATCACTTTTGATGAAATAGTGGTGGAAGTATCCTGATCTAGGGCATCATGCTATTTGAAAAGATGCATGGGTTCAAAACACAAGATACTGTTCGCTATAAATATCACAACAATCAAAACACAAGATAGTGTTCACCACTTTGGATAGATAGGTTCAATTTCATGTCACTGCTAGGTAGTATCAGGCTCTTCCATTTCTTTATGGTACTTGTTTAGTTTGATAATTGTTCTCTTGCTGTTACATATCCTCATCTTCAGTCCATTTGTTCCAAAACAAATGTTTCTTTACAGGATACGATCCTGAAAAAACAAAGGGGGGATTTTACATTTTCAGAGGAATATAAGTGGGGTTTTAAATCTAAATTATTTACTGGATCTGTTAGGTCTAATATACAATTCTGTGCTTTCCACTGGCACAGACGAACTTTGATTGGCTATTTCACAACCCGGTCTTTTTATGATTTTCTCAATTTTAGGGCTGTGGAAACAAAACCTGCAATGATTTGGTTAAAATAAGAATGACAGATAAGAACAAGATTGTTATGTGGCTTGTTCAGCAGAGTAAAATGCTGACTAAATAGGCCTAGTTAAAAGGGGGTGGCATGGTGAGGTTATTTGGTGTTTCTATGATGAGGAAATTTTTTTCTCTTCCTATTATATCCCTTTGTGCAAATGATGTGGTTCTGGATTAACAATAACATAGAAACATATCTGAACTGGCACAGTACAGATGATTAAATGAATTTTGCATATAATCTTTAAACTGATGACAAACATGCTTTTCTTACTGTTCAGGGTACTATAAAAACAGGAAGTGTGTTGTTTCTAATTGTTGATTGTTGGTCAAGTCTGATAAAAAGGTAGAGCCAAAGAATGTGTGAAGAAGTGGCTTCCACAAGACTAGTTCTTATGGTATCAATTTATCAATTCAGATGATGAGAGAGTAAGATGGAATCATTGCTGATCAGAACAGCAAAGGAGAAGGAAACTAGGGAAGCTATTTACTTACTGGCACAGGAGTGTTTTCCGTGTTACTGGCACATTGGTAAGTGTTTTTACTATTTTACTATTTTTGTATAATATGAGAACAAATAGCATACAATGTGTTTGCTAGAGTCTGGGGATATATTTGGGCGATGTATTCCATAAAATCTCTTTCGCTTTTTACATTTTATTTAAGTTTTGTAATAGAGGTCAGGGGCTGAAGCTGTATCTGCTCTGGTTTTTAATTTTGCACGATGAAACGGGCCAAACGTCTTTCTTTTTCGAAAAACAAAAACAATAAATTACACCCAATTTTGAACGTCCTGAAAAAAGTTCAGTAGTAGATTGTTCAGTACTACTATTTAATTTAAAAACAGAGAAATTATCACATCACATAAATCTATAAAATTGATACGATAGAAGATGATGTTCAGTACTGCTATTTACATTATATTATCTTTCAACTAAGTTGGGTCAGCAACTGCGGATTGATGAAATTTCTGTGTTAAAAAAAAAAGAGAGAATCTTATATTATGGGTCTTTATTACTAAGAAGTTTCGAAGCATTAATTGTGACTAGGCAACTTGGCATTGACCATGCACGAACACATCATAAATATTAATGCCATGCATGACTTGACGAGTCAACGTCAGCTATATATATATACACCATTTATTTGACTGTTCTCTTTTTTTTTTATATAATGCTACAAAGAGGAGGGATCCTAGCACTATCAAAAAAGTGTTTTACCTTATTATTTTTTTTTCTTTCTGGTGAGTCAGAGAGTGTAATCGTCTAATCAAAATTGCATTTGCTTTTTTTTCCCCGACAAGTTCCTTTTGTACGCTTACACGCTATTAGATCACGTGTAATTTATATAATATTTTTTTCCCCATTTTTTTTAGCATGAGACAGTTTCTCAATCACTGGTGCGCATGCTCCACTTCGCTGGATCTTTCATAAATTTTTAAGATAGTCTTCGGTGAAATAATTTTGATGAAACATTCACTGAAAAAAAAAAGGGAGAACAGACTTTTTTTTCTATCTAGTCTGTGCTGAAATTTTTTTTAGCATTGCAAGGGATACGTTTTCTACCCCCAGCTCAAATTGACTTGCATATTTCACTATTTTTCCCATAAATGTTCATCATGAGTAAACAGAAATCAAGTTAGCATGGTATCCTTTTACTTTAAAACTTAAAAACCTTTTTTTTACCCCTCTTTATAACGAAGGATTGAGAACCAAAAGATCCCAACCTTTTTTAACAAATGGAGAAAAGCTTCTAGTTACCACATTCATACTTTTGCTCTTGAAACTTTAACAACTCTTCGTTATTATTTGTTGGTTGTATCTCGTGATTTGGACAACCGGCCTGATCTTATGAAATGAAAAAGTTGCTGTTGTTCAAAAGTAAAAGGTGTGAAAGAAAGAAAGAAATAGATCTAACTGGAAAAAAGAGTTGGATCCGGAATGAATGTAGCGAGGGCCACATGACACAATTATTAGTATTATCTTATTTTACAAGTCATGACCTCACCTGGGGCCTCCACTTCTGTAACTATACTTTACATGCATGTGCTTTCATCTTTGTTTTCTCCTTAGTCAACCTCTCTGTCCGTCTCTCTCTCTCTCTCTCTCTCTCTTGTGAATGTGAAAGAAAGTGAAAGATGCAATAAGAAAAATCTGATCTCAACAGTACTAAAACTAACAAAGAATCAGTAAAAAATTAGCTCCTATGAATTACAACGATGAATATTAAAAGATAGATAGACATCGCAATTTGCCAATTTCCATATATAGCAAAATGATAATAATTACTACACAAAAGAAATAAAAATAATGCACAAAAAAAAAGATAATTAGAGAAGCCCCATAAAAGCCATAATACCTGTTCAACTACAGTAGATTATGGTAATCTCTCCTGGTGTTTGGATTCAAATTCACGGTGGAACTGGTGCTAGTCTGGCTAAATTCAGAGCTATAATCATAATCATGACTGCCAAACGCCATTTTCTGAAATAATCTTATTTCTGCTGAATTCGCCACATTAAATAATTCGCTCTTGCCGGGTTGAACTCCATTTGTTAAATCCACATCTGATAAGCTATCCAGCACTCTCACCACCTACAAAAGTATTGTAAGGTTAAATGATATATTTTACCATACAAAAATATGTTTTATTGGAGTTACTGAAAGACAGTTACCTCTTCTTACCTGACCATGACTCAACTCTAAGTTGTCAATCAATATTTAGCAATACATCATGAGCCAATTAAGAATCTGATTACTCTTTTCAAAATCTTAAAATATATAGGAGCATCACCAATCATGATGTATAGAGCTCCATAGCAAAACAAACTACTTTTATACTAAAATTCTACCAGTTTATCTTAGAATTAAAGGTACTTTTGGAAGATAAAAGGTCCTTGTGGAATTTAAAGAGAAGTACTTTGGAAATATTCTAAAAAAAAATGATGTACCTGGCTCATGCGGGGTCGTCTCGAGGCCGAATGGCGCACACATGCAGCTGCAGCTTCAATCATGCGAAGCATTTCAACTTTATTATAATTTTCTTCAAGTCTTGGGTCGATCAATTGTTCTAATGTTCTTGTCTCTAGGGCTTGAGTCAGTAGTGGCCTTGCCTAGAATGAAACATAAACACTAGATGTAAGGTAACTCATTGGAAGTAGAAAAATAAAATAATTGATGTTTGTTGCCTTGTTGGTGTAATAACCCTTTCCTGGTACCGAAACCTGCTTACAAGAATCAGTTACATATGAAGGAAAAACACAGTAAAGACGAAAGCGAGCTTACCCATTCAACAAGACTCTCATCACCCAACGGACGTGAGGTGTCAACAGGTTTGCGCCCAGAGATCAGCTCCAAGAGCACCACCCCAAAAGAGAACACATCAGATCGCTCTGTCAGCTTTCCGCTTGATGCATATTCTGGTGCCAGGTAACTACACATCCAGGAAATATCACATTATTCGGATATTCAAAGAAGGAAAATAAGTAAAATAGAAAAATATATGTTATATAAAGGAATTCATCAAAATAAATACCCGAATGTTCCCATGACACGTGTAGTGACATGTGTGACAGCATCCAGTGCTAGCCTTGCTAAACCAAAATCAGCTACCTATTGAATATCAATAATTTTAAAATCAGGTAACACATTATACTAGTTGTACAGGTACATATTTATTGTAGACCAGAATAGGAAGAAAAGAAATACAGATAAAAATAGACACATTACCAAAGCCTCAAAATCATTATCCAACAAAATATTTGATGATTTGATATCTCTATGTATTATTCGTGGGTGACCTACACAGAATTAAATATATTAAAAGGCAAAAATAAAAGAAACAGATGAAGAGAAAGAATAAATATTTGCAAAAACAAAGTAGGTGGAAAAGCATATTACAATCTTCATGTAGATATGCAATGCCACGAGCAGCACCAGCTGCAATTTTTACCCTAATCGCCCACTCCAAAGCAGGTCTGCCGTGCACTGCAAATCCAAAACTCATGTATAATTAATTCTTTATTCATCACAATTATTGAAAAAAGAGAAGAAAACAAGGAATACCTACTAGTCAGTACATACAGTTTATTTTAGTATCATACTGTTTGAAATAACATTTCTCATGACTTTTTCAACTGGCGGAACTAAACCTGACCATTGCTGCCTTCCAACTCCAAAAACACTAGTTTGGAAATGGAATAAGAGATTTTACAAATACCTCTATCATCCGTCCACCTTTTTAATCATCAATTATAAAAATTATAAATTCACAAAATAAAACCTCTACATTTCAGCAAGTTCTGTTTCACGGGTCGACAGCTTTTTTTCCAAAAAAAAAGTATAAAACCTCTACATGTGGTCTATATTACTTGTCCAAAATGCACATAAAAACTATGTCATTTCGACTTTATGTTAATAAGATCAATCTTAAAAAAATCAACACTCAAACATTGTCTACATCAGATGCAACTTTATAAGGTTTTCATGCATATCAGAAAACAAAGTCAAAACATCGCAATCTTTATGTGGGTAGAAGAAAATGATATAGATCACATCTAACGGTTGAATTTCAATATTTGAATTTTCCACTTTGGAGTATTTTTAATATTTTTAAAAATGAAGGCATAATGGGGGTAACGAGAGTGAAGGCATTTGAACCCATTTCTTTACTAAAATACAGTAACAGTCATGTACTCTGGAACATTCTTGGGTGTGGGTTACAGAAAAAAAGTACAAATGCCCTAAATAAGGAAGTGCAGTAATTCTGTGCCACAAAAGTTTGCATCTAAAATAAGCAAACTTCCAGACACCCCCATTATAATATTTTAAAACACAGATAGAGCAATCAATTGTAGAAGCAAAGAAATATGAGCAAATAAAAATAAAGAAATAGATATGACCATACCATGAAGATGGTAATGAAGTGTATTATTCGGGACATAATCATAAACAAGCAATCTCTGTTCATTCTCTATACAATACCCCACAAGAGACACCAAATGTCTATGATGGACCCGGCTTATTATCTCCACCTCGGCTTGAAATTCTCTCTCCCCTTGACCGCCACCTCCTGTGAGTCGTTTAACTGCAACTTCCCTCCCATCTTGCAATTGCCCTTTGTACACGCATCCAAAACCTCCCTCCCCTAAGACATTACTTGCCGAAAAGCCATTGGTGATATCATGCAACTCCTCGTAAGTGAAGTATTTTGAGTTGCCAAGGCTAATGTCGGTTAATGTACCTTTTGGGCCTAGGCTACCTGAAGTGTAATTTGAGTTGTACGTAAATGGGGTTGTAGTGGCCCGTCCAAGAGGAGACAAAGTACCACCTGAGTAGAGGAACAGGCAAAATAGAAACATTAGGAGGAAAGTATCAGGTTGTTTAGAGAAACATGATTTTGAAATTTAACAATAGTGGTTTTCTTTCTTTCACTTTCTTTTGGAAATGGACAATGGGCATGAATTTAGTTCATTCAACTTGAAGATTGGATATTTGAGATCTTGATGTTTTTGGTAACTGTGATTGCATGCCTGAGGGTTCTCAGGTTATAGCATGTAAAATACAAAATTCAAAGATGATATATGCACAGTGAAATATTTTCTGAAATGTTCACCATAAGTCCATAACAAATCAATAAGTCGCAAGTGGAATGAGTCGAATAACAATGGCCTGGTACAGAAATAACAGCTCAAATGTAAAGTTTATTTAAAGATTAAAAAGGAAAGAAATATCAAGAGACATTATTTATTTATTTATTATAAAGTGATACTGAAGAGCACTGTAAAAATATGCTGCATTCCAAATTTATAAATGCAAAAGACGAGGAAAAAGACCTGATTTTGGTGAGGTCATAAGAGGAGAAGGCACGACAAAAACAGAATTGTAGCCATCAGCGGGTCTTCTCTTCTTTTTGACATACCAGACGGCGGCCACAATGAAGCTGGCGACAAGAAAAACAATGGCAATGGCTATAGAGGCAGCGGCCCCTGCACTGAGTCCTTCCCCGGCACCGCGAGTGGGAGCGGGGCTAGTATTGCTTGGTTGGTTGGTAGCGGTGTTTGAATTTCTAGTAATGCCGGGTGCATTGGGGGAAACAATGGTGGCATTATGGGGGCTGGAATCAGAGGGAGTTGTGGGGGTGGCCAATGGGAATTGAGTGAGGGGAGGTGGGGCGGCTGCGGCTGCAGTAGTTGGAGTTGGAGGGGATTTGGGAACTGAGGAGGAGGAGGAGGAGGAGTTTGTTGTGGTTGGAGAGGGGACGGGAGGGGAGGTGGAGAGAGAAGGTGGCAATGGTGGGGTTTTTGTTTTAGGAACAGAAAGGGGAGGAGGAGGAGGAGGAGGAGATGAAGAGGGAGGCAATGGCAATGGCAATGGCAATGGCGGGGGTGGAGAGTCGGCGGGGGCAGCAGGAACAGGAAGGGGAGGTGATTTGGTGATGGGTTGTTGAGAAGGGGGAGTTGGAGGTGGAGGTGGTGAAGAGAGAGGAAGAGGAGGTGGGGAGGTGGGTAATGGTAATGGAGGTGAGGGGGTGGGAAGCACAGGTTGAGGTGGCGGAGGAAGAGTAGGAGGAGGAGGAAGAGGAGGTGGAGAGGAGAGAGGCGGTTGGGGAGGAGGAGAGGAGAGAGGTGGGGAGGAGGAGAGGGAGGGAGGTGGGGCCAAGGGGAGGTCAGGGGTGGCGTTAGGCTGAGAAAGGGGAGGAGAGGAGGAGGAGGTTGGTGAGACGGCGGCCGAAGAGGTAGAAGAGGAAGAGGGAGAAGGAGCAGAGGCCATTATATTAATTAATTAACTTCGATCAAATTTCCAACAACAAAATCACAAGTAGAAGCAGAGCAGAAGAGAGGTAGCGAAGCAAAGCAAGCCCAACTTTAGCTTTACCAATGCACAGATGCAATACAATACAATGCGCACTGGAAAGGAAAGGAAAGAAAGAAAGAAATTATAAGCTAGGCCGCCATTAATTCCTGATCACTTTCTTAGTCTTAGCTCCCTCCCTCTCTCTCCTCTCTCTCCTAAGCTCAGTAAGCAAGTGATCAGCAAATTAATTAACACAGTAACACTCATCAACTTGAGACCTGGATGGACGGACGGATGATGGATCCAACTCATCCAAGTGCAAGTGAAAGAAAGAGACACAGAAGAAACGGCCTTGCCTTTTTCTTTTTCTCTCTCTTTCTCTTTACCCAGGCGGCCAGGCCACCAGCAGCAAGTCAGCAACAGCAAATGGAAAAAGGGCTGAACCCCAACCCAACCCAATCCAACCAGCGACGCAGCAGAACCAACTAGAGGCTGAGGCGAAACCCCCACGACGCCACCCCACGCGCTATCAAACTAAGAAATTAAAGAAATTAAGTCCCCTCTAGTCTTTTCCACTTGTGAACACTTCACATAAACGTGCCCCTTCCTTGCACCAATCATATTCATTCCTCATGGTCATTGCTAGTGTTTTTATTTATTTTATTATTTATAATTCCCAGATGTGTTTCCAATTTTTCCAGAAGAAGAGAAGAGGTCCAACTAAATTCAGATCCGCTGCAGCGCGACACATGGTGTAGCGCGGTATGCTGACAGTCTAATCAAGATCCAATGGACAAGGGAGTCCCGTACATGTAACCTAGATTGATAGGTCCGTAAAAAATTAACCGTCCGATCAAGATCAGACGACTCGTACGTGCGCTACACCATTTGTCGCGCAACAGCAAATCCGGATTGGGTCCAACTTAACTTCAATTATTATTACTAGACTGTGAGCATGAAGAATTAATACAGAGAAACTGAGAGCACAGATCCATGTTGGGTTCAAACATCAAACATGGAGTCACGCGGGTGGCAAAAAAGCTCGTGGCTTGTGGCTCGCTCGAGAAAAATTCGATTTGATTCGACATTGGCTCGATTTATTTCGGCTCGAAGCAAATTCGACTTGTTCGAAATTAACGCGAAATTGACTCGAAATATAATTTTGTTAACTAATTTATATATATTGATACATAATTTGATATATAATATATTTATTTATTACATATAAATGCTATTTTTATTTAAATATTAAAAAAATGAATTAAATATTAGTTCATAAATAAAATTAATATTAAAATTGATAAATATTAATTAATTTGTATATTACTTGCTTGAAAATATATATATATATAAAGTACTATAAGTTAGCTCGATAAGATCGTTAAGAAACTTGATACAAACTCGATTCGAATTGATAAAACTCGAATTAATTTCAAATCAAGCTTGAGCCAAAGTTAGCTCGCTCGAGCTCGACTCGTTGCCAGCCCTTAGTCAAGAGAGGTACTTACTGTTGTCATGTGTAAGAAAGAGCCTACAACTACAAGGTGACATTATCGTTTTATAATGCACGGCACCGGTTTTCACATTTAATGTTTGTATCAACCGTCGGTTATACTCTTTTTATCCCTTCTATTCCGAAGTGAACTGAGTAGACCGCGTCTTCCTAGATAGATAGGGAATAATCAGATGGATAAATGGATGGTTCTTGAATGAATTATAATATAAATGGCATCAAGACACCACATTAGTACTGTTATTATCACATCAAATCAAATCAACTAGAGCAGATAGATAGATAATAGAATCCCCACTCACCGCACCCTACTGCCAACAGTTCTCTCCCTCCCTCCCTATCAAGTCTCAATTGTAAATTTGTAATACAACACTTTACTATTTTCTTTAACTAGAAGTGTTACATAATTGCATTTATCATCATTACCATAGAAAATTAATTTATTTTTGTCTACCGTATTTTAATCCGGACTGATAAAAATTATCCTTAGATTTCTTATCTCATCATCACACTCTAATAAGTTTCTATTTTAACGTGATTGCTACCTATCTACTCTCCGCTAACAACTTTCTATTTTTGCCTCTAATCTCATATGCTTGCATTCCTCCTCCTATCCCCTCAACCCCTATCACCCAAATACCCAATACGTACCCACTAGTGTTTACCAAACGGGGCGGGGCGGGGCGGGGCGGTCCAACCCGCGACGGTCCACGGGTTAGGGTGGGGCGGGTTAGGACGGTCCACGGATTAAGACGGAACGAGTTAGGACGGTCCATCTTAGAAATTTTGGCCCTAATCCTTCTTAAACCCGCCCCATGTAACCCGCACGGGTTATGACGGTCCGGTCCGGTCCGGTCCGCGGGTTTTTATTTATTTTATTACTATTTTTTATTTTTCGTTTGTATTAAACTACATATATAATCACTATAATGTTTTTTTTGTGTGTTATTTTTTCAATACTTTTTTTCAATAATTTTTTTCTATTTTTTTTATTTTTCGTTAATTACTTTTATTTTTTACTTTTACGTTTTTCCTTTATTTTTTTACTTATCTTTTTTGTTTTTATTTTTTTGTTTTCTTATATTTGATTTGTAATTTTTTTATTAGATGAAAAAATTTGAATATAATTATATAAAGTTACCCTCCTCCTTTTTTCGGGATTAGCACGGTTTTGGACGGGTTGACGGGGCGGGGCGGTTCGGTCCACGGGTTAAGACGGGGCGGGTTAACACGGATATTTTTAGAAAGGGCGGCCCAAATCCGTCGAAGACCCGCCCCGTTCTAACCCTTCGGTCCATCGCGGTCCATGGACGGTCCGGGCCGATCCGGTCCCTGGGACGGATTTGAGACGGGGCGGGTTCGACCCGGCGGGTTTTTGGTAAACACTAGTACCCACCCCTCCCTCTTGACATCTAACACCTGCACTTAATACCACTACAAGAACAATTGTTGTTATTAACAGGACAATTAGTATAATAGTACAATTGATGTCTTTAACTAGGACAAGTAGGTTTATTAACTAAGACAATTAAATATATGAACTAGCACAACTAGATAAATTAACTAGGACAATTAAACACATCAACCAAGACAATTAACATTTTAACTGGGACATATATTTTCATATTAACCATGACAATTATTATTTTTCAGAACAATTAAATGTATTAACCATGACAATAAATATTTTTTCAGTGGGAATTAGAGGATCAACATGAGGGGATGAAGCATATGCGTCAAAAGGGGATGGGGTGCATGCACGCTGGATGGTAGGGAGTAGAGATGGACATATGTGGCACCTGTGTCTGCCTGTTGCCTGATGACCCTAACCTGTCCTAACCCGCCATTCCTAACATGACAGACTTTACCTGCCTAGGACAATCAAACAGGCATAAATCTTAATGTCTTGGCCTGCCTGCAGGCTTTAATCTGCCTTCCATCTACCTACCTGTTTACCCACATTCTGAATTCTGACCCTTCATTACTACACATGCCCCAATAGTGGAGTGGGTTGCTAGCAACAAGGCTAGAGAGAGAGCAACTGAGCTAGAGAGAGCGGCGGAGAGAGAATGTAACATTCCAAAATTTTTATATTATTATTATTTTTATTTATATTTGTACAATTATTTACATAGCCTTGAATGAAAATTCAAGTTTTATTCGTTCAAAAAAAAATATGAATTGTATTTTGGGCCACCGTTATATATATATACCTTATTAATAAACTTCTTATTTAATTATTTATCCTATAACTTTTACTATTGATTTATTTTTTTATATTGTCCCTTTCTAATTCTTGTTGTCCATAACCGTGACCCCATTGATAATTTGAGATGACTTTCAGTTATTATCATTATATTCGAATAAATATTTCTTGAGACACAAATAAACAGTTATTTCTTTTCTTGTGAAACTTCCGTTCATTCTTTAAACCCAGTCTTATTATGCGTTCGGTTATTTCAAAATTTATTAAGCTTTGAGACCAAGCACCCTTAGGCCTATAAGAATGGTAACTCTGTTTGATTTGGCCTATAATGCCATTCCTCCTCGTCAGTCCTACCAAAGACCATTAAAAAAGTTTCACCCGATTTATCCTCTCATTTGATTAATATCTATGGTTCTCCATTTCAATTTAAAGCCATGAAATAATGATGCATTCATGTTACTATCCGATTGGAATTTGGATCGTCATCCGATTGAAATTCGATTTCTACGTTGTAATCATGGTCGTTTCATTGTTTCTGAATCGCTCGTCAGGTAACCAGATTTCTCTATAATTTAATTTTCGTATTGATTGATTTAAATATCGTTTGTTTATTTGATTGAATTGATATATGAGTATTGTGACTGATGTATTTTATGAGTCAACGGGTCTTTGATGTGACTTGATTTGAAATGGAAAAGTAAAATGAAATGTGAAGCGGAATCGCCTAGAGAGGGATTCGCGCTAGTGTGAAAGTGATATGAGAAATGGATTTGAGAAAACCTAGACCCGTTGATCTCTGTGAAATACATTTAATTTTGTTATTATTGATGTATGGATTAATCCAATCGTTTGATTTTGGTTATATAAATTAGTTATAGAGAAGCTGCGTCGTTAAATAACTGGTTACTCGGCTTTGTAGCTGACTCCGTTTTGCTTTTATTTATGTTGTGACGTAGGTTGTCGGACCGTCGGATGGATGATCAGATACTGTGTCACCTCACGCCTCGTATCTCGGATTCGGGGTGTGACATTACTTTAGTTGGTATCAGAGCACAGGCACATACAATACCAATAATTGACCCGCTATTTGAGTGTGTAGTAAGGTTTCATCTCTAGAATTGGTGATTCCTAATTAATTTTTCTTTAGAAACTATGTAAACTTGTTAAGATAAAATTTTATTATAGGATTATATATCAGAGTTGCGCAGCGGAAGCATAATAAAGTCAGTTTGTAGTTAAAAGTTGTCTTAGATATTTCAGAGTACATTTTCAATTTTTAATCTCTAGTTATTTGTTCAGAGGACTGAACAAAGTTTTTAAGTGGGGAGGGATATAAGTATATAACAAGGTTTCAATTTTTTTTATACATATAATTAGATGTTATAAGAGTGTTTATATGTATTTGACTGTATAGATAGATAGATAGATATATATATATATATATATATATATATATATATATATATATATATATATATATATATAAACTTTCTAGAATATTTGACACAAACTCTTTTTATTCAATGTTTTGTTTATGGATTGTATAGATCCAACTAATTATCGGAGATATTTAAATATTGTTCTTCTTCCAATATCAAATTAAAATTCTTATTGGTCCTTGTTTTATTTTTGATGCAGAATTTATTCCCTCTCACTACTTTAAAAAAAAAATTCAATAAAAGTATTTTATTATTATTATTATTATTTTAGGTGCCCCATAAAGCTTTCAAATTCACCTGTCTAATCTAGTTCTTGAATATATCTCATTATCTAAAATTCTTGTGTAGGGAAGAATTTGTTTTGTTTATTCAAGCAGCAAATATACAATTAACATGCATTTACCATATATTAAATATGTTTTAATTGATTTTAGTATCTATTTTAAGGTTGGAAGGATGTAGTATTGTTAATTTGGGATTTATTCTATACATATAATCGTATACAATTTTTTTTAACTCTCTATTTGAATTTTGAGGACAAAATTCTTTTAAGAGGGGAAGGATGTAACAACCTAGATCTTTAGTTTTTTGTCATATTTGTTTTTATATTCAATTTACTTCCAAATCATAATTATATGATAGTCAATTCAAATTTCTTATCTAGTAGAGTTACTTCCGTACACTATTTTTAATCCTCACTTCTTATCTGGATTGATAGTTATTTAAGATAGTTATTAAAAGGTGCTAGTACAGAGGTAGTTATTTGATTTTGTAAGTCGGCTTTTGTCGGAGAGATGCCAATATATATAATTCTTAGACCTTAGTTACGATTCACAAGCAGTTATGGGCATCGATTGATTAAGAGTCACTTTATATATCTTTCTTTTCTGGTCGGTTATTCATCTCGTAATTCACTCTCTCTTGAACCCACAACCCATCACTTTCTTTATGAATTCCATTTTGTGGTTCTGTTCTGCGGGAAGGGTTTCTGGACTAGTGAATCCAAGTGGTAAGTTTATTCTTGTCCTTTTCTCGATGTATACCCTGGTTAACCCTTGTGTCCGTAAAAAGTTTATTTTGTTATATTTCTTTTTCCATGAAAGTTTGACTCGTGTGTTTGGTAAATGAATTCGATCCATTAACATATGGCTAACTTTGATATCTTTATTTTATACGGCGTGTATCCCATTGAAAGGTCAGATTTAGGAATAAAATAGTGAAAAGAATTGGGGATATGTGAATAAATTTTGAAAGCATGTTGTTGGTTCAGAGAAGCACCGAACTTCTTTTATGAGGATGAGTTAATTAAGTACCTTAATTGTTTGACCAAATGAATTTAGTTAATATATTTATATATTTGTACATAGTAATATTTGTATTGCAATTGTTTAACCGTATATAAATATCCTTTACTTAAGAAATGAAGTTCGGTCAGTATCATGCGAGTAGGTTTTTCCCTCGTACTAACATCATGTTCGGTTTTTTGTTAGACTTCATTAATTTAAGTAAGTATGGTTTCTTCACTCCGAACCTGTAGTGATTAGGGTTATCTACGTATGATATAGGTGCATTTCCAGAAGAGCAGGAAGAGTAGAAGTTGGACGTGTCACACTTCTTGACAGGTGCGGATCCTGGTTATGTTGTGAAATTGATTTATTTATATATTAGATAGTCAAATTAGAATCATATGTTTCGTGTTACTTGATACTTTGTTCGTATTTATTTTACATGGTGCATAAATGCATTATTAGTATAAGTGGTTACATTTATTTATAAATGCATTATTAGTATTAGTGGTTACATTATTTTATAAATGCATTATCTGTTGCACGATAAATAAAGTTAAGAGAACATGAAGTTACATGGTCATTATATTAGATTGCATGTGCATAGTGTTAGTGTTAGTGTTAGTGTTAACATAGAAGATAGTATATATTAATTCTGTAAATGATAAGTGAAGTG